>JAQOWZ010000017.1:25204500-26565500 GCA_035578165.1 Stenolophus ochropezus
GTATAGTATGTTTTCAGTTTTCTTTCATGGGGTAGTGATAAGGGTGAATTATTTTTATTGTTATCATTGTGCAAAAATAAACGTAAAAGGGAATAGTTTTACGATGTCAACATGATGAGGAATGATTTTGACGACTTTGGTCATCTCATAGACTAGTTGCGATAGATAATGTTGACATCATTTTGGTCGTAAAAACAAAATACAGACCCGCTGACTGATGACACACTTACACTAATTTTGCTGACTCAGTCATTATTGAAAATTGTATTAAAAGTCTACAAAAGCAGTATCGTCGTTAGCTACGTTATAAAAATATAGCCGACAATCAAATATGATGTGACGTGGCTTACCTAGCGAACATAGCGTACTTGTTTTTGTTTCCTTAGAACATTGCATAAATTCGATATTTTGGGTTGGCTTAATTTTAAAATGGAAGGTACAAATAATAACTTTGCAGCTCTGTCATTTGTTAGTTTATTTTATTTTTTGTTATGAATATTTCCAATATATGTGATTTGGTAATTAATGGTAATTTAAAATTGTAAATTACAGTTAAATTACGGTAATTAATTTCATAATTTATCGCGTAAATTATAACTAACATCACTGCTTACAACAAATGTAAATCATGTCAGCAATACCGGGTATATGGGTTCCAAATTTGGCCGCTTCTCATAAAATATCACATACAATACAAAGTACTCTTGCCTTTTATTAAATAACTAATGTCTAATTTAATTTAGCACAGCTACTAATAATAATAGTAATATCAAAATTTAAAAACTGGATATCTTGTGATAATACAAATACTAATAATAGTAAGTATTAGATTTTAAAGCAAAGATTTTTATTACATATACATTGTACAGTGATTTTCAGTGTGCAGTAAAATATAACTCTGAATTGTCATAAAAACATATTTCATGTTTGCTTCCGTTTAAATACTATAAATTTAATACTTTAAATTTTTGTTAAAGAGAAATAGAATTTAAGAAAATACTCGCTGTTGCTTTACATAAAACATATGTATTTATTCTTGATTTCAGTTTCAGCTGATTTCAGATGATAACAATAACACTCGTAAAATTTTTCACCCAGATTCATAAAAAAAGATTAAATTCGAAGTTAGTTAAGTCCAAATTTAGTCCGGATTAAATTTTCTGGGATTAGAGCGATTCACAAAGCAGATTAAGACCAGTGTTAAATACGGAGTTAGTTAATACCTCATACTAGTTTCAATTTTTCCCGCTTTAACTCTTGTCGCCACTATAGAATACACTTGGCGCCATAAACTGAAAGTGATCACTTGATCAGTCGTAGAAAACCGATACCGGTACTCAGCGGTAATTAGTGTTCAGTAATCAATTGTGTGCAGTACTGTTTATTCGACTATATTATATTATTACAATGGAGGTGGAGAAAAGATTAAGAAAAATTAATTTTGAGGTTAACTAGAACATTTATATTCTTTGTAATACAAAAAATATTTTTAAAAATTAATTATAGCAATACTTACACTTTATCAAACTTACATTTTTTATTTTAGAAAATAAATAACTTTATTTAAATCACGTTTATATTAAACAAAATTAATTACACTATGAATGTTTCGCGCATCCCTGTAATCAACGTAATCAATGTGTTTTACTTCAAACAAAGTAGTAAATATGGTCTGTAACTTCAAATAACATCACAATATTTCTCTGTCTTTCTTAGAAATGCTGGTAATCATCTACAAATATTGCAAACTCCATCAAACTAGTGGAGTTATCTTTTCGTCTAAATAATATACTTAATCCTTTTTATGAATTGGGAATGGAGTTAGTTTGACATTTCATGAAGTTACCAACGGATATAAATGTAGAACTAAATTTAATCGGAGTTAGTAACTAATCCCTTTCATGAATTCGGAACGGAGTTAAAAACGGGAATAAATATGGAGTTAGTGGCTAATCCTTTTTGTGAATCTGGGGGATAGAAATTAGTTCAGCTTATAAACTATTGAAAACAGGTGGGGAATGCTCGGGAAAGATCAGAGATTAACATATCAAAATCGATAAACAAGTATGAGAACCAACTAACTGTTTATTCATTAGTTGTTCATTAGGAACTTTTATAATTTCAAATGTTTCTAAATGAAAATTTCTAAATTCATTTTATTGCAAATATGATTGTTTTATAATATTATTTATAAAAAGTGCAAGTATTCTATAAATCTAATATTACAGCATAAATACAGGTGTATCTAAACTTGTGCAACAAAATTACATCATTCCAATAATTTATGGGTATAAGTCGGCAAGTAAAGCACGCGTGACAAATTTAAAAGCGCACGCGAAGCGGAGTGCTTTTAAAGGCACGAGTGTTTTAATGGCAGTTATACATGTGTATCATACGATATTTTTTTATTATATCTGCAAAATAAGCTGGGAAACAGGAATTGAAATTTGATTTTGACGTTTCATAATTTTGTGTGATTTGACATAACATCCTTTACCTGGAGATAGAGTAGCATTTGTTGTTTACATTACTTTGATTTTGATTGTTAATTGCATAGCAACTTTAAAGTGCACGGCGTGTTTTAATCTTGCTTTTTCGCACGGTTTTTAGTTTGTTTAACAAGGATTATGATGTAGATATAATAAAAAAAGTTCAACTAATGCAATTCTGCTTATATTGGACTGTATATGCATGTTGTTGTCGTAAGATCTATATTTTCTTACAAAATTAAAAAAAGGCATTTCATTTCAGTTATTGATATTTATATTAATTTTTCTTGATTACCAATCGTCTGCGAGTGTAGTATTTAGAATTAAATACGTGCAGTTCTTCTATATATCAATTAAATTGCTATAGTTTCTTGGAGACTCAAGTTTCTTTATTGACATCAAAACTACACTTCTAGGAAAAAATTTAGATATTTATGTTCATGGCCTTGTGAGTTTTTATTATAAAAAAATATTTAATAATTTTATTAAATTTATTATATAGGCAGCGCTATTATAATGGAAACAAATTTTCTCCTCTGCAATAGACATGTCATTTTTTTTTGTCGTACTCTAATTTCATCTTCAATATTAATTTCTCATTTATAATAATTATAATAAAATAATTTCAACTTATGTTAATTTTTAACATTTAAAGGCCGGTTTTTCCACCTCTGGAACCCTTCGAGTAAAGTTCTATTTTGGTACTGCCGATTGCAATAGAAGAGCTAGGTGCATAGCTTGATGTTATAGTAGTCCCATTTAAAAAAATTCAACATTCTACGGCTGATCGTTTTTTAGCAATGCGAGATACGTACATACGTACGTATATGTATAGGTACATATGTACGTACGTACAGACTTCACACCAAAACTAGTCAAAATGGATTCAGGGATGGTCAAAATGGATATTTCTGTTGAAATCAGAAAACCGAAATTTTTCGCGAATACAATACTTCGTTACTTTGTTTATTAATGAAATAAAAAAAAAATATTTTGTTTAAAAGTTTACTGTATATGTTTCTTTTATTTTTATCCAACCTTACATAAAAAATTATATTTGTTTGATGTATATTTCATTTGAATGGGCACTATAGAAGTGAGAATATTTTTCAGTATTTTCTTTTGGTGGTACAATTTTAGCCACTTTTGTAAAATACGGAAAATAAAAATAAGAAATTTTTATTTCTTCTATTGATACACAATTTAAGATTAAGCTGTACTAAAGTTTATTATTTAATTATAAGATTTACGTCACTTAATATGTTTATAATAGAGGTATTCTTCATTAATTTTTATAATCAAAATATGTTTATTTCATTTCAATTAATATTCATTACTTATTCATTTCAGTTATAACAATTCAGTTATAATAAATAAATTAATTAAAAAACGACAAAGAAGTGTTGGGAACTAAAACAATTTGTAATTATTCACGCAAAAATTTATTACAATATTTATCTTATTTACTCGTTTACGCGATATATGTGCGACAATCAAAACAAATTAATCATTCATTCTGGACAAGACTGTACGGCATGCGGCTTTTGTCTGTCATAGGCTCGATTCTCGCTCGTACAAAAAGCTACAAGTTAGCTTTCCATGATTACTGCTACATTTCAGTGGCTGTTACCTATGTACGTATGTTACTTTGAAAATTTGAATTTGGAGAAAGTCCGCCACGAAACAAGTTTCTATTACCATTATTGATTGAGGATAACAAAAAAACAATGTTTTATAATTATCGAAATAATTATGGATATTATAAACGATATCTGATTTTCAAATAATAACCTCCATATAAAAGTAATTATATAAAAGTTAAAAAGCAAGATGTAAACAAGTTGAAAAACAAAATATAATCGAGAATATTCGCGATGAACATTACCATTGGCGGCAATGAAGCTAAATTCAAAATGGAGAATCATTGTAGTATACTTTGCTGAGTTTAGTTGCCTTGTAAACTTGTGATTTTGTTTCATTTTAAAGTTTTCTGTGCTTTTTACTTTTGTAATCAACCTTTTTCAAGTAACTACGAATAGAAATTATTGTAAATCATCTTATTATAATATTATTTTACATATTTTAGTGCAAGTATATACATATATATTTCTAATTTTATAACATTTTTTTTTTTTCAAGTTTAATTCATACTTTTCGTTTATTAACTAGTTCCATTTCAAGGTTGAGATTTAAAAAGATTCTAATTAGAACAATTATAAAGATTGCGATATACAAAGCGGTGAAAATACTATGCTGCCATGCGGCTATCTGATAACTACTACTTTGCCGGTTTCCAAATTTTGTCGCTAGGTGGCTACGAGTTAATGTTTCTCGTGAATAGGTCATGTTTACCGTAGCACTTATTAGAATTTAGAATAGGTATACGTTGCTAGTGTAAACGTTTGTCATTTCTCTATACATATACGACGAAAGTGTGCGATACATCACGTGCTTCCCGCTGAAACTTTATCAGAATATAAATTGTGTTAGAAGTACATTTGTGCGTCATTCTAATTTGCCTTAAAAGAAATGCGCCTATGTTTATCTTGCCAGAAAAAAACAACAAACTCATGAAATCTTAGTTTTACTATAATAGCACTGCACAATATTTAATAAAAAAAATGAAAGGAAAAGATGCATAAGGAATGTTTGGAAACGGATCTTACCTCGTCCTGCGCATTCTTTTTCAAACTTCCGTGGCCTCCGCCAGTACTCTGGACTGTGTTCATGTCTTCTCACTTCGCATTATATCACCTCCACCACTACTTGTTCATTATAACAACTCTTCATTCCATCAAGTCCAACCTCATTATTACATTTATTTAATGTTTAGGGATTATTTAAACTACATTATTAAAGTTCAGATCTAAATGTACAATAAGGAATAAGGCAATTAAATGCGGAATAATGTCATGGATAACTTATATTCTATTCTAAAATTAGACGAAGATGTCTTTTTTTACACAGATGTCTCAAATAATTTGTTAAGCATGGGGACTTCGAGAAGGTAAGAGATGCAATATCGGTTAATTTAAACCAAACTTGCCACATTAAGGGGCAATTTTCAGGATATCTTTGTTTTCCTGAAAAAATGCATAAGTTACTAGATCGATCGAAAATGTAAATTTTACGGTTTTTAATTTTTTGCTCATAATTTCCAAAATTAAAAGATTAAGTGATTTCGGTGTGCAACTTTTTGAGACACTTTTTTATAATGCATTCACAAGTGCATTTGGCATCCGTCGATTCGGTCTCGTGCTGTCACCCCGCGAGAACAAAATCGAGTTTTCCTCCCTTGAGTACTATTACGTTTTTCAACCAGTGATTCTCAAAATATAGAACCCAACATTTTAATTTTAAATGTGAACATATATTTATTTACTTATTCAGCAGAGCTTTTAATTGTGAATTCAATTATGTAATATTATCATACCGTTACATAAAGCTATTTTTTAAAACGCATATTATAATGTTTTATATTAATTTGGTTAAACATGTCAAAAATAAATAATAGGAGTTATGTATGAAAGAATATGGAGTCAACATTGAACAGTACTTATAAATTTTTGGGAGTAAAAGTTCATTTAATCTTTTTAAATGTTTCTTCATTACAATAAAAATTACAAACAGTTTTTTTTGTCATTCATTACACTTTTATTTATTTCTTTCTGTGGCACACTTATTAATGTCATATTTTATTCAAAATAGTATAAAACTTTGTATCTTTTTTTCTAAAAAAATCATTATATGAGGGTATGATAATATATCAAACATTCGAAATTAAATATTTTATCCAACACCGTGTAATTATAACGATATAAGTATGCTGTTTTTAGACCTAATAAAGTAGGTCATAAGTCACTAGTGAGCTAAATATTGTAGCGAACCCAGGGTAGTGGCGCGGGCGGCAGCGCGGGCGGTAGCCGCTAGCGAACAGGTCAGAACACGTCCGTTCGCTCCCCATTGTTCTGATTTCCAAGGAATCAGAGAATATTCTAGAATAAACTGTTTTACTTAAATACCCCGAGCAAAAGATCGCGAGGACAGTCTTGTATCGATACGTGTAGTGAACAGATGGTGATATAAATAAAGAGAGATATAAATATTGTTGAAATAAATATTGCGTAGTTCTAATTGTTTAAATAAATTATCTTAGTGTTTAAGTCTTTATTAATAATTGTTAGTCTTAAATTAGTGTTTATATTTGTTAATTCTTAGTGTTAGTTATTTTTATTTATTCTTTATAATTCACACTTCTTTAATTAAACTTAGTTCTATAAATAATAGTGTTTTTAATCAATTTTACACTTCACCTAAATAAATAAAACGTTACAATTGGTGTCAGGTGTGAGGGTTAATAAAAACTGTGAAGTGTAAAATAAAAATAAATAAAATGGCTACTAAACAGGTAAAATTAAATGAATTAAATGTTGCCGATCTCAAGAGGGAGCTGGAAGAACGAGAGTTGGAGACATCGGGAACCAAGACTGTTCTGCAACATCGTCTACGGCAAGCTCTTACAGAAGCTGGTGAAAATCCTAATGACTTTTTCTTCAAAATTGATGATTTTGGTACAACTTTAGAACAAATGAAAGAAAGTTCTAGAGTATTGAAAGAAGAACTAATAGAAAAATCTAGAACATTAGAACAAAAATTAGAGGAAAGTTCTAGAAAATCCGAAGAAAATTCTAGAGCATTGAAAGCAGAACTGACAGAAAATTTAGAACAGAAATTCACGGATAATTCTCGAACATTAGAAGAGAAATTAACAGAAAATTCTAGAAAGTTTGAAGAAAGTTCTAGAATATTGAAAGAAGAGTTGATGGAAAATTGTAGAACTTTGGAAGGGAAACTGAACGAACAACTGGTAGAAAGTTCTAGAAATTTAGAAGATAAATTGGAAGAAAAAATGACAGACAATTTGAAAAATTTGAAAGATGAATACGATATGAGGATTGCAGAATTACAAAAAAATGTCTCAAAAATTACGTCAGCAGCGGTTTCAAATTCTAATATAGCTAAAGCGGATGAGACACAGGAAAAGAAACTAGAAAGAGAAAATTGTTCTAGAATGCATTTAAAAACACCAGAATTTGACGGCAAGACATCGTGGCCGAATTATGTAAAACAATTTGAAGCCGCTGCCAAAGCAAATGGTTGGACTTCCAAGGAAAAGGCTACAGCGCTGACAGTTTCGCTGCGTGGAGAAGCTATCGATATCCTACAAACGATAAAAGAAGATGAACAAGATTACGAACAACTTGTTAAGCGATTGGATATGCGATATGGCAATGCGCATCTGGAGCAGGTGTACCAGACACAACTGAGAAACCGGTATCAGAATTCTAAAGAGAACTTGCAAGAATTTGAAGCCGACATAGTTCGTCTGGTTCGTCTCGCACACCCTACAGCTCCTGACAGCGTTTTGGAATGCCTAGCCACACAATCTATGGGGTCCGAGACAATGAAACTCAGCAGGCACTACGATTGGCGCGACCAAAAACTCTGGTTGATGTACTTTCATATGCCTTAGATCCAGGGCCGTCTTTAACCTATTGGAGGCCCTGGGCACTTTAGGATAATGGGGCCCCTATATTTGAAGTAAATTAAAGTTTTTTCTAAAAAACATTTTTGAAAATGTGACTGAAATTCACACCTCGTAATGACACAGCAAAGGACATGGTTAATTCAATAATATGGCCGCTAGACGGCAATCGAGTAACAAATAAGAAAACGTTCTTTTCAAGTGTCAAGATGACTTTTGAGTAAATCAGTAATCTCTTCTCTTCTCTATATGGATAGAAAGGTAAAAGACAATGTCAAATTTAAAACGAAAACACAGTTTTCCGAATGTTACACATATATATTGTCTTGTTAGTTGAAAAGCCACTACTTAGATGGCGAAACTAGTTCATACTGTTTCAGTTTCACCATTTCGCGGGTTTTTTTTTCTGTAAAACCTTCATGAAAATAATCAGCGGGATCGTGTGAGATGTTTTCTGGCTTAGAAAACTGTTTATGATCAACTGAAACAGTGGTCGGTGAAGTCACAGAAGTTGTTACATTTTCGCTATAGAGATGGTCGGTTTCTGCACAATCTGATTCAATCTCTTTTCCTAAATTAATTGAAGTTAGCATAGAGCAAGAAGTTCCCGCAATTTGTTGTCGACATGACTCATCATGTGGAAAATTTATTATTTGATTATTACTTTTAGAAGCTCCTGATGTAAAATAAGATGTTAATTTTGGTAACTCTTCAATTACTTTTTTCTGATGTGCAGCTTTTTTTTCTTTTTTCTGAGCCACTAAGATATGACCGTTTCGACATTTTGTATTTTAATTGAATAATTATTTTCTTACACTAAAAACTGTCGCAAACATAAAACAAACAAGAACAGGCAAAAGACGATTTAATTTTCACTCCCGAACGAAAAGTATGGTTAAGTGCACGTGAACGGGGAATCCCGGCCGACCGAATGTCATGTCACAGGAGAAGTCGCGATCATCGAGTCTGCTATTTGAGTAGGTTGCGTTCTGTTTTACGTCGCTATTAGCTATATAAAACAAAAAAATAATTTAGAGGATTGACACCAGACAGTTGTAAGTGTTTGTTAGGCCCCATTGTTCATTAGAATACTAAAATAGCTGTTAAGTATTATATATTTATAGTCAGTAATTATCGTTTGATTTTCGGAAAATAAATATATTTATCGGTAATATCGGTTATCTTTTGATGATCTGGTAGGAATTCGGGGGCCCCATGGATCGCGGGGCCCTGGGCACTTGCCCAGAGTGGCCAATGGAAAAGACGGCCCTGCTTAGATCATGAAGCAGCCAAACAAGCTTCACGTAACCAGTCGCGAGTGCGAAATATCGATGTTGAGAGTATCGAGGACCTAGATGATAGGATAAGACGTATTACATCCGAAATTCATGCTTCTGGCCGCTAGCGAACAGGTCAGAACACGTCCGTTCGCTCCCCATTGTTCTGAATTCCAAGGAATCAGAGAATATTCTAGAATAAACTGTTTTACTTAAATACCCCGAGCAAAAGATCGCGAGGACAGTCTTGTATCGATACGTGTAGTGAACAGATGGTGATATAAATAAAGAGTGATATAAATATTGTTGAAATAAATATTGCGTAGTTCTAATTGTTTAAATAAATTATCTTAGTGTTTAAGTCTTTATTAATAATTGTTAGTCTTAAATTAGTGTTTATATTTGTTAATTCTTAGTGTTAGTTATTTTTATTTATTCTTTATAATTCAAATTTCTTTAATTAAACTTAGTTATATAAATAATAGTGTTTTTAATCAATTTTACACTTCACCTAAATAAATAAAACGTTACAATATATAAGCTCACTGTTTTTTTGGTTCGTATCATATTAACTATGTTATAAAACCTTCTCTACACTATTTTGTTCCTAAATGTCATTTCGAAATTTCATCTGTCAAAAATCTTATATGTATTTTATATCAATGATTAAAATGTGTTGGATAAAATGTTGTATGGCACACGTGTGTTAATTACGTAAGTCACTTGAAAAAATATCACACTCGGCCTAACGGCCTCGTGAGCTAAACTTTTCCCACATGACTTATCTGTAATGTAACACACTTGTACCATAAATAACTATTATCGAATAAGCAAATAACATGTTCACATTTAAAATAAAAAATTGGATTCCGGATTTTGAGAAACACTGGTCGAAAAATATTTTTTTCTATTCCGTAAATTTGTCTTGTATAATAGAAATTATTTGTCCATTTAAGCGTTTTTTGTACCTTTAATAGACTTAATAGTTTTCGAGATATCATGATCGCAATGGTGGCCCATTTAAAAAGAACATTATGTATATCAGTGATAAAATAAATAGTTATTTATGAATCAACGACAAAAAATGCAATTTCTCGGAAGACTATGGAAAAACGCAAAAACAGTGAAGCGTTTAGGTATAACGGTTTAACAAAATTTTCAAGCGCTTCATACTAAAAGTGATAAACGTTACATTTTGCGGTAGCTCTTCTCTTGTTGCCACTATTATATTAAAATTGGAAACGACTCAATAAAAAATGCTTCTGAAAGATAAAAAATTAGATTCGAATATATACCACGAAGTCCCGAAAATAAATTACACTAGAATACAATAAAACAAACAATATAAATACATACAAATTGTTTATTTAATACGATTAAAAAGCTAAAGTTAATCATCTTATTTCTTGTACGGTGTGAATTTCACCGCTACAGCATTACATGAATATTATAATACGCTGGAAGGAAAAAATATATTATTTCACAAATTTCGCTGCGACAACATAAATTTAAAATTATAAATTTCGTGCTGTGAATTTAATCAGTAGGTAGCAGTAGATGACGTAATATATTTTTGCAAGAATATAATGTCTAAAATTAGATTAGAATATAAGTATCAAACAGATTCGTAATATATTTTCAATATAGTACAATAGACAAATATGACAAAAATTTAATCAAAAAGGAGTTGTTACAGTTTTAATGTAAACAAAAAGTGAAGGGTAGTTTTAAGCAAATTTATTAATTAAAAATGTTTATATTATGAAGTTACATGATTTTAGTACTTTTTCTGTACTCTTTCGCCTTAACTCTCCTTTCAATCCGCTTTGGTATTGAATCTATTTGTTTTTTACAAATTTGTTTGTTATTAGATATTATGAAACAATACCTAAAACACTTTACTAGACATGTTTTCTTTGACGTTTTCATCAATCATTTTTGATTATAGGCCACATATTTCAAATAGAATTTAAATTGAGAGAATCTCCGCACTTTAATTTAAATATCCACTATAGTAATATATTCTATAAAAATTATCTTTAGAACATATTTAGTTTTAAAATTAGTTTGTTCAGAATATTTTTAATTCAATTCATACCTGACATTTCCTGGCACCAATTTCTAATACTGTATCGGAAACCGAAGAAAACAGTTATTTTTGACGTAACTGAAATCTATACATTTTATAATTCTTCCATCTTTTTTGTATTTTACAATGAAAAACCTTATATTTACTTATTTTATCTTTTATTATTATTTTGTAAATATGAATCATTAATCTGTTTTATAGAAATTCCTCAGCTTGAACGATGTGCAAAGTTAATATAATTAATATGTTTTTTCTTAGCCTGAAATTATATACCTATAAAAAGTGTAATTATGCAGGTCGGTAGAAAATTATATAATCTTTATGTATAATAATAACGTAATTTGCGAGAAAAAGGAATTTAGGGGCGTCTTTAAAAAAAAAAAACGGTTTAATGCTTCATTGAAAGTACTACTTCCGGTTAATCAATTGTAGAAAATCTAATTAGTTCGTCATATTTGAATATGATTTTTAAGCAGGGTTCGCCTGATTTAAATCATTTGATTTAAATCGTGATTTAAATCATGATTTACATCAAGTAATTTTTTAAATAAAAATCATTGATGATAAGATAAAAAAATACAAATTATAATGGAAATGTATTTATTTGGTATAAAAGTATTAATAACAACCAAAATAAGTTCTGTATTTAATAATATCTTTAAATTACATGATATTTTATCAGTTTAATTGTCATAATAGAAGAAACAAAAATAAGTATTTACCAAAAAGTAAAAATTCTTTGTTGCTCTTCCTAGTTTTATTCACAAATAATTTTGGTTTTATTACATATTCCATTTTTTTTTGTGAAATGAAGTATATACCTTTCAAAACAATTTCATAGTTGCTTTAATAGTTAGATATCTTTAAAAATTTAAAAAATCAAAAAAACCATCATTTTTAAAAAATATCAAAATTTTTTTTTTAATAAATCTTGATTTTTACCAACCCTGCTTTTAAGTACCAAATATTATATTTTTTACATGTATCATATAGGAGTTATTGTGGACGATAGTCAAACACACACACATGTGCACTAGCGATGTAAAGAATGTTCGCATTCGCATTCGCAAAGGTCATGTGAATATTTTGCGAATATGGACGTCAGCAAAAATATATAAGGTTTAAATAATATAAGGTAAATATAACAAAAAAATTATATTTTTTATTAATTTTATGAAAGTAAAAATATTAATAAATCAACAGAAATGAAATTCTTCTTAGAAAAAATAAACATTAGAATAGTTAACTGACACACTGTTTTTACACAGTAAAGTTATAACATTTAGAACCGCATGGCGATTCAACATTTTAATAATGAAGAATAAATTTTTGAAAAATTCATGGGCTTCACTGGAGACAGGAGAAAGATTCATGAACGTCACGGGACTTTGTAGCTCAGTTGGTAGAGCATCCTACTAGAAATGGGAAGGCCCTGGGTTCAAATCCCAGTGAAGTCCACGAATTTTTCAAAAATGTATTCTTCATTATTAGAATAGTTATTTATTATTTCTTCTTCTTACCAAATATATACACTTAGCATTAAAATCAGATTAATTATCAAACTTCTGAAGAGGCATATTGAATTTCAAAAATAAAAGCTTCGAAGCCTTCTCTCCTTCAAGTCTTAAAAACTGAATATTCGCATTTGCATTCGTGGCAGATATTCGCATTCGCAAATGCTCCAAAATTGATATTCGTTACATCAGTACTATGCACACGCACACGCATTAAATTTAAATTCTTTAAATCTGTCTTTATTTTAATACAATTCTGCAATATAACTTCGTAAAAAATAAGGATGTTTGGATATTAGATCTAATTATTAGTATTACAAATTGTCGAGTTACTCGCTCTATTAATATTATTTTAAAAGAACATTTCCACCATCCAAACAATATAATTCAGTTATAAATCTAATGTAAACATTCAGAATACTATAAATGTGGGTCTAAATTTTAAGAAATCAAATTTTCTGGCTCTTTATAGAGCAGGGAAACTTTTAAGGATGTGAACTCGGCAATTAATTATTTTTGTGTTTTAATTAACACTGAATTTCACAACAATGTCCCTAAGAAAAAAAAATGCACAAAATCATATCTTCAATGGTTCACAGGACCATTTATACATAAAATCAAACGTAAGCACAAGCAATGCCATCAATACTAAATTATAAAAATGAAACTTTAAGTGATCCACAATCAATTGTCAATTCATTTGCTGATTATTTTTCAATGACAGAGCTTCGTCAAATTTTTCACAAATGCTTTTCTTTCGCCCTGCCCATCAACTTAGTCAGTGAAGAAGATATCACGAGAGCAATACATAAACTAAAGCCCAAAATGATAATGGGTCCTGACTCCGTACCTGCTTTTATTATTACGGATTGCGCTTCTGTATTTGTTAACAAGCTAACAATATAATTTTCTACCATATATTTACCAAAAGTCGAACATAATTCAGTTTAGTTCGTTAAATGATCACTACTCATTCATGGCGCTCGCTTTCGAACAATTTTGATTCAATCCACCTATTCCGATTCTTGGAAACTATCTACAGTTAAACCAATTTATAAGAAAAGAAATAAAAATGATACAGATAATTACAGTCCCGTAGCGATTATTTCTAATTTCAATAAATTATTTGAAATGGTGATTCATGAAAAAAATATAATTACGTATCAAACATTCTGCTCTCAAACATAACGGTTTCATTAAAGGCAGGTCAACAACGACTAATTTAATATATAAAACGCAATATATCTACGAAGCATTCGAAGAACATTAAGTGGATGTAATCTACACCGACTTTTCCAAAGCCTTCGATAAAAATCATTCAATCCTAATTTCAAAATCATTTGGATTCAATCCTTCTCTGATAGGTTTTATGGCATCTTATTTTCATAACAGGTACCAATAGGTCCAAACATACGGTTTCAATTCTTACTACTCTTACAAAGCTCTGCAGTCCCACAAGGATCTGTCTTAGGATTTTTACTATTTAATATCTATATTAATGGTATATATAATTTTAAAATTGCTTTTTATCTCTCTAGTTCGGGCACATTTGAAATATTGTTCGATCGTTTAGAACCCAATGACGAATAATATGATTGATTTAATTGAAAATGTTCAAAGGAAATTTCTAAAAGCTGCATTATTCATTTTAGAGGGTACTTCCCCATCTAAGTATTATAATTATATTTTTTTTTTCTTTTGTCACTCTTCAATCACTATTTCCCAACTTGTTACCTCCCGCCTAACAATATACAGGTGTTCCATTTAAGTGTGCCACCATTGCTATCTCGAGAACTATACGAGCTACGAGGTTGGTTAAATTAGCAAAGTACCATTTTACAAGACTAATACAATGAGCAAAAAAAAATTTTTCGACCAGTGGTTCTCAAAATACGGGACATAACTGTCTTATTTTAAATGGGCACATATATTTATTTTTAGGTTATTCGATACAGTATTTTTTTCTGAATTCAACGATATAAACATATCACATACTAATATAAATAAATAACTGAGAAAAATTATGTTAGATTTATATGTATTTTATTTATATCTGGCTGAAACAAGAGTGCTATGGATAGAAAACATAGACATATTGTTCTATCTAACATTGTTTGAATATTTTTTCTTAAATTTTATGTTCCTTAACTGTCAGTTTTAAGAAGAAAATGAATTGTTTTCTATCCAAAGCACTCTTGTTTCAGCCAGATATAAATAAAATACATATAAATCTAACATTTATTTTCTTATATTAGTATAAGATATGTATATCGTTGAATTCAGAAAAAAATATTCTATCGAATAACCTAAAAATTAACATATGTTCCCATTTAAAATAAGAAAGTTGGGTCCCGTATTTTGAGAACCACTGGTCGAAAAAAAATTTTTTTTTGCTCATTGTATTAGTCTTGTAAAATGGTGGTTCTTTGCTAATTTAACCAACCTCGTAGGTCTAAGTTCTAGAGATAGCAATGATGGCACACTTAAATGGAACATCCTGTATAGATAAGGAAGGCATTGTTTTGCTCAAATTTGTCGTGTGTGAGTTTTCAATATATGAGCACGAATTGGAGTTCCTAGAATACGATTTTACTATTTTTACCGTGATGTCTGTATGTCCGTATGTGTGTGTGTGTGTGTGTGTGTCTGTGACGATTTTTCGTCCATTATAATTAATAATTCGATAGATGTAAAAATGCAATACTTGGTATTTAAGACTTATGTTCACATATGATGAACTGATTAGATTTTGACTACAATTGGTTAACCGGAAGTAGTACTTTACTTAAAGCTTTAAACCGTTTTTCTTAAAAAATACATCGAAATACCATTTGTTCACAAATTACGTTATTATTAAATATAAAGGTTTTTTTCTTCAAACGTCATAAAATTGACATCTTCTGTGACGTGATTGACAAGGTTGAAGTTTAATTTCTATGCTAACGTAATATAATTTTTTATTCTAGCCGCCGTATAATATTGTCGCCGCCGTATAGCCAATAAGAAGCGCCGTATAATATTGTCGCCGCCGTATAGCCAATAAGAAGTAACTTGTACAATAGAAATCTGTAATATCGCCCTAAATGTCACTATAAAAACTAGATAACCTAAGAATAAAGTTACTAAAAATTATGAATAACTGACAGGTAACCTACATATTAAACGTCAAATAGTAATCTATTTTTTAAAATTTCTAAGTTTGAAGAAAAAATAGCATGTGTTATTCAGAGTAAAAGTGTCTTTGTGTGCCTCGCATGCAATTGTCCGACTCGCTTCGCTCGTCGTGCAAACTTCCATCCTCGCCACACAAAGTATCACTTTTACTTTTAATAACACAATATACTATTTCCTACGACCACTGTTAAAAGTAGTCTTTTTAACGGTTGCTTAGCAAGTTAAAAATAACAATTTATAACACAGTGAATAGTTTTAAATCGTTGTCATTGACAACGTGTTAAAAGTAAAAAACAAATTTACTTTTAACACTTGTGTTAAAAAGGAACTAAATCTAGTTACCTGTCAAAAATGTCATTCTATAATGCTTAGTGTTTATTTACTAATAGATAACTAGGGTCGTAGGAAAAATAGTGTATGATATATGTGTTAAAAGTGATTTTATTTCGTTCGTGGGGTTTGTTACACTCGGCTTCGCCTCGTTTCAAACTTCCCCACTCATTCATAAAATGTCACTTTTAACACTTATATCATAAATAACTATTAATTATCTAGCGATCTGCATAAATAAGTTTATATATTACTTCTAGCTAAACAGAAAAAAAATATAAACTCTATTATTAATTTTTTCTACTCCTGCTTTGAAAATACAATTTTCTGGTTTGTTTTTCATGCTGAAAGTGACCCTGCGCAAAACTTTGCAGCACTAATAAATGTTTGTTACATTGTTGTTGCCATGGATACGCATCACTTGCGCATCACAAATACAAAATTTGCAATAAATGTCAAATTATGTTTAAAAAATATTTTTTAGGCGGCTGGTACATAAATTGTTGTTTTTCGTATCTGCTGGCAACCTTAAAGTATCAATTTTTATTTGACATCTGTCAAAGTCAAAATTTTTGGCCGCTAGTATGTTCATTATTGATTTACATAGTTCATATTAATGTGATTAATTATTTTAGAATATAATAACAAATGTAAGTAAAATTTTAACTATTCCTTTACAAATATTAATGAAAAAGTAATGAATTTGCGAGTAAAAATAGCGGCCGTAAAGTAAATGCGGCCGTAAGGTAAATGCGGCCGTAAAGTAAATGCGGCCGTAAAGTAAATTTTGACAGATGTCAAAAATTGATTTTGAATGAAAATTTATAATTTCTTGTTGTAATCGCCTAAAAAATGTTGTGTGCACCTCGGCTAAAAGTTCTTTTTGGGCCTCATCTGATTTGTAGCCTCGGCTTTGCCTCGGCTGCAAACTTCGGTTTCGGCCCAAAAAGATTACTTTTAGAACCTTGATACACAAATAACTATTTTTATTTCCTTATTTTTTATCTTGCAGGAGTAGAAAAAATAGTGTGTATAACACGTGTTGAAAGTCCTTTGTCGAACACAAACGATTGCAACCTTCGCTTCGCTCAGGCTGCAACTTTCGTTTTGGTTCGACAAAGATAGACTTTCAGCACTTGATATACAAATAACTATTACAGATTGTTTAGGCTGAGGAATTTCTATAAAATAGATGAGTTATTCATATGTTCACAAAATTTGACATATGATGTCAAAGTTGATATAATAAAGTTTAAAAGATCAAATAAGTAAATATGAAGTAGTTTTATAGTAAAATTAATGAAGATGGAAGAAATATATAAAGAATATATTTATATGCGTGAATCAAGGTAAGTTCGGTCCCGGTTTCAGTAAATAGATGTTTTTTTCGGTCATACATATTTTATGAAGGAAATTTTCGGTATGAAATGAATAAAAAATATTCTGGACTGCAATAACAAACTAATTTCAAAACTACAAATTAAATGTACTGAAAAACTTATATAGAATATATTTCTACAGTGACGGGACGTAGTGTGTTGGACACATCAGATTTTTTTCACAGCAATTGACTTTATCTCGCATTAAAACTTACACACCCAATAAAACTAAGGCGACTTTCTGCACTTGTTGTACAATATACTCTTTCCTATTTGTAATTTTATTTACTTTTAATACTGATGTAGAACATCCTCATAAAATTAAATGATTAAAACAGTATTTTCATACTGTGCATCATATTGTGCATTTATTTATTTTCAATTAAACACATGTAAAATGAATAAACTATAATGAATATAACAACAAATACGACTATTAAACTAAAATTGAACGTCGGTTACCTAAACGAACTATAAAATGTTGATAAAATACTATTATGAATAATAAACCTTAGTTATTTTATTTGGTTACTGTAAACATCAGACAACTAACCGCGTGTTTAAGTTAATAAATTCAGAATCTAACTAATAAATTTGCTCAAAAATTGTTCACATTAATTTGCATAACTACATAATCTATTCTATTAGTGATAATAAGAATAAAGAGATAAGAGTAAGCGAAAAAGATATTTGTAGAAGTGTACAATAAATTTAAAGTGAAATAGTGCATGGAAAATATTGTGCTGTTTCTAAAATATGTTGTACAAGCTTGTGAGTTTCTGAATCAGATGTAAATTTATTTATATTGGACAATGTTCAGAAATGCATTTTCGTTTTATATGAAATAGTGATACTCTTCGTTGAATATAAATTCGATGTGGGTAGACGCAATCCCTCAGTATTTTGCACCGGTGCAAGCAATATTACACTGCTGACAGTATGAATTGAATTCCACATAGTAAACGATGTATGTCATCTTGCCAACAACAAATTTGGGAACGAACATCATTTATCTACAGTCGTACATTTAGGAGCCACATCTATTGCATTTCCCACGAAACTTAAATTAAAGCATAGTCAATAATACATAACAAATTGGAAAGTTTGTATTATTACAATATAAATTACAGTACTTTTATGTATAATATAATAGTATATTTCGTAAGAATAGTTTTAAGTTATATATTAAAAAGATGATTATTTAACGCATGCGAAAATTACGAACTACGAATTTCGGATGTAGCAAACTATGTTAAATGCAATATAAGCGTTACTTGTATCCTGACTTTCTATATATAAATATTCAATCGTACCTACGTATTTGTATTTCTGACCTATTGTTTTGTGTAGTCATTTATTCACATTAATAGAATTCCATAAAGAAATAACGGTACTGTAATATTAATAAAAATAATCCCATTTCTTTTTTAAATTGCACTGTATGCTCCAGGAAAAGTAGAGAAAAATATGTAGATGTGATGAGAGGATAAGAGGAAAATGCATTTCTGTACAAGGTTTACTTAAGAAGTTATGTGAATAGTTTTTGTTTTTACTGTACTATCGTGCGGTAGGTAATCTCAAATGCCCTTCTGTTTACATTACGAAAAATGAGAAATGTATTATCAGCACATTTTTCACTGGGAATTACCATAATGCTGAATCAGACAGGAATTTTCTACGTAACATCATTACGGTTACGGTTTCCTTTTTCGCCCAACTTAATCCAATAATTTCGTTGGTGTAAAATTAGTAACATATATAAAGTCTCCACGCTGTAGCGATATTTTATAAAACATTCATTCATTGCAACCATAAAACACACATTTTTTAAATTTATTTGAATCTTTATGTACAACTGATTAAAAAAACCAACAAACATATGTGATCAAATAAAATAGCAAATAACAAATAACTCTCATACAGAGTAAAATATATTCTAAACAGTATTTTAATGTTGTGAGTACATTTAAAAATACTTTCTTTTTCGAATAAACGAACGTTAGTTTAACATTTGAATAATTTCAGCCTTTATACTTTGTGATACATTTTAAATGTTAGTTCAAATAAAACACAGTAACTTTGTCAGTATCACTTATTTATTTAACAAATTTAATTTAACATTCGAATACTTATGGTGCTATTCTGTATTATTCTTCTATAGCACTGTCACCTTATAGATACTGTAAGCTATAGAGCTCTATAACTTGGACTCTTATAAAATGGCGATTTTCGTATTCTGTAACTCATTCTATAACCGACCTCTCTATCTATAGCAGTGTTTCTCAAAGTGCGTGCATCGTATGTGTTTTGACAACTCTTGGATTTGAGCATTTGAACCTTTTTCTTCATGTAAATGTCAAGTTATTGTCCGAAGAATGAGTATTGAATCGTGTATATGAATTAAAATTAAAACTACCTACTAACAATTTTTGAACAAGAATACAAACTTGAATTTTGCGTATTATTAAAAAATGAGTTTTTGTTTATTAAATTTTCTATTTGCTTATAAGTGATGTATTTGAAGAAATGAATAAAGTAAATACAAGCATGCAAAAAATAAGAAATGAAAATTTGCTAAAATCGTTCGGAAAAAAATATTTGAAGTTGTTATAAAATAAGAAAGGAACAGTATTTATTTAAAATATATTTGTCACAAGACAGAAGTCTTTGTTTTATAAAAAAAAAAAACACTTCATTTACACTAAGATCGGATATTATGAACGATTTTTTTTTATCTTAACTACTCAAACAAACTAACACTAATACTAACAACTAAATTCGAATTGTAAATTAGTTGCAATATAACCTGTAAAATACTAATATTTTTCAGTTTATGAAGTTTTTTTTATTAGCCATTGAGTATACACCTGTATACATTCTTCCCGAAGGTAAGAGAAAGACGTTAATAATTCATTATGTGTCCATTTTGCTTCATTCAAGTTATTCATTCAAACATAGGTAGGTATTTCCTTTTCAGCGGGTATCCTAGCTCATCTTTTCCTCGCTTACATTACTCAACATTCATCCCTTATTTCTTTCAAAACACTTTACCCTTACATTGAAATACCTGCGAACCGAAAGGCGAAGTTTATTTATATAGTTTCTACATTATTTATGAATATTTCGCAGCAGGGAAATAATTAAAATAAAATCTACTTGAACTCGATGAAAATTTGCCGATTCTGAGATGATATATTTGGATTTTTCTCCCAATCTGTTGATAAAGGAAGTACCATTTTTTTGATAAATTTCACGAAGATACGTTATTATTAAATAAACACGTTTGAGAGTTCCATATTTTCCTCATTATTTTCTTGTATCTTAAGAATTTGAGCTGTACAATTTTTGTTAACATTTAAAACAGTATAATTTATCGAAGAAACATATCAAAAATATACAGAAGTATATACATAGAAGAAGTATGTTATAGTTTTCGAAGTTAGTAATTAAAATTAGGATAAATTGAGTATTAGGCATGTAAGAGTACATTAAAAAATATGGTAAATTCTAACGAATTCTCACTTTCTTCTTCTCCCTGGTGCAAACCGTTAAGTGACCCATCCCACCCTCTAAAAATTTTCTATAAAAACAAATGAATGAAAAGTACATACTACAAATTAACATGTCTTGCTTTCGCTACAGCAATCTCTGCTATAATATTATTTATGACTAGAGAATTTCAAATATCATTTTCATTACGGCTAGTTCACATGGCAAGTTGCTAAAAAAAATTGTCTGAAGAAGAAGGACTGAAAGGCTTAAAACAAATATGAAATTATTTACAGACATTATTTTAATAGATGAGAAGTATAAAAAATATTGAAAGGTAAATGGCACTGACAGAAAGAGTACATTTTTACAAAAAAAAAAAATAATATATTTTTTCGTAATCGATATTAAAGTGCACGATATCACACCGCGAAATTAGCCAAAATAGTACTTTACGGACTCATTTGTCAAACTGAATGAACCTACATTTTAATAAAATTATATTTTTGCAGTTTATTTTAGCACAACCTAGTATAATAGACATATCATTCTATAATATTATTGGTCAATTTATTTATTATTTACTTTTGATAATAATATATCTGAGCAGGTATAAACATACCTAAATGAAAATTATAAAGAAATATTTGACACTTTGACTGTTATCACAGCCATCCGCGTCTTAATAGCTAGAAGCTAGCTGACGTTTTATAAACACCTAATACTATTTATTTATGTTTTTAATTAATAATTTAGCGATTTCGGAAAAATATGTATATCTAAGGACTAAAGTATTTTTTAACACTCACATGGTTTATTCTCCTCGGCTATCGCTTCATAGAATAAATTCCATATGGGTAATAAAAAATTATACTTTAGTCCCTTGATATACAAATAACTATTTTATCGTGCATTATCTGTGTACAATATAATAAATGTTACAATTGAATGCACATATTGTCAAAAAAATTCTTCAATACGGTAATATTCTTTTCCAATAAGAATTTGCCTAATGGGGTAGGTGACCAAGGTAGAATTTTATTGAAAAAACTATTAAATTATAGAAAGTATGTTTATTTATGAACGTTGACATTAAAAAAGTTAAATATTTATCAGCAATTGTTTAGTAATTTGCGTTAAATAGAAACAGCGTCCATTACTATGATGTTCACTAAGTTCGCACGCTGATTGCTTAAAATTTGAAGGTGTGGCAATAAACCTATCTATCTCACTCACACCACATATTTCCGTCTCTGTCTACCTTCGCCCCTCTCATGAACTTAGTTGACGTCATAATCCCCTCCCAAGTACTATATTATTTATTTACTTCAAAACAACATATAATTAACAATTTTTAAAAAATACGGGTATATTATTTTTGTACAAGCTATCACATATACCAAATTTAGAAATTGGTCACCTACCCCATTGTAGTAAGCGCTCGCTTTTTTGAAAGAGCCTTTACAGGTTGTAGCAAACAATTATATACTTTAACTCCCATATAATATGTACTATGCTCATAAGAGGTAGTTTTATGTGGTATTTGTAATAAATTATTGATTTGTCTAGTAACATAATTAGAACTAACCCAACTAAAATTATGAAAATTATTTTATACAAATTTTAACAATTCAAATATGTACAGAGATGAAAAGGTTAGGTCTAATTTTAATTATAATTCTGATAGCACGATTTTATGAAATAAAAATTTCGTTAGCTCTCGATGATGCACCCCATATAATGTTTCCATAATTCATTAGAAATAGGAGTAATAGAATGTTGGTAAAGTCGGTCTATTTAGCTTTTCAAATATTATTCTTAAACAGTAACACGCTTTACTTAATTTAGGTAATAGATGATCAATTTAACTTTTACCTTTAAGTTATGATCCTAGTAGATTCCAAGGCATTTTATTGTATTACAATAATATAATATATATATGATATGTTTATATCGTTGAATTTAGAAAAAAATACTCTATCGAATAACCTAAAAATAAACATATGTTCCAATTTAAAATAAGAAAGTTGTGTCCCGTATTTTGAAAACCACTAATCGAAAAAAAATAATTTTTTTTGCTCATTGTATTAGTGTTGTAAAATGGTGGTTCTTTGCTAATTTAACCATTTTCGTAGCTCTTGTAGATCTCGAGATAGCAATGGTGGCACGCTTAAATGGAACACCCTGTATAAAATATTGTATTTTTTATAGTGAGATAATGATTCTTCAGAGATGGATTTTAGACGTATTCAAAGCTTTCTTCTTGTTTTACAAGATTTTAATATTCCTTTAGTGATCCACTTAGAGTTACAATTGGTTTTGAATTTATATCTTTGTAGGGGGAAAACATTTTCAAATGATTGTTAAATATTTTATAGAATTCACCTATTCAGTTCATTTCATCTGCTTCTATATTTTACTGCATTATTATAGTATGAGGAAAAACGTCAGCATGGTAGGATCGTGGAAGAAGACAAGCAGACTGTTTTTTTGCTCCCAGGCTATCTGTCTTCTTTCTACCACGCCTGTTTAAAGAAACACGGATATTTTATTTTTTTGTGTAGTATCATATACGTAAAATTAAAAATTTGGTCACATACCGCATTCGAACACTTAAGTTGTGGAGCCTAAGCGCGAAACACTAGCTGTATTAATATAATAGTAGTAAGATAACCCACTTTCTGCGTTTTGGAATGCAGACCAATATGGCGGCCGGAATATTAACGACTCGTGAATGGGGTTAATAAATAGTTTTAATAGGTTTAATTGAATGGTATGTGAATTTTAAGTACATATTTAGATGTAAAATAAATGATACATAATTTTAAAATGAAGTATGTGGATTACAATAAGCTGTTTCATTGGAAATTTGAAAAAATGTAATAAAATTTGGTAAATTTATTTGAGTACGTCTATGTGCACGGGGTTGAATCTGGCTAGATAATAGACCGCATATAAATGGTACTTAACACAACACCTGCATGCAGCTACGGTAATAAATTTGACCCTTGTGCAGGTACACAAAAAGAGTCCGTCGTTAGGAAATATTTTATCGCGGCTGGATATGCTTATGCTATAAGGGTGCCCTAACGGTACTTCTAAATATTTATCTGATTCCTATTCTTACCTTATTTTCTATTATATAAGGAGCTAGAAAATATTTTTTCTCAGTATACCTATAGTTTCTGACTGTGTGGTTCATTTTGAAAATGTCTTCACAAAATTTTGATAACTTTGTTATACCTCCTTCAGGAGTTGTTTCAAAACAAAAATTTAGAATACTTGAAAATATTGTATTAAGAAAACCATTCGCGTCAACTTCAACGGCGAACGTTAATGAGTTTATAAAAAATATAAACTCGTTGAACGCTGATGTGGTGCATCGTGACTATGATTCTCCATCACCGGTAACGGCAGCAGACTTCGAGAAGGCTCTTCAGGAAGTGTGCGACGAGAACTTTGGTGATGAAGAAGAAATTGTACCTCGTAAAAAGGTGCGTGTGGAACGCCCTTCATTACCATCGCCGGAGTTGGAGCCGCTAGTATCTCGTCGTCGTCGGAATCGGAGATCGGGGAGCCGTACGCCCAGCAGCTAGTGTGCAGCGAAGATGATGAGACCCCGGACATCACGGATATACCAGACTGCCCGTCGGTATCTGACTGGGTTATAGAGAATATGGACCTCATCACCGGAGATGCAGAAACTGCAAGATTTACTCTACCGCCTAATAAAGATGTAGCCGACAACAATGACCGTCTACTGAGAGGAACACCGATTCCTCTAGATAGTACGCGGAAAGTGTTTATTACGGTCGGCTTAGAACCAAATCCGGTACCGCGAGTGATTGTGAGGCTTGTGGGTAATGTAATAAAAAAAACTTATATAGACATTTTAGATTACGTTAGATTAGTGAATTATTTAAAAAAACTTGAATTAAAAAGTAAGTGTAGCGATAAAGATATGAACAAAATATGCAGTCTCGTTTGGGCTGATTTCAGTATATTACCGCGGGAACAATTGAAGTGTAGATTTAAGAATCAGTTTATAGTGTTAAATAAGGAGCATGTTAGGAATTTAATTAGGTTAGAGAATATAATAGTAAACGTAATAGATAGTTACAATGTAAAATATAAAAATTTTTGTTATGTATATAAAAATTTTTTACAAAATGTAGTAATATTTAGTATAAGAAATCAGTTAGACATAAAAGATAGTTTATATGAATATTTATTTTTTAAGAATTTAGATTTTAAATTAATATTTATAGAATATTATACGTATTATTACAATAAATTATATAAGGATGTAAAGTCTGTAAATACTTTTATTTTAAAAGAAAAAAAATATATTACACCTGTTCCAATAAGAGAGTCCAGTGAGAAAAATTTGTAGAGTCGTCAACCAATGGGGGTTTAATTTTGTAAAAAGGTAAGGTATAAAATAAAATAATAAAATAACTTTATATAGATGCCTGAGTACCTACAAATATTCGCTGCAGAAATTGCATACTTTTATTTATTTATTTATTAACATCAAACAAACATTAGTTATTACAAAAATTTAAACTATTGGAATTAAAAGAAAGAAAAGCATTTGTTAAATGCTATAAATCTTATCTCAGATCCCCATCTTCAACGCAGGTATAAAACTCTTCCCAGGGTTGTAACAAAAATTTTGTTCGAATCTAACATTATGATAATGTACCCTTGAAAATATACAGGTTGGTTAAATTTTTTTAATACCACCCTGATCACGTAGTAAAAAGATTGCATATAAACAAAAAAAAGCAAAGGAAAAAATTCAGTCGTTGAGTATCACTCGGGTCAATATGGACAGCGGAAATCAAATAAATTTCGATAACTTTTTTCGTATTTGTGAGGAAATTATTATTTCTTCGTTAAATGAAGAAGAAGAAGGAGAAATGCAACAAGAAGATTATGACGCTTTTTATGAAATTTGTGGAAACTTAATAAGTGAAAGTGTACAAACTGGTGGAGGTGGTGTGGGTGGTGTAAATCGGGAACGTTTCAACATTACTTCCGATATTGAAAAACACATAAAACAGTTTAATTTAACTGGGAGAAAAATAACATTTTCTTTGAATGATCCACCTGTACAAGAAGATCCTATAATATGGTTCTACGATAGCATAAAAAACGTTATAGATTTTGTGTTGCAATCAGTGAATCCTCAAGATTATGTCGGATTTATATTTCAAACTCCATGTCTGGAACATGGACCAGCTTGGCTCAGCTTCAGGCGTGCAGATCAACTTCACGTTGATGTTTTGTGGGAAGCATTGACCAAAATATTGCAAAGCAATAAAGAAGTATTTTCCGAAGGGCAATTCACAGTCGAGATGACCAGGGTATCTATGCCTTCTGGTTCAGGAAAATTAAAAGGACATGGCTTAATGTATTCGGAATTTTGTCGACGGAAACATGGTATATTGGAAATAGAAAATACAGATAATTTCTGTTTACCTCGTGCACTTGTAGTTGCAGAATCATTAGTGAAAAATGATCCATGTTTAAAATATATTGTTAAAAATACACATGGAATACAAACTACAAGAACAAATGAACTTTTAAGAAATGCAAGAGTTAATATAGGTACTAATGGCGCAGGTATTCCAGAATTAACTGAATTCCAACGTTATTATTCTAATTATAACATATGTGTATATGAGTTTAATAGCCGTGGAAAAGTAATATTTGAAGGTGCAAAGGGGAAAAATCTTAAGAGACTGAATCTTTTGTACTATCAAAACCATTACTCTGTTATAAAAAGTTTACCTGCAGCATTTTCGTGCAAATATTTTTGCGAACAATGTCACGTTGCTTACAATGTAAGGGGTGGTCATTCTTGTAAAAATATTTGTTCTTATTGCAAATATTCTCCTGCATGTAGTATAACTATTCAATTAATTAAATGTGAACATTGCCAAAGAGAATTCCGTGGACAGCAGTGCTTGGACAATCATTTAAATTTTGAGTGTAAAAGAGTTAAAAAATGTGAACAATGTTTAAAAATATACAAGTGTAAAAAAGGCAGGCTACATGTTTGTGGTGAAGTTTACTGTAGTTTTTGTGAATCTTATAAAAAGCCGGGACATATGTGCTATATTATTAAGGACAAAACCGTATTAAAAGGTAATACTTTATTTATTTATTATGATTTCGAGACATATCAAGAAAAAATGCTCGGTAATGATAAAGAGCACGAAATAAATTTATGTGTCATACAGCAGTCATGCTCTACCTGTTGCAACATAGATGATTTGAAACAAATATGTAACTCCTGTGGCATTCGTCAACAAATATTTAAAAAGGACCCGTTGCAAAACTTTTTAACATATGTTTTACTTCCGCGCACTTCATTTTCTTCTGTTATTTGTATCGCACATAATGCAAAATCGTTTGATTGTCAGTTTATTTTAAAATATCTTGTAGAAGAACGCTACCTTAAACCAAAATTAATTTTGAATGGCTCAAAAATTATGCTATTACAAATTAATCATATTAAATTTATAGATTCTCTAAATTATTTACAAATGCCGTTATCAGCTCTACCTAAAGCAATGGATTTACCACCTTCTTTAAAAAAAGGATATTTCCCACATTTATTTAATAAAGTAGAAAATCAAAATTACATAGGACCGTTACCAGCCCCTGAATATTATGCTGTAGATAGCATGAATCATTCTGTACGACAAAAGTTTTTGGAATGGTATAATATACAAATAGAGAATAATGTGATATTTGATATGAATAAAGAAATTATCGAGTATTGCGTGTCTGACGTTGAAATTTTGCGTCGAGCATGCGAAAAATTTAGAAATAATTTCATTGAAGATTGTAAAGTATGTCCCTTCAGTGAAGGGATTACTATCGCTTCAGCCTGTAATCGTGTGTTCCGACGTTTGTTTTTGAAGCCGAATACAATTGGTATTATACCACAAAAAGGTTATCGCATGAAAGACAACCAATCAAAAATTGTGCTGAAATGGTTGATACATGAAGAAAACGTACGCGGAATACAAATTCAACATGCAGGACGTAGTAATGAAGCAGTCATTGAAAATTGTTTTAAGGTAGATGGTTATTATTCTCTAGATAAATTAGTTTTTGAATTTTTGGGGTGTTTTTGGCATGGGTGTACATTATGTTACAGAACGAAAAGAAATGAAAAAATATTTAGTAATTCAAAAGAAACTTTAGATGAAAGATACGAACGAACAATATCAAAATTAAATAAAATTAAAAAATTAGGATATAAAGTAATTAGCATTTGGGAGTGCGAATTCAGAAAATTATTAAAAGAAGATAAAAATTTAAATTGTCAACTTGAAAAGCATGAAATTTTAAACAATATGCCATTACAACCGCGAGATGCATTTTTTGGCGGAAGAACAGGCAATACCAGTTTATATAAAAAAATTAAAAATGATGAAAAAATAAAATATGTAGATGTCTGTTCTCTTTATCCATTTGTATGTAAGTATGGAAAATATCCAGTAGGCCATCCAAAAATTTTTATCGGAACAGAATGCGAATCGTTATGTCCTAATAACGATATTAGCCATGTTGAAGGCTTAATTAAATGCACAGTTTTACCGCCCAGTGAATTATT
This sequence comes from Stenolophus ochropezus, assembly GCA_035578165.1. NCBI lineage: Eukaryota > Metazoa > Arthropoda > Insecta > Coleoptera > Carabidae > Stenolophus > Stenolophus ochropezus. The sequence goes on from JAQOWZ010000017.1 coordinate 25,233,420, forward strand.
TCATCCTGTCTTACCACGAAAAATCCATGGGAAACTTATGTTTGTATTATGTCGTACATGTTGTGATAATTTAGAGCAAAATGACTGCAATCACAGTGATGATGAGAGACAATTTATTGGGACATACATTTCTGACGAGGTCCAGTATGCGGTTTCTCTTGGCTACAAAATTTTACAAGTGCACGAAATTTGGCAATACAATGTTACTGTTTACAATAAAGATACTAAAACAGGAGGATTATTCGTCGAATACATTAATACATTTCTAAAAATGAAGCAAGAGGCTTCTGGTTATCCCGACGACTGTTCCGATAATGAAACTAGGAATGAGTACATTCAGAACTATTACATCAATGAAGGAATACATCTAGATCCAAATAAGATTGAGAAGAACGCTGGAAAAAGATCAATTGCCAAACTTATGCTGAATTCTTTCTGGGGTAATATAAATAACTTATTTAAAAATTAATATAAATTTTATTATAATATTCATTTAATTTGTTAATAGGTTAATTTGCACAAACACAAAATAGACCTTGTACATCAACTGTATCATCTGCTGAAGAACTTTATGAATTATTGTCGAATCCAGCAATTGAAGTTCAGAGGATTATCCCAGCAGGTGACCAGATGCTGTACGTACACTGGGTTCACGCAAATGAAGCCATCGAACAACTTCGAACTGTGAATGTGGTCATAGCAGCCTACACAACGGCACAAGCTCGTTTACAACTCCATAAATTTTTACAAGAGCTAGGTAATAGGGTATTATACTACGACACTGATTCCATTATATACTGCCACTCGCCAGGACAGCGGGAGCCCCCGACAGGTAACTTTTTGGGTGATCTTACTGATGAGTTATCTTGTTATGGGTTAGGCAGCTATATAACTGAATTTGTGTGTGGTGGACCGAAGAATTATGCATACAAAGTTTATTCGCCAACTAGTGAAAAGATTACAGAAGTATGTAAAGTTAAAGGCTTCACATTAAATTATAAAAATTCCCAAGTCATTAATTTTGAATGTTTGAAGAATTTGATTTTTAATAGTAATATTAAAGGCCCAGTAATTTCTTTTGACAATATTCGATGTACATCTACTCACAATGTTGTCACAAAACATGAAACAAAAAAATTTAGTATAAAATTTATGAAACGTAGACTAATAGATAATGTAAATAGTATCCCCTATGGCGTGAAAAGAATGAAATTAGAATAGTTTATTTTTAATTATATTAATTTGTAATAATGATAATAATGAAATGTACCTATGTAAATAATTTAAAGATGTAAATAGTATTTCCTATGACGTGAAAAGAATGAAATTAGATTAGTTTATTTTTAATTATATTAATTTGTAATAATAATAATAATAAAATGTATGTAAATAATTTAAAGAAAACTAAATGTGTATAAATATTTTAAATATACTTTTTATGTATTACATAATCATAAATTTCAATAAAAATGTATTTCATTGCGTAAATTTAATAAAATATCACTAGAAAATTTTAATTCAATGTTTGTAATATAATATTTTCTACAACGTATGTATACCTACCTAGTACCTACCTAATGAACATATATATCTGTATGATAGAAAATAAAAAACGAATGAAATAAAACAAATAATTAAAAATATTTTTTTTATTAAAGTAATAGTTAAACGTATACATTATAAATTTATCATTTTTTATTAAAGTAATAATTAAACATATATCTTATAAATTCATCATTTTCAGATTTACAATATTTATTAAATAATTTCACAAAATCATTATTTGTATAACAATTAATTCTAAATAACAAATACACTAAACAATAATAACCACAAACTGAAGTTGAATAATCTTGCAATGAGGCTGTATTGTATGTCCATGTGCGTGTATTTCTTCCTAAAAATTCATTGTGTTCCTTTACTAAAGGTGGTCGTCCGTAACTGTCAAAGTAGGTTCCATGTCCTGAGCGATCAATAAATACTGCTACCCAATGAGTACCAGGCATCGTATCAGGGTCAGTATTTATAATTATTGTACATGGAAAATTTACATGCTGCGGCAATTTGTTCGCAGCATACACTCCGTAGTGACTTGTGTTTTTCTTAAAATATTTTTGAAGTACGGTACGTATAAATGTAGCATCCATGTCTGTATGAGTGTCACAGCCAAACTAATTTCTGTGGTTATATTTTACAAGATATATATACGAGTTTTATAATTGATATATTTTTATAAACTAACTACCATAATCAACAATTACATTTCTATTTTTATCAATTTCAATAATATTGTCAAATTCTGCGTAAATAACACAATTTACTGTTTCGGTAAGGGCAGTTTCAAAACCAACTTCAATTCTGAAAGAACCATGTCGTGTTAAATTGCAGTGTAACATAGAATTTGCAGCCAAGTCAGGCGTGAGATCAAATGCAGATAAACAGTAACCATTCGGGTAACTGTCCCTGTCGATTTCGTTGCCACTGTTACCAAAATGAATACCTGTGCCAGAAAACAATGTATTGTACATTTGTATGTAGGATTTTTTGCCACTGAATGACGGTTGTAATGGTTTCGATGGTAATTGTTGCCCATTTACACATAACGACAAATAATTTATTTTAAAATTTTCAAAATTAAAAGGGTTAGACTTATAATCGCCATTAAATGCTTTGTTTGAGACAAATCCGATTATGCATCTCTTCGGAAGCTGTCCTAAGAATATGTTATCTAAAGATTTTCCTTGAATACCGGTCGGAATAGTAACTGCTTTTACAATAGATCTGGTAATGGCGTACTTAGCATTAGACATTTCCAATGCTTTATTGTGTGCCAATAATATACTTGGATTTAATTTGACACGCCGCACAAGTAATGTAGCTTCATTAATTTGTACTTTATAATTAGAATCTGGTGACATTAAGTGGAAGCTGTCTCTCGATCTCACCAGCCTCAATTTCATTTCAACACCATGTAGTAAAAATTTTTCTTGATTGAAAATATCAACATGAAGGTGACCAATCATATCAACATTTTTACTTTTTTCTACAAACTTTTTACGCTTATTGTAGCCGGAATTTCCAGCAGCCTCCGTATTGTTCATTTTTCCGGCGTCATCAGAGTACCATAACGTTGAAGTGAGGTGAGATTTTTTCGCATCTTTCCCATAGTTTAATAGAGTTTCTATATATGATCTGTATGCGTACGTGTTATTTGGTGGAGAAACAAGTTTTTGATTTAAATATACGTCAACTTGACTAAAAATAGAATGTAGCCAATTATTAACGGGGGCAACATTATCTGGTTCCAACAAAGCAGTATTATCAGCTTTAACAATTTTTGCATTTAGATAAATCATAGTTTGTGATAAATCAAGATAATCTTCTCCATGGCCAGGAATTACAAATTCTATGGGTCCGTCTTCAGTAATTGACGACAAAGGTCTGTAATTTACCCATTGACCACTTTCAATACTAGTTTGTGTAGGAGGTACGGTAAATAAATCTAATTCAGTTTTCACACATTCACATGATTGGGCATGTAAAAATGCCATTTTAATCAAATATATCTGCTTGTCTAGAACGTTTTTTGCTCTTTACTGTACTGCGAGAAGTTGTAGAATGAATAGGTTTCTTAATTAAACGCTTCTTTTTATAACCTGAGCCACTCATTAGCTTTTCAATTTTATCATCAACTTTTCGTTTTAAATTAATCCCCGCCTCTCCAATGCGTTTCTTAAACGATTCTTTAGGTGATTGATTCTCACTCAAATCACCCAAAAAATTAATTCCTGTGTTTAATGCTTCTTTACCAATTGCTCCTACACCTTTCCGTATTAACGGTAAAATATTTCTAAACAATCCACTGAAGAAACTTCCTATTCCATGACCACGTTGAAATTGACTTCCTTTATATACGGGTCCTATACCGCTACCTGCTTGAAAATTATAATATTGTTGATACGGACAAGTTTTCATTATGTTCGTCGAAAATGAAGTTTCACACTCAAAATCCCAAATTGAAATGGCGCTGCATATCCATCGTGAGTCCTTATATCAATTTCTATATTTGAAAATTCTCTTCTTAAAACAGGTATGAAATGTGGTTGAGGATATGTAATCATTTCATTAGATCCAAAAACATATGTGTCATTTTTAACGTGGACAATTCTTAACAATGGAGTGACAACGTCGCCTACTAATTGAGGTTCTATGATATCACAGTAAATATATAATTGAGATGGTATACCTAATTTTAAATTAGGTATATTAATTGAAGTTTTTTGTTGATATATGTCTGTAAACGGTGGATAACCTAGTTGAAGTGCTAGCCGGTGAGATAATTTCATACAACAAACGTTTGCAACTTTGAATCTTGTTGCTACTCGTTTTTCTTTGGTGTCATAGGAAAATGCTACATATTTATTTATCACGGCGTGGTGATTCATTTCATGTAATACACTATCAATGCTTTCATAATTTCTTGCAGGAACTTTGCCAATAAATGCATCTGATTGTTGTTTATCATTTTTTATCGAAATATTTACTGTATTTTCGCGTTCATTGACATTGTAAATAGAACAAGGATATATAATTTCAGATAATGCTACTTCCCAGGATCCGACTAATTTAATGTTTTGCGGTAATTGAGTCGTAAAACGTGTAGTTTTGTTATTAGGAAAATATTGCATTGAACTATTACTAGGTAATGTTATAAAAAATTCTTTATCATTCATTGTTTAATAAACGAACAGTATTTGCCGGTATCCAGGAATTAAACTTGTCACTATATCCTCTCCACTTAACGTACAATTTCTTTCTGTTACCAGTGCCTTTGGTCTCCAATATTTTATCTATTTTATACGTTGTATCAGATTCAATATACACTCGTTGTAATTCATTCTCGTAGAAAGTGCCCTCTATAATTTCATTATTTAAATCTTTTAATTTATAAACGACTGGGAGTCTGTTGCTAATAGCATATATTTTGAACAATTCTTCACTCCAGTTAGATTCATAACCCTTTTCAAAAATTTTTTTGTATTTAGATATTCTAACAATATCTCCAATTTTATATTTTCCTTGTTTCTTTGTTAAGTTTTGTTTATCTTTATTTTGATTTCTCCATACTTCCAATACATTATTTTCATTTACTTCACAAGGAGCCATTTGTATTGAACGATGTTTTGTCTTATTGTAAGCAGTAACCAGATTTTGTAATACATCCACATATCTGTATGTATTTTTATATGTAAAGTAACGATACATTTTTGTTTTCAATGTTCTGTTAAATCTTTCTACAAAACAGGCTTTAATATCTGAATTTTGAGTCACATAAAATTTAATATCGTTTTGTTTTAAAAATGATCTTACTGATTTAGCAATAAATTCTGAGCCTTTGTCAGTTTGTAAGAAAATTGGTTTTCTTTCATTAAACAAGATTTTAAATGCTTGTATGACTGACTCAGGTTTCTTATCTTTTAAAGGAAATGCCCACGCATATCTACTGAATATATCAATGACTGTCAAAATGTATTTGTAACTATCGTTGAAGCGACTTAGCTTGCGCATATCGCAAAGATCTGCCTGGAATATATCATTAATATTTGAAACCTTATATTTATTTCTTATAAAATGTTTTCGGACAGGTCTGTGTAACGTATATGCGTCTTGTGAACTAATCCATTTTTGTATTTCTTTTGGTTTATATTTATTTTTTACAGAATTTATAAGATTATGAACTCCTGAAAAACCGGCAGGATTAGAAGTATCAAAATAAATATTAGACAATATTTTATTCATTTTAAAATGTATATCGTTTCCACTCTTTTCTAGACTTGGCTTTCACTGATTCGTAGTCGGTTTCGGCGTCGTCGTACCAAAAAGATTGCCTTCTTTTACTTTTTGTTCTAGGAGTGTCAATAACAGACTTCGACTGAAAATATTTTTTTCTTTGTTTTCGGACAGGTCTGTGTAACGTATATGCGTCTTGTGAACTAATCCATTTTTGTATTTCTTTTGGTTTATATTTATTTTTTTACAGAATTTATAAGATTATGAACTCCTGAAAAACCGGCAGGATTAGAAGTATCAAAATAAATATTAGACAATATTTTATTCATTTTAAAATGTATATCGTTTCCACTCTTTTCTAGACTTGGCTTTCACTGATTCGTAGTCGGTTTCGGCGTCGTCGTACCAAAAAGATTGCCTTCTTTTACTTTTTGTTCTAGGAGTGTCAATAACAGACTTCGACTGAAAATATTTTTTTCTTTGGGGATTATTTATTAATTCTGTTGGAAAATTTATTTCTTTTAATGCATGTAAAAATGTTTCCCAGCCAGTAGGATTACTACGTTTTCTATTTCTAACAATGTCGGCAACTAAGTCTGATATGTTTGAGTTTGGAATTTGTTTCTCATAAATTGAAACAACACCCTTCTTATCCCAAGAAACCGTTCTATCTAGTTTTAATTTTTGTACTATTAATCGAGCTTTTTCTTGAAGGGATTTAGGAATAATATTTATTATATTTCCATCATCATCATCATCTTCTTGCTTCTTTACAGGTACTTGGGCTTCTGAAGAAATCTCGTGCTCGATAGCTAGTTTTATAGGCTCTCTACTTTGTTTTTGAAAATATAAATATCTTTGTAAAATTTCTTGATACTTGATCCATTTTTCATATTCCGATATTTTGGAACTTAAAATATTTTTCATATCTTTATCCAGCTGGCTAGTTATAGAATCTTCTTCTTCTTTAACGTTGCTACGTAAGCGATTCAAATTTTCAGGAGATATTAAAATCATTTTCTTAGCGTGTTCCATTTTTAATTTTTAAATAAACTACTTAGAACACCGGTTAAAAGGGGTGCTAACAAAAAAGGTAAGAATGCTCCACCTGATTGAACTAACACACGCTTTTTAGTTTTCCAGCTATCACCGCGTTTTATTAGTTTTCTTAAAATGTTTTTATGACGTCCTATTGAAGCTTGCTGCTTTCGACTGAGAGGAATTTTACCATGTAAAATATTATAAATACATTCACAAATAGATCTAACTGAATTACAATCAGCGTTTTTTAACAGAGCTAATCTATCCTTCGGTCTCAATCTGTGCAGGGCACGCAAGAGCTCTGCATTGTTAATGACAGTTTTACTCATTTTCATGAAATAATCTCTGGTAAATTTGTACTCCCGTATTTATGCGATTTTTTGGGCAAATAAACGTATGTCAGATTATCACGTGATGTGCGATATCGCAGCCAATCGGGAGTGCTTTGTTTGAGATCAAAAATTATGTACCCATGCGGTTCAGATGTTGCATCATTGTATGCATCCTGCACGAATTTAACATTTTCTGGGCATATTTGTCTTGATAAATGTAAAATTTGCGCTTTGTCTCGAGGATTTTTGAAATTAATTATATAATTTGCATTTAAAGATATATCTCTTTGGCCTTTTCCTTGATGAAATAAATTTTGCGTAAGAAAAAATACGGATAAATTTTTATGATGAGACCATTTAGTAAATATATCTACAACTCGTTCGTCTGCCTCTCTCATTAAATCATCGATTATCATAAGTTGAGGATCTTTTCCGTTAATATTTTCGATGTCTGGTAATCCTTCGACAAATTCCACACCTTTTATAGTATTGTATAAATTTTGCCATGTTCCATAATGCCAATAAATTTTAGTAAACTCAGTATCACTCGTATTATTTAGATTAGAAACAAAGCTGTTTACAAAATACGACTTTCCACTGCCTGAGGGGCCAGCAATTATAGCCGAGAAAGGATGTTTGAATTTTGTACACATGTTTACAATTGGAAATTAAGAATAACACTAACATATTTTTATTTAGTGTTTCATTTATAAGATAAAAGGTATGTAAGGAAATAATGAAACATGTAATATAATTTATTTATTTTTATTGAGTATAGTAAATTATACAATTACATTTTATGTTCAACAAATTCTATTAACCTAGCTTGTTTTCCTGTGCCATAGGCTTTTATTCCGGTATATTTAATAGACCATCTTGCAACAGATTTTTTCAAATCAGAAATGTCTTCGTCAGTTAAATCATCGAATCTAGCAGGGAGATACGTTATAAATTCTTCACACTCCGCAATTATTTTTCTTCCATAGCTTGTTTTAACTGCTTTAATGTCGACTAGCTTGTATTTCTTTCCCTTTTCCAAGTCGATAACTCTCACTCGGGGTTTTACATCGGTTAATTGTCCTTTCTGATTCAACTTCGAAAAATCCATTTCTGTAAATAAATATTAAAACAGATTATAGAAACTAACAAATACATACAGTATTTTGAAATAATCGTACCTGAATAAGCTAGGTGCTTTCGACAACTTCTCTTCTAACAGAATAAACTCTCGAAAACAAAACTTCTATTTATAACCACAAACACTAGCTATAATAATATTCGGGCCGCCATATTGGTCTGCATTCCAAAACCGGCCGCCATATTGGTCTGCATTCCAAAACGCAGAAAGTGGGTTATCTTACTACTTATAATTACTTTCATTTTCAGAGATACTAAAACAAATTGAAATTTAAGTAACTGTAAAGGTTGGTTTATGATGAATTTCAGTTTCCTAAATTTATCCAATTAGAAAGTATTACGTGATATCACAGATATTGTATAGGTGTAGTTAGTTTTGGTATTTGACTATTTTTTTACATTTCTATGAAATGAAGTGAATTTGTTTTAGTGGAAAATAAATTCCATGTTTGATTATTTTTATTTCAGCATAAAAATCAAAATAACACTGACAAGCTGTCACTTGCAATTTGATACCAAATTAACCTACAAACCTCAATTCAATGTTTTCTTGTGATTGACTGGATTTTGAATTTAAAATTTAGAATATAAAAATTGGTTATATTATGAAAAGGCTCGTTTATCATGGATTTAATTTACGAATTATTAATTTATGATTTAGATTTTAAAATATCAACACCCTCAAAACACATTTATAAACGATTTACAATTTAAGAAATTTAAAATGTAGATGTAGGATATAACTAGTTTTTATATTCTCAATGCTAAATTTCAAATCCAGCCAATCACAAGAAAGCAATGAACTGTGGCTTATAGGTTATTGGTATAAAATCAAATGTCACTTTGTGATGGTTATTCTGATTTTTATGTTAAAATAAAAATTATCAGACATCAAATTTACTTTGCACCACAACAAATTCATTTAACTTCAACGAAATGTCAAATCAACAGTAAAACATCAAAACTAAATACACCTACATATTATGCCTTCTTATTGGATAAAATTATTAAACTGAAATACATCAAAAACCAGAAGAAAAATCAAAATATAAATTAAAATTTCTAAATTAAAATAAATAAATAAAATCCATCATAAATAACAAATATCATATCAACCTGAAATATTAAATAAATTATTGAAATTATAGTTAAAACATTCAATATGTTTTTCTGTTTAACTAAATCTATTTTTAAAAATTGAAGACTTTGTATTAAACAAGTATTAGTATTCTCATACTAAAGTATTAGCATTAACATTTTATAATGTATCATAATTCGTACTATGAATGACTCTTAAAATTTAAATTATATGTATTGATACAATTCAGTAATTAAAATCGTATGAAAATTTCAGTAGTTTGTTGACAATTATGTCAATTTATTAATTAGAAACTTTTGCAATATGAATAATTTATTGAAATTAACATTGACAATAACATTTCACTCTGGTGAGTAGTTTATTGTTAAAGCTTCGACTCATGGATATAAATGCACCGAAGGTTATGCACAGAAATCATGACCACAGTTAGGGCAAATATATTTCATACATATACGCACATAGGTTCAGTTCATCTACAACTCTAGAGAACATGGTTCAATACTAGCATAACGGACTTAAACAATTTATACCACAGGTCATTTTGAGTAATATAATACGAACAGTAAATGTTCCCTTCTTGTTACGGATAATAATAATAATAATAATAATAATAATAATAATAATTGGTCAATCAATAATACGATATTGTATTTACTGCACGCAATGCTTATTGTTTTTTTTTATTTAGAATATTAGAAAAATAGTGTGACAAGAGTTTTCATTTTAAAATTAAACTTTGATCATTCCTATGTAACTATTTACTTACCGAGTAGATATGTACAAAATTAATTACCGATTAGAATTTTTTTACATATAGCTTACTACCTTGAAACCCCAAATGGAAAACATTAAAAAATATCCGTTTATGTAAAAAAACTGATAAACTTATATTTTATTTAAAAGAATAAATACAGGCTAGGGCTTCGCAAGACAATGGGCCAGGGAGGGGTAAGATGATAGTTAGAGGATATGAATTATAGGTAAAATAAATTCAATCAGTAAAGTTTTAATTGTTTACTAAAAGAAAAAATTAAAACACAATCTTTTCGGGTTTTCTTGTGAGTTTTTTGAATACTTTATTATTAAAATTTTCTAGATTCTAAACTTTTCTAATATCTAAGGGGGCAAAGCAGCTGCCCCTATCTCCCCCATAGCGACGTCCTTGAATACGGGGAGTTTTTTTTATCTGTAAATGTAGAGTTATAACATTACTATAGTTACTATATAAATTGATGGACAGCAAAGTAACAAAGCGTCTATTTTATGAGTAAATATTAGCAAATATTAAATAGTAAATATAATTCCTAAAAGGGATAAGCCACTAAAGATACCCCTCGTTAACATCCTGAAAAGTCGAACTATCTCAAATCTAAATACAAAAAAAGGATTAGGTATATTATTTAGTTCCATAGATTACTCCACCATTTGGTGGAATTATCAATATTTGTCCATGATTGACAGCATTTCTAAATAATGCAGAATTGCAGAGGAACATTTGTGGTGATTATATTTTTTTTATATAATTTTTTTATTAATCTCGTTTTATATGGAACAGAAATATTGAAGTTATTATTTTTTATTTTGTAGTGTAGTAATTAAATAAATGTATTTATTTTTCCACACTTGTATAAATTTATTCCTATGATTTCAATTTTTCGATTAATTGTAGCAGAAATATTTCAGCACACTGAAATATGACTCATAAATCACTCTTCTCGGCCAATCACAGAACTAGAAATCAATCATTCACGTTTATTTTAAATCTGCCTTGCTGTGGATCACCATTCCTACGGCCGTCTGGTAGCTGATGATATAATCATTTGTCACTGTGTATTTTTATGTTATCATTTTCTGTTTCTGTGTTTTTCCAAATTTACAGGAGCAGAAAAAGTAAAGTATTATATTCGTGATTATAGTTATTATACACTCAGATGATCTCCATCCACACGAAAAATGACTATAATAATCCCTTAAATAATAATATACTATCATTTATTTCATTTCCAAATGATTTGATTTTTACAATTTTCAGTGGAAGATCGAGATGAAGTTTAAAAATAAAAATAAAAATTAGTTACTGCATTATAAAATATAAAAGATCAATCTAGTAGTCGTTATGTCCGATTGATTTTGAAATTTGATGAGTCTGACAAGTATTCCGTATTTTTTCTTATAAAATAAACGCTTCAATACATTGCTGACAGTCTGTAAATATGGTAAACTAGTCTATATTTACTGATAAAATAAACATATTATTTTTTTCAACTTTGCGGAATACTCTTCAGGATTCTTTTCAGGAAGTGAAAATTTAGGTACATGTATTTTGAATCCATGGCCAATATTTAATATAAACCCTGTATAGCTAATAGAGTCAACGAGCAGCGGTGATTAATTTAGCTAGCGCGCTGCGATTCGAATTATGTGGAGTATGACCGTGATGACCCCTATTTTGTAATTTAGAAAGCGAGAATGAATTCTATGTGAATCAAATTGAAAATAATCCACGATTATTCTACCATTTACTGTGTATTCCATGCGAAAATGATATTTGAGCACTCGAAACTACCCGAATATGAGATTCGGAAGCGTATAAGCGTAGTTTGCAATCAGTTGGTTACGCGTGTTTATATAGGAGTAGTAAAAAAGTGTCTTATTTGATACGAATTTATATTCCAACTAGCTTTCTTAGGTACATAATAAGGATTCGTGGTTCAAATTGCAATGTCGTCAACACTGGCGGATTTGAAGGTGGGGTGCAGGCGACCGCTAGCTCTGAAACAATGTGAAGCTGAATTTCATTTTTTAGTAAATAAATTATTAACTATATTAGTAACGCAATCTGTAATTTTTTTTTGTTTAATTCGACAGTAATTTTTGTAATTCATTGATTTTGTTTGACTAATTTGGCGTTTCAACGTAAGGCAATTATATTCGAATTTGATTTTTCATAAAATAAAAATGTCTTTACTATTGTAATAATTATGAATTAATTTCGTCTTCTTTTTAAAGGGTATCGCAAAGTACGGATGCTGAGTAGATATCAAACTAGCACCCATCTTACATTCAGGACTATATGGATTAAAAAAAAGGCATTCGTAATTTTGTAGTAATTATGAGCTCGCAAATAACAACATAGAAAATCGGACGTTACTATTTTTGAAACAATTTCGGCCCGTAGATATAAGTTATTATGTAGAATAAACAATATCTACTAGAATCTGATATTGAATAATTTTTTACTCGATAAGTTTGTACTAACATTGTGGTGGAGAGTGGTAAGGTTTAAGACGGAGCGTGACTGCATTTTTACAATAATTTGGCCTGTTTTATGTTTCTATGTGGAACAGGAATATGACAAATCTAGAATAATCATAATCTTTGTTTGTTACCAGAAGTGTTTGCTTTACTGCATTATATTTTTTAATGTTTCATTTTGAGGCAGGTATATGACAAATCTGAAATAGACGTAATCTATTGGAATTTGATATTGGATATTTTGCCCTGGTAAATGGGAAAGTGTCTACTTTTTTGCAATATTTTGGCTAGTTTTATGTTTAAATGTAAGTATATGACAAATCTGGAATAAATATAATCCATTGGAATTTGTTATTTAATAATTTAGTGCTGGTAAAAAGGAAGGTATAAAAAAAAACATATTGTAGCTTGATATTTATTGAACATACTTTATACAATCTTAATCTTTGCGACTGCTGATTAGATAAAGTAGTAAGACTTTAGCTGAACATTGAATGGATTTTGGTGTTACGTAGATGTCATCTATTCGTAATCAGGGTCTGCCCCTTCGTCGCTTTAATTATATCTTTTTTATCTGACTTATCTCGGCTCCTTAAAATCTATTGCAGAATGAAGTAGAAATGCTCCCCCTAAATACCCTGACAGTTGAAATGTAGTTTTAATTTCATCGAGTGATGTTTCTTTGTATACATAATTGACGCAGATGTCCACAAAAATTAAAGAAGAAGTTAAAATTTGAAGTTAATTGTTTTTTAATTAAACGAGACTACGAGTATATAGGTACAAATAGGGCCACGCAGCACCGCGTTAATACGTTATTAAGGGACCTTAAGCATGTCAAAATCTTGGGGAAAGAAGAACGCTAATTATATTATTTATTTTTTTATGGAAATGAAACAGAACTGTTGATGATAATATTTATAATTTTAGATTTTTAGTAATTTTAAAAATATTTTCAAAGTTATTTTCAGGTAATATAACATATTGTTAAAAATTAATGGCGTCTATTTACCGGACACCCTAAGAACTTCCTTACTCTGCTTATGAATCCACCGTTGGAGCCACGGTGTACAATATTCATCATGTCTAAAAGTAGTCCCCAATTTAAACGTTGAAGCAATAACATCATTGAACAATATTTTACTAAATAATTACATAAAAATATAAAACAACTTCCAAAATACTACCAAAAGAGTCCGGAAAAAGGAGTATTTTATTCAATATAAATAATAGTGCTAATTTAAAGAAAATATTTTTGTTGTTAAGTAGTTAGGTAGTTATGTATTTTACTTGAGGTTGAGCATTAGTTATTTTTATAGAATATGATCCTATTTTAGCTGCGATTTTTTTAATTCAGTACCAAACTGATTGTTACAGTGTGTAATATATACCGATTGGTGGTACATCGATTGTAATTTTTATTTACTATATTATTAAGATGGGTGCTAGTGTGATATCTACTCAGCACCCGTACTTTGCGATGCCCTTCTTACGAGTCCTTTTGCAGTTCAAAATTTTTAAAAAGAGGACGAAATTAATTCATATTTAGTACAATAGTAAATACCTTTTTATTTCATGAAAAATCAATTTCGAATATAACAGCCTTACGTAGAAACGCGAAACGGGCCGAAATTGTTTAAAAAAAGTTACTTCTGATTTTGAATGTTGTTATTTGCGAGCACATAATTAGTACAAACTTATCTATTTCTTTTTTTTTTAATCCATACAGTTTTGAGTGTAAGAGAGATGCCAGTTTGATATCGACTCAGTACCCGCACAATGTGATGCCCCTTTTTATGAGTCCTTTTACTGTTCAAAATTTTTTAAAAGTGGACGAAATTAGTTCAGAATTCGTAATATTATAGACCATTTAATTTTAACTTTCGAGAAAGTGGGGAAGTGAGGGTGCTGAGTATATATCTAGTCAGCACCCCCACTTTGCGATGCCCCTTTTTACGAGTTCTTTCGCAGTTCAAAATTTTTAAAAAGAGGACGATGTTAGTTCATAATTAGTTCAATATTATAGACCTATTGTTTTTAATATCCAAGAAAGTGGGGTTGCTGAGTATATAGACCCTAATAAATTTTGTGCTTAACATTATATAATTTATTGTTTATGATTAGCTAAAAAAGGGTAATTAGCATCTCATCCCCTTAAGAAATTTTCTGAATCCGCCAACAATTAACCAAATAAAAATACGGCTGTGTCCTAATGATATGGAACCATATAAGTTGTAGATCTCTTGTACCTTGTACAAACTGTAGACCTGTAGACTAACACATAAGAAAAGTCAAGTAAAGTTTCCATAAAAAGCTCCGTTTAAATATGTAATACTATAGATGATAATAATAACAGAATCTATGAAAACAATATAGTTAATTAGTGTTTAAAATTTAAAATTTAGAAACCTTAACACCAACGGGTCAATAATGATAGCATTTGAAATAAAACTTTTTGTCAATTGATTGAACTCCAAAAATATCTTTATTATTCTTTCCAAGTATCCACCAGTCAATAAATTTCCATCTCATTATTAAATTTCTTCCTTTTTGTTTGCTAAAATTCAATACGTTACAAAGTTTTTAAAAGAACATAACCTATATGTATATTATATTTTCAAAATGACCCGAGGGATATGTTCATTTTTCCAGTGCCACAAGGCACTTTATCCTTTTGAGAAGTTTACAACAAAATGAAAATGAATAATGCTAATGTCATACTGTACGAGAATATAAAACTTCTTTTCTTTCTGTTACATATCTGTTCTATTACTGGTAGTTCCTAGTGTTTTGATACATATATAATATTTTGAGTGTTCTGGATTCAAAGAATCTCGCTTATAAAAATAATTCAAATCAGAGCACATTCAAATTTTTCTACTACGTATTCTCTTTATTAGTAAAAATAAATTTTGCTGTATTAATTAATGGAATTCTATTTGCGTAAAATGTAAGAACCTTAAAAACGTGATACGGAGGATTGATGACATTATCTTGTCGGTAGCGAATATGATTTCCGAAGTAAATAAATATCAAAACTGTCAGCATTATACACAAATATAATTATGGATAAATGCGTTCAATAAATTTTACGAATTTTCTTAAAATATAAAAATTAAATGTACAGTTAGTTACATTTTCAAAAAATGTCCCAGGTGGGAGCGAATTACTATTTTCATTTTTCTTTACTTGTGATGTATGAGAATCGGTATTTTCTATTGATAATGAATTACATGATGCTACTCCTATTCTGTATTCTCATTAACTGATTTCAATATTTTCTTTGCTATGTCCGTCTTCATCTTCGTAGAATCCTCTAAGTATCCTCGTACAACCGTTGTGGATTTTCACCCTCCATGATTCATTAAAACTCCCAAATTTCCACCTCCTTCACAATGTCCCGTGTATGAGCATCAGGTAGTTCTAAATATTCGGCAATTTTTCTAGGCGCATTACCGACTATATGCACACCAACAACTTGTGCAACACATTTCTTATTTCTGTATCCTAATAAAAATCGCTAATTGCTAATATCGGCCGGTCTCAGAGACATGTACTTCCTGATTATCATAAAGGGTTTGCAACTTTCATCATTAGGTAAAAAGTCTTACAGATGTGTAAATCTGTAAATAATGAAAAAAAATCGCAACGAAACCAGTCGCTCTTATGCATAATTTTACATTAATCAACAAAAATTGATGCGCTTTTTTCAGTTTTTTTACAGATTTATAGATCTGTAAGACTTACAGATTTGTTCAGAATTGGTCCATTATTCTTCCCGTCGGCACTCTCAAAAAATACCAAGAATAAGAATGACCTACAGTTTTAAACGAATGTATCAAAAAAGCTCTATCTAAAGTAAATTTTTGGCATATACCTTCAAAAGTAGGTAATTGTCATCATCAGCTTCTTTAAAAAATTTTATTACATCATCGTGAGACAAAACTTTGGATTTTTTTAATTTAGAACCCGCAGTATCCCGCTTCAGGTACTGATGCAATTCCCCGTATCTAGATCAATAATATTTTCATTTATTATAAGATCAAATAACGGTAAAAAATACAAACCTCTTAATGTCTACTTTTTCGTGAATCAATAAACAGCTCCTTATCATCGCTTACTAGGACCACAAATATGTGGGTTTAGAATTCTGATACTGATCCTCAAAATAGGCTAACATTACTCTTTCATCTGTACCGACGATATGGTTTGCTTCCTTCCAATTGCAAAATAATTTGTATGCTTTTAAATACCTTTCAGAGGATTTTGCGGTCAATAGCATTGACCTCGCGTAATCAACTTTCTTTTGCAATTCTTCTGGTAATTCCATTTTTAAGAGACAATAAAAACACAGACGTGACTGAAACTAAATTGAAAAAATTTTAATTGTTGAATCGTCGTTTTTTGTATCACAGCAAGCTTGTTCAATACAAACACGACGCTTTTAATTAAATAATTATTCTAAATTATTTGCTTTTAAAATAGTTGTTGAGTATACAGAAAAATTTTATACGACACACGGCAGGTAGCTGCATTTACAGTCTCGCTAGTTCTAGCTCGCCCGTAAATGCTTAGCTACCGGACTAATGACGTAAATAGCTAAAATAAATAATAAACAGAAATGGTCTTCAAGAAACTAACACTGGACGATATATATATATATATATATATATATATATATATATATATATATATATATATATATATATATAAATAATGTCAATTTTGTTGCCCCTACTCTTTTTTGGAATAAAATGCTGTTTGTAGCTAGCGCCGCCAAATAGCAAAGAGGATGAAATTCTCTTAGTATATTCTGTGACGAAATTAAACGATATAACAGAAAGAGACAAATCCAGGGACTACAATAAAATCCCGTCAATCGTTTACGTCTGTATTATGTGGACTTTCCAAATTTCGTAATAGTATAATCAATCAATTATTATGCAAGTAATGAAATACTAACAAATTAGTGTCAGTAAGTATAATTAAATTAAAAATAATTAAATCAGAGAGAAATTATTTAGATCTAACAATTGCACAAGTTAATAAAAACATTACCTCGTGGTATAATCTTTTAATTAGGTATGCCCTTAATACATAAATAAATATTATAACCCCCAAAATTAAGTGAATTCGGCAAAACAAAACAATTACATTGTGCGTATTAACTCCTAGGGATATTGTATTCCAATGAACAGAATATGAAAATATCAAAAGATGACGCCTTTTAGGTGACAATATGCAACAAAAATAAATTAATTTTCACACAAATTGCAAAATAGTAGATTGTAGGTGTAAAAGGGAAAATTAAAATTTGTGAAAATCATTAATGATTTTGTTGTTCATGTAAAATGGGAAACCAAAGAGGAAAAAAGATGGGTTTAAATTAGTTAATTTTATAGTAACCAACTATTTGTTATTATTATTTTTTAATATACAGATACAATAAAATAAATATATAAATTCATTTTGTTAATATATTATATTTTAATAACATTATTTCAAAATTAAACAATTTAAATTAAGATACATGTAAGTAGATATTAATTTCCTAAAAATATTTTCGTATATTTGAGCATACAGGGTTCAATATCATAAATAAACTCCACCTACTGCTCATTTCCCTTACACCCAACCCTTCCTGCAAAATATTGGTAGTATGGTAAGGTGCATTGTTTATTTGGATAGATGTACAAAAGAATCAAAATTACCATTTCTTATGTAAGTATTATAAATACCTTTATTATTTAATGTTTAAAGTAGCACGATTTTTAAGTTACAAATTTTCCTTATTAGCTTTCCGGAAGATTCCTTCAGAAAAGCACGTTAGGTTGAATCTCTACACCTAACCCATTCTTTCAAAGTATGTTCGAAGCATATTGACAATTATGCACGTCAGATATGTCAGGATGGGTTTTAAATTTGACCTTATACATCCGCCTCAAAAAAGAAATGGAAATAGTATATCCATCCTTCCTTTTATGTTTGGCCTAAAATTTAACACGTTCATTACAGGCAAGTCCCTTTCTAATGATGTATGATGAATATTAAATTTTTTTTAATATTTGAAAATATATGTAACCGTGGTTACCCCATTGTCTCTATTTCATTTTTGTCGTTGATTGGACGCAGATAGAATATGTACCCCCTCTGTAACACGTACGATACTAAGATAGCGAATAAAAGTCTCATCTACGATATGCATATATGATAAAGATGCAAGATAATAGTTCAATAATTTTTATAATAGAAATTGATGACGTGAGGATCATATGTATATTAGTTCGTGGTAAAGATAATACATTTCATGTAGATACGTGCAAAAACACAGTAGATCTACAATGAAACATAATGCTTTTATTGTGTACCTTTTTTTAGTTACCTTGACCAAAAAAGTTTTAACCTTCGCTCATGAAAGTTCAGGCGACAAATAGGAAACAATGAAAAAATAGGTTACATTACAAAACACGAAAATTTAGTACTGAAACATGTTATCGTAACATGCCACAGAACGATAATAAATACTTTTTCTGCAGACAAGAAACACTATATTTTAATGTATTTTATATATTTTTATTAATAGTATCTGCTAATGAAACAAAAAAGCTTAGGAGAATAAGAAGAGATTAATGAATTCGATATTTGTAAATTATTTACCTATGTACGAATTTACATCACGAATTATATTTACAATTTGCGGTTGCTTCCATATACAGTGGCTCACAGAATTATTCGTACACCTAAGTTTTCTATTTAAAAAGTGAAAAATTTTGTACTTTTAAAAATAATATTGACATATTATTGACGGGATCATATTCTCTCATTTTCAAGAAATAAAATGTAATAGCCAATTATGAAAAAAATATTATTTTTCTTATGTAAATTAAATAAAAACAAAATGTGTAAAAAAAATAGATACACAAAATTATTCGTACACTTATGAAATCTTACTTATAAAGTGTCAATATTTATATTTATAAATATGAAATATCTATGATTGCGTAATTATCTCTTGTTTCAGTATTTTGGATAAAGTTTTTTCAAAATAGGTCACAAAAAACAAGTAATTACGGTAGTTGAAAGGTGAATCTGTTTGAAATTACTTTGTCAGTGTAAATCTATAAGGGAAGTTATCAAAATTGTATGGAGATTGTACTCTGTTATTGAGAACATTAGTAGCAAATATAAAAATGAGAAGTAGTTGAAAAATATTTGCCGCGGGGGCCGTAAGAAAATTTTAAATCAGCAGAATGAACGATTTATTGAACGTTAAATGAAATTAAATCCTAAAATACCTCTGAGTAAATTAGCATTAAGAATATCTAAAATTTTTGGAGGATCTATTGGAATAAAGACTATTCGAAGAAGTTTACGAAATTTTGGTTTTAATGACCGTATAGTCATAAGCAACCCCAAACTATTATGTGTCTGATGCTGTGTTTCACTGTACTCCATAAATTGTAGTAATTAACCCAGAATTTGGATTTCTCCAAACAAAATATTTTCCATTCCACTCAAATAGGTACAATTTACTTTCATCCGAAAAATTACCAATTTACAAAATACACAATCCGTGCTAATGTACTATTTGCATAGGCGAATCTCTATACTATTTTGTTTGGTATTACAGGGCTCGCTTTTTACTATAACACCATTAAAACCAAAATTTCTTAAAGTTCTTCGAATAGTCTATGTTACAATAGACCATTAAAAAATTTTAGATAGTCATAATGTTAATTTATTCAGGAGATTTTTAGTCATTTAACGTTCAATATATCGTTCATTCTGTTGACTCACAATTTTTTTACGGCCTCCACGGGAAATATTTTTCTACTGATCTTCATTTTTATATTTACTTATTAGGTTCTCAACATTTGAGTGCGATCTTCGTTCAATTTTGATAACCTCCCTTAAAGATTTACACTGGCAATGTAATTTCAAACAGATTCGCCTTTCAACTACCGTAACTACTTGTTTTTTGTGACCTATTTTTGAAAAAACCTTATACAAAATACTCAAAAAAATGATAATTACGCAATCATAGATGTTCTATATTTATAAATATAAATATTGACTCGTTTTATGTAAGATTTCATAAGTGTACGAATAATTTTGTGTACCTATTTCTTGTATACATTTTGTTTTTATTTAATTTACGTAAGAAAAATAATACTTTTTTCATAATTGGCTATTGCGTTTTATTTCTGGAATAAGAGAGAATATGATCCCGTCAGTAATATGTCAATATTATTTTTGAAAGTACTCTATTTTTTACTTTTTAAATAGAAAACTTAGGTGTACGAATAATTCTGTGAGCCACTATACATATATAGTTCTATTAATAGTTCGCACTTTGGTAACTTAAAATATTCGATATACCTATGCAGTTGTGAAAGTTCCGTTACAGATTCATTATATACTTCATGTCATTTGTTAGTAAAATAGGTCATTCCATAAAGCACCTAACAATTTCCTGAACACCAATCTTGTATGATCGTCCGCTTATCATATTGTTTACGATATATTGAATAACATTTTAATAACGTTTTCTATAGAATAAGTTATTAATCTAACGGCACAAATCTGGATTTCAAATATCTAGGATATTTGGATTACAATATTTGTTTTTTAATATATTGAAAGTTGCCAATGTGAAATCCCCACATGTTTAATACGTTTTTTTTTCATAGATAAATTAGAAGATCGTACAAGAACTTTTCTTTATATTGTCATCATGTCATCAATTTCTGCCGCAAAAATTATTAAACTTTTATCTTGCATCTTTGTCGTACACGCATGACATAGAAGAGACTTTTATTCGCTATCTCATTGTATATGTATAGGGGTATATATTAGGAATGACGATGGGTACCCGGGTAACCGGAACCTACCCGATAATAATGTACCCGGGTATCAAAAATAGTACCCGATTACCCGAAATGTACCCGTTACCCGTTTATTACCCGTTACCGGAAATCTATCCATTACCTAAAATCTGTTGTTGTCAGTTAAAGACAGGTTTCAGCTGCCGGAAACATTGTAACAAAACGAGATCAAGACTGAGTGCAGATACATCATCCATGCTGATATTTGCGAATAGAAATATGAGATATTCCGAAGTAATTAAATCAAATGTACTTCTGTAATAAGTTTTAATTTTGTAATTTTATACTGCTGATTTACTCGTATATTATATAAAATAATAATGTTTTTTTTTATTTCCATACCAGAAAATAATATTTTTTTGTTCATTTCATAAATGTATATGCAAATAACAAAAATTTGTATTAAAAAGATAAATATGAAAGAATAACGGATATTTTAAGGATATCAGGTAATTATCGGGTATCAGGTTATTATCGGGTATCGAGTAATTATCGGGTAACGGGTAATTATCGAGTATCCGGTACTACCCGGGTATTCATATCGGGTACTCGGGTACCAAAATTTTCAGGTTTCGTCATTCCTAGTATATATGCTATCTGCGTCTAGCCAACGACAAAAATGAAGTAGAAACTGTAGTGTAAGCGTGTATCGGATATTTTCAAAAATTTTAAAAACCAACGACAAAAATGAAGTGTAACCGTGTGACGGATATTTTCAAAAATTTTAAAAGCTTGAAAGAAAAGATTTCATATCATTCCTCTCATTTACTAAGGTGATTTTGGCGACGATAAATGTGCTTCATTGTGTGTTGTTAGTTTCCTTTGTTTACTATCCAACTCTTTTTTATGATTCATGTATTATTATATTTATATATAATACTCTCTGTTTTTACATTTATTCACTTCGGAAATCACACGATTTCACCCGACAAGATGATGTCCCCTTCTCACCCAAGCGTTTTGAATCACGCGGATAGAATTGATGACGTCATGATCACCTGCGGGAAATAAAGTGTACATATGTTACCGTTTAGACCTGAAATCAATAAAAAACACGGTTTTACTAGTTAAAACGCGAAGTTTTTAAATATTTTCGTAAAAACGAGACTAATTTTTGTTTTCTACTCATATTCCGTTTTAACTGAAAATAATAGAAACTATTAATTTTTATTAACTGTTCATTTCAAAGAACTGGTTGTGACTATTATGTGTAAGTAAAAAACCGAATTTTTAAAATGCTTCATTAACACTGCCGCGTTAACATAATAGCAAATCAAAATAAAAATTATATATTCATAGTTATAAAAACAATGCATTTCTTATAAGATAAAAATACATAACTAAAAGCATATTCTATCGATAAATACGAATACATAGCACAATTATAAAAAATTACGTTCAATCCTCATAGGTATCATGTTTTCTATTTGTTTCTGCAAAGTTGACTATTATGGCATTTAGAATAAAAAAGTAAATTATAATCATCTCCTGTCAATATTGTAAAGCGATTCTCTTTGGAATCATGTTTCATTTCTAAAAAATATGTGTTTTAACACGTTTTCACGTTCCTTTCAATTTGTCATATTTTATATTGTTTTAACTAGCACTTTGCAGGAACTAGAGTTTGTTTTTCCGAGTTAGTACTCACCTCGTCAGTCGTAACCATGTGATTCAAAGCTCCAAGAGTAATAGGGGGAATGATAACATCATCTTGAAATGGATGAAATCGTGTGATTTCCGAAGTAGGTAAATAAATGCCAAAATTGACAGTATTATACAGAAGCATAATAGTTAATGAAAGATACAAAAAAAGTTGTATATTAAATACAAATGACATGAATGACATATTTTTTTTTAATATTTGACTATTTCAATACTATTTCTATTTTTGTCGTTCGTTGGATGCAGAGAGCTGGCAAAAATAGATATATCGATTTAAGTCAACTTTTTAAATAATAATAATTCTTGGAAAGAATAGTATCGATTAATTGAATTTAGACTCTCGATAATATCAACTTTTTCCATTAATTACACTTTGTTTTCAAATAACTATCTCACCTTTCAGACTACGACTTTTTGCTTACCCGAAACTTTAATAGAACAAATTTGCAAGCACGATCCAGGATTGTTACTAAACAAGCAGTATATTAATTAGATTTTTTACCGACACATAATAAAAACAACTAGTTCTTTCAAATGAATATCTCATAAAAATTTGTTCATACTATTATTCTCAGTTAAACCCGAACAAAATACAAAGCAAGAATTATTCTTTTATTTTTATTTAAACCTAATTTTCACAAGTGTACTTGTTTATTTCGAGTTTGAACTATAACATGTCTAATCTCTCTAAGATTAAGAATATAACTATAATTGAAAAATAACAACCGAGTTACCATGTTATTTAAATAAAAGTAGCTTTAGTAAATGAAACAACCAAAAGTTCGGTAGTTACAACTACGGTTCTGTGGTTCGGGTGACCTGTACTCCTCTTAGGAGACAAAATAATTCATTGTTTCCTATATAATATTGGCAATAATATTGTGTAGTTACCTGCAAAATGATAAGAAATTATTCGTCACAAAACAGATTATCTTCTAAAACTGTATGTACTTCTAAGCACGAATTAATCTTGATATGTGTGATACAAAAGCACTCACATGATAATACTCAGCATACTCACACACGGACATACATAATCTGGAATTATTAAAATCGGATTAAACCAACTCGAGGAGCTTATTGAATAAATCTGATCAAGTTATTTTTGGCACGATTATCTTTTTCGCTACCGGGTAAAAATCCGAAAGGAAAATGCAAAGCTAAATTTATTTTATTTTAAATTAATAATAATTACCAATCTATCACCTTTTTCTTTTTTTAATTATGAAGAAAAAATCAGAGAGACTTAAGTATTCAACGGAAACGGAGGTTATTCGTGTGAACAAAAATATTAGATAATAAAAGAAAAAGACAGGGAAGTATAACTAGCTTTGGAAATAAAACCGTTTTTATAATCTCACTAATGATAACTTCAAGATAAGACCAAAACTCGCTCGGATTTTTATTCTACACAAACAGAAAATTATATTTTACCAAACGTTTCCTAAATACATATAGTAAAAATCTCAGGTTTCAAAATATTTTCGCAGATGAATCTCAGATAACTGTTTTAATCATGCACAGTCTAAAGTCCCTCAATATATAAAGTACCGCAATCCGTAAAGCGCATGCGTTAAAGAGAGCGCCCAAAAATTAGCAGTCATTTGACATACGAGATAATTAATGTCTGATTGTTGTGTTTTGACCCTATTATAAATTCAGTAATATCTGGATAATTCGAACAAGCAATAAAATTTTCTTCAAAGTTTTTAAAAATTGACAAAAATATTATGATTAAATTTTTAGAAAGCTTGTCCTACATGTATATAGGATGGAAATGAACTTAATGTCATAAATATCAGGGAGAGTAGTATGGCATGTGTAAATTACGAAAAAAAAAATTAAGCAAGAAATTAAATTTTTGTCTAAATAAATTATATTTTCTTTTTCTTTTCTTTCTACCCTTCAAAAATATTTAAATATATATATATATATATATATATATATATATATATATATATATATATATATATATATATATATATATATATAGCTATAAGTTCTAGCTTGAAGAAAAAATATATCTATAATTCTCGAATGCCGCTTTAACACTGTATTGCAAAACTGTCACTTCAAAATTATCCTCAAAGACAAATACTCGTACCTCGCAAGGGAATCGGCAAACACGAATAAGCTTGTATAATGTTAATTTCTTATATTCTGTAAATCTCTCTTTATTTGTGTTGTTTAAGTTATCATTAAGGTTATACGATAATCAAAATTGTAAATATAGTTATAGAGACGAATTTTTCAAGCCCAAGTGCTGAAAATTACTCTTACTTTAATACTTAACACTCATATGTATGATTTCTGTAACATTATCCATAAATAATTTATATTTGTTTTGCTTTTCACAAAACAACGATTTATTCATGAGTGTATACCTGATTTTTTGCACTATCCGCGTGGCCTCTTCAGACAATAATATTAATATAGATCTGTTATACGTTCTGACGTACACAACTAGTGGACACATCTTTGAAAATGACACTAAAAGCCATGTCGTAAACCAAAATATGTTAGTGTGCGATAGAAGAAATTATTCAATGCTTCTTTCAAAACATTTTGTTTGCTTGATGTAAAGTGAAAAAAACCGCGTTGGTATATAACGAAACATCTATGCCTAATATAATAGAGAAGATATTACGATATTTATATTAGTCAAATATACTACATTTGTCTGTGAGGGAACTAGTATTCCGCAATTTGTGAAGTATTTTATTTAATGTTCATTTAGTTTATTTTACCAACATTTGTAAAGTGTGAGTAGTTTCGTCCTTTCTCATGACGGAAGAAGAAAGGATTGTCATTATACTTTAACAAATAAATGTGGACAAACTAAGAGCAAATTTGTCTTGTTTTCTTTCATCTTTATTTTGAGATTTCACAAAAAATCTCAACAATCACATATTTTTATGATAGTGAATAATAAATCGTCAAGAAGTATTCTTGACCTCTCCACTGTATATTCCTCTCTGGATCCATAAAAGAAACCACTTTCATACTTACTAATAGAAATAAATTTTCTGTTTCATTAATTCTCACATAATAAAAGAAAATCATTGTACATATAAAAATAAATTCTAAAAATGTTGAACCAACGTTGCTCGAATATGTAGAGATACGCATATCATTCAAACAGTAATATATATTCATCAACATATATATATGTGCATATTTTTAAAAATCAATTGCGGCCTTCCACAAACTTTTATGTACGCTATGCGATGATAACATGTGCTATTTTTTTTATTTAAGTTTTTTTTTACAATCTGTTTATTTAAACAATAAGTAAATTTTTTTGATAATGTTTCATGTGTGAAAAGATAGTCTTTACTATCTCTTCTTCGATATTCTTACATAATTCTTATAACGGTGATACAACAGTAAACACACAAGTAAATTTTGGGTTTTCTATCGGCTAGTACCACTGTTTCTAAACAACAAAAATAACATTCCTAATGGAGAGATATTACGCTAATGTACTTTTAAAATCAAAAGTCCATCTTTTTTGCCGGTCCATTATATTATTTTTCAAGAGAATAATGCTTGCATAGAAAGCTCTACGTTCTTCTCATAGTGGGAAAAATTACTTTTCCTTCTTTGGAGAAGAATGTACAATGTTACTAACAGTACAACATGAATATTTTTATAGAATGAATATATCTTGTTCCTTTTCTTCCTCACATTATTTCATAATTTCACAACTTGAACTTGAATTAACATGATTGTAATATAGTAACAATTGCACTGCTAAACGTCTGTGCCTTTTCGTCCGAATAAATCGATTTTTTAAGCATTTCGTGGAAAAATCGTTATGTCTAACACGCAAGAAAAGCAAATTTTCCACTCTCCGTCAAATGCCCCACTCGCTACGCTCGTGAGTCAAAATCAGTTTCAAGTGGTAAAAAATATGCTTTTTTTCTCTACTTTGATAAATAACTATATATCTATGAAATTTTTTGTATTACTTAGCATAAGGTATTTTTGGATTTTTTTTTTCCAAATAAGGTAATTCATTAAATAACGATTATTTTGGTGCTCTCAGACTTTAAAAAAATAGATTAAATTGATCAAGGAAATTGGATAGCTGTAAATTATATTTTTTTACCTCGTCTCGAACGCCAAATTTTATATTTTAAAAAGCACCAAAACATCGTTTTTCTTTTTCGCGGAAATGGGGCATTTAAAGCCCGCGCGAGGCATGTTCGTCGGTTGTCGCTAGGGTATGAAAAAAAATTACCAACCTTTAGTAATTTTAAAAGAAATGCTCGCATATTTCAGCTGGTCATTGAAGATTAGTAAAGACGACTTAATAATATTTCTCTTGTATTCAAGCGTTTTGCGAAAACTGGTGAAAAACTAGAACCTAGAATCGTGGGCATTTCATTTATGGAATATTAATTATTCCTGTCCACCACTATAGAAAATTATTCAGCTCAGCAATCATTTCATTATAATTAAGAAATATACATTACTTTTAAATATTTTGTATTATAAGAGAAAAAAATCTATTTTATCCAACACCGTGTAATATAACGATATAAGTATGCTGTTTTTAGATAAATAAAGTAGGTCATAAGTCACTAGTGAGCTAAATACATTAGCTCACTATTTTTTGGTTCGTATCATAGTAACTACGTTATAAAACCTTCTCTACACTATTTTGTTCCTAAATGTCATTTCGCAATTCCATCTGTCAAAAATCTTGTATGTATTTTATATCAATGATTAAAATGTGTTGGATAAAATGTTGTCTGGCACACGTGTGTTAATTACCTAACTCACTTGAAAAAATACCACACTCGGCCTAACGGCCTCGTGAGCTAAACTTTTGCCACATGACTTTTCTGTAATGTAACAGACTTGTACCATAAATAACTATTATATGGTTTATATCAGCTCTAGATCGGAATATACCTACCTAGCAGTATGGACAGCACATCATGGCACATACATTTCTACTGTGACAGTTTTAGTTAAGTTGTAAACATTTTTATCTCCCCGAAAGTCCCGCGCCTGGGTGCCAGGTACTCTCTGCACCACCGGTTAGCGCGCCACTGAATCTGGGCATTTGCTTTAAAATACATATCGCGATGAAAAAATAAAATAATTTTTTTAAAAGTAACCGTCTCTCAAAATAGTCTTATATATAATATTATATAAATGTATATAAAACGTATGTTTTATGTACATAGTAAATACGTACATATATACCTACCATCTAGTTAAATAAATGTTTAATATTCGAAGCATACAATTTTCTTTTTCAATAAAATATTTTGAAATATGAACCAAGATTTTAAAAAAATGTCAAAAAAGGGGCGCTATTTTAGAAATTGCGGAAAACCCTACCGCCAGCACTGTTCAACACTCTAGTAAAGTGTGTGGGTACGTATGTATATGTACCATAAATGATTTCTTTTCATATAATTATTTCTCACTATTCACTGCATTTGATTCATTGTAGTTTAGCGCTCGTTAAATATTAATTAGAAAAGAAAACGTTATGAATATGATTAATATTCAGCATTTGCAATTTACCATAAATCTTGCTTACAAGATAACAAAAACATTGAAAGTCACGTTTTAGTTAGTATACCAGGAAGTTGGTATAAGAACAATCAATATCGTTTTTTGGCACTTCAGTAAATGAAGGATAAAGTTTCGACGATGCACTTAGTTCTTAGTATTCATAAAGAACATTCTCCTATTACATCGTTTTAAAGCGATCTCAAATCTTTGACTAAACTAACTCTTGTTTTTTAACTACTATAAATTTACAATAAACAAGCTGAGTACTGAAATATATGATATAGGAATTAACAAGAGAAAACAATTTTTTGCTGTTTCTATCTGTCTCGTTAAATAAAATGGGATATATGTGGTATCGTTGGTTAGATTATTTTTCGTCTAATAATACTAAATGTAACGTAATATGGTCTTTT
This sequence comes from Stenolophus ochropezus, assembly GCA_035578165.1. Classification (NCBI taxonomy): domain Eukaryota; kingdom Metazoa; phylum Arthropoda; class Insecta; order Coleoptera; family Carabidae; genus Stenolophus; species Stenolophus ochropezus. The sequence continues at coordinate 25,262,569 of JAQOWZ010000017.1, forward strand.
TAAACTGAAATATATACATACTTACGAAACGCGGAACATAGGACTTTAACAAGAGATTTGAAAAAATTGCTGATTCTCTCCTGGTTTAGATTTAGAGCAATATTCCAAAAAATATAAAATAAAAAAATATTAAATAAAAATTAAGGTAAGTACATAAAAAAAACAAATTTTAATTACATTTACAGTCGAAACATCCATTTTAATTTTATTTTAGACGATAACAAAAAAAAAATTATATCAAATTACATTACATGTGATTAACTGTTGCAACTGACATACATTTTTTGTTTTATTTCCATGGCTGTATATATATATATATATATATATATATATATATATATATATATATATATATATATATATATATACATATTCAATTCATAGTCTAGTAATCACTTGATCAGGGGTTTAAAAAGCTCGGATTTTATATGAAAAGTCTAACCCACCTTGTTTTTACTTTTTGCCACTCAATAAGAGAGGTATTGGAATCATACTAAAAGTCGAATAGTTAGTTATCAATAGATAAGCACGTTCTGAAGTCTCTAGAACGCGATTTTAATATTTGTTCGATGATGTCAGTTCATGTGTATGGTGTGGATGGACGGATGGATAGATGTTTTCGTAACGATTAGTTCTGAAAAGGTAGCATATAAAAATTTTGGTCGTAATATACTTATACCTTTAGAGTTGTAATATGTGTTATCTTTATGTTATAAATAATAATAATAATAAAGTTCACCTTCAACTTTTGTAGTTATGTATATCAAAGGATATGCACAAAATGTAATATATATTTTGCAGAATAGTTCTTTATTTCTCTGAAAGTCAAATAATGTGCGTACTTATATCTGCCATCTCAACATGTGCAGCACTTTTATACTAGCGTCAAAGAAATTTTAAAAGGAATGAAATTGTATAAAACCGTAATTTCTGTCATAACAGAATAATGTTTTGTCCTACAGGAATAAATCTCTTTCACTTTTGACATAATTTATCTGTTTACAAACATATCTGGAAAGAATTTATGGAATTTGTCATTTTGTTTATTGTACAAGTTTTGGAATATTCAACGAAAAAAATAATTATATTTACAAGTACATCATGAATTCATTATGGCTTTTTGTTTCACATTTTTATACAATAAATTATATTTTCCTACGACCACTGTTAAAAATAGTATTTTTAACGGTTGCTTAGCAAGTTAAAAATAACAGTTTATACTTTTAAAACGTTGCCATTGACAACGTGTTAAAAGTAAAATACAAATTTACTTTTAACACGTCTTATGTTCAGTTGTTCATAACAAATACATCATGACCTGTCATAAATGTCATTCTAATGCTTAGTTTTTATTTACTAATAGGTACATAACTGTGGTCGTAGGAAAAATAGTGTATGATATTTGTGTTAAAAGTGATTTTATTTCGTTCGTGGGGTTTGTTAAACTCGGCTTCGCCTCGTTTCAAACTTCCCCACTCACTCATAAAATGTCACTTTTAACACTTATATCATAAATAACTATTAATTCTTCAGTATTTTTTATAAAAACAAAAATATAGTTTCAGTCGTCGGATAAGAATTTTTTACATTAAGTTTTATAGAATAAGGGTAGATATAAAAAAACCGATTGTCATTTTCATTATGATGATTAAGAGGACATCCAAAAGGATATTATAGGATAACATGCTATCTAGTTAATTTTCTTTTATTTTCTTACTTATTCACCATTTACAGCAAAAATTAGATTTTCTTTGACGATGAATTAGTTTATATGTAGTGTATGTTTATTAAGATATATCTGAATCACATTTCTGTAAATACTGTCGTTGATCCCGCAAGTAAACTTCAGGTTGCAATTTCTGCAGAGTAAGCCTTCACCTAATTAATATAAAATAGTTGACATTATTTGTTTTAGTTAGTCTTGATCGGTTTGAAATAGTCATTGTTAGTTGTAACAAGAATTGTAAAAAAATCGCTACAAATTAATGTCGAATGATAGATATAGATCAAAACAAAAGAATACAAAATTGTTCAAATTTAAATTATGCATTAAGTAAGATGGTTGATTTAAAAGTGTGTGTGACATCTTTGTAGTGAAGTATCACTGATTATAATTCTTATCTTTTGTATTTCAATATTATTTAAGTTGAATTTAAATAATTTTTCTTAAATAATGTAGAAATATTACAAAAATGTGAAATTATCTACTGTGACATGGCTGTCTGACTTTTAACGAAATGATACATATTATACTTAATAAATCTTTTGCTGCTGTTGCATCAAATATGATCTTATCTGATGTAGAATTTAATTTTGAACACCTGTCAAATTTTTTAGTTTAGCAATTATCAGGAAAGAGAGTATCCGCAATTTTTTAAATCTCGTATTAAAGTCATATGTTTCGCCTTTCGTTGCACATACTGTATGTATAGGATGTATTACGAAAACTGAAACATAGGCTTTTAACATGAGAAATCAGTTGTCCGTGCGCATTGCTCCTCTAATTATTTTAGACAAAAAGTTTCAAATGGATGTTGTAAAGCAAAAATTTCTATATGCGAATCAATAAAATAATGGCTACTTCGTATCTAAAAAAAATAATTTTTAAAATTTACGGAATAACAAATTAATAGTACTAGCCATGGAATTAGAAACAAGAGACGAACAAAAGCCTAAAGTTTTATACGTCAAATAATTAATATTTATATTGACAAATTATATTAGTTAATTATTTTAAAAATTGAATAATTATTCAAATGAAGAAAAGTTACAAATAATTAAATGAAATTATTCTGCCTATATTTTACGGCAAATTCGAAAATATATTAGTGCTATTTGGCGAAATCATGATATTCCGGGTATGTCTAATATTCAACGATTTATTGCCAAGTTTGAAAATACACTTAATTTCAAAAAAAGAGGAAGAAAATAACAAAAACTACGATCAAAATGTTCTTGCTTTAATATAATTGAAGCTATCAAGGAGTGTGAGTTCCAGAGAATTAAATATTCATTGTGCGACAGTTGTTTAATTGTCAAAAAAAACATTTTATAGATGAATACACAATTAACATGAATGGCGAATCCAACGGTCACAATTACCCATATTGGTCCCAAAGTAACCCACATAATATTCGTCAATTTTATTTTAGAAAGCATCAAATGTTTGAGCTATAATTTGTAATTCAGAACATTGAATTGTTTATTTATTATACACACATATACAGAAATTCACGTATGGCAGAATTCAAATAAAAAAGGGGCAAATAGTAGTAGCTATATAATTTTACAGTTAATTTTATTTCATAAGAGTTAAATATAGCAGAAATAATAGTTATTTACGATATAAGTGGGGTATAGACATTATTAACGCACGTATTGTGAATTGCCCTACGAGCCCGTAGGGCGAGTTAGGGTAATCACATAGTGCGTTAATAATGTAGTACCCCACGAATATCGTACAAAGTTTTATATATCACCGTTAAAATTGTTTCAAAATAGCTTCACTTTGATAAAAAATAAATTAATCAAGAAGACGATAGGATCTATTTTGTTTGAAAATCACAGAAAAGCGTTAGTAGTCTATGATCGTGTCTTAGTTACCAAATAACAACAAACTGTTATTCTAAATAAATTTTTCTGATGTCAAACCGTTTTGTTGTGATTTTCTTCGAAAATGAGTTTGCCAGGCTGTTCTTCTGAAGAAAAAACGTCCGATGTGCCCGTAAGTATTGAGGAAGAAGCAAATAATGTAATATCCGGACTTGTCCCATCAAAATCTGGAGCCAAATATGAATTGGCATTTAAAAAATATGAGCAATGGTGCAATTTGAAAAACATAGAAAACATTACCAGCGAAAAGGCATTACTAGTATATTTTAAAGAACTAAGTAACAGCCAGAAGCCCTCATCTCTTTGGTGTTACTACTCGATGCTGAAGACGGAAATATCGATCAAGAAGCGCATTGATATAAAAAAATATGTCAATCTCACAGCTTTGCTGAAAAATATAGCAAAAGGTTATAAACCTAAAAAGTCTAAAGTTCTAAACAGAGAAGATACTGTTAGATTCTTGCAGACAGCAGGGAACGAGAAATATTTATGCATGAAGGTTAGTCATATACACAGTGAATCATGTATTTTATTGGTTATAACATATAATAATTTTCAGGTTGTTCTGATTTTTGGTTTGGCGGGTGGATGCAGAAGAGAGGAGCTTACATTTCTGAGGATAAGCAACGTCATAGATGAAGGATCATGTTTTAGAGTCGTAATTCCGGATACCAAAACTAATACAAGTAGAGAATTTTTTATAACGGTTGGAAATATTGATGGTATTAATTTAGTTCAGACTGTCAGAAATTACGTGAAACTTCGTCCTAAAATTTGTTCCAATGATCGTTTTTTTTCTGGCATACAGAAATGGTCGATGCACGAATCAACCTATTGGGATAAATACAATAGGAAGCATGCCGAAAATAATTGCAGAGTTTTTGGGGTTGCCTGATGCAAAGGAATTTACTGGTCATTGTTTCCGGCGCACCTCCACTATAATGTTGGCAAATGCAGGAGCAGATCTCCGCGACATAAAAAGGCACGGTGGATGGCGTTCTGATTCCGTTGCGGAAGGCTATATACAGACTTCTGCTGAGAATAAGAAGAAAATCGCAGTCCAAATTTTGGGGAAGAATGGAGCAGTATCATCCGAAAAATCTGATGCCACCGTCTCGGTAACTAATTCCAGTTGTACAAGCACACAAGTAAAAACGGCCAGTGTTAACGAAGGTGTTAATTTGTATAATTGTTCAAATTGTGTTGTTAATATTTATAAACAATAAATAATATCTTTTCTTGAATTTGTGAGTTGTCAATTTCATTACCGCACTAGGGTGGTAATAATTTCATTAAAGCACTCATTGGGCTAACAAGTCCATTACATAACTAAAATGAGTGCGATATGGTATAACTTATCCCACGGTGATATATAATAATTATTAATATAATTGAAAACTACATACAAATTGATAATTTTACAACACAGAGAAAGTACCAATAATTAGTAAATAGATAAAACATTAAACTAAGGGCCGGTTTTTCAATCTCTGGTTAAAGTGCCGGTTACCTTAACCGCGGGTTAACAGAAAAATATCGCATCGAAAATCTGATGTAAGTTGTCAAAAATACACATTATTTACTATTTCGATGCGATATTTTTCTGTTAACCGATGGTTAAGGTAACCAGCACTTTAACCAGAGATTGAAAAACCGGCCCTAAAATAGTATTAAGTGGAAAAAATCATTATAATCTTTACACAAATTACATCTGCATTTCAAGTCCTGAAAGTAAATAATTATAGATTTTTAAAGAAAATTATTTATTATTAAAATGTATAAAAACATGGAACAAACAGCATATTTCAGAGTATATTAATACGTAAGTTACTTATATTATTTTATTACAAAAATATTAGAATATTTCCATTACGGGAAGTTTTAATAGAAAAAGGTTCGGGACAGTTACTGTCCGACATTTATATCGTCTAAAGCCAATACTGCAGCATGAAAAGATGTAGAATGTTGAGTAGCACGAGCACAGTCTCCTCCAGCTATGTTAATTTTGGCCTAGTCTATTATTTGTTCTAAATAAACTATCCTCTGTTCAACAACACCAGGGGGAATTACATTTGGTATTTGGAGGTGTGTTTTTACCAATGTTTTTATTTTTGACCAAATAATTTCTATTGGGTTTAGCATTGGAGAATATGGTCCTAATCGCAATAGAGTTGCAGTTGTTCCATCTAATGCTGCGTCCAATGTAGAATGACATGGAGCATTGTCGCAGACTATTACTAAATCATTTATTTGATTTCCCATATCTTGCCATTGTTGCAATAATCTTCTTACCCAAAAATTTGCTTCCTGAGAGGTAAATGAACCTCGACGGCGTTCCATGGTAACAACTCCTGCGGCAGATATTGCCCCTATCAAATGTACATTTGGTCCTCTTGCAGCAGGAAGATGTTGTACAGCTCTTGAACCTACTTTAGAACGTCCTCGCGTTCGCCAACAAAATAAATTAAAATTGGTTTCGTCGATCCAAACAATTTTTTTACATGCTTGTATATAATGATTTAATTCCGTTACATATTCTGCCGGCTTTCTTTTGTTTTCGACAGAATTCATTGTTATCGGCTGCTTGTGCACAGTTTTTAAAGAATATAATCTTCCTTCCAAATAATTTCGTACAGTAGATACGCACATATCAATGTTGAAATGAGCCAAAAATTTTTCTTTAATTTTTTTTAATGTTATAGAGCAATTTTTTTCTACCCACGTTATTATTATTTCAATTTGATATTCGCGTAGTAATTTTGGTTTTACTCCTTTGGTTAACATTTTTTCCCTACCCGAACGAATCCAATGAAATGATGTTTTATAATTTATTCCCAACGACTTCGCCAATGTCACCCAATCCTCCCCTCGATTTGCACATGCCACGATTCTTTCCCTGTCTTGGTCACTATACTTTTTATATTTCATCCTTTCAACATTCTCAGTCCCAGTTACCAAAGTTCTGCAGATTGGGCAAGTAACTTCTGCCCCTCCGTTTTCCATTGGTGCAAAACACTTTACGTGAAATAAATGTCTACATGGCAGTAATCTTTTGACTTTATTTCTTGTCATTGCCAATATACATATTCCACAGTTATCTTTTAGCTCCATTTTTGCAAAGGAACAAGCGAAATATTCTTGCGCGAACAATGACTGAATGATATGTCAAATTGTTTTGTTGATTTTTATTCATCTCTTTTTTTTTCAAAACCAACTTATAAGAAGATATTTTTAATAAAATTATATCAAGGCTAGCATGTTTTTCAATACGTATGACATTCTGAATTACAACTGACACTTTCTGAATTATATTTGATGATTTCTGAATTACAAATTATGCTTTCTGAAATTAAATTGACTATTCTGAATTACATTTAACGCTTTCTTAAATTAAATTGACTATTCTGAATTACATTTGACGCTTTCTGAAATTAAATTCACTATTCTCAATTACAAATGACGTTTTCTGAAATTAAATTGATTATTCTGAATTACAAATGACGCTTTCTGAAATTAAATTTACTATTCTCAATTACAAATGACGTTTTCTGAAATTAAATTGATTATTCTGAATTACAAATGACGCTTTCTGAAATTAAAATGATCATTTCTGAATTATAACTGGAAAAGGTGTAGTAAATATAATGTGCTCGAATGGGAATATAATAGCTACATTATTATTACCTTTAACATAAAGTTTGTGTTTACAGGTCTAGAGTTTAGTTTCAAATTTTATTTATGCAATTATGAAGCAGCCAAAATGATTTTTTTTATTGATTCGGATGTAGAAATTTTTAGTTTACAACATCAATTTGATTTTTTTTTTGTTTAAAGTAATTAGGAGCAATACGTACGGAATAACTGATTTGCTATGCTAAACGCCTAACCTGTATTTCACTTTCCGTAATACACCCTGTTGGATTTTAAACTCATATATTTTGAAGGGTAATATAACAAGTGGTGAGCTTATTATCGATAGTATTTTCAAAATGTGACGAATGTTAATCCCATCGACGAAAATGCAACGATTACGAAGAAGATGCATTTTCCAAAGATTGGGATTAACATGAGTGACATTTTCTAAATACGTTTTTTTAGTATTTATTAGGGTCTTATGCGTAACCGCAAAGTTAATGAGGTCATCTAAGCATTTTTCCCAGCATTTATAAGACACTTTTCACTAATCGGTATCAGTTACTGGCAATTGCCTGGAACTTGCATGACTAAATAGGCGTTGCTTAGATAGAACGCCTGTCAAAAGTGTGAAATATAAATTCAAAGCACTCTTGTTTCAGCCAGATTTAAATAAAATACATATAAATCTCACATGCATTTTTCTCAGTTATTTTGTTATAATCGTATATGATATGTTTATATTGTTGAATTCAGAAAAAATACTCTATCGAATAACCTGAAAATAAACATATGTTCCCATTTAAAATAAAAAAGTTGTGTCCCGTATTTTGAGAACCACTGGTCGAAATAATTTTTTTTTTTTTGCTCATTGTATTAGTCTTGTAAAATGGTGGTTCTTTGCTAATTTAATATATAGTTCTCGAGATAGCAATGGTGGCACATTTAATGGAACACCTGTATATACAGGGTATATACATATATATATATATATATATATTTATATATATATATACATATATATGTATATACAGGGTATATACATATATATATATATATATATATATATATATATATATATTTATATATATATATACATATATATATATATATATATATATATATATATATATATATATATTTCGAGGAATTATCATGCCGAATACCATTCGTAACTAAAATTTTACTTGAATTTTTTGCCAAACTCACTCCTGCTTATTGCTTTAGGAAAATCATCACTTATCCTGCGGATTCGTTTGATTTCCACTTATTGTTACAACATTTCAAGAGTTGTGATTGGCTGATTTTTATAAGAATTGTATTCTCATGGCTAGTTGCATCAATATTACTTAAATTTTAAGTTTCCCTTAAATCGACTATATCATATCGAAATAAAATAAAAATGAACTATTCCATATTACTGTCAAAATTTCTATTCTATTATTTAAGTGTTGCATAAAATTTAAGCCTTGTTGGACCAACAGGGCATCATTCTGGTTTGTAAATACATAACGCTGTCGGTATCACACGCTTTGCACAGTTACTACTAGTGAATTAACATTATGTAGGAATCTCTTTTTTTTGATAATTCTGGTATTAAAAGAATATTGTACAACATGACAACTTCTCAGCACTTTTCCCTGGAATGTAGCAAGAGCGTAACGTATAGTTTAAAATCTTTCAAACCTTGTTTCAGGTGTAACGGGGCAAGAGCAGAAATATTAACAAGCATGCAAGCCTGCTGTAATTTTTTTTTATTGCATTCAATTATATTGTTTAGTTTTATAGATATCTAGTTTAAAACAAACAAGTACTTTTTGCTGAAATGTATTAAAGATACAGTGAAGTTTAAATTACCAATATGATACCGATTATTAGAGAAATGTCCCTATAAATATCAGGTAATATATTATGTGAAGATTTTGATTGATATTTTTATACATATTACCAAATCGTGGTGGTCTACACCTGCCTCATGTAATAATATTTAGGAGGCAAGATCGGACTATTTTTGTATCAATAATGTAACGTTTTATTTATTTAGGTGAAGTGTAAAATTGATTAAAACACTATTATTTATATAACTAAGTTTAATTAAAGAAATATGAATTATAAAGAATAATGAAAAAATAACTAACACTAAGAATTAACAAATATAAACACTATTTTAGAACTAATTATTATTACTAAAGACTTAAATGCTAAGATAATTTATTTAAACAATTAAAACTACGCGATATTTATTTCAACAATATTTATATCACTCTTTATTTATATCACTATCTATTTATTTATATCACCATCTGTTCACTATACGTATCGATACAAGACTGGTCCTCGCGATCTTTTGGTCGGGGTATTTATATTAAAATACATCATTCTAGAAGATTCTTTGATTACTTGAAATCAGAACAATGGGAAGCGAACGGACGTGTTCTGACCTGCACGCTAGCGGTCGCCGCCCGCGCCGCCGCCCGCGCCGCGACCCTGGGTTCGCTACATTGCCCCCTCCTTAAGACTGTTTCGTCCCGGAACAGTTCGTTATGACGAAATCTGCATGCATCACCCTTGGTGCATCTGGAAGTCTTGAAGAAGTAACAGTCGATGGTCCGTTTGAGTTCTTCTTGGCCGGTAGAGTTGAAACTGCAGACTAGAATTTCCACTCCGGTAAAGCGGAAGATTGTCTCTAACATGCTTCTAACAATCCTCCAATCCAAACCATCTAGTCCACAGCCAATCTTCGGTACTGCCAGCTTCATGATGTCATTCTGCAACAAATGGTCCCTCATATCGCACAGCGAGTCCCATAAACTGCGGTAAGACGGCTTCTGATATGAATATTGTTTGGTAACCAGGTAGTAAAGGTACCGCTTGTTTTCTACGTCATCATCCTTCAGTTGTAGCGTTTTCCCGACAGTTGGACGTTGGTTGGCCAGTTCTTGTACTCGTCCAAATTTTCTTTTAAAAACTGAAGCGATGCCGCGGGACATTTTAATGTCTTTCGCTACACAGTGAGCGAGGGAATATTCTGGGGACACGGTGAACAGATCTCGTTGTTCTTCTCGTGTCACGCCATACCGTGCTTTGTGACCAGTGGAATGGCTTTCCATAAAGTCTTCAAATGTAGGTTCCTCAGGTACAACCCGGCGAACCGTCGCTCCACGATGATCGTCAAAATTATCACCAGCGAAAGGGGCTAACCGATTGAAGTGGACTACTCTCGGCTTTCCATTAGGTGTTTTCCTAATTCTGTAGACCACATCATTTATTCTCTTTACGATCTCGTAGGGACCTTCCCAATTCCTTTGCAGCTTGGGCGATAAGCCGCGACGTCTTTGTGGATTATAAAGCCACACCAAATTCCCAGGTTGAAAACCACCTTTTTCAGCCTTGACGTCATACTGGTCCTTCATCCGGTCGCTGGCACCTTGAATGTTTACACGGACTTGTTCATGGATGTCGTTCATTCTTCTACGTAAGTCCGTTACGTAGTCCTCCCCGGCTAGATCTTCACCGGGTTTACTGCCAAATACCAGGTCGCATGGTAAGCGCAACTCCCGCCCGAATAAGATGTTTGCTGGTGTCTGCCCTGTTGTCTCATGCACGGATGAACGGTAAGCCAACAAGAACAGATGAAGATGTCGGTCCCAGTCTCGCTGATGGTTAGAGACTACCTTTGACAAATACCGATTTATTGTTCTATTCATCCGTTCAACCATGCCATCAGACTGCGGGTGTAATGCAGTAGTTCTGGTTTTCTTTATTCCTAATATCTTACAGATATTTTGGAACAGAGCAGACTCGAAATTCCTTCCTTGGTCGGAATGTATCTCTCGCGGTACTCCAAATCGGCAGATGCATTCTTTTACCAAGACTTCAGCGACCGTTACGGCTTTCTGGTTGGGTAATGGATAGGCTTCGACCCACTTAGTAAAGTAGTCCATTACTACTACTATGTATTTATTTCCATCATCAGTCTCGGAGAATGGTCCGGCCACGTCAATCGCAATGCGTTCAAAGGGACTTCCAACGTTATATTGGCGCATTGGAGCTCTTCTTTTTCTATGTGGCCCGTTACTTCCCGCGCAGATCACACATTTCTTGCACCACTCTTTAACATCCTCCTTGCAATTTACCCAGTAAAATCGTTGGCGCACTCTCTCAAGGGTTTTATTCACTCCAAAATGTCCAGATCCGTAGTGGATCTCCTCCAATACTTCCGGTACTCTATTCCTAGGAATTATCAGCTGGGTCCTACTCACAGTACCGTCAGTATTTTCTATGACACGTTTCAGGAGGCCCTCTTCAACCACAATAGAGTCCCACTGCGCCCAGTAAGATTTTACACTTTGTGAGTGTCGTGCAACATCTTCCCAAACTGGTCTACTATCGTCACGTTTCCAATCCCGTATAATTTTCAAGTCCGAGTCATTCTCTTGGTCCTTGCGAAGGTCTTCCGTTTGCCATCTCCCCGTCCATTCTGCCATTGTCAATTCTTCTGCGATCCATTTAATCTAGTTTCATGTGAAGATCGTCTTCAGAGAATGGCGGTGGTCTATCTTGAGGAGGTTTGTCTACTGGTGGTGGCTGATCCGGCTTCTTATCGTCTCGATCATTTCGATCTCGGTCGCGTCGGTTATATTCAAACCATTTATTTTGATCACGTCTATCATTTCTGCCCATATCTTGATCTCTGCCTCGATCCTTACTGTCTCGATCTCTATTGTCTCCGAAATCTCTGTGAATAGGAGGTCCTTGTCTTTCATCTATTTCAGTGAATGGCAACAAATGAAGTACACCTTCCCCAAATCCACCAGTTGACACATGCAAATTTGATGAACTATCCGAGCCATCAAATCTTAGACCGCTACCAAAGTCCGTAATCAACTGACAGCCCAAAGACATACGCTCCTCCGGCCCATACGCATCTTCCACGTCAACGTTCATCCCACCGTCACTACGAGATCTCATACTCCCGGCAGAATCAGGTGGAACACCTACCATGTCCGACACGCCATCACCGACTCCAGAAACACCAGGAGAAACAAGCACTGACCTTTCTAACAAACATGCATCGTTCAGTCTGTACTCCAAAACTCCAGAACTTTCTATCAGTTTCTCTTCACATATTCTAGAATTTTCCGTTAATTCTCCTTTTAATATTCTAGAACTTTCTTCCAACTCTCTAGAACTGTCCTCTAATTCGTTTTTCAAAGATCTAGAATTTTCCATTAATTCTTCGTTCAATATTCTAGAACTTTCTTTCACCTTTCCAGAATTTTCCTTTAATTCATTTTTCAAAGTTCTAGAATTTTCTGTGAATTTTTCTTCTAAATTTCTAGAATTTTCCAATAATTCTTCTTTTAACATTCTAGAACTTTCCACAAACATTCCTTTTAATTCTTCAAATTCTTGTTTCAACAATTTGGCGAAATCGTAGACATCAATCGGAATTTCGAATAAGAAGTCATCAGGATTTTCACCAGCTTCTATTAAGGCTTGCCGTAAGCGAAGTCGTAGAACAGTCTTGGTTCCTGATGTCTCCAAATCTCGTTCTTCTAGCTCAGTCTTGAGATCGGCCACTTTTAACTCACTTAATTTTACTTGTTTATACGCCATTTTATTTATTTTTATTTTACACTTCACAGTTTTTAACCCTCACACCTGACACCAATTGTAACGTTTTATTTATTTAGGTGAAGTGTAAAATTGATTAAAACACTATTATTTATATAACTAAGTTTAATTAAAGAAATATGAATTATAAAGAATAATGAAAAAATAACTAACACTAAGAATTAACAAATATAAACACTATTTTAGAACTAATTATTATTACTAAAGACTTAAATGCTAAGATAATTTATTTAAACAATTAAAACTACGCGATATTTATTTCAACAATATTTATATCACTCTTTATTTATATCACTATCTATTTATTTATATCACCATCTGTTCACTATACGTATCGATACAAGACTGGTCCTCGCGATCTTTTGGTCGGGGTATTTATATTAAAATACATCATTCTAGAAGATTCTTTGATTACTTGAAATCAGAACAATGGGAAGCGAACGGACGTGTTCTGACCTGCACGCTAGCGGTCGCCGCCCGCGCCGCCGCCCGCGCCGCGACCCTGGGTTCGCTACAATAAATTAAAAAAAAATATAATAAAAACTGTTAATTAATGTAAATTTATATTAATTATTTACGGGGCAAGATCAGACTACCTAAAAAATAACAACGCAGAATATATAATTAACTTATATACTATTGCGTGTTTACAGTAACCTCTAAGTTGTACATATATTTCTCACGGCACGTGACTGTTTAGAAGTGGTTGATTTAAGTGAGGAAAACACCTTTATTCTTGGGCGAAATGTATGTCGAATAGTTCATATTAATGAATACATACTAGAAAATTTCGTTTATAATATAATAAAAAATAACCAGTATATGAATTTGCCCCCTTTACGAAAGTTGCCTCTCCACCTTATTGGTATTTAACAATAAATATCTAAATTCGATCCCTAATGAATGACATTTTCACAAGTTAAAAGCCATTAGGAATTACTTGTTAATTGTATTTTAGAGTTCAAGGATATTGATGATTGTTTATGTATTTATCATCTTATCTTCTTCATCGAGACAATATATTCATATATTTATTAGTTTCGTGTTTCATGCTCATTTTTATAATAAATGAGAAATTATTACTGTCATAAGTATCACGTTATCAAGCTATTCTTGTTCGTCTAACATGCTAAATATAAATGTTCCACTTCTGCTGATGAGAGGAGGTCAAAAGATATTTCCTCGCAAAAATAAAGATTCCAGGCGTAGAAAAATTTGCAAAGAACAAAATGGTATCATCAACCGTGAAAGCGGGATAACTTGACAAATAACGATTAACGCTTTACGGAAGTATTTGGGAAAAACATGGATTTACTATCTGAAGAAATGCTTTGAATTGATGACATAAATAAGCTTAAAGAAAAGAATTACTCTGCTTTCTAAGTGATTTCCGCAAAATTAATTTAACTTTTGGACTCCGCTTGGTACTTTAAAGGTAAATCTTGCAGTGCGGAAAGTTTGAGTGAGTGAATGTAGCCTGGCGTGATTGTAATAGCGTGGTTCGTGTAAATAATTAAGAAACCTGATCCCGTCTGCAGCCAACTGGGAATGACACTAACGTTCTGTAGAAGATAAATCTACGGCAGACACCAAAGCCTTTTAGCTATCTCCTGTGCTTTCATGGAATGTAATTTATTTCCTACCTAACCAAATCACTCAAATTCGGCCGTGTTGAGCCTATAAACGAAGGGCGTAACACGTTGCACTTTAAATATTTCACGTATGATTCATTCATGCTCAAAACTTATTTTTCATTATAGGGAAGGATGGTAATAACCCCATATTTATCGGTAATGAGATTTTCGTAAATTTCATAGTATTTACAATATTTTTTCGCTATTGTTACTATGTCTATTTGTAATTTATTTTTACTGGTTAGGTAAATGATTACCGGTTACGGCTTAGGCTCCACAAACTAGTAATCGTGGGTTTGAGTCTGGTATAAAACTTAGATATAGGAATTGAAAAATCATTCTCCGAAAAATTATAACAAAACCATTTAATAATATATTAAATAATAATAATAATATTTGTTATTAATAATATTTTGTATTATTAAAACGATGATATTTTAATGAGGGTGACAGTTTTCATACATTTTGTATAACATTTTTGTTTCCTATGTCATATTAATGGGGGAAAGATGAATAGACACAATATCCATACCTTACCCGGGATTCGGACCGCTGACACGTGAAGCGCGAACGCTACCACCAATCCACATCGGTCGGTTAAATAATAATAATAATAATTTTATTTCAAATATTTTTTTCGAGTATTAAATGATAATCGAAAAAATAATTTATACGAGTACACGAGTATATACGTACAATGGCTGGTAATTAATTACTTTGATATTATTTCTAGATCTCTTGTTTTAGCATTTCTTGTTTTTCAAATATTTCATATGTAGTGGAGCTCCTTAATGAATGTCTAATAACTATAACAAACGAAACAATATCAAGTACCAATAGAAACCAAACTTAGTAACAAATAAAAATAAACATCATTAAATGTACTGAGGTATTACTGACCATTTTCATTCAAAATACATTAAATTTAAAAAACAAATATTAATATCTTGAGTTTTTAAATCTAAATCTTCAAACAAAAAATTCTAATCTGAAATTCCAATTGAACTAGTTGCCGAACTGATAATCGACCTGTTTGGTGATTCGAGACAATATACTTAAAAAAACACAGTCAAATTCGGTCTTATATAAATAAATAGTGAGAAACATTTTTCACGCTAAAATTTTGATAAATGAAGAAATCATATTTTGGGGTCTCAATAGCATTATTTTCAATTTTACGATAAATTCTAACTCGAATTATGATTACTCTTTGATAATGACTGACTAAGGGAAAACTCTACTTTTTATAACAATTTACTATTGTTTTTGGTAAAATTAATAGAATAAGTTGTAGGCACTCGGTCAATCTTTTTGAATAAAGTAACGACGAATAAAAACTGTCGGTATATGTTTCACGAATATATAAATAAAATAACTATTTACTCTAATTTCGGCATCATCAGAAGAGAAAAATACAATGAATATCATAACAGTTACAGTGGTATACATGTATAGTCACTTGATAGATTAGAATAACCCGACACAATGCATTCCAAATGATGATTTCTTAAAGGCTTTCATAATTTCGTAAGATTCTAGAAATATGAGTATAGGGCCTTTCCGCTTCTTTTGAAGAGCGGATACATTGTTTAAACTAATTTGAATTAAATATAATGGCCCGTATTCCGAGCTCACTTTTATAATAAAATCACGATTTTAACGCCCACTTTTACATCATAATCTTTTGTAAAAACGAAAGTTAAAATCACGATTTTATTATAAAAACGAACTAGATCACTTTTATAATAAAATCCTGATTTCAACGTTCGTTTTTACAAAAGATTTTGATATAAAAGTGAGCGTTAAAATCGCGATTTTATTATAAAAGTGAGCTCGTAATACGGGCCAATATCTTTAAAACACTTAAAATGTTCCTTAAATCTAAAAAAAATTGAGAACTCTCCTAAATTTATTATAAAAAATGTCTAAACAAGGTGCTCATCAAAATCACTTAGGGCTGGTTTTTCCACCTCTGGTTAAAAGTGCCTGACTTTAACCGACGGTTAATAGAAAAATATCGCATGGAAAAACAGATCTAAGTGTTTAAAAATATATGTTATTTACTATTTCGATGCGATATTTTTCTGTTAACCAATGGTTAAGGTAACCGACACTTTAACCAGAGATGGAAAAACTGGACCTTAATCTTTTAACTTTGAAAGTTATGAGTAAAATTAAAAACCTTAAAATTTACATTTTCGTTCCTATCCAGCATTTTTGCAACCATGGTTAAAATGGTCCCTTAATACGGCAACTTTGATTTACCTATCTCGAATCTCTTACCGTTCATTTAATTACAATCGTAAAGTTTAATTTTATAAATTCCGGAATTGGAAAAATGATCTATTTTACAGTTTTATTTAACAACAATTTTTTAAAATTATTCTTATTATAAAAGACTAGCCTGATATTAATTTTCTCAATTCGTTTGCTAAAGATTTACTAAATTCCGAGGCGTATTGCTATTTTTTAATGTTACTGGATTTTTCAATTGGTTGTCCAAATAAAATTCTTTAGGACCTATTTTTCTTTTTTACTAATGTATGAAATACATCACTTTTACAACCGTTGTTCAATGCTATTTGTAAAATGAAGTACGACTGCTCGAAAGATAACGTTTAGCAGTAAAATTATATCAACATTACCAAATTTTGAGAAAAATAGACTAATACACCAAATAGGAATAAACCGTGATAAATAAAAATAAACACAATTGTTAGCATCGCTCATATGTAGTAAAGGCAAAAAAATACTTATTAAATCAATAAAATCGGTACCATTTGTTATCCTTATTTACAGGTGTTTAAAATTCAAGTATTTATTCAAGGAATAGGAGCAAATATAACTGAAACTACTAAATGTACCTATACGTATACATATTTTAAGAGTTTTTATCTGCATCACATGTTTTGCATGGTATTATTAATGAGAACGTAACAATTTTCAGAACTACTCCGGAAAATTCAAATTAGCCCCGGAAAATTCAAATTAACCCGAAAAATCTCAAAATAACGCGTCATTGACATAATAATAAATCAATAAATAGAAAATGGTAATTTGTGTACAGTATTTTTAAAAAAATTTATTGGATTTTGAAGACATTTATAACTTAAAGAGAAAAGAAGAATTTATTGTTTATAATATAATTTTTAATTTTGTTTATAGTATGTCAGTAATATCAATAAATAAAGTAAAAAAATAACTTTTAATTTCATTCTTTATTTTTCTAATTGTAATTTTATATTTCTGGAAACAATGCTTCCTAAAAAAGAACTTTCTTTAAATTATGAGATGCGAATAGCCAAATTAACCAGTTTCGTTTCTCGAAATGAAATTAATTTTGGTTTGGATTCTCAAAAAAGGAAGAGAAAAATATTGCAAAAATGAACAATGTTTAATTTATTATACGAAATAATAAACCATTTTGAACAGATTAGTAATTGGTATACGGTTTGAAAAATCGATTTCTGGAAAATTATATTATTCGTGATTGTATTAAGGCTTCCATAAAATAGACTTAGTTTGATACAGTTTTAATTTATGATCCAAATCGGTTCGCGATTAACATCACGGAGCTTACAGTTAATATTACAAATGGTAACATTTATTTATCAGAATTACAAGAATATAGAAATTAATTACCAAGTATTATAAACTATAAACCTAGTTACACACGAATTGGACTAATAAAATTATATGTAACACTTCACTTATACTTATTATTACATAAGATAATTCCATTTAAGAATAAATTACCTGCACACCTTTCTTTAATCCAATTCATACGCGATTGGGCTCATTTATGGTCTATTAAACTATTAGAAAAAAAGGTAATTATTTATTTTATTTCCTTTTATTCTGATATAAAATATTTAAAAATCCAGTATAAAGTTTATTACTTGAACCAACATTGCATTAATTTCATAGTATGTGTAAATATAATTGTGCAAATGTAATTCAGTTAATCCTGTGTTTACACAGTGTAAATAAACTTATTAAATTTCATACATACTGTATTAATGACAGCGACGACGTGAGCCAATTTTATTTGGATGGGTACAGGTTAGTCTGACATTTTATAAGGTGGACACCCAAAGTATTAAAAAACCATTAATTATTAGAATAATTACTAAAACAGAAAATACAATTAGGAAGAATAAATATTTATTTTTCTTAACAAAAAATAAAATTGTACTATTTAAAGGCGTAATTAAAAAGACATCCGATAAAAAAACTATTTTATACATCTATGATGTCTTGAAGCAAATCCAAATTAAAGAAAGGCCAATTGTCATAATAATTATTTGTGAGACTTTCATGGGTCATAGTATTTCTTAAATAAATATTTATTCTTCTTAAACAAGAAATAGTTCTTTCTCTTATTACCCATAATACTAGTAATTTTAAAAATTCGTTTTCTATCTAATTTTAAATTCGTCCTAATATTTTTTATTTGTTTAAAAAAAATTGTAATAAATTTATATCCATTTTGTAACATTCAGACAAAGGTTTATTATTCTCATTGAAATCGTACCTACGTGTCTCCGCTACCTGTCACTTCACTCGTATACAATCTTTAAATTTTGAAAGAAACTTTATTTTCCACTTCTCTTCCTATGTCATTTCTATATTTGTTTCATAAAAAAAGTTTCTGTTTTTTTGATATAGATTAGTTAGATTTCTCCTTTTCATTTAATTCAAAATTATGTTAAGTGAGGCAGTTGAGTAGGCACCTGAATGGGCACAGTTGCTTACAGGATGAGCAAGTGCCCACCATTGCCCAACCCTCGCGATGGCCCTGATTAACGAACAGGAACTTTGTGCAAAAATAAATTGGCTCATTTGGAAAATCACAACAATTCGAGAAAGATACATTCAATATGTTCAGCACAATATATTAGCAATTTATAACCGTTTGGTTTGAGCAAGTTTACAGCTTTAAGTATAAATATGTAAGTTAATATAATAATTTAAAGCTTTATACAATAAAAAGTTCCCTCTAAACGTCTAAACTGTGCGGGTGCGCGACCCCGAACTAATCTTTCGAAAGTTGCGCAGCTATTTTTGTATTCTGCTCACAATGGGCTTGTTCACCTTTATTTTATTTTATAAAAGAATTGCATTTAAAAATGGAAAAAAAAAAGTAAAATTCATAGGTTTAAAAAATATTTGAAATCGGCCTTTCATTTTTAAACGTCAAACGAAATCTCTTTTGTTTAAATCGACGTCATCGAGCGTTTGTTTGGTTTGCTTTATGTTAAGAGACGGGAGTTCGAGAGAAGAGCACTACTAGAAAATGTGATGCTGAAAAACTGATTTAATTATTAAATTTAAAATTATGTTTTATTATAAACAATATTTTCAGAAGAAATTGAATACATGATTCGTCAGAAAAAGTCTGTACTTGACTCGGAGCCGTAAAATACTCAGCAAAAAGTGCCTCGAATATGGCTCCTCGTCAGTAATATATCATGTTACTGACCCTTATAAATAACTATCCTTGTTTGTGTGTTATTAAAATACTTTAAAATGTAATTTTCAAAAGTATTTATTAATAAAAAATTTGACTTTAAACACAGGCACAGGAACCGCCCCCCCCCCATTTGCACACTTTTGCATACGTTTTGAACATTTTGGCCCCCATATACTTTTGTAACCGCGCAGGTAAAAAAAAATAGAGCGAACATTGCCTAGAAGTACAATTTTCATAACAGCGAGCGAAACGATAAGTTAATGGAAGTTTTTTTATTAATTGAATGAAAAATGTATTTTACTTCTCGTCAACTTGGTAAGAGATGTATAGTGATCAAGATAAAAATCGTATATTGAGTTTTTGATTAATGTTACATAAAAAGAATCTGTAATAATTTTATAACTTTATATAATTTTAATCACTTCTCAGTCAATAATTTTTCTTCGTTATTAAAATTTGGCGGCATTATCAGATAACGATAATTATATAATATGAACAAGTCAAATATACTAAATACTACAGGTACATTTTTGTATGTAGTTTGAGGCTCAATATAATAATTCAAAATTTTTTAATTTACTTCACGGTATAAAACTATGAATTAATTTTGGTAATATTTTTATTTAAGGTTCAAATAAAATGTTTTAATTTAGTTGTACTATATATATATATATATATATATATATATATATATATATATATATATATATATATATATATATATATATATATGTTCTTGGCTTCCGGTGACCTAACCTAGCTAATTTTTATTTATATGTTTTTTTTATATGTCAAGTACTAATTGTTTATTAATAATATTGGTAAGTTTTGGAAACTTTTAACTACAAAGTTGAACGGGTGCCGATTTTATTGTTAATGACGTCACAAGATAAATTTGAATTAATTTTATTATTTAAAAAATATATATTAAACTTTTGAAGATTGTACTATATGTCTGTATTACAAATTTTAGTAAAATTTTTAGAAAAAAAAATAAAAAAGGAATGAGACATTACCTCATTGCGGTGCAAAATTTTTTTTAGTACTTTTAAAAGTTAAAATTTGAAAAAGAAATTGGTCTTATTACAAAATAAGCACTAGAAAATAAAAAAAATTAGAAACAGTTAATTAGGAAAATTTTCCATGTCAAAAACCTATAAATTGTCGGGTAAAAAATTTCAACCGTTCGTTTAGTTTTAGCCGTTGAAACAGGCATTTGTCTATTATTTACATATTTCACCGTTACAACCAATATTTTACCGGTGCTGAACATATAATGTAATGAATTAGGTACATAAACCTGACGTGAAAGAAATTAATCGAAGAATGCTTGACTATATATATATATATATATATATATATATATATATATATATATATATATATATACAGGGTGTTCGAAAAATAGGGTGCCAAATTTGGGAAATATATTAATCAAACCAAAACAAGAAAATAATCCTAATATATCCATGTCCGGAAACGAACCATTTCGGAATAAAATACTCTTTTGTTTGAATTTTGAATTTTATTTTTAGTAATGTTTTTTACTGTCAAAATTACAATAGTTACGTTAATACTTGTAATTTGTTTAATCACGTTTCCTTAGCAACTGTCATAATTTGTAGTCACCGTAATTAAATTATTTTGATATTGTTTAGAAGCTTTTCTATTAATAATGAACAGTTATACAAACTCAGAATTAACCGACATGCATTTAATGTACGGACGTGCGCATGGTAGTTCGCGAGGTGGTCAACTACTTGGTCTCCACGTTCACCATTAGTTGACTCCGCTTGATTTTTATTTTTGGGGTCATTTAAAGAGCTTAGTTTATTAGACGCCCATTAATAACGTAGAGAATTTGTGGCAAAGAATCATAGACTGTTGCAATATTATAAGACTAAAACCAGGAATATTTGAACGTGTTCGACAACCCATGAGAAGACATTTAGAATGTTGCATACAAGTTCAAGGAGGACATTACGAACAACTATTGTAATTTTGAGAGTAAAAAACATTACTAAAAATAAAATTCAAAATGCAAACAAAAGAGTGTTTTGTTCCAAAATGGTTCGTTTCCGGACATGGGTATATTAGGATTATTTTCTTGTTTTGGTTTGATTAATATATTTCCCAAATTTGGCACCCTATTTTTCGAACACCCTGTATATATATATATATATATATATATATATATATATATATATATATATATATATATTATCTAATTTCAGCTGAAATTAATTTATTTATGATACCGAATATTATTAAAATAAAAATTATAACTCAATATCGTTATGTTAGTAAGTTAGTCAGCTTCATAGCCTAGACTTAAATCATATTTTATAGAATACTACATTTTGTTCAAAATTCAAACCAAATCGCTACTCTTCACATGTAGATATACGAACATTGAATCATTTTTTGACTGAATTTAAGTATTAAAAATGTAATGATCCGTATACTATCGTGTATTTTCCAATAAAGCTAACAGTGTCTGTTACTGGATAGATAAGATTAAGTAAACTTGCTTTTTGATAAAATATGTTATTGGTAAAATCTACCTAAAGATTGTCACGCTCAAAACGGGTAAAAGCCGTGATTACATATTTATTTCACCGAAATGAATTTCAGCAGCTATTTTTATGGTCGTGAATGTATGAGAATATGTATCAAAATTCTCTATTATTTCGTTTTCGCTTCCAGCATATTATCCGTACGACATTCTGAGAAAGAGTGAACTAAATAATTCAATTTCATCATCTAGTAGCACTAGCACTGGTGTCGACGATGAAACTAGCCAAATAAGTAAAAATAAAAAATAGAAATATGTTTTATCTTTTACTTTTCACCTGCACTGCGGATGAATTATACAATATACACATCTTAAATTCGTCTACAGAACGAAAACCATGCTGTAAGCTATAAAAGAGTAAATTATAATGCGGTTGTAGTTTAACTTGATTGCTTTTTGTTGCCAAAAGTTCTAATTAGTTCAAGTAACAGTCAGATATTTAACACGCAAACCCAAAAATTATAATTATTATTTTTTAAAAGACCAGAAAGGTTGGAAACGCCCACCACAGTAAAAAAAACCCTAGCTGCAAAACTTATGCAAACAGATCGGATAAACTATGTAATGATGTACAAACACGGTTATTGCTTCATTAAAATTCAATTCGAAACTAAAATATTTTTTAACGAAAATAAAAATATGGATATATATATATATATATATATATATATATATATATATATATATATATAAATTAATGAAAGCATAATTTTAAACTCTTTTGTATTTTGCTAAACTTTTTATAACAATTTATAATGATACAACAGCTAATTGAATATTTTCGAAAGCTAAATTTGATTATAAAAATATTATTAAGCATATACTACTAATAAATTATTTACAAAAAAAAAAATTAAAAAAATATATAATAGTGTGTAAATGCAGAGATTGTATTATTATTGTTCTTATACTTACACAATAATATTAATTATAATTCAAAATATTTATGTTTAATACTAACAAAAGTTATACAACTACAGCAAAACTAGAATTTCACTTAGTTTTATGTAGTTAAAAAAAAATCACTGCAAAGTTAGTGTTTTTTTAAGTTTTTAAAGTTTTATATAAATTGACCGTGTGTAATATTAGGCGGAAGTTTAAGTTAATTGATTATAGTTGTTTTTGCACATTTTGAATAATATATATTATAAGAAACAGGCACTAGGTAATGCATTGATAGTGATTAGCAGCGGCAACCGAAAGCTTCTGCTTGGGTCGAATCGCGCGAGCTTACTGAAGCTTCGAGGCGGAGGCGGCAGAGTTCGGCGCAACTCACCACTATGATACACACGCTAAACTGCAGACATCAACGCTCGTTAACGCCTTCATAAATAACTATATCACATCACGCTCCCCAAACCCTCACCTGGACAGATTTCACTAATTGCTAAATTACTGCATAGGTAATTTTAAACTGTCATTTTAACTTTAAAAGTGTATTCCTCTTCAAGTTACAACTTGTAGGATACATATGTAGGTATAAAAAACTTAATCCACGAATGAAATACAATAAGTAAATATAAACAGCAAACTATTTTGGGAAAATTGCCAGAGTTTCTTTACAAGTTATTTGTTCGTTCCGCCAACATGCTATTTATATTAATCTAGATAAATGCAATCTTTCGTTTCATTAAACCTAGTAACGTAAAAAAATAACCTGCGACCATAGTTACATCTATTAATATAATGAACTATGATACTTGTTAACCAAATATTAAATATATCTTTTTATTGACAACGAAGAAGTAATATTTAATTTCATGGAATTGTTTACAAAATATATGCCCAAATAAATATAAAAAAACAAGTACTGTATGTCTAATACATAGTATTATTATCAAAACCTATAAATATATCACTCACGGTTTCTTATTTATTGCTAGTTGTGCCAACTAGCTTTAACATAGATTTTAGTAATGATATAATAATACCGTAGAAGGCCTAGGTAATGTAGCTGGCGTGGAGAATGTACTACACGGACCATTCTTTATGGGAAACATTTGGTAACGAATTTTACTTTACCTTATTGAATAATGATGTAGTACCTACCTATATATAAGGTATATATACATATATTACTCGTATAATATATTTTCTAAGATGTTTATGTTATTAGCATATAAAATTTTAAAATCATATTAAACAGCGAATTTGAAAAAATGTCGTAAATATTTTCGAAAAAATATAAACTTGATTAAATATGTTTTAATTTTGCGAAAAAAGAAACAGTGAAAATGATAAAAATGTATATTTAAATAATAAATTGTGTTTTAAGCTTGCTACACAATGGTGGCTTTTATGCCGTAATAGAAATGTTAAAATGGGAAAAAATGTACCTACTATTTATTCAGCCTAACCTCATTCTACTTCACTGTTACCTACGTCCTCAAATAACAGCGGCGTTAAATAAATAACAATGAAAATAAAGAAAATTTACAAATTAGTAATTGGGTGAATGATAGAATAGTTAGGTATGCAGCAGCATCTTGCGCATGAAAGTAGAATTGGGAGTAGAGTTTTGACCGCATTACAGCCTGTTGCCGCATACAGGATGCTGCGTCAAACAGTTGCCATGGAGACAGCGTCCCAGCCAATGCAGCCACACCAAGCAACCATCACGCTGTCACAACACCACGTCAACACAACGAGACTTAGCTACATTTCAGGTACCGTGAATCATTTATTTGCTTAAAAACAATAATAGAAATCTGTCAAATAACATTTTCACATTTATCGATAATAAACATACATTTTTTAAAATAAAATAACATCATTATAAAATATTCCATTCTTAGACCATTTTTTAACCCATTTATGCCCAATGGGTCGTCAACGACCCACCTTTAAAAAAAAATTTTATACAAATGTGATGAACATTCTGTTGACTACGTGTTAACTATATCATTCTTGTAAGTGCAAGCAACTACTGCTTGTAGTGGCAACAGTTTATTTTGTTCTTATAGTACACAAAGTGTACATCAATTCTGAGTGTCGACAAGGTACGCAGCATGGCTTCATTGAAAAATCTGTAAGTACATTTAAATAATAAGCAATAATATTTAAGTTTGTTTTATTTCGTAAAACACTAAATGTGCTATAATTTTATTGTTAAATTAGTACAAAATTAATTTGATATTTGCAATAAATTTCATATTATTTTTTGATGGGTCGTTAACGACCCATTGGGCACATGGCATGTTATTATTTAAAAAAAATTTTTGACGCAAACCACTTACCGCGGCAGAGATTTTAGAAGAAATAGAGAAAGTTGAATATGGTGAGGATGTTCCCGATGATATTTTTATTTTGCCTCCAGACAATAGTGGATGGGACACAGATTCCGATTCTGGAGATGAGGAATGTAATGATCCAGACAGACTAAATAGAGGTCAATTGAATGCTTTGGCTGAATTTCAATTTAAAGGTATTGAAGAAAATATCGATAGTGAAGTTCATCAAGAAGAATCAGAGCTAAATAAGCAACCTTCTCCGAAGAAAACAAGAAAGACAACACGAAATTGGTCTAAATCTATAAATTTACCAACCTTATGTGCGGAATCCAGTCCACCAAAATTACCAGTCTTAACACTTACTTCCGAAAGTAACCCAATTGAATTTTTTGAATTGTTTATGAGTAAAGATATTATAGAATATTTATTAGGGGAAACAAATGCTTACGCCGCCATAAAAAATTACAATGTTTCAATAGAAATTGAAGAATTTTATGTATTTTTAGGAATTTTAATTTTAAGTGGTTATGTCCCTTTACCAAGACGCAGAATGTATTGGGAGAACTCCGACGATTCGCATAATATTTTAGTAGCAAAATCTATGAGACGTAATAGATTCGAAGAAATATTTAGATTTTTTCATGCCGCAGATAATAACAATCTTGACCCAAATGACAAATTAGCCAAAATAAGACCTTTAATTCAAAAATTAAATACAAAATTTTTAACTTTTGCACCTATTGAAAAACAAATTTCTATAGATGAATCTATGATACCCTATTTTGGCCGTAATGGGTGCAAACAATTTATTCGCGGCAAGCCAATAAGGTTTGGATATAAAGCATGGGTAATGGCTTTATCTAACGGTTACTGTCTAAATTTTGATATATATCAAGGTAGAAAACATACACCTGGCGTTGAGAAGAGTTGTGGATTGGGGGAAAGTGTGGTTTTAAATTTTGCAAAAATTTTACAAAATTCCTTTGAAGATATTAAATTTTCTTTGTATTTTGACAACTTTTTTACAAGTATGAAATTGTTATCAGCTATTGGTGATATGGAATTTGGTGCCACTGGAACTGTTCGCGAAAACAGGACAGAAAAGTGTCCTTTGGAAAGCAAAAAGGATATGATAAAAAAACCAAGAGGTTACTTCTGTAGTTCTTTCGAAACTAGTGATAAAATTGCAGCTATAAAGTGGAAAGACAACAATGTTGTTACATTATTATCCAATGAATATGGAGTTGAGCCAATACAAAAAGCAAGTCGGTATTCCGTCAAAGAAAAACAAAAAATTCAAATAGATCAACCATTCGTAATTTCGCAATATAATAAATTTATGGGCGGAGTCGATTTAATGGATAACAATATTTCGAATTATAGAATAAAAATAAGGGGGAAAAAATGGTACTTCCCCATATGGCTCTGGATGCTTGATGTTTGCGTAACTAATGCCTGGACACTAGCACGACAATTTGGCTATAAAGAAGACAATTTAGAATTTCGTAGACATATAGTTCGCAAATAGTTGACCAATTACGGAAAGCCACCTCGTCCTACTGGACCTCAGTATACACCAATAATTCCTGCTCCGTCCACATCAACGCAACATTTAATTGTTACTGGTGCTCAAAGGTGTCGTGTATGTTCAAACAAAACCACGAAAGCTTGTGACAGGTGCGAAATTCTACTTCACGATAAATGCTTCAAAGAATACCATATCACATTTTTCAAGCAGTAATAAATAAATAAACATAATAAGAATACATTTTATTTTCTGTTTTATGAAATAAATGTTTGAAGAAAATAAATAATATTATTTTGCAAGAGTCTATATATTTCATTATTTATATTCCTAACTGCCCAATGGGTCGTTAACGACCCAGCGTGTATTTCGAAAGCAAACCTATTAATATTTTTTTTAAGTATTTTTACTATGTATATTAAAGCATTTTACAATATCTCTGTGAATAAAATCCAAATATTCCGACAAAAATAGTTCTGGGCATAAATGGGTTAAGACACTTACAAATACTTTTTTCTTCAACCATCTTGGCATTGCTCTAAACTAAAACTAAACGCAAAAAAATCGGAGTTTTTTCTGAATCTGATATTTCACTGCCCGAACTTTTCATTTTGAGTAAACTGAAATAATTTTACGGTTACAATCCAATAAACTGACTCTTATACAGAATATTTTTTATGAAATATGACGGAATTTTTATTTTGCTAAAAATTCAAAATAAAAATAAATGACTGATATTTATTGAAGACATGTTTGTTTTCGTATATATATATTAATTATAAGAGTTTCTTATATTATCATTAGGCAGAAGAATGTTTGAGACATAATACTTTTTTATTGTAAATATAACAAATGCTGTAGAAATAGAAGTGCTTTCCCAAAATTTCCCGCAAGTTAATTTGGGGAAGACATGGGAAGTTGAGATTCCCGGCGTTGCTTAGGTAACGCAATTTTATTAGAGTATAAAATATTATATTGAAAAACAAGAGTGGATATGAGCATTTAGGTAGGTACTCACAAAATTAAGGTTATGATTATGTAAACAAATATTTGAAACATTTGCGTAGCGCTTAGAGTATAGTGGGAAAGACAGTGGTTGTCAAGTCAATTATAAATATATAAATATTGTGATATGTGATACAACTTTAAATAATATTTTTATATATTAGGGTGCAGATTTGGTTAGGTAGGTATTCTTCTAGAAAGAATAAAATATATTGTGACATTGACAAGTTAAATGTTTTTCATATCATCTCTAGAATCAGTATTGTCAGATGTACCATAATTATGATATTTCTACCATAATTTAATATTATACCATAGAAAATTATAAACAATAATTCCACCATATTTCATAATTTTTTTACCATAAATTTAAAAATATCGCTTTATATTTTCAAAACATATAAATGTTTTATTAAACGCCAAATGAATTGCCAGTTTGCATTTGAATATTTGAATTTTGTTTCGGTTTGCCAATTATCATCGACTACTATTGTTTTAGTGATCTTGGCAAGATCTTCTGGATAATGCGTCAACATTACGATGGCTACTACCTGCTCGATGCTCGATAACAAAGTTATATTCTTGCAGTCTTTCAATTCATCTAGCCGCCTGACCTCCAGGATTCTTAAATTGTAGCAACCATTTGAGAGCAACAAGGTCAGTTCTTATACAAATATTTGTAGAAGTACTCCACGAATTTCACGATTACCAAAAGTTCTTTTCTGGTGACGCAATAATTCCTCTCTGGTTTTGACAAGGTCTTACTAAAGTAGGCAATAACCTTCATTTGCTCGTTTTTTATCTGGAAAAGAACGTCATCAATTCCAACGTTGCTGGCATCTGTGTCTAGAATGAACTCTCATTCGGATAAAGAATAACATAGTACAGGTTCGCTTGTCAAGGAATGTTTCAGTTGTTTAAATGCAGCTACTCCAGGTACGTAACGTCGGTAGTACGTACACAGACCAAGAAAACTTCTCAATTCTTGTTTATCTCTCGGTACTGGCCAGTTACTCACAACCCTTATTTTCTCAAGGTCAGCTGCAATACACTTACCAGAAACTACGTGTACGTGATAATGAACTTCTCTCTGAACCTTCCTTCAATCTTTGGAAAGCCTCTTCCAAGTTCTTCATGTAGCCCTCAAACGTTTTTCCTACTACAATTATATCGTCGAGATAAACCAAACATGTTTTCCACGACAGTTCAGTCTACACTGTTTCCAAGAGTCGTTTAAACGTTGTAGGGGCATTGCAAATCCCAAAAGACATAACAGTAAATTGCGGTACCGATGGTAAAGGTTGTTTTCTCCTTGTCTTTTGGGACCAAATCCACTTGCCAGTATCCGTTCCTTACTTCCAGAGTAGAGAAAATTTTTGTCCCAGCCCAAATTGTATAGTGCATCGTCTATTCAAGGTAGCGGGTAGCTATTCTTCTTCGTCACGTTGTTAAGTTGACGACAATCGACGCAGAATCTTGTAGTGCCATTGTTCTCCTTCACTAGCACAACTGGTGAAGCCCATGGACTGCTTGAAGGTTCAATCACACCTTCCATCCTCATGTTCTCAATAATACTTTCCGCTTCTTCCCGCTTAGCCAGTGGTAGACTTCTTGCTGTTTGACGGATGGGTCTTGCGTCGCCGGTATCTATTTTATGATGGACTACATTGATTCTTCCTTTGTCCTTCTTGTCGAATTTAAATACTACTTGAAAGTTCCCAATTCAGTTCTTAGCCTTGGTTTTCTGGTTGGCAGTCAATTCTTAGAACGATGTTCACAGACAGAATATCTGGAACTTCACAAGATGTTCTGCCTTTGTCCTTAACAGTCCGAATAATCGATGATACCGTTAAACATTCTCCTACTACGGTCCCTTTCTTTAGTACAACGGAATAAACATTGATGTTCATTACTCGAACTGGGGTTATCTTGTCGGTTTTGAGCAAGGCTCTCCAATTACTACTCATTTTTCGGCTGGAATTTTTTTCTTAAATTTCATCAGTCTTAGCTGTATCAGAATTTAAAACCGCTGGTGACGTAATTTTGGAGACATTTTTCTATAATTCTGCAATCCTCATATCGTATTTTTCTTTCGAATTATTCAAATTGTCTTCTATTTTTTGTTTCAATTTACCTACTAAAATTCTTTAAATTGTTCGTTCAGTGTTTCTTCCACAACTCTAGAATTGTACATTAGTTTATCTTGCTATATTCTAGAATTAAGTTTTCTTGTAATGTTTGAGAATTTTTCACTAACTTTTGTTCTAAAGTTCTAAAATTTTCTATTCTATTATTCTGTCAATGTTCGAGAATTTTCCATGAATTTCTGTTCCAAGGTTCTAAAATTTTCTGTCATTTCTTTTTTTCTTCCAATGTTCTAGAATTTTCCTTCTAAATCCTAGAATTTCCTATCAATTCTTCTTTCAATGTTTGAGATCTTTCTTCAGACTTTCTAGAAATTTTCACTAATTTTTTTAGAATTTTCCTAAAATCGTTGACATCACCAGTAATTTCGTATAAGTAGTCATCAGGATTTTCCCCAGTTTTTATTAAAGATTGCCGTAGACGAAGTTGTAAAACAGTCTTGGTTCCCAATATCTCCAACTCTCGGTCTTCCAGCTCCTTGAGATCGGTCACTTTTAATTCACTTAATTTTTTCGTCATCGCCATTTCTTTTTAATATACACTTCACAGCTTTTAACCCCACACCTGACACCAATTGTAACATTTATTTATTTAGGTGAAGTGTAAAAATAATTGAAATACGAATTCCTCGGACCGTATGTTTCATTTCGACAAGATGCACTGGTAGCACGGCCGTTACCGTTACACATGAGTTATAACTATTTAAATATTTTCTATATATTTTTGCTTTTAATTAATGTTATATTTGCATAATATACAAATATCAATACAATAACTTAATATTTCATTTTTTACTATTTTGGAAGAATTATAATTAATAAGATATAATAAGCCTAAGAGTAAAAGTATTATTATCTACCGCACAACAAAATTATATTTATCAATATCTTGAATCATTTTTATCTTTGTTAAATAATAATTATCGGTAAATTCAGTATTATGTACTAAATTTGTAGATTACTCTCTGCAGGGATTCAATGATTTCCACATTTTATATTTTAAAACTTTATTTTATATTTAATCTTAAGTTAATGTGATCAAATAACTAACAGAGGCGGTAGTTTTCTTTATCTTATTATTTCAAATAATATACATCGAATTGTATCTCGTGAGCTTAATCCACTTGAAGATTCTCATAACTTGCAGCCAATTTTGAAATGCTCTGCAAATTATTATCATATATGAACTGGCATTGTCCGTCACAATTAAGGCTAGGAAAAATAATCGATTAATTAAATTTAATATGCTAATCGATCATTTATCAAACATTTGATTAATCGATAATTTGATTAATCAATTCTTTGATTAATCGATTGTACGATTAATCTATTAATTCATTAATCGATTAGTTTATTAATCGATGAGCATTTTATCGTTAGTTATATCATGAATATATTAGGTTATAAAATTTATTCTTATCAAATAATACTGTTTTTTACCGACCCTTACATATTCTTATTACATACATTTTGATGGATATCCAGAAATTTGGTAATTTTTGCAGTGATATATTTCAGTCCAAATGTAGGTTATAATTATTTGTTATTAAATTATTTCAGTACTTGATTAATAGATTATTCACTTCACAAAGAGAAGGAAGCTAAATCTTCAAGCTCCCAACTTGAAGGGTACTAGAATTGAGTTTTCTACAGAGGTTAAGTATCTAGGAATCATTCTAGACCAAAAACTCACGTGGAACTCACATATCAACAAGATTACAAATAAATCAGCAGTGGCGTTAAACACATGCCGTCGGCTTCTGGGTAAAAACTGGGGACTACAGCCAAAAACCCACTGGGCATATACTAGTGTTGTAAGACCCATGATCACATACGCGTCACTTGTATGGTGGCCAAAAGTGAAACAAATCACAGCACAGGCATCACTGCGGAAACTGCA
Source organism: Stenolophus ochropezus (assembly GCA_035578165.1). Taxonomy (NCBI): domain Eukaryota; kingdom Metazoa; phylum Arthropoda; class Insecta; order Coleoptera; family Carabidae; genus Stenolophus; species Stenolophus ochropezus. The sequence goes on from JAQOWZ010000017.1 coordinate 25,294,937, forward strand.
ACGCATTGCCTGCCTCAGTATTACAGGTGCTTTGAGTACATGTCCGACAGCAGCAATGGAAGTGATTCTGGGGCTAACACCTCTACACATTCAGGTGAAAAAAGAGGCGATGCAACAGGCACTGACTCTCTGCAGAACGAATTACTTTATCCCCGGAGATTTCGTAGGCCACTTGGAAATTCTAAGGGAAGTACAACCAGATAAACTGGCCTTGTCTGTCTGTGATAAGATAACAACAAAATACAATTTTGACCAGAAGTATAAGGTTGTTATTGGTAATCGCCTTGAATGGGCAACGGAAAGACCTGTTGTAAGGGATTCTTTGTCCTGGTTCACTGATGGTTCAAGATTGGATACAAGAGGAACTGGAGTAGGTGTGCTTGGCCCAGATTGCCGAATTAAGGAATCCATAGGCACCTGCGACACAATCTTTCAGGCTGAGATTTATGCAATAAATCTCTGTGCTCACATAAACCTAGATAAAGGTCTAAAATGAGCATTAATAAATATAATGTCAGACAGTCAGGTAGCTTTAAAGGCATTGAATGCCTTCACATGTAAATCAAAGCTAGACTGGAACTGCAGGGAGACCCTCCAATTGCTATCCGAAGCAAACCACGTCACCCTAAGGTGGGTACTAGGGCACGAGGGAATCCTAGAAAACGAGAAAGCTGATGAACTTGCAAAAAAAGGGGCTAAACTTTCATACCCCGGGCCGGAACCTTCATGTGGTCTTCCACAAAGCCACTATAAGAAGGTGGTCAAAAACTGGGAGGAATCTGCCATATCCTCATATTGGAAAAATATTCCAGGCCTCAATCAAGCTCGGAAATTCATTTTCCCAGCTTCGACAAACGCCAAAGAGTTTCTAGCTCTCAGCAAAAAGGATCTTAATATAATGACAGGAATTCTCACTGGCCACTGTCCTTTAAAGTACCATTTGCACAAAATTGGTATAGCTGAAAATGAAACCTGTCGACTCTGTGAAGAGGACGAAGAATCGTCGGAACACATACTGTGTGAATGCCCAGCCGTAAATGTGCAGAGACTCAATCAACTAGGTAAGAGGTATCTTACGGCAGATGAGATCAAGAACTTGACTCCTGGAGCCATAATCGGCTTCATCAAAAATCTGGATCTACTTCCGGAAAACTCAGTGAATTTAAAAATTGGGTATTTTAGTTAAAAAAGAATTAAATTCGAACATGTGATAAATGTGCCGCATACTGAATATTCAGTTGTGAGCCATATGCATTTAAATAATAAACATTTTTACTCAATTCCTGATATTGTGCAAGGATTTCCAGATTTCTTCAGTAGTGTCTATACTTCTAGTGATAAGTACTCTGTTTCGCATTCAGTAGGTATCTTCGAGCAATCCTAACGTTGTTACTATTTCTAATATATCTGAAGAAGATATTCTTCATGTAGTTCAATTTGTAGTTTGTCAATTCTCTTTACTTTCTTTTCAATCTTTCTTTAAGTTCGAACAAGTTTTTTATTATACAATTAAAACATCTTTTGTTTGTCCATTTACAGGGTCTCCCAAATAACTTGTTAAGCACAGGCATCTCGAGAACGGTATAAGATAAGAGGTCGGTTAAATTAGACCAAACTTAAAATAATATGAGAAATTATGAAAAACGTTTTTTGCCTATCAAAATAGTCACATAGAACACAATGTCGGAGTTTCAAAATCATCAATTTTGTGACATACTATTTAAAGAGCACAAAAATGTGTTGATAATAATGGATAATTATTTTAACAAATTTGACAACGATAACTTGAAAAAGGGACTCGATATTTTTTTTAAGAATCCCAGTAAAGTCATTATAAAAAATATCTCAAGTAAGTGCACACCAAAATAACTTATTCTTTTTATTTTGGAAATTATGAGCAAAAATTAAAAACAGTAAAATTTACATTTTCGTTCATGTCTAGTAACCTATGTATTTGTTTAGGAAAACAATGCTGCGACTTCGGTCTAAAGTAACAGACCTCGTATCTTGTACCGTATTTGGGACACCTATATATAATTCTGGTGGCAACATAATATTTCTAATTATCGTCCTATAGCTATTCTACCAAATATATCTAAAATCTTTGAAACTATTATTTACACAAACATCTAATTCTGTTCATAATCACATTTTTTCTCAATAATATGGTTTTATATCTAGTAAATCGACCTGTCGGAATCTAATGAATTTCACTGATTTCACATTGAATGATAATTGTGAAGTTTATGTAATAGATACTGGTTTTTCGAAGGTATTAGATTCTATTGATCATAATGTACCCTTACATAAAATCGATAAATATTTTAATTTCTTATACTTACTAAAATTTAGTTAATTTTTAGTTACTAAAATCAAAATAAAATGTGTGTACAACTTAATAATTACATATCCTACTCTTTTTTCCAACTCTAGTGTTCCATAAGGATGAAACGTTAGCCTACTATTGTTTATTTTTTCATTAATTATATTGACACTGCTTAACATGTTTCAAAAAGACATTGAAAATATTCTGTCATGGTTTCAATCCTGTAAACTATTCTTTAATTTCAGCAAATGCGAAGTATTATGAAAAAAATTCAATTTGATAGAGTCACATATTTTTAGGACTTTGACATTTTTTTTGATGGAAAACTATCATTCTATGAACATGTATTATACATTGTAAAGTCATCCTGAATTTGTTATTCAAAATAAATAATCCTTTCAAAAGATATCAACGATATTAGAATTAGGTGTACTATGCACTTCTACGGACTAAATTAAAATATTGCCGTGAACTGTGGAATCCAATTTATAAAAAATATATCTGTATTATTGAATCTACACAAAAAAAACGTAAAATATTGTTACTTTAAAACTCAAAGACAATTTCCTATTTTCGGCTACGATTACACTAACCTTCAATTCAAATCAATATGATAGCGTCATTTAACAGAAGAAAAATACAAGCCTGTGTATCCATCCAGAAATAAAATGACTTTCCACAGTGCTAATGCAAAAACAAATTACTAAACTACATCTCCCATAACACAGATTTGTAATACTTATAAAGCAATGACATGTAAATATTGATATTTTTGGAGATAATCTTCGTAAATTTAGATCTATTTGTTGAATTAATTTTTGTAATATGTAATAATAAAGTAATTCAGCTTCTTTATTTGGTTGCTTTATTTTCTATATTGTTATCATAACTAATTTTTGTTTCTTACCTACTTCTTACTTGTACAAAATATATATTTTTGTAATGTATTATATAATCGTCCTGTAATTGGGATATTAGTGTTCTGTTGGATAAATTTGATAAAAATTAAATTAATTAAATGGAAAGTATTATATTGAAATTTTATATGTATGTATTGCAATTGAAGCCGTCTGTTTTGACAATGTGACCGCCCATGGATGGCAGACGATATTATTTTAAAAATTAGTAGTATATATTTTATTGTATGAAAAAAATAGTTTGGTATTTATGAGGCAGTTAGTTTGTGGCAAAATAGCGGGGTTTTTTGTCAATTGTATTCTTCAAATAATTTTGCAATCTTTTAAATCTTCCGCGATTCCTAAATATGTCGCCACTTTCATATTTATATTTGAAGGATCTTGACTTTTATTCGTATCTATATATAATTATTATGTTTATAAGTATTTATTAAATTAAAAAAATCTCGAACTGTAGCCCTATTATATAGAACTACTTTGATATAAAAAAAAATGTGTAAGAGTATCGTTAAAATGTGTTCAAAATCACGTTACCCACGTCGGCACAGTATGTATATCAATTATACTAAATTTTATATAACTTACATGGTTCAAATCTCCTAGACTCCCCCTACATAAAAAAAAATATGTGTGCAATGCTGCTTCGTAATCTGTCTACTCTTTGATATTTAGTGTATGTTACATTGTTGACAGATTAGAGTAATTATAAGTTTTAATTACAGAAATAAAATGTAGCTCTTATTTCATTATCATTTTTTTATTTCAAAGCTGAAACAATCTGAAGACAATAAAAATTTAAATGGTAAAATTCTAGTTTTCAGAAAACCTAAGCTCATTTATGTTTCGAAAGCAGACTTATGGGCCAATTCTGAACAAATCTGTAAGTCTTACAGATCTGTAAATCACTGATAAAACCGCATGTATTTTTGTTGATTAATATAAAATTATACATAAGAGTGGCTACTTTCGTTACGATTTTGTTCATTATTTACAGATTTACAGATCTGTAAGTCTTACAGATTTGTTCAGAATTGGCCTATTAGAATTTAGAATTTTAAATTACGTTTATCCAACACCGTGTAATTATAACGATATACGTATGCTGTTTTTAGACAAATAAAGTAGGTCATAAGTCACTAGTGAGCTAAATATATTAGCGTTATAAAACCTTCTCTACACTTTGTTGTTCCTAAATGTCATTTCGAAATTCCATCTGTCAAAAATCTTATATGTATTTTATATCAATGATTAAAATGTGTTGGATAAAATTTTGTATGGCACACGTGTGTTAATTACCTAAGTCACTTAAAAAAATACCACACTCGGCCTGACGGCCTCGTGAGCTAAACTTTCCCCACGTGACTTATCTGTAATGTAACACACTTGTACCATAAATAACTATTTCATTAAATATATCTTTGTATATATTTCACAATAAACTATAATATTCAAAGAATAATGAAACTGATATTTTCTGTTTTCTTTAAATTAGTTAATTTTACGTGGGAACAGTGTAGCGTGAACCCCATTGTTTAATATTAATTTCAACTATACTTCTACGTCACTCTAATTTTAAAAATTAATCATGGCTTACTGAGTAACAATTAAGAATTGTAAATACCATCGATTGCTTTCAAATATTATCAAGGTTCATAAAAAAGTGAAGGATTCCATTGTAATAAAACAATAAAAGTTGATATACAATGAAGAATTATTATCACTATTGTCATATCCGATGATCAAAATAATATCACTTTCGTTTTTTTGGTTGTCTACACACAACCCTCCAGTTATTAATGAGTTCCAAATCCTTGAGACAGTGGTATTTTATTTGATTAATAGGTGGCGACGTTGGGCATCGAATACTAGATGTCACTCTACTCAGTTCAAATATAAGCATGCAAACTATTCGCGAACGAAATTACCGTTGGCGTCGCTGTGTGCGTTTACAATATGGCGACTCTAATTCGTATTCTGTTGCTATTTCCTACAGGACAGTACATTATTCACTACAGAGTTACTAAGTTAAATACCAAATACGTATTAAGTTTCAATACTGCGAGTTAGTATTATATACTTAGATATTTTATATTAATCTCCAATAATTCATATTTTAGCAGAAAAAATGACATTGTAAATCAAAGATTTGAGGTTATCGTTTTTTTTGGAAGGCGAACAAGTCCTAAATAAAGGACTAATTGTTTTATGTGGTGTCACAAATATTAGTGATACAAAATGTGACACTTTTGCACATTTCTTACAAACTAGTGCTTTAATGGCTTCGCCACATGAAATAAATGGCCGTTTAGTATTAAAAAACAATGTGATTTATATAGACAATTTTCTTTGTAGTTGTAAGACTGGTAAAGGGGGTAAATGTAAACATATTGCAGCCCTATTATTTTTTTTACAATGTGTTTTAATAGTTTTAATTTTTGCTTTTGCCTGGGCATGTGCTTTTTTAGGAAGGAAAAAAGTGCCTTTTTATTTTAATTTTTTACACTTTGCTTTACTATTATCTGTTTTTGTTTGTTGTTGTTTTTGTTCGTTTCAGGAATAAAGTTTATGTTTGTGTCAAAAATGTATAAAATTAAATTCTTTTCAACCAATGCCATGATTAGAAACAAGTTGTTTTAAGGAGGTTTTACCAAAACACAAAAAAGATAAATTATTTGAAAAATTTATGAAAGAAAATCCAGTCAGCCTTAGCTAAACATAAGAATTATTTTTTTAAAATTTAAACAAAATAATTCCCTTGTAAAGTTTCTTTGTGATGATATATCGTAATTTTTATTTTTATTTTATGTGTGTAATAAATTATAAAAATGTAACTAAAATCGTTTTTTTATATGTAGGATCATAAAACGTAAAATGTGCGTTTCTCCACAATAATTTATATTATTTGGTCTAGGTTTGGAAGGATTCATATCGGAAAATAATTAAATGAAAAATAAAGAAAATAATATGAAAGTAATAAAGAGAAGGTTAGGTTAGAAGTAAGTAAAATCGGAAAATGGAAGTGTGAATTAAATTTTTATCTACAACTATTGAAATATGGGTACATTATACGTGTGATACTACATATAATATACTACTCATATTACACAAGTGTAATATGAAAAGTTATATTACACGCTACACTTTTCTGTAATAAATAGAGCAAATAATGTAACATATAACATTTTAATAAACTGTTAATTTATTAATAATGTATTTTTTTTTTAAATAAATATCAATATAAATGATTATAAAAGTATAATAAATACAATTTGAATAGTTATTTTAACATTTAAGTGCTACTGTGGCGCCATCTGTTAAGCTATATATGAACTACCCACAGTTAAATGAATATTTAACAAATAATATCAGATTTTTTATATACCTGATAGTTGTAGATAAAGTATAGTATTTGACTCGCATAATATGGCTACATTACACGCGGATGATTAAAAATACTCGCTACCGCTCGTATTTTTAATTACATCCTCGTGTAATATAGCCTGCATATTATGCTTGTTAAATAATATACTATTATACCAGATATGTAATTTTAAATGATAACAATAAAGAAACACACTGAAATTTTAACTATAAAATCACGATGAAACAAGTACAACTACAAACAATATCTGCACATAACCATTAGCCTAAACGTGTTGACATGAAAAGTACGAATTTGAAGGGTTCTTAAATCTACCACCAGAGGGCTACGAGTTAATTGCGTTCGCGAATTGCGCCACCGCTGCGTGTTTAATTAATAGTTGATATATTTATTTTTGTTAAATATTATTATATTATAGAACTTTATTAATTTTATTTATTAAATTTTAAATATAATACCATTGTATCAGATTCTATAAATAAATTTTCAGATAAATTGCATAATATAATTATCTATTCTCGTATATTTACAAAATCAGAAATCTACTTCCATCTAACTTAATATATGACAACTAAAATCCATTTTCTAACACATTGGTATATTACCATTATGTATTAGAAATATTGTGACAGGTGATATTAAAAAGTAGTACACATGGGGCAAATGTATACAATAAATCTAATAATTATCGTTCCAATTTGCTCGATTATTTTAAAATTTATGTTTTATTATTTACCAAATGTTCTAAACAATACAAGGAGCTTAATATATTTTACAGTGAAATGTGAAACGTGGACAAAATAAATGAAGTATGGAGCACACGATTCAGAAACAAATTAGGTAAATATTGAAGATATCTTGAATTTTAAATAAAAAATGAAAAATTTTGATGATGGAAGAATAATAAAACATATTGATAGCGGGTGTTAATTTTGTGTTAAATTTTTGAAAGATAATCTAGCGAATTACCATTGTAGCGTTGAAGAATACTTGGAAAAATTGATAAATAATAGCAATTAAGTACAAGGAATTATTGCTCAAGATAATGACCGAAGAGTTAAAAATCTATGTAGGTATTTCTTGAATTTCTTTTTACGAATAGCAGATTTATAACCAGGGTAGTGAGTCGAACACCTGAACATGGGGATATACTGGAATTAATAACGTAACTGAAATTAGGAAATAAGAAGTCTCTTATTTGACGGAAGTAGAAAAATTATTTTTTTAGGCGGCTGGTACATAAATTGTTGTTTTTCGTATCTGCTGGCAACCTTAAAGTATCAATTTTTATTTGACATGTGTTAAAGTCAAAATTTTTGGCCGCTAGTATATTGATTTACATAATTCATATTAATGTGATTAATTATTTTAGAATATAATAACAAATGTAAATAAAATTTTAAATATTACTTTACAAATATTAATGAAAAAGTAATGAATTTGCGATTAAAAATAGCGGCCGTAAAGTAAATTCGGCCGTAAGGTAAATGCGGCCGTAAAGTAAATGAGGCCGTAAAGTAAATTTTGACAGGTGTCAAAAATTGATTTTGAATGAAAATTCATAATTTCTTGTTGTAATCGCCTAAAAAAGAAGAATGTAAAAGCGTTACCAATGATCCAGTGGTACCTATACAAGACGTCACCGCTCGTTGGAATATAGAAGCAGGGTTGAAAATTTTGGAAACATACTTGTTTATTCCATCTAAAAACTGAGTATAGAAAACAATTTTATATTTCAGCAGAATGGCGCATCTTATAATATCAACTAAAAACAGGTTTGAAGATCGTGATTTGAATGTATTAAATTGGCTTTCAACTAGTCCTGACTCAAAGGTTATTGCAATAGTAGGGCACAAGATAAAACAATTCCTGCTGAACGATCCACAGCGAACAATTCCAGAAATTGAAGTAAAACTGTAAGACATATCGGATAAATTTGCAATTAAAGAATGTGAAAAATTTGTCTCCTTATGCTCTTAAAAATTCAGGCAGTTATAAACGCAAAACAGAGGTGTTACTCTCTATTAAATTACAAAAAAAAAACTAGTTATAAGTAAATTTTTAAGTAGTTTTATTAAAAATTAGTTTATACCTTAATTATGTCAGTAAATATATTAGTTTTTCCTTTAAAATAGATTCATAATAAACCTATCTTTAGCTGTGTGTGACAACAATTCATAGTAAATATGATATTATTAATGTAAGCAGCTATTTATAATAAATCCCTGGACGTCAGAACATATAGTTATTAGGGTTCACATGTATATGAAATGTTACATTTGTAGTTCAGATAAGTATTATTATTATTTCTAGAACAACACAAAGTTAAATTATTTTATTCTTGCTGTAGAACTTCACAAGCAGATATATAGAATATAGTGGATAAAAAAATCATCAGTAAATAAGAGTTCATGACAATTCTTCTTGTTTCTCTGCAGCTGTTTCCCATTAGGGATTTGCTGTTCCCTCTGTATTGTGCGTTTTTAATTATATAATAACAAATAAACAAAGATTTAATATAATATTAGTAAATGATGTAGCCTATTATGGAATACCCAGAATTACTAGTATATGTACATAATGCATAGATATATCTGATTCTAACGATCTGAATTGGATTCTATGAGTATGTTTCTGGGCGATATCAACTATTTATCAGCTATTTCAACACAAAAAAGCCCCTGTGGTGTATTCTACCTCAACTTGCGCTGGGAATGTAATATCTCCGATACAAATACATCATTAATCATTACTGAAATCTGCGAGGAAATCTGTGATGATGCAGACAATAGTAACAACGTTCCTTTAGCTGCTGGGTTCTTCCACTTTAAAGTCTTTTGAATATATTTTCAATCATTTCTTTCTAATTAATAATAAGTATATATTATTAATGCTCGATTTTTAAAAACTCAGATAGCTGAATTTAACAACTTGTTGAATTAAATTTTCTTATCGTTATTGTTGAATGTTGACCCTACTATTAAATTTTTTTTATAAACTAGTTGTGCGAGAAATGATAAAAATGTAGTTAATAATAATACAAAATTTAAATAATGGTAGGTACCTACTACACATGAATTTAGATATCTACATTGTAGATATGAAAGATTAAATTCATAAAATAAGATCATATTTTTCTAATGATTTCATCAATTAATAGAATTAGAAGCATAACACAAAATATAAATATTATCGCTAAAATGAAGAAATAAATTGAACGTAGAATATTGTCATGTTTCTAATCGTAATTACAGTACGTAATATATTTTCACTACATATTTTATTCTACACTCTTCTATCTTTTATATTATATTTTAAATAAATAACAGGAGATAGATTAATAAAATTTGCAATATTATTGTACTTTTACGATTGACGTAGAATACAATGACGATATACAGGATGTAAATTAAACTAGGGAACGCGATTTTTCTCGGAAGTTATAAGGGATACAAAAAAATCTTTCCTATAAAATTGTTAGTGTTTTTAGAAAGCTACATAAATTAATGTAAATCAGAAAAAAAAATTTTAATTTTCAAAGATATACCTATTTTTGACTTTTTTTTAAATGGTATACCCTGTATATTTTTATACTGTTTAGTACGAAATAATTTTTGCTTTAAAAAAGACTCACTTGAATTTTCAATAATCTTAATTGTACTGTTCAGTATGGCTCTATGGAATTATGCATAATTACTACAATCAGTGAAACAACCTAAAATAATAATAAAAAAATGACACAAAGATCATGATACAAACACACTATAGATGACAAATAGGACATAGGGAAATATAATGGCCAGATTGAGAAATTCGGAAAAATATGAATTATTAAGAGATACGTGAATGATTATACATATTTATCGTTATTAAAAAAATTTAAATGGGAAAATGTTGTTTAGTTATAATTTTTTATTTAATGCCGGTGAGAAAAAATTGATAAGAATAAATTATTGCATTTAACCGTGACAAACCCTAATCCGTAGATAACGAAGCAGACTTATGATAATAACCCATTGTAGTTCCAACATTCACAAATCACGTGAACAATTAAGAGCGAGTTTTACGAACGCCGGTCAAAGTTCCGGGAAGACTTAATTGGAAGTTTCCTGAAAGTACTTTCGTCACTTCCGGTCAAACTGTCGGAAGTAATGACCAGAGTTTCGGTATTCATCATCAGAGACATAAGCATTCTAATAGAGCTTAGGTCCCAAGAACCGTTGGTACTTGTTTCATGACTAATTCGTGTAGTGCTCTTTTTAAGACAGTGAAGTAACTTTTGGGAAATGATTATTTATTCCTTATTACCTATAATACAAAATATAGAATAATCTAATTAATGATTACAATAATATATTTATATATTTATAAGCCAAAGTAAATACTATTTGAAACCGGTAACCCTGAAAAATTTAGTGTAACCGAACATATTTTCGATATGAATCACAAAATTAACGAACTAAATCGAAAACTTCTAATAAATGCTGATAAAATTATTTAAACGCTTAGGAAAGCATAATTCGTACAAATTTAAAATTAAATTATACAGATCTGGGTCTAATTCTAAACTCATTAGTTTATAACCTTTTAATCCCAACGCACACCCCTTTATAAATACTGAATTTTCTTCTGTTCCTCAGAGTTGTGTAGATGTCTGGCATGATTTACATGTTGTGTAATCTAAACTTTCTGTTCTATTTGTGATCACTAATAATAAGTATTTCTCGAAACAATAGTCTGTTTTTATTTTAAACGTATTTAACCTTATGGATTAGTTTATATTTTTATTGTTTATTGTATATCCTGTGGTTATTCTCCACCCAACTCTTATCTAGCTACAAGAATAGACTCATGCGATCAGTATTACATATTTTTGTTTTTTCTGTGTAATATTCATTCTAAACCCATATATGCAAAAAAATATACATTATCTATTGCTAGGTGTTCCAGATATGCTTTATAAATATCAGTATAATGACATATTTACGTATACCGTCAAGGGCGTTTACCAAACAACAGCTTCTTCATATCTAGTCAACCTGCACCACAGAGGCCAACTGAATGTGAGAAATAGATGGAAACCTTATTTAAAATGGAAAGTTTAATATATGTACAATGTAAATTACGTTTCATTTATTTTATCCAACACCGTGTAATTATAACGATATAAGTATGCTGTTTTTAGGTAAATGAAGTAGGTCATAAGTCACTAGTGAGCTAAATATATTAGCTCACTGTTTTACGTTATAAAACCTTCTCTACACTATTTTGTTCCTAAATGTCATTTCGAAATTCCATCTGTCAAAAATTTTATATGTATTTTATATCAATGATTAAAATATGTTGGATAAAATGTTGTATGGAACACGTGTGTTAATGGGGTATTCCAAGCCTACGGCTTTTAAAGAAATTCTTATTGGATATCATTGTTTACCATATATAAGTAATATTAAAGTGAATATAATCATTATTTTTCTGATTTTTAATACCATAATATCAAAATGAAATTGTAATGCATTTGAATCGAGTACGTAAAATTCAGTATCAGCCTTGTTGTGACGAAAACGGCACTCGCGTCAGCCTATTGGCTCTTGTTCGAACGCGCCACGCCTCTGACTCAGACCTACGAATAATGTTCTCAGCTGATTCTCAGTGCCCGTGACGTCACACGCACGGCCGATTTTCTAGGGTGTAATTTATTGAAACTTTAAAAATTTATTTCTGGCGTGTTTGAAACCTTTCGGCGAAAAGAAAAAATACGGGTCTAATATTTTTATGCATAGAATAACATATTAAAAAATGAAAAAAACTTGGAATACCCCATTATCTAAGTCACTTGAAAAAATACCACACTCGGCCTAACGGCCTCGTGAGCTAATCTTTTCCCACATAACTTATCTGTATTGTAACATACTTGTACCATCATTTCATAAGTAACTATTATTTACAATTTTTTTTTAATAAATAATGATAAAAAAGTGTTAATTAAAATATACATTTGTAGTCCCACTAATTTAGTTTCTTTCTTAAAAACAAATTAATTGCTTGTAATGTTAATATTCAAATAAAATATTGACAACACCTATCAAACTAATGGCAATATATATGTTTAACCCTCATTACGAATAAGACACTCGCTTTCGCTCGTGCCTTAAACCCCGTAACTCATGCATAAAAGTACTTCTTCACACACTAGTATCATAAATAACTATTATGTAATAATTATGTAAGCGAATGCGAAAAATTTTAACACGAGAGACAAGAAAAAACATTATTCTATTACACACACTTCATTGTTATTTATGTGTTAAAGCATAATCAAAAGATTATAGCACGAGGGAATGTTTAAAGCTCGAAGCGTATCTTTTGATTATGCTATAACAACAAGTTGGTTTGTATAAATTCAAAAGATTTATATGAAAAGAAATTTGAAAAGTTCTATGAATGTAAATACTTACCTAATGAACACTAAAATTTATTGTATTGTTTGACATTTATTCATTAACCACAATTTTAGATTGAGTAACTATTGCTAAGCAACTTTATATGCCATTGGGCGATAAGAGCCAAATTATGCCATCAATTAAATAAACAAGCTTATGATTTGAAAATGAAATAATAGCTATTAACATATGTAGGATAGTGATGAGTACGAGTATCATAACCGCCGGACCACCGCAGTCAATAGAGTTCCGAGCTCGGAGAACGAGGAATTTAAGACAGCTAAGGATTGGTATGATTCATAAATCATAACATGCGTGGTTTGTTAAATAGTTCACCGGTTTTACGTTGTTAGTAAATATTATTTTATAAAATTGTCTTGTGAGTAACGTTTTCGTGATCTGTCTGTTTGGGTTGATATGACAACTATATTATCTAATTGTCCCAAGTTATTGACAAATGTATACAGTAATATTATTACCGTATTGATTTGTCAAAATTATATGAGTTGGAATTATGACTTAGTTACCCTGCTTACTTTTGTCTATGTGATCAAAGACTACTACGAAACTACTATTAAACCGTTAAAAATTAATAAAAACATAGATAAATCTGCAATGAATTGTGAGTACCATACCATAACAATGATTGACAATTTTAAAATTTAGATTATGTTAGAACTCATGACAAATAAATGTTAATTTTTAACAATTAGGTTAGTACCGTCAACCGGAGTGGCTCGAGACATGGGGGTGAGAAAAGACATTTTGCCACAGTTTCAATTAAATTTAATTGTTTGAAAGCTGAATTAATCTATTGACTTTTAACAAATACAACTGCCTACAACAGCTGTCTTTCGTGTTAATCTAGATATGTAGCCGCATGAAAAAGTGCGTATTATTTAATAAAAAATAAATAAATATTTTAGCATAACATTCGCATTATTTACAGGCTCACATAAGTTTAGTTTTTGGACTAGTGATGCAAATAATAACTATTTATAGTTTTTTTGACAGAATTATATTCTCTAATGTAACTAGCATTTGTAGTATAAATTTCAAACTTTTTTTGGATGTATTTGTATGTTTGTGTATGTTTTTGAGATTATGTCATTTTGCCATAGGAATATTTAATTTAGTTTTTTAAAACAAATTTATTTGAAACTGCGTACTTTTAGGGGTGACTTAGGGCATACCTCAAATGTATTTAAGTGGACATATGGTTTCTAGTTAAACAATTTTGGAACATTAAAGAATATGAGAAAGAAGAAGACAGCGACAATCGTTAACATTAAAGACAAAGAAAGTAACACGATAGTAGAAGAAGACAAAATAATAGTATATTCATTAAGTTCAAATAATATAAAAGAGTCAACAATTTGTTCAGTAATACGAAATACCCGACTCACAATAAAAAGATCGAACATTTTGTACCGAATTCCAGGTAAAGACTACAAAAAAGTTTGCATTGGACAAACCAAGAAATACCTCCACACTACATTAGAAGAACACCAAAGGAACTCAGTAAACCCACATTTTAGCTTAAATTGTCATTGTCAAGAAGAAGAATATTCTTTTAAATATGAAGACATTAGGATACTAGTTAAGAACATGAATGAGCGTCTTACTATAGAAATGATATTTATAGAGAGGTACCACCAATCTGTTAAGGCACAGACCGACACTTAAAATCTTAACTACATTTATTCTGAGATTTTGACTAAATAAAATGGACATGTGTTACAATAGTTGACTGTGTTTTATCTACTTCTAACGAAAGATTTCTTTAAAATATTTTGTATGCTTTACTTGATCATATTTTAATACCATTTATGTAAGTCTTTTACCTAACTTCAATGTATGTCTGTTTACTTGATTCTATGTTTTTGTAAGTGATGCACCCTGATAAAGACCGATTTACAGTCACAACGTTGGTATATTTGTGGATTTTATTAAAACAACTACAACTCCAAAAGTATCTTCCTTTTATAAAATATGTAATATTTTATTTGTTAGATGTTATTATTATAGTTGTTCTTCTTGTTTTCTATTTGTATCATATATATTTTTTATATATTATTATATAATCATCCTATAATCCCTATTGGTTAGATTTATAATAAATAAATAAGTAGCAATGAGTAGTTTTCCCAGCTCTGCCCAATACATTACATCTACAATCTTAGGGAGTTTTGGTCGTAGATAAAATTGAGAAGTATATTTCGCCCGTTCCATGAAAATTTTTACTTGCATTTTTGAAGAAGAAGTTTGTCTACCTAAATCCTTTACAAGGGACCTATACAGCTTAAAGTAGGTTTTAAATCACTTGGACACATTTTTATTTGTTTAATAGTTGGCGACACTGGGATTCCAACCACCGGATCTCACACTGCTCCGTTCGAGTTTGAGAGACAAATGATAAAATCAGACCTTAATCGTGCTTTTTCATCAAAACCTGATATGCATTTTTTCATAATCGTTAACTTTGCATATGACCAGGAATACAAATATCACATTGTCACAAACATGATGCGTTATTGATCTCTTAATTATGAGAAATAGTTGTTGTTTTCTTTAGTTTGTTAGATTAAGAGAGTTTCAAAACGAATGCATAGTAGTGGTTTCGTTTTATAGGTCGATTGAAATTTGCATAGATAATAAAAGTCGTTCTGTATCCTCCAGTACCTATCGCTAGCCTTCCGAGTAAAGCAGCTGCGTTTTGGTTTGCGTGCTGTAGGCAGACGTCAGACCAGCCTTGGCGTCTAGCGTGTCACTGCTACATGTACCGAGAACCCACTACGCGGTGCTCTATGCTAATACAGCTCACATTTCCACCCCGCATAAAATCTACCGGCAAGATTTACGGTCCTTGATGCAGAAATTAACAACAAATTAAACCACTATATTCCATTGCGTGCTGTGCTACACCGGGAAACACATAAATTATATTTTAAATATTCTTAAAAGAACAGTTTGTAGCTACATTTTTTTGCTTTCTCTTACATTAATTTTTTGTAGTGCAGCCAGTCTTGTCGTTTTCCTTACAAGACGACGTAACCTGTCATGATCTTTTGCTGGTATTGTTACCATAAATTAAAAGTATAAAAAAGATTTGTCCTCAAAGACCCTTTTACAAGATAAGTTTTTCGTTTAAAAGTAAAATTTAAATATTTAGTAAGTTCAAGGACTAATCTACTCTTTTGCTATTGTCGAACTCCACGATATTTTACAGAAAATATATTGACACTAAATATCACAATGATATTATCTTAAGTGTGCATAAAAATGCATGAGGTTTTTTACGACTCTTTTTATTCTTTTACCTCCTACCACTAAGGTATTAACGTTTGACGAATAAGTTAATTCCAAGATTTTTTCATAAAATTTTAATTATCTTTTATCAACATCTGTATTGGCGATGCCATCGTAGATGTCAGCGACGTATGCGGCAAATATTGAAAGCTCAATACCCGGTATAGTGTACATTATTTGACATATGCAATAAATAATTTTACTGATTTTAGTGAAAACTGATATTTTATAGTTAACGTAAGCCATCGTATTGTTTTGTTCATATTTTAAAGCTGACGTTGAAGGAACTACGCTAGACGGCAGATTTTTCGAAGGTACTTACTGCATTACGTTTCAAAACTTTTTTATGATTTTGAATATCTAAAAGGTATATAATGATATTATTGTTACTATCTTTCAACTAAATGAAATGCTCATCATAATTCACTTCACTTATCTATCCTAGCAAAATAGGCATCATCATCAAAATGACGGGAACACATGAACATGTATTTAATTTGTACTTTCTTTCCATTTCGTAATTTTAACATCCATGCTTATTGTTTATCTATCTTTTCTTTCAACCCAAATTTATTAATTATGATCACCCTACTTTTACCAGATTTAGGAAATTCATGAAATGAAATGTCTTTATTCATTTTTGCATTCATTTACGCCCCAGAACACAGCAGTACATGTTACTCATATTTATATAGATGCAATAAAATAATATTGAGTTCAAAATAATCAATTACTACTTTCATAAACTTATAAATCACTTCAATTAGTCTATTTCAACAAAGAAATAACTGTAACCTAACAAAACGAATACCGGGTATTAGGCTTCCAATTTTTCTCGCTAGATAGCGAGCGCTATAATGGCATCGCCAATATGTGTGCATTCGTATGAGGATGTGTTTAAAGATCATATATACAGAATTTTTATTTTAAGGGGTATGAAAATTTCAGATTTTTTTTTATTTATGCAAATAAATATCAAAACTGGCGTTAAATATATTTTTAGTTAATAATATGGATGTGAAGTATTGCGGCGTGCAAGAGGCAAATTAATTTACTTGAACACTATACATAATTAACCATTTTTTTTAAAGACGGGTATATTATTTAATGTATGATTTCGTATATAAAACTTATAAACTGTTGACCTACCTCATTCAAACTAACTGATAATTCCCAGAGTAGATTACTGTCGGTTGCTGTATCCATGTATTCGTGACGTTATTGATGAATGATTTAGAATTTATGACAATGTTTAAAAAATCTTTTCTTCTAAAGATTTGTAAGGTGTAAAATATATACCAGTATATTCAATTTGATCAATTCTTTCAAGAATAAAATAAATCTGAAAATGTGGGATGACCCTACCGCTATATATGTACAGTGTGTGCAAAGAAATGCGGAACATAGGACTTTAACATGGGATTTCAAAAAATTGCGGATACTCTCTCTCCTGATGGATTTAGAGCAAAACTGCAAGAGTACAAAGTTGTTCAAAATTAAATTCTACGTCAGATAAGATCATAATTGTTGCAACAGCACGTCTGAAGTACGAAATATATTAAATATAAAATGTAACATTTTCGTTCAAAATCAGACACCCATGGAAATAAAAAAATATATCTATGTGTCATTTGTGACAGTTAGTAACCTTACTTTATGTTCAATATTTTTTAAAATTATATTTGTACTATTTTTTTAATATTAGCGTATTGTTAAAGAAATGAATATTAATTCAACTTAAATAATATTAAAATATAGGCAATAAGTATTATAATTAGTGAAACTTCTCTAAACTCACAGATAGATATTTTCTTTTATTTCCATGGCTATCTGATTTTTAACGAAAATATTACATTTTATATTTAATATATCTCATATTACAGTCCTACTGTTGCAACAATTATGATCTTATCTGACGTGGAATTTAATTTTGAACAACTTTGTACTTTTGTACTTTTGTTCTAAATTTATCAGGAGAGAGAGTATCCACAATTTTTTGAAATCCCATGTTAAAGTCCTATGTTCCGCATTTCGTTGCACACCCTGTATAAGGGTTCGCATAAAGCTGGTAAGGGTCGCCATTTGAGATCCTCCTCCACTTATTCCCTCCCTCATTTAACCGGTCGGAGAAAGACCCTTGGACAGAAAAAAATCACTACCATTGCTTTTGGGACTTACCCCGTATTATTTATTATTTGCTTGTAAATAAAATTAAAATTTAAACCAAATTCTGAATGTTATTAATGTATGTCAAAAATATGTATGATAGGTACAAAACATAGTTTTCAATAATGAAACAATGCAACCACTAACCAGTAAAACTGACATACTTTTAAAACTTAGAACTTTGTGTATTTTAGGTTCCCTGATAAATAAACAGTTCAAATCAATTGCAGTTTACACGTTAGTATCAAATAAAAATATTTATAATATTACAGCAGTTATTAACATTTTATTAAAATATATATATTTTACAGCGTCTGGAATAGCTGTTTAATTATGTCATTTGTTTCATCTGTAAGTTCGGGATCAGTGGAATCAATTTCTTCTGTAAGTGATTAACTGAAAATGGAGAAATATATTATATGTTGAAAGACTTTGAATGTTTAGGGAAAGGAGTAACCCATTCGATATAAAGTAACTTTCATTTCCTATGTTGATGGGGCAATAGCATTGTATTTATTTGTACTCTTCAGCGATCTCCAACAACATATTTGATTTATCTAACTCTATATAATTCTTTCCTCTGTCCCTCTTTTTATCCATTTTTATTCCTTTGAATGAACACAACAGTCCATTTATTTACTAATTTTTAATTATAAATATTATGTATTTCATCTGCTCTTCATAAAACCGAGCATTAATTTATTTATTTATTGTTGATTATTTTCCATTTACTTAATGCAAAATGAAAAACGAATATTTAAATAAGTGTAATGAACAAAAAAATAAGTGATAATATGAATAAACAAATACAGGGTGTCCCTATAAGCTTGCTCACTATTGCTAACTTTTTTATTTGAAGCGTTACAAGTTAAATGAGCAAAATTGTGCCATTTTAAACAAGAAATTTAATAGTTCTTGAAAAAATAAAATATTACCAGTGGTTGCCAAAATATGGGATAAAATGTATATTTTTTAAATGGAATCATATATTTTTTATTTTCTAATTAGAAAGAGTTTTTTTTTTCTCTTTTCAAAAAGGTAATATTGTTTATGTACAATTTTTACAAATAAACGAGTTATTAACATTTAAAAATAAAATTGGTTAATTTGGCCAAGTAAGCCATGGAATCAATTGTTTTACACCATCTTTTTATTTTATTAACTTATTTTACAGTAATATGACTAAAATACTACAAATAAGAAAATAATTAATTTAAATATTCAAATTGAAAACCATTATTTAAGCACACTTCTTTTGGAAACAGATCTGACCGTTCTGCGTAACTGATTCATTTAACTAAACTTGTAACTCTTCAAATAAAAAAGTTAACAAAAGTGAGCAAGCTTATAGGAACACCCTGTATAAGTATTAATTTTAGTGTAATTATTATTAATAAGAACCTACGTTCACGACAGACTGTCTCGACGGTCTTTTCTGCTTCGGCTTATATACCAGAGCAATTAAGCTCTTAAATATTCTGGTAGCTTCGATGCGTCGGAACAATAATACGGTGATTACTATTGTAACTTCAATGAATTTTGATCTTCGGCAGTGTTTAATAAATTAACAGACAAACTTCAAATTTTTTATTCTAGACTTTAAGTACAAAATAATTTATATAAAATTGAATTAATTGTCAGGACTAACAAAACTGAAAACCTAGAAAACTTGATACATTTATTATAATTTAACAAGATATAGAAGTCTAAGTCCACGTATTTCCAACTATTACGACGTGTCTCGACCTGTATGTATTATACCTGCGGCCGTCGCGACTACTGTTGATCCAGTAACAGTGGACAGTTTTTCTTCTAGTCGATTGCAGTGTTTGCATTCGTCTTGACAAGGCCTTCTGGATATTGCGTCAGCAGTACGATGGCTGGTATCTGTTCGATAACAAAGTTATATTCTTGGAGTCTTTCAATTTATCTAGCCACCTAACCTTCGGATTTCTTAAATTATAGCAGCCATTTGAAAAAAGCATAGTCAGTTCTTATAAGAAATATTGTACAGTACAAATATTTGTAGAAGTGCTCCACGGATTTCACGACTGCCAAAAGTTCTTTTCTGGTGACACAGTAATTCCTTTCTGGTTTTGACAAGGTCTTAGTAAATTAGGCAATAACCTTCTCTTGTTTATCTTGTATCTAGAAAAGATCCCCACCAACTCCAACGTTGCTAGCATCTCTGTCTAGAATGAACTCTCCTTCGGGTAAAGGATAACTTGTTACAGGTGTGCTTGTCAAGGAATATTGCAGTTGTTTGAACGCGGTTTAACAGTTTATCTTTTTCATTAAGCCTTGTCAGTGGCTTCGCTATGTTGGCAAATCCGGTTACGTAACGTAGGTAGTACGTACACAGACCAAGAAAACTTCTCAATTCGTCTACATCTCTTGGTACTGGCTAGTTAATCACAGCCCTTATTTTCTCAGGGTCAACTGCAATACCCTTATCAGAAACCACGTGTGTAAGATAATGAATTTCTTTCTGAAACAAGTAACAGTTCTTTGGATTGAGCTTCAGGTTAGCCTTCCTCAATTTTTGGAAAACCTCTACCAAGTTTACATTTTCCACGATGTCAAGCCAACACTGTTTCCATGAATCATTCAAATGTTGCAAGGGCATAGCCCAGTACCGATGGTAAAAGCTATCTTCTCTTTGTATTTTGGGACTAAGTCTACTTACCAGTACCCGCTCTTTAGATCCAGGATAGAGAAAATCTTTGATCCAGCCAGTGTATTATCTATTCGAGGTAGCGGGTATCTATTTTTCTTCGTTTCGTTATTAAGTTGACGATAATAGACACAAAATATTGTAGAGTTATCCTTTTTCTTTTTTAGTACCACTGGTGAAGCCTATGGACTGTTTGAAGGTTCAATCAAAACCTTCCGCCCTCATATCTTTAATAATTCCTTTTAATTCTTCCTTCTTAGCCAATGGTCTTCTTGCTATTGCATCTTGTATCTCCGGTGTCTATTTTATGATGCACGTACTGATTCTTTCTTTGTCCTCCTTGACGAATTGACAAATATCTTGAAATTTCCGAATTAAATTCTTGGTCTTAGTTTTCTGGTCGGCGGTTAATTCCTGCAACGATGTTAACAGTTCCTCATCATTTTTAGACTGGAGAATGACAATGTTTCCCTCACAGAAGCTACCTTCTAACTTTGCTTCTGGGAGGATTACATCTTCCGTTATAAATATTTGCATAGTATTGTCGTCTCGTAGATTTAATACAAGTTCTTCATTATTGATCATCAGAACTCCATTTTTCAGGTCAAGTTTAAATCCATGCATTTTCATTATGTGCATGCCGAGAATGACTTCATCATTTTCGTAAACTAGCACCACACAATATTTAACGCAAGTTTTTCTAACAGTGATGGTCAAATCTATTTCTTCAGATACGGTAGCTTGTTCTCCTTTGGCTGTGCGAATCTGCTACTTGGTTGGAAGTAGATGTTTTCTACGTATTTTCCTTGCTAACTCGGGTCTAATTTTTGTTTCCTCACACCCTTATCCAGGAACATTTTGATAATAAAAATTCAGAGGGTAACTGCAGGAGAAGAGTTGAGTACCTAATAAAAATACTCAACAAGAAATGAATATCAAAGGCAAGTACAAAAAAATTTGAGCGTTGCTGAGAATGATTATATTATGAAACTTCTGATATGTACAGTTTGTGCAACGAAACGCGAAACATAGAACCTTAACATGGGATATCTCTTTCCTCTCATAGATTTAGAGCAAAACTACAACAATACAAAGATGTTCAAAATAAAATTTTACATTAGATAAGATCATAAATGATTTAACAACACGAATGCAGTACGAAATTTATTAAATATAAAATGTAACTTTCTTTAAAAATCAGACTGCCATGGAAATAAATGAAAATATCTATGTGACACTTTAGTGAAGTATCACTGATTATAATTCTTATTGTTTGTATTTTAGTATTATTTAAATTTAGATTCTTTTTCTTTAATAATATACCAATATTACAAAAATATATAATTATCTATAATGACATGTCATTAAATATCACAACTGCCACATACGTATTTTCTTTTATTTCTATGACTGTCTCATTTTTTACGAAAATTTACATATTTTTTTTTACATTATATATTTATTAAATCTCGTACTACACACGTGCACTTGCATGAATTATGATCTTATCTGATAAAAAAAATAATTTTCAACAACTTTATACTCTTGTAGTTTTGCTCTAAATATATCAGTTGAGATGGTATCCGCATTTTTTTGAAATCTCATGTTAAAGTTCTACCGCGTTTCATTGCACACTCAGTATAAAAAAATGCATCACAGGTTTTCAAGGTCAAATACCTTTAAGTTAAACGTACGTACAATGGTCAAAATGTTTAATGTAAAAAATTTTAAAGTCTTAAGAGGGTTGGAGTCCCATGAGTGGCCCCCCTTGAGTGCGTCCCTGTATTTTCTCAAAATCAATACATTGTTCACTTTAGTTCGCACAGGACTGTATATATGCAACTTGATGATAACTATACTACATTTGTAGAGGATCAAACAGTCCGTCATATGGCATATCAAGTACTCTGCCCACGTTACCCACCTAAGCATTGTTAATCAGCTGTTCCGCGGTTACTTCGGAACAGCTGATAACGAAAACATCAGTTTAAGATTATATTTTACATTTATTATAACGGCTCACCCCGTTACACGTTCATGTTAAAAGGATAGCAAAAACTATTATCGGAACTAACAATTCTGGTTCTGTGATTGATTAAAATGCAAACCGATTTTATCCACGAAAAAATTTTATAGATTTTTTAATGTTCAAATTAATACATATTTTTTTTGTTTCAATTACTACGTCTCGGGCACTTTTTATTAAGTACCTATCAATACAAACTCATCCAGTTTCTAGGAAACACTTATTTTCAAGCAGAATTTTCGATCATTTTTAGTATACTTAATATATTACTACAGAAAATTCCACGAAATTTACGCACTGTTTCTGCAAAACTTTCTTCATTTTTGCAATGAGTTTTAACAATAATGTGTTTCGTTTGGTGCAGCGTTCCATTTACTGTAACACGCTCGCGTGGCAGCTGTGCATTTTTGTATTGTTTTGGTAATGGAAAATTTCAGATGTTACGAAATGGACAGATTTATAGTCAAGTAGGCACATTTTGCGCCTTCAAGCTTGTTTTCGAAGAAGTAACTGCCCGTGTCTGGTACTTGGTGTCCGCGATGGACATTAATAGTTGACTTATTTTTAGCATAGTTCATATTTAGGGAATATTCAGCCCATCCTATTCCAACTTATGTCTGTGACGTGGTAGCACACGCGTAGATAAAACTTTATTGTTTTGATAACATTACTCTGCAACAATTTGTAGTAATCGCGTCTTTTATCATTATTAACATTTTGTCCGCTTCTATCATTTCTATCATGGTTTAAGTAAAGTGATAATTGTGGCAGCGACTATCGTTACCCCTGTCTCATTTAAAAGTTGTTCATTAATATAATTCGGGGACTACTTTTGAGGCAAGTAAAACTCATAAATTCAACCCCATATGTTAGGTACTAGATTTCGTCATAAGCAACAGTACCTTTTACATTATTAATCGCGAGATTGATGGATGGCACATATTAAATTTTTAGAGCTGTCGGCCAGTGTTGCTAGATTCCCTGAAGGCAATTATCATATTTGTTTGTCAAAATTATCGTAGTTTGGGAACAATTATCGTACATTTAAATATGTATAATAAGATACTTCTTTTGCTCCTGATTGAAGCAATAAATTATACATTTTTAAATTATTTTCCTTAATTTACAAAATTTTATAAAATTTCACTTAATTGTGCACTTTCATGTTGTTTGGATTTGGAGTGAGTTGCAGACTTGTACTTGACAACGACAAAAATGGAAGCGCAATGCAGAGTTGCTTATTCGTTATTTCATATAATAAATTAGAGACATACGAATAATCACACTTTTCATAAAAAGTGGAAAATTATTCTATTTTTCAACTAGATTATTTTTATAGCACAGTTTTTAAAATCACACAAAAACTTCAATTATCATACGTCTGGCAAAACTGGTATTAGCAGTCAACAATCACATCCACGATGTTTGAAATAGGTTGCAGGTGACAATGACAAATGTTGCTTACATCTCATTAATAATTAAAACAAAAATAACTAGAAAAGTGAAATGAGTTGCAGGTGACAACGATAAACTGATCAATCGTAATGTAACCAATGTTGCTTATTTCTCAATGGATGAATGAAAATGAAAATAACTAGAAAAGGTATAACATAACGAAGTTTGATTTATTGTGGGAATAATTACATATTTCTTAAGAAATGGAAAATTATAGTATTTTTCGATGATAAATTATGGTATTTTTTGACTAGTTATATTTATTCTACAGTTTATAAAAATTATCATACCAAAATTGTAATTATCTGGGAACACTGCTGCCGACTAAAAAAAAAACATGACGAGAAATTTAAATCCGATTCCTTATTCGTAGTTAATGAGAAAAATTACTGAAACACGCACGAAAGTTGTAGAAGTGACTAACGTCCCGACAAGTATGTTGTTCATCATCTCTCTAGCATTGTCAGTTTCACGATGCTGTATGCTGCCCCAATTTGGTTACCAGCTTTACCAGTTGCATCGTTCGCACGCTAGATGACGTCGGTATACCGTAGGTATGCCCTGACAGTCTCGTACAATGCAGTGTGTGTTATTGCCGACATGTCACCAATCCATCTGATTGTAAAAGAAAGAGCGGAAATCTACAGATATAAACGGGGAGACCGATCGACGACGCACCATAGCCCAAGATGCGAGTGGCATCAGTTGAATGTCAGTGACTCTGAGATACATCCATCAAGGGATGTTGAACCTATCGCCTCATCCCAGATGTCGCTGCGTGGTCCAGGAGAAGGCACGGAGAGGTAGATCACAACCTCGAACAGTTGCTGACTGGTTGCTTCAGGGCGTATCTGCACCGTTTACACTTGGACGACGACTATTCGTGGCCGACCTATCAATCGGTGCTCGAGGATGTTGAGCACGTGCTTTGCCATTATCCGCGCTACGAGAAAGCGCGCGAGATCTTGCGGGGAAGTCTTCAGCAGCAGTTATCTGAGACCGCCTGGAATTCGGTATCCAACTTCGCGTCATGAAAGACGTCAAACGCACGACAAGGAAAGAAGAGGCCAACCTGTAAGATAGACAAGGAGGGCGAGCAGCCAGATCAAAGGAGGGCGTAAAACAGCCAATCCGCATCCGCGAAGTAATGCTGTCCCGTCGGATTAAGTGACTTAACGGGGGAGTTGGTTTTAGTGAGTAAAAATCTCACACTGTAATATATATTACGGCGAACTCTATACAGTTGAGTGTTGCCCCCACTACCATAGCGTTCTCGTGAAATCTTGAACAGGGGGACTTTTCCCGGTGCGCCCTCAGTCTATGCGCTCTTCCGTATGCCCTAAGCCACCGAAGTATGAAGTCATAAAAATATAAAATATCAGAATATATACATTCAAGTATTGCCGCCCGATGCAAAACTTACGGAGAGTGCAACTAGTCACAACTATTGGGGCGCTCTGCGCACGCGTTTTTTTTATCTGAGTACAACCAAACGACTGTTTCATTAAATTTTTACTTTTAATATTGGTTATCGAAAACAGAATTAAATAATATAATAAAATAAACAACTAAAAGGTAAGTAGGTACTTATTTTCTCAAAATTAATCTGCATTCTATATGTATTAATTTATATTTCAAACATATTTTTATTTGTTAAAAGGAAAAGGTATTCTGTAATAGTATAACTTTAATGTATTTACTTATATTTTAGATTTGAATAAGGAAACTTACTTAAAAATGGAGAATAAAAGAGAAAATAATCAGGCCATGAATTTAGAAAAATTTAAAAAGCTAAATACTTGGAAGAGTCAGCAAAAACATGCTCAAAACTAAATATATTTTTTAAAAAGTCACTAGACCAAGATGAATCTTCAGCAGAAAGAAACAATCTAGAATGCAGCAATAAACTCCTCGACACGGCTCAATCTTCTGGTTTGTCATCCAAGAATGTTAATAGTCCTACTAGTGTTTTATTATTATCCTTGTCAAAGAGTTTATCTATTACTTCTACATTAGATACTGTAACTGAATAATTAGTTTCCGCATCAAAACAAGAACCTGATGCCGAATTAGATTTAATAGATTCTAATACTTCTTCCTTAGAAATTTTTTATTATTTTCAGAAACCTAACAGAAAATATTTGCTATTATGTTTCTCATATCATCCTATACAATCTAAAGAAAAAGGTTTGCCATTCTTAAATAAAAAGATGTTATAT
The DNA here is from genome assembly GCA_035578165.1 of Stenolophus ochropezus. NCBI lineage: Eukaryota > Metazoa > Arthropoda > Insecta > Coleoptera > Carabidae > Stenolophus > Stenolophus ochropezus. The sequence continues at coordinate 25,321,854 of JAQOWZ010000017.1, forward strand.
AATGTAGAGCAAGCTGATAAACAAATATTTAATCGACAATGGCTAACATAAAATGAAAAGAAGCAAAAATTATGCTATTCCGTTTGCATTGCTTTCAATGCTTGGAATTCTTTGTTTTGTTCTGGATTCGATGACTGGAAACATGTTCACCAGTGAGTTGCTGAGCATGAGGCTTCACAAATTCATATTGAATGTGCAACATCCTTTATGACATTAAAACATAAAAAAAACCTTTGATTTGTTATTTGTAAAGCAAATTAAAAAGAGAAAACAGAAAGTTTTGGAAAGAAGGCATATTTTGGAAATAGTTTTTAATGTATTGCAGCTGATATGGAAACAAGGACTTGCATTTCGTGGTTCTGTGGAATCTGCGCATACTTTTAATGATCCAGCTATAAATCATGTTAATTTTCTTGAAATTATGATTCTGCTAGCTAAACATGATGTTTTACTTGAAAGTCATAGCACAAAGTAAAAATTTATTTGAAGCAAGAACAAAAAAAATAATGACAGGATATACAGCAGGAAGAGGAAGCTTAATGACATTTCTCAGCAAGACGACAAGAACAAAAATTATTCACCTTATTCGTGATGAAATTAAGTTTAGAATTTCAGAAGATATTAGAAAAGCAACTAAGTATTCAATTTTAATTGATACGACTATTGACATATCTAGCAATGACCAATGTGCGATCGTTGTCAGATATGTAAAAGGATACGATGTTTTTGAAAGAATGATTGCTGTGAAATGTGTTATGTGAACGACTGGTGCATATTTATTTAATTCACTAAAATTACTTTAGAAGAACTTGATATACCAATAGAAAACTATGTGGCAAATGCATTTGATGGCACATCAAATATGAGTGGGCCATATAATGGAGTAACTGCAAAACTCAAAGATTTAATACCAAACCATTTTCATACTTGGTGCTACACACATGTGCTGAACCTGGTAATCTCTGAAACTGCATAGTGTCTTTCAGTAACAATATCTTTTTTAACCTTTTACAAGAAGCACAAGTATTTCTCAAAGAATCTTTAATGAGAATACAAAAATTTTTACAAGTAAACCCTGTAGTTAAACTGGAGACTATTGGATCAACAAGATGGAGAAGTCGCAGTGATGCTACAGTTAAGATATTTGGTCGCATTGATGACTGGACTCTAAACAACCAATCAGAAGCTAGTCATTTAGTTCATTTAGAACTTATAATAGCTTTATTTAAAATATCTAACTCAGCGGATTTCAATTCAAAAGTGAGAAATGATGTTGGGGCCCTGCTTCAAAAATTTACGAACCATATTAGCATCCATGATGTTATTACAAATTTTTAAAATTACTACACCGTTACCTGATTATTGGCAAACCAAAAACCTTGACTACGCTCAAGCATGGAGACTTATAGACTCATCTTTTTCGATACTAAAATTTTAGCGTAACAGATTTACCGAAACCATTAACGCTGCAAATAAATTTCTATCAAAAATGTTAAATAAATTAGAAAAAAAAGCAGATATAGATAATTCGCTTGAAGATTTTATAATTGAAACAGAACTTAAAGTAAAACGGCAAAAGAAAGTTAAAATATTACCAGGTGAAATGACTGAAAATGAAAATGTAGGATCTACTCCGGAAGATAAATTTCGAATTACAGTTTTTAACTATGTTGTGGATACCATTATTCAAACTATAGAGCATCGATTTATGCAGCACAAAAAACTTTACTTAAATCTTATTTGGTTCGACCCTAAAATATTTGTTAATATTAAAGTAAATCTACCTGCTCAGGCATTGAATAGGGTATGTGAAATCATTCCATCCATTGAAATGGGAAAACTTAAAGAAGGGCTTATTTCTTTTGCTAAAGTCTGGCCCCAGATAAGCAAGAAATCAATTAACAATCATTATGAAGATAATAAAGAGAAAAAAGATAGTAATGATGAAGAATTGGACTGAAATAATAACGAAGAGGACATCCAAACAGAGTTTACTAAATGTGACACGACCAATGAATGCAATTGCTGCATAAAATGTGCATTTAAAGTTTTAGTTGATTATAATAGGTATTCACTTCTCTATACAGAACTTTATCAAGTATACAAATACTTCTTAACAATACCTATAACACAAGTAACATGCGAACGAACTTTTTCGAAAATAGAAAAATACATTTATTTTGTTATAATTAACATAAATAAAAAAGATAATGTAACAATTATTTACTTAAATGTAGTCGTTTCTCTTTTATTAGTTATTTGCTCATTAAAATTTCATCGATTCCATTTATTTTCTAATAACTAAGTTTTTTATTGTTTGACAGTAATATAGGTACTATACTGCTATACTAACAGTTTACTAACAATTTTAGAGAAAATATCCAAATAATTTTAATAAAAGCACTTGTTTAGAGGGAGAAAAACACGTTGTGTGTGCACATATTACAAAAATGCTATTATTTACTAACAATTATAGAGAAAATATCCGAATAATTATTATTACAAATACAAGTGTCAAACTTAGATTTACTAATTAAAGAGTTTTTTTTCTAAAAATGGTGAAATTAGTGCTTGCATATTTATAAATCCTTCTCGATTAATATCGTATTCACAGATACATCTATATCATTATTCAGAGTTTCAATATTTTTTATACTATATATTTCATTTTCTTCTACGTTAGATTTATAATTATCATGTGGTTCAATTATGTCTAAATTTCTGACGTCTAAAGATACCATACCATGTCAAGTTAAGCGCCTATAACAGACTTTTTTATAATTTTTTTAAAGAAAGCCTTTGATTTTTGAAAACGTATTTGGGTTTGAGATTACTATCAATTTTAACGTACAAGGTACACCATACCGATTGAAAATCCATTTTACAAATATTTATGTAAAGCTAGAATGCTATCATCATTATGATTAATAAACAGAACATATGAACTTAATACGCGGAAGTGTCAAGTTTTACGTGGAATGCATTTTACTTTATCCGTTTATCAAAATGTACTAGCATAATTGCTTTTTTACCGAAATTTATTGAAGTCTCTTTGTAATAAAGGCCGTTGATAGAAGATTCGTCATCAAAATGCTGTGTACAGCTGTCCGTGTCTTTTTCAGCGATAACGGAGTTTGCGTAATTCTCGATTTTATTTAAAGTAAAAAGATTAATTTGAATGTTTGAATTTTCAAAAATTAGTCTAAATCTAACTAATTCTGCGTATCTAAAATGCATGCAATTTTTGCATGTTAATTGATTGAATATTATTTTCGATTAGGTAATGTTTGGACACGAAAAACAAAGTATTTATATTTACCTAAACAAAACTAATTTTGAAAATACCTTCTTAAGTATCTCGTACCTGGAATACATTATTATTGCATTGTTACGATACAATTTCAAAAATTGTTAAATTCTATTTTACAAGTTTATTTCCAACCAAGCACGTAAATTTTCACTAGTTGAAAAGTCAATTACAAAACAAAGAATCGTCAGACGAACAAATTGATCTAGTAAAACATGTTCATTTAAGCAAGACGAACCATCGTGGCATAATCGAAACGTAACAGAAATTAAGACAACAGTAATATTGGCCACACATGCAGTAAACTGTTTCTAGATTAATAAACAACTATGATATATGTTAGGAAAACATATAGAAAGAAACCGTATAAAAATATCCATTGTAACAACACAAACAGCGAACAAGCCCGTTGAAATTATTCATTTTAATATTTTGTCATTGAAGAAAGAAAAATTCTTAACTATAATCGACAGTTTCTCCAAGCATGCTCTAATTTATCAGTTGTCAGGAAATCAACACTGTAACTATTGTACAAAAATTAATCAATTTTTTTTATTTTCGACACTCCTAAATTAATAATATCAGATAATGGATCACAATTTAACAGCCAACTGATCTAAAACTTTTTATCAACTAAAAATATTCGTATTCATCTTATTAGTATCAACAATCCAAAAAGTAATGAAAATATCAAAAGGTTCCATTTGACAATAATAGAACCTGTTAAAATATTAGAATAAAATAAAGATTTTACTGATTTAACTATTATAGTAATAAAGCCAGTTATGCTTTTCAAGCTTATAACCAGGCTATTCACAAAACGTATGAAATAATTTTCGACCATTATAACCAATTAAAAAAGAAATTTCTCTTGAAATTGTTACCGGCAATTATGTTCAGACAAACAAAGAAATTATGAAGAAAATTTACGATAAAACTAAATTGTTATTAGACAACAGTAAGAAGAAGTACGCTACGTCACAAGTAGATAGTATTAAATAACCTCATAAAACATTTGAAGAACAAGCCAAAAGAAACACCGGTAAAATTTAGAAACCTCCCTATAAGAAACAAGAAATCAAAATATATGTAAAACGTAAAAGATAGAGCTCAAATAATAACTGGCAAGAACAACAAAGTAAAACATTGACAAATTAAAACCTCACAGTCAATTTACAGACTCATACGAACAGCAATAAACATCAATCTCAAAGACGGAATACACAACCCCGGAATTAACGTCCTGAAAATAGGAAATGCCTTAATTTCAACTCATAATAAGTTCAAAGTGCATGTTCCTATTTAGAAAACAAAAATAAATATATTGTTTTAAACTGTGAACATTTTTGCATAAATAAATAATTTATGTATCACGACATATTTTTGATTTATTAATGAATTCCCCGAACACGTGTTAATTTGCACGTCGGTCCAAATTAACATACTCTACATGAGTGCCCCATTTATTCGAATTCGACTAAATCAAATGTAAAATTGTTTACAATAATTTATTGTTGTAACATGACAATAATAAACTTCAAATTATTGAATTCTATCACAAAGTAGAAGCAGATTGGCAAATCTATAATAATAAGGTAAAAACCAAAGTATCATAAAATAAAAAAAAAATATTAAACTATTAAAGACGAAAATAAATTTAAATTTCATTTCGCTATATTTCATTCGTGGTATACATTATTTTATGTTTTGCGAAAGTCAAAATTTGATAAATACCCAAATTCCTGTCATTTCACATATTCATGTGTTATTTCTGCCGGAAAACATTATTGGCCTGGCAAGGGAGTATAACACAAAATATTGTTTTTCTTCAAACGTCATAAAGGTGTCCTCTTTTGTGACATTATTCACAAAATAGAAATTAAATGTAGAAATGTTGCTACTTCCACCGGAGTAAAATTAAATTAAATATTCACTGGAACTAAGTAGCGAATAAGAAATAACTTCTACAATACGAACCTGTAATATCACCCTATATCAGTACCGGATTAGCCATATAGCAAAAGGAGCAAATGCTACGGGCCCCGCGCCTATAATACAAAATATTTAGCTGATAAAATTCCGGTTTAAATATTTATTTTCAGGTCTAACTTTTATCAGCAAAAGATAAATTCTCTTATAAATTTTAAATTTTTATAATAACAAATATAAAAATGGATAAATCATACACAAATAGTTGTGAACTAAAGAAACTACCAACACATACTGAACCACAAACTGTAGACATCAAAATCAACTTCATCAATGACAAGGAATGACATGAATGACATATTCAAGTTTTTTAAATATTTGAAAATATGTATTAATAGTTATCGCGATTACACTACTATTTTTATTTCATTTTTGCCGTTAGTTAAACGCATATAGCAAGTACAGGGTGAATACTATACACCTTGACATAAGGTATTAACATGGGAAACCAGTTTTTTGCTATTTACATCTGTCCAACTAAATATGATGGGGTGTAGAAGATATCATAGCCACCTAGCGGTAACAGTTTCAAATAAGTTGTCTGTCCATTTTGCGTTCAGCCAGGTTTTTAAATCCAGTTTTGTTAGCTGCGTTTGCTTTGTTTTCGTGAAGATACGAGACGACTCAGGCATACACCTCATTCCTTTTTAAAAGGTATGAAGCACAAATGCAAATAAAATATTGCATTTAATTTCTTAATATTGTCACGTATTGATATATACATAATTATTTTTAGTAAATAAGTGTAACTCATGTATATGATTTTTTCTGGCTATGACAGAAAACTCTTCAATAACAAATACGTCTCGTACCATACTTTTCAGAGTAATAAAAAACTGGGATTTGTACAGGAAAAACGAGGTAGGAATAGTATGGTGATTGAAAGATATTATCTTGTGAAAAATGAGATAATTGACAAAAATTCCAAAATAGCGCCAAGAAAGTATTTGTTATCTTGACGAGACAAATTGTAGCAAAGTATGGAAAGATAAAACACTAAAGAGTTCGCGCCAAGTCTGTTTGCAGAAGCATGGGAAATGATCATTAACCTTAGAACATGAAGTTTTTAAAGACTGGTTGAACAAATTTAACCAAATTTTATACAAAACTCAGTCATCGTATGGACAACATCGCGTAACATTCGGTGAAATCAGAGAAAGTACCCACTACCGTAACAAGTCTAAATCAGCACATTCTAGTGACACCAATAAAGTATATTAGCAGGTCAATTGATTCAATTCATAAATATTATTGAGTTAGGGTAAAACAAATATTTGCTGACTTAGTACTTGTGTTAATAGTATATACAGAATACAGAGCAAGCTGACGTTTGTTGAAGGCACAGAGAAAGAAGTAGAAAAGAAAAGTATAAGTAATGTGCTAGAATGTAACAGTAGACGGCGGTGGTGAAAAGAAGTGTCATTAGAGAAGCATATAACAAATGTGAACCATTATTAATTACATTTATTTATATTTATATACTAATGTGAGTATTTTATTTAATTCAGTAATCTTCTAGTAGCGTATCCGGTCTGACAAAGAACACATTTAAATATTTTACAATGCCTATCCTTATCGAAAAATGGGTAGTAGCAGTGGTAATGTAAGAGTAATACAAATTGATAATCACGGTAGTTTTTGAAAGATGTGCTACAATTGATGGCCCCAATCTCTTCGAAAGCGGTGTTTCACTAGTGCTTGGAAAAATGACGATATCAGAATTTATTTACTAAAGAAAGGAATAGTACTGAGTAATGAATTCGAGCTTATACGTTTCTTCGGTTTGTATAGTTCTCGTATATTCTTTATTTATGTGTATAATGTGATGTAATAAATAAATGATATATTCGAAGGTAGAGTAAAACAATTATCATAAAAATTAGTTAAATTTTTTGTTAAATTCGTTATTATTGTAAAATGTTGTTCCTTTATACTTTATTAATAAATAACAATATGTTTAAACAGAAGGAAATTGTTTTTTATTTACTTTGTATAAATTATTTGTTTTTCTGTGGAAATATCATTTATAAAATAAAAATTTGAAATTTATAATCATTTATCAAAATAACTTTAAATCATTACATTTGAATTCGGCGCCTAAATTTTGTAACTAAATTCATCGTACAGATTTCTTTTTCTTAAATTCAATAATATGATTTATGAGTTTTATTATTGCAAAACAATGTTTTTATATGTTGTCATTGTCTCATAATGTTAACGTATTAATAAATAATATTTATTAATATGGAAATAAATAAAAACCAGTTAAGTTTAATCAAAACCTAAAAAGAAACTATGTTGCAAATCCATTAAAAAAGAAACAACCACAGATCTGCGATTGTGTAGGTTCCCTCTCAATAAAAGAGGAATTTTAGTTCAATGTCGGACATGTTGCGAATAATTCCTAGATGCAACCGATGTGCAGCCGATCAATGACAGTGTTTCCAGAATCCAGACGGTAACCGGCAACTCATGCACAGTATAAGCCAATTCATCCATCCCTGGTTCGAATCCCAACTAGGGTGTGTACGTTTGCGTGTGTGCATTTAACATACAAAAAAATACAACGCTTGCAGATTGTGTTAAAATACTAGCAGATTTCCAAAAAAAAGTGTAAGATGTTGATGGACAGGTTAGGCTAGTGCATCACAAGAATAAAGAAAATTTCAAAATCTTGAATTTTTGCGTCGTCAGAATAAGGAAAAAAAAATATTTTTTTAGTACACTATTATTAACCTTTATTTGACATGACAAATAGTTTTTCGCGCCTCCGTCCCATTATGACTAGTATTAGAGAACTCAAAATCGTCCAGAAATTCTCTGTTTACCGGATTAGGCCAGGAAAATGTACGTATGTCAACTTAAATATTTTAGCGTTACATTCTGTTGATATTTTTAATTTAATTTTACTGGAAATGTAAAACGTTAATTAAAACAACTATTTTTGATTTATTATTCATATTATACTCGTGTTGTATGATTGTGATTACTTTAATTGTTGGAAATTATCATTTCATATTAGTTTTATTTTTTAGATTCGAACAAATGTCATTAACTTTTTTGAATAAAACAAGTGAATGGTTTATGTGTCAATGTGAATCGAAAATGTAACTAAATTTTAAGTAGTAATATTTCTTAAATGAATTAAAAGTGTCATCGGCGCAAAAAAACTTAGCGCGGCCTGTCAAAATAAGTTCATTCTCACAAAAGTTTAATTTCTGGACTAGTGATACAAATAACTATTTCATTACTGCTTACTTGGTAACCATGGTCATCTAGGTCAATAATAAATTATTATTAACCATGGACCATGGTCGATAATCAAAACTGTCACTTTTTCAAGAAACTCGAGTCTCCAAATGCAAATATTGTTTGAATTATTTAATTCAAGAAAAGTGTAAAATATGGATTTAAATACGTAAATCAAATAAATAGTTATTTGTATCACTAGTCTAGAAACTAAACCTTTACGAGAGTGAGTTTATATTGACATGCCGATGCACAAGATTTTTTTTGCACCGATGACACTTTTAATTTATTACTACTTAAAATTTTATACACCATAAGTTTTTATGTTAATAACATTTTCGATTCATATGGATATAGGTATAATCAATTCTAACCTAAAAAATAAAATTAGTATGAACTAATATTTTTCAACAATTACAATTACAACACGAGTATAATATGAATAATAAATCAAAATAGTTGTTTTAATTAACGTTTACATTTACAATATAGTAAAATTAAAAATTTTGACAGAATGTAATGCTAAAATATTTAAGTTGACATCACTACATTTTCCCGATCTAGGTCAGCAAACAGAGAGTTTCTGGAGGATTTTGAGTTCTGTAATATTAGTCATAATGGAACGGAGGCGCGAAAACCAAATTAAAAATCAAAAGGGAGATTGAGAAATTGAAACATCAAATATAAAAACAAAGAAAGCTTATTTTATTTTTGTGAATATTAAGATACAATTTAATGTTCATGTCAATATATTTGGTATTGTCAATATGTTTTTTTAATAAGATTGGGATTTAAATGCTAGTAGTGAAATATATTGTTACATGTCTACACAACCCGCGATGCATTTACGTGGCGTGGTTGCAAAACAACCATTACCGAAATATGAATGTAAGAAGGCGAGGAATAGAAAAGTGACAGGGAGTGACGAGTGACAGTCAGCCATTTCGTAAATTACCTATGATGAAATTTAAGGAAGCGGAAAATATAACACGGAAAAAGAAAGAATAATAAAAGAGTCGTCAAGTCTTTGGGCTTCACCCGTAGTACTGGTTCCGAAGAAAGATGGAACTACTCGTTTCTGCGTAGACTGCCGCCGCCTAAAAAAAATAACAAAGAAGGATAGTTATCATCTATCTCGGTATGACGATACCTTGGGTGCCTTAGCAGGGTTAAAAGGTTAATGAAGATGGTTCTTCGGGAGTTATCCTGGAAAACTTGTTTAGTTTATCTGGATGATGTAATTATACAGGGGAAATCATTCAAAGAACACTTGAACAACGTCATAAATGTTTTCCATAGATTTCGGGCAGTAAATTTAAAACTTTGTACGTAGAAATGTCATCTATTTAAACCAAAAGTAAAGTATCTTGGACATATTGTTTTCAGTACTGGCGTATCACCAGACCCAGAGAAAGTTAAAGCTGTTAAGAACTGTCCAGTTCCAAAAGATAAACATGAATTACAAAACTTCCTTGGTTTTTGTTCCTATTACCGAAAATTTATATACAAAATTTCCGATATTGCAATACCGCTGACAAAATTAACAGAAAAAAAACAACCATATTCGTGTAGTGAAAATTGTCAAAAGGCCTATGAAATATTAAGAAATACGCTATCTGATGCAAGCAACGTAGGAATTAGTGGGGTGTTATCCCAGGAAATTAAAGATAAAGAGTTCGACATTGGATATTACAGTTATACATTAAGTAAGCCCGAAAGAAACTATTGCGTTACTCGTCGAGAACTCTTAACTATTGTGTGAACAATTCAGCATTATAAATATCTTTGTACTGATCACGCAGTACTTATCTGGTTATTGTTGTTTAAAGAACCAGAAGGACAATTGGCACGATGGCTACAGACACTCCAGATTTATGATTTTACAACATATCATCGACGTAGAAAATCCCATAGAAATGCAGACGGATTAACAAGGCGCCCTTGCAAAGGAGACTACAAACATTGTCATCAACAAGAAAAACGAGAAACAGAAATTTCAGTTAACATAGTTATGGTTGTGCAGGGCGACCCATGGATAAATGACTCCATCCGCATAGAACAACTACAGGATATCGATATTGGTCCCCTACTCTTGGAGAAGGAAACTGGTGAACGGTTATCTTGAGAAAGTATTTCTAACCGTAGTCCCACTTATAAAAGCTACTGGGCTCAGTAGGACTCTTTTCACGTCTGTAACTGAGTACTCCGACGCAAATAGGAAACATCAGGTGACCACACTTACAAAATGCAACTGTTATTACTAAAGTCAAGGATTCGAGAAGTACTATAAGAGATGCATAGTGGAAATTTAGGGGGACATTTCGGCATAAATAAAAGTTTAAATATAATTTGTGATCGATTTTACTGGCTGAAACGTATGACAAATGTAGAGGATTGGTGTCATCAATGTGACATTTGCGCAGCTTCTAAGAAACCTGTCAAACAAAATCGAGGACATCTTCTCAAATATAATATAGGGGCTCCATTCGAAAGGATATCCATCGACATAGCTGGACCATTTCCCAAAACAACTAATAGAAACAAATGAATTTTAATAGCTATGGATTACTTCACAAAATGACCAGAAGCACTTCCTATCTTGGATCAAGAAGCAACCACCGTAGCTGAAGTATTGATTCTAACGTGTTTTTTCGCTTTGATATGCCTTTTGAAATCCATTCAGATCAAGGGCGTAATTTTGAATCTAGAGTGTTCAAAGAAGTATGTAATAAATTAGGAGTAAATAAAACCAGGACAACACCACTGCATCCTCAATCTGACGGTATGGTAGAACGATTTATTGAAAATTTGGAGCAATATTTAAGAAAAGCAGTTAACAAAAGCCAATGTAATTAGAATTCATTAATTCCGCAATTCCTAATGTCATATCGGAAAGGTAAAGCAACAAAACTCCAAACTTTATAGGAAGAGACTTTTAAAAATTATACATCAAATAAATGATGCAGTTTATCGTATACAACGTTCTCCTCGAGCCAAAATGAAAGTAGTACATTTCGACCGCGTAGGGAAATATTTATGACCGTTGTCTGATTGGGGTAATCAGAACTAAAGGGTGAACAGTGTTACATGTCTACACACAACATGCAATGCATTTACGTGGCATGGTTGCAAAACAACCATTATCGAAATATGGATGGAAGAAGGCGAGGAAGAGAAAAGTGACAGGGAGTGACGAGTGACAGCAAGGGAAGAAAAGCGACTGATTTAGAAAGTGAAATATTGTACTATCCGTTAGTTATCGAGTTTGTTGTTTTTATTCGTGTTTGTTATTGTTCCTATTGTCTTATCCTGTTTGAGTTAGTTTAAAGCTCCTGTTTTGTATGTTTGTAAATTAAAGATCTAAAGAACCCAATTATTAAATATTTTGTACCAAACCCGTAACAATATATATAGTGTGTGCAATGCGGAACATAAGACTTCAACATGGAATTTAGAAGAAATGCGGATACTCTCTTTCCTAACAGACATAGTGCAAAACTGTAATAGTGCGAAATTGTTCAAAATTAAATTCTACATTAGATAAGATCATAATTGATGCAACTGCACGTCCCCAGTACGAGATTTATTAAATATAAAATGTTATATTTTCGTTAGAAATCAGTCAGCCATGGAAATAAAAGAAACTATCTATGTGTCAGTTGTCACAGTTAATGATTTTTCATTATACATAGTTTTATATTTTTGTAATATTTGTATATTATTTTAGAAAAATAATCTAGATTCAACTTAAATAATATTAGAATACAAACAATAAGAATTATAATCAATTATACTTCACTAAATTGTCAAACAAACAACTTCCTAGAAATGGCGGTGTTCGAAAGTTCATTGTCAAAAAATGTGTAGTTTTAGTAAGCTTCACTTACATGTTATCCGGGCAAACCACTATAAACTTAAACCATAGCTTACCATAAACTCAGCTTAGTTAAACTCAGAATTTAAACCGTACTGATGCAAGCGGCCATAAACCATAATTGTATACCATGTAATTTTTTCAGTATGGTAATAGTATTACCGTACAGATTTGTGAAGATAAATAAACAATTGGATAATATAGCTGTCATAACAACCCATACAGACAGAAATATTCATAGTTTTTGATGGAGCGTAAAAATTTGCACCGTTTTAGGACTGGTTGTTTCGACGTTGAGGGAACTTGTTCCGATCACCTTTGCTAGCAATTTCAGTTCCTAAAAACTAGATTTTATAAATAAAAAGGCTATTTTTAAATGTTTCAATTAAATAATCAATATATGTTAAACTTGACCAGCATGCAATTAAAGTAACACTTATTTTTATTAAGAAATTATGAGTATTAATCTCAAAAACAAACAACATAATGTAATGAAAAATATTATTAATAAAATAAATATACAAATGACACTTATAAGTAAGTATTTTCTTCAGGAAATGGGACCAATAACATCGATTAGATGTATTTGTTGTCTAGTAAATCATCATAAGATCTTCAAATTTGAAATTTAACCAAATATAAGACTTAACATGCATTCAATCCATATTTTTCGACATAGTAAATTGAAGTAGAAATCTATGCATATACAGTACCATTTCAGATCATCCGCCAAAGACTTTTCGAGTCTCATCCAACCCTGAAGCTAAGGAACCATTAGCCTTAAATTTCATTTTACGAAACATATATAAAATCTGGATCAGATGTTGAAATAAGACAAATAATTGTAATTGATTCCGATTCTTAAACAACAATCTTGTATAACTTGCAAATCAATATCTATAAAATTAATGGAATTAGACTAAAAACTTAAGAAAACGAAATATGTATACTATAACATTCGAGAACCAACAATCACATCCCCCATATACTAGCGCCTCGTGTGCAAATAAAATGACGGTTTCAACTGAGCAATCACTTGATGATTTTCAATACATTTCACTTATATTTTGGAACTACTTACTCTAGGAACTACCAGCACCGGTCTCCCCTTAGATGTCTTAAAATCCTTGCTCTCCGAGCTCAGAATTCAATTGATATCTGCGACGGTTATAACACTCATAACTATCCTAGGTATGTTAGTAGCAATGAACTTCAAACATTTCAATGATATCTAAAAATTTACTTTACATACCCACAACGTTATATTTTAGAATGAAGTGTATAGCATGAGCCCCTGCACAAAAAACTATTAGAATATCATAAGTAAAGTTTTAAAATGAGTAATACTTGTAACCCTCTAAAATTCGGTGCCCTACGCGGTAATACGGCACTGATTATCAGGTCGTTTTAAAATTAAACTAACTTGAAGTGTAATTTAACATATTTTCATGGTATGGCTCTATTTAAGGAACGGAAAACTTTAATAGTTATTTATAAAACTTAAAATGTGGCAAGTATCTTGCGCCTTTACCTGTTTCGGTAGCTTCCGGAGAAAGGAGGTATTCCAAATTGTAAATTATTAAGAATTATTTGCAGAATTGTGGCGGCCAAAGCCTGATGACTTAATTTACAAATAATTTTAATGATTAATTATATAAGAAGTGAATATTATTTTAACGTTGTACTGTTCTATGAATTTTGTTATTTTTTAATTTATTATTTTTTGTATCATAGAATAGAGCGCTAAAATTTTAATTTGCACACAGGCGCCTCTTACGCATGCAGCGGCCCAAAAACCACCATTTCTCAGAATCTGTAAAATATCCGAATTATCTATAACAAAAATAATGAACCATATATAATGTTTTACTTTTTCGGCCAGAATTCCAAGTGGTGTCTTGAAACTGAAGAAATACTATTTTCTTCTTGTTACATGAAGCTGATATTATCCTTTTTTATTAATATAAATAATTTATTATTTCAAAATTTTTATTTTGTAGAAAAGCATCATCCTATTTTAAATTACCTATATTTACAGGACATTTAATCTGGATCAAAGTATCTCCTCCTATAATACCACCCGGGATTGCAGCTAAGTAACAGTTTTTTTCTGTCAATGTCAATGAATCTTCCACATTTTATTACAATTATTTTGCTTCAAAATTTCGGATATCAAGGGGTTATTATTATTTCCTACAAATCAGTCTTTCTTCTGTCAATCTCAATGGTATGGAAAAATAAGTGAGAAGTGAATTCTCAACAGGATGCTACTGCACTGCAACTAATTTAACTATCAAAAGTACAATTCTTCCACAATGGCTCTTCACAATCTAGTTAGAGGCAGAATAGAAAAAGTAATAAATTACAAAGAAATCGCGTTCTTACATGTAGAGAAACCTTTGAAGAACATCCTTTTCGAAGCAATTGAAAGGTCTGTAAGAGCAAAATAATTTGATTCTTTGATTAATAGATGCATAAAGACAATGCTGAAAACTGAAAAATGACGACAACACTTGACAGTCATTGTCAACAGAGGTTATCATCAAGGAGGAAATTTCCTTTACCTGGTCATAGTAGCGAATAAATTCATTAAATTACTCACAAATGCTGGTTACTACGATGTAGCTTATGTGGACAATGTAGGTAAAAATGATATCACAGTATCATATCTCTTGCAAAAAGCCATCGCCTTGATACTTCATTGCTGTCAAGGAAGAAGACTAAACGTGAACGCAAGTAAAATAGTAATAATTTCTTTTACCCGTAAAAGAAAAATAGCAGTTGAGATAAAGCTTCAACTTTAAAAGGAGCAATAATCCAGTTCTCAAAAAAAGTAAAATATCTGGGAGTAATTCTAAGTCAGAAACTGACGTGTGTGTCAAAATTCCAAAAGACTATAAAGAAATCAAAAGAAAAGCAATCTACATATGCCTCATTATGCTTGAAAGCTCAAAGCAAAAAATGACATATTGATCATAAGACACAATCAGAGCCTGATTTAGCTTTGATAAGGCCCTAAGCTATTGAACATAATTGAATCCTTTATAAGTTCAACTGACTTTTGTTAATGACAATTATTTTTCATTTTATATTGAATATAATTTTTAGGGCCCTCGAGAAAGTGAAGGCCCAAAGCTATAACTTTTTAGCTTATATAATTTTTTACATGATTACTTACGCAGTACTTATGTGGTAGCATAAGACGTAACAGACAACAATACACTTTGAACTTCAAAAACTGTAACGACATGCTTGTTTTATGATTATTGCTGCTATGAGTATTTGCCCAACTTTAGCCATGGAGATTATACTGAGAAATATGCCTTTACATGTCTAAATAAAAAAATGCGATTCTCAGTGTGATTTTCATTTTCAAGTACCTCAAATTGAGATGGTTTTAAACTAAAGACTATAGCTTGTCCAAAATAGAAAAGGACCTGTCAATCATTCTCGCGCATACAATGCAACAAACAAGTTGAAGGAGACGGCAACATAAATATACTTTTTTTCTAATGGTGTCCAATGTGCCGCACAGTACATACTAAACGCATCTTAAATCCATGTCTGGCCTACCAGTGGCCCTGTGCAGTACTGGGTTATAGTAGCTATATGAATAACAAAATAAAATATCACATTTATGAACATCATAAAAAAACTCTAAATAGAGGCGAAGAATTACATCGGTTTGGTCATTGATTATATTTTTCTTAGAAATAACAGCTTCTTTAATCTCTAGATATTCAAGCCAAATTATTGTTAATCCTTTTTCTGCTACATAAAAGATTACTTTCCATAAATGATTATTACCTGCTACTATAATCGTCGGCAAATCCTGTGTTGTTTTCTGTTTATTGCAGTTATATGTTCTTTAAATCTTAATTTCGAATTTCCTTAATATTATATAATAATTTTCTAATATAGTTTCCCCATATGAACTAGGAACTAAGTACGCCACTGGTAAAAAGCACAATGGGGGGTATCTTCTCCCATTGGTTGCTCAAAATATGAACGAAAATGCGTCTTTCGCGCAGGTTCATTTCTATATTGGACGAGCTATATACGATGTCTAACCATTGAAATGTAGACTGGAAGGGGCGCTATGGCACGAAACGTGATCCAACAGAAAAACGAATCGAATGGGCCACTTGCCTTTGTGTTACTTCGTGATACCGTTAACGGGAACAAATCATAACTTATATATAAGTTATTAGGTATATGGTATAACGGAACCTATCCCAGAGGATGGCAATATCGCTCATTGCTGATTAAAACGAGTTTTTTTTAACTTAATTGTTGTGATTTAACTAATTAACTGAATTTAGCAAAAGTAATTTTATCCAAATATCATTAAATTAATTCGTATAAATTTGTTCTACTATAAAAGATAAAAAAACTATTTCATTACATTTGTTTTTGCTTAGTTAACAAACTGAGATAAGCCGATTAATTTTAATTAATGAAAAATTATATTTCTCCTGATCTTTCACTGTCACTAACAATCTCTCGAGGAAATTGAGCACCACAGAAGCATTCGTAATGTGGGAAACAGAGAGTAAAGCATCTGAATGTATAGCACACGAATTTCAAAATAAGATCAGACCCAGTTATTCTACTATAGATCTCATGATGATGTATTTTTATACATAGTTTATTACATATGCAAGTTTTCGAATCTAATAACTCACACAAATTTCGTACTAAAAATTAAATTCATTTTAGTTCGTACGGTTTAAAAAAAAATTCCTGTAGATCCCCCTATAAGGATTAAGGAAATTAGCCTTTTAGAAGAAAATGATTCCCGTTCATCTACCGACAGAGTCCAGTTTTACCAAAACAGTTTTAATCAGAGAAGGGGACTACAATCAGTGGCGGAGGCGAAACGCAGTTAGTGTGGTTGAAATGACCCTTATATGTTTAAAATGTTTTAAAAGATAACTTACATGTAATGAATATCGTTTTTTTTAACAATTATCAAAACAACACCCCGAGTTGTTTTTTTCAATGTGCACATAAGGGATTGTCGTCCCCCGTTTTTACCGACAATAATGATTGTGGTATCACTAAGATAAAAAAATTCTGCATCAAATGCCACCAAATACATATACATTAGGTTGTATTTTAATCGTATAAATTAATTTGAAGAGTTCGGTAAACAAAAAATTCAAAGCTACCTATATTTTTCATAAAAAAAATATAATAAGCTCATTAATTTCGCAAAATTCAAAAATCAGTAGCTGTAGAATAATGAAATTTTGTTTATGGAATTACTATAATAGAAAACATTTTATTTCTCGTTAATTAATTGAGTATATGGCAAAGTATATGGTTGACAACATTGACAATTGTCAGAATATATTTCGTGAGAAATATGTAGGAAATAAATTTTGAGCGATTAAAAAAATTTTGTGTGGGCAATGAGGAATACTAATAAAAAGGAGACCCATTTCGAAGGGAAGTTTGAAGATATGAAAGAAATAGAATTTCAAGTATGATGACCCGTTATAGAGCCGGATTAACATATCTGGTCACCAAACCCCCCTCCCCCCTGGAAACATCTAAAACAGTAAAAAAAAATCCAGATTATAAATAGAATATATATTTATTAATTTATAACAAATTCCACCTAAAATTTGGCGCCCTAAGCCATGGTTTTGTTGACTTAGGCGGTAATACGGCACTTTCCTTAGAATCTCACTTTCAAGTAGTTTAAATGACGTGCAGCAAAAAATTAGCATACAAGGAAGTTATGTGGTGTTCACATCAGATTTTTTATCTTGCATTTTCCTGACATGTTTACTTAATATTATAATATCACCCACTGCAACACCAACTCCCCAACCTTTCCTCTGTGCAAATATTTTTTACCTACTATAGGTTCACTAGGTTTTTGAGAATTATATTTTGTGCCGCCTAATTCAAAAGCGGTTCTCTTGACATAAACTCCTAGGAATGAACGCTATGTTCAATTTTGAGTCGTAGCTCGCCTACCATTCAGTTAACAATGCCCGTAAATCAAAATACTATGATAAATAATATAATACATTACACTTACTGACAGCTTACGCTGCAAACTCGCATTAATCACTAATCCATTAAGAAATTATAAAGTAATTGCATTAGCTAAGGAAGAAAAAGATTTTTATTTATGTCATATTGGATGTATAAGCATGTTATGAAACAGTAAATAAAAATATGACATACATAACAGGCCGTAAAAAATAATTGACTCTTTCGGTTGATGAGAGTAAATTAAACTACGTAGTATTAGGTTAATGTTATTGGAAAAACAGTAATACTCAACCGGAGACATCTACCGGTAGTGTAGGACACTACTGTGGCACACAGTGACGTAGGTACACACAAGACGCCAAACAACAAACGTATAAAAGTGAGTTTGTAATATGGCCAGTGTTTTTTTGGGTGCGTTTACTTATTACACTACTTATTGAGAAATCGTATTATTTAAAGATTCTTAAGTAAAAGCCAATGACAATAAAACATATGAGGTAGCTACTAAAATATAGGCAACTCCGTAGAACATATTGACCAGTATTACGGGCTCACTTTTATAGAGCGCTTTTGTTAAATGTAAAAATACGCTTCCTTAAATTGGTTTTATTAATAAAATTGCGTTCGGAATATGGACGATTGCGTCTGTAAAATATTTTAGCACTATTAAAAGCTGCTTAAAATGTAAATTTCACATCAAATTAAAAAATTGATGTTTTCCTTGAAATTTAAATTCGTAATGATTTGTTTTTAATTAAAAAATAAAAATAATATAATCGTAGATATAAATGAGTATAATTTTAAAAAATAATTTCACATTTTGTATTGAATACACCAAATTGCAAACAATATTTGGGTAAATTATAAAATTATACCGCTGCTATAGTATTACCTGATATTTTTAATATAGACATTAAATTAATAACCACAATAATAAAAAAGCACGTATAATTTTCGTTTTTAAGTACAAACAAAATTCTATATTTTTATGCAACTCTGCAGTCTTTTGCACACTTAATCGCTGTTAACCGAAATTACTTTTTATTGTTTGCATTTAAATCAATAGTAGATATAAAAACATTCAAAATAATTATAATTTGAAAATTACTACATTATACAGTTTTTAAATTACAATTTTAAATTAATTATTAACAAACGAAAACAAGTGTCACACAACAATCTTTAAATGGAAATAAAACAGCTTTCATTGTTACAAAATCCCTTTTAAATTAAATTGTTTGTCGTGTTGATTAATGGTCATTTCAGTAATTGTATTAACGTTAAGTATGAAGTTTGAAATTTACATTTATCAAAATTTTATTAAGAATAATGTTATTGTAAGTTGAAGTGGACAGCAACCAACATTACAGTCGCGCTGTAAGATAAATATACTCTGATCTCTGATATTATTACATTTTTAGTGTTGCTAAGTGACAGTGCCATATTTTATCATGTAAAACATACATTAAATTTTTATTAATTTATGAAAAGATAGGAATAATATTAAAATTTATAAGTAGCATAATTTCGTCATCATACATCAAGTTTTTATTAGTAATTTTAAAAATTGTATAATATTTAGATAGATTTAGAAGTTCAAAATTTACCTCTTTATCAAGTACAAGCTATTTGAAATAATAAAGGCATGATTGTTCGAAAAAATTATAATATTATCTTGTAAAAATCAGAATTAAAATTTATAATTCAAAAGTAACAATAAATGTATACATGCTATTTTTTTTCCTGTTGCGTATAATTTGTTTAGGTTGTTATTTAGTATTGTTGAAATTAGTTGTTGAGTACACCAAATGGTAAATGCTTATCAATAAACAAAGAAGGCAAACAAAAGGTTGTGTTGAAAATAAACCTATATAAAAGCTGTAAAGGTATGTCCACAAATAGAGATGGAACAATGGTAGACATAGGCTGACATGTTGAAGGGAATGGTAAACATTCTTATACTTTTATACTTACCCCTGTCCGTCCGAGCAGCAGAGCATCCATCTCGCTCTCGGGAGTGGGTTGCGTCCCACTGATTGTTGCTATAGGAACGGGCTTCGCGTCCTCCATTCTTCCCTCGCTAGCCACACTCATTTAGACACTTTACACAACGATTATCACAACTACTAGCTACTAGCCAGTGTTGCCTCTCTATATCAGTGCGAAAATATATATCATTTATCTAGGTAAAATATATGTATATTCTTGTACTATTACGAAAATATTGAATCTCTATTGGTCTGTGACTTGGCATCTATCAGTGAGTAACAATAGTGTGTAAGTCTTGTAGAAAGATAAGAGACACTTTACTACACAGAAGAAGTAGTGTTAGCTACAATGCAGCTATTGGCCCCTAGGTACTATAATTTAAACCCTACACTAGGAGTGTTTAGTATTGAGCACAAATTTCCACTATTTAAATTTGAAACCACATTAGTATTGGCCCCAAGGTTAAGAATAGAAAAGGTGAGTAGTGAGTGTTATTGGCTGGGCATGAGTAGTGTGTACATCACGGCCACGGCACCGGAAGCAGAGTACGCGGGAACATGCCGCACGAGCTGACTCCGCGGGCGCCCGGCGCGGAATGCCGGCGACGCCCAGCCGCGGCGCAGCCTCTCACCTGCTCCAGGCCCCCACCACCGCTGCCGGCGCGACCCATAGCGTGCAATTACACATACATCTCACACAACAACTATTACCTTTTTCTTATATACAATCTAACGGACCAATTTCCACTCCACTTTTAATTTTAATTTATTTATGTACAAGTGCCACTTACATGTAAAAACTTTAAGTTATTATTATAAACCTGCATTTTTATTTGTAGATTATGGATTGTTGTAGATAAAAACAATCATTTTCTCTTGTACATTCTTACTTAATTCAACAAAAAATTAAAAATGTAATACCACAGCATAGATAAGTAAGAGTAGCGACGCTTGATGTATCCTCCAACGGCGGCCATGTTGAGAGGTGACCCAATGCGAAATTCTCATAAATATAGTTTTGGAAAATAAGTGCTTACCTAGTTAACGTTATTCAATTTTGTAACTAATTTTTTTATATTATTTTCAAGAACAAAATTTTTTAAATTAATAAAATATAAATATCTATAGTTTAAATATATAATTTACAAATAAAATAAATCATTCGGCATTGATAAATTTCTAAAATTAGTGTTCTTATTAATATTTCTATAGTATGAATACAACGATATTGCATCTAATACATTATATTCATCCCCAAATTTTTCACATATATTACATGTTTAAACATTTATTAA
The DNA here is from genome assembly GCA_035578165.1 of Stenolophus ochropezus. Taxonomy (NCBI): domain Eukaryota; kingdom Metazoa; phylum Arthropoda; class Insecta; order Coleoptera; family Carabidae; genus Stenolophus; species Stenolophus ochropezus. The sequence goes on from JAQOWZ010000017.1 coordinate 25,343,565, forward strand.
TTAAGTATCCATAAAAATAACGAAGTGAGTTTTCTAGTGGTAGATCACAATTTCAGTAATCTGCGTCAATTAATATTGAACCTGATTATTTATTTAATAATTTGCTACGTGTTACTTGATTTTCAAAATTAGAAATTTCCGTTATAATTGTATTGTAATCTTTTGAACAATTTTGACATTAGAGTGAGAATACGATTCTTACGAAAATCAGCCAATCACAACGCTTAAAAATGTTGTACCAATAATTTATTTTTAAAACTAAAAAAAATATATAATATTTTTGAATCTAAAATAAAAAATGACACATTTAAATAATTATAAGTTTGTATTATATCTCAAAATTGTGCCCTTGAAAATACTTTTTGCATACGTTATTGACTAAACAATAAAAGTATTTAACTTTTTTATTTGAAACATTTTCCCGAATATTCAACTGTTTAGGAATTATTAGTGAATAAAGAAGTGGATCAAAATCAGTTTTCCGCCATTTTCTCATGATCTATGAGGAATTTTGGGAGAAAAATACCGTTAAAATCGCACCCCAGATACGCACAATAACATTTAAGTCTTAGCTGTTATAGTTTCCGAAATCATAATGGTGGCCGATGAAATCTGGACATATAAGCTACATATAAAAATTAAAGTTGACACCGGTAATTTGAAAATGGTACGAGATAAAAAAAATTTGAGAACCTTCGTAAATTTATTATAAAAAAGTTCCTGAAGAAAGTGCACACCAAAATCACTTGACCTTTTAATTTTGGAAGTTATGACAAAAATTAAAAACTGTAAAATTAACGTTTTTGGTCATACCCAGTAATCTAAGCATTTTTTAGGAAAACAAAGACATCGTTAAAATTGTCCCTTAATGCGGCAACTGTGATCTAATTTAACAGACCTCGTTACCTCGTAACTTGAGATTCCCATGCTAAACAAGATATTTGGGATTTAGGACATATTTATTTCGGCGAAGCATAAAACCTTGACTAAGATAAGAAAACGGTTTGAAAACCTTTTCGAATATGCGGTCCGTCGCTTAAAAACAACTGTAATCGATATTTGATTCAGAAGACGTCAAACTAGTAGAAAAAAATTAAATATTACTTTCATTTTGAATAAGAAATAACATTTATTATGAAATATGGAATTTTTTTCAAAGTTATCATCATCATCATTTATAAGCACAAACATTCCGAAATGGAACAGAGCCTAAAATACATAGGTACTCAATGTTGTACCTAGCATTTTAAACGCCCAGGACAAAATATTTGCTACCCTCCCCTCTTTTTCATTAAAAAAATGTTTTATCATAAAAATAAGTAGCTCTTTTACTAAAAAATATACATTGAAACTTTGAAATAATGCATGAATAAATTAATCTACAATTAAATTTTTCTAGTTTTAACTGCTGCAAAGTCGGTGATTACGTCGTTGTAATCTATAGACGAAAAAATTGTGGCTGGTAAATACTACTACAGATAATTTGCTTCTTATTGTTCTTAATGTTATATTACAGAGTTCAGAAATATTTAATAAAATCATGGTTATTTCATATATTACAAGCTGTAACTAAAATATTATAAACAAAAAATTCAAAGGCAAAAAACGGACGCCTTTTTTAATTTTGTCATATTTGTCAATTAGCTAGTTTGTGCTCTTGATATACAACATGCTATTTGGTCTGATCATTCACATGTGATTTTGCCGCTTCGTAAACTTCGGCACCTGGGACTGTTAGTTGTTCAGGGTATTAGTTATTTCCATATTCGTGTGGTTAAAATATATTTCTAACGGGGTGTCCCAACAAGAATCTACAATTTAATTTTTGAATAAAACACATTAATCAATATCCGACAAATGACCGCCAAAACCAACAAACTTTTACTCCTTTCACAAAATTTGTAATGACATTTTCGCACATTTGTGGCTCGATCTCCGCAATGATGCGTTCAATTACATCCTTTAACTTAGGAACCGTTCTCAGTTTGTTCATATAAACACGTGATTTCACGTAATTCCACAGAAAAAAGTCAAACGGCGTCATGTTGCGCCTCAACGCTAAAGATGATGTTCTAGCAAAGGTGACATCCGTAATTTGGTTTTTAAACACCCAATCGGCGAATTCATTTCTTTATATATGGTCGATTGGCAGTATTTGTTGCGTCAGTTGAAGCTTGTAAAGATGTTGATGAAGATCCACTGTCTAAATTCGTTGCATGATGCTCTTCGAAATATTTATTTGTAGTGAACTTTACATATGTAATTGAACCACATTGCACAAATTTTTAAATTATTCTTCCAATTGTCGATGAATCGGGTAAATTTCGTCGACTTAATATTATATACGCAATTTGTTTAGTGTCTCTAACGAATTTTTCACGTTTTCGAAATATGTATTGACGATAACAATACGTTGTTCGACATTAAAGCGACTCATTTTCACTAACCCCAATATTTGTTGATGACAACTAAACAATTGCAGACTTTGTCAACCGGAAGGAATGAAAATGATGATAAATTTAAATTGTTCATACTTATTAGAACATCCGTTATATAAATTTATATGTATATGAATGAAAAAATGGTATTAAGCATGAATGATATTTATTTTTAATACAAACAAAAACATACAGTAACATTTTTAAAATAAGACTGTCAATAAAATTGCTAAACTGAGATCACGTAATAGCACGTCGCAATAAAATTTAATCTCTTATAGCTCGTGAACGAATTAATTTTTAAGTAAAATATATACCTAATACTCATTAATTAATCCTTATTTTCATATTCTACTGCAAAATATTTTGACAATGATATACAGCCCTATTATGTGAATGTTTCGTAAAGGATGCGGAGAGCAGAACCGTATCTCGTGGCTCATATCTTTTACGCTTTTATCCCATCCACTCCGTACCAACAATAATGGCAGTCTTTCGATTTCTATTATTGTGTAAAATAAATTCCTTTTGCTTTTGTTGAATAGGTGAATTGAATTTTTTCGCATTGGTATTTTAGCGTCTTTGTAAAAACTGTTCATCCATTAATATTCGTTTTAAAGTCAAATTTTATTAAAATTAAGAAATTATACAAAATTATTTAATTTACAAATAAGCTGTGACGATCAAATAATTGTAAATATACATTTTTAATAAATTCTGTGCAGTCATTTTTTTATTAATATTAATTATTAGATTCAGCTAAATTATCAGAAATGTCAAATTCGGTATGATACAACTTCCCTTATTATAAGTGACAATCAATAAAAATTACCTTGTTCAATAATTTATAAGTGATCAAAACATAAGATGATTCTGAAAAAATGGGTTTAAAATGATTTTCAGTATTGTTCTAAAGTGAATATATTTATTAGGCATTAAGCGAGTTCGCAGTTACGCCGTTTTCAAATAAACCAAGTACACATTATTGCGTACGAAAGCTGTTTGATATGTTTAACGAAAAGGAAAGCAACAGAAAATCGCTTTTTTGTATTTTAACATCTCCTTTCAGCTCGAAATACAAAACCCAACGATGTTATACGACCAATAAACCATTTTTAAATAACGATTTGTCCACAGAACAATTTTTCGTGGTTTAGAAGTAGATAGTGATCAGAGAGGGCTAAATTTAAGGAATATTGTGAATGCGACTAGTGCAATGCGTGCCCACACGCTGGCATTTATAAGTTTATACAGAAGGCCGTATTGCTCTACATTAGCTCCAATTTATGTATTCCATTTTTTATATTACCTGATATTTCATACTACATTTGTTTACGCATAACTGTACCGTAATTGTTTATTTATAATTTGGTTATCATGGAAAAAGGAAATGTAATATAATTTATGTAGACCTATATCGGACGTCTGTAATCAAACATTACACAATGACCTACGGATTCGATATATTCAAGAGAAAATATCTTCATACGCCACCAGATATCAGAAAAGACTCAACAGTCACCCAAACCACGTAGCGCTAAACCTACTAGACGGACGAAGTAAGAAGATTAAAGAGAAACAAGCCCCTAGACATGTAAACACAAACTTTATGTTAAAGCAAATAATATTGTAGATATTATATTCCTGCACGAGCACACCATTCATCATATTTACTGGTTGGCTGATCGAGCCAGTTGTAAATTAATTTAATAATGGGAGAGAGAGAAGAAAAAGGAACTAAATCGTAATTGTTTATTTACAATTTGGTTATCATGGCGGAAACTTTTACTTTATTTATATAAAGAAAATAGCTTGTATTGGTTTCCTACCTATCCTTCGATTTACCAGGACATGAATCTACTAAAGTTATGTTAGCTTCTAGCAAAATTTAGTAAAGAATTTGAAGAATGAAGCGCCTTGCTTGACATTTTTATTTATTTGAAACTTGCTTACTTTGTTTACACAAAAACATCAAGTTACCAATATAACGCATCTGCTTAAATTTTAGTTTTTATATTTTTATTTAAATTTCAAAATACTTTCGAAAAATATATTAACAATCCGATGTTAACATAACATGTAAGAATATGTGTGATTTTTTTTTGGAATGAAAATCCTTTACATAAAAAATGTATTAGAAAAGTACGAATTTTGCTTATTAAAAAGAAAATTTACTAAAAAATTCAAATTTGAAAAGCAATTCAATGTACACATGAGAACTGTTACATTGCACTGATGAAGCAGAAGTTTTTTCTTCGGTAAATGTGGTCGTTTTATCTTGATTTCCTCGCTCAATCGTGGTATAAAGGAGCATATAGCTCCCAGTTGACTTTATTTTACTTTTTTGAAGATAGTCGATAAAAATTATTTCACGTTTATCCCAAAAAAAAAAAGTAAACAGTTACCATCACCTTCCCAGCAAACTAAACAATTCTCCTTCTTCGGATATGTTCCCCGTGAGACGCATATTGCGTTTACTATTATTTTATTTCGCGGGTATAGTGGTGGACGCAAATTAAAATTAAATATACACAAGATATTTATGTAAAAAATTTAATTGTTAACTTGTTTACAACACGAAATTTGTGACACAACTGCACTCCGAGGTAAAACAAATCCATGAAATTCTTTTTGATAACTTAAAAGAATTTGATAAGGAAAAATATTTACACATTAATACTTCTTGTGTAACAATAGAGAAACAAAATTGATTATCTATTTAATAACAAAAAATAATAATATTTGCTGTATATCAACTTTTACAAAGTTATTACAATTTTGTTGATTCTGAGGATGCAGTAACTTTTCATTATAACTTTTCATTTCTTACGCGTTATTTCTGGGGAAGAAAATTATAACGACATACATAATCATCCATACCCTTGCCGGTATTCGAACCCGGGACATCTAATACATAAAGCGACTGTGTTACCCACCGGGGTCGATAAAAAAAGTATAGGTAATTGACTTTTTTTTCTTCAGGAAAAAAATCGACGATTTTCGGATTTAAGAAGTTTGAACAAAAAGTGGGTTAACCGGTTTCGGTCTTCACCGGGTTCCAAGCCTTACTGTACAGCGTATTCTATTTTAGAATTTTACTATAGTATCTCGAAAACTTTCTATGTGTCTACGTGAGGCCCTTTTTAGATGTATTTTTGTATTTTTATGTCTGTTATTAGGTCAATAATTATATCATTTCAAAGAGAAAAATACAACAATTTTTATGTTTAAAAACATATACGGTTTGGTTTCTCTTTAACAAATAGTTTGTATCTTAACTAAAAAATATGTCTCTCAAATATTTTTGATTACTTACACCACAGGATGCACACACGATACTTATAAACCATACATAAGTGTTTGGTGGATGCACGTTAAAAGTATCTTTCTATTTTATTTGACAATTTTTTTACGGTATGCTATTATTTCAATATATTTGGGGATTAAAAAAACACATCTAAAATGTTCGTATGTGGCCCATAAAATGTCCCATTTAACAAATCTCTTAAATTTTATGGTGTCTAAAATCCCAGTGGCAATGAAAAATTAGAAACCTCTATACCATACAAGTAGAAAATGTATTCAATATTAATTGATCACTATATTAAATTTATATTCTTCAATGTACCCACAGGGATACTGACCGCTTCCAATAGCCGAACAGAAAACGAGACATAGACAAGTAATATCTCTTTTGGAGTATATTCGTTGACTGTGAGTTGTTTGACAGCACCGAGACATTTTAAGCAAATCAACTTTCCAGAGATAAGAGTAGGAGAAGCAAAAAATACACTTGCTCCTTCAAGGTACGGATATTCAATTTGTTTTTATCTTTATACTAAAAGCAAAAGCTATCCTTGTTTCACTCCTGAAATATTTCGTTCAAAAAAATAAAAATGTTTATTACAAATAAATCAATAATTATAAATAGATATTCGCATATAACAAGTAGTGTATTACTCATACAGGGTTTGTCATTCTGCTTTATTGCCTCCCAGACAATCTATCTGGCATAACGGGTACACCATAGGGATCATTTTATTATTGTGTGGGAATAAATGATAAAGAATTTGAAATACTGGAATTTGAACTCGAGTAGTAAATGTTTAATCCAAACCAAAATTACAAACTATGTTTACCTTCCGCAGTTTTATTAACAGAGATATAGGGATAGTGAGTGGTAAAATTCGCGTACCAACTTTTTAATGAATAACCTCATTTGAAGGTCCATACTATTTGGTTTTAACATTTGTATGATAATATTTATGTGAATATATATATATATATATATATATATATATATATATATATATATATATAATTTAGATGTTCTATTACCGTAAGTAACTAAAGAAGTACAGTAGTTTAGATTTTGACTACAATATATTACAAAGGAATTACTTTTAATGATGTATATTGTCATTTTGAAAGATAAATTGTGCAAATATTAAGTATTTTTATAAACAGGAAGATAAAGAAATATATAAGGGACAGTTAATTAATTAAACGTCTAAAATGAGAGGCAATATGCTGTACATATACACAAGTTTTTTCTAAATTTAAAGTAACATTTTGTAGGATGTTATGCATTTTCATTTTATTGAATTAGTCACATGCAGTAACCCGAATAATTAATCAATATTTTTATTCATTACAATATTTTAAAATACTTTTCCAATTATAAACCAAGTATCGTGTTGAAGGTAAAATAAAATAGAAATGGAATTACTATGCTGCTTACATTACAAACATTAATACTTTTTTCTCATTTTATAAGAAAAATAATGTAGGCAAAACAAGCAATAAAGAATACAACGCAAGAAAATTTTTATGCAATTTATATAAATGTTAGAAGTAAGAAAACATTGGCTCTCATTTTCAAAGCTACCTATAATTTAAAAAAAAAAACTATTTATTTGTTGACAGCGATGAAATATATAAAGTTATAAGGGAGTAAGTAAGCAATGATAGTACATGTATTTCAACACAACATTTGCAACAATTTCCTAAATTTTCATTAGGTTATAGAGAGTAAATGAAAATGTATAACTAGTTTTAATTATAATGACAGATACCATATCGTTAATTGCGTAAATGCCCTCCAGCCAGGTGAATTAACCCGCCAAATCTAGTTTTAATTTTTAAATGTTACAGTCAATGATTTATTTATTAATATTAGTCGTTTAGTAGTATGTGATTACAGAAATGAAATTATTACTATTAATTATAAAGAAGTTATCCGCGACTGAAGCCATCGATGATGTCACTGCGATCGCTCAAATATTGGCGGCGATAATGAGTAATATGTTGTGTATACAACTTATATGTAAATGACGGTATGTTCGAGGGCTTACATTTTTATCAGAATTGCTTATATAAAAAAATCTGGTGTGTCCAACACAATACCTCCCGCCACTGTAGTAGTAGTTTGTTATTGCAGTTCAGAATATTTTGAATTCATTTCATACCTAAAATTTCCTTCATAAAATTTGTTGGACCAATATGACAGCTATTTTTGACGTTACTAAAACCGGAACCGAACTTACTTTGATTCACGCATGCGAATACATTTCTAATATATTTCTTCCATCTTTTTAAATATTACAGTAAAATTACTTCATTTTTACTTATTTTATCTTTTACTCTTACTTACATCAAATTTGACATCATATGTCAAATTTTGTGAACATATGAATAACTCATCTGTTTTATCGAAATTCCTCAGCCTAAACGATGTGTAAAATTATTATAATTTATATATATTTTTTTTCTATCTAGCTAGAACTTATATATAAACGTAATTATACAGATCGGTAGAAAATAAAAAAATCTTTGTATTTATAATAACGAAATTTGCGAAAATATGGTACTTAGAGGTATTTTTTAGGAAAAACGGTTTAAAGTTTCAAGTAAAGTACTACTTCCGGTTAACCAATTGTAGTCAAAATCTAATCAGTTCATCATATTAGAATAGAACTCTTAAATACCAAATATTATATTTTTTACATGTATCGTATTGGAGTTACCGTGGACGAAAAATCGTCATAGACACACGCACACACACATGCACACACACACGCACACACAGACATACAGACATCACGGTAAAAATAGTAAAATAGTATTCTAGGGACCCTAATTCGTGCTCATATGTTGAAAACTCATACTCGAGAAATCTGACCAAAAACAATACCTCCCTTATCTATATATTGATAGGCGGGAGGTAAAAATACAGCAAATATAACATGCTACGTTTATTATATAAAAGAATAAAGGTATGTTTCATATATAATTTTATTCTTTATTAGATAAAAGAAGCTACTCCAATTTCTCATTGTATTTTAGAACGAGGGGAAATTATAAAAAAATGTAATTAACGTAGATAAAAATATATTTTTTTAATATATTTTCGCAATGTTTCCCAACCAGTGCATTAAAGTGCAAATATCACGAAATTAATGGTGCGAATCCAGGGGATACTACTTGTAACATCCGTCGTACTCTGTCTGTAGGCACCACCAGTATTTTTTCATATTTGTGACAGGCGATACGAGATCAGTCTGAATCAGTAGTTAAAATTTACTTCAATCTACACCCAATTATAACGTTCTTAGTAATGAGGGAGGGAATGAAGAATATCGGCAAGGAGCGAACCTTGGAAACATTTGCATGCTTTTTCTTACCGTTGTTTTATTTCGATTTTTTTGTATATTTATTAAATAATGTTTTTTATTATATCAAATATTCAATATATATATACAGGGTGTTTGGCGAAAGGCCGGCACTTACCATATTTCGTTTATTTTGAGAGAAACAAGAAAATGTTAAGAAGAAAAATATAACTAGACAAGGGGCTCATAAAATTATCGTAAGAATAATATTGTGTCATTTCCGGTTTTAGCGGAAATGTGTACAACTTTAATTCTAGCATAGGGAATCGGTATTTTTATATATTTTTCAAAATGTAAATACAATTAGCTTTACATTGATACCAAAATATCATTGTTTTACTTCAACCATTTCAAAATAGCGACACTTTATTTTTAAAATATTTACTAATAAAAATTCATAAAAAAAATACACCATAGCCAGCTATTTGAGATTTTGTTACCTAAAACCAAACAAATAATGTCAAAAAAAATTAGATCTATTTTATGAGTCCCTTTGACTAGTTTAATTTTATTCCGTAACATTTTTTGGTATCTTTCATAATAAACGAAATATTCTGGGTGCCGGCCTTTCGCCAAATACCCTGTATATATATATACAAACAATGGGCTACAACAAACACCTATATATATATATATATATATATATATATATATATATATATATATATATATATATATATATATATTATCATTTTTGCAAGACCTGCACAGTAAGTTACCCATTAATAACAAAATTTAAAAACAGTAAGTGGGTTACTTACAATTCATGGTGGATGGTAAGTATTTAGTTTCCACATCACCATAAACATTCATGGCACTCTTACTCTCAATTGCAATTCAAATTTTATTTTTGACATCAATCTGACAGACGTTAATTTTGAAACCTATTTTTCTTTTTCTATTATTTTTGTAGTTATTGCAAAAAATAGCTTACTAACCTTGAACTGTAAGTGATCTTTGAAGTCTCGAATGTTTAGGAAATCTCGACCCTTCGTGTCTCGACTTCCCAAGCAACATTCTCGACCTAAAAACTGTCACTTACAGTTCACGGTACGTAATATACTATTTCGACATACCAACTACTATACATATTACAATTATTTTTCTGTATTTATTATTACGAATTCCGTAATACAATAAAAATAATATGGCAGAGGATCCTGCAATCCGAGTCCAAATCAGTTACATGTTACTCAAGAAGTAACATCCCAATGATATGAACAAATTATGATACCATTACTGAAAGCTGCAACATTGCATATTGACAATATGAATACTACTAATAGACCTTGTTTATGTAACTTTTTACATTTATTTATGTTGCAGTGGTTTCCGAAATGTACCTACTGTAAGTCCTTTCTTTGATAATAGTAAAATTAGTGATCGTCTGAAGTTTCGGTTTCGGCCAAAAATGCTGCTTTCGGCCGAAGTTACAGTTTCGGCCAAAAATTTACCAAAACTAATATTTAATTTTTAGAATGAAGACGAAACTATTTTGTAGAATTAAGAAAAAAATAACGTTATTTTAGGAGAGCATACATTTTAAAGGATCCTGTTAGTTAGTAACAAATATTTCGTGAAAAGATTAATTATATTTGATTATTTTTGATATTTATACGGTGGTGATAGATAATTAAAGACTTTCCTTCCTTAGTACAGATAATATATCTACAAAAGTAGTCATTTTCTAATAAATTGAAATCTTTAATTTAATAAAGAAATTCTGATACTATAATTAATGTAACTAGTTAGAACTGTTATCATGGTTGTTTTTCAGATATAAATTGTCAGAGCAGGAGCTACTAACGCAAACTGATGTCAAATGTGTCTTAAAAACAAAATGCTTCTCAGGCTTTAACCGGGACGAAAGTTTTTCAGAGGTTGGTAGTAGTGTTTATCACTGGTTTTCACAGCTTATATATTATATACATTATTTTTGCACAATTTTTAGTAAATTTATTTCAAACAATTATTCAGGTATTTATAATTAATATACGTAACTTTGATTCATCAAAAAAATATTCGAAATTTTAAAATTTTCACTATACGTGCACTACACATAACCTCACTTTAAGAAAAGCACATGTTGCTGTGTCAACATGACACAACTTTTAGTTAATTCTTGTTGTTTTTAGGATGAGTAGAAGTCAGAGAGATGTTTCTCCAGAGGTCCTAAGGGATTCCAGTCCCAAGGACGATCTGAATATGGAAGAGGAGCTCCTACGTAGCTCGACTCCATCCACTTCCAAACTTGAGGAGACTATCGGAAAGCTCCAACTAAGTGAGCAGAAAAGCAAACTGAGCGGTGCCGCCAGAAAACGCTTTAAGTGGCACATTAAAAGTGGGCTTAGTGCTGACGAAGCACGTGTCAAAGCCCTTCAACCCATGAAGGATAAGGGTCCAAAACGGACCCGGTCCGAGGAATCAACGCCCGAAATGTCTGTTGAAAGGCAAAAAACAGAAGCTAAAGGCCAACCCAGCAGTGGTGCCACAACCTGATAAGGCTACGCCGTCTGTGAGCTTTAAACAGCCAATCCTGGGCACACGCGTCGGCATCCTGCACTATAATTATCCGGAGGATATTTTAGAAACAGGACAGCTGACGAAAATTCAGGGTGCAATCCTGGATTTAATTATTAAAGAGGCTAAAGGCTCTGTGAAGCCTAAGTTTCTTGGGACAACCTTTAAGTCCGGATGACTGAGCGTCAACTGCGCCGGCAAAGCCACCGCCGAGTGGCTAATAGGCAAAGTCGACAGCTTAAAACCTTGGGAAGGAGCCCATCTAAAAGCTGTAGAGGAAAAGGATTTGCCGAAGTCCAGCATTGTAAATGCATATTTCCCTAACAGCAAAAACAATCCAACAGATCAGATATTGAATCTGATAGAGGTCCAAAACGAGGGCCTGGACACGCAGCAGTGGAGGGTTTTAAAGAGGACAGATGAGGGCTCGGCAGTGCTTCTTACACTGTCCATAGACTCGACGTCCTTAAGCACCCTTAAAAAAGCTGATTTCAAAATCATTTACAAATTTGGCCAGACAACGATTAGGCTAAAGGGTAAAAAACCCAACAAAAAGCCTACCGACGTCACTGAGAGAAGGAAGCTAAATCTTCAAGTTCCCTACTTGAAGGGTACTAGAATTGAGTTTTCTACAGAGGTTAAGCATCTAGGAATCATTCTAGACCAAAAACTCACGTGGAACTCACATATCAACAAGATTACAAAGAAATCAGCAGTGGCGTTAAACACATGCCGTCGGCTTCTGAGTAAAAACTGGGGACTACAGCCAAAAATGACCCATTGGGCATATACTAGTGTTGTAAGACCCATGATCACCTACGCGTCACTTGTATGGTGGCCAAAAGTGAAACAAATCACAGCACAGGCATCACTGCGGAAACTACAACGCATGGCCTGCCTCAGTATTACAGATGCTATGAGTGAGTACCTGTCCGACTGCAGCAATGGAAGTGATTCTGGGGCTAACACCTCTACACATTCAGGTGAAAAAAGAGGCGATGCAACAGGCACTGACTCTCTGCAGAACGAAACACTATGCTCGGAGATTTCGTAGGCCACTTGGAAATTCTAAGGGAAGTACAACCAGATAAACTGGCCTTGTCTGTCTGTGATAAGATGACAACAAAATAAAATTTTGACCAGAAGTATAAGGTTGTTATTGGTAATCGCCTTGAATGGGCAACGGAAAGACCTGTTGTAAGGGATTCTTTGTCCTGGTTCACTGATGGTTCAAAATTGGATACAGGAGGAACTGGAGTAGGTGTGCTTGGCCCAGATTGTCGAATTAAGGAATCCATAGGCACCTGCTTCACAAATTTTCAGGCTGAGATTTATGCAATAATTCTCTGTGCTCACATAAACCTAGATAAAGGTCTAAAAGGAGCATTAATAAATATAATGTCAGACAGCCAGGCAGCTTTAAAGGCATTGAATGCCTTCACATGTAAATCAAAGCTAGTCTGGAACTGCAGGGAGACTCTCCAATTGCTATCCGAAGCAAACCAAGTCACCCTACGGTGGGTACCAGGGCACGAGGGAATCCTAGAAAACGAAAAAGCTGATGAACTTGCAAAAAAAGGGGCTAAACTTTCATAACACGGGCCGGAACCGTCATGTGGTCTTCCACAAAGCCACTATAAGAAGGTGGTCAAAAACTGGGAGGAATCTGCCATATCCTTCTATTGGAAAAATATTCCAGGCCTCAATTAAGCTCGAATATTCATTTCCCCAGCTTCGACAAACGCCAAAGAGTTACTAACTCTCAGCAAAAAGGATCTCAATATAATGACAGGAATTCTCACTGGCCACTGTCCTTTAAAGTACCATTTGCACAAAATTGGTATAGCTGAAAATGAAACCTGACGACTCTGTGAAGAGGACGAAGAATCGTCGGAACACATACTGTGTGAATGCCCAGCCGTAACTGTGCAGAGACTCAATCAACTAGGTAAGAGGTATCTTACGGCAGATGAGATCAAGAACTTGACTCCTGGAGCCATAATCGGCTTCATCAAAAATCTGAATCTACTTCCGGAAAACTAAGTAAGGACTGTGTCACAATAGATCTTCTAGGTCGCGTTGACAAAAAGCGACAAAACGCTTAAACCTTCGTATACATACAATACAATACAATATGTATACGGTGGTGATAGATAATTAAAGACTTTACTTCCTTAGTACAGATTATGTATCTACAAAAGTAGTCATTTTCTAATAATTTGAAATCTTTAATTTAATAAAGAAATTGTGATGCTATAATTAATGTAACTAGTTAGAACTGTTATCATGATTGTTTTTCAGATATAAATTGTCAGAGCAGGAGCTACTAACGCAAACTAATGTCAAATGTGTCTTAGAAACAAAATGCTTCTCAGGCTTTAACCGAGACGAAAGTTTTTCGAAATAAGCGATTTACAGAACTTTTGTGTCTTCTTCTTTTGCAGTGAACATCTAAAAAAAATATTGACACTTCCTTAAATGTAATTAGTAACAAAATTATCTTGCAAAATATAATCATCTTTTTTAAAATGTAGCTAACAAATTTTCATATATTTTGTTCCTTTTTTCCAGTTTTTATTTTCAAGATCTACGCTGATCGTTTGTAAATTTCCTCAAAAATGCCGCATTTATTTACAATTTTAACTTTTCTTGTAACAACATTTGGAAAAGAATGAAAAGCAATATCTTCGTCTTTATTAGCACGGGAATGACAACCGTAGATACAACAATTTCTATTGTTCACCAATTTTCTCGTCTTTGGGAAATGATCCCTGTTATATATTTGAGATATGTAACTATTCCGAAACTTAAAATTCTAAAAATAAAATAATAATTATATATAGCCGTGTAGACCCAAGGCTTTATGGACGACTTTTCGCCACTGAGTTCTACGTTGAGCTGAGACTCTTTAGATCTTCCTCTATACTTCACCCGGTACACACTGCCCTATCTAATAGTTTTTTAGCTGCTCTGCTTGATGGCAGACTAGAATCATGGCCGAACCAAGTTTTTCTCATTTTATCACCTCTGCTATATACGGTTCACCAAATAATGTTCTAATTTCTTCATTTGTTTTTCCTATCCACATATCCCTCACCTTTTGTCCACCAAATATTTTTCTTAGAATTCTTATTTCCACACACTTACTCTTTGTTGCTGCCCTGGAAACACTTTTGTTCTTAATGACTTTTTTTAAAGGAACCACACATCTTGTTCCGTTTGCTATTCTTCTTGTAATTCCTCTTCTTCTTGTTTTTATTACAATATAAGCTACTATTTCTTATTATCCATTCTAGGACCACATTGAAGAGAACCAGAGGGCAGAAACAGAGCCTTAGCCCTCTAGGCACTTCAAAGCTATTTGACGTTTTATCTTCTATCTTCATTTTAAATTTTGTGATACGGTGTGTCATTCTTATTAAATTGATTAATTTAGTAAGAATGACAGTTTTTCTGGGATTGAAAAATATTTCAAAATTTCATATAGTTTATTTTTATTTATTTTGTCGTACGCCTTCTTAAAGTCAATAAACAGAACGTGTGTTGGTAAGTTGCTTAAAGCTATTTTCCATAATTTGATTTAGGATAAATACTTGTTCAATTGTTGAACTGTTACTTTTAAATCCTGCTGGTGATCACCTATGGCATTTTCTATTTCTTTTTTTATCGGTTAGTTAAACTCGTAGTGTAAATTTATAAATTACGTTTAGAAGAGTTATTCCCTTTTTTACGTTCTGTAATATCTTTCTGATTTCTTCCTTAGACAGTATTTCATAATTTGTATTTTTATTTCTCCTTATTCCATGCGTTGTCTGGAAATTATTTACCTGCTCTTCGTCTTCCTCATTTATTTTTTCATTGAAATATTCAGCCCATCATTTTACTTTTTTATCACCCGTCATTAATTGACCCTTTTTATCTTTGCAATATATTTGTCTATGATTTCTCTATTTTTCTTGTAACTTTTCTCTTTTTTTTCTTCTACATATAGCCTTTGCTTCTTTCTTCAAGTCATAATGCTTTATTTGCTCATTGTCTTCTTTTATCATTGTGATCAGCATTTGATTTCATTTTTCTAAAGCTAACTTAGATTCGATGTCAAACTAACTATTTTGTACATTTCTTGCTGAACTTGTAAGTACATTACTTGCAACTTTCTAATATATAAACTCGGCTTCATGAGGTCATGAAAACGCTATAAGTAGTGTGGGTTACACTCTCGCCTGTATAGAGTCCACCGTGGCCCAGGACATCAAATCCATTCTACTGAGCAAGACTCATTGACGGTAACTCACCCCGGCCGACATGTCTGGTCTGCTAGTGTCACTAAATAGGTCAAGTGAAATAAGTGCGATGCCGCTATTGTTCAGAAATTTTATAGTTTCTGGAATATTTCTATTTGATTCGAGAATAATTACCCACAGGTATAAATTGCGCGTGGGCCTAGAGTGCACTCAGTCCAGTGGAGAGCAGTGAGATGTGAAGTGAAAACAAACTTTTAGTAATTAATGTATTACTAATTTTAAATTAAATTTGTATTATTTTCGTTTAAATAAGAGTGTTTGATATTTTATCGTTATTTAATAAATTTGTATTACCCATCTAAATAAACGTTACGATATCTTCTATTCTATTAGCATCTGGATATAAAACACCTACATACATTATTAGCCCTTAAATTACAAATACAGGGTTCATCGTGAAAATGCAAGACTAACATGGATCACATCTCTCATTATATTTTGAAAGCCTGCACTTGCTAAAAATCGTATTCATCAACAATTGTGTGGTAATAGACATAGCATTTGATGTTTTGATATTACTTTCTACAAATGGTCTAACTAAATCGGAATTTTGCAGAATAAAATCTGGAAATCTGTAATGTGTGGTAAATAATAAGTATTACTGTTGTCTTTAAATAATTAGATTTTTCACATTGATGATGAAGTACAGGCTTATTGTAATCACGAAATCCTTAAAATATTATGACTACAGATGAGATGTGGAATGCTGTATGCTATAGAGGAATGTATCACAACATATTGCTTTGAAATTTTGAAGCAGTGTGTAATCAAGACTAAGACGTAGATGTTGACTTCTATTCTGTTTGGACGGTTTAATTATTAATTAATTGTTATTGGCATTGTATTTTTCTTAAAAAGGTAAAAATCGTTGTATTTTATTACTTTAGTGATTAAAATTAATATTTAAAAAATTATATATTAAGAATGTAACGAATTTCCACTAAAACTGCTAGTTACTAGTTTTAATTTATCCCTTATCAGACGGTATTATTCTTTGTGAATTTATTTTACGGTGTCATGGATGCAGCAAGGGATATGTATCTAGCACCGATGTTAAAAGTTTGGTTTGGTATTAAACCTCTTTTAGAATAGGGTTAGCGCTAACATCAGCTAACTAACCCGATGTTACCGTTTACACTCTTTCGGGAATTACGTTGTAAGTATTCATTAAAACATTCTTGTGAAGAAAATAATTTTGTGTTGTTTGTATTAAATTGATCTTACACAGCTCTAAATCATATATTATCCTCCATTATCTTCAATGTTGGATATAGTCATTGTAATCAGTTCATTTCGGCAACATGCATCAAAGTATCAAAGATATCCATTATTAAAGCCACCTTGGAAATATAATTAAAACATTAAATATGATTAAAAACATGTTAAAATATGTATTTTACCTTCACTGGTAGGCAAAAATTTGATTTTTCGTAAATATTTTCGATTTTTTATGTTTATACCCTTCTGATTTTCGTATCAGAAAAGCTATTACATTAGTAAATTTGCCGATATCCACATGAGCTTAGCAAAAAGGGAATCAGAAGGGGGAGAGGGGGGTAGTGTTTGTTCCCCTTGGGAAATTATTCTTTACTATAATTTTATTTATTAATATTTTACCAGAAAATATATTTCTCAAGATTACTAAAATTGATTCTCTTTGTAATTTACAAAATGTAAAATAGGAACTCTGATTTGGATATTTACTATGCCTGACGCGAGAAACATACTTTTAGTACTTGTCCTTAAAATTTACATGACTCACTTGATTTTGTAATAATTTTAATTGAATAAAAGTATATTCTTTCTGTCAAGGCACTCTAATTGCAGGTTAAAAAATGACTTGTATTCGGTTTTTTCCGTCATGGCACTCTTATTATTGTCATATTTTAATCAAATTAATATAAAATTTCAGATGCATTTTTCTCAAAAAAATCGTTATGTTAGGGTATGATAATATTATATTATTGAATTCAGAATAAAATTCTCTATTGAATAAGCAAATAAAAAATATAGGTTCACATTTAAATTAAAAAAGTTGGGACCCGTATTTTGAGAACCACTGGTTTAATAAAAATTTTGTTTATCTCATGTTAATAGTGTTGTAAAATAGAAATTGTTTGCTAATTTAACCGACCTCGTAGCTCTTACAGTTCTCGAGATAGCAATGGTGGCCCATTTAAAATGAACACCCTGTATATTCTGCAAATAATAGAACATAGTTGTAACCTTATTTATATGTCAAAATAAAATATTTGTTTTTATTCTTATTTTATTTATAATGTTGGTATTCAATTTCACAAATTTCTTTTCAGAGGACCACTATGCAAAATACATAATTTCACATGTTTAATTATCAGTGAAAATTGGTCATTATATATCATTAGCAATGCAGTATGCAATGAGCTCGTTAGCCAATCAGGTGCGTCTAAACATGTGTGAAAAAATCATTTCACACGGGTTAAGAAGATTGGATACTGATTTACCGGCAGAAAGGATACGTCACACGCGTGTGATTAAACACTTGTGTGAAATATCTAATTTTCAGCACTAGTTATACAATATACTATTGAGGTTAAGTTAAATGTGAAATTACATATTTAGTATTCGTAAGATGTTTATATTATTTTATTATGTTGTTTTGTTGTGTAGGATAAAAAATAGAGTGTACTATATGGCAGTAAAGTTGTTGTCTGGTGCTCAAGAAGTATCCAGTCTCGACTGTGTCTCGGCCGTATACATATCCTTCGGACCAGAAAAGAACAACTTTCCTACCTAGCAGCACAAATAACTATTACATATCGTTTAGGAAGGAAGAAATATATTAGGAATGTATTTGCATGCGTGAATCAAAGTAAGTTTGGTACCGGTTTTAGTAACGTCAAAAATAGCTGTCATATTGGTCATACAAAATTTATGAAGGAAATTTTAGGTATGAAATGAATTAAAAATATTCTAAATTGCAATAACAAACTAATTTTAAAACTACAAATTAAATGTATTGAAAAACTTATATAGAATAAATTACTACAGTGGCGGGAGAAATTGTGTTAGGTACATGTTTTTTCACACTATAAGTATGTTACAGGTCTTTGCAGTATTGTCCAAGGCTCTGATGTTGTTAAAGTTGGATCTGAAAACTGTTGTTATTAAAAAAATCGGATTGCTGCATTTTCGCCGAACATATTTTCATTTTCACCCTCCATATAATTGTTTTACCGTTTACCTTGCATGTCTGTCAAGTTGGGGTGCCCAACATAAAAAAAAATAAAAAACAATATACCATCAGTTAGTGCTAGGTTTGTGCTGGTTTGTTCCAGAATATGGAAGTTTGTTCTATTTAAATAACAGAAATATCAACAATTTCAGTTGGCACCCCAACTTGACACTATCAAATTTATAAATAATAGAGAAAATTAAAAATAACTATACCATCAGTTAGTGCTAGGTTTGTGCTGGTTTGTTCCAGAATATGGAAGTTTGTTCTATTTAAATAACAGAAATATCAACAATTTCAGTTGGCACCCCAACTTGACACTATCAAATTTATAAATAATAGAGAAAATTAAAAATAACTATACCATCAGTTAGTGCTAGGTTTGTGCTGGTTTGTTCCAGAATATGGAAGTTTGTTCTATTTTAATAACAGAAGTATCAACAATTTCAGTTGGCACCCCAAATTGACACTACCAAATTTGTAAATAATAAAGAAAATTTAAAATGACAATACCATCAGTTAGTGCTAGGTTTGTGCTGGTTTGTTCCAAAAATTGGAAGTTTGTTCTATTTTAACAACAGAAATATCAACAATTTCAGTTGGCACCCCAAATTGACACTACCAAATTTGTAAATAATAGAGAAAATTTAAAATGACAATACCATCAGTTAGTGCTAGGTTTGTACTGATTTGTTTCAAAATATGAAAGTTTGTTCTGTTTAAATAACAGATATATTAACAATATTCTAGTGGGAATTTGAACTTGACATTACAAAAATTGTAAATACTAACACAAATTTAAAATGACACAACCATCAGTTAGTGCTATGTTTGTGCTGGTTTGTTCCAGAATATGGAAGTTTGTTCTATTTTAATAACAGAAATATTAACAATTTCAGTTGGTACTCTAACTTGACACTACCAAATTCGTAAATAATAGAGAAAATTAAAAATGACTATACCATCATTTAGTACTAGGTTTATGCTGGTTTGTTCCAGAATATGAAAGATTGTTCTATTTAAATAACATAAATATTAACAATTTCAGTTGGTACTCTAACTTGACACTACCAAATTCGTAAATAATAGAGAAAATTAAAAATGACTATACTATCAGTTAGTGCTAGGTTTGTGCTGGTTTGTGCCAGAATATGGAAGTTTGTTCTGTTTAAATAACAGATATATTAACAATATTCTAGTGGGAATCTGAACTTAACACTACAAAAATTCTAAATACTAACAGAAATTTAAAAATGACTATACCATCAGTTAGTGCTATATTTGTGCTGGTTTGTTCCAGAATATGGAAGTTTGTTCTATTCAAATAACAGAAATATCAACAATTTCAGTTGGCACTCCAACTTGACATTACCAAATTCGTAAATAATAGAGAAAATTAAAAATGACTATACCATCAGTTATTATTAGGTTTGTGCTGGTTTGTTCCAGAATATGGCAGTTTGTTCTATTTAAATAACAGAAATATTAACAATTTCAGTTGGTACTCTAACTTGACACTACCAAATTTGTAAATAATAGAGAAAATTAAAAATGACTATACAATCAGTTAGTGCTAGGTTTGTGCCGATTTGTTCCAGAATATGAAACTTTGAATATGGAATTTTGTATTGTGGAAAAACGAAGTGGAATTTGTAAGGTAAATACTTAAAATAATATCTTAATATTATCGTTAGTAAGGTAAATATTATCCATTAATTTTACAATAATTTATAGTAGAAGATGTATATGAAACTGATTTATGCGGGTTTTACAACCTTTTATGGAATGGTGGGAACCTTTGTGATCAGGAGCTATATATTATCCCAACTCAAAGGTATCACTTGAAGAGTTATTACAGGGCCATATTAAAGAAATTCATACTGTACTTACTTTGTGTAAATTTTGTAAACTGAAAATATAAATAAGAAATAAAAGACACAACAAATACATAATTATTGTTTCAGCATGACACACGTTTACAAAATGGTATTTCCAGGGTCTCTTCAGGGACTTTATAAGCGAAAATATGAACATGAATATTTTTTTTTTTAAACAACGAAGTATTTCTTATAATTACTCTTCGTAATTTATAGTTGAATTTATTTTAATAATTTAATCTCTTCTCCATTTAAAAATTGAAATTAGAAGACGTGTATTTGAAATGCATTATTCTTTAAATATTTTAATCTAGGTTTAAAAATACATAATTACGAAATATTTTCAAAGATAATTTCTGGTACGGCCCTTAATTTCATACGACAGAAGAAACTACCTGCCTAAAATAACCATTACCGCAAGTCCCATAAAACTTTATAAGGGCCAATCAGCTGAAGGGAAGAATAATGAATGAACAGGTAGAAGTAATTGAATTTCCTCTTCTAAGAACATTAATTTAATCCTTTTCGCTAGGCCGCCCATTATTTTTGCAAATTAGAAAAAAAATGTTCTATAATCAGTATAGTCATTAAAATTTCCTGCAGAGGTATAGCAACTCCCTTTATTTATATGTCTTTATCTAAAATATTTTATGATATGACAGTAGTTTATAGATTTGATAATTGTATATTGTACTGTAATTAATAATTGATTGTATATGTGATCAGGGGTATTAATCAGCTTTACAATAGAAGGATAATCTAAAAGGGATTAAAGCGGAGGGATCAACAAAGATTTGAAGTCAAGTTGTTCATTCTTAAGATATTTCTTTTCAACGATGATCTTTGAATGTCCAATTATTCTAAGAACTCCATTAATAGTTATTAATTTTCTTTATAGGTACAGGGTCAGTTTTGGACAAGTCATCAAAATGTAACTTCATTTCTCTGCTTGCAGTTTTTAGTACTATATGCATAAAATTGTTAATACGAATCTGTAGAGACCCTGGGAATACCATTTTGTAAACGTGTGTCATGCTGAAACAATAATTAAGTATTTGTTGTCTTTTATCTCTTATTTATATTTTCAGTCTACAAAATTTACACAAAGTAAGTACCTACAATATGAATTTCTTTAATAATGTCCTGTGCTAACTTTTCAAATGATACCTTTTAGTTGGGAAAATATATAGCTCCTGATCACAAAGCTTCCCACCATTCTATAAAATATAATAACTATAAATTATTGTAAAATTAATGGATAATATTTACCTTACTAACGATAATATTAAGATATTATTTTAAGTAATTACCTTATAAATTCCATATTCAAACTTTTATATTCTGGAACAAATTCGCACAAACCTGGCACTAACTGATGGTATAGTCACTTTTAATTTTGCTTTAGTATTTAGAAATTTTATAATGTTAAGTTTCAGGTTCCCACTAGAATATTGTTAATATATCAGTTATTTAAACAAAACAAACTTTCATATTCTGGAACAAATTATCACAAACCTAGTACTAACTGATGGTTTAGTCAATTTTAATTTACTTCATTATTTACAAATTCGGTAGTATTAAGTTTGGGTGCCAACTGAAATTGTTAATATTTCTGTTATTTAAATAGAACAAACTTCCATATTCTGGAACAAACCAGCACAAACATAGCACTAACTGATGGTATTGTCATTTTAAATTTATGTTAGTATTTAGAATTTTTGTAATGTCAAGTTCAAATTCCCACTAGAATATTGGTAATATATCTGTTATTTAAACAGAACAAACTTTCATATTTTGAAACAAATCAGTACAAACCTAGCACTAACTGATGGTATTGTCATTTTAAATTTTCTCTATTATTTACAAATTTGGTAGTGTCAATTTGGGGTGCCAACTGAAATTGTTGATATTTCTGTTGTTAAAATAGAACAAACTTCCAATTTTTGGAACAAACCAGCACAAACCTAGCACTAACTGATGGTATTGTCATTTTAAATTTTCTCTATTATTTACAAATTTGGTAGTGGCAATTTGGGGTGCCAACTGAAATTGTTGATATTTCTGTTGTTAAAATAGAACAAACTTCCAATTTTTGGAACAAACCAGCACAAACCTAGCACTAACTGATGGTATTGTCATTTTAAATTTTCTTTATTATTTACAAATTTGGTAGTGTCAAGTTGGGGTGCCAACTGAAATTGTTGATATTTCTGTTATTAAAATAGAACAAACTTCCATATTCTGGAACAAACCAGCACAAACCTAGCACTAACTGATGGTATAGTTATTTTTAATTTTCTCTATTATTTATAAATTTGATAGTGTCAAGTTGGGGTGCCAACTGAAATTGTTGATATTTCTGTTATTTAAATAGAACAAACTTCCATATTCTGGAACAAACCAGCACAAACCTAGCACTAACTGATGGTATAGTTATTTTTAATTTTCTCTATTATTTATAAATTTGATAGTGTCAAGTTGGGGTGCCAACTGAAATTGTTGATATTTCTGTTATTTAAATAGAACAAACTTCCATATTCTGGAACAAACCAGCACAAACCTAGCACTAACTGATGGTATATTGTTTTTTATTTTTTTTTTATGTTGGGCACCCCAACTTGACAGACATTTACCTTGCCTAAACCAATATTTAGTTTACTTCTAAAGAGATTACAAAATTTGAAAAACGGGTTGGTTGGTTTAAAAATTACATCCAGTATTATTTCGTATAATTTCTTTTCATAAATCTACTAATATACCTTGTTACCACTATTTTAAATATCTAATAAGCACGTAAATTGGTAAATTTCTATGCTTAATAAAAGTATACAGAATGACAAACTTGGTACACATAGTTTAATTTTTTCACTTATTTGTGTTTCTAGTAGAATAGTTTAACAAAATATCGAGCAAAATATTAAAATTAGATTTTATCACGAAATTAATTTCATGAATTGTACCGAAACTGAGATAATGCGTATCTACAAAAAATTGCTAAACTATGTAAATAAAAAAAGTAGTTTAATAGATTAAATGATCGGCTGTGGTGGCTCCTTGTATAAAATAAACATAAAAAGTTCCTTTATTACTTAATTTTTTAATAATATTTTATATAAAATTAATAAGATAATAAATAGTATATTATTTAACAAGCATAATATGTAGGCTATATTACACGAGGATGTAATTAAAAATACGAGCGGTAGCGAGTATATTTAATCATCCGAATGTAATGTAGCCATATTACGCGAGTCAAATACTATACTTTATCTACAACTAACAGGCATATAAAAAATCTGATATTATTTGTTAAATATTCAGTTAGGTGTGAGTAGTAATAGTAGTAATATATAGCTTAACAGATGGCGCCACAGTGTGTTATGTGTTAAATTATATGCTCTATTTATTATAGAAAAGTGTAGCGTGTAATATAACATTTCATATTACACTTGTGTAATATGAGTAGTATATTATATGTAGTATCACACGTATAATGTACCCATATTTCAATAGTTGTAGATAAAAATATTTATAATGTATACAGTCAAAATAATTATCGGAATTAAACTAATAATTTTTATACAATTATGTTTCAAAAGACCAAAAATTTAATAATTAATGATGATATTTTATAAACAATAAGGATAATAAAATTTAAGCAGTGTTTCATTTTTCTTGCATTGAAATTGTAGAAATCACTATAAACACTATAGTATAAAAAAATAAGACATGAAGAGACGTTCTACGTGAAAAAAACATTGTAAAATGAAATACTTGTAAAAATAACCATGTGATATTAATATTTAGAAAAACGAGAAGAAAAATGCTACTATAAAGAAGTACATATTAATGATATTTCGAATTATTTTAAAATGAAAAACATTTTCTTTAATAAAATGTCAAATTATTTGAAGTAATTGTAGTACATATTTTTCAAGGCACGTTGATCTAAACTTTTTTATTATTTATTACCTTTTATATTTACAACTGGTCTTAAGGCCAACCAGTAAATCAAATATATTAAAAATATAATACATATGAGTTACAATATCCAATGATATGCCCTCTTAATATTATATTAGACTACGAACACAAAAAAACAATAATCTAAAAATCTATTGGTTTTGTCCTTTTGAGACGCCTAATATCTTCATCATTGTTTAAGAGATTTGTAGCGAGTTCATTTGGGTGAATCTCTATTTTTTTCACAGTTTATAGCATATTTTCGTATTTTTTCTTGTATATGCTTGATTTTTAAGTCATTATGTATCGTTTGATTATTTATGTTCCATGGTGATTTAGCAATCATTCTTAATGTTTTATTTTGGAATCGTTGAATTAGGTTTGTGTTCGACTTTTTTGCATATTCCTACATCTGGATGCTGTACGTCCATTTTGAAATCATCCTAGTTTTATAAAATAGGGTTTTGTTTTCCATCGACAGTTGAGATTTTGAACCTAGTAGCTAATACATTTTTCTAATTTTTGTATCTAATTGTTTTCTTTTTGTTTTAATATGTTTATCGAAAGTCATACCCAAGTCGTAACTTCTTTTATATATAAATAAATAGTGGAAATAAATATTGTGTAGTTTTAAGTGTTTAAATAAATGTTCGTAATAATACTTACTCCTAAATTGGTGTATATATTTGTATATTCATAGTGTTACTACTTTTTTATTATCTTTTTGTTATTTATTATTCGTTTATTAAACCTAGTTATATTCATCTGATTATCGGTTTCAAGAATTGTTCAATATTATTCCCATTTTTGCTACACATAATCCACCATGTTGAATAAATGATGCACTACAAGTCTCATAATTATTTTGTTATCTTACTTCTCCATAAACTAATAGCATATCCACCAACTCACTATCACTGCATGCATTCATGTTCACAAAAACTATACTGCACTACATAATCAAAATACCTAACAACTAAAGAAAGAAGATTAATAATAATGTATAATGTATATATGTATCATTGCCAGATTACATTATTAATTACACAACATCAGACATTTATTGGGCGCTATGTAAACAATTACTTGTATAGTAGCAGATTTAAATAAAATGATTAAGAATAGTCATGAATCAGTGGTAAAAAAATATTCACGTTAAATAAAATATTTTTTTTTGCTAATTAAAAAAAATCTTTTTGTTCTGTGATCAGTGTGTCATGTAGTACATACCCTTATTTTTTTTCTGAGGTGTGAAGATATCTTGTATAAAAGCTGTGACAATTTTAACAATAGTTATATTTACGCAATAAGTGGGATATAGACAAGATATCGCACACATGTGAAAGATGCATAACGAGGCCGTAGGCCGAGTTTGTATATCACATAAGTGTGATAATCTTGTAGTATCCCACGTATTGCGTACAAAATTTTATCTACATCCATATGCAATTGTGTAAAAGTGGTAAATTGATATGTTTTTATTGGAATAAAAATTAAATTAAAGTAGCAACTGGTCGGGATTGTTTTTAAAATGATAGCAACGTGTTGACAATCACGGTAACCAAAATAAACAAGTACAATTTAAATGTTTTCTGCAACGTTATTTTAGACTTGTTCCAAGAATCTCCAATAAAATATGAATTGGCGTATAACAGGTATAAGAAATGGTGCGAAGAGAAAAAAAATTAAAGACACAATAAATGAAAAGGCTTTCTTGGTGTACTTTGGTTAATTAAGTAATATTCAAAAACCATCATCTCTTTGATGCTATTATTCTATGTTAAAAAAAGAATTTTTAATTAAGAAAAATGTAGACATAAAAAATATACTAACTTAATAGCATTATTGGAAAGAAAATTGGAAGGGTATCAGCTTAAGAAATCTCAAGTGTTAAGCAAAGAAAATATAACAAGATTTTTACGCGCAAAACAACCAATTGGTATAAACACAATTGGAAATGTACCAAAATTGATTGCTAAATTTTTGAATTTGCCAAACTCAAAATTGTGTACTGGTGACTGACTCTATAGCAGATATATTGAATGTAAAAAGGCACGTTGGGTGGAGATCAAATTCTGTTGCAGAAGAATATATGGAGACTTCCATTGAGAATAAAAAGAAAACAGCTGTTCAAATTTTGGGAGGAAAAGAAAATGTCATGCTCAACTACTAATATATCTACGAGTATTATTTCAAATAATGAACTATCTACGTCGACATTAGGCATCAATTTATATGATTGCAAAGACTGTGTTATAAATTTTTACAATAAATAATATGTTTTCTTGTGTAATTTTCTCTAGTTTTTTTCCTATATTTTATATTACCGTACTCGTGGGGTAATATTAAGAAAAACGCACAAATGCGGTAATATGAGCCATTACTTGTCTGAAATAAGTGAGATGCAGCATATATCGCGCGGTCGTAGATAAATTTGTTTAATCACGCAAGTTTTGAGTATCATTTGTATTTTTTTATTATTATTACTATTTTGAAGCTAGCGTGAAGAATTATCATATGGAATAGAAGGACTGATAGCTCTACTCCGCGTACGTTTTTGTATTTTCGGGGGAAGAAAACCAATTAAAGACGATGTCGAAAGATGTGTACGATGTAAAACATATACGGCCAAATCCAAAATGCTCATCTAATTGAAATTGTTGGAGTAGATTTTGCTGGACCAGTTTATATCCGACCCAACAAGAAAGCCTGGATATGCCTTTATACTTACGCAATTTATCGAGCTATGCATCTAGAATTAACTACATCGTTGTCAACCAATACTTTTCTACAAAGCTTGCGAAGATTTATCGCTCGGCGAGGTAGACCGAAAATCATCTACAGTGATAATGGGACAAATTTTGTTGGGGCGAAAACTGCCATTAGCACCGTAGACTGAAAAGCGATTAGTCAATATAGCGAAGCATAACAAATTGAATGGAAATTGAAGCCGCCTTCTGCAGTTCGGTGGGGTAGGTGGTGGTAGCGATTAATTGGGTTACTTAAAAATCGTCTAAGAAGGGTCTTGGGTCTTGGCACGAGCAAGCCTACATTACGAAGAATTTCTAACCGTGTTACGTGAATGTTAGGCGGTAATGAATAATAGATCGCTAACATGTATTAGTAATGACCCCACTGACTTTATTCCGTTAACCTCCGCAACATTTATGCGTGAATTAAATAATAATGAAGTGCCGGACTTAGATGCTGTAGACAATGTTTCGTTAAATGATCGCGTTAAATATTTAAAAAAAAGTTCGGGATGATCTACGTTCTAGATTTTGTTCCGAATACTTGGACTGGTAAAACAGAAAACTAAAAAAGACAAACAATGTCAGATTGTCATTACATTACCAAACGAATAAACTGGTCATTGGGGCGAGTAATTGAACTTTTACAGGGTCAAGATGGCCTAATACGCGTCGTCCGTATGTGAACTGCAAATGGGATATTACCTCGACCCGTACAACGATTGTTTCCTATAAAATGTTCAGCTACAACATTGACGGAGACTGCAATCAAACCCAAGCAAGTAGCGACAGAGGCTGACCAAAGAGAAAGATCTGAGGCAGCGCCAACCAAAGCGTTCCCTAAACAAGAAAATTCTGATGGTTAAATATATATAACTAAAAGTGGTCGACAAGTTTTTAAGTTTTAAATTTGTGTGATCTGTGTCCATTGTTATAAGTAACGTAAACGTTTCTAAGGTGGAAGGATGTTCTCGGTTAGAGCAATAGACACAGAAAATAAAAATGTTTACTTTAAATTAAAAAGACATAGTTTTTTGACTTGTAATATAGATTGATTCGTTTATTTTTTTATTTTCGTTCTATATGTATTTCTTCTTTCCTTTTAATAAACGTTCTAATCAATTTCAGTCGACGGGCCGTTGATTAGTAATAGAAGAACATGAAAATACCGTTTTCTTCATATGTAAAAATAAGACATATATGTTGAGACAAGTTAAAGACATTATCCCTCTTCAGTCTTCAGACTGTTGGAACGTAGAACTATTTCTACAAAATTAACTGATTAGATTGAACCAGTCTAAGAAATCGTCAGTCGCAGAGCATGCTTTGAAAGATTTTCATGAAATAGAATTTCAAGACACGAAAATTATTTCAAGATCTACATCTCTCAACACAATATTAATTAGAGAATCCATTGAGGTTTTTAGAACTATGAATAATAATAATCTGAATCAGAACGATGGTTCTTACTTGTTTACTTGCTTTGTTGTAATTGTCATTACCCTTAAGAAGGCAGCTGTCTATGCTGGCGGAACGTTGGGTTTAATAAATAAATAAATAATAAAAAACAGAACTAAAACTAAAATGTTTTTTTCAATAACTATGAGCTCTGAAAAATATTTTATTATTTATAACATGTTTATCTTACGTTTGAAATCTAAAATAACATTGATCAAGATATTATATAGTGGAAAATGGGCCTTTAATTTTAATATCCCACAATTTTCTCATCACATGTCCCTGTAAGTTCCTAGATTGAATTTAAATAAGGTAAATTTCATTAATCTTCTAAAATATTCTGCGACAGACTATTACACCGTAAGATGGTTGAAAGTTCTACCACACGCAATGTTGAATCAAATATTGGATACTTTTAGCGACATAGAAAAATATTTTTTGAGCATTTAATTTCAGAAAATCTTCAGAGAAGAGAACTGTTGTGTGTGTTAAAAATGTCACGCAAAGTGTTTCGTTAATCCTGTAATACAAAGTGAATAAAATTAAAGCAATTTGTATATTTTACTTTGTAAAAAGCCGCAATTTCTTAAAATCATTTTTATGAGTGAGTTAAAGCATACAATATAAGAAATTTAATACAAGCATCTTGGTACCTATCATTTAATGAAATATGAAATTTGTATTATTTTGATATTATGTTTTTCCACACGATTTTATTTTTTTAACTAATAAATACAAAACATGCTAAATAGAAAATAACATATGTGGGGTTTTGTTTTTCATTTATGTGTGTACATATTTATTAATTACAAAAAATTGGCTGAGTTCAGTTAATCTATAAAATCTAAAGAATTTCTTCTAAAAACTTTATTTGTAAATCGAATTCAAATATAAAAATTACTAATTATAACTATAACTAGATATTAATAAAATAAAAATTAATTTACATACCTTGACTGAAAGAAGCACCAAAATAATTCACTGCAGCAAACACTCTATATTAAGAAGCTTCGAACAAAATACTAATTGAAAATGTTACAATCTAGTTACAGGAAGGAAAAGTCATGTAGCATCAGTAAGATCAGTAACGGTTATTTTCAAAACTTTTCAAATCACGCACAGTATACAGATATTGCAGAAATTATTATTGGGTAAGTACTGTTATCTCTGTTTTATTCTATTAAACTATTAAAACTTTTTAGCACCTATTTAGACTATGTGCTAGCATCTCTGGACACTGGAATTCGTGGATCTTCGTACTATCAGCTGTCATAAGATTAGTACCTATGTATGTACACCGCAAAAACAAATATCTTACGCAGTCATTTTACCAATAGGTGTTTGCTGTATATCCTATTGTAACCTTTTATTTATTTAGGTGAAGTGTAAAATTGATTAAAACACTAATATTTATATAACTATGTTTAATTAAAGAAATATGAATTATAAAGAATAATGAAAAATAACTAACACTAAGAATTAACAAATATAAACACTATTTTAAGATTAACAATTATTAATAAATACTTAAACACTAAGATAATTTATTTAAACAATTAGAACTAAGCAATATTTATTTCAACACTATTTATATCACTGTCTATTTATTTATATCACCATCTGTTCACTACCCGTATCAACATAAGACTGTCCTCCCGATCTTTTGCTCGGGGTATTTAAGTAAAACATTTCCTTCTGGAATATTCGTCGATAATTCTCGAAATCAGAACAATGGGGAGCGGACGGACTTGTTCTGACCTGTTCGCTAGCGGCCGCCGCCCGCGCCGCGACCCTGGGCTCGCTACATTGCCCCCTCCTTAAGACTGTTTCGTCCCGGAACAGTTCGTTATGTCGAAATCTGCATGCATCACCCTTGGTGCATCTGGAAGTCTTGAAGAAGTAACAGTCGACGGTCCGTTTGAGCTCTTCTTGCCCGGTAAAGTTGAAGCTGCAGACTAGAATTTCCACTCCGGTAAAGCGGAAGATTGTTTCTAACATGCTTATAACAATCCTCCAATCCAAACCATCTAGTCCACAGCCTATCTTCGGTACTGCCAGCTTCATGATGTCGTTCTCCAACAGATGGTTCTTCATGTCACACAGAGAGTCCCATAAATTGCGGTATGACGGCTTCTGATATGAGTATTGTTTCGTAACGAGATAGTAAATGTACCGCTTGTGTTCTTCGTCATCATCCTTCAGTTGTAGCGTTTTTCCGACAGTTGGACGTTGGTTGGCCAGTTCTTGTATTCGTCCAAATTTTCTTTTAAAAACTGAAGCGATGCCTCGGGACATTTTAATGTCTTTCACTACACAATGCGCGAGAGAATACTCTGGGGACACGGTGAACAGATCTCGTTGTTCTTCTCTTGTCACGCAATATCGTGCCTTGTGACCAGTGGAATGGCTTTCCATGAAGTCATCAAATGTGGGTTCCTCAGCTACAACCCGGCGAACCGTCGCTCCACGATGATCGTCAAAATAATCACCAGCAAAAAGGGCTAATCGATTAAAGTGGACTACTCTCGGCTTTCCATTAGGTGTTTTCCTAATTCTGTAGACCACATCATTTATTCTTTTTACAATCTCGTAGGGACCTTCCCAATTCTTTTGCAGCTTCGGTGATAAGCCACGACGTCTTTGTGGATTGTAAAGCCACACCAAATTCCCAGGTTGATAACCACCTTTTTCAGCCTTGACGTCATACTGGTCCTACATTCGATCGCTGGCACCTTGAATGTTTATACGGACTTGTTCATGGATGTCGTTCATTCTTCTCCGTAAGTCCGTTACGTAGTCCTCCCCGGCTAGATCTTCACCGGGTTTACTGCCAAATACCAGGTCGCATGATAAGCGCAACTCCCGCCCGAATAAGATGTTTGCTGGTGTCTGCCCTGTTGTCTCATGCACGGATGAACGGTAAGCCAACAAGAACAGATGAAGATGTCGATCCTAGTCTCGTTGATGGTTAGAGACTACCTTTGAAAAATACCGATTTATTGTTCTATTCATCCGTTCAACCATGCCATCAGACTGCGGGTGTAATGCAGTAGTTCTGGTTTTCTTTATTCCTAATATCTTACAGATATTTTGGAACAGAGCAGACTCGAAATTCCTTCCTTCAGTCATTCTCTTGGTCCTTGCAAAGGTCTTTTGTTTGCCAATTATCATCGACTAATGTTGTTCTGGCGACGGTGGAGAGTTTTTCTTCTAGACGATTGCAATGCTTGTATTCGTCCTAGCAAGGTCTTCTTGATAATGCGTCAGCATTACGATGGCTTGTACCTGCTCGATGCTTAATAACAAAGTTATATTCTTGCAATCTTTCAATCCATCTAGCTGCCTGACCTTCAGGATTCTTAAATTGTAGCAGCCATTTGAGAGCAGCGTGGTCAGTTCTTATAAGAAATTTTCTACCGTACAAATATTTGTAGAAGTGCTCTACGGATTTCACGACAGCAAAAAGTTCTTTTCTGGTGACGCAATAATCCTCTCTGGTTTTGACAAGGTCTTACTAAAATAGGCAATAACCTTCTCTTGTCCTTCTTGTATCTGGGAGAGAACGCCACCAATTCCAACGTTGCTGGAATTTGTATCTAGAACGAATTCTCCATCTGGTAAAGGATAACTTAGGACAGGTGTGCTTGTCAAGGAATATTTAAGTTGTTTGAACGCAGCTTGACAGTCCACCTCCCAGATAAATTTTCTGCCTTCTTCAGTAAGCCTTGTCAATGGCTTCGCTATGTTGGCAAATCCATGTACATAACGTCGGTAGTATGTACAGAGACCAAGGAAACTTCTCAGTTCATGTTTATCCCTCGGTACTGGCCAGTCACTCACAGCCCTTATTTTCTCCGGGTCAACTGCAATACCCTTACCAGAAACTACATGTCCAAGATAATGCACTTCTTTTTGAAATAAGTGACACTTCTTTGGACTGAGTTTCAGATTAGCCTTCCTCAATCTTTGGAAAACCTCTTCCAAGTTCTTCATGTGGTCCTCGAACGTTTTTCCTACCACAATAATATCGTCGAGGTAAACCAAACATGTTTTCCACGACAGTCCAGCCAACACGGTTTCCATAAGTCGTTCAAACGTTGCAGGGGCATTGCAGAGCCCAAATGGCATAACAGTAAATTGCCAAAGACCGGTACCGATGGTAAATGCCGTCTTTTTTTGTCTCTTGGGTCTAAATTCACTTGCCAGTATCCGCTCTTTAGATCAAAAGGAGAGAAGATCTTTGATCCTGCCAATGTGTCCAGTGTATCATCTATTCGGGGTAGCGGGTAGCTATCCTTCTTCGTCACGTTGTTAAGTTGACGATAATCGACGCAAAATCTTGTAGAGCCATCCTTCTTCTTCACTAGCACCACTGCTTGAAGGTTCAAATCACACCTTCCGTCCTCATATCCTTTATAATTTCCTCAGCTTCTTCCCGCTTCGCCAGTGGTAATCTTCTTGCTGTTTGGCGGATGGATCTTGCGTCTCCGGTGTCTATTTTATGATGGACTACATTGGTTCGTCCTTTGTCCTTCTTGTCAAATTGGAACACATCTTGAAAGGTCCCAATTAAGTTCTTAGCCTTGGTTTTCTGGTCGGCAGTCAAGTCCTGGAACGATGATGACAGCTCCTTGATTAGAATATCTGGAACTTCACAGGATGTGTTGTCTTTGGCCTTTACAGTTCGAATTATTGATGATACCGCTGAACATTCACCTACTACGGTCCCTTTTTTTAGTATAACGGGATAAAAATTATTGTTCATTACTCGAACTGGGATTATCTTGTCGGTTTTGAGCAAGGCTTTCCCAATTACAACTCCAGTCCCAGTTTTAGCATCATCATTTTTTGGCTGGAGCATGACAATGTTTCCCTCACAGAAGCTACCCTCTATCTGTGCTTCCACGATTGATTCACTCCGTTCTGGGAGGGTTACATCTTCCGTTATTAATACTCGCATAGCATTTTCGTCTCGTGGATTTAATACCAGTTCTTCATCATTGACCATCATCACTCCATTCTTCAAGTCAAGTTTAAATCCATGCTTTTTCATTAAGTCCATGCCCAGAATAAATTCATCTTCTACGTCTGCTATCAGTGCGCGATGTTTAATGCACGTTTTTCCAATAATTATGCTCAAATCTATTTCTCCAGAGGCGGGAGCTTGTTCTCCTGTGGCTGTGCGTATTTGCCACTTTGTTGGGAGTAAATGTTTTCTGCATATTTTTCTTGCTAAGTCGGGTCTGATTATTGTTTTCGTCGCACCCGTATCCAGTAACATTTTAAACGGCCTTCTGTCGATAGAATCGTCTACATAGATGCTATTAGCTTGATGATGTAGGGATGCGACATAACTAATGGATTCTGGGGCTACTGGATTACGGGTCGACGATTGCCCCTTCGCATCAACCCGACTTAGTTTCCCGACTCCTTTTCATTCTTTCTTGATTCTGCTTTCTTCTGTTGTTTTTTGCAGAGCCTTTGCGGGTGACCTAATTCACCGCAATTCCAACAGCGGAGTTTCTTTCTTCCAGCGGCATGAATTTCAGATGTAATTCGTCTTATCCTGTCATCTAGATCCTCAGTGTCTTCAATCCTCTCAGCATCAATATTTCGCACTCGCGATTGGTTACGTGAAGCTTGTTTGGCTGCTTCATGATCTAAAACATATGAAAGTGCGTCAACCAGAGTTTTTGGTCGAGCCAATCGTAGTGCCTGCTGAGTTTCATTGTCTCGGACCCCATAGATAAATGCTTGTGTAGCTAGGCATTCCAAGACGCTGTCACGAGCTGTAGGGTGTGCAAGACAACCACGCGAGCTATGTCGGCTTCAAATTCTTGCAAGTTCTCTTTAGAATTTTGATACCGGTTTCTTAATTGCGTTTGGTACACCTGCTCCAGATGCGCATTGCCATATCGCATATCCAACCGCTTGACAAGTTGGTCATAATCTTCCTGTTCATCCTCTTTTAGCGTCTGGAGGATATCGATAGCTTCCCCACGCAGCGAAACTGTCAGCGCTGTAGCCTTTTCTTTGGGAGTCCAGCCATTTGCTTTGGCAGCGGCTTCAAATTGTTTTACATAATTCGGCCACGATGTCTTGCCGTCAAATTCAGGTGTTTTTATATGCATTCTCGAACTATTTTCTTTTTCTGGTTTCTTTTCTTGAATCTCATCCGTCTTAGCTATATCAGGATTTGAAACCGCTAGTGACGTAATTTTGGAGAAATTTTCCTGTAATTCTTCGATTTTCATATCGTATTCTGTTTTCAAATTTTTTTAATTCTCTTCTAATTCGTTTTTTAAAGATTTAGAATTTTTTAATAATTGTTTTTTTTAACATTCTTTTGTCTTTCTTGAATTTTCCATTAACTCTTCTTTCAATATTCTATAACTTTCTTCAAATTTTCTAGAATGTTCCATTAACTCTTCTTTTAATATTCTAGAACTTTCTTCATACTTCCTAGTACTTTCCTCTAATTCATTTTTCAAAATTTTAGAATTTTCAGTTAATTCTTCTTTTAATTTTTCTTCTAATGTTCGAGAATTATCCGTCAATTTTTGTTCTAAATTTTCTATCAGTTCTGCTTTCAATGCTCTAGAATTTTCTTCGGATTTTCTAGAACTTTCTTCTAATTTTTGTTCTATTGATCTAATAAAATCATCAATTTCGAATAGAAAATCATTAGGATTTTCACCAGCTTCTATTAGAGCTTGCCGTAGACGATGTTGTAGAACAGTCTTGGTTCCCGATATCTCTAACTCTCGTTCTTCCAGCTCCCTCTTGAGATCGGCCACTTTTAATTCACTTAATTTTACTTGTTTAGTAGCCATTTTATTTATTTTAATTTACACTTCACAATTTTTTTAATAACCCTCACACCTGATACCAATTGTAACGTTTTATTTATTTAGGTGAAGTGTAAAATTGATTAAAACACTAATATTTATATAACTATGTTTAATTAAAGAAATATGAATTATAAAGAATAATGAAAAATAACTAACACTAAGAATTAACAAATATAAACACTAATTTAAGACTAACAATTATTAATAAATACTTAAACACTAAGATAATTTATTTAAACAATTAGAACTAAGCAATATTTATTTCAACACTATTTATATCATTGTCTATTTATTTATATCACCATATCTGTTCACTACCCGTATCGAGACCCGTATCAACATAAGACTGTCCTCCCGATCTTTTGCTCGGGGTATTTAAGTAAAACATGTCATTCTGGAATATTCGTCGATAATTCTCGAAATCAAAACAATGGGGAGCGGACGGACTTGTTCTGACCTGTTCGCTAGCGGCCGCCGCCCGCGCCGCGACCCTGGGCTCGCTACACTATATACGAGTATGTCCCCCATAATATATGTATGTTCGCTATTTATGGTCAATATATACTTGCTTCGAGCAAGGTAAAATAATATTGGAAAGTCAATAGGTAATATCCCAAGTATATCCCATTGTATATGGACAAGCATCAAGTATAATAACAAGTATCTAATTCATAGATCGCTAGAGCAAAAAATCGATTTGCATGTATTCTTAATTAGTCGATTATTAAAGGTGGATGTTTACTAAAGTAAGTTGCATTATTGATATACTTAAATCGTTTTATTTATATAATTATGTTTTTTTTTTTTTACTAAAATAGTTATTTGTGTATCAAGGTCATAAAAGTGATCCTTTTTGGTCGAACTCGAAATTTGCAGCCGAAGTTAGCAAATCAGATGAAGCCAAAAAAGATTTTTTAGCCAAGGTGCACACATTTTTTTGGGTAATTATAATAAAAAAATTGTAAAGTTTTATTTAAAATCTGATTTGACATCAGTCAAAGTCTACTTCATGGCCGTATATATTTACGGCCGCTATTGTCACTCACAAATTCATTACTTTTTAATTAATATATGTAAAAAAACTATCTAAATCAATAATGGACAACTAAACGGCCAAAAACTTATACTTTGATAGATGTCAAATAAAAATTGATACTTTATGGTTGCCCAACAGATACGTAAATCAACTATTTATGTAATAGCCGCCCAAAAAAGGTTTTTTGTTTTGGCTTGATTATTATTATTAGTAATTAATAGGCATGTGTTCAAGAAATTGATACATTAGATTAATTGAATGGTTGTATCTAAGAGGTTTAGGTTGATCAACTAGCTGCCAGTTCGGTTTGTTCGTATACCCTCTTAACTAAATACTCGCTGACAGCCAGATACACTTAACTTTCCCACATAAAATTCTCAGAAATACTGCCTTCTATTTATTTTAGTAGTTATTTGGTTTTATAAACTCCTTCACGTTACGGTATATAATTGTAAGAAATATGCTTTAGTTATCATTTCTATCTCATACATATAAAGTGAAACAGCTTATAAGCAATTTCCTCAATCTCGTTTCTACACCTACTCCTATTACACTTTATGTTACTTCGTTGATATAGTCACTTTGTTATTATTAAGTTGTGTTACTGGAAATGTCTCTAGAGTCTAAAAATCTATACTCTAGACCAGCCGTCGGCAACTTTTTTTGGCTGCAGATCAAAATCAATCAAATGTGCAATATAACTTCCACAAGGTTTTGTGGTTCTTGTAAATTCTATATTTAACATTTACAACTATTACCTATCTATATAACATTGCCCAGTAAATACTTTTTCCTATAAATAATAATAATAGGAGAGTTATTCACAA
This sequence comes from Stenolophus ochropezus, assembly GCA_035578165.1. NCBI lineage: Eukaryota > Metazoa > Arthropoda > Insecta > Coleoptera > Carabidae > Stenolophus > Stenolophus ochropezus. The sequence continues at coordinate 25,381,474 of JAQOWZ010000017.1, forward strand.
ATTGTTACAATTTTTGTGTTAATTTAATAAATTATAGCATGTTTTATTTTGCTGACTGTGTATTGTAAAATTTTAAGTTCTAGATAGTCCACTTGTGTCCTTTACGTCCTCCAGAATAAAAATAAAGTAAGGCATTCTTCATCTCTAACCTTGAACTACAAATTGATCCCTATCGACTTCAACACTGTTTTCAATAACTTATTATTTTCTCTCCCGTTATATGTCAAGAAGGTTTAGTGTTCAAATAGTTATTGCGTAGTAAAGATAAAAAGCTTTTGTACTGATTACGCTAGTAATCTTCCAAATTTGTAATAGCATGTCTCTGATATAGAGTGACGAATGATAAATCCTTAATAGTACGGTAGAAGTAATTTATAACACTTCCCTTATAACAGTGAGTCGCTTATAACGATAAAAATGCAAGGTTGGTACGTTTTCAGCATGAATTAATTGTAACCAATTCGAATTTAGCATCGTCGGGTTTAGCGCCGAAATCTCATATAACGTCTGAATTTAAGCGTAGTGCTAAGGACAGATGCAGCGTCGGGCATTACCGCTGTACCCTGACTTATGTACCTACGGTAATTTGTTTTCAAATAAATGATTATATTCTAGCTTTTTAATGATTTTTTATCTATTTACTTTATAATAAGTACATGCATGTATTATGCATTAATTTATTTTTTTATTAAATAATAAATGTTAAAGTTTGCTTTGTTCAAAATTATGGATTAAGTAGCACTCTAATAATGAGGAGTGAAATCTCACGAATTGTGATTTAGTCACTGATATTGAAAAATCAAAACTCGTGTTGCCACCTAATATTTTTGAACCCTGTGATTCGTGATCACAGTCTCCGTTTACTTTTGTATTCGTTAAACGTTTTACGAAGTATCAAGTTCAATTAGTAACAAAAATTTCTGAATTTAACAGTAGAATAACTGTTATCACAATAACGCTTTAAAATCATGGTATTTGAATAGCAATCACAAAGCACAATATGATAGAAAATAACAGTTCGGCATCTAAGTCAGTAGCCCGATTCTAATTGTTTTCGACGCGACTAGTGTCGAAAAAGATAGTAGCGCTTAGTAAATCGTAATGGCATATGTTAGAATTATTCTACCATAGCGCCAGTTTCAAACTTTTCGACGATTAAATATATCTAGGGAAATTATGTCTTCTGTCGCCATTACTGTAGGGAATTTATTACCATATATTGGTGTCAATGCAATTTACATTTTCCGGGTTAGTAAGAAATTTAAAATCGAGTTGTAATTATCAGTCAAATAAAAAATCGCAAATTAACAGAATAATAAATATGTTACATGACGGGAAAAATATTGTATAAAAGAAAAAGTTTGTGTATACATAAAAATTTCTTAAATATAATGTTGCCTCTTTACTTAATCAAAAATTCTTTCTAAATTCGTTTTAAGACATTGAAAATGGATCTTGAATATCTCGCAAAAATATCCTCAAAATCCTACCTGCATTTCGCCGTTCTTCATCTTCTAATTCTTCTACTATTAAATTATGCATTTATACCATGCCACAGGTAAATCATATTAAAAATATGAGTATTTTATTATTAAATTGTTTACAATGCTACTACAAATAATACTAACCTCCAAATACGACACAAAATCACAAATAACCGTGAAATGCATGAAATGTCAAACTATTCGACATGAAAAAAAAAAAATTGACAGGATATTTCGTGTCGAAAAGTACACCAAATGAATTAATGTCGGTAAGTAGATTTAGTAGGTTTTGTACACGACTCAACTCTTAGCGGCGTACTTGTAGCGTTTTTGACGATTAAAATAATTTACACGTCGAAAAGATAAATTAGAATTGGGCTCCAGACTAAACAATTCCGATTAATAACGAAGATTCCCGCCTTTCACCATACAGGAAACTGTGATTACAACCACACTTCAAAAATACAATTACTGGAAGGTAGCAATCTCAAATCACACTGTGATTCAAAAGTAGTAGTTCCGTTCGTCACAACACTCTTATACTTAGAATAGAAAATATTACATAGAGAAGTGATGTGCAATTGTAGGCATCGCAAATAAAGCTATGAGACGGAAGGGGAGAACGCCTGGCCACCATACAAAAATTTAATATATATACAAATTTAAATTTCAAATCACATATATTTAATTAAAATACAATCTCTATAGAAGTATTTGCCAACCTCTAAATAAAATTAATTAATTTACGTCTATTTACAGATTTTAAAGGCGTATTTTTTTTCTATAATGTAGTCACAGTATAGTATATTTTTCTAATAATGGTTTATTAAATTTGTAATATGATTTTCAAAAGGACAATTGCTGTTTTTTTGTTCTTTTCCTAAACAACTGAATTAAAAACACACTGGCTTGCCACGAAAAGTATATTAAATGATTTAATTCTGAAGTCAACATAAATCCTCAGAATTCAATACACTTTCAATACAACAGTATTTCAACAAATAGGGCCTTGTTAGGCATCCTCTATATCTTCTATACACTAAGCTCTAACCGCAAGGGTAAATAAAGTATATTTCCATACCAACCCAAACTACTGGGATTTAAAATTATTCCTAAATATTAATAGGTATAATTTTTAAACTTGTTCTCTTTAAAATCTGCTATACAAAAAATGGAATTTTATACGCGACTGTAAAAATTAAATAATCTACTGAAAACTAATGCACTTGCGATTACATCGCTCGTAAATTAACGTTTTCCGCTCATCGCTAATAGTTATTTACGTACCAACTGTGGGAATCTGGAAAAAATCACGCAAGAGGTTTGTACAATATTTTTTGTACAAAAAACATAAAATCAATAATTACATACACTGTTTTGTGGTTATGTGTTTCAATATTGCCAAGTGCAGTCAACCTGTCAACATAACAGCAGTTGTTGGCAACATTGTATACCAAATGCACTAAATTTACTTTTTCTAAATTAAATTTCAGTCTATAACCTACTATTTTCTTTTATTATTATTAGGTAAAAGAGTGTTCGAGACATTACACTTTTTATTGTAAATATAGTTTTTTACTAAGTGCTGTACAAAAAGTAGTGTTTTTTCCAAAATTTCCCGCACGCTAATCTTGGAGAGACATGGGTTGAGATTTCCTACGTTGCTTAGTTGATGCGAATCAACAGATTTTAATGTGACAGTATAAAACATTAATGTACCAAGGATGCAAAGTACTACACTGTCGTACGTACATATAGATTAAAGCTCAAAGTACAGCTGAGAGCTTCAATTATGCTATTTTACACTCGTGGTACACACATTATTTTTCCTACAACTGTTTTAAATATTAAAATTAAAGGATTTGATGTCAAATAAAATATTCTAACTTATTTTATTTACTAACAATGATGTATATGTTAGTAAGTTTTATAAACAATTGTTACATTTTAGGTTATATTGAACTTTAATTTTGTAATAAATAGAGAAAATTTTAATTGTGATTATAATATGATTATAATTTCATATAACATACATTTTAGTTTCAAAATTTTATGACTAGAAATATACACAAAATATCAGTTACACTTATGTGTTTGTGTGCATTTAATTTACAATAGATCACTTTTTTATAATACATTTAACCATTCTTGTAAGAGTGAATTAAAATGTGTGTAACACAAGGACGCAAAGAACTTTATCACACGTTGCCCCAGAAATATTAATGTTGTTAAAAAAGACATGTTTTGCGCAGTTGTAGGAAAAATATTTTTTGTAATATGTCAATTAAAATGTTGAGAAAGTCACTAAAACTGTAAAGTTATTGTTTTTTAAAAGTCATTAAAAAAATGTTTTGCACAGCGTGCAAATCAGATTTCTCACGCAGTTTACAAAAAATTGTAAAATGTGTTATTTAAGAGAAACAATCAAATTAATATAATTTATTTATTATTTATTGTGATATGCATATTACTGCTATTTATATTAATATCAGATGTGAATTTTTAAACTTCTTGTTCCAATTCACGAAGCACTGTTAATGCTTGTTAGAAAGTGCGAGAAATCTATCAGGAAGCAAATTTCCAGTAAGTATAATTAATGAGTTTTCTTCTTACTTCACCATCACCCTTACATGAACTCACTTTTACCACGAAACAAAAAAAGCTTCTACTTATAACTGACATTTAAGTCTGTATAACATATATTTTTTTTTATTTTGCGGGTCATGGAAACAATTATAACGCGGTTTTTTAATATAAATACAAAAAAATCACGTCTACTGTCAAATAGCTTCAATAAAGAAATTAATAATAAATATGTTACAAAAAACAGTGTATGATACATATACATAATGTGTCTTTTTTTACACTTGTGCCTCTTACAGCTCAAGCGACGCAACCTGTGTAAAAAAAGACCTACATTACGCAAATGTGTCATAAACTACTATTATAGTTTTATAAAAAAATAATTATTCTTTTTGTAGATATTTTTGTACAGAATTTTAATTTAGTCACAAATTTACATTTATATCATCAATAATAACTGAGAAATAAATTATGATTTATAATATTGTTATAAAAATTTAACTATTAATATAAAAATATCATTACTTTGTTATTTTTAATACAACTCAAAAACGTAATGTAATATTTTTATTAATATAGTTTAGACAATTATTATTAGTGATGGAATAATTCGAATTAAAAATAACCTGTCATCCGATTATTGAAATAACCTGTATAATTCGATTATAAAATTCGGTAATTCGAATTAAAAATAATCGGCTAGTGCAGAGATAATTAAAATATTTGTATCAAGACTGACATAATCCTCCTCTGACTTGAACGTGCAAGTTCTCTCTTGTTCATTCATTGTCGATTATACCCGAATGCAGCCGATTCAAAACTAGCGATATTTAGCTCGGCTGCGCCTAACCGAATGAAAAATAATTCGAATTGTCATCCGATTATTCGCTCGGCAACGCTTAACTTGAGCTCGAGCGGTTTCGGGAACACCGAGCGAAAAATAATTAGAATTATCATCCGATTATTAACTCGGCAACGCTTAACTTGAGCTCGAGCGGTTTCGGGAAGACCGAGTGAAAAATAATTCGAATTATCATCCGATTATTGAGATAATCGAATCGGTAGAATTCGATTATGCAAATAATCCGATTATGCCCATCACTAATTATTATTTCTTGTTATTTTTTTTGCTGCCGCCTGCATTCATGAGTGTCCACATTCTAACTTATAATTAATATTGTGTTTCATTGATTCAGACGTTTTATATTGAAGTTCAGTTCTCGCTGTACCACTTCTTGAATATAATGTTTTTTTTTATACCGATGTACTTGGATTTTGAGCTGATAATGGGATTTTTTGACAATTTCTGAGCTACCAGGTTGTCGTTAAATATATATTGCTTTTTGATTAAGGTGTTCCCATGTCTTTCAACAATTATTTTAGATGGATTGCTTCTTTGGCAGCTTTCATTAAAGACATATACTTGGCTTCTGCTGTTGAAAGCGCTACGGTTCTTTGCTTTCTGGACTCCTAGCTTACTGCTATGCTCCAGCATACTTGAAACAATATCTAGAATAGGATCTCCTGTCTACAGTGCATGCAGCCTGTGATGAATTAAATAAGTATTTTCGTTTTCCTAGAGTATTTATTGCAAAATGTCAGTGTTTAATTGTTTAAACTGTTTTGTGTAGCAAGTATACACAGCCGACTATACTACATTTTCCCCAGCCTGACTACCATACGTAGTCTTCCAAGTATTTATGAGGTTTTCGAGTTCGCTGAGGACACTCATTTTCAAAAGTACTACTTAGTTCTTCACTAACTGGAGCAGGCTCTTCTTGTGGTCTAAAATCAGATTGGTAATGAGATAAATTATTTGTTTCTTGATTGACAATTTCTGAGATATCAGCTAGAAGTTCTTTATTTTCTCTAGAGGACAATAAAATTGTCGCAAAGAAACTGTAGATTCTGTTCCATCTTTCTTCTTTTTAAGAGCTTATTCACGATTTGCTTCAAGTAATTCGGCTTCTTTAACTGAACTATCATATTTACTATTACTTTCATTCTGTTTTACCAACACAAGTCCGGGCTTTAAAATCCAAAAAGGTAAAGTTGATCCATTAGTTGAACGTCGAGGATATGAAAAGAATCGCTCATATGGAGTGAAATTTGTGACAATGTAAAGCAGTGATCTGACAGAGTGAAGAACTTCCAACATAATTTCTTCCCAGTTAGATTTGTCAAGGTTTTTACTTTTTAGAGCAAGACTAATAGGTTTCCAAATTATAGTATTATACCTTTCTACCTGGCCATTCCCTCTAGGATTTTAAGGCATAGAAATGCTAGTAGCGACAGCTACTGAATGAAGAAATGAAGTAATTTATGTTAAAACAAACGAAGTTCCTCTGCCTGAATGAATATATGATAGTAAACCAAACAAAGAGAGTAACTGAGTGAGGCATTTTATAACAGTAGTTGAGCACAAATCAGGACAGGCATAGGCAAAAGAAAAACGGGAATATTCGTCCACGATAGTTAAAATAGAACGATTGCGAGATTTAGAAGGGATTAGTCCATTGAAATCAATATTCAGTCTTTCGAATGGTGCTGTTTAACCTCAGCACAAATCATTCTGAAGTCATTTTTCTAATATCTTCGACAGAATATGGTAAGTTCTTTGTTAGTACCCAGTGCACCATTCTACTTGCACCTGGATAACACATTATTTGATGAAGATTAAACAGTTTATTTAAGTTCATTGATCCACAAGCACGGGATAACATGTCAGCTGTTACATTTTCTTTTCCGGGACGGAAAATAATTTCGAAATTATATTATTTAATCATTTTTTATTTTACTTGACAACTTTTGATTGGATATGAAAGATTGAGCTTGCTGATCTGTTTTAAGATTAAACTGTTTGCCTATAAGAAACGTTTTCCACTTTTTAGTGCCACGACAATAGTAACTGCTTCTTTTTCTACAGCCGAATGAATCTTTTCACTTTTTGACAGTGTGCGAGTGAAGAAAACCACTGGTCTATCATCCTGACTTAGTGTGGCAGCCAGAGCTCAATCAGAGGCATCTGTTTTAACCGTTAAAGGAAATTTATGATTGATAGTGTTTAAAAAAAATTTCGCCATTTCTTGTTTCAAGTTTTCAAAATCGTAAACTACTTTTGAATCCAATTAATTAAATATTGAATTTTCTCTGAATATCGGAGGATCCATTTAAAATAGTAGGCAAAACACCGAAGAACTCGTTTTAAAGAATTTGAATCAACTGGAGCTGGTAAATCTAGTAAAGGTTGAATTCGATCTGGATCCGGTTTAATAATTTTGTGACTCACAAGATGACCTAATAGTCTAACTGGGTGTTGAGAAAAATGGCATTTGCTTTTGTTTATAGCGAGTCCAAATCAAGTTTGATAAATGTTCATCATGTTCAGATTGATCCTTTCTACAAACAGTTATATCATCTAAGTACGCAAAAACTGCCATCAGTTTTTTGTCCTCGATTTGTCAATTATTCTTTGGAAACATGCAACATCATTCAAAGGCGGACCGTGAACTTTGGGGGCCCTGTGCCAATATTGTTTGGGGGGCCTACCTTCAGAACCATTTAACCGGCAGTTTATCAAAAAACTGTTACTGGTTTTTTTTATAATAAAAAATACAAGGCAATGGGAATAGAAGAACTTTTTTATTTTATATTCCAAATTAATATTAACAAAAACAGAAAATAACACTTATTCTTATAAATAATATTAATTTATAGACATATATATGCAGATTTGTAAACATGATTAAGCTAAACCTCATATTCCGGTATTTAAAATTTAATATTTATTGTTTTATGAAAAGGTAAATACTAGGATTAGATAAATTGGCAAATTATAGTTGAATTCGTTAATCCATACTGTTTCTTTTTTCTCATATCTACTTCTCTTTCTAAGACGCAAGAGCGTACTTCGTGCAGCTGTCTGGTCAACTTATCCCTATTCCTATTTAATTAAAAATTATCGAAAGCAACGTCTACCCGCAAATTTATTTAAGCATCGCTGCAGGAGGCCCTTTGTATCCCGAGCTCTGGGCTGCAGCCTTTAAAGCCCATGCCTAAATCCGCCCCTGACATCATTGGTAACTCCAAACGGTATTTTTGTAAATTCCTAAAGTTTGCCTCAAGCCAAATGCTGTACAATGTCTTTCCTCTGGTAGAATTGATATTGGATGGTAAAAATTCTGTAAATCAATTACACTGAAAACTTTAAATTTTACAACTTTATTAACTAAATAATTAATGTTTGGTAAGGGATAAGAAAGTAATGTATACTAATTTATTGTTTGTGAATGATCAATTAGTAGTCTTTTTTATGATGTTCGACATCTGCTATAATTATTTGTGCACGCCAAGGAGATATGCTTTCTACAATGACATCTTCCAAAAGTAACCTAGAGATTTTTGATTTTATGAATAAAGTGTCATCATCTGAGTATTGTCTAGACTTTGTAGTAAGTAAGGTTCCCAAGTAAACGAGGGAGGTTCTAAAAAAGCAGGAGTTGAGTTGCAAATTTGAAGGGAAGGGAACAAAATTATAATTCCCATAATTGTTAGAGCTCCCTGTATCTATAAGACATGAAGCCGGAATACCATTGGCTCTAGCTTGTATCATAGCTTTAAAGAGGGCCCGGGTCCTATAAACCCCAGAATTGAAGACGAAATTTGAGTTCGAGATAATTTTGATATACAAACTTTCGCAAAATGTCTTAGCTTCTTACATTTATTACAGTTTACTTATATGGCAGTTGATTCTGGAATACTTATTATATCCGCAGAAATAGCATTTGTCATTACTGGAAGAGCTACCAGATGCAGCAGCCGTTACAGCGTTATTTGAGTCATCGGAATGACGTATATTATTCGAAAGAACTTTCTATAACACCGGGAACAGAAACATTTTGAGTATTCAAGTTATCTACCATTGCAGCTGTATAATAATGGTAGGCATATTGTTCAGACTGCTTCTGTGCAGTCTCAAAAGAGAGAGCTTGTTATAAAGCACCTTTCAAATAAAGTATAGGATTTTCTAGAAGTCGCTGTCTTATATTTAAAGAAATTAAGCCACTTATAAAAGCATCACGAATGTATTCATCTTTGTGCTTGGTAGCCAAATCATCTTTGAAATTGCAATCTTTACCTAGGAGTGTCAAAGTTGTCATATATTGTAATATAAATTCACCAACTTGTTGTATTCGTGTTGCTAATTGATATCTTGCAAACACTGCATTCGTCATTTGAATATAGTTGTTATTAAAAAGAGCGAATGCATCATCATACGTTTTACAATCATTAATTAATTTATAAACATTATGAGAAAGGTAATTGGTTAGTAATTTCACTTTATCTTCATTGCTGGTAAATTCTGTAACCTCTAGAAAATTCTCAAAAATCTTCAACCAGTGTACTCATTCCTTGCCAGCCGTAGGTGAATTCATAAATTTCTCCATTTTTGTAGAATAATTTAAGTGAATAAAATTGCGATGAATTAAATAAGTATTATCGTTTACTTACAGTTAAGTTTTTATTCATTTAAAACGCACAATACAAAATACAAGTCTGAGGAGTATTTATTACAAAACGTCAGTGCTTAATTGTTAAAACTGTTTTGTATGGCAAGGGAACACAGCTGACTATATCACACAGCCCAGTCTGCGTCAGCCATACCTATTATCGATTCACCAATTCTTTTATAATGTAGACCATGATCTTTTGTCGCTTGCAAATACCGTGAGACTTTTTATCCAGCTTTCCAGTAGTCTTCCCCAAAACAACTTACAGTTAAGCAACTTACAGTATGTAATATATCTGGCTTTGTAGCAGTCGCCAAATACATCAAAGATCCAATTAGGTTTTCATATGGTGTTGGCCATAGCTTCTCCTCATTTTTTATATTACTTTAATTACTAATTTCAGGTTTACTTCCATTGGTTTACTTACTGGCCCTGCATATACAACTTTTCTAAAATGGCTTCCGTCTAAATTCTTTATATAGGAGCAATCGCAACCTTTTCTTTTATAAATTCTATCCGAAGACAATACTTTAATTCACCAAATTCATGTACTTCAAAAGCTGTCATCAACATCTTCTTTATTTTCTTTTGTTGTTCATCGCATGTAGTTGCTATAATTATATCGTCTACAGACAGAGCGATTATTACTTTACTCCTCTCTTTCGTGAGGATATAGACACATGGATCTGCTGTTTTTGATGGAAATCTAATTTTTTCAGTTCTATATCTGGCTTAATGAACCATTGTCTTCCAGCTTGCTTTACTTCCTACAACGCTTTCTTTAGATGACAAGTTTTGTTATATTTCTTTTGCTTTAATAAATATTGAACTTTTTTTTGTTCTGTAGTACTTTCTTTCATCGTTATATCGCAGACATATTGATGTGAACTGCTGTCAAAAGTCAAATATTATTTACTGTCAAAACTGTCAATGTTTTGTTGTCGGAAAATGACAACATGAGTTTTATGTGTTGGTTTTTCTAAGTTTTTTCAGTATCAAATAAACACACTTTGGTGTTAACCTCATTTGGCGACCGTGGCAAGACCGTCTGAATGAGTGCAGAATAATAGTAAGTGGAGTCGAGAGTCACTTCTTCGAGATTGCGGTTTATATTTCGATGAGAACATTAGTATTGATTACGGCATTTCAGAGTACTTTTATAGACATGGAAGTTGAGAAAAAACGTTCAAGCTAAATGGAATTTGATAGAACAACGATTTACAACATTACCTGCCGTTAATGAAGAAGCCTTCAATCAGTTGAAGGAAGACGCATCGTCTTCCTTCTATCGCATCGATAGAGGAAATTCTTATCAAGAAATGAGCAACTGCAAAGAATATTCGTTCACCTGTAACAAGTTAAGTATTCGGTAAAATAACATATTACAACAAAATGGTGATTTTATTTCTGAACAGTTACCTGAAAATTCTCACAGTACAGTTAGCATTTCCAAATAAGCTAGCTAAAGAAAATTTAAGTTGCCGATATTTGAACTGAAAAAAATTGGTGGGAACGTAAAGGATTGGCTCCCATTCCAGAAAATAGATGATGAGGCCATTGTACCGGAGGACAAAATTCAGTCTCTGCTATTGGTACTCATACAAACAACATAGGCTAGAGAATTGATAGAAAGTTATCCTCCAACTACCGAAAACTACACAAAAGTAATAGAATGCTTGAAATCTCGTTTTGGAAGAGAAGATCTCTTGGTTGAAGTTTATGTCCGTGAGTTGCTAACACAAATTTTAAATAATGCTTATACCAGTGAAACTCGCTGTTACATTTCTACATTATATGATAAAATAGAAACGCAATTACGGGCCTTAGAAACCTTATGTATGGTAACTGAAATATACGCAGCGATGTTGTATCCATTAGTTAGGTCTTGCTTGTCGGAAGAATTACTACGTGTCTGGCAACAAGAATGGAGAAGGTATCATTTGTTGTAAAGAGATTTCATTTTGAATTAGTGTCTTCGTTGTCAACTGACTATGTTCTACAAGCGTTTCGACGTTTTATTGCGCCTAATGGATGTCCTAGTACTATATATTGTGACAACGGAACGAATTTCGTTGGTTCTAAAAACGGACTTGAATGCATTATTGGTCAATAATTGAGAAGTTTAGTTCCATAAGACAAATAATTTGGCGGATGGCGAAAGCGCTTAGTAGCATTACTCAAAAACTTTACTTAAATGACTACTTGGTCGTACATTATTGAATTATGATGAATTTGTTACTGTTTTACGTGACACTGAAGCAATAAGGATAGAAGACCATTATCTAACGAAACAGAAAATTCCAATGACTTAGATTTATTAATTTCTGCAAAATTCTTGCGCGTAATAGATTAACATATTCTTGAACGTATGAATAGCGGAGGATTAGCGGAATATATAATAAGTAAATGGCTTTAGATTTTAAAGTGTAAATTTAAAAGTAGTGGGAATGTTGCTCGGAGTCTAGAAGCGCACGCAGGTAAATAATAATCAGTGTTGTTAACCGAGATTTAAAATAAAACCCTAGTACCGCCAATGGAAGAATTTAATGTATGCTAAACGAGACAGAGGATTCATTGTAGTGGAGTGGAGGATCTTACAACGTTTAGAACCAGCAAAAAAATAATAAGAAACCCGGATCAACAAATTGGGGTAGGACTCTATAACTCATAACAACTAAAAATACTACAAATAACAACTGCACGTATTAAAATATCAATTACAAACGTCAAATATCAAATGTCACCACAGCGGAAATTCAAATTTGCTATGAATTCCGACATTAGTGTAGATTTGTAAAGAATTTTTTATAAATTTATGAGTATATTTAAGTATAAACCATATATAACCATTACTGTTATAGAATAGCAAGCATACTTTGTAGTTGATATATGCAATTGATATCATAAATCCACATGATAGCAACCGAAATTATAAAATCCCAATCTAGAAGGGAAGAAAATATGGGAAACGAAGACAGGGAATATTAAAAATGAACACAAAAACACAAAACAAACCAGAACAGATAAAACAATAATTAAAGTACTACAACAAACAAACCAAAAAAAGTTCATGGTGTACAGAAAATATTGAAACTATCGTAAAAAAAATGAAACTAGGATAGAAAAACACCAGACGATACAAAGAGATACGAAGTATATAAAAAACGTAGAACAGAAGTAAAAAATATATAAAGGAAGCAAAACCAAATGAGTGGATAAAATTCGAACATAGATTAAACAAAGCTCATAAAGAAAACCAAAAATTGTTTTACGATGTTATGAAAAGAATGCGAAATTAAAAAGAACCAACACTTACAAATATAATATACAAGAGGGGGGAAATATTACGAAGAGGAAATAATGAGCAGATGGGAAGAGTATTTGAAAGAATGGGGAAGTTTAGCGTATTGTTTTTATTTTTTTATTTTATCAAGATTACCCTCAAAAGTGATATTCTACATTTTATTTCACCCAAACATGCCTAGATTTCTCAAAAAATGAAATTTTATTCAAAAATGACGTCAGTTTGGCTCGCGGTGAACGTATCGTCAATCTTAACCAGCGCGCGCTGGGTTCCTATGGCAACGGAGAAGCGTGTGGTGTATTGCCTCAAAATACAACCTACGTTCAAAAAGTTAGGTTTCACCATCCCTTCCACGCAAGCGCATAACTCACGTGTGACGTCAGTGTGGCTCGAAGATAAATAATTAATTATAAATAATTGGCAGTATAATTTAAAATTTCAATTACATTTTAAGTTATAATAATTCATATACTTATGACTAAAAGATATTTCACATGTAAACTTTCCCATTATTGGAGGAAGAAAATTGTTCTTCAGATCCTGAAATTGAAGATAAAGAAGGGACTGCAAAGGACACATAATACGAATCAGCAGAACATAATATAACCGAAGAACTGCTACATACCTTAAGCAAATTGAAGGTAGGGAAGGCACCAAGATACGGTATATAAATAAACAAAACTAATTAAAAAGGATATGAAAACTTTATAAGTCATATTTTATTATTTATAAATATTTTCATATTTTAAATGCAAATTGATAGATAAATATTCCCAATTTCATTCAACAGAGTGTGACGAAGCGTCACGAAGCAGTTTTATTTTGACAGTATTTTTGAACTTACCGAAGCTCTACCTTCCAAATATTTTAAAAACTATTGCCTAGACTTTGCATTCGAATCAAGCAACCGCGCAAGGCCAGCGCGCGCATGTCTAGTAATGGCAAAACCATATGGAGTTGTATTTGTTTATATTGTGGTTTTTTGAAGTTGTTCTACAAAACCATTACTCTGATTTTCTTGATTCGAACACCATGAGATGCAAGATAATGTTCTACGTAGTGTAGTGCCAAACACATCGCAGTGGTTTTTGTGAAAGTGGTGTTTTGAAAAACATAACCATCGAAATGTGTTTGGATTGTAGTCAAGTTACTCGTTCAGTTAATTTCATGCGGCGAAATTAACTCGTTTAGTGACTTAAGGCAATAGCAAGTGTTTTTATTTCTGTTTGTATTGTATTTAAATGTTATTTATTTATATTTATTTTTATATAAGTTGTATGAATTGTGACTATGTTCACCTCTGATGGTCCATCGGCCACCGCCAGGACTAATCAAGGATAGTTCTGCTGAATTTGGTTTTGCGTTCGTTTTTACCTCACCCTCGCATCGCGTGCACGTGGGTGAGCGAGCAACGCAGGTTATAAGAATAACCGATTTTTATTCTAAATTTATTTATGCTTTTATTTATGTCTTTTTACTATCTGTTTTGGAAAGTCGTTCCGTGATGTTCAAGCGAGCGACCACAACCAATGTTGGAATCCGAACCTTGGACATTTTTCACCATTGAGATATCCGTGGCCGTCGTCACTGGAAGCCTGCGAGTTAGACGTCTCTACCGTTACGTAGAGTGGCGCCCGAGATTTGGCAACGAATAGTGCGACAGGTTGAAAAAAGTGACGTGGTAGAGTGAAGAGTTAGTGTAGTGGCTAAATAGTTTTGTCAATCTTTAAGGAGCAAAATTAAACAAAAATAAGTGATTCTTGTATCTTCGCAGTAGTTACAAGTTGTGGATGTTGTGATATTGTGGAGGCAAGGTTCTTAAAAACGATAAACAGGATATTAAGATAAAAGTAAGTTCATACAACTTATAGGTTATCTAGGTGTCATATTACATGTCATATCAAATCCCAGCGAAGCAGCGACCTAGTAGCGACATCTAGCGTCTAATAGTAACATCTAGCCAGCGGTTTTTACAGGTGACTGTTTGAATTAAGTAGGACAGTCACAATAACTGAATTACCGACGCTAAGCTACTATTTAGAACGCACAGATAGAGCTAGTAGCACAACATGGAAACAAAAATATTAAAAGCGATAGCAGATTTAAAAACTGACATAACATTTATAAAAAAGACAATGCAAGACAGGTTTATGGAGCCGAAATTTGGGGTTGGAAACAACAAAACGAAATAGAAAAAATTAAAACAAAATATATACGATGGATACTCGGACTAGATAAACAAACACCGGTATATATAATAGAGGAAGAAACAAAACGGTTTAAAATGAAGACTGAAGCAGGAAGGAGAGCAATGAAGTATGAAGAGAAATTAAGAGAGACACCATGGAAAAGTCTTGCATTTGATTGTTGGGTAGAAATAACAAAAAAAGAAGAAAGAAAACAAGAAAAGAACCAATGGGAAGCAAAACGGGCAAAATTCTATGAAAGCAACGGACATTCAACAACAGACATAGAAAGACGAAGAAATACAGGCCAAAACATGGTAGATGAAATTACACGGCCGGAACAAGATATACAAGCTCAGATAAGAAGAGAAAAGATATACAAATCAACTTATAACCCAGGATATAAATACTTACTGACTATAAGCAAACCTCTATACTTGACAACAGAAAACAAAAATTTAAAAATAATTGCTAGATTTAGAACGGGAAACGAAGAAAAAAGGAATAAATACTGGATAGGAGACGAAGACAGACAATGCAGAATATGTGGGAGAGACTTTGAGACAATAAATCACTTAAGAAGAGACTGCAGCGAAAACCTGAGAAATGACAAATCTACACAACAGATACTACACGACGAAAACCCAGACACAGATTGGATGAAGAAAGTATATATAAGTAGATTAAATAGTAAGTTATAATAATGTAAATACCACATGAAATGTAAAATATAGATAATGTAGAAATTTGAACACCGAAAGGTAACAAATAAAATATTTACTACTAGTGCGACAGCGTTTGTATATTTTATTATACCGTGCCTGTCGACTAATTATGGTGCTTTTGCACGAGTTATTGTTTTGTAGGCTGTGACGACGTATTTTACATTGTGTGACGCGAAGGTAACGCCATAGTCCGTCACACGTTTTTGAGAACGATAGGGACTGGCGACGCAACGACGTCACATAATTTTTGGCGCCCGAGCAGGGACGTGGGTATTCCAACCAGTCGAGATTGAATTAAAAACTTACTGGAGAAAAAGAGCATCGTGCATGGACGCAGTACGTTCCATCGGTCATGCAGGAAGAGGTGATGAGTGCCAATCCAGCCTATACAGAAGCTGACCATTTGGGTATCGCAAAGACCATAGTCAGGGTAATGGCTACTGTTCTACTGACCAGATATGTCTCGAGACATCGCCAGTACGAGCGTAGTTATACCAGTTGTTACTGGCACGAGCCAGGGCTAGGGATTACCGGAAGAATACAGATGACAAGGATCAGGAGGCCGTGGGACACAGGTAGTGTCGAGGTATTTCTTTTGTAGGGCCGTAACCCCGTACAGCAGCTACCCCACTGGAGTGGTGGGGATCGGAGCTGCTGTAGCGAAAATGATGCCGAGGATCATGGGGGCCATGGGACACGGGTTGTGTCGGGCCGTTACCCCGTACAGTAGGTGGCCAAGGGCTTCCTCGCGTGGCTCGACGACGCATTGGGTTCGTCTGGATGGCGAGCACGAGGAAGGGCCACAAGGCTACTGTAGCTAGAGTGATACCGAGGATCATGGGAGCCATAGGACACAGGTGTGTCGAGTTTTTTTTAGGGCCATTTCCCCGGACAGCAGCTAGCCGGATACCTCTTGCGTGGCTCGACAGGTTCCTTGAGTTAGTCGGGATATCGAGCACGACGAAGAGCGGTGGAGCTGCTGGGGCGAATTAGATCCAGAAGTTAGTCATCTGTAGACAGTTCGATAACCTCAGATGGAGGAAGATTGGCTCGTTGAAGAGAATTGGCAGGAATGAAACTCGTCTAGTGATAACTTCTTTTGTTTTTAGAGTCCGCACATGGCATTAAACAAACACACGTTGTTACGTCCCGTTGTGTTTGTCGATCTGTGTTTGTGTACCATGGTTGGTGAGTTTTACACCCGATGAACGGCCAAAGACGGTCCGTATCGGTGTACTTTGAGCCCATAAGCTGTATATCGTAACCTGGTTTTATTTCTTTTTATTTTTTTGTTACGGTTTGTTTGCAAAACCAGAGCGTAGTTATACAGCCAACGTGATCGAAACTGATGGCAAAAGTTGATTAAATTTTTGTGTGTTTCATAGTAATGGACTATAGGAATAGTGCCAGCCAGTCAGTACCTGGGAACGCGACCCAGAGATTCAAAGCATGGAACGTCGAGAGACAAGGGCGCCGGGAGTAACGCAGCGACAGTAGGTGCCGTCAACACTGCTGATCGTCATGCAGGACCACCTACGGCAAACTCGTCGAAGTCACCATGGTCTCCACGCGAGTAACTCGACGACATCACCGACTGAATACCGGAGAACGCGTAGCACCTGGTGCCACTGCACCAGCGGTAAAGTTCCCGTCCGGATACACTTTCCTACGCTGGGCGACGACTACGAATTCCGGGGCGGATTCGTCGGCTACTCTCGCTCAGGCGCAGATGGCTCACCAGGCAGACAAGAGGAAGGCCGATTAAGTATTACCGTTTTTTTTATTGAGTTTTTTTACGGTTTTGCAAGGGAAGGTAGACGCATTTTTTTTACTGTTTTTTTTTTGTGAAGAAAAGGGGATGTGTGACGAAGCGTCACGAAGCAGTTTTATTTTGACAGTATTTTTGAACGTAAATTAGATATCAAATTTACCGAAGCTCTACCTTTCAAATATTTTAAAAACTATTGCCTAGACTTTGCATTCGAATCAACCAACCGCGCAAGGCCAGCGCGCGCATGTCTAGTAATGGCAGAACCATATGGCGTTGTATTTGTTTATATTGTGTTTTTTTGAAGTTGTTCTACAAACCATTACTCCGATTTTCTTGATTCGAACCCCATGAGATGCAAGATAATGTTCTACGTAGTGTAGTGCCAAACACATCGCAGTGGTTTTTGTGAAAGTGGTGTTTTGAAAAACATAACCATCGAACATATGGTTGGATTGTAGTCAAGTTACTCGTTCAGTTAATTTCATGCGGCGAAATTAACTCGTTTAGTGACTTAAGGCAATAGTAAGTGTTTTTATTTCTGTTTGTATTGTATTTAAATATTTAAAGGTGATTAATGAAACACTTGGTTATCCCACAAAAATTATTTATTATGACGTACGTTCGTCCTTTCGGACATCTTCAGACTATTTTACATTCATTAATTGGTTTGTTATATACAGTTCAATAAGGGCGAATTTGATACATCTGTTTGTTCATTGACAATGTTTTTTTAGAATTAGTTAGAACCAATTTATGAATGTAAAATAGTCTGAAGATGTCCGAAAGGACGAAACGTACGTCATAATAAATAATTTTTGTGGGATAACCAAGTGTTTCATTAATCACCTTTAAATATTCATCATGTTCC
Source organism: Stenolophus ochropezus (assembly GCA_035578165.1). Classification (NCBI taxonomy): domain Eukaryota; kingdom Metazoa; phylum Arthropoda; class Insecta; order Coleoptera; family Carabidae; genus Stenolophus; species Stenolophus ochropezus. The sequence goes on from JAQOWZ010000017.1 coordinate 25,399,905, forward strand.
ACCAAGTACCTACTACTAATTCTCTGTCAATTGTATTTAAATGTTATTTATTTATATTTATTTTTATATAAATTGTATGAATTGTGACTATGTTCACCTCTGATGGTAGGTACGGAGGGGAAGGGGTGAACATTTATAAAAGCACGATCGTTGACAGATTGGTGGCTTTTTTGAGTGAGTTTTTGGCCAAATAAAGACGTAAAAAATAAAAGTTGTGAAGCAGAGTTTTTTATTTGAATTATTTTCACTTGTTTTCCTATCCTTCCACTGGTGAACGTAAGGTAAGTGGAAGTGAAGTATTTATGGGAAAATTGGAATAATGTTTTGCCGTTTTTCACACCCTTATGTGAGCAAAACGTGTGTGTGAAAAAATCGTTCATTTTCATCCCGTGCACGAGTTGTGCGATAGTTGCGATAGTTTGTGAATTCCAATTACTAGGGGCAGAGAAGAACTAGTGATTACGCTACCACTATCAAGATAATTTTGGATGAATTTCGGCGTAGAAAGAATCCTCGAAACCGTCATTTTGCTTCGTGAGCCGCGGAACAGGATTCGGCTTGTCCATCGGCCACCGCCAGGACTAATCAAGGATAGTTCTGCTGAATTTGGTTTTGCGTTCGTTTTTACCTCGCCCTCGCATCGCGTGCACGTAGGTGAGCGAGCAACGCAGGTTATAAGAATAACCGATTTTTATTCTAAATTTATTTATGCTTTTATTTATGTCTTTTTACTATCTGTTTTGGAAAGTCGTTCCGTGATGTTGTGTTCAAGCGAGCGACCACAACCAATGTTGGAATCCGAACCTTGGACATTTTTCTCCATTGAGATATCCGTGGCCGTCGTCACTGGAAGCCTGCGAGTTAGACGTCTCTACCGTTACGTAGAGTGGCGCCCGAGATTTGGCAACGAATAGTGCGACAGCGTTTGTATATTTTATTATACCGTGCCTGTCGACTAATTATGGTGCTTTTGCACGAGTTATTGTTTTGTAGGCTGTGACGACGTATTTTACATTGTGTGACGCGAAGGTAACGCCGTAGTCCGTCACACGTTTTTGAGAACGATAGGAACTGGCGACGCAACGACGTCACAAGAGTTACAGAGTTACCATACTTCATATATATATATATATATATATATATATATATATATATATATATATATATATATATCCCTAGATTACAATGTTTTTTTTCTATTAAATAAGTGAAGCAAAGTATAAAAAATATTATATTATACTCGTTTTATACGACGTATGGTTCCATTCGTGTTTTTAGAGCACTCCTCGCTGCGCTCGTCGAGCCCTAAACAACTCATGGCACAATATACCGTCTTATAAAACTTGTATAATAATGTACTATTGTGAAGTCGTGTTGAATCCGGCGGGCCGAAAATCATCCCCTAATATACCTGCAGCAAGTATCGTTCTTCCTTTTCTAATATCTCATGTTTAGTCCATATTAGATAAAAACATAAAACTTGTGCATTATACTAAAATAATTACACAAAAGAAATATATTTGTGAAGTATTAAATCCCGCGGACCGCAATATCATTCACGGAGGGCTGTAGGTTTGACAGCTGTACAAGTGTCATTCGTACTTTTCTAATATTTTAATTTTTGTATATTTTAGATAAAAATGTTTTTAAAATAATATTCCTAACATCGTCCTGTTTTTCAAATTTTGATTTAATTATATTTCTGTATATTATACAATTATATATACAAACAGGTCGATGTTAAGAATGTTAGTTAGAAAATATTTTTCTAATAACATTTTTCTATAAAATATACCAAATAGGAGATATTAAGAAGGTACGAATGACACTTTTGCTGTAGGTAGACTATCCCCTTAATATATAATACCATGTTTTAGTAATCTTCTGCTTCCCCAATTATTTTAAGCAAATGATTGTAATAAACTTTGTAGAGCATAAAATGCATCCGAATAAATAAGCAAAATTAATTTTACGTGCCTCGTAACCTCAGAAATTAGGTATGAAAATAAAATAAATCACCCCAAAAATAGCGGTAGCCCTAAAATAAAACAAAAGTCAACAAATGTTTAAGTTTAACGGTTTCTCTAAAATGTATTTTCTTTACATTTTTTTTTAAATGATTATTTGATATATTTTTAATATAAGCGTTAAATGCAATATGTAATGTTTTAGTTGAGGACGATTTAAAAGTAGGTTAAGTTGTTAAAAGTATGTGATGCGTTTGTGACGACATCCGGTGGGTAAATGGATAGATGTTATCAAACGGAGAAAAAGTATCCAAGTGCAAAAGGAAACCCCAGATAAACGCTTTTACAGACGTAAACCGAGCGAAAGAAGTATGTTTGAATAGGAATGCTTAGAATGGTGGTTTCATCTAAATTAAAGGTTTCGCAGGATTCTTGAGAACACATACATAAATTTGTCAAAGTATAAACTCTTTTTATTCTGTATTACACTTCAGAATCTATAGGATAGCTATAGTTTAATAAACATTTACCTACACGAGTATAAAATTAAAAGATGAAGATGTTTAGCTCAAATTAATAATAATAATAATAATAATAATAATAATAATAATAATAATACCTTTATTTGTTTTTAGAAAAATCTATACAAAGGAATTGGTAACAGTATAGTAAATGAGTATACCATTATAATCAGTGCAGTATTTACAGACTGGCCATTAAAACGAATTTACATGTTCAGTATAAATGCACGAAATTTTAATGCAACATCTAAATATTTGTATATATTATACAATTTGTCAATTGTTGTGTCGGCCAATAGAGTCCGAGTCAGGTCTTCATTAGGAACGTCCACAGTGAATTTGTTTATGAATTCCTTTCTTGGTGTGTTGAACAGCGGAGAGTGGAAGAGCAGGTGACGGAGATCGTCTTGTTGAAAAGTGTTGCAAAGAGTGCAAATACTATCAGTACTGAAACTGAAAAGAGAGCAGTCGGCATAAATTCCAGGGTTTTTTGAGCCAGCAGTGCGTATCTGGCCTATAAGTCTTAGGATTTTATAAGGAGTATTATATGAAAGGAAGGAATTACTGTGTATGTAGGTTTTGTAATCAGGGTTGAACGATGATTCGGTGATTCGGAGAATATCGGCAATGTAAAGGAACTCGTTATAGGAAGTCAGTATGTTAGGGATTTCTTGTTTTAAGGATATTAAATTTTGTTGTTCCCATATCCAGGAGAAGTTAGCTTTTTGGAGTATGTTTTGGACAGATCTAGCCCAATTATATTTATCTTGCATTTCATCTGGAATGTTTGCCATCTTATTCAGTTGTATTAATTTGTTTGGTTATCCCCAGATGGAACATATTCTAATCAAATAGATCATGTGAGCATTAGTGCTAAGCATTCAACCTATATTATGGATGTTAGGAGCTATAGGGGTGCGGAATGCAACTCGGACCATTTTCTAGTACGATCCAGTATACGAGTTAAATTATCAACACATTACATTAAAAAAGAAGCAGTTCGGGAAATGAAATTCAACCTACAGAAACTGCAAATAGAAGAGCATAGACAGGAGTACGAAGAATCAATTAATCAAGCAACTAACAACTTGGTGGAATCAGGTAGAGCAAGTGCGCAACAGATAAATGAAAAGTGGAATAATATAAAGAATATAATTAAAGAGTCAGCGGAAAATATTTTAGGAGAACAAAAAAGAGCAGACAAATATAACTGGAAAGATCAGGAACTAATACAAATGGAGAAACGAAAAGAAGAAGCCAGGTCAAAAGCTTTAAGTAGGTCAACCAGAAATAATTGGAAGATATACAGAGATATCAGAAATGAGACAAGTAAAGTAAGGAGAAGGAAAAAGAGGGAAATGATTAAAAGAATGCATGAGGAAATTGAAAATAACAGGCAAAACTCGAACATAAGAAGCTATTTCAGTAATATAAAAATCTTTAAGAAAGGCTATCAATGCAGAAGCACCCAATGTAAAGATAAAGAAGGTAAGCTGTTATCAGGGAAAGACAAAATTACCAAAAGATGGAGAGAATATTTCTCTGAAGTACTAAATAGAGCAAATATAGAAGAAGAAGAAGATGAAAATGATTATAACAATGACACCAGTGGAAATAGAGAAGAACATATAACCGCACAAGAGGTGGAAACGCCTTCATTGGAAGAAGTAATCAATGGTATTACGAAACTAAAAAATTATAAAGCTGCTGGAAGCGACAATATAGCTGCGGAATTAATAAAGTACGGAGGACAGAAACTACACGAAGAAATACATGACCTAATAACGGATATATGGAAGTATGAAATAACGCCTGAAGAATGGAGAATAGGAGTTATTGTACCAATATACAAAAAAGGAGATAAATTAGAATGCAATAACCATAGAGGTATAACTTTGCTGAATATAGGCTACAAAATACTATCACACATATTATATGAGCGTGTTAAGGTACTGTCAAACAATATTGTGGGTGAATATCAGGCTGGGTTCACAGAAAACAGAAGCACGATAAATCAAATACACAGCCTAAGATTACTCTCTGAAAAAGTCCTGGAATACGGCCAAGAAATGCATGTGCTATACATAGATTTTAAGCAGGCCTTCGATTCGGTAGATCAGAGGAAAATGTATCAGATCCTAAAAAATTTGAAAATCCCGGAAAAATATATTAGTCTGATAAGAATGTCATTGAATGGAACAATTGGAAAAGTAAAAATAGAAGGAAGCCTTTCGGAAGAATTCGAAATAAATAATGGAGTACGCCAAGGAGACAGCCTGTCACCACTACTATTCAACTTAGTGATAGAACAAGCTGTTAGAAACATAAAAAGCATAAAAGCAGGAGTCCGAATGAATGGAATACATCAAATATTTGCCTTTGCTGACGATATAGCAATTGTAGCTAACAGTACAGAGGGTATCGCGGAGCTAGTGACAGAAATCAGTGAGAAATCAAGTACATTTGGACTACAAATAAATGAAGAAAAAACCAAATACTCGATTATCTCAAAAAAAGAATACCACATGCCAACGATAAAAGTAAACAGTTTCAACTTCGAACTTGTAAACAAATTTAAGTACTTAGGATCAATTATTGCATCTAATGGAAATCTAGATGACGAAATTAAATCAAGAATAGCAACAGGGGCGAGGTGTCTACAAACATTGAAACAACTTTTGAAATCTAAAGAACTGTCCATCATATCAAAAATTAATATCTATAAAACAATAATTAGGCCTGTGGTCTCTTATAGCAGCGAAACGTGGATCCTAACCAAAGCCAACAAATTAGCACTGAACTGTTTCGAAAGACGAGTACTTAGGTATATATATGGCCCAGTTCGAGAGAATGACAATCTATGGAGAATCAGAACAAATAGTGAACTTAAAACGTTATATGCGGAACTGGACTTGGTAGCATTTATAAGGAAGAACAGATTGAGGTGGTTAGGACACCTAGAAAGGATGCAGGATAATGAAACGACGAAAAAAATACTAAAGGCAACTCCAGCGGGGTCAAGACCACGCGGTAGACCAAGACTAAGATGGTTTGATGACACGCTTAACGATATAAAAATCATGAAAATAGAAAACTGGAGACAGAAGATTAAGGACCGAGTAAGATGGAGGAGTATATTAGAGACGGCAAGTGCTCTTGAAGGGCCGTAATGCCAAGATGATGATGATGATGATTAATTTGTCATAACATTCTTTTACGTATCTATGATCTGGGAGTATAAGAATCTTGTATAAAAAGTTTAATGTTCTTTGTTCTATTTTGAGTTCCAGTTTTACTTTGCCCGTCTCTCTTCGTATGATGTAACCGGGTGTTGTTTTTTGCCACCCCAATATACTTTTATAATTCACTTGTCCTTTCTCTAATTCATCTGCTTGTTTTAAAGCCCCTACTTCTGAGGCATACAAGACAGTAGAAGCAACAGTTGTTTCGAAGAGCGTATTTATTGTACCCCAATTGAAAGTTTTTGTCTTTAAAAATGTGATTTTTACTCCTCTTGTTTTCGATTAAATAGGCCGGATGTTTTGAGTGTGACTCCTAAGTAATTATATGAAGCAGTAGTTATTATTTCTTTATTTTGGCAAGTGTACTTTCTATAATTTTTCGGGGGGCGTCCACGTTGGAAGAGCATAACTTGTGTTTTTGTGATGTTTATTTTTAGATCTAAGGAATCAAAATATTTTTCTAATACACTTAATTTTTTTTGGGTATCCAGCGGAGAATTTGCGAAGATAATCAGATCATGTGCATACTGAAATGTTAAAATATCAGTTTTATGATCGATAAATATGCCCTGAAGGTTGTGTTTCCTAAGTTCGTGTTCCAAATCCGCTATGTATAGTGCAAATATGGTTAGCTCAAATAATGTTTTTTTATATTTGTTCATTTTTATGGAAAGAACAAAAATAATAGTTTTAAAAATATTTTTTAATAATAAATTGTACTTTAAGCATTATACAGATTGTTTTAAAATTATTCCACAAAATTAAGGATGTGTACTAATTGGTGTTATAAACATTAAATGAAAACTTATACCTAAACTTAAATATATCTTATAAAGAAAGAGAAAAAATTGTTTCGAGAACTAAATTCTCATCATTAGTAATCACAAATTAAGTAGAAAGTTTAGTTTACTCTACATGTAAACATCAGTGAAGATCATAGGAAAATACAGAATTTATATAGGGAGTGGGTGTTAGGGTTGACAGATTATGAAATTAAGATTTAGTCAGTATGAGAGAAAGAAAATGACAAAATAATATTAAAAAACGAATAAAGATCAAGAAGTGGAAGAAGAAACAATGGAGACAAAAAAAGGATTATGCGCACAGAGACATGAAGTATTATATAAACCCTAAAGGAAAGGAAATAAAATGATTAGAGAAACTTAAGAAAGCAAATGAAGACATAGAAGTTATAGCTTCGGGTACTTACAAGTTTATATAAAAAAGAAATGGAAGTAGGTAATTGAAGAAATAGAAAAATATAATAAACATATTTTAGGGGTTAATGTTAAACAACGCAGAAAAAGGAAATTTATTAATACATAAAAGTTATCGGAAGAATTATTTAGGGATGAGTGTAAGTTAGGGTTATGTTATGTTAGGATTAAGTTAGGTTAGGTTTAGGTTTGGTATGGAATAGATTTGATTAGGGTTACGTTGGACTTAGGTTATATTTAGGTTTGGTTTAGTTTAAATTTAACGATTTCTCGGTCGTACGAACGATTGCCACTTGTTATTATTTTTCCCATTGCGTTGCTATATTTATCTACTTGACAGTAAGAGACATTCACATGAACTCGTACATAGTTTATCAACAGAATCATGTATAATGGCAATTCGGAATTTTGTCTCAAGAAAAGGATCTCCATTAGAAATATATTCAGATAATGGCACAAAGGTGCAAACAAACAAATAAAAATAGAAAAGAAAATTTTAAATGGAGAACTAGAGAGAACATTTTTCCGACAACCATACAATATGGCCATTTAATCCACTAGCAGCTCCACATATGGGAGGAGCATGGGAAAGAATGATACGATCCGTAAAAAATGCATTTAAACTTCTAATAGTGACTAAAAATCCATCTGAGGAAATTGTGGTAACTATAATAACAGAAGCAGAATGCATGAAAAATTCAGAACCTCTTACCTGCATTCCCTTAGAAACAGAATCATGAAGCTTTAAATTCATCATAATTTTTTATTAGGAAATTCTAATTAATTAAAGAAAACTCCTAATGGAACAACTAGACAAAGAATGAATTTAAGATTAGGTTGGAATTTATACAACAAATGAACAATGAATTTTGGACCCGTTGGATAAAAGAATATTTACCACTAATAACAAAAAGAACAAAATGGTTCAATGAAACAAAAAAATGTAGAAGTTGGTGATTTAGTATACAAAGTGGATAAAAATACTAGAAACAAATGGCTAAGAGAGAAAAAGGTGAAGAGCGTGATGAAAGAATTCGTCATGCAAAGTTTGAAGTAGGAAATATATTCCTTCGGAGACCTATTACTGAATTCGTCATATTGAACCTTCAAATTAAAAGTAAAACTGGCAAACATCACTACCTTACAAGTGGGAGAGTGTTACGGTAGACTGCGAAATATAATAATGAATCAAGTTTGTAAAGATAATCTAGAAATATAAATTTCTATAATAGTTTAATTTAGCTTAGAAAATATAAATTTAATATAAGATAATGTAAGAAAGCTTAGCAATTTGATCACAAAAAATATATATTTATTTATAAAATCTGTCATATGATAAATTGTTCAATTCTTCATAATTAAAAGATTAAAAAATCTTAAAGCATATTCATAATCAAATCACAAATATAGTTTGTACTGTGAGATTTGTCGTTAAATGGGATTTAACAACAAGTGGCATCTTTTTTAACGTGATTCACAAGGTAGAAATTTAATTTCTACACCGACGGAGTTACTTCTACGCCACCGAAGGAATAAAGTTACTAAAAACCATCAACAACTTACAGGTATAAATTGATGATCTATAAATTGAACTTCATGTAGTAAATTATTTGTTACACTACTAGCCCAAGACAACACTGATTTCTATACAGGGTGTGTCTGGGAAGAACCTCCGCCCTTTAACTTTTTATTATAAGTAATAGAAAAAATGGCTCATATAAAATTGTTATTATTTTACATATACTGATGGCAGATGTAGATATGTTTTATAAAGTCAGGTTTACAAAATATGACTTTCAACTTTTATTTTTCAAATGGCAACCTATAATTATTTTAATAAAATAGAAACCGCCATTTTTTCTCTTTTCAACGATGTATTAAAATGCGGACGTCTAGGAAACCGCTCCCGGTAAATTCTTTTTATTCTTCTTATGATGCAAGTCGATTCACCAATTATTAGAATCATATCAATTAATTCGTTCTTCGTGAATGTTTTTTTTTGTTTACAAAATAAGTTAAATTAAGTAGCAAACAAATGTATACATTTTTGACATTAATTTAATTGTTTTACATTGTTACGTTTTTTTTATTTTCACATAGCCACCTATAATATTTGTTTAAAAGTTATATCTAATATTTCTAAATTATCTCATTTTTCTCGAAATTTATACATGCATTAATAATTTTTTTTACATCGTTGAAAAGAGAAAAAAATGACGGTTTCTATTTTATTAAAATAATTATAGGTTACCATTTGAAAAATGAAAGTTGACAGACGTATCTTGTAAACCTGACTTTATAAAAAATATTTACATCTGCCATCAAATAGTATATGTAAAATATTAAAACTTTCATAATAGCCATTGTTTTCTATTACTTATAATAAAAAAGTTAAAGAGGGGGGGGGGCGTCTTCCTAGACTCAGCCTGTATAATACCTGGATAGGGCATAGCATATGAAAAAATCTGGTGTGTCCAACACAATACCTCCCGCCATTGTATTAATATATTCTACATAAGTTTTTCAATACATTTAATTTATAGTTCTAAAATTAGTTTGGTTATTGCAGTGAAAATATTTTTAATTCATTTCACACACACACGCACACACACACGCACACTCACGCATACACACGCACACTCACGCACACACACGCACACACACACGCACACACACGCACTCACACGCACACACACGCACACACACGCACACACACGCACACAGACATCACGCTGAAAATAGTAAAATCGTATTCTAGGGACCCTAATTCGTGCTCATATGTTGAAAACTCACACTCGAGAAATCTGACCAAAAACAATACCTCCCTTATCTATATAGATAGGCGGAAGGTAGAAATGAAGTCTGTGGTCTGAATCTAAAACACTTGGCACGAAATATGAATAAAGGCGTCAGTATCTACCACGAAATATGTAAAAAAAAAATATTTGCTTTCGTTATTTCAATTTGAATTGTTTTATGTACCTATTTATTTAACTGAAAGAATGATGGAAACGAATAAAATATGAAGAAAAAACACATTGTGCAAAAAAGAAAAAAAAGTAATATTAATATTCGATGTAAAGGAAAATCTATTGAAATTAAAAATTACAAGTAAACATATACTTTGTAAAAAATTCACAGAATATCATTTCTAGTTTAATACACTCAAAATAAAAACTAAAAATCGTTTTTAACCTATTTTATTGAATTAAATTTGAGAACGATCATTCTGTGGTGCAATTTGTTATTATGAATGCAAGACTAATTCATCATTCTATCAATTACAACTTTACAACTCGTATACTATTTTGATTGATTCACTATCTATATATCTGTATATATATATATATATATATATATATATATATATATATATATATATATATATTAAATATTCAAGAGCATCGGCGAATTTTTACCTCGGGGTAACAGGTTAAAGCATTTATATAATAATTTTAATTTTTTTACCAGATGATGTGGTTTAATAAGGATTGCGATCTTTTTGGGGTCTCATAATTTTAATGTGAGTGGTTTTCGTGTAAAAAAATTATACCTGTGCAAAATTGGTACCTTGAAATAATACATCCTAGAGGCCATGTCAAAATTTAAGAAGAATCACGCTGTCATCCGTCACTTTTGACAATCTGTCTATGAACTTTAAATGATTGTATCTTTTAATAGCACATTGATATGAAAGATTTGAAAACAATATCATGAATAATAATCCTGAGCAAAGGTTTTATCAATATTTTACGTTTATAACATAACACATTTAATTATTTTAAATTTTGACATTTCGAATTACATAAGTCAATGTTGCCAAATGTGTGATGAAATAACTCAACAAGAAACAAATATTCCTAAATGAACTTCACTGAAGACAGTGGCTGTTATATTAGGATTGCCAATGGTAATTTATAAATTTAAAAATTAACTACAATATTTTAATACAAACAGTGTTGCCAAATTATGAGGTAATTAAATAAAAATCAAATGTTCCTAATTAAATTAAACACTTTGCTGTGTTTGATATCAAAAGAAAGAAAACCATAAGGGCTGGTTTTAAAATGACAAAAAAAATGTGTTATGTCGATCTGCATTTGTTTATCGCAAAAAGTTGTTAGAAGTAGGTCGTCCGTGGGTTTTAATGAAACGACACAATGTAGACAGCTATGCACGAACGACAAAAATGTTCTACGTCGATTAGAATTTGTCTTTTGCAAAATTATGTTAGAAATATGTCGTGTTTGGGTATTTTCGAATTACATGTCAATGTTGCCACATGTGTAATGAACAAAGAAGAAATATTCCCAAATGAACTTAACTTTACTGAATAAACAAAAATGAACAAAAATATTCCTTATCGAATTGATTTTGTTTTTTGGAAATATTTGTGAGAAGTATATGGTGTTTGGTATCAAATGAAAGGACTCGATAAGGACTGGCGGGTAGAATTAACTAAAAAGGTCAATGTTCATCGGCTTTTGTTTTTTGGAATAATATTTTAGAAGTATGTCGAATTTGGTCTCAAATGAAAGGTCTCGTTGAGGGCTAGCGTGCAGAAATGACAAAAATGGTCCATTCCGATCGGCTTTTGTTTTCTGCAAAAAGTTCTCAAAGGTATGTCGAGTTTGGTCTCAAATGAAACGTCTCGTTGTTGGCTAGAGTGCAGAATTGACAAAAATATGCCATGTCAATCGGCTTTTGTTTTTTTGCATAAAGTTCTCAGAAGTGTGTGGTGTTTGGTATCAAATGAAAGGTTTCAATGAGGGCTGGTTTGCAGAATTAATAGAAGTATATTGTTAGAAATAAATTGTTGAAACCAAATTAGTTATGTAATTTCCTAAATATTAGTCTCGTTAATGAAAGTTGGATTACGAAACAAAGTAACATTTTGTCAATAATTTTTATATTTAATTAATTATGTATTAAGTTTGGCTATTACGAACCGCTGGCAGTCGGGATATGATGACTATCAAGTCAGTATATATCGCGCTTGCAGTGTGAACAGCCGTTCGTAGGTTTTTTTGTTCATAAATAAAACGTTATCAATTGCATACTGTGTTTTTTTTGCCCCGGTTGTGTCGTGTTGCTAACATCAGAAGTGGGATAAGCCTAATTGCCGTGGTAAAGATCAGTGCAGTGTTTAGGTGATAGTGGTGTTGTGTTGAAATAAAGAAGAAGACCCATAATGGAATCCCTTCTCGCCGAACTTGTTAAAGCCATTAAAACAACAAAGTCAACACCCGAGCAAATCGATCTACCAGTATTCCGGCCTAGTTATACTGATGCGAAAAAGTGGATATCCCAGTTAGAGCAAATCAAAGATGAATTCGAATGGACCGACCAGCAGTTATTACTAAGAGTAGGTCGATCCCTAACCGCCGTAGCGAAAATTTGGTTTAATACCTGGAATCCGGATATTAGGAACTGGGAAGTATTCCGCCGAGATTTCTTGGAAGCTTTTCCGCCAAAGAAAAATTTAGGGCAACTGCTAACCGAGGCCGCCTTATTCGGAAGTAACCAGTGCAACACTTATGATGCATACGTGTTTGAAAAGCTCGCATTATTGAGAAATTTACGCGTTTCTTGGGAAGAAGCTGACCTGGTTGAGCTGGTAATTCACGGGATACAAGAGCAAGATATTCGAACCAACGCAAGTAATCACAACTTTAAAAAGATACCAGAGTTAATTTCTTTTTTATGTTCAATTTCTAAACAATTAAAGTCCGTTAGGGTAGATTCTAACAGAGAAGATGCCTTTCAGCCCCCTCGTAAACGATTTAGAGAAAATCACGTAAGTACACATCCAAGTCCCAATTACAAGTGCTATGGGTGTGGAAAACTAGGTCATTTATCTAGAAACTGTAAAAATCAGTTAGCATTTCAACAAGGAGCGAGCACATCAAAGCAACAAAGTTCTGTGACCAGTAACAAATCTACACCCATCGTCTGCGATTTCTGCGCAAAAACAGGGCACATCGCAGCAAATTGCTTCACTCGTAAAGCAATAGAGCAAAGAAAGTTAGTAAACATTTGCAACACAGGAAATCCCCCGCCACCAAATAAAATTAAAATTGATGGTAGAAATTACATGGGTATTATCGATACGGGAGCAGACATTTCGCTTATATCAAAACGTTTTGAACTCGATTTCGTACACAAACTCAAACCATGTCATCTCACCTTGTCGGGAATTCTACCAGGGAGTGTTTCAGTAAATCAACAATTCTGGGCTACTGTCGAAATCTGTGGTGAAATCACGGAACTCCAATTTGTTGTAGTGCCAGATCACTTTTTAGAATACGGCGTAATAATCGGCAGGAACTTATATAATGATACAAGCTTGGTCTCCATTACGGATTATAAAGGAACCCGTGTCGTACGAAATCAATCGGCATTTATCCGACGTATTATGCCTGTTTTTACAAAAGAATTGTGCATCAATGTTACCGAAGAATTTCGCGCCCCTGTTTTGAGAGTACTTTCTCGTTTCCCGAACATTTTTGCGACGGGTAATGCAGTTCCTCCAGTTAAGAACACCGCGCTGCAAATTCGCCTGCGCGAAGATGTTATAGTGCACCGCAATCCTTATCGCTTATCAGTAAGCGAACGAGAAGCCGTCCGCAATATTGTGGATGATTTACTATCTAACCAAATAATTCGTGAAAGTGAGTCGTCATTTGCAAGTCCGATTATTCTAGTCCGAAAAAAAGAGGGCACATACAGAATGTGTGTCGACTATAGAGAACTAAATTCTCACACCATTAAAGACCGGTACCCCTTACCACTCATAGAAGATCAGCTTGATCGTTTGGGCAAAGGAAAATTCTTTACATCCTTAGACATGTCGTCAGGATTTCACCAGATTCCTATTGATACTGATTCTATTCACAAGACTGCTTTCGTAACGCCTGATGGGCACTACGAATACTTAAGGATGCCATTTGGATTAGCAAACGCTCCTGCCGTGTTTCAGCGTTCGGTTAATAAAGCCCCAGGTAAATTAAAGGATACCATCGCATTAGTTTATCTGGACAATATTCTCATCCCCTCTAAAACTGTCGTGGAAGGATTAGAATCCCTCGAACAAGTTCTTTTAGCACTCCAGAAAGCAGGTTTTTCGCTAAACTTACAGAAGTGTCACTTCCTACAGAACAAGTTGGAATACTTGGGCAGGGAAATATCAGCCGATGGTATTCGACCCGGAACTAGAAAAGTAGAAGCATTACTTAAAGCTCCTTCCCCTTCTACGGTAAAGCAGGTTCGACAGTTTATGGGACTTGCAGGGTATTTCAGGAAATTCATTCCGAATTTCGCGACTCGTACAGCTCCTATTACTAAATTAGTAAAAGCCAAAGAACCATTCATCTGGTCTGAGGAGCAAGAGACTGCTAAGAAATACGTTATTGAATGTTTGGCTTCGAAACCATTGCTGTCTGTATTTGACCCTGCACTGCCCACCGAATTACACACAGATGCAAGCTCAATGGGGTACGGAGCAATATTGCTGCAAAAATGTAACGGGAATAAGAGAATAATTGGTTATTTTAGCAAAAGAACTAGCCCAACTGAGACCCGTTACCACTCTTATGAATTAGAGACCTTGGCCGTTATAAATGCTTTAAAACATTTCCGTGTTTATTTACTGGGCATTCATTTTACACTGATTACCGATTGCAATGCTATTAAATCGACCGCCACGAAAAAAGACATATTACCCCGCGTAGCACGCTGGTGGTCTTACATGCAGGATTTCGATTTTACGATCCTGTATCGCAAAGGAAACTCGCTTCCTCACGTAGACTACTTAAGTCGAAATCCTGTCACTATAGCACGCGTTTCTGCAAATCATAGCTGGCTTTATATTGAGCAACGTGGCGACGCTGAAATTCGGCAACTTATTCAAGATTCCGAAGAAGGGCGTCTTGATTCAACTCGATACGTGGTCAAGAATGGGGTTCTATATTACAAAAGTGTTTCCCCAGAAGGAGAAGTTACCAAGCCTTTTGTGCCGCGCCAAAGTCGACTTGGGCTACTAAGAATTTTTCACGATGAGCAATGTCACGTCGGTATCGATAAAACCATTAGCTCAATACAAAAACATTTTTGGGTTCCTCACCTTCGTAAATATGCCAAAAATTACATTAAACACTGTTTAATTTGTGCGGTAAAGAAAACTCGATCGGGACCACTACAAGGATTCATAACAAACATTGGGAAACCGAATACACCGATGCAAGTTCTCCACGCCGACTGTCTAGGTCCACTTCCTGTTACGTCTGATGGAAACAAGCATGTACTTGTTTTAATTGACGCGTTCACAAAATATTGTGTACTACAGCCACTGAAAACCGTTAAGGCGGATGAAACGAAACTCGCATTCCAAATGTTCATATCACTATTTGGAACACCAAAATGCATCGTAATGGATGCTGGTACAAATTTTAAAAATCTGAGTATGCCAGAATATCTCGACTCACTTAGTATCAGTTATCATTACATAACACCTGGTATACATCGTTCAAATGGTCAGGTAGAACGGTACATGCGCACCGTTATGAACCTCTTAAGAATTGAAACAACAGTAAAGTCAGAATGGTCGAACGGTCTCTGGAAGATACAGCTCGTACTAAACTCCACGATCCACAAAGCTACTCAAATTTCACCACTTCGAGCATTAATTGGAATTGAGGGAGCCACCCCCCTTATTCAAAATTTATTGAAAAATGTGAGCTGTGACTTGCAACCACTGCGCAATCTAGAGCTAGATCGCGAGCGCATTAGAGAGAGACTGGGACAGGTAACTGATAAACAACCAGATGTCAATAAAAAACGAAGAGATAACGTGAAATTTAACGTGGGCGATTTCGTGTTGATGCATAAGGATGAGAAAATGCATCAAAGCAAACTCAAATACGAGTTTCAAGGCCCTTTTGAAATCGTTGGAATTACTCCACATGGCCGATTTGAACTCAAGAGAATTGGTAAGACATTAATTACCAAAGCTGCTAAGGAGCAATTAAGGCGTTGGCCTAGCAACTGGTCTCTTTCGATGAACCTACCTGATCTGCTAGATCATCTAGAATGCGAATCAGGGTATGTAATCTTTTGTATGTGAGAGCGTGATGTTGAAAGCCATTAACGCTTTGCATCTAACGTGTTGTAGCTCTCGCCCTGTAGAGGTAGAGCGTGATGTTGAAAGCCATTAACGCTTTGCATCTAACGTGTTGTAGCTCTCGCCCTGTAGAGGTAGAGCGTGATGTTGAAAGCCATTAACGCTTTGTATCTAACGTGTTGTAGCTCTCGCCCTGTAGAGGTAGAGCGTGATGTTGAAAGCCATTAACGCTTTGCATCTAACGTGTTGTAGCTCTCGCCCTGTAGAGGTAGAGCGTGATGTTGAAAGCCATTAACGCTTTGCATCTAACGTGTTGTAGCTCTCGCCCTGTAGAGGTAGAGTGTGATGTTGAAAGCCATTAACGCTTTGCGTCCAAGTTAACGATTTTCACAAAAGTTTTTTTTTTTTTTTTTAATTTAGATACTTTTGAACATATTAAAGAGACGTTTTTGTCCAGTTTAACATTTATCTGTTTTACGATGCTTACAGGAACGAGGAAGAGCATCCGTCATCGGAAACAGAACCATCCCCTGGACCTTCTGTAGAGCTTCGAGATCGAAGCTGTCAGGATTGGCCGTGTTAGAAATAAATTGTTGAAACCAAATTAGTTATGTAATTTCCTAAATATTAGTCTCGTTAATGAAAGTTGGATTACGAAACAAAGTAACATTTTGTCAATAATTTTTATATTTAATTAATTATGTATTAAGTATTATTACGAACCGCTGGCAGTCGGGATATGATGACTATCAAGTCAGTATATATCGCGCTTGCAGTGTGAACAGCCGTTCGTAGGTTTTTTTGTTCATAAATAAAACGTTATCAATTGCATACTGTGTTTTTTTTGCCCCGGTTGTGTCGTGTTGCTAACAATATAGTGTTTGGTCTCAAATTAAACGTCTTGTTGAGGGCTAGCGTGCAGAATTGACAAAAATGTGCTATGTCGATTGGC
Organism: Stenolophus ochropezus; assembly: GCA_035578165.1. Lineage (NCBI taxonomy): Eukaryota > Metazoa > Arthropoda > Insecta > Coleoptera > Carabidae > Stenolophus > Stenolophus ochropezus. Next base: position 25,416,922 of record JAQOWZ010000017.1, read on the forward strand.
TTTTGTTTTTTGCAGAAAGTTGTCAGAAGTATCTCGTGTATGGTATTAACAGAAATTTCTCAATGAGGACTGGCAAGCAGAATTGACAAAAATGATCTGTCGATTGACTTTTGTTTTTTGCAAAAACATGTCAGAAATATGTCGTGTTTGGTATCGAATGAAAGGTCTCGGCGAGGGCTCGCGTAGAGAATTGACAAAAATAATCTATGTTGATCGACTTTTGTTTTCTGCAAAAAGTTGTATAAAGTATATCATGTTTGGTCTCAAATGAAAGGCCTTGTTGAGGGCTCGCGTGCAAAACTGACGAAAATGGTCTCTTTTGATCGGCTTTTGTTTTCTGCAAAAAGTTGTAAGAAGTATATCGTGCTTGGAATCAAATAAAAAGACTGGATGAGGGCTGGCGTGCAGATATGTCTAAAATCTTCCATGACGATCGGTTTTTGTTTTCTACAAAAAGTTGTCAGAAGTATATCGTGTTTGGTATAAAATGAAAGGTCTCGATGAGAGCTGACCTGCAAAATTGACAGGAATGGTTCATGGTGACCCGCTTTTGTTTTTCGGAAAAAGTTTTTAGAAGTAGGTCATGTTTAGTATCAAATTAAATGTCTTGTTGAGGGCTGATATGCAGAAGTGACAAAAAATTGTCAAGTTGATCTGCATTTGTTTGCAAATGTTAATATTTCACTGACCCCGGAGGCTTAGGGAACGCTCAGCGTAGCTGAGCATTCGGTAGTAAGTACCTAAAACAATTCAAAATAAAATAACTAAAACAAATCTAATTTAAAAAGATTTCTCATATTTCGAAAATGGCCACCGCAGGCTTTACTTTTTCATGTTATGCCCTATCCAAAAATACATATAGAGATCAATGCAAGACACCCACTGTTATTAACCTTTATTTCCACCTTCTATATAATTGTCACTTTACAGGCTTCCTGGTAGCTAAGAAAATAAACAATTACTCATCTTATTGTAAAATCAATCGGACACTATAACTTCAAAAAGTAAGTGAACTCATAATTAAAAATATGTATTTATTTATTTCAGTTCGAAATTATTTATTTTTTACAATGTCTAGTGGGAAATTGAAATGTATGTTAAAATAGTTATTTTTTATACAAGACGATAAAATAATATTTTATCGACAAGCGGAAAGTGTTAATTCACGAGTGATATAATCGCGAGTGAATTATTTTTCGCGAGTCGATAATTTAATTTTATCGTCGTATATAAAATTCTATTTTTTTCTATAGCAGGTTTTGAAGAGAAAAGAATTAGAAAAATTAAATTATTATTTAAGAACAATTTTAAAATGTCAGTAGTGTGCGTTGTTATGGAAATGTACTTCTAATAAACAAAAGTTAAAGTACTTTATCTACCCTTGCTGTTAAAGTGTTACTTTATCTTCCCTTGCGGTTAAAGTGCTACTTTATCCACTATTTTGAATTGATAAAATTGCACTTTAACATCTGCTATAGAAAAAAAAAATAATTACTACATTATATAAAAGGGTAACTTTAACGTTTCTGTTTCATCATATTTATTTATGATTGAATATAAACCAATCGAAAAAAAAATATTTTTTTAAATACTAGATACTACTTTTCATAACACAAAACACAATATATTATTTTCGTTAGTACAAAAATACTTTTTAATATATATATACCGGGTGTCCCAGCTCGACCGACACATGGGAGTTTTACATGGGAAATCAGTTAATTATGAATAGTATCTCCCCAGTGCAAGATATTAACTTGAAATTTTGTATACTTATTGGAGAATATTAATTCTATGGATTACACTTATTTGAAATATGCAATTTTGTTTGCAGGGCGAGATTTATTAAATTTAAAATCTACTATTTTCGTCCAAAATCAGACAGCCATGGAAATAAAAGAAAATATCTATGTGACAGTTCTGACAGTTAATGACATGCCATTGTAGATATTTATATTTTTGTAATATTGGTATATTATTTAACAAAAAGAAACTAAAGTCAACTTAAATAATATTAAAATACAGGGAATAAGAATTAAAACCAGTGATACTTCACTAAACTGTCAGATAAATATTTTCTTTTATTTCCATGGCTGTCTGATTTTGAACGAAAAAAGTAGATTTTAAATTTAATAAATCTCGCCCTGCAGACGAATTTGCATATTTCAAATAAGTGTGATCCATAGAATAAATATTCTTCGATAAGTATACAAAATTTCAAGTTAATATCTTGCACTGGGGAGATACTATTCATAATTAACTAATTTCCCATGTAAAACTCCCATGTGTCGGTCGAGCTGGGACACCCGGTATATATATATATATATATAACAGAATGGTCCAATGAAAATTATCAGCGCAATATTTGACCACTTAACATGGACTGCACATCAAAAATTTTAAATGGAACATCGTGTCACACATGACACAGTTCGGAAGGCCTTTCAATTTTCTTTTCAACAGTTTTTTTTATTTTTCAAACCAATCATTATTTCCAGAGAAATATGGTTTAAAAAAAATTTTATCATGTGTTCAAAATTGCAATCAACTAAGCTTAAATAAATGACCGAAATTAAATAAACAATTCTTTTGCCTACTTGTTTGTAATAAACAAGTAATTTGTAACTTAGATTTTTTTGTGGGTTTATTTGAAGTCTAAAGTTTATGCCACGCTACCGGAATCTTTAGAAAGCAACGTATTGTAACTGAGTGTCGTCAGATTACTCAACAAATGTTGCAGAACGTACGACGACGTTTTGAGCAAAATCTCTATTAAGTTGATGGTAGTCATTTTGAACAGCTAATAAAGTGATACTTGAGTTTCTGTCATTTGTTTAAGGATACTTCATTGCAATTTTGAACATCTGATAAAATTAGTTTTAAACGATATTTCTTTGGAATTAATGATCGGATTTGAAAAATAAAAAAAAACTGTTCAAAAGAGAATTGAAAGTCCTTTCGACCTGTATCATGCTTGACACCCTTTTCCATTTAAATTTTTTTAGGTGCAGTCCACCCCGATTTTAGGGGTGAAGTTATGCCATTAATACTAATCCATTCAGGTTTATACTAAAATTGATGTGTTCGAGCGTTTTTTGCAAAATTCATGTTAAGTGACCAAAAATAGCGCTGATAATTTTCATTGGGCTACCCTGTATATATATATATATATATATTTCTGTCAACTTTTTGTATTTTACAATAAAATATCTGATGTGTTCAACACATTACCTCCCGCTGCTGCATTAATATATTCTATACTGACCGGTAAAAAAAAAACCGGCCACTTTGAAATATTTTATAAAAATCTCCTTAACCAGATATTTTACAACTAGAAAGGAATCTGAACTGATTATTTTTAGTTATTAATCCTTTAAAAGGCTTATTTCATTCTGAAATACCTTTGGTTATAATTTAACAGGCTAGATTCGCTACTCGACAGCATTAACATGTTACCGTAAATCACGCAGCAGTAGCTTACACATCATTATTTATCACTTAGTTATAATAAAAAATCCATGTAAGTTTAAATGCATTGTTTCTGGACAATTTTAACACAATAACAATGCAATTGCCTAAGTTGTTGCTTTGGTTGAGGATGGTCTTAGTCAGCGGTTTAGTCTGACAAGAGATCTCGAGTTGACGTTTAAATTGTTTTATGGTTGTGGTATATATTCAAAGTTTTTCCCTGAGTAAAAGAATTGAAAGAAATGTGACCTTTATGCATTCTGCTATAGGGTATAGAATTGTACGAAATCCGTTAGTATACACTGTTTGTTTCAAGTACCCAGCGAAACACTGGATTTGAAAATTCCAAAGTAACATTAGTATAACTTAATATAGATGGATCCCTGTCTTGTTATTTCCATTTCGTACAGTAGCGGTCTCTCGCTCGGGGTATTTAAGTAAAACACTTCATTCTGGAATATTCGCCGATCCTTCTGGAAATCAGAACAATGGGGAGCGGACTGACTTGTTGTAACCTGTCCGTTAGCTGCCGCCGCCCGCGCCGCCACCCTGGGATCGCTACAATACTTTAGGAATACCTCGCACTATTGTACTGGATGACTGGAACCGGTTTCTGGAGACTTGCATCCGGAAGATGATAGTTAAACTATACACATGTGGCTCAAAATAAGCGTCAAATGAAGCATTCTGATTGAGTGAAAAATAACGTGTGAGGAATAATTCGTTTTAAAATTAGTGGATTCAGAATATCTTAAATTCAATTCATACTTAAAATTTTCTGGCATCAAATTTGTAATAATGATTTTTTCTTCAAAAAAACGGATAGGTCACTAGATATGAGCAAAAAACTGATTTTGGTCAATTTACTTTTGGACATAACTTATGAGTTTCTTGTTTAAAATCATACAAGTTTCTAATTTGGACATTCTGCAGACACTTTTTTTTACGAAGAATTGGCAGCAGTCCTCAAAATGTTTATAGCTCGTACATTTTTCGAAAACTTCATATTAATTTTCGTATGGGTTTCAAAGTTTCCTTTAATACTATGATTTTTTTTCTTTCTAATTTTGTAGAACAGGTACACATTTAAATGAAAATAAACTAAAAAATTATAATTAATGGTTTTATTCATGTCGGTGTCGGTCAAGTGTACTTTGAAAACAAAACAAAAATCTTTTGTTTCAAACAAAGTTTTAACAGTTTAATTCAATAATAAATTGAAGTGTGCTACCAGTGTAGCGTAAAGATAAAAGAAAATATTTACCTATGAAAATAGGAAAAAAAATGATGTAGTGAAAAGAAGGCGTGCATTATTAGTTTAAATGAAATGAGATCGTTTTGCTAAATAAAGTACTGATTTTAGTAAGGAAAAAGACAAAAGTTTATTTTTCATTTCATTATATTTTTTAACAAATTTATTTATAATAGATTTCCACCGTCTTTTATCCACTGCCTCCCTTCTCCAGTCATTAATATTCACTTGTCTCAAATCTTTCTCCACGCTTTCTATCCATCTCGACCTCAATCTTCCTCTTCTCTTTCTGCCAATGGGGTTTCTATGTAATACCAGCTTGGGCATTCTTTCATCTTACACACGTTTTATATATCCTCACTTTTTATTCATTGTTCCTTGACAGATATTGTGATTTTAGGTTTTTTGTATTGTTCGTAATCTTACTGATTGGTTCTTTTTCTCCAGCCCTCTTCGGTATTTAATTCTCTCAGAATTTTCCTTAATTTTTTATGTTTCCATCTTTTCAACTGCTCGTCTTCTGTTTTATTGAACACCAATGTCTCACAAGCATAGGCAGTTGTTGGTCTTATTATCGTTCCATATATACGTAGTTTTGTATTCCAGGCAGACAGGTGTTTGGACATCGTTAAAGTTCTCAGATTACCATACTTCTGGTTTCTTTTTGCTATTCTCATTTTTATTTCTTCTTTTTCATGCCAATTACCTGCTATTAACACTCTTAGATATGTTAAGTTCTCAACTTTCTCGAATTCATAAATTACACGTCTCTCAGTTGTTATCAAGTTTTCTTCCTGTTCTTCTTTGTTCATCGTGTACTTTACCTTCTTGGAGTTTATCTCTAGTCTCTCTTTCTAAATTTATTCTCGTAAGCCCTTTGTTTGATTTCGCTATTAGCGGTAAATCATCCGCGAATGTGAGGCATTGATGGTCATTATTGAAAATTGTTTCCTTCCTTTTTATTTCACTATTTCTTATTGCCGCCTCCAGTACTAGATTAAACAAGGTTGATTTCTTCTCACGTGAGAAGTCTCTAGTCGCAATCCCTTTCACATTACTTCATTTTTTGTGTCTTTTAATGTCATTTTTGTTAGTGTTACTAACTTCTTTGAAACTCCTAAATGGATCATTGCTTTATATATTTTTCCTCTGTTTATTCTCTTATACTCCTCTTTGAAATCGATGAACAGTATATAAAGCTTTATTTTATATTCGTAATAACTTGTCTGGATCTCCTTAAGTGCGAAAATCTGATCAGTTGTTGATCTATTATTGCGGAAACTGGCTTGATACTCCCATAATTCTCTTTTCATATTTTCGTTTGATTTCTTCGTTCTTTAATTGATTTATATCATATTTCCTTGTGTTTTTTTATGTAACAACTTCCGTTTTACTACTTCGCATTCTCCAGTAACTCTTATTCTTACTAGGAAGTGATCCGAACTACTATCAGACCCGCTCATACTTCTAATGTTCGTGATGAATAGTTGATGTTTTTGCTCAATAAAGACATTATTAATTTGGTTAATTGTTTTTCCATCAGGGGACATCTATGCTTTGTGTTCTCTGTAGTTGTGTGCTTTTTATCACTAGATTACTTTCTAGCGCAAAACTTATTACTCTTTGGCCGTTCTCATTTTTTCTTCATGCAAGCTGTTTTCTCCTCTAATCGTCTGGTACCTGCTCTCTTTTCCTATCTTGGCATTAAAGTCGCCCATTACTACCGTTATATCGTAATTATGAATTACTTCGTACTATTAGTACTTGTAATTATCCGTCAGATGTTTTGTTCTCTTGTTGTTTCAACCTTTCTTTATTTCCTCTTTACACTTTGCCAGATGTATTCCGCAGCGGGGTTGCTTCACCTTCTATGTTTGTACAAAGGCCTTTAGCCTAGTACTATTTCTCATAATTTCACTATTTTATTATGTACGAATATATACGTATGTGTTGTTATTTATTTTTAATATTACTTGTAACGGCTCCAAGCTGCTTTGATACATTTAGTTGATTCATTTGTAAAAAAAAGTAGATCAAGGCACAAAAAAATCATAAGTAGTTATTGTTTTGTTATAGACACGACATGGGTGAAAATAAATAATATAAGAAAATAAATAGTTTTCAAAATTAACATGCATTCATTTTTATAATTGCCATTTCGCGTAATTACATTGTTCTTCGAGCCGGACAGGCTAAGCTCGTCGATGTTCCTGCTTCTTGAATTTGGTATCGTGAATTTTGAATACATCGGCTAGTGTTCGGCCTAAAAAAACTCGTATAAATGTGGATTGTGTCTACGACGAAAAAGATAAGACACTACATACGGTCTGTTGGCTCCAGTTTTTTTCTTCCAATTTGAGTCAAATCTAATTTTAGAAATTTTGACTGAGTTTTAGCTATGGAGACGGAAAACGTCAAAAGGAGCGAGAGATTGAAAAATAAACTAGAAGCCGGCAATGAGAACCAAATGCGACATTCTACGAATCAAACATTATCGATATCGAATGCAAAACAAATAAATATATCAAAAAGAAGATTGACACCTGTCAAAAAGAATGCGTCAGATCCAGGAAGAGATGATTCTATCTCTCTGAAGGCAAAGAATTCAAATATGAGTGTTAGTTCACTAAATTCCCAAAGAAGTATCAAATCACAATTTGATGTAGCTATAGAGAAAAATGAAATAGAGCTTAATACATAAGAAAAATAAATGATCTCCAAAATGAAATTGATGTTTTAATGAAAGAAGAACAAGATGAAGAATTTAAATTAGGAAAGCTTTCGTCATCAAATATCAGAGAAAGAGTCATTACTTATTGAAAACAAAGAAACGGGTTCTGACACGAAAAATGAGAGAAGAGTTTAAAGAAAATGAAAAGCTGTTTAAGTATCAAAGTGAGAAGAGGATGAGAAAAATTGGACAGATAAAACGAAGAATGAAACTCATACGTGCACGGGCCGATCAAGAAAAGAACAAAGTAACATTAGAATATGACAAATAAAATATATCTATTGTGTCAGATGAAGAAGCAGATGTTAATTAAGAGAAGTTAAAAGGGACTGAAGAATGGACGTTACAACAAAGAATATATATTGAAGATTATTATTTTAAAATTGATGGCCAGCCTCTTGATGAAAATAACACTAAGAACCAAGAAGAACAGAATATTACAAAGGCAAGAAGGCAGAAAAATGAAGACTCTACGCTAGATTGCTATTCCAAACAACAAGGTTCATCGTCACTACCAATATCAGCAGCAGTTGAAACTACTGTGACCGCGCCACAGACAGATACCATTCAGCTCATTCAAGCAATGACTCAGTTAGTCACCAAAATTAATCAACAACGTATGACATCAATTCCAAATCAAGAAGATACTAGAAAATATGAAACAAGAGCAGCTGTAGGAAAAGAGCTACCTGATTTCAGTGGAAAACCAAAAGAATGGATATCCTTTAAAGCTACGTATGAAGATACTACCAACGCTTTCAAATTTAGCCCCCTAGAAAATATATCTCGCCTTAGAAAATGTTTGAAGGGAGATGCTCTAAAAGTGTAAAATCTTTATTATTATCACCCGATAATTGTTATGGAGAGATTAGACAAGAATTTTGGTCAAGCAGAATATATCTTTGACGCACTAATACACGAAATAGAAAATATTCCATCAGTAAGGGAATATCAATGTCATGCTCTTATCGAATTTGGAGACGCAATAATAAATTTAACAGCCACCATAACATCATTAAAGAAACCACAACATTTGGATAATCCTATATTAATACGGAAATAAGAAGAAAAACTCTCTCCAATACTACATATGCAGTAGATAGAATGGAAAGAAACAAATTGTGGGACCAAGATTCTTTACTGGTTTTCTAAATGGTTAGAAAAGAAAACAGAATTTGCTCGAGATCGTATGCTGTTAATAAAATTCAGAGAGAAGAAGCAAGAAGGAAAAAAGAAAGAAGTTTTTGTAGCAACGCAGAATAATAAAAACGTCATGGAAAAGAAAAACACATTCAAAATATGTTTGAAGTGCGATAGGGCAGATCACAAAATTCCAGAAAATGCAAGTGGATGATCGATGGAAATTTGCCAAAGAGACAAAACTTTGTATTGGATGTTTAAACTATGGATACATTCTGCAAAATTGCCGGTGAAAGAAGAAATGTCAAAGAAATAAATGTGACAAAGTACATCATTATATGCTACATTCTGACCTGAAGAAAGACAAGACAGAAGAAGTTACTACTAAACAACAACAACCAGCAATTAGTCTTCTTACATCCAAAAAAGAAGACGCAAAAGACAGCCAGATCAATTTACATATTCTACCAGTAAAACTCAGAGGTCCTAAAGGTACCTTGGATACTTTTGCCATGCTTGATGGAGGTTTAACTACAACATTTATACGCAAAGATATCGCTGATCAGTTGGGACTAATAGGTTACAGAAAAAACCTTTGTGTCCAAGATCTTCAACGCGAATCAGAACTAGAGAGCTACGTAGTCAATATAGAAATTTTCACAGCTGATGGAAACAAAAAGTTTGAACTGTGTAACGTAAGAACAATAAAAAACTTGACGTTGCCACATCAATCAGTTAGAAGAAGAACGATTAAAAAGTGGAAACATCTTCAAGGAATTGATCTGCAGACATACGGAGGAGGGAAACCAGTTATTCTCATTGGTCAAGATAACAATGAACTAACCATGCCGTTCGAAAGAAGAAAAGGACCACCTAATTCTCCCATGGCTGTCCATACTGAGTTAGGTTGGGTATTGACCGGAGAAACTAAGGAACTTAAGACAAATTTTAATTATTTCATCCATGCTTAGTCAGAAGAAGATGATAGTCTACAAGCTATTGTCAAACAATATATCTCTGTGGAGACTCGTTTGGAGTCAAAGTTACGCATGAAAAACCCAGATCCAAAGAAGACAAACGCGGTCAGATAATTATGGACTCAACTCTTAAAACGAGTAGAAGAGAACATATTTGAAGTTGGATTACTTTGGCGGTATGATAAAGTTTCATTTCCAGAAAATAAATCTGTAGCCCTACATAGACTTCAATTATTAAAAAAGAAAATGGACCAACAACCAGAATTCGGGAAACAATACTGCCAAAAAATGAAAAAATACGTAAAGAAAGGTTATGTTTACAAAACAAATTTGAACATTAATGAAGATGAGAAGAATTCCTACTTCCTTCCACATTTTGCAGTTACCAACCCTTAGAAACCAGGAAAATTTAGAATGGTATTTGACGCTGCATCGAAAGCCAATGGAATAAGCCTGAATGATATGCTACTAGAGAGTCCAGACAAACTCATTCTGCTGCAGGAAATTTTATTTAAGTTACGATAAAGGAAGTATGCAGTTACTGCAGATATAGCGGATGTGTTTCATCAAGTTCGTATTCGTCAACAAGACTTACCCGCCCAACGCTTTCTTTTTCGTAGAATGAATCGTAGAATGAATCGATCTGAACCACCAGAAGTATATCAAATGGCTGTTATGATTTTCGGCGCAACATGTTTTCCTAGTTATGCTCAAGAGATAAAAAATAAAAACGCCTTGGAACAAGAAGAGCAGATGGCAACAGCCGTCAAAGCTGTTATTCAAAAACATTATGTGGATGACTACTTAGATTCTTTTGACTCTATTGAAGAGGTAAAGAAGATGGTTAAAGAAGTCATCTTAGTTTATGCTAAGGGTGGATTTACAATAAGAAATTGTATAGCTCCCAATCCTAATATATTAGATGAAATTTCCTCAGAGTTGATAGCCCCAATTCAACAAAAAACAAATATGAACAAAGAGAATGACAGCGTAGAACGAGTACTATTGTCAACCTTTTCATGATACATTTACATTTAGTACGAATTTTCACAAGATTAAGAAAGAAATTATTAATGGGGAAGAAATTCCAACAAAAAGAGGAGCTCTGTCACTAATTATATCAATATTTGACCCATTAGGATTTTTAGCTCATTTAATGGTAAAAGCTAAAATTATGCTTCAAGAAACATGGAAACTACAAATTGGATGGGATGATCCTATATCCTCATCAATTATCAAAGAATGGAAAATATGGCTGGAAAATTTAAGAAATATTTCGAACTTCAGTATACCTCGTTGTTACTCTGCAGGTTTATCAAGTTCATCTGATATACAACTACATGTTTTTGTTGATGCATCTGAAAAAGCTTATGCTGCGGTAGCATATTTTCGTTTCAAAGTTGAAAATGAATGGATTACTAAATTTGTTATGGCTAGAACCCGCGTAGCACCACTGAAATCAATTTCAATTTTTAGAATGGAACTATTAGCTGCACTGATGGGAAGCAGACTAGCAAAGACAATTAGAGAAGCACATGACATGTCAATAGGACAACAATTTTTATGGACAGATAATACAACTGGATTGTACTGAATCACTTCGGAAAGTAGAAGATACCAGCTGTTTGTAAGTAACAAAATTGGTGAAATACAGGAATTAACTAACCCGTTTGAGTGGAAATGGGTCCCTACAAACCAAAATGTAGCTGACGAAGCAACTAGAAATGATGGTTATTCCGACTGGGCTTTTAACAGCCGATGGTTAAATGGTCCTTCATTTTTACGCTATTCTAAAGAAACCTGGCCCAAACTACCCGAAAAGGACCCAATTCCAAAAGAAGAATTGGAACTCAGAAAACAATATATTTTAATTTGCACAACTTCAAATATAATTGACATTAACCGTTTCTCTCGATATTTACGACTAATTAGAACAACAGCTTGATTGTATAGAATCATTTGGAATCTTCGGCATCCGGAAATAAAACAAAATGGAGAACTAAATCCAGCAGAAATTGATGAGGCAAAAAATTGGTGGTTTAGCAGTGTTCAAGAAAAATATTTCGGAGAAGAAATAGCAGACTTATTCGATCCAATTAAAAAAGTAACAAAACAAAATCCATTGTATACGCTCAATACTAGAATTGATGAAAAAGGACTTTTACGGATGGTGGGAAGACTAAGCGAATCAGAAATCGACTTATACGATACGAGATTCCCTATTATTCTTCCCCAAAAACACAAATTCACTCGTTTATTAATCAATTATTACCACGAGAAATGTCAGCACCAAGGAATTAATCAGGTTATAAACCTCATAAGACATAAATTTTATATTCCCCGTTTAAAACAAGAAGTACGAAATGCGTTGTATTAAATGTAAAAAAATGAAAATCCGACCAAAAAACCAGATGATGGCTCCAATGCCAGAGAGTAGACTAGCCTACGGAAAAAGACCTTCTACTATGTGTGGTTTAGATTATTTTGGACCGTTTGAAGTTACGATTGGACAATCACATCATAAAAGATATGGATGTTTATTTACATGTCTTACAACTCGTGCTATTCACTTAGAAATTGCCCATTCTCTGACTACGAACTGCTGTATGATGGCCATAAGAAGATTTATCTCCAGAAAAGGTCATCCAAAAACAATTTTTTTGGATAATGGCATAAATTTTGTTGGATCAGATCGATAACTACAGTAAGCATTAAAAGAACTGTGCCAAGATCAATTAAAAGCAGAATTATCTCCAAAAAGAATTGAATGGATTTTCAATCCACCAAATGCTCCTCATATGGAGGGGGGGGGAGCTGGTAACGACTAGTCAGATCAGTTAAGACTGTATTAAAATAGATCTTAAAAGAAAAATACCTACGAGAAGAAGTTCTTCAGACAGTGTTCGCAGAAGCCGAAAGAATTGTCAATGGACATCCACTTACTTACATATCAACGGATACAGATGATACACCAGCGTTAACACCCGATCATTTTCTATTGGGAACTCCAGATAGAAGTCAACCAATGGGAAAATTCAGCGACGAAGATATCAAACTCAACAAACTCTGGAGAAATTGTCACGTTTAGCTGAACATTTTTGGAAAAAATGACTCAAAGAATTCTTGCCCACCTTGGCTTGTCGAAAGAAATGGTACAAACCAGTAGATAATCCTAAAATAGGAGATTTAGCACTTGTAGTAGACGACCTAAAGACAATGGAAAAATGGCCTTTAGATATTATTGAGGAAGTATTTCCTGGAATTGATGGACTTATACGAAAAGTCACTATCAGAACAGCTAGTAGTTCTTACATTCGTCCCCTTAACAAATTACGTATATTTAAACGAAATTATGAAGGTTTGGGACATACTAGCCCCAAACCGGGGGGGAGTGTAACGGCTCCAAGCTGATTTGATACATTTATTTGATTCATTTAAAAAAAAAAGTAGATCAAGACACAAAAAAACATAAGTAGTTATTGTTTTGTTATAAAAACGACATGTGTGAAAATAAATAATATAAGAAAATAAATAGTTTTCAAAATTAACACGCATTCATTTTTATAATTGCCATTTCGCGCAATTACATTATTAATTTATTTGAGTACAAATGATCACAATAACTAATTAATAATAATCTAACCGCCAATGGGCACTGTAGTGAACATCCGTTCATTGATTTTAGTTTCAAAATTTTATGACTAATTCATATGTGAAGTAAATGGCGATATTCCACAAAATTTTAGTTGCAGTTGTGTATTTGTGTGCAATTAATTTACAATAGATAACTTTTGATTACATTTCTATAATTAATTTAGCTAATCTTGTACAGTAAATTAAAGTGTTTGTAACTCTGGAGCGCAGAGTACTTTAAAACACGTTGCCCGGAAAACATTAGTGTTGTTTTGAGAAGACATTTTTTGCTCACCGAAAACAATGAAGAAATGTTAAGTTTATTTGACAGTTGTTGAATTTCAAAATTCATATAATTATTATATTCATGCAGTGGCGTGTTGTTTGTGAATATTTGGTATTCATACAAAGAAATTTTTGAGTGCATTCACTGATGATAAATTTTCACATCCTAAATTCAAACGGATATATATATATATATATATATATATATATATATATATATATATATATATATATATACACTGGTGGCCATAAGTAAATTGACAAATAAATTTCGGTCTGATCCTACTGTTGCTACGTATTAACTTTGAAAGTAACAAATAAATGTAATAAAATGAAGGAAAGGTAGCTGCTGTATACACAAAAAGTATGTAAATTCTAGTTAAAACTCGAACTATGACAAGAAATATAAATGTATAGTGGACAGAAGTAAATTGACAGTACAAAATTGGATCGTGTTTTGAACGTTAGTGGCCAGAAATCTAAATTATCACTATTTATCATGCCTTCTGGAGTTCCTCTCTCTACAGATTTAAAGAAACTTATCATATCTGATTACAAGGAGGGCATGAAACAAGTAGACATTTCCAGAAAATATCGACTGCTACGGGCCACTGTTTCCGGTGTTATTAAATGTTTTAATGCCAGGGGGCACGTATTGCCATTATAACATCTAAAGAAATAGTCTGTATTAGATGGAAAAGGGCTTCCTTCAATAAGTTCTCGTACTATAAGAAGAAGATTACAATACAGCGAGTTAAATACCAGAAGACCAGCAAGTACACCTTTGCTTAGTAAAAGAAATGTAAAAGCGCGACTACAATTTGTAAGTGAGTACGGACACTGGACATACGAGGATTGGAAAAAAGTCATATTTAGTGACGAATTCAAATTTAATTTGGTAAATTCAAATGGCAAATTGTATGTTAGACGTCCTAAGAACAAAAGGTATGACCCAAAGTATACAATTCCGACATTGAAACACGGTGGATTGAGAATATGTGGGATCATTTAGACAAACAAGTAAGAGACAAAAAATACACAAATAAACGGGACCTCTTTATGGCTCTTTATGAAGCCTGGAATAAAATTAATCCAGATTTTATTAGGAAATTAATAGAGTCTATGCCACGGAGACTGCAGGCAGTTAAAAAAATAAAGGATATGCATCAGGATATTAAATAAATTATTGTTTCTTTTCATATTTTGTAGGTTGTTGATATTGTCAATTTACTTTTGTCCAACATGCATTTATAATTTTTGTAATAATTCGAATTGTAAATAAAATTTAATTATTTTTTGTATATACGGCAGTTACTTTTCCTTGATGTTATTACATTCATTTGTTACTTTCAAAGTTAATACGTAGCTACAGTAGTATCAGACCGAAATGTATTTGTCAATTTACTTATGGCCACCAGTGTATATATATATATATATATATATATATATATATATATATATAATTAACCGCCAATGCAAACAGAAGAGTGTTATAATTTTAACGTCTGGCTAGTAGCTCCAAAATTTTGATTTTGTGTTTCTTGTTTGAAAGGTATCTTGATCGAGAGTGTTTTTAACTATTATTCAAGATAGTCTATTCAGGCGTTTGAATATCAACAAGTCTTTTCTAGTTGATAAGGATATAAGTATCTTGATTCCTATAAAAAAAAACTTATATATTTACATACATTACCTGCCGTTATTAATCGTTTAATTAATTGTTTCTTGCATATTTTGATTATATATTTTTTATAATAAAGAAATTCATATTTTTACATTTAATTTTTAAAATGACATACATCAAAATTAACAACTTGCCTTTGTCGAATTTTGTAAGTATATGAATAAATAACTTATTCTTTCTCCAAAATTATCAAACCTAAATAATGACTAAACTACAATCTATTTTACAAGTTTTAATCAATCCATCACAGAAAACACAAGCCAAGTTTCCAACTTTTGAAAAACCGATACCAACAGGACAATTAACAGGTGATGTCTTTAGCGTATAGATGTAGAATCACGCATCACGTATATTTTAGAGGTCCCATCGAGATCTTGTTTATATACAGTTAAATACAGTAACTAATTGCCTGACAAAAAGAGATAATTGATTATTACAGGGACCGAATTACTACGGAAAAATAATAATGCTTTTAGAGGCCTCACCTGGTGCATTCCGAGGTTTTACAGGTGATATCGTTCGAAGTGATGAGATTAAATTTACAAATTATTAGGATAATATTAATTGATTGTAGAAAATTATTAATTTTTTGCGTGATCTTTCAATTATGGATGAAATGAAGATTAAAAGGAGTAATCAAATTACTAGGCTAGTCAACAATAATCTCAATTTGAGAAGTCTAATCCCGACACAATTTACGTCCAAGCATCTCTTGACACAATTTGCGATTAGAATAGTATGTGTTGCAACAAAATGAGGAAGTCATGAATCAACTATTAAGTGAACCTGAGTTAAGAGAAGAAGCAGTTGAAGCTGAATCAACATCCAATGATTAATACATAGAGAAGATATCAATTATAAGGTAAAGATAAACTCATTTCTAGATCCAGGAGAAGATACACGAGACAAAGTTATATCATCGGCTTTAACTTCAGAGTATTCAACAGCTGGTATGAATAAATCCAGTTGATTACCAAAAATTGAGCTAGTGAAATTTAGCGACAAAATAGGAGATTGGTTGGCTTGTTGGGCTCAGTTCAATAAAATTCATAAAGACGAAAAGCTGTATGCACGTGATAAATTTGTTTATCTAAAACAATCAATGACTGTTAAATCTGAAGCTGAATCATTACTCAATAAGTACCAGCAGGCTGAAGAATACTATCCAAAGGTAATTGATGCATTAAAAGAACGATTTGGTGAAACAAAATTACTGAACAAAATTCATGTTAGAAATTTATTGCAATTAGTTATCAATAATGTTGCCGCTCATTCAATTAAATTGTCGAAATTACTAGATCTTTTACAAGCAAATTTGAGTGCCATTGAAGCTATTGGACCATCTATTATACTCCATAATAGAGTCATGTTCGCGTAGAGATATTTTAGTATTATGGCAACACAGCCCTTTATATGAGAAATGTGGTAGCACAGATAATCCCTATCAATCAGAATTGGAGTCTTTGCTGAAATTTTTTAAATCAGAAATTAAGGCCGCACAACATAGAAACTTGGCAGAGTGTGGTATAAATAATTCAATAGAGCAAAAGAAAGTTAAAGGTAACGGGGATGGTTTAAGAACATGAAGGAAATTGTAAGCCGATATTCATATTGCTGCATTACTTACTACAACGGACGCTGACTCTTCTATATTCTATGGAAAGAATCATCAAACTCACGATTGTTTAAAGGCTCAAGATATGACTCTATTGTTCCAGAAGAAACCATTCATTTAAAAATTGTAAGTCTCATCTACAATGCAGTCAGTAATATGGCGAACCTACTACTAAAAACATTGCATATACGAGTTCTGGGTCCGAATCGGGAAAACAAAGTTGTTAGAATATTGATTGTTGAAGAAAGCCAATACAGCTATTTCAAAAAAAAATTCGCTAAATATAATCAGGAATTTAAGAATGTTTGTTTTGGGGGCAATATTAACGAATTGAAAAGTTCAACTACAAAATATTGATAAGAAAATTATTCATATTCAGGATACTCTAAATAAAGTTCACATATTATTAGGCTGTGATGTAAGAAATGCAATCGTGAATAGAAGATACCAAGAACTACAATATTTGGAAGTATTGAATTATCTTTTCATGAAGTACGAAATATGAGTTAGGCAATTATTATTATAACAATGGTTACACAAGAGGTAAATCTACCTCAAGTGTGGAGTTTGGAAGCAATTGGTATTAAAGATCTTGCAGAACAGGGTACAGTTCAAGAACGTGTGTTATTGCTGAAAGAAATATTTGAGAAATCTATTACCCGTTGCGAAGATGAACGTTATTCAGTACAATTTCCTTGGATATGTGGAAAACAATATCTTCCGTCTAATAAAGTCATAACCGAGGAAAGATTAATCAAATCTTCAAGAAAAATAAGATTTTATAAAGCTTATGATAACATCATAGAGACGGTAACCAGTACTAAATTTTAGAGTTCGTTCTGTTTTTGATGCCTCTTGTAATGCGTCTTCTCTTAGTGATTGTTTAGGAAACAGGCCCCGATATGTTATTACGTTTCCGGGAGAAAGCAGTTGGGAAAAGACATCAGAAAAGCATTTCAGATAATTGGAGTTGGGAAAGAAGTTTCTGTGGGAGAGTAAAACGAAGAAATTGATAGAATGCAGACATTGTCGAGTAGTGCTCGGAATCAATTATAGCCCTTTTATATTGGCAGCTGTAATAGAGCATCATATTTTCAATAATAAGGAAGATGATTATGTAATAGCTAAAAATCTACTCAAGTCCTTATATATAGACAATGAAATTTATAGGTATAGGTCTCTTCACAGAAGCAAAAACGAAACTACGTCAGTGGGAAACAAATAGTGAAGCTACTGTAGAATTATCACAAGAGAAAATTGATTCAGTGAAACTAAAGAGAACATTTCTGTCTATTGTTTCACAATTTTTGATCCTTTTGAAATTGTTTCACCAGTCCTAATTTTACCGAAAAAGAATAGAGCATGAAGGAGTAAGATTGTTTAGCCCTTGTTCATGTTCCTAGGTTCATTTTTGGTTCACCTCACTCGACTGTTCAATTACATTGTTTTTCTTATGCTAGTCGAGGTGCTTATGTAGCAATATTTTTTTGAAGAATAATTGAAGGAAACCAATCATTTAAAATTCGTATAAACTTCGTAATATCAAAGACTTGTTTAGCACCACTAGACAAAATAAAGGCTAAGAGAGTGACAATCCCTCACCTTGAATTAATGAGCTGTTTATTTGTTGTTAGACTGGCATAATCAGTAAAAGTAGCTCTTGGAAAAAAAATCATTGAGACTTATTATTGGAGTGATTCGACCACTGCACTAGATTGGATTCATCCTAATCAAGATTAGGGTACTTTCGTGGACAAATGAATTCGAGATATAAGGAATTTTACAGAGAGTAGATGATGGAGACATATTCCCGGTCATTTCAATCCCTCAGTTTTACTTTCATGAGGGAGCTCACCAAGAAAATTATTGGAGTCAAAATGATGGGAGGAACCCATATATTTGAAAGAAGATAAAGAATATTAGCCGATTGAATTACCTGATTATGATGACGAATTAATTAACAAGGGACTGCGAAACAGCTACAATAGAAAAAATAGAATATCAGGAGCCAAGATTTTATGTTTCTAAAAAATTTTCCAGTAAGAGTCATGATTTAGAACCAGCTCCATTACCACTATTTAGAGTCCTAACTCATGCTGTTTGATACCACGGGGCTAGATTTAACCAGTTCAATTATCCTTAAAGGTTTAATTAGATTGAGTTGACTCAGTAAGTGCACAAGAGTTTCTGAATTTTTTAGAAAATATACACACCTCTGAGGACGCCCATCACGGATCTACAGTGATAACTTTACTAAAGCAGTTGGAATGGCAGAAGTTAGAACCAGTTTTGCAAGTAAAGCAAATTTCTTAGAATTTTAATCTATCCTCAGCACCTCTGTGGGGCGGATGGTGGGAAAGACTTATAAAATCAGTTAAAAAGTTGTTAAGAAAAATGTGAGGAACAGTCAAATTAACGTTTAAAGAATTAAAAAGTTGTCTGATATTCATCTCTTCTGTATTGAATAATCGACCACTAACTACGTTGACAAAAAATTCTGAAGATTTTAGTTCTTAACTCCAGCAATGTTTATGAGAGATCTTGCAATCTCGAGAATTACCAGAGTGTAGTGTAAATGCAAATGATTTACAACAGAGTTAACAGAAAATCCAGGATTTGAAGTTAGCTCTGAAGAAGAGATTTAGATCAGAATATTCATCACTTTTGATTCAAAAGAAAAATAAGCAAGGTGAAACTATACCTAAAATTGGAAATTGTATTAATAGGATCAGACCAAGAAAAGAGAATTGAATGGCCTTTGGGAAGAATAATTGAACTCCTTCCTCCAAAAGATTTTAATATTCGAGTAGCACGAGTTGGAACGGGAACTGGAATTTGAATTCGTCCATTGCAAAGTTTTTATCGAACCTATGTTGAAGGAATCAAAGAAAGACAATGAATCATGGTATAATTTTCTACTTTTTTTCATGCTTTTCAGAACAATGGTGGGAGAATGTAGAAATAGCTAATGACACAAAAGTCATTTGTTCAAAAAAAAGGCCAACAGGTAGCTGTAGAATCGCACATCACACTACAAAATGTACCAATATTTACCAAAATCCTTTTTAGGAAGCTTTGCAATCAAGTATTGTTATGCTAAATGGTATTGGTACGTATTTCTATAATATTTCCAATTTATTTCCGAATAAATTTCCTACCTTTTCTAGATATTTCTAGTATTACATAATATTTCCAAGTATTTCATGTATTTCCGAAAGAATTTTTGTAAAATGTACACTCATTTCCCATGGTGGTTGACTCCTCGGTAATAAGTATATACACTATATTTTCCGCAATTGATCCTTATGTCATCACTTTCTGTTCCAAGAATTATTAAAATTTTATTTTGTATCTTTGTCGTATATGCATAGCAAAGATGAAACTTTTATTCGCTATCTCATTATCGAACGTGTTACAGAGGGGTGTATATACAGGGTGTCCGTTTTAAGAGGCTCGAGAACCGTAAAAGATACGAAGTCGATAAAATTGGGACAAAGTTACCGCATTAGTTGCTTTGGAAAAATAATTAAACAAATTTTTAACATTTTGGTTGGTTTTTTGATTTTGTTTCCAATGCACACTGGACCGAAATTGAATAAAATCAATAATTCTCTAATCTCTTAGTTTATTTTCACTTTAATGTACATGTGTTTTATATCGTTGAAAAGAAAAAAAAACTCTGTTTAACAGTACTAAAGACAACTTTGAGCCTCGTATGAAAATTAAAAGTTAGTATAAATTTCTCGAAAAATGTTATCAGTCAATTCCCCATAAAAAAATTCTAGAAATTTGTATGTATTGAAACAAGAAAGTTATAAATCAAAAAGTAAATTGGCCAAAATTAGTTTTTTGTTTATATCTAGTGACCTATACATTTTTTCGGGAAAACAAAAACATCATTAAAATGGTCAACTAATACGGCAACTTTGCCCCAATTTAACAGAGTTCATATCTCTTACGGTTCTCGAGATCCCAATGGTTAGCTTCTTAAAATGGACATCCTGTATGCTCCCTACGTCCAACAAACGACAAAAATAAAATACAAACAGTAGTTTAACTATGGTAACGGATATTTTCAAATTAAAAAAAAAAGAGTTTGGCGTTGACAATTTGTGCTTCATTGTGTGTTGGTAGTTTCATCTAGATGTCTCTTCATATGTTTCATACATTATGATAGTTGTATATAATACTGTCAGTTTTGACATTTAATTTCTTTAGAAATCACACGATTTCACCCGAAAAGATGATGTCATAAATTCACTCCATAACACATCGCCAACTGAGGAATCGTGTATACACATGATCTTCACACATTCATATAAACATACATTGTAAGGGTCTTATTCATTAAAAACTAGATATGCGATTTTTAGCATGACCGCTTTACCTCCCTTACGGGAAGTAAACCTGTCACTTATACCATAATGGAATAATAAAATGTAATTAAATTCACCCAGAACACTTGGGAGCAAATTCCTAATAGTAATATTGTGCCATTATGCTGATAGTTTTAATAATATATGTTTTCATTCTGCGCTGCCCGATTTCTTTGTATTGTATCGATATGTGAACACTCTGAGGAATTGACACGTATCCTCTAAAAAATGCATCGTATCTGGAGATTTGCTTATGTACACAATATAGAACATCTAGCATTTGAGAATTCTGGTCTTTGACGCGGAAAATGTCATATTGATTTTCGCACTCGTTCGTGGACGGTAGCGGCATATTGTGGACGTGGTCGCCAGTTCATTATTTTAACAAATAACAACAAGCTGGATGGAGCAATGTTACATATTTTTCTTTAACCCATACTTGTCACAGACACTTTCGTTTCAACAATAACCTATATGTATAGTATGTTCAGATCTCTAAGATCAAGAACAAATGATGAGTATTCAGAGGAATTTCACACAGAAAAAGGTATAAAACAAAGTTGTACACTATTGGAACATATGCGACTGTACTGTACAGAAATGGAAAGGAAAAGAAGATCGGAAGAGAAATGGAATATTATGGTTTCAAAAAATTATACAAAAGAGAAAAACGGTATTATAAATTCACAATGTAAATATTCAATATAAAAATATAGATTCTAAGCTTGCGTAAAGCACGAATCATAAAATAAATACAATGCAATGTATAAATGCATCTTCAAAAACTAAATATACCTGATATATACATTCAAAACTAAAGGAAACAATGGGGCTTTTAGGGAGAATAATTTTTACAATTTACTGTTAAATGAAGTATGTGGATATAAAGTAATTATGAAATATTAACTTTTATAAAAAGATAATTTAAATTTTGTTGTGTGTGGTTTGTCGTACCTCGTGTGCTTAACATATTGAAGATGAACTTCACTTCTTTTATCTGTTTTGTTATTTTTGTACTCTTTTATTGATGGATTTTTTTACAAAATAAACAAATTCGTGGATTTTATTACTATACTACTCTATTATTAAAATTAATCTTGTTGCTTAAATCTTAAAAATATTAACCTTTTTTTATAAAGATATCATTGCCTTCATTTTGACATTGTAATGATCAATGGTACACCGTAATAAAAAAAAATCGACTCGATAGTCCTCCATTTTGATAGTTACCATGGCATACATGGAATTCACATATAGAAATTATATATCCTTTCCATAAGCGTAGCTAGGGAGGTACTTGAGGGTGCTAAGCAACTCCAAATTTTAAATAATTTTAAACAATTAGATTCGTATAAAGCATTAGCCATAAACTCCGATTAGTTAGTCCCAAAATTATACCCCTTGTTAACATCCTGAAATATCAAACTAACTACAATCCCAATTCATAACAAGGATTAAGTACATAATTTAGTTCCAAAGATAAGTCTACTAGTTTGGTGGAATTAGCAATATTCGTAGATGATTATCAGCATTTCTAAATCATGCAGAAGGTGATTTGTGATATCACCACAACCTGGAAGTAAAATAATTTTATTACACGCATGCGCAAAGAAACAATATAACTTGTTACTTCACTCACCAGTTACAAAAATAGGTATGCATGTATTAAGTTAGAAAAGTATAAATGTTTATTAACATTCAAATATATATTTTTGTTTTTTGTTATAGTATTTTAAATACATAGTCATAGTTATACGGAACAATCTATGACCAAAATTGTATCACTAACAAAATGAGAGTCACCACATGAGAATGGAATGGCGGTTGGTGAAAGAAACAGTGTAGAAAAATTGGTAATGAATTAATATGTCAAACTAGAGTACAAGAGCATATTGAGAGACATGGAGCGGCCCCCACTGAATTCTGCTATAAGATCGAAAATCGTTTGTCCTTATAACTTAATACAATATAGTTGTATTTGAATGTTTTGTAGCAGATTATTAAGTGCTTTCTTTGTTTTAGTATAATTTTAATTAGCTTTAGATTTCATTTTATGTTTGTGTAGTACATAGTTTTTGAGTTTAAAATGCTAAGCTAGTGTGTTTCAAATTCAACAAGGAAATTTGAAAATAATTTCTTTTAATTTTTAATATTAATCAATACATATGTATACACGAAGTAAGCTAAGAAAAGAATAATAAGCCTAATGAATTAACATTTCCATTAGTTGCTGTTATAGTATTCATAATAACGGTTTTATACTTGAAAATCTAATAAAAATAATTTTACAACATGTCAATTAATTTAATTTGAGTAAACAGGTTATTTAACATAGAGAAAGTTCTAGAATATTGAAAGGAGAATTAACGGAAAATTCTAGAATATGTGAAGGAAATCTGATAGAGAGTTCTGGAGTTTTGGAGGACAGACTGAACGATGTATCTTTGTTGGAGAGGTCTGGATTTGTTCCTCTCCCTGGTATTCGCTGTCGGCGTTCCACCTAATTCATTTTCTGCTGGAAGCTTGGGATCTCGTAGTGATGGTGGCATGGATGTTGAAGTGGAGGATGCAGATGAACCGGAGGAGTTGGTGCCTTTGGGTGGTCAGTGGCTTGCGGCCATTGGTAGCGGACCTAGATTTGATGTCTCGGGTAGTTCAACAAATTTGGATATGTCAGCTGGTAGATTAGGGGAAGGCGTGCTTCATTTGTTGCCATCCACTGACAGATGAAAGACAAGGACCTCCTCCTCACAGAGATTACGGAGACAATAGAGATAGAGACAGTAGGGATCGAGGCAGAGATCAAGAAATGGGCAGAAATGATAGACGTGGCCGAAATAGATGGTTTGATCGTGAACAAAGCGACCGAAATCGAAATAAACGAGATGAAAAGGAGCCGAATCAGCCACTACCAGTGGACAAACCTCCCCAGGATAAACCACCGCCGTTTCCTAACCGTGATCCTCACCTGAATCCGAAACGAATGGATTGCGGAAGAATTAAGTATGACAGAATGGAAAGAAAGAGAATAAAACACTAACAGTATGTAGTGACAGTCGAGGAAAAGGGTTGACAGTCATGCAGAAAAAGTAAAAAAAGTAAACGCCTTTTACAAAGATCAAATGAACAAAATGCAGAAAGGTCCTGCGAAGAATAATGCTAAATGAAAAGTTAAGCGGGTTCTAAAGCACATGAAAATCTGTGAACAGCAACTGGATAATTTAAGAACCCCATCATTCAACATGGGGAAAGCCAATTGCGCCCATCAGACATTGAAAGTCACACATTCAACAGTGCCGCTATGAAAGACGGGGTTAAGCAAGTGAAGAAGGAATTTAAGAAAATAAACGTAGATAAGATAGATGACCTGACGGACGAGATAGCCGACCTCTTGGAGCAGAACGACGAAGTTCAAGAAGCGTTGTGCCGTAATTACAACACGTTTGAGCGACGACAAGGAGCTAGCGGCTGAGCTGGACGCCCTGGGCGAAGAGAACGCCTTGAACGACGACACTAGCTACCTAGAAGATGTGGTCAAGGCTCCCGAGACTCCCAGCAAGAACCCGGGTGAGCCCGCCAAGAATAAGTATATTTATCTTAAAGAGGAGTTCAACCTCAGAATGCTGCATGTAGATTTCGTCATGGATTCGACGTTGATCGAGGACGAAACAGTCTTAAGGAGGGGGCAGTGTAACGAGCGAGACATGAGTCATAACGGCTGACAGATAGTCGCGTTAAAGGTCAAGTGGAATAGGGGTGACACTGCTAGTATTTGAGAATTGTATGGAGTCTGGAAAGCCCTAGAATGTTCTAGAGATTAATTGGCGGCAGGTACCTAAATAAGGGTCGCATCAGATGGGTCATGGAGTTCAGTTAGTTAGTATCGATCAGAATGTACAGAGAGTCACTGTAAAGTGATATAAATGAATAGTTAGTGATAATAAATAATTGATGATATAAATATGTTGTGGAAATAAATACTGCGCAGTTTTAAATGTTTAAATAAATGTTCGTAGTGCTTAAGTCTTTATTAATAATAATTAGTTTTAAATTAGTGCTAATATTTCTTTATTTATATTGTTACTTACCTTTAATCATCTTTTCATAATTTATTATTCATTTAATAAACCTAGTTATATAAATATTCGTATTTTACTTATGTTTTAATCATTATTTTACACTCCACCTATAATTGTGGCGCTCGTAAATATTTTTATCTAAAACTATTGAAATATGGGTACATTATATGTGTGATACTACATATAATGCACAAGTGTAATATGAAATGTTATATTACACGCTACACTTTTTTATAATAAATAGAGCATATAATTTGACACATAACATTTTAATAAACTTTTACTTTATTAATAATATATTTTTTATTATAAATATCAATATAAATGATTATAAAAGTATAATAAATACAATTTGAATAGTTATTTTGACATTTAAGTGCCACTGTGGCGCCATCTGTTAAGCTATATATGAACTACCCGTACCTAACTGAATATTTAACAAATAATATCAGATTTTTTATATGCCTGATAGTTGTAGATAAAGTATAGTATTTGACTCGCATAATATGGCTACATTACACCCGGATGATTAAAAATACGAGCGGTAGCGAGTATTTTTAATTACATCCTCGTGTAATATAGCCTACATATTATGCTTGTTTAATAATATACTATTTTTTCACTCTTTGGCTCAATTACCAAAATTAAGATGTTACAAAAAGCTCACATTATTTTTTTTTATAATAAACATACTTTTCACTTTTTATTTATGATGGTATAAATTTTCATATAGTAATATGAAAACATAATATTAAATTAAAGATTTTTTAACATCAGAAATTACAAAAAGATTAGCTTCCTATAATGTTGACTCCGTGTCATCATAATAAAAAAAAAACTAGTTAAAAAATTGCTAATATAAAGAAATACAAACAGCAAAAGTATGAATTCATATTTTTGTAATTTCCATATAAAAATAAATTTAGAAACATTTATTGTTATAAGACAAACTTTTCTTGTATATATTTTCATAAAATAAAGTTTTAAAAGAAATATTATGTTATATTTTTCCTTTTGCACGTACTCCGCTGTATTGTACGTAACGTATAGTTGAAGGAGTAATGGCGACCGCAGCGCATATGTCACTACTCTCTTGTATACAGATTCTCTACCTTTGATGTTTCGACATGGACAGCGCATTAGTCATCTATGGTACCATAAAAAAAAGAATGAGAACTATTCTGTTGAACAGAGCTAGACTTAAGCAGATGTGACATTTAAATGGTGAGAATAATTGTGTATTTAACTTTTATTTAATATCAAGTGAAAACAAATTTTTATGAAATACGAACTTTTTGGACATTATCTTGGAACTTGAAATTTGTTAAATTGAGACATTTTCGGCAATGCAGGTGTAGTAATTACAAATAAATATTTTGCTCTCCACGTTGATTTTATATGTATCAATGTTTCTGCAACCTAAATTAAATGATTTCATTGCATTGTACACAAAATACGTCATTGTAACATCATTACATCACGCTGAAGATGGGGAAAATTTCAAAGTATGTAATAAATTGTGGCGAAACATTTATTTGCAATTACTAGATCACCAAGGCCGAAAATTATCCAATTAAATACTAACTATTCATAATGAATTATTTTGTTATCATAGTTATCTTTGTTAACACAACAAAAAAAAGTGTATGATTTTTTGTAAAATTCCTACAAGATGTATAGTGGAATATTATGCTTCTGAATTAAAAAGTTCAAAAGAATATGTATTTTCCTATGACATTTCTGTATTAAAACAGCAGTATTAAATATGTTCACAATCAATTCTTATTTATATATTTTGTCCAACAACAAACGCACACCGGTTTTTTTTTGTTTAGGACGATTTACTTTATAGAGGGAGGGCCCCGAACGAGCAGTGCTTAGGCCCCCCAACAATATTAATCCGATCCCGCTGCTTAAATATATAATAAAAACGAATAATAAAAAAATAAGTATAATTATATGTAAAACCAACAGCATAGTTGTCCCTGTTGGCAGCGAAAACATTTTTTTTTTGTGTTTATAAATAAAAAGTCTAATTTTCTGCGCCATGTTACATGTTCGTCTCTCTTATCTTACATATCCATCTCCATAGAGGCACTTATACATCATGGCGAAATAGCGGTAATACAGTATAATTTATTATAAGTACAATATATGTATACGTACTTCTATAAAACAACCTTTTTTTACAGAACTAAAAGTAAAAAAAAATGTTTTATTCAATTATTATGATTTTTGAGAAATATATTATTAATTTAAACTATATACTTTTTAAGTGAAATTATATATTTCTTAACATAGTTTTGTAGCAAATTATTGAAAACATATTCGAAATATATTGTATTTGAATATACGAGAACAGAACCTATTATGTATGCCTAACTACATATCTATAGTTATATATACTTACTTTTATCGACTGTCTTGGTGTACATAAGAAATTATAGATTTAAATTTTCCTCAAATTTTTGTCTATAGAATAAAATGTAAAAGAACTCTTGCTCATAATAATTCAGATCACTGAATTTATTTTACATAATTTATTACAAGTAAATATTGTTTCTTAGATAGCAGCTCCATATTGTTTTCAAATTTTGAATTCTAAATCAGGACCGGATACGAGATACGGACAACAGTGGCAGACCGACCCAACTCATTTCTTTTTTTATTATTTTTGAAAGGGTTAAACATTAAACTTTTTTCTTTACCAACAGATTAAGAATAGGGCATACTAAAATTACACACCAACATTGAATGCAACGTACAGAACCACGGCAATGCGAAGAGTGTAACACAACCCTATCAGTCCAACATCTAATTACTGATTTTCAGAAACATCAAGCTAAAAGCCAGCGACATAAAATATCAATCATACTCAAAGAAGCCTTTTTCAATGACGAAAATACCACCAAAAATGTAAATAAATCCTACAAACGATTAACGGATTATCTATGTATAAACAAAATAAATAAAAAATCAGATGTACACTCGCCAATAACCAAATTTTTGATGTAAGATCCTTTAAATACAATTCACTTTTACATAACATTAATAAAGTCAATTAATGCATTTAATTTGTTGAGAATCAAAGAAAATAAATAAGGAAATAGTTCCATAACATTGAAATACAAATAATAAATATTTTTTTATTATTATATATTATTTTATAAATATTCCCACCGGCCCAATTTTAGCTCCGGCCCACCGGGCATATGCATATTCTAATTCAGGCCCGGACTGGCCATAGGGAGCTTCCGGACTTTTCCCGATGGGCCGGACCGGGTATTGGGCCGGTGAACTGATTTTAAAGATATTTAATATTTTAATTATGACAATGAAAAAAATACAAATTAACATTTATTATCTATTTGTGATTAATTAGAAATGAAAGTATAGCAGTGATTTGGCCGAATGTTTTGTATTATTATTATTAT
Organism: Stenolophus ochropezus; assembly: GCA_035578165.1. Classification (NCBI taxonomy): domain Eukaryota; kingdom Metazoa; phylum Arthropoda; class Insecta; order Coleoptera; family Carabidae; genus Stenolophus; species Stenolophus ochropezus. The sequence goes on from JAQOWZ010000017.1 coordinate 25,445,596, forward strand.
CAATTGGGCTGCGCGAGAATCACAATTGGGCTGCTGGAGATGTTCCGTGTGTAGGTAGCCGTTTTGGTGCGCGTGCGCGAGTTTCTTCAGCCTAGTTCGTTTGCGTTCAGGTCGGTTGAGTATAGCCAGCGTCTAGCGTCAGAAACGCTGCACAGTCACACGCAATGCATGTAGCCAGTGCCGTTCCTGGCTATGTTATCACCTCCGTGCCATTTATTTTTTGGCGCCCGTTTTTTTCACCGTTTAAATTTTATTAACAGGGATGATAAACTTCATTTGTTTGATACTTCAATACTTGATTTATTTTCTTTCTGTTAATAAAATTTTGGATGTCGCTCTATATATTGTGCTTATATTATTATTTTTTACTAGGTGCATTTTATACGTCTCTCTTCTATTCAGGCAATTATACTCTTTTAATAAAACAGGAAAATAAAAGCAATTTATCAGCAACATAATTTATTTATTCTTGAAATAAAATTTTATACATGAATTAAATATGTGCCCTTCTAGCCTTTACTTCCACAAATTTGTCAGCAATATCAGAGTGTTAATTTTATTAATTAACTCATGTTCAATGCTTAATACGGCCAAATTAGTTAGTCTTTCTTGACTCATGGTTGACCGTAGATAGTGTAGTCAGATGGCCGCGATAAAAGTCGACATATCAAACTTAAATTATCGCCAAAAATCGCCAAGATCTATATGCTGAAATTGTCTTTTAAATAGAATTTATCCTATAAATAAAAATACCTTTGAAAAATATAAATATCTTGTAAACAAAATTTTAATAACAAAAAATTCAGTCTTTTATAAAACCCCATTTTCCTAATAAACTAAAGATATTTGAAAGCCTGGGTTTTTTTTCTATACTATCTCTATCTTAAAGCATCTGATGTTGTTTTCTTTACAATATTAATACCTAAATAAACAGGTACAATTTTCTTTTGTCTGTTGCTATAATATTTTATTACACCATATATCGCCAATAATTAGTGGCTTTAATCGCCTGTCGCCAAAATAATTTTTTTGCCCCAGAACATCGTAAAAAAAAATCGCCCAAATGACGGAAAATCACCATATCTGGCAACACTGAGTAGAAAGTAGAATCCTTACGCTGGTAGGCGTACGCCATTCGTCTGGAGAATTGCGCTGCGCAGAAGGCAATATTCGTCCGAATGAGTTAAATTCATCAAAGTAGGGGTGTTACGAAGTACTTTTGTTTAATTCTTTTTTCTTATTAAATATTTCTTATTAAATAAATGTTATGAAGAGATTATTTATGTTTATTGTGTTTAGTTGGTTTCACTCACAAAATAACAACTTTAACCTTCAGAAATTTAGGTACATTTAGTAATTCAAGAGCAATTTTTTTTAAATTATAATGAGGAGCCTTCCGGCGCCCTCTCCGTCTGGCGCCTCCGTGCAGGCACGGCTTGCACGCCCGTCAGGAACGGCACTGCATGTAGCTCTTAAATTACTTATATGATATCCTACTTTTTAATGAATAAAGATATTTTATAGGTACACAATATTTATTTACTGAAAGTGGTAAGTTTATATTAGGTATATTAGGAAATATAACATATGTTATTCAATCCAAATCTTTATATTATATAATTTATTAGAATTTATTATATTACAGTTATATTACTAACATGGATATTAATAAAGAAATATCAAAAGGAAAACGAAAAGGAGGCGCACAGAAACTACGCGAAAAAAAACAAAAAAGTCGTGAATTAAGCGCTGAAAAATGCACAAATTTACATACTTTTTTTTCTAAAACATCTAACTGCGAACTACCTTCCGAAAACAAAGATAAAGAACAACCAGGACAAAAAATTCCAGATGAATCTATGGAGAAGGAAACCATTATCGAAGAAGTCAACATTGTCGACGAAAAAAAAACCTTTAGCGAAAAATCGCATAATAGAAAAGCAACAGCTGAAACTGAGGAATTGGAAAATATCATAAAAAAAGAAGAAGTCATACTTTCTTCGGAACACAGCAACAGCAACAGCAGCAACTTTTTCGTTAAACCAAATAAAAATAATTTTACTTTATTTTTGGAATACCACCCGAAACAAAATACTACTGATGCATTACTAAAAAAAGCTTTTTACCGTAAGGACGGTACCAACAGAAAGTGGCTGACGTATTGTAACGAAAACAATGTTTTTTTCTGCTTTGTCTGTTTAGCATTTTCGAAACCAACGGAAAACAATCCATTCATTGAAGGAACGATGAGTAGGAAACATATACATCAGCGGGTAGAAGAACATGAAAAAAGTTAAATACATGCACAATGTTCTGAAGCTTATGTCCTAAATTTGCATAATGCAGACGTAAATAATTTATTACAGCATAATCAAATGTCTGTTCGTCGTAAAGAAATTTATGCCAGACGAGAGGTACTGAAATGTATTATCGATATAATCAAATTAATCGGTAAACAGGGTTTAAGTTATAGAGGCGATCGGTTAGAGGCAGCGTATAACTTAGAAAATGAAATCGAGAATCATGGAAATTTTTTAGAACTGGTACTTCTTGTTAGTAAACATAATACTTATTTAAAGCAACACGTTCAGGATTGCATTATAAAAAGTAAAAAACAATCTTTGAGTGGAAAGGGACGAGGATCATTGGTCACCTTACTTTCAAAAACAACAGTTACTAACATAATTGAAATAATCGGAAAATTAATTCAAAAATTTGTAGGAAATGAAGTAAAACAAGCTAAAATGTTTTCTGTTCAAATAGACACTACACAAGACATAACTTCGAAAGATCAGTGTTCGATTATTATACGTTATGTAACGGACAAAATATATGAAAGACTTATTGCGGTTGCTGATTGCAAATGCAGTACAGGAGAAAACATGTTCGAAATTATGAAGAATGTGCTGAAATCTACAAATATTGATATAAAAGCTTGTATAGGCAATTCAACAGATGGAGCCGCAAATATGCAAGGCCAATATAAAGGTTTTTCTTCATGGCTGTCTAGAGAATCACCGGAACAAATACATGTGTGGTGTCATGCACATATTTTAAATTTAGTTTTAACAGAGACAACTAAAGTTACAATTTCTAGTGTGTCACTATTCTCCTTAATAAATGATATTGCTGTATTTATCAGAGATTCTTATCAAAGAATGGCACTTTGGGAAGAAATTTCTCAAGATGTCAATCATCGTCGACTGTCGACTATAGGAGAAACTAGATGGTGGTCGAAAGATGTCGCATTAAGAAAGATATTTGGAATGTTCTCCAATCCAGATACTTCTTTATATGTTGACGTTGTAATTACTTTAATAAAAATTCAAGAAAATCTAAAATGCAAACCTGAAATTCGAGCTAAAGCTAAAGGTTACTCAGATGCATTACTTAAATATGAAACAGTAATGACCGCACAAATATTTTTACGAATATTTCAACAAACGTCGCCCTTATCCAAATACTTGCAAACAAATGGTATGGATTTATTAAAAGCTTATAATATGGTAAGTGAGACATATAAACAATTATTATCACATAAACGTGATTTCACTAATATAAAACAAGCGGCTGATATTTTTATCAAATGGGCTAATAATAAATTTCAAAACATTGATGAGTTCGACATAGAGGTTGAAGAGACATTGCCTACGAAAAGATCGAGAAAAAGGAAAACATTGCCAGGCGAGTTAGCACAAGATCAAATTATTACCGATCCTTTTAAAGTATATGAAATTCAAACTCACAATGTAATTTATGATATGGTTACTGAAAGCATGAATCGTCGCTTTTTTTCTAGTAAAACGCTATATGCTGAATTAGCTTTTTTGGATCCAAAAAATTTCTCTGATATTAGGAAACACGCTGTAAATGACAAATTATTTGACGAATTAAGCGGAAAATTAATAAAATTTAATAATGATGCAACTTCCAAAAATTTACAGGCTGAATTTCAAAATTTCATTACACATTGGGACAATTTAAAAAATACTGTAGTAGAGTCATACGAAATAATTATAACCTCCAATACCGCAACAAAAAGTCACGAATCTATCTGTAATAAAATTGACGACAATATGAATGCATTAAATAAGTCATGTTTGCCATGTAAAAATTGTGCATTTTGTTGCTACAAAATTTTGGAAAAATATAATTTGTTGACGGATGCATATCCTTTAATGGCATTAGCCTATAAATTTTTATTAACTCTGTCAGTAACGCAAGTAGCATGCGAAAGAACTTTTTCGACTTTGAAATTTATTAAAAATCGCTTGAGAAGAAGTACAGGAGAAGATAATTTAAATGCTTTAATGCTCATGAACATAGAAAAAGATATTTTAATGAATATGGAAGCTGATGACATAATTAACGAAATGGCAAAGTCCAGCCGTCTGATGCAAAATATTCCAATGCCGTAACTTTTATGTAAAAATAAAATATATTTTATTTTACTTTTTATGTACAGTTTATTGTTTATGAAATATTATTTTTTGTTATCTTTTATACCAAAGAATTTTTGTTTATTTTGTTGTACATAATAAAAATATTTTTTGAATGTAAGTGTATATTAAATTTTTGCAAAAGTATGGAGGGGGAAGGGGTATGTGGGCCGGTCAGAATAAAACTCCCGAACCGAAATTTAGTCCCAGTCCGGGCCTGTTCTAATTGCACTCTTATCATTCAAATTATGAATGCAAATAAATCCTTAAGTCTGAAATTTCTTGACTTACAGAATAAATGATAACAATTTTTATAAAGAGTAGAGTTTTTTTTATTAATGTCCTTAACTTAATATAGCTAATACTTAATATTACCACACCCAAAAATGAGTACCCTTAATGGAATTATTGAAAAATTAATTTTCATAACTTTATCTACGTGCAGTTCCTTTTATGCCGCGACGCATCTGAAATCAAACTTCAATTATTTTATTTCTATATTTGTATTTCGTCTTTTATTTTTTATTAATTTAATTAGAAATCCATTAAAATTTGTATAGATCAATGTACATACCCGTATATATGTAATACAAATAAATCAGAAAAGATAAAGAGTTTCTGAAGAAGATTAATGGATTTAACCAAAAATTAGCGCGAAAAAAATTGATGCTAAATTATGGAGTTCGCTAATTTAAAATTTAATCCCTTTCATGTGGGAACTAACGCTGCAGTGGCATAGCTAAGGGAGGGATGTTAGGAGGACGGATGGCACCATTCTAGAGTAATTTGTAATTCAAATTATCTAACTTCAAATTTTGTATATTTAAGAATTATGTATTTTTATTTTTATATCTAATGACTGCACCTTTATAAAAGTCTATAACAATAACTGAATGTTTTTTTATTTGTTCATAAAAATGGAGCCGAATCGACACACGAATATTTTTTTATTTTATTTTGTGTCGCATTTTCTTATTTAGAATTGTGTTTTCAGTCCAATAAATGAGACTTTACGGTATTATTATTCTTTACGCTACTATGTAGGTATATAAATTTCATATATTTTTTACTGATACGTCCTTTAAATGATTGTAAAATATTTGTTCAGCCTTATATTTTAGAGTACTAAATTTAATTTCTTTAAATCGAACCATATTTTAATATTACTCCATTGAAAATTTGTAATTGACATGTCGTATGTGATAGTTGACAGCATTTTCGCTCTTAAATTTTAAAAATTTAAATTGAAAGATCTGATATAGGGTGAAATAAAACGTTATACGTCATGCGTTAATTAAATGATTTTCACGGTACTCATTTCGAAATATTCGCAGGCACAGTAAAAACTCATTTACCGGATTTATAACGTAAATTAATATTACATTCGATTAAAGTAAAATGATACCAGCACTATTGCCCCGAGTGACACCAACTCTAGCTACGCCACTGTAAAGCTGGCATTGAGTCCATGAATTCGTTTTATGAATCTATCAGTAAAAGAATAATGCCTTTTTTTTTACTTTTTTATAATTGGTTAAATTTTATTACATTAGTTTTGAGTCAATCTGCACATCGATCTATATTATTGTAACGGGATTAAAAATAGATATTTATTATATAAGGGGTAAAAGTAACAGATTTTAGCGCATGGTGTGACATTTGTATCCCGACGCGCAGCGGAGGGTTACAATCACACAGAGCGCTAAAATCTGTTATTTACCCCGTATATAATACAATATTTTTTTCTATAACCACTGTAAAATATTAAAAAAATTAAGTTCAATAAGAAAAGCGAAACATGTTTTTCAAATTAATTTTAGAATAGTAGGTTGTTACTTGTTCTAATGTTATTGCATTTTTCAACTTGTTGTCTTGGTGACATAGTACTTCTATCTCAAGGGATAGAAATACTAATACTTCTGTCCCTTGAGATAAAATGTGATGTTTCTGCAACTGACAGGAGGTATGAAATGTCATCATTTCATATAGGTTATAGAAAAAAATAAATTTACTTTATGTTTATTCCCAAACTTTATCTAGTAAACTTTGACATTTGAAAATTGTTCTCTTTTTGTAAATATTTTATGAGAAGCACGTATTTGCGAAGTAAGCATGAGATATTAACTGATTTATTCTGTGCATTCCGCAAGAAATATTAGAGGCTCATGATGCTGCCAGTGCCTTTGAAGAGAAGAGCCACAGATAGCAACCACTTATACGCCGTAAAGTGAAGAGTTAACCCTCGTGTAAGCGTTTCTCCGATGTCGCCTTGGTTACCGCACAAAGGATTACGCGGTAAAGACTCTTCACAAAACTGGGCGAATCGGAAAGAATCAGTACTTCATCAGGATGCATAATCCCATATTTTCCATTCTAACTTCTATCTCGCACAAAAGTCTACTTTGTTTCATTGTTTAGTAGATCGGCTTGAACTCACCGCAGTGTGAAATACCCACACTTTTTAAATCTATTTTTTTTTCTAACGTTGATATTAATAAGTCACGATTTATCTTTCAAGATTTATTTGTATGTATGTGAGAATAAATTATTTGTACACGATAATATTTCGGGCGAATTTTTGCGACGGACGAATCATGAACTAACACTTTAGTTAAAATTCTTAGATCAATCAACAGTTTATTTTGTACGTTGCAGATATTTATTAGTCATCTTATAGATACATTTATAGAAATATTGTAGTCTAGCTACATTATCTGTAAATAATTGATTTCATATTACCTATTATTTGCAAACAAAATCTTAAATTTTACCTTCATTTGTCATGGCAACTGGTTGGCTACCAACAAAATATCAATTTATAAGGCTAACCTTATAAGTCCAACACAACTATTTATTTTTGTGAAAAACTTGAATTGGATGCATCATTATATTTACATTAAATTATTTTTTATCAAAACACAAATTCTGGGAATTTTACAATGTCAAACAGTTTCTTTATTAATTATGTATAGGCATCAATTTTTCGATTGAAAATAACATACTAGTATTATGGTAAACTTAATTACTGAATTGAATAAAATAGAATTAAACCATTCCTGCAGATATTTCCCTTATTATATTACATATTTTATACTTAAAAAAATATTAATAAAAATTTCAAGCCAGAAAAGAATAAAAGTAATACTATATCACTAATAAAATTCTTCAAATAATATGTATTTCATTTTACACCCATATATATATATATATATATATATATATATATATATATATATATATATATGTATATATATATATATATATATATATATATATATATATAGTCTGTTTAGATTCAGTCAGCACCTTTGATGTAATTTCCTACGGCCCACAGAGGGTAACTTTACAAAAGAGATTTATGGGAGGAAAATTCAAAGGAAAATCAAAATTATATTTTCTTTGTTCTATTACGAAAAATACATTAATCTATAATACCTATACATCGTACATAAATAAGTAGATAATAACAGCAAGCTGATACATGTATATCATTGTTAATATATAATACATTAAATTACATATTATATTAATCAATCAACAAAAATTTCTTCGTCACTGTCAGTAACATTTTTCTCAGTAGATATAGGTATCATTGTTGTCACTAGATTCTAAACTATAAACTAAACACTCAACTTTAAAATTTAACTAGCATTTTTATTAATACGGTCAGCTAAATATCGAACATTTTTCACCCATCCTTGCTCACTTCCTACATGAAGGATTATACAGGGTGTTCCATTTAAGTGTGCCACCATTGCTATCTCAAAAACTATGAGTTATGAGATTGGTTATATAAGCAAAGAACCACCATTTTACAAGACTATTAAAATAATCCAAACAAATATTTTTTTAAACCAGTGGTTCTCAAGATATGGAGCCCAACTTTCTTATTTTAAATGGAACACCCTAATCATTTTTACATATTTGGATTCTACATAAAATTACAAATCCAATGATATGTTTGTAGTTAAATTTCAGTTAAACAATAAAATCCCTATATTACCATTTATTTTGCATACTTTTATTTAAAAATAGTGGTTATTATGAATTAATAGAAAACAAACGTTAAATTCTGCATTCTTATCACACTAATTCTACCTTTAAATTAAAAAACTGCTATTTTCAGGTAAAAGTTTGCAAAATAAATGCCAATATAGGGATTTTATTATTTAACCAAAATTTAACTTCAAACATATCAATGGATTTGTAATTTTATGTAGATTCCAAATATGTAAAAATATATAGGATGTTCCATTTAAAATAAGAAAGTTGGGCCCCATATCTGGAGAACCACTGGTTTAAAAAATATTTTTTTGCTCATTGTGTTAGTCTTGTAAAATGGTGGTTCTTTGCTAATTTAATCAACCTCGTAGCTCTTATAGTTCTCGAGATAGCAATGGTGGCACACTTAAATGGAACACTCTGTATATAATATGTTTACCACACGATTGTATTGTATTGTATGTATATGAGGGTTTTAAGCGTTTTTTGTCGCTTTTTGTCAACGCGACCTAGAAGATCTATTGTGACAGCCCTTACTTAGTTTTCCGGAAATAGATCCAGATTTTTGGTGAAGCCGATTAGGCCTCAAGTACCTGAAGTACTTGTTTCGTGACATGTTTTACTTGAATTTTAGTGATGCAGGTTGTCAGCCTACAGTCTCTGCAAGGCCAGCACACACCGAGCCGTTGTGCGGCAACCCATCCAATTGGACAGGGCGGGCTATGTTGCTTATCTACATGATCAGACAAGACACGCCACGACCACACAACCGTACTGGCTGACTTTACCACACGATACCGGAACATCTAATTTGTTGAACTTCTATCAACGGTATCGTGGTTGTAAAACCAACCCTGACTGCCAAGTACCGATCTATCTTACTGAGTTGGGATCTACCCAACGACTAGAAAGTCAAACCTTTGTGATCCGAACATACTATACTACGCAGTTGATTTTACCCAATTTTCCATGTTTGCAATTTGTTACAGTTTAAATCAAAATGTAAAAGACAACCGATGACCCACAGGCACAATGCGAGCTGCTAGCTCGATTTGTGTTTCGCCAAACCATCAGGTTTGTGATAGACGTCATTAGTTCATTGCGAAAATGTTCTGGTTCATAAACTTAGAAAACCTACTCATTTTATTGGTTCGTCAGGAAAAATCAATTTTTGACTACAATTGGTAAACCTAAATTGGTATTTTATTTGAAGCTGTAAACTGATATTGGTTTTATGTTGAATAATTATAAAATAATAATTAAGTAAAACATCTACCCGAAATGTTGTAGTTTCGATTCAAAACTCTTATAATCTTGAGGTATCCCTTCATGTAATACTCATGTAAATCCAATTTACTAAAACTTTAGACATTAAATTCTAATAAAATTAGTGCAATGTAATGAAATATTTTTATGTGACCTGAACATTACTTCAACCTCCTGTTCTAATTATAATTAAAAATATATGTGTGCTATATGACCTTTCAAGAATTTAATTAATTAAAATAGTGGGATTCATTCCGTGTTTCACGTACTTTATGAGTGATATTGTATTACTTACCTATGTTATACAAAATTTTTGTACTCCCAACCCCAAAAAATGTATAAAATGTACTTTTCTTGAATCATAATTTAAATATTGCACATAAGTAAATATACAAATTATTACCCATTGCTGAGTACGGGAAATTTGATTTATCGTAGCTATCGATAATAATACAGTGGTATATACCTTGAGCTTGAGATACGAGTTTAATTCGTTGATCAAATCAACTTCACTTTTGCTGAATCAAGTTTCTTCTTTACGAAAGCTTCAGCTCGTCGACAACCTCTCCTCCCCCCCCCTCTTATGTTGCATATCTATCCTATTCGAAATAGCCTGAATAACCAACCTACAACTGAGTGACAGTTTAAAATGTTTGATTTATTTTTATTTTAATTCATAATAGAACTGTTTACTTTAATGTAGAAGAGGAAAATGAAAGATGTTAAATGTAATAAATGACGTAATTATGTTAGTGCCAAACGAAGGCAGACTCAGACTTTATACTCCTAAATTGTAAATTAATTTTTACAAAACATATTTTCGCACAACAATATACAAAGAATAATCAAACTGATATTTTAGTTTCCTTTTAATCATAAATTAATTAATTTTATCTGAGGACAGTTTCGCGCGAGCCCCATTATTTAAGATCAATTTCATCTATACTTCTAGGTCACAGTTAATTTAAAAATTAATTATAACTTAATTAATTTCAATTAAGAGTTGTAAATACCACCAAATGCTTTACGTCATAAATCTTTCTAACATATATATCTTTCCTGATGAAATTTTTCACATTTCCAAAATTTATTTATTTATTCGTAAAAACTAAAAATTAAAAACATTTTTAACTTAAACCACCAACTAGCTCATTTAATCAATAACACATTTTTGCTTTATCCATACTGTTCTCGAAGTGTGCGTACATAAAAATTTCCATCCAGCAAAATATATATTTTTAAACAAATTTTTATATCTTAATGAACATACATTTTGTAATCTATGCTATAATGGGGGTTTCCAAGATTTTTTGATTTTTTTATATGATAAACTTTAAAACAAAATATTGGACCCATATTTTTTTATTTTTCCAAAAAGTTGATAGTATCCGAGAAAAAAATTAATAAAATTTACGGACAATGGGCTTGACGTCATTCCCCTGACTAGAAAAAGATAGTCCATGTGCGCTATGAGATAGAACTATAAGTAGCTAAAAATCTGAAGTGAAGTTAGGCTACGAGTACCGCGTAAATTCAAGCATTGAATATAAACATAACCTGCTTTCGTGATTCATGCTTTCGATAGATGCATTTACCAGTTACCACGTGTGTGTGTTCTCATATATTTTAAAATTAAATGAAATCGAGCTTGCACTGTCATTTTATCACATGAAGCTAGCTATCGGAGGCAGTGTTGCGAACCGGTGAAATCAAAACTTATATACTTATAGTTGGCAACACTTGTCGGGGGAATGACGTCACAAGGTCATTTAAATAAAACTTTAATTTCAATTTTTAAATAAAGTATTCAACAATTATATATTATTTTAGTTTTATTACAATATACTAACGACCAAAATTGATATGCAGAATATATATTTTAAAAAGGCGTTGTCTTGGAAACCCCCATTGTGTGACAAAGAGCGAATAGAGAATAATGTATGTATATCAATTAAAAGTTAAATACAACAATTTCACGTAAGTAAAACAATTGAACTTGTCATACAAAATTATAAATTAAAATAAAATGTAGATCCTGAGGATGGTCCAGGTTGGATCGAAACGTCGATGTGAACTAATTGTTTTATAGACTGAAACCCAGCAATTTCTCCCTTTAAAATTTATTATTTATTTATATTCGTTATTTCTTTATGTAGAAATATATGTAGGTATTAAATTTAACGAAAAATGATTAATCTACTTCATTAAAAATTATTCTAACACAAACTTTTAGATATACGACCCTTTTACTAAATGCTCTTTTCTTATTGCTTTTTTTTTATTGTAACACTATCTGACATCGCAACACCACACTTTTATTTACCGCTTTTATGATGAAAACGTGTCCAACATACCGCGTTACATTTTTATATGCCTTTATTTTGCCACAAGTTTTAAATAATAAAACACTTAAGTAAGTACTTTATGTTTGTTTATAGATAATGAATTATAAATTTTATAAACTGGAAAACAAAACAGTTATTTGTGAGATGTAACTGAATGTGAAATGTGCAATAGAATGAATCCGGGAAATAACGTTTACGCAAGAGGTTTGTACATAATTTTATTTATGAAAAACATAAAATCAATAATTGGTTTTTATTTTTGTACAAATATTTTTATTTATTTATACTCATATTCATTCAATAACCCACTATTTTCTTTTATTATTATTATTAGGGAAAGGAATGTTTGAGACATTATACTTTTTATTACAAATATAGTTTTTTAATAAATGCTGTAGAAATATGATTGTTTTTTTTTCAAAATTTCCCGTACGCGATTTCATTGTAAGAGTAAAAAATATTTATTTATATACATAGTGGGGGAAGACATTCTTCCCGCATAAGCGCTTATTTGAGGCACGAGCAAGCTTGCGAACGAAGGCTTCATTTGCGCGGATGACGTATTCCCGCAACAAGTTATATAATACTTTTTGTAACGCACAAAACAGTATGAACATCAATATTATTGTACAAAATATCTTAAATTCAAGCTTATGTTTCTATATTCGACATATTGATGTTCTCCAATAGATGGTACTAATAATAGTAGGTAAATTTATTTATTAGGAAATTATTTATTATTATTTTTACTGGTTTTCAATTCTTGAAAGTACCGCTTTATAAACTATATTTTGATATTTTAAATGTTATTTTATCAAAGAATGCCCAGAAATACTAGTGTTTTTTACTTATTTTCCTGGTGCAGTGCATCGAGAAAGTGAGCTCTGAATACATAACTATGTTATGCTATGTTATGTAATCAGGGAAATCACGTTTCCGGATGTCAATAGCGTGTGTCAAATGTCACTTCCACTCTTTATTATTACCTATGTTTATTCTGTTAATGTTTTATTTATTCAATTAAATAAGCCGGAATCTCAAGAGGGTAATTACCGCCATTACCGATTACCATATACTCGTATCTGCGCCACTTTTCAACACTAGTAGGTGACTCTTTACGAAATCTAAAGAGTGCGTAAAATATGTATTTTATGCCTAATAGTAAGAAAACCCTACTTTATCCAATGATCAAAATGGGTACAGAAACAAAATTTTATCGATATAACACTAATGATAAAGTTAATTCAATTTTAAATTGTAATTTTTGTAGTTTTCGTTTCAGAAATTGATAAAATGAAAAAGATTGCTGAAGTATAAACAAAAAATGACGATAATTATTTCTAAACTTTTAAATAAAAACGCTTTTAATTTCCTATTAACTAGAACTAGACCAAACAATAGCACAAATAACCCAACCCAAACTAGCAAAAAGCAAATTCTAGTTTTTACTAATTATGGGCGGAGTAGATAAATAGTTGGACAGATGGGTCAATTAATTATATATATTTGTTCATAATGCTGACAGCTGTCTTCCTCAGTGCTCAAAAAGGGTTGTATATAAACCATGTATTTTTAATCATTATTCTCATTGGTATTACAAACTACAATCTTAGAAGATTTTTGGCCACTGGTAGAATTGAGAAGTGAACTTCACCTGGTCCATAACAATTTTACTTGCATTTTGGTTGAATTAGGGGTAGGGTGTCAGCCGAAACTTAGATCATCTTCAAATAGGTTAGAGAAATAGATTTGGACCCCAAATATCACACTCCGCTCTAATCGAAGCGCTCTAACCATGTGAGCCTTCGTTTTCTTTACCCATTTTTAATACAGAAGTATATAAAAGCATTCAAAATCACAGAACTGAATACATTTCCATTACTTTCAAAAGCTTCTTTATATAACAATTCACACTTGTAATATATTAAAGGTATTTGTGCTTTAACATATATGCATTCATGTCATTAGAAAAAATTGAATCAAATATTTCTAACAACAGAAAACATTTATCTTCAATAAGTAAAATATGTAAAATTTTACCAAAAGTTAATTTGTTTAAATGGATATAGAAGATAATAATATCCTTCTTGGTAAGAAGATATTGCGGAAACACGAAGATCTAAAACATTTGGAAAATATGACAATAGTAATTTTTTGTAACCTGACTTTGACGTATCGTAATTTTTAATTTAACCATAATATTTTTTCTTATTAAAATCTGCATTATTCCATGTATGCCACATGAAATATTGATGTCTGTGACTAGCTAGTTTGCAAGTCTATAGAAATAATCAAATAATACAACTGTTTCTACAATAAAGTATATTAATAAATACTTTAGTAGCATATACATTTCAAGTTTCCGTGGTTAAACCCGCAAAATACTTGTAGAATAACCCACTTCGATGTTTTTATTTATTTACTTAATTACTTGCTTGACTGAACAAAATCATCGTATGTTAATGTATCTGTATATTGTATAATTTGTATATATTGATTTTTATTTTACAATATTACAGATAATATCGACATTTTCACAATGATTATTCACATAAACAATTCACGTCGCACCTACGGCGTACCAGTTGAAACTACACTTGCTTGCAAAGAGCGGGCGACTCTGCTGTAGATATAGCAAAAAATTACCCTTTTTGTAGCAATATGTAACAAAATTAATATTATTTGGGCACTATTATAATATGTACTCTAAAAAGAGCTTAAATATTTACTACGTTGTACAGCATTTAATGCTTCTTTGGAAATAATTTTACAGATTTGCTACATTTATTGCATTTTTTAATATAAAAAGGGTAATTACTGATACTAAAAGTACAAAAATTTCTATTTAATTATAACAGAGCATATTTTGCTCCTGACTTTCTTTACTATTGAAAAGAGTACTAGTATTATTACAGTAAAAAAGCACGCACTCTTTAGAAGTTCCATATTGAACTACCCCTTTTTTGAACTGTGTAAGGCCATTGAATATTGAATATACATTTACAACTCAATGATATGGCAAGATTAACTAACTTGTTACATCGTCATCATCATCATGGCTTATACAACCCTAAAAAGAATTTTTGCCGCCTCCATCTATGTCGGTCCAAAGCATCCTGTCGCTAATTTCTGATACCTATCTTCTGCAGGTTTCTTATGAACATTGCCAATCTATCGCCCTTCAAGGTCATAATTAATTATAAAAAACTAATGCAAGCATAATATACTTTTAGGCGGCCACTACAGAAAATTATTTATTTCCATTTAATACACCATCTGTCAAAATAATCAATTGCCCACGAGTTATGATTAGGCGGCGGAAATAAATATTTCCGTCTTAACCAAAACCAATTATACTTAAGCAAAATTATTTCCATTCCATTCAAATCCAATTAACAAGCTATGAGCCGATATTCTCCTTTCTATTTATTGTTTGTGAAAATTATGAAAATAAGTGTTAAATACATTAGGTATGTGGTCACCTAAAAAATATAGTACTCAACTCATCAAAAAATTCTCATATCCATGTTCATATCGTGCCATAAAAATTATACTCGTATGAATATGAAAGCTTTTCAGCACTCGATACACAATATAATATTTTCTACGACACTAAGATATTTTCTTGTTGTATGTTTGTTATTGCAACGGAAACATAGTACATTGTAAATACATTTTCATTTCCCTCAGTAACCATAGACAACGTTCAGGTCTAAATTCATATATTAGAGTTCTGTCAAAAATCGTATTGTTTAATTTTTATTCTATAGCTAGTTGATAAAATGTAGTGAAATAAAGACATCTTTATTATTAAAATATAAATGAATTAGGAAATAATATCGTGGTCGTAGAAAAAATATAGCGTACAACTCGTTTAGAATGTCCATTTCATATTCATACGATTTACAGCATGAGCCGAAGACGAATGCTACAAATTATCATACTAGTATGAAATGAGTGCTTTTACAACTAGCTTATTTTACAATACAGGTACTATTCCAGCTATTATATGTCGAAATTAATGACCCATATTACAAATGTACT
The DNA here is from genome assembly GCA_035578165.1 of Stenolophus ochropezus. NCBI lineage: Eukaryota > Metazoa > Arthropoda > Insecta > Coleoptera > Carabidae > Stenolophus > Stenolophus ochropezus. Next base: position 25,461,692 of record JAQOWZ010000017.1, read on the forward strand.
TTCGAAGAGTGTTTTTGTTAAAAGTGAGGTCTGACCTCATTATATTATAATGTGAAAGCAAGCTTCCTAAAAACGATATAAAAAGTGCGTTCGTAATATGAGTGGCGATCAATTAAAAAAATGATACATTCCTTAAAACTTAATAATTATTGAAAAAATTTAACATAAAACGAATTGATAAATTTAATAATATAAGTCTAAAGTATAATAAATCTAAAATCAAATTTGGCCACCACAGAATCGACCGCCAGTACCGAATATGTGCTAGGTATAGGTTAAAAATATCATTATTTTTATTCAAATGAAGGTTATTACTTGCATAGTTTATAGCAACTTTCTTCAAATCTTTTTTTGCGATATGTGTATTTATTACACTTGTTAGTAGAAATAGATTGTCAACCTCATTTATGGTAATGAAAGGAAATGTGAGCTTTTTAGTACCAATTTTATTATTTATTTTTTTATTTAAAACACAGGACATTTTGGAGCACATATTGGGTCCATTTTCAGCATAAATTAAACAGAAGTTTTGCCAATAATTCAAATTGTAATCCTGACTATTACATATACTTTACAAAATATAAGATATAGTTACAATATTAAAATATGTAACTGACTCAATATTACCAATTATATATAACAACATGTAACCTTAGCAGAAGAAAATTTTGAGTAAAAATAAAATAATAAAAAAATGTCCGTATCATGTACATTTTCATTCAACAAACGATAAATTTAAAACCTTGTTATAAATTGTAGAAACTCGTTCTTTAACTATTTTTTCATATTTAAATAAAATTTAAATTTAATAACACAATATCTTTCATTTTATTAACAATTTTGTTATTATTACAAACAAAATAAAGTTTTTTAAAATTAAATAATGAAACAATTTTCTTCGCTGACAACAAAACGTATCCCATTATTTCAGTGGTAATTCCAACGAGCCCAAGACAGGTTCTACAAATCATAAAGTGCGACAATATAGCTTTGCGCTATTTGGCATACTATAATTTTCTAACATATGTTATTATTCTATTTAATGTTGATTTAAAATAAACAAATAAATTTTGTTATATTCTTTTTAGCAATGAATCTATCGTTAACAATATAACAAGTAAAAATACTAACAATTAAACAAATGTTATTTCTTTTGTGTGATAGATACACATATATAGAGCAATGAACTGAAAACAATTAACCATTTTGCAAAAAAAAAAAAAAAAATAGTGAAATAACAGTTATCTTTAGAGGCCAGTTAAAACCAATGGTGACATCAGAATCAGGATAAATGCGATAAAATGTATGGAAATTCCGACTCAAAATCTAGACAATCAAGCAAAAGTACATAAATCCAACAAAATAAATTCATGTTTTATGGACAACAAGATAAATCCGTTATATTACATTATTCGGTTTCAGTTACATCTCTGTATCTTTTTATTGAGCTAACATTGGCAGGTGCCCGTGCTTGTTTTTATTGACATTGTTTATACCTGCTACATACTGATAACCTGGTACATACATATATATATATATATATATATATATATATATATATATATATATATATATATATATACCGGGTGTCCCAGCTCGACCGACACATGGGAGAGGAGGAAATCAGTTCATTATGAATAGCATCTGCCCAGTGCAAGATATTAACTTGAAATTTTTTATGCTTATTGGGGAATATTATTTCTATGGATTACAGTTATTTGAAATATGTAATTTCGTCTGCAAGATATATATATACAGTGTGTGCAACGAAATGCGGAACATAGGACTTTAACATGGGATTTTAAAACATTGCGGATACTCTCTCTCGCGATAGATTTAGAGCAAAACTGCAAGAGTACAAAGTTCAAAATTAAATTCTACGTCAGATAAGATAATAATTGATGCAACAGCACATCTACAGTAGGAGATTTATTAAATATAAAATGTAACATTTTTGGTCAAAATCAGTCATGGAAATAAAAGAAAATATCTAAGTTTCAATTGTGACAGTCAATAACATGTCATTATAGATAATTCTATATTTTTATAATATTGGTATAATATTTAAGAAAAAAATCCCAATTCAACTTAAATAATTTTAAAATACAAACAATAAAAATTATAATCTCTAAACTGACATATAGATATTTTATTTTATTTCCATGGCTGTCTGATTTTTAACAAAAATATTACATTTTGTATGTAATATATCTCGTACTGAACACATAATTTTGACCAATTATGTACACTTGTAGTTTTGCTCAAAATTTTTCAGGAGAGAGAGTATCCGCAATGTTTTAAAATCCCATGTTAAAGTCCAATGTTCCGGATTTCGTTGCACACCCTGTATACAGGGTATATATATATATATATATATATATATATATATATATATATTACTAATATTGTTTTCCAAAAGCAGGTAAATCCATTCCAATCAAATAAAACTATATAAATCCATTTAATTATTTTCTTGTCTAATGTGTTAATATTACAGAATGCATATAACTTACCGGTTACCGGTTTTTAGTTAATAAATAAATAAAATAAAGTAAACAATTCACGCTATTATAATATTTTATCAGTTGGATTCATGTATTAGACATATTTAAATTTTCAAAACCTATATTTTATTTTAAAATTAATGTTCTTAAGAAATTAATTTTAAATAATTATATTTAATGCATTTAAACGAGCTTGGATCGTTGTTAATTAGTTTTGATTTTATTTTGTTTACTGAACTGCTTCCATCTCATCTACCTATTGGCCATTGCAAACCCTTGACCCTTGTCTATTTATTATTGAATTGTTGTAGTATCGGTATTATCTAGTAAATAGTAGATGTAAATATGATACTAAAGTGCTAAATAGGTGACCAACAATAGTACAAGTAAAACCAGTATCTAAATTTATGATAATACGTTATGCTATATATGTATATTAGCTACAATTAGTTGAATTTAATTAAAATAATCTTCTTTTGTTTTATAACTTCTTTTTGTAGTTGGAACTGGTGATGTCGCGATTTTTCTAATTTTGGCAATCTGGTAACCTTGGATACAGATATTCGATATTTCTATTTCCACAGCTATGATTTTTATTTCCTTTTGTAGTCAGGCCCGTAGCCAGCGGAGGCAGAGTTGGCGATGACCACTCTAACAGTAGAAGTTGCCCACTCTGAAGAAAATCTTAGTGGTTTTTCTCTTTACACAACAATTAAGTAATTTAAAAAGTGTATTTTATATAGTAATATATTGTACTAGATCCTGACCGTTGTAATGTTTATCAATGCCAATTTGTAGTTCTATTGCTAAGATTATTTTGACAGAAGATATATTTTATATTTATTTTATACAGTGGCAATATATATTGTATATTTAATATTTCGGAAATAAAAGTATAATTCTCTATATCGTTCAGTAATCTATCAAATGGCTGCCGCAAAATCTGCTTTCCCTGCCTAGGCAGTAGTAAAATGCAATATTGCTAAACCTTTTTTGACAAGTAAATTTAATATTTCAATATGAAAAACGATTATTTCGGTGACCAGTAAGTAAATTTCAAATGTTAACATATGTTATTTATATTAAATAATCTAAATTGAAAGATCCAAATATTTAAGAAATTACAATAATTTTCAATCTCTTAATTTGTGATCTGGCAACGTCAAAGAGCCTATGAGATAAACAAACAATAGAATTGACACATAACCTAGTATGCAAGTATTATTGATATATTTTTTGTTTTTAATGATTAATTAATTTTTGTTGACAAATTTTAAAGTAATAATTAATATTAATACAAAAAAAAAAAATAATATATTAATATATATGACTAAAATAAATTATATTTATAATTCATTGTTTTTAATGACAGTTAAACTACTATAGGTTATGTATAAATAAAAAATAATAAATTATTCATTGATTTTACAACATAGTACGATTTTAGAAAAAGTATCATACATATCTCGGCAGGGAGGTTTCTTTTCATACCTTATTCATGGTTATTTGCCTCGGCCTGCGCCTAGACAAACAATTTCCATGTTCGTCATAAAAAGACTAACCTCCCTGCCATGTTAAATAAATAACTACTATACCTTCCATAAAATTTAAGTTGTCCACATTTTGTCCTGGCTGCGGACCTGTTTGTAATTCAAAACTTTTGTTTGAAGAATGTAAATATATTTTTCGATCAACGTTGAAATAAATTAATTAGATTTTATGCACCCCTATTGGTTGGTGGCTGCTAAAGAATAATTAAATAGTTAAATTTCATTGTAATTGCCAAAAACTTAAAATTCTTTGAAACGAACTTTGGAACTTAAAAACAAGCTCATTTAAAAATACTTAAGGCTATCATTAGCATATTTATAAAAACATTCCTCAGATTCTTTACCATTATTTCTATTATTTTTTAACTAGTCTGCATTGTTCTATTCATTTGACATCTATTTATACGTCAGTATTTTTAAACATTTTTAGGCAACAATGGTTGGTCAATATAATTTTTTAGTTAATATAAATAATAAAATTACAGTATTATATAAGATTAGGACATTTGGGTGTATTACTACATATAAATTGTATGTATTGGATTAAAAATACTGACAATTTCATTACATTAATAAGTCAATAGATATTAGCTTATTTATTTTAGCCATACTTTGTCACGAACTATACAATTTTGCATAATTTACTAGCTTAGTGGTTCCATTATAAATAATTACGCCATTAGGAATGGTTCCAATGTTCCAAATATCATTAAATTGCCAATAAATTAAATCACATTTCATATTTTCATATATTGTTTACAGTCAAATACTTTACATGTGTAAACAATGCAAAGCAATAAATTGTCCAGTTTTAATACAAAACTACGCCCCAATTACAGTAACGAGAATTAATTAAAGCTAACCTAATTCACTTTACTTGTCACCTAATAAAAATACACTTTAATTTACAAATTAAAACTAATAACAAAACTAAACTTTTTTATATTTTACATATTAATTTTTCTACACATAGGCACAATAAAAATTCATAATATTTTTTTTGTACGACATACAGTTATTTATAAAAAAAAATGTATAATTAAATGTACTAATTCTTAAAAACAAATTTTATTAATTATATTTGTATTGTATTAAAACAATTTTTATTTCATTGTAATTATTAAAATAATTAGAATAATTCTCATTACTGTTTATTATGCGAATAATTGCACAGTTATTTGAGTTTTTTACATTTGGAAAGTTGAATTTCATATTAATTTGATTAAAACAGGTGGAATTCCGGCCCCATATTCCTTACTGAATAAAAGGGACATAATTATCATTCACTACGTGCGATCGACGACCGTAAAGCTTTTGAATTATCTACAAGGATTATGATTAAAGTGGGAATAATAGAATTATTCAAAGCAGGATATAAATTATAACAACCTTATTGAAACAGAATTAAAATAAAATAATGAATTATATTTTACAAATATTTAAAGAAATATTTATAAATATTCACAAATATATTACAAATAATTTCATACTACACATGAAATATTATATAATATAAAAATAAGTTTATTTCTAAATTGATATGTTTTATATAAATCAAGAAAAACTTTGATTTATGGGTTGAATTTGAAGTAAAGATTGAAATCGTTCAGAGATGATGAATTGGTTTGTTTTTTTGCAAACTAATTCCTTAGATGAACACATCTTTTCATTACACATAAACATGCCAGTCCAGTGAGAATTTGATCCATCCATAAAATGATTCATTTCATACCCATTATATCTGTTTGATTTGTTCAACAAGTATAAAATAAAACAAGCAAATATTAATGAACAAACTGGCAAGATTTACTGATGAAAGACAACCAGCAATACATGTATGTGCAGCTCGTAATGATAAAACAAGTCAAGATACCAGCAATACATGTATGCAAACTCATGTGCAGCTCTGTTTGAAGCAGAATGTAACGGCATGCATCGCTTATTCGTGTCGGTTAACTGAACAGTTTATATTTATTTCAAGTGACAATCAAGCATTCCACGTCCATTCTTCTTGTTTTGCTGGCGGCAGAAGCTTAGCGCTGAGATAAGAGAAAGCGATCCTCGGAACTGACCTCAATGGCCCTCTGCGCGAGTCCCTTGGGGTGGTGGTCGGGCGAAGGCCTGAGGTTTTTGGTGTCGATGTGCACATTGGTTTGCATCTCATGTAACAGGTGCGGCTAGGCTAGGTGATCAGGCGACCGAGACCAGGAGGACCGGAGCGTCACTACACGGCTATGTTTCCTAACCTACTGGACCCTCATCCTCGCAGCCGCTGCCGCAGCTCACGCGATCGCCCCTCTCCGGATATCTCCGCCAACACACGCCTACTGCGATCGAACTCCTCTTTCTGCTAAACTCCGCTGTGTCATGGCCTGGACGCCAAACTACATTCCGGCACGAAAACCAATCATATACCTATGCCATATCTCTTCCTGTCACTTTCCCGTCTGTTTCTACCTTTTACACATCAGACTTTTATAATTTACTACTACTATTTACTAATAAAATATACTACAGTGTTTCTCAACCGGCAAATCGTAACATTTTTTAAAAATTAAAATATCCTGTCAAATAAACAGAAACAAACTTGGTTTTTCAATATTGTTGTAAAAGTATAAATTGTTAACATTTAAAAAAAAATTGTGATATTAAAAAAAACCGACATGGCCAGCTGGGCCAGCACATAATCCCTTGCCTGTCCTTTTTACGTTTTTCATTAAAATTTATATTTTATATATTTATGTCGTATTTCATACTGACAGTTGTCATTTGTACTTAGACACTAATATGAAATATACTCAGAAAATAGTAGTTGTAGAAAGCTCAACCTTCTTTTATGTTTTTCCTAAGTTAAAAGAAAATTTTTACTCTCAATTATAATAATTGTCACAGTCAAATATAAAAAAAATATTTCCCTAGGTAAACAAATTAACTGCATTTGTAAGAAATTTACCGAATCATTAATTACTTGTAATAGTTACATGAGGCTAGGTACAAACAAATTTGAACTATAAAATTTGAGCTATTGACATAATATTCATAATTATATAGGATAAATACCAATTCGGGCTAAAACATTAACACCAAAATGTAATCAGATCTGTTATATCCAAAATTTAAGCTGTTTTTATTCACTACTATTTGAGTAATCGTTACAATATCCGTTCATCCACGAACAGACATCTTTGTAAAAATATTAAAATCTTATCTTAGAGACTTCAAAACGTACTCATCAATATCAATCTAACTGACTGGCGAGATGTAAAAAATAGCTGAAAGAGTAGCAAAAATATCAATTATATTTTGATTTTGATTGTATATTTATAAAGTTTGAAAGTATGCCGCTAGATAGAAAAAATAATGAGAAATTTTTGGCCACTTAACACTAATTTTGCAAAAAACGCTCGAACACGTCAATTTTAATGTAAAGGGGGACACCTAAATGGATTAGTACCAATGGCATAACTTCAAGCCTAAAATGGGTGTGGACTGCACCTCAAAAATTTTAAATGGTGTCAAACATGATACAGTTCGAAAGGCCTTTCAATTCTCTTTTCAACAGTTTTTTTATTTTTCAAATCCGATCATTAGTTCCACAGAAATATCGTTTAAAACAAATTTTATCAGGTGTTCAAAATTGCCATCAAGTAGGCTAAAATAAATGACAGTCGCCAAAAATTGCGCTGATAATTTTCACTGGGCCATCCTGTATTTATTTATATATTCCCCATCATTTTAATTTATTGTTCATTATATATTCAGTTTTCAGATTACAACGGAAATATCCATTTTCACTAGTTTTGGCGTCTGTACGTACTTAGGTATATACGTATCTCGCATCAAAAATGATCAGCCGTAAAATTTTAAAATTTTGAATAATGGACTGCTATAACATCTATTTGTGAACCTCCCTTTTTATTGCAATCGGCAGTGCAAAATAGGCACTTTGTTCGTAGTGTTTTTTTTTTTTTAATTTTTCGCGTAATTCAAACACGATTACCCATATTATGTTGAAATATTATTTTTGTGATTACTATAACATATAGTTATACATCTCCATTTTTTGTTCCAAATAATAATTTAGTTGCCTTTTAATTTTTGTAGGAAAAATTTGATAAGTTCACATTAACAACTGTCAGAATATAATCCGTGTGAATTATGTACAAAATAAATAAAAACAATAACTCTTTCTTTAAAAATTTTTGAGCGATTAAAATAACTTTGTCTAATATATTAAGGAATAGTGATAAATGCTTTAATAAAATTTTCAAAAGTTGATCCATTTCTAACGGAAGTTCGACGATATGAACCGAATGAAAATTGAAGAATAATTAGCCGCAGAATGATCTCACTTTAAAGTGAAATAAGTTTAAATGAAGTGCAGCAGAAAATATGTATAATTTAGCGTATAAGGAAGTCATGTAGTGTCCACATCAGATTTCTTATTTCAAAATTCATACTTTCGAAAAATATACTAATTTGCACTTTACTAATACACATTTACACCAATACATATTAAAGTCTAACTTTATTAATCTGATCTTAAATTAAACCTGCCTTAAATTTTTTAAGTCGTTGTTCATCAGAACGGAGCTACATTTTAAGACGAGCGTAGTTAAGCTAGACTTAGGTAAGAAGTATTAGGGATTTTCAGTGACTTTTTGGTTATTAACTTCAAAGCAGTTTTGACAGTCGAAGTTTATTTTCAAGCTACTGTGATTTTTCGAGTTTTCAAGTAAATGTAAAGTAAAATAGTGTACCGTAAAAGAAATTAAACGTTTTATTATTGTTACAGATAGATTTAGAATTATATATTTAAAATGACTACTGAGAAACGAAGTACAAGTGCCAATTTTACTCCAAATGAGAAAATACACCTTTAATGTTTGCTGGACAAGGACATAATAGAAAATAAGAAAACGGAAGCCTTATCAGCTAAACAAAAAAGTGAAACCTGGAAAATTATTGAAAAAGAATTTAATATGGAAATGCGATTTACAAATACATTACCTATTGTTAGTACCGATTACAGAAATTACTCGTGGAAATGAAACAATATCATAAAATTCATTTTGAGTTGCTATAATTTCTCGATCACCTTATGGCATTTTAATAAACTGATTTCCAATCCTTGCAATTTCCCGTGCAATTCGTGAAATAATTCGTGAAACAGTTGACACATGTACTCCTGCAAAAATTTGCAATTGCCAATAAATGATTTTCAGTCACTAATGTTATCAAGAATATTAGCAATTGGTTTATGGGAGATACACTATTGTTTCTAAAAAAATAAAATCAAATAATTAGTGCTGGGTGTAATTAATAAATTAGGTAAGTATTTACTTATCATTAATAAATTCAATTCCATGTTCTATCAATAAAAGTAACTCATATGTTTTTACTTTGGTGAGACGAAACCGTTTAAAAAATTCTTCATCGTTATATTCATTAAAGTACCTTGCCCTTTTATACATATAGGTATACGCCTGTTTATAATATTATCTATTTCCAAAACAAAAAAAAACTTTCTTAAAATCGTCATTTTCTTCAACAAAATTTATTTTGTGCTCTACTGAATTGTGATATGTATAGTAACAAGAACTAATTTAAGGTTTGTTGAAAATCCCGCGTAACCTCGACACCAGCGAGGTTCAACACTAAAGTCTCGACAGCATCCGGGACGCGCGGGTGGTTGGTGGGAGTAGCGGAAGCGGGCAGTTGAAGAGCGTACCTCAAGTGATGCAGTCGATGTAAATAATATATTGTCCATGAAATATAATCTGTGTAACGTTTAAGAAATAAATGATTCTTTACTCTGAAATAAGTGCTAACAGGTTAAGTCTTGTTTAAGTCTCCAAATTCGAGGAGTTAAAATTTAAGTTCGACTTTCGTTATAAGTCTAGATTTAGGACATGGTGCAACAAAATTAAGGCTCAAATTAAAACTAAGTCCAGATTAATTTAAATAAGTTCGACTTAAATTTTGGTGTAAACGGCTATAAGTAAAACTTTTATGTAAGTACAACTTAAAATATCGTTATGTTGCACCGTTTACATTAAATAAAAACTTAACAAAGTCTTACTTATGCCCGTATGCGCAACTACTATTTTGCTGGAATGCACTATTCCACTGTATCTCGAATAATTGTTCGAGTGTCCGAAGCCATTGTGTCACTGAGAGTACAATTTATAAAATTTCCAAGAACATTACAGGAAATACAGAAGATTCAAAACGAATTCTTCAATATTGCAGGATTTCAAAGAGTTTGGCGCCCATGACTGTACACATATAAAAATTCAATCGCCTGTTATAGAATTAGAATGATTGTTATATTTTCAATTAATCAGCAGATATATTTTAGGAGAAGATGCATAGATTTACAGAAACAGAAAGTCTTATTTTTCCTATAATGTGCAAGTAATATGTAATGTTAATCTGGAAATAATTGATATAGTGGCACGTTCGCCTGGCTCATCACATGATTCTACTAGTCTTGCCTACTCTTATTCTGGAAATAATTTATATTCTTAAAATCATAATTACACTAAAATATTTCAATCATGCATTTTGTACTATTTTAACATCGTCATCTCGTGTATTTAATGTTGAAATAGAAAATTCACTGTTACAAGATAATAAATTATCATTACCTGTAGCGGTATCAACGGTATCATTTATACAATCTTTGGTGTGTCTTAATTCTACATTCTCAGTCTTTATGAGAGTTTCTGGTTCTACTAAAGTATTGTTAGGCTCTTGAAAGTCTGGTGTTACAACTGGTAAATTTATTTCCATTTCATCCTTAGGAGTACTATTAACCATTTTAACAATTTCATTTTCCCTATCATTTACAGTTTTAATTATCTGATTTAAATGTCTTGTCCAAACAAAATTTTCATCGACAGATTTACACAAATAGATTCTATCACCTAACACTTCATCAATTATACATTTTGCCTAAGTTTTCTTATGTGGATTTCTGTAATCCCTACAATAAACTACTCCTTCTTTAAATATTTCAACTCTACAACCTTTCAGAGCTTGCTCACTTTCTTCTCTTCTTTCTCTCAATAAGTCTAATCGTGTTTGCACTTTATGCTTAAAAACTAGATTTGAAGGACTTTCACCAGTAGTAATGTGTATCGAATTCCGATAATGAAATAAATATCTATTAATTACTCATTCAAACGACACATTACCATTGGCTGGGTCTTTCAGTGTTTTTAATACACCATTTTTAAAAGATTTTACGGCATTCTCCTAGCAGGATGATATGGCGGAGATGTCAAGTGCTTAATTCAGTTAATACTTAAAAATTTAGAAAATTCACCTGAATTAAATTGAGTCCAGTTATCCGTCACCACGACTTTAGGCATCCCAAACTTGGCAAAAACTTCCCTAAATTTTTCCACTGTAGCAGCAGCACTTATATTTGTCATAATAAATACTTCTGGCCATTTGCTAAATGTATCTACAATTAACAGTATCATTTTACCCTGTATAGGCCCCAAAAAGTCGGCGTTTACTCTCTCATAAAAATAACTACACTTCTCACATGGAATAAGCTTACATTTACTAGGTTCCGGTCTAAAAATTGTGCATATATGACATTTCCGTATATAATCCTCAATATCGCGATCAAGCGAAGGCCACCAAAAATAAAACCTAGCACTATGTTTCATCTTTACGATGCCCTCACAGGTGCTATGTAATTCTAGTAATAATTGCTCTCTTAGTTTCTTAGGAATTACTGCTCTATAACCCCATGTAACTACATTCTTTTCAATCGAAAGTTCCCCTTGCCGCAAGAAAAATGTTTGTAAATGCTCATTGCTATTTGAATTTGGAAATCCGTATCTAATATAATTGAGTATTTTTCCTAGTTCAGGGTCCTTTCTAGTTTCTGACTGAAGCTTGTACAAATCAATAGGCATTACATTTCAATAAAATTTATATATTCTCCCATTTCTAGATCGTTTTCCTCAACGTTCGTCAAGGGTAACCTAGATAACGCATCGGCCTTTGTATTACCAGACCCTTTTATAACTTTTAGAGTATAATTAAAATTTGACAGGAATACGGACAATCGTTGCAACCGACCTGCAGCCATTTGCGGTAAACTTTTATGTTCTCCAAACAGCGCCTGCAGCGGTTTTTGGTATGTTATTAATTCAAAATGCCTTCCCACTAAGTATTGATAAAAATTTTGCATACCCCAATAAATAGCTTCTTTATGAATCATAGAGTATTTTTTCTCAGATTGTGTAAAAACTCGCGACACATACCCAATTGGCCTCTCCGTCCCGTCTTCCATTACATGCATCAAAACTGCTCCGATACCATTTTGGCTGGCTTATTTGGGTCGTAATGAATTAATACTCGAAATGATATTAATTCCTTTCGTGCCATGTTATATGCTGTTTCACATTCTTTCGTCCACACGAACTTATGGTCTTTTTGCAATAAATCATATAAAGGTTTCAGTTTTGGGGATAAATTCGGTATAAACTTCGCGTAATAATTAAGCATACCTACAAACGCATGTACTTCCGATGTATCTTTAGGTTGCGATGACTCTAATATTGCTTTTATCTTCTTCGGATCTTTTTCCAACCCTTGCGCATTTACAATGTGCCCTAAATAATTGACATTTTCTTTAAAGAATTCACATTTCTTAAAGTTTAGTCAAAATCCCGCATCTTCTAATCTACTTAAAACATTAGACAAATTCTTCAAATGTTCCGCTTCCGTTTCGCCCGTTACAATTATATCATCAAGAAAATTCACGCAGCCCTCTACGCCTTGCAGAGTTTTTTCAATTACCGCCTGAAAAATCGCACACGCTGGTTTAGTACCGTAAGGCAATCATTTTATTTTAAAAATTCCGTAAGGCGTACTCCATGCGAGTATTTCTTGTGTTTCTTCTTCTAAAATAAGTTGATTGTAGGCATTCAGAAAATCTAACTTACTCAACGTTTGACCCCCCTGAAGTGCTGCAAAGATTTCCTCAATCCTAGGCAGCGGGTGATTTACGTCTTTCAGCGCTTTGTTAACTGTAATTTTATAATTTGCACACAGACGTATATCTTTCCCGTTTGCTTTAAGGACAGGTACTAATAGCGTTCCCCAACTTGAGTTAGTTACTTTTTCAATGACCTCCTCTTTTTCAAGGCGAATTAATTCAGCTATCACTTTATCTCTAAATGCAAAAGGAATTGGTTTAGGTTTACAGAAAACTGCCTGCGCCCCCTCTTTAACCTCTAATTTAATTTTCTCTCCCTTGTAAGTGCCCAGTTCCGAGATAAATAACTTTCCATGTCTTTTTAAAATTGTGTCTAAATTTAACTTTCCATCCTCTACCCGATTTAAATAAACCTCTCTCGAATCTACAGTTAAATTAAATGCGCGTACCAACTATTAACAATTCAACAAACTTTTCTTTCCCACATATTTCAACATTAACTGCTATCTTACCTACAGGTCGTAGAATATTTCCGCCATAAGCCCTAAGTCTGGTCCTCGCGACTTTTAGCTTTACATCTTTAAATCTCTCGTTATACATTTCTAACGGTAAGCATGAACTCCCTGCGCCAGTATCAACCTCCATCGAGATATTTTTTCCATTTATCCTAGCATTAACATATACAGGTTCAATATAATCACTCTCACTAGAATCTAAGTTAAACGTTTGAACCACAGATTCGGATTCTTCAACAAAATGGTTTTGTTCAGTTTTACCCTTACAAACTATCGCTAAATGTCCTTTCTTTTTACATATTTTACAGTCATACGCCCTGTACTTACATTTTTTTAAATCATGATTAGTTTTATCGCAATGAAAGCAAGTCCTCTTCGCGTCTTCCTTGGAATGGCTCATCTTGCTCTCCTCGGTTCTACGAGCATTCTGAACTTGAACCTTGTTAATGTTCCTTGTTTAAAGCGATATCGTAGAGCTCTGCTAATGGTTTGTCTATCTTCTCTTCACATAACCGGTCCAATATTCTCCCAGGTTTCATTCCGACGACAAACTTGTCTCGAACACGCTCTTTTAAGTTTGTGCCAAACTCACATTGAGCTGCTAAATTCTTCACTTTTACATACCACTGTTTAACTGACTCAGTAGTTTGTTTCAATGAATCAAACTGTATTCGCCTTCTATATACTGATACAGTAGTCTTAAACTGTTTTGACAACAGCTCCACCAGCTGCTCGTACGACTTATCTTTCGGCTTTCCTGGATCACAAATGTTCCGCAATATTTTGTAAACATCTTCACTTACTGAAGTTAATAAAATAGCTGTTTTTCTATCATCTTCTATTTTATTAGCCAGGAAATATTGTTCTAATCTTTCCGAAAATACTTCCCAATCATTTCTAACTTGGAAATTATTTATTGCAGCTAAATTACCGTGTTGACCACAGTAATTTGTTGTGACATTCTTCTTGCACGTGTATAACCCTATAGCCCTCAAAAACTATTATCAGAACAATTTCCGAAAAATATTATCTCACTTTGTGCCTTTTCTTTTACTCGTCGCTAAAAATATGTAATGTCTTGGGTTTAAACAATAAACAAAGCAGATGACCGTGGATAAACTTTTATTAAAATAAATAATCACAACAATGCTTGCTTCTTGACATATGGTCTTGTATGTACATTCCGAGCAATGTGTGGCTTCTAGCCCCAGCGCGCGTAATTCAAAACTAACTATATATTATATATTATAAATATCAATACACTACAATAATGTATTTTTTTTTACTGATGATTGATAAATGGATGACAGGCGGACAAGGCGGTCAGGAAATCTCGACAAGGTAAGGGGTGAAATAAGGATGATTCTACAATATTAATTATTTACTCTATAGGGATACGGAAGTGAATTAAAAGGAATTAAAAACGTTGATCACAATTTGAGGTTAGATGACACAACTCAAGGAACTGGAGCTCTGAAATTACAATACATGGCACTAAAATAACAACTGGATTCTTCAAAACTACTAAACAGGTATGTTAATACGACACGGTTAAACTAACAACTAACGCAAACGAAATTACTTAGGATTGACGGGATCTGGATTCAAGGAATAAATGATGAAAATGCGAGTGAAAATGAGAAAAATGATCAGGATGAAATCTGGCCGTCACAATCGCCATGTTGAGATTTGCTCCTGTTGTGTATATGTCCAGTTGATAACTTAGGTGGTTCTTTTGTTTTTGGCTTGATGTGACTCGCCTTTTTGATGTCGGATGTCGGTACTTGGTGTGTTTGTTGATCAGCTGGCGATGACTTATTTTGACCTTCAGGTGCGATTCTTGTATTTTTTTCGTATTTTTCATTTAGCAAATTAATAATTAATTCTTGTTCACAGATTCTTTTTTCAAATGGAAGTGCAGTTTTTCTAAAATTTGTACTTTTTCATTTACTTCACATTTATTTAAAATCACACTGCTAGGTTGATAATTTGTGTCAAAAAATATATTATTTTCTTCAAGAATTTCACTTCTGTCGTCATTGTTAAAATATTTTTTCAAAATTGTATTGTCACTGAATTGTACAGGTAACTTTTTTGAAATAATTAAGTCAATCAAATCACTTTTTTTAAATTTATTTAATTCAGCTATTATTAGTGCTTGCACCTCAATAGTCGCCATCTTTATCTCTCTCCAGAAAATAGTCCTTCAGATCGCACAGCAAGTCCCGTAAACTGAAATATGACAGCTTATGTTTTGAGTATTGTTTCGTAACCAGGTAGTAGATGTACCGCTTGTGTTCTGCGGTGTCATGCTTCAGTTGTAGTATTTTCCCGACGGATGGACGTTGATTAGCCAGTTCTTGAACTCGTCCAAACTTTCTTTTAAAAACTGAAGCTATGCCGAAGAACATCTTAATGTCTTTCGCTACACTACCCAATGAGTAAGGAAATATTTCGGGGACACGGTGAACAGATCTGGTTATTCTTCTCTTGTCACGACATATGGTGTCTTGTAACTAGCAGAATGGCTTTTCATAAAGTCTGCATATGTGGGTTCCGACAAACCGTTGCTCTAAAGTGATCGTCATACATACCAACGAAAGTGGCTAGCCAATTGAAGTGGACTATTCTCGGCTTTTCATTAGGTGTTTGACCACATCATTTACCCACTTTACAATCTCGTAAGGGCCTTTCCAATTCCTTTGCAATTTTGGTGATAAGTCGCGACGCCTCTCTCTCATTCTTCTCCTTGTGATCCAGGTGCTTCCCTATAGCACAAGCTGTACATATTGTTATTTTTTGTTGTTACACTCTGAGGTTGCCCCAGTCTTATTACGTAGGCAATTTTTTCTACATCCTCGTATTTCTGGTCGTTGGAACATCTTCTAATTTCATTCCAATCTGACGATGATTAATTAAAATGGTCGACCAGCTTCGGCTCGAGAAGAGATTCTTTAAGAGTTTTGCTTTTTCGGTTCTGAACTGTTTTTCTGCCAGCAAGGTTGTGAGAACCATGTGTGAATAAATTTATGTTTTTTTTATTTTGTATTTTATCCTCGCTGAGGGAGTTGTAGTTCTGTGGTTCACCGGGACGATTGTTACTTTCATCCGGAATTACCGGGATATAATTCACACCTTGCTCAAAAGCAGAAGGCCGTCTGTGTCTTCCACCTTAGGTATGATTTTCTAGTGCCACTTTTGCGTCTTCAAACGCAGTTTCCCCATCGTTATATTTTTAGTAGCATTTATATTCGAGGCTCTTGCCTTAATACGCATCCCGTTTTGGGAAGAGAGTCATGCTTTAAAAGCCGCACATCATCAGAGGTAAGATTTTAGAATTGCTATTCTTGACATCTTCTGATAGTTTTTTGATAGAAATTGTTTCCTGCGAGATCGATGCTATTGAAGGTTGGGAAATGCTCGCGATTTTGTCTGCGACTTCTGCCTTCTCTTCAAGGGAACAGTGCAACAAAGAAGAAATAATGGATTGAGTTGATAATGGTAATTTTTGCATGAACAGTTCTTCGAGGATAGTTTCGTCAAGTAGCTTCCCTGAGACCAACTGACGCATGTATCGTAGGACTTGTGAAGGCTTTTTGTCGTCAATAATAGAAGATGTTAATAGTTGTTGTAGCTTTTCTTTTTCAGAAATACTTAATCGTTGAATCAGTGCCTTTTTAATTACAGAGTACGGTTGTTCCACTGGAGGTGCAATGATTAAGTCTCTTACCTCAGCGGCAAACTGTGGGCCTAAGGCACTAATTAGTCTTACGAATTTGCTTCTCTCTGAAGTGATCCTCTGGGAAGCGAAAATAGCTTCAACTTGAGAAAACCAAAGCTCTGGATCGGCCGGCCAAAATTCAGGAATCTTAAAAGAAGTGGAGAGGGTCGAAAGTTGAACAGATTCGGCTTCCGAAGGATGAAGTGGTAGAGAGTCATGGTGTACATCTTCCATGACGAAAACGAAGGTGCGAAGATTCAGTTCGGGGTCACCAATGTAAAAAATATTTGTTAATAATATTTTATAATTGAAAATATATATAAAAATAAATATAAATTTAACGAACACAAATTTTGCCGTTTATTCTAGTCGAAATCTGACAACTCAATAATACATAGCAACTAAAAACCTATCGTAAAACATTTTATTGAACAACACCTACTACTTTCTTTATGAAGCAAGCAAAGGGCACTACATATCTCTTGGCTCAGGTGCTAATAACGTTTCATTTTTTTAGGGTTTTAATTTTTGTTTCATATTATTATCTTTATTGCACGTTGTCTTGTTTTATTTGACTTTTTCTCATCGTGGTTAAGTGGAGGAAGAATTTTGTAATGTCCGATGTCGCTAAGTATTTTTCTGCTAAGCTAGCTGATAAATATGTCGGTCCTTTCCTGATTCACAAGAGACTCTCCACAGCTACCTATCAGCTGAAAAATCTTCATGATCAAATATTACCGGGAAGCTGGAGTAGTCAACATCTCAAAGCAGATTGTGAACCAATTTAGTTATCGTTTCCTTGTTCGTTTTTACTTTCTCTTTATCATGACGTTTGGGAAAGAATTTTTAAGTTAGCGATGCTATCACTTTTGATTAAGCATATTGTTTATTTGAGTTTACGCAGTTATCGGAAATTTTTTTATGTAAATTTCCTCAGGAGGTAAGTGTGGGGTTGTTACACTCTGACGTTGCCCCAGTCCTATTGCGCAGACAATTCTTCCTGCATCCTCGTATTTTTGGTCGTTGGAACGTCTTCTGATTTCATGAGTAAATTTATGTTTTTCTATTTTGTATTTTATCCTCGCTGAGGGAGTTGTTCTATGGTTCACCGGGAAGATTGTTACGTTCCTCCGGAATTACCGGGATATAATTTACACCTTGCTCAAAAGCAGAAGGCCGTCTGTGTCTTCCACCTTAGGTATGATTTTCTAGTGCCACTTTTGCGTCTTCAAACGCAGTTTCCCAATCGTTATATTTTTTAGTTGCCTTTATATGCGAGGCTCTTGCCTCAATACGCATCCCGTTTTGGGAATAGAGTCATGCTTCAAAAGCCGCACATCATCAGAGGTAAGATTTTAGAATTGCTATTCCGGATTATGGTATATCTCTTGGCTTAGGTGCTAATAACGTTTAGTTTTTTTAGGGTTTTAATTTTTATTTCATATTATTATCTTTATCACATCTTGTCGTGTTTTATTCGACTTTTTCTCGTGGTTACCTTTCGCGTATCTGATCCTGTTCCCGTTACGTTTCGGATCTACTTCGACGATTGTGGTGGTATTATTTTTGGAGCACCTCGTTCCGTTTGGTTTGTCTCCGTTCGCAAGGATCTATCTGGCGCAAAAATCCTGATTCTGGTGTCTACTCCAGCGCAGCGGCCTTGGAACGAATCCAGACGTTGCCTAGATAAGCCCTATTTATATTTTATTTATATTTTTTGTAAAAGTATTTATTAATTTTTATTCAATTCATATGTCATTCTTGTACGGAACAAATAGTTAGCGTGTACTTAGCCATTTCGGGGAGATTCGTTATTCGCTTTTGTAAATATTTAGTTTATTTCGCATTGGCCAATGTATCTACCGGCGATTTTCATTTTTATTTGGACGCTTTAGTTTGTGTTAGTTTTTGTATTTTCCACAAATCGCGCTAAGACGCGCTGCCCGTTTTCTGCGTACAATAATTTTTTTATATCTTTTAATTCGTGTTTACTCCCCCTGTCCCATAAGGTTGGTCGGTCAACCGATTGAGCTGTGCCTGACCGGCTGACGCCCTAAATTTATATTTTTTGACTAAACCCTCACCCGTCTTCACTGAGCCTAGTCTCAGCTCAAACCTTGAATGGATCCTTTCATCTGGGTGTAACATTGTGTGCTAATAAAGATTATAGAAAAGTCTACAGTGTTTCTGTGCTGCCGCTGGCCCAAAAGACCTAGAGCACCCAAGGCAATTTCTCCCTTCTCCATAGGTATCACAGTTATTGGCGCCCGAGACACCGTCCATCTAGGAGGAGAGGGCACCATACGACGCACACATATATACCGGGTGTCCTACACGCAAGAAGTAATTTTGATAGATAACACTTGTTTTTAATTGAAAATGGTAATTTTTTATTGATTTATAAAGTACACATTATAGGGTTATGTATGGAATAGTATATCGAGCAAATGGCTTCCCTGGTTCTGCAGGCACATATGTACTCTTTTGTTAAAATTGTCAATAACTTTTTTGCATAAATAAAGGCGTGGGTGGTCGTGAGTTTGTTGGCATAAACCTTATACTTCAAAAAACCCAAAAAAAAAAAAAAATCAACGGCGTTAAATCGCATGATCTGGGTGGCCAATTCTGATCACCAAAACGGGAGATTACACGACCAGGAAATGACTCATGCAGTAAATGAATTGTTTCTCGGGCTGGATGGCTTGTGGCACCGTCTTATTGAAACCACATATCGTCCATGTCCATATCTTGCAATTTAGGCACAAAAAACTGAATTATCATGTCGCGATAGCGAGCACCATTAATTGTTACAGCCTGACCAGCCGCATTTTTGAAAAAAAATGGTCCGATGATGCCTTCAGCACAAAATCCACACCAAACAGTGACACGTTGTGAATGCATTTGTTTCTCAACAATCACTTGTGGATTTTATGAACCCCAAAAACGACAATTTTGTCGATTAACGCACCCATCAAGATGAAGATGAGCCTTACCGCTTTGTTCGAATAATCAGCATCCACTTGTTGTTGTTACATAATCCATTCAACGAACTATTTTCGCTGTGCGTGGTCAGCAGACGTCAGTGCTTGGGTCAATTTAATTTTGTAAGCATGAAGATGTAAATCCTTCGTGAGAATACGTTATAGAGAGCTTCTCGAAATGTCCAATTCTTGATCACGGTGCCGAATTGATGTCCCTGGACTCTCAGCAACACTCTCACGATTTGCTTCGATGTTTTGTGCTGAACGACTTGTTGAAAGACGGTCAGAGTGTATACTATCTCTAATTGATTCAGTCTCCCGGAATTTTTTATTAACTCTTACAGTTGATGAAGTTAAATTACTATTCCGATCGTATTTTGAACGAAAATTGCGAACTGTAGCTGTCAAACTTTCATTGTTTTTAAAATTTTGCTCCACAATGAAAACGCGTTCTTCTGTCGTGTAGCACTCCATTTTTAATAACCCTGAATACTCTACAGTTACGGAGCCTTTTTGTTTCGTTGACAACACTTTACCAAACAAATGGCGCAAAATTCAAATCTTGCGTGAATTTTAGGACACCGATATATATATATATATATATATATATATATATATATATATATATATATGTATGTACAGGGTGAATACTGAAAACCTTGACATAGGGAAATAGAATGGGAAAACAGTTTTTTGCTGTTTCCATCTGTCCCGCTAAATAAAATCGGGAGTATGTGGTATCGTTAGTTAGATTACTTAATTTTGCATCTAATAAAACCAAATGTTGTGTAATATGGCCTTTTTTAACTGAAATATTTGATAAAATAAATTGTATTTTGAAAGTTACCCTTCATATTTTTTAATAAGAAACGTCTAAACAAAATGCTCCATAGCCGAGTGGATAAGTTTGTGAATTCATAATACCAATTGCTCTGGTCGATGAGAGAGCCTTTACACACAGTAAAACAACTAATTGGTTATTTCACTAAGAAATACCAAATGTCTGACTCTCAGTCAAGACATCCACAACAGTCGACGAGTACAACGAGAGAGATTTCGAACTTCAGAGCACCATTTAATGGTAAAAATCCAGAAGTTCTCAACCTATGTTTATCCAGCTCTTCTCATCCCCTAACTATGTTAAAAATAAACCAACTATTGATGTCCACCGAGGGCATCACGTACAGGAAACGGACAGTTATTTATTTGAAAACAAGGTTGAAGTGCGTTCTCAACCATAAATCTGTCCATTTCGTAACATCTGGAGTACTGCAATAACAAAAATTTACAAAAATGCACAGCCGCCAAGCGACCGTGTTACACTGTATACGAAATAAAGAAATCACGAAACCTTTTGATTTTTAGAACTCAACGGAAATATCTATTCTGACCTTCCCTGAATCCATTTTGAGTTGTTGTAATACCCCTTTCTAAGGAGCATGGCGCCATCAAACTGTAGCACGTCCTTTCAATAATTTTCATTACTACCAACTTGTAACACTCTTACAGGACCACTGCTACCAGTTTGTGACCATCGAAAGGATAGGTATTACAAAACATATATGAATGGTTTCTTTGTCAGACCGGATACGGAGCAAGTATTAGGAGATGGATATTGAAATAAACAGAATACTCACATTTGTATAAAAATATAAATAAATATAATAAATAATTCTTTACATTTGGTTTCGTCTCCAATGACACTTCTGTCCACCACCGCCGTGTACCACTAACCATACCACACTACTTCTCTACTGGCTTCTCTCTTTCTCTTTTTTTTATAACCATTACCTTACACTATATATACTATAAACAAGTACTAAATCAGCAAATATTAGTTTTACCTTTACACAACGCTATTTATGAATTACATCAATTGACCTATTAATATACTTTATTGGTGCCACTAGAATGTGCTGACTTAGACTTGTTACATTGTTACCTATGTAAGATCTTGCATAACTCTCTTTTTTATTTTTGGAATAACTCGAAAACAATTTGCCGTATAATGTATCTTACTTTCAAATGAAGCAGCCTCCCCCCCCCCCTGGCTATGGCTCTGTATTAGTATCAAATTATTTAAAGACTAACATTCAAGAAATAAAATTGCTGGTAAGGATAGTTTGAAGAATTAGATTTTTTTTTTATTTAGAGTTCTGGTACATCAACATCTAGGTCATTAGTACCCGGTACAGTGCATTTTACGAGTACATTAATCTTTTTACATTAGGTACATTATATTCGTAAGTATAATTAGACAGTTTTATATAAGTATTTAAATTACATTTTATTTACAGATACAGGTATACATAGTTAGATAGTTTTGTATATATTGATATTTTTTATGTATTTTATAGTGTTATTTAAGGTAGTAATGTCGTTTCCTAGGGCTTCTTGGGTGGTTAGTGCCATGTGGTTCGCGGTTCTTTGTTGGCTGTATTTTGTGCATTGGATTAGTAGATGTTCGGCTGTTACTAGGGTGTTGCATACGTTGCATATTTCAGGTTCCGTTTTATCTAGTATGTGTTTATGAGTCATATTTGTGTGTCCGATGCGTAGTCTTGTTATTACGATTTGGTCTCTTCTATTGGGTAGGGTCGTTCCTTTGGAGGTATCTTGTTTTATGTTTCTTAATTTGTTGTTTGTTGTTCTTGTCCATGTGTCTTGCCAGTGTTGTTGAATTTGACTTTTTACGGTTTGTTGGAAGTCTTTGCTTGTAGTAGGGTAATGTTGTATTTCTCCCTGTATGGCTTCTTTCGCTGCTCTGTCGGCTGCTTCATTTCCTGTGATAGTGCTGTGTGATGGCGTCCAAATAAGTGATAGTTCGTTATTTTGTTTAATTTTGTGTATTGTGTTTTGTATTTTTTGGATGATGGGTTGGGAAATGTACATTTTACTTGTGTTCTGTATTACACTTAGTGAATATGTGGCAATTATTAAATTTTTATTAGAGCTTTTTAGTTTTTCGATTTCGGTGAGTGCTGTTAGAATGCTGGTTGCTTCTGCCGTATATATTGAGAAGTTGTCTGGAAGTCGTAGTTTTATTTCTCTGTTTTCCATTATTATGGCTCCCCCTGTTCCTTCTTTCGTTTTGGAGCCGTCTGTATAGATGATATGTGGATTGTTTTGTAGGCTACATATTCGTTTGAATTCTTGTTTTAAAAGTTCTTGTGGGGTATCGTTTTTTTTTGTATTTAGTGAGTTCGAGGAGGTAGTTGGCTTGATTCTTCTTCCATGGTGGTATATTTTCTTTGTAGAGTTGCTCAAGTATAGGTAGGGTTAGATTTAGTTTGGATAGAGTATTATTAATGTGTATTTGTAATGGGGTATGATTTGGTATTGTATATTGGTCGCGGTTGAGTTTGTATATGTGTTTGTGTGCTGGATTTTCTGGATGTTTTATTAGTTTTGCAATATAAGTGAGTGTGAGTTGGTGTCGGCGGTACGTTAGAGGTTTCATTCCCGCTTCGACAAGCATACTTATGATTGGACTGGTCCTGAAAGCGCCGATTGATAGTCTTATGGCTGTGTTTAGGACTGGTTCTATAGTTTTCAGGTGGCTTTGTTTAGCTGTTTGGTAGATGATTGAGCCGTAATCTATTTTGGACTGGATGTATGCTTGGTATATTCTGATTAATATTTCCCTATGTGATCCCCATTTGTTGTGGCATAAACATTTTATTATATTGAGGCCTTTGTAGCATTCTTGTTTTAAACTTTCGAGGTGATGTTTCCATGTTAACTTGGAGTCTAATATCATTCCAAGGAATTTAATTTTTGTTGTGTTTTCTATTGTTTTATTATTTAGTTTGATAATAAGTTTTGGGTGAGGTCTTGTCAGTTTTGTGAATATCATTACTTTGGTTTTTTGTTCCGAAAATTGGAGGCCTGTTTGTTTTGACCATTTTGATAGCGCATTTGTGGTGTTTTGAAGTTCGCGTTTTAGTGTTTGTATGTTCTTGTTGCTGAAATGAATGCCGAGATCATCTGCGAAGAGTGATTTTTTTTATGTGTTGTGGTATGTAGTCTATTATTTTGTTCATTGCAATTAAGAACAATGTGACACTAATAATTTCACCTTGCGGTGTTCCATTTTCTTGGTTCATTATTTTTGAATAGTGTTGGTTATATCGGACTTTGAATTTGCGGTTTGTTGTAAAGTTCTTTATGTAGTTTAAGATGTTTCCATCCAGGCCGTATGCTTTCATTGCTTTGATAATATAATGTCTCCAAACTGTGTCATATGCCTTGGATATGTCGAAAAAGATCGCGGCTGTGTATTGCTTGTTTTGAAATGCTTGGTGGATTTCTGATTGTAGTGCTATCAAGTGGTCATTTGTGGATCGCCCTTGTCTAAAGCCGCATTGTGAACTGTTTAAAATTTTGTTGTATTCCAGGAACCATGTCAGTCTTTTATTGATAATTTTTTGAAGTATTTTACTTAAGCAGTTGGAGAGCGCAATTGGTCGGTAGTTTTCCGCTTTTGTTTTGTTCTTATTCGGTTTTAATAATGGTATTACTATAACGCCTATGGTATTAGTTTGCTAAAGTGTGTGTATAAGTAGCTCCAACAATAATTTCGAAATTTTCAAAAATTGTTGAGCTATAAATAGACATTTACGGCAGATAATTTAGCAAAAGTATATAGTTACGAACAATACAATAATTTTGAGTGTACGACAGTGTGTTTGCCTAAAAAACGATGTTATTTCAGTGAGTGTAGTGCAGTGTTAAAGCAAGATCAGAACGGTTAACAGCAGTACCTACGGTGATTCTGCTGAGCGCGCGACTCCTTGCGCATGCGCTCTGCTAACTCTAGCAGTGGCGTAGCAATATCTTTTATGGAAAGTAGCGTGAGAGACAGAATAAACTCATTTAGTGAAATAAATTCAATTTCTAAACTGAAGAGTGGCATTGCTAGAGAGAGAACAGTTTCGTGTAGTGATTTAAGCGAATTAAACAAGCGAAAAAGAGAAGAAGACGGTACAAATATTTTTAGAAAAAGTCAAAAAACCGCAAGATCACCGACTAAAGAAATAAGTAAGGTGGGAATTATGGCAACAAAGGACGAAATAAAGGACCTGCTCAAAGATCTAAAACTGGATTTATCAAAAGAAATGAAAAGTCACCAAGAAAAAGTCGAAAAATCTGTAAATAGTTGTAAAGAAACAGTGGAAGGGTTAAGGAAAGAATTAGAAACCAGAGAAGAGAGATGGAATAAAGAAAAAGAAGAACTAAACCAAAGAATATACCAACTCGAGCAACGCTTAGAACTACAAGACCGGAAAAGAAAAGAAAACAATATAGTAGTGAAAGGTTTACAAGTAAAAGATAACAATCCTAAGGAAACAGTTAAGGAATTTATTAAGCAGGAACTGAAAATTAAATGTACAGTGAAAAATGCATCAATGATAAAAGGAGGAGACAAAGGACAAATGATTGTTGCGGAGCTTGAAAATAGAAACGAGAAAACACTGATAATGAAAAACAAAAATGTATTAAAGGGTAAAGATATATTCATAGACAATGACTATACACGAAACGAAAGACAAATGATGGCAGAAATTAGGAAAAAAGCAAAGGAAATAAGGGAAAATGGGGAAAAAACAAAAATAATGTACGGAAAATTACTGATCGGTGATAAGAAGCTAGTTTGGAATCAAGAATCCAAAAAACTGATGGAAGAAGACAAAAATATTCAAGAAACATCCGGAAAAAAGTAAATAAGAAGAAGAGTCCTCTTATAACAAAAAATAGGCAATGGAATAGGCTAACGAAAAATGGAAAATTTAACAAAGTAAAATATAGCAAATTAAGTAAAGAAAATAATATTAACATAGTAACTTGGAATGTGCAAGGAACAAATACAGCAGGATCCTTTAAAAATCTAACTTCTGTTTTTAATGATTACAATGTACATATCGCAGCAATTCAAGAACTGAAGCAAAAAGAAAATTTTATCACTGGAATTGACAATTATACCTTTTTCAATAGTGGATGTGGAACAAGATATTTCGGGGTAGGATTTGCGGTTAATAATGATATTAAAGACTCTGTGGAAAGTTTTGAACCAATCTCAGAAAGAATATGTAAAATAAGAATTAGAGGCGCGTTTAAGAAAATTTCTATTATAAATGTGCATGCTCCTACCGAAGATAAAGATGAAAATATCAAAGATACTTTCTACAACAATCTATCGCAAGTAATAACTTCGATCCCAAACTACGATTATAAAATTGTTATAGGAGACTTAAATGCAAAAGTGGGAAACGAACTTATGTACAAACATATAACGGGAGGATGCAGCAGACATAATCTTTCAAATGAGAACGGCAGGAAATTAATCGAATTAGCGGAAGAAACAAACATGAGAATTATGAGCACCTTTTTTAAAAAGAAAAATATTTATAAAGAGTCGTGGATTTCGCCCAATGGGTCAGTAAGGAACCAAATTGACCACGTTTTAATAGAAAAAAAAAATACGAATCTAATTAAAGACGTGGAAAGCAAAAGAGGTGCAGTTGCAGGCTCGGATCATTTTATGGTCAAAGTAATAATAAAGCAAAGAATACCAAGAAACAAAACAAGAAAAAACAACGACACAATTAAATATGAAACTCAGATTTTGCAAGTAGAAAATGTAAGAAAAAAGTTTGAAGATAAAATAAATGAGAAAATAGAAGCGGAAATTCCACAAACTTCGGCTGATATAAATCGATTATGGAATAATTTTGAGACAACATTAAAAAATACAGCTGACCAAGTGCTAAAGAAAAATAGAAATACAAATAGAGTGAACTGGTTTGATCAGGAGTGCGAGTCAGCGCTGAAGGATATGAAGGCAATGGGCTTACGATATCATCGACAACAAAATAGAGAAAATAAACAAATACTCGAAGAGAAGAAAAGAGATTTTAAGAAAATATGCAGAAGAAAAAAGAGAGAAAAACTAGAAACGGCACTAATAAATCTAGAAGATAATTATAAAAATAAATCTATTAGAAATTTCTATCAGGATGTTAAGATTCAGAAGAAAGGTTATACGTGCAAACCAGTGTATTGTAAGGATAAAAATGGTACCTTGGTTACTGGTGATAAAAAAGTCGAAAGATGGGCAGAATATTTCAACGAACTATTAAATGCAAATAACGTACTCCAATCAGAGGAAACCAATGAAGAGACGCAAGTTGTACAATTTATTAGTAAAGCGGAAGAAAGTGAACCTCCTGAGCTAGAAGAAATTATTAAAATAATAAATGAATTAAAAAACAATAAAAGCCCTGGAGAGAACAACATACCAGCAGAAATATATAAATATGGAGGGAGAAAGTTACAACAGCAAGTCTATGAAATCATTCAGCAAGTGTGGTTAGAAGAATTAATGCCGATAAGATGGAAAGAAGCGGTAATTTCACCAATGCATAAAAAAGGAAACAAAGAGGTTTGTGAAAACTATAGAGGGATTGCATTACTGGACATAGTATATAAAATTTTTGCAAGCTGTCTACGTAACAGACTGAAGGAGGTTTCAGAGAAACTGTTGGGTGAATATCAGGCAGGTTTCAGAACAAATCGATCGACAACAGATCAGATTTTCACTCTAAAACAGAACATTGCTAATAGCTATGAACACAAACTAGCGCTACATATTCTGTTTATTGATTTCAAACAAGCATACGACTCTCTGAATAAAGAATTCCTAATTAAAATTCTGAAAGATTTCAAAATTGACAAGAAACTATGCAACTTAATAAAAATGACGCTCGACGATACAAGATGTAAAGTGAAAGTGGATGGTAAAATTTCGGAATCTTTTGATGTTAAAAGAGGTTTAAGGCAAGGCGATCCGCTATCCACCATTTTATTCAACCTAACGTTAGAATGGGTAATGCGGAAAGCAGGGATCAAGACGAGCGGCAATATATGTAGACAAAAACACCAGTGTTTAGCTTACGCAGATGACATAGCTTTAATCACGAGAACTAAACAAGAGTTACGAAATATATTCTTACGGCTAGAAGAAGTGGCCAGATTTACCGGTCTCAAAATAAATAAAGAAAAGACAAAATATATGTTTGTAAAAGGGGGACAAAGTGAATCTAGTGCGGGTCTCTTTGTACGGGGAAGTGATGGTGAAATTTATGACTTTGAGGAAGTGGACATTTTTAATTATTTGGGGGTACAAATCACAAACAATAATACAGAGGACTCTGAAATAAAAAATAGAATTTTAAAGGGTACTGAAAGTGTAGGAACGTTAAAAAATTTTCTAAAATCAAAACAGGTGTCGCGTGCAGCAAAACTAAAAGTGTACAAATCGGTAATCAAACCATCGGTACTCTACGGGTGTGAAGTATGGACTTTAAATAAAAAACTTCAGTCAATGCTGGAAGTATGGGAACGAAAAGTACTGCGAAAAATTTTTGGGGCTAAAAAGTTTGGGGATATAATTGTACAAAGAACAAATGAGGAAATTATGAACTTGTACGGTGACGCGAGTATTGTGAAGTGTGTGAAAATTCAAAGACTAAGATGGTTGGGACACATTATGCGATTACCAGAAACACGCATGTCGAAGGAAGTTTTTCAAGGAGGAGTCGAAGCTAAGAAAAGAAGAGGACGCCCCAGAGGAAGGTGGAAAGATGCAGTAACAGAAGATATAAACAAACTAGGGCTAACAAATTGGGCGAACTTAGCGAAAGACAGAGGACAATGGAAGGCCATTGTCAATCAAGCCATGGGCCTGCACGGCCTGCAGTGCTAAACTATTATTATTATTATTATTACTATAACCTCCTTCCAGGCTTTTGGGTATTTATTTGTACTCCAGATGCTATTGTAGATGTTTAGTAGGTAGTCCATCGTTTCGTCTGGTAGGGTTTTGATCATTTCATAGGTAATACCATCAGGTCCAGGGCTGCTTGACTGTATGATATCTTCTAATGTTGATTTCAGTTCGATTTTTGTGATGGGGTCGTTGATTGGGTGGTTGTTGTCGTCAGTGTTGATTTCCTCGGTTTCTATGTTATTTTTATGTGTAATGAAATCTGCCAAATATTGTGCGTTGCTTGAGTTTTCGTAAAATTGCTCTGCAAATGTATCTACGATTTCTTGAGGTGTTGTTATTATTCTGTTGTTTTTGATTAGGATGTCAGTGTGGGATGTGGTTTTCTTGCCATTAATGCTTCCTATTTTCTTCCATACTTCAGGCATAGGTGTTGTTGTAGTGATGTTTGAAGTATAGTTTTGCCATGATTGTTGTTTACTTTGGAGTATTACTCTTCTGCTTTGTGCTTTTGCTTTTTTAAGTGCGATTAGGTTGTCTGTTGTTGGGTGTTTTTTGAAGGTTTTTAGTGCTTTTTTGTTGTTAACTATGGCTTCTTGGCACTGTTGGTTCCACCATGGTACTTGTTTCTTTTGTTTGTTTCTGCCTATTTTTTTGAAGGCTATATTTGCTGCGTCGGTTATTGTGCGTGTTAGAAATTCAACTTGTATATCTATGTCCTCTGTCTGCGGTGGTTTTTGGGTTTTCGCTGAGTCTGTGAATTGTTCCCAGTTTCCATTTTTAGTGTTCCATTTGGGGTGGGTGCTGATTGGACTGTCGTTATTTTGTACATTGGTGACGTAGGTAGTTTTAATGGGAAAGTGGTTTCCCACATAGGATAGCGGTATTACTGTCCATGATAAACTAGGGGTGAGGGAGGAGTCACAGAATGTTAGGTCGATGGTTGACAGTTTTCCGGATGCTGCGATGAAGTGTGTGCTTGTTCCATCGTTTAGTAAAGTTAGTTTATCAGTAGCGTTTATGATGGATTCAATATCTTTTCCACGTCTGTCAGTATTTTCACTTCCCCAGATACTGTTATGTGCGTTGAAGTCGCCTGCCAGGATAAATGGTCGTGGTAGTTGGGTGATTAGATGGTCTATTTCTTTGGAGGGAATTTTTTGATTTGGAGGGAGATAGATGGAGCAGATAGTTGTTTTTATGGGTAGGTACGTAGATATTGCGACAGCTTCTAGATTGGTTTGTAGGTTGATTTCTGTGGCATATTTTGCATTGTTGACAAATATGGCAACTCCCCCACTTGCATTATTAAGGTTTTGCCTGTCTTTTCGATAAGCTGTAAAGTTCTTAAATTTGCTTTCTGTTGGTTATGCAATCTCGTCTCTTGTAGACAGATAAAATGTGGATTAGTTTCTGTAATTATTTTTTGTATTTCGCCTAGGTGGGCGTGAAATCCATTTGCGTTCCATTGTATAATATTCATCGTTTTAGATTGTGTTTTGTTCTGTTTCTTCTTGTTCGTCGATGAGTTGATTATTGATTTTATTTATAATTCGAGTGAATCTGTTTTTGGAGAGTTTTCTATTCAGCAGTGGGTACAGATTTTTCATCATAGTTAGGAGTTCTTTTGTATTATGTGTGTAGTCTCTAGAGATTTTAAGCGGGTCTACACAGTTCGTAGCGTTTTCAATGAAATCTTTGAATATTTCGTATGCTAGTGGGTATTGCTTTTCGTTCTCATCGATTTCGTTTTTGAGCACATGCAGAAGTTCGTCTGTTGTTAGGTTGTAACTAGGACTTGTTGATCTTGGTTTTTTTGCTTTCCTTATATCGTTGGTTTTATTATTTTGGAAGTTTGTTTCTTCAGTATCTGTGGTATTTTGTTCTTGAATTTGTCTTTTGGCACTGTTTGTGTTAATGGGTTTGTCTTGTTCTATCATTTTATTTAGATTGGTCATAGTTTCGGTTTCTTCTACTGTTGTATTGTTTATCACTGTTCTTATGTTTGGTGTATTTTGTGTGACAATTGCATTGTTTGTTGTGTGTTCAACTTGGGTAAATGGGTAGAAAATTTGGGTTGATGGTGTTTGTGAGAGTTGTTTGTCGGTGTTTTTCTGACTTTTTTCTTTTCTTAGTGTTGTTGTTGTTGTCTGTGTTTGGGATGTAGGTACACCTGTTGTTAATTTTGGCACTTTGTTTGCCTGGCATTGCGTTGTAGTATGGCCTTGTTGCTTACAGTTGTAGCATGTGGGTGAGTCTCCACTTAGGAAGATTCTATAGTCGGTGTTATTGTATGTAATGATTAGTGATTCTGGTGGGGTTATGTCTTCTTTTTCTATGATATAAACTTGACGACGGAAGCTTAATACATGTGCGTATTCGTCTCCAAGTGCACCTATTCTAAGATAGGTGATTGGGGACACTAGTTTGAGGTTTATTTGCTTTAGTGCTTGTTCTACGATGTGGTTGGGTATTGATGGCCCCAGATTTGATATGATGATCCGTTTTGTCGGGGTGACTAGTCTTCTTATTTCGAGGTTTTGGTTATCTATAGTGATGTGTTTGTATTTCTTTATTAGGTCTTCTACTAGTTGTTTGGATGTCAGGTAGATACAGATACGGTTGTGGGATATTCTAGATGCGAATGTGATGTTTTTGGGTTGAACTATGTTTCCTATTGCGTATATATATGATTTTAGCGGGATTTCATTTATAGCTGTAATGATGATTGCTTGTTCCTGAGATGGGTTGGTTGTGTTCATGTTTTGTTTGAGAATATTAGCGTAGTTGTTGGCTGATTGTTGGTTTTGTGGGTTGGTTGATTGTTGGTTTTGTGAGTTGGTTGGTTGTTGGTTTTGTGAGTTGATTGTTGGTTCGTTTTGGTTGGACGACATGTTGGGGTTGGTTCTGTTGGGGTGGGTGTTACACTAATTTGGCACTAGTGCCCGCTACTACTAAGTAGTAGAGGCATACACTCACGCACTTCACTATCACTGTAAACTATCGTCGTCTTTGTCGGTTGGGGTTAGATAACACAATATACTATGTATTTGGTAATATGTACGGAGCTCACAAAAACACGTCTGCTCACTATCGTAGCTGCGGAAGGAATGAATTAGATTTTAATATGTTTCTTAATTGTATATAACCACAAAAAGTAATGTTTCGGAAAGAAAATACAAGGAAGTAAAAAGATTTATAGGAGGTACTAGAACTAAAGAGGCATGGAATCTTATTAAGAATAAAAAACGATAAAAGTAAAACAAAAATATCTTTTATAAAAATGAATGACTGGGTAGAATACTATAAACATTTACTAACGGAGGAATGAGATAAATACAAGCAACGGGGAACAGAAACTTACCTAATGGACACAGTACTACCAATAACAGCGCAAGAAGTAACGATGACAATTAAAAAATGTAGAATGATAAATTAACAGGGTCTGGAGGTATTCCGGTAGAGTTATATAAAAAATGCCCCGGTAGTTATGATGGAAATAATAGCCAATATTTTCAACAAATGTCTAAACAGCGAGGACTTACTACAAGAATAGAAACTAGCCTATGTAACTTCAATGCATAAAAAGGGCTCGAAAATGGAATGTAAAAATTATAGAGGCATAAGCATAACTAGTACTACAGGGAGACTGTATGGCCGCATTCTTAAAAACAGAATAGAAGAACAGGTGCAAATTAATTAGGAACAAAGTGGTTTCACTGCTGGGAGATCTTGCGTAGATAATATATTTACTATTTTAACTTTACATAAGTTAGTGAAAAACTAAAAGCAAGGAATAAAGTGGTACACTGTATATTTATCGACATCGAAAAGGCGTACGATACTATCCCCCGAATCGAATTATATAAAATTTTGGAACAAACAAACATAAATGAAATATACGTATCAGCAGTGAAGAGTCTATACAAAAATCATGAGAGCGTCATTAAGAGGCTGTTGTCCAAAAATGAACTTTTTCGGTCTAGGATTGTGAACTTATTTTACATACCAAACTGTTGAAATTTTACATGATGAATAAGAAAGGATAAGAGCCTTTTTTTATAAATTGTACAAAATAAGTGAGTAATTTGTAATTAAAATTGGACAATTTTTCGAGATTTACTCATTTCAATCTAATCCTGAGACATTATTATTGAACTTATATTGCTCAAATTTTGTATACTACATAACTAAACATATCTAAATGAGAATATTTTAAATATGTTTTGTTGTTTCACAACAAATAAATATTAAAGTTTCTACTTTTACAGTATCAATTTTTATGGTTTATATATAAAAATTTAAAAATATGACTAGCCAATTCAATAATATATGTGTTTCTAAATTAATTTCTAATTTCGAATTGTTAATATATAAATTTGTTTAAAAGTTATAGCAATTTAAATATCTGTAAAATTCATGATATTTAGTTTATAGTTTCCGCACTAGATGTCTCTCGCAGACTACTCAAAGCCAAGTCCGCCCAGTTCATATTCTCTATTTCCTGATTGGTTTACTCTCCCCACTGCTAGTTTCCTTGTACAGATGTACATAAATTTTTGTGTAGTTTAAATGGGATATGAGCATTAGAATAAAAAATATTGTATATTCGGGTGCACAGCTGTACCACAGTTCGGTAGAGGGGGTAGTATGATGGGACAGCCCACTGGCTACCTCGTCTCTCACGTCGCGGCCAGGCTTACCTCACCGGGATTGCGACAACAGCCTCTTAAACAAGGCAAAGAAATATCGACATCATTTAAAAAAACAAAGGGGCTACTACAAGGATGTTGCCTTTCCTCACTTCTATTTAAAATTTATATTAACCATGTACTAAAACCATGGCAAAGTAAATGTAAAGAAAAGGGGACCCAATTAAACGAAGACTGTCTGCATACACTACTATTCGCTGATGATCAAGTCGTTTTAGCCTCAGACGACTACGCCATTTACTACATGATGAGGAAATAGTATGAAACGTACAAAGAAGCAGGAATTAAAATTAACTTTGGCAAAACATACTACTTAATAGTAGGAGGGCAGGGGGAAGATTTGAACATAGAAGGAAATCTAATAAAATCCTGCTCTAACTGCAATCTTGGAACGTTAATCATAACAAGGGCAGTGGTGCCTCGTCGGAGGAGGCAAGGGAAGTACTGCCTCCTCTCAAAAAATAAAGAAAATGTGAACGTTTAATAAATATTTTAAATTTTTCTACAAATAATAAATGAAATATTATGAAGACTTCTTTATTATATTAAAAAAATATATTAGTAGACAAACTTAAAATTTGTCTCCACCTATCCACCTTTAAAGCAAAGAGAAAGCTAGTTTTGACCTTGAATCAATTCAAGAAGAAAGATGAAATATATGAGTTGAACAGAGAGAAAACATAGCAAGGGAAGCATGAGCTCTGATCATTAGCAACTCTCGGTAACGGTGCAGCGGCTCTTCCAGGAATGTTTGGATTGGGGGTCTGGCTGTGGCTCAATGAAAATTCAGTATGTAGTTTCCATGTGAATGATGCGCTCTTCAATCCGAGTAGGAGTATTAGTATTGTTATTTAAGTACAGTTGTTTTTATCAGGAGCAGAGCTACTAACCATCAATATATTCCATAATTTTTTGACTAAGCAGAGTTTAAAGTTTTAAGTAAATAATTTGCCTCCTCATTTCTAAAAGGCACAAGCCGCCACTAAACAAGGGCAATAGTAAGCAAGAAATTAACAACAGAATTATACAAGCTAAGCAAGCAACGCAAAAATTAAATAATATCTTGTGATCCAACGGAATAACCAAAGAAACTAAAAAAAGATTATATGAGACAATTGTCCAGAGTATCCTACTATACGGAGCAGAAACGTGGGAAATAACAAAAAAAGACAAGAGCAGAATAGCAGCTGTAGAAATGGATGCATTAAGAAGAAGTTGCAGAGTATCTAAATTAGAAATACGTACGAATGACGAAGTAAAACAAATCATGAAGATAGACAAAACAGTTGAAAAACAAGAATGGTACGGACACGTCCGACGGATGGGGAAGGAAAGATGGCCTAAAAAGATCTGGGGCTGGACACCGCCCGGAAGAAGGAAAAGAGAAAGACCGGCAGCGGAATGGTACAAACAAGTACAGGAAGAATTACAGAAAAGAGGAATGAAAGACGAAAACCACGACAACAGGGAGTTGTGGCGTTTAGGATGCGAGAAACGGCCAACAGCGCTGTAACAAACTCGCCATGTATAATTATATAACTTTTTTGATGACTGTGTTTGACACTCGAAACGTCTAATTTAAGTAAATAAAAATGTTATTGTAACTAAATCAACATTTTTTCAATTAAACCACCAATTTCCAAATATTTCAAGATTAGTTAAACAATAATAAATAAAATTCGATCGATGAAAGACTCCACATGAATAATAAATCTTATTTATAATATTTCTAATTTGGGTAAATTTGATGTGTCTAGAGTGATTTTAAATTTTTATTTTAATATTTTCATTATTTTACATAATGCCATTAAATACATTCGTTTTTAATGTTCCCCAGTTTTAAAAAAAACCAAGTACTGTGAGATAAGCAGACCTAGCAAGCCGCTCTATTAATCCATCTGGTTTATTTAAAAAAATATATCACAATTTGACAGTTAATAATGACGTCAATTTGACAAGCTATATTTCATCTTAAAGTGAACATTTTGATACATTGCTGACATTGAAATGTGAAGTCGTAACCAAGTAAATGACAAATCCTAAGTTTCACGTTAAAATAAACTCACGGTGTAAAGGAAATGGGTTTAACAAACCTTCGAGTACAAGGTTATGTCATTATTAAAATTGAATCAAGAATTTCATCAAATCAATATAACATAAATGCTTTAGTTGTCGACAGTATTACCGATAAAATAACTTTAATTGAAATTGACACCTGTCAATATACTAACCTTACAGATTTATATTTAGCAGATCTCACTTGGTATCTGCACAAGCGATATTGACATAATCCTGGGGGCCCAACTATTTCCTTTTATATTACTATCGGGATGTATGGATTTATGTCCAACCGCACTTTTCACCATACTTGGTTTTTATCTTATGGAGAAATTAAGAGATTGACAATAAATACGCAATCCTATCAATCAAAATTCTTTTGTGCATTTGTATCACCTACAAATGATGATATAGAGTCGTGTATGCACAAATTTTGGGAATTGTAAGAAATTCCACATAAGTTATTTGACAGCACAGAAAATGGTAAATGTGAAAGAATTTATGCAGAAACAGTAGAAAGAAATGCAAAGGGACGATTTATTGAAAACTTACCTTCTGAAAAAATCTTAATCTTTTAAGTAATTCTAATAGAATATCTGAACGCAGATTATCATTTTTATACAAAAAAATTAAATTCTCAAACTAATTAAGAGATCAGTATAACGATATTATGATTGTACATTTACAAAAGGGTTACCTTGAGGAAGTAATAGGTAATAGAGAAGGTTATTATATCCCCCATCATGCAGTTATTCGCGAGGATAAATTGACAACAAAGTTTCAGGTTGTATTACACGCCAGTGCTAAAACACATTCAGGATTGTCATTAAATGATGTATTATATGCAGGTCCCAACTTACAAACTATTCTTTTTCATTTATTAATAATATTTACATTATTTCCTTGTGCAATGACAGCTGATATTAAACAGATGTATTTGCAAGTTGAAATGACAAAACCCTATCGTAGATTTCAGAAAATTTTTTAGTGATTCAAGGTATTTGACTTAATTCATACCTTTCAATTTACTACTGTAGCATCTGAAATTAAATCAAGCCCATTTTTGGCTATGAAAACCATATGTCAACTAGCTAATGACGAACGTCGTAATTATCCAGAAGCAGCAAACTGCTAAAATGCGGTTTATATATGGATGATTCTGTCACGTCAATTTTAACTTACAACAACGCATCTTCATTAATTCAACAATCCATAAAACTATTTGCAGCTGGAGGCTTTGATTTAGTTAAATAGACTAGCAATTGTACATCACTTATTGACAATCTTCCCGGGTCTCATAAATCTAACATAGATTTGTCATTGAATGAACAGTTAAAAATAATAGGATTATCTTGGAATCCTAAATCTGACACATACACTTTTATCATCTCATGAACTGAAAAATCAAAATGCACGAAACGTATCATTCTGTCAATGTAGCAAAACTATTTGACGTATTAGATTTTGTGTCACCCGTCATTTTATATACAAAGTTATTAATAAAAGAGTTAAGGAACGCAGGAATTGGCTGGGATGAAATTCCTCCATCTCACATTAGCAATAAATTGATAAAGGTGATGGAAGAATTTTGTTCGATTCTACACAGCACAGAACTCTACTAAAAACAATTAAATATTTGTACTATATAATCATAGTGACTTGAAAAAAAATAATATAACAAGAAATAATAAAATAGTTGACATGTAATATTCATAGATAAATCAACTCTGTTTAATACTAAAATAGTTATTCATATAAAAGTTATCAATTACGTAAGGTGAATAGTATCTTTCTATTCAAATATCATCAGCTTATGGACCCAGGCACCATGGATAAAAATGATAAATATTTTATGATTCTGTTCGATGGGTCGAACTTTAGTAATTGGAGATTTTGCATAGAAACCTTATTAGAAGAACGTAATCTTCCACATTTTATCGAGAAGGATTTATCTGACATTTTGTCGGAAGTAAAGGAAGCAGATCTAGGTAAAAAGAAACAACAGAATAAAATAAAACTTCAAGAAAAGAAATGCAATGCAAATCAATAATCATTCAAAGAATTGCAGATATATATTTAGATCATATTAAGGATAGGTAAACTGCAAAAGGAATCATGGACACCTTGGAAACAGTTTTCTAGAGGAAAAGTATATCTGGACAGTTATTTTTACTAAAGAAATGTTGAGAATAAAATATAACGATAAAGATTCCCTAAAAATACATTTCTTGACGTTTGACATGACAATTAGGGAACTAAAGGCAGCTGGTGCCAAACTAGAACAAAACGATATTGTATGTCATTTAATTTAAACGATGTCAAAACAATTTGATTTTGTAATTACAGCGTTAGAAACTATTGAACCTGAAACACTTACGTTAGTACAAGTTAAGGCACGTTTATTAGATCAAGCAAAGAAAGTAGAACACAATGATCCTGTTAGTATTGAGTCAATTGACAATTCTGTATTTTTAGCTAATAAATTCAAGTATAAATGTTATAATTGTGGCCCAATTGGTCATAAAAAGTCTGAGTGTAGACTTAAAGAAAAGAATAAAGAATAAAATAATAATTATAACAATAATTATTATATGACAAAGGACGAACAATGTAAATATAAATGAAGAAAGTCAAAATAATGATGAAGAAATTTCGTTTATTACAAGTGCAACTTTAATATCTATCACAAATGAAAAAGCAAAAATTGGTACTTGGATCAACTGACCATTTAATAAATAATGACAGCTATTTCTATACTTGTCAAAATTTGGAAAATCCGATTTTAATTTTGTTGCAAAAATTGGCGTGACCCTTTTAGCTACGAAAGTCGGTACCTATTGTAAAAGTAATAGTCATAGTTAATAATCAATAAAGATTTTAACCACAAATTTGCTTTCAGTAACAAAAATTAAAGATTTAGGTTTCAAGTTCTTGTTTAAAAATAGAACAGTAAAAATAATGATAGGGAATAGAACTGTCTATAAAGAAAGAAGAGAAAATAAGCTATATAAAATGAATTTTAAACTTATTATGAATGAATCCATCAGCAATATAAGCAACACATAGTTAGAAAATCTGGAATTATGGTACATACGGTATGGTCATTTAAATAAACAAAACAAATTTAAGGAATATGAGGCAATTCTCACTTTGATACAAAAATATATTTTCTAACGTGCGACAATGGTAGTGAATACATATCCAATAATTAAAAAAATTATTGTAAATAAAAAAAATATTCAAATTAGTTATACTGCTCCGTGAATCCCAGAATTAAACGGATTATCGGAACACATGAATAGGACATTGCATGATAAAGCAAGAACCATGATGCTAAATAAAAACGACCAAAATATTTATGGGGGGAAGCAATACTCACAATTAATTATCTAATAAACAGAAGCCCAACTTCAGCTCCAAAAAATCTAGTAACCCCCGATGAGTTCTTATTAACTAAGTATCTAATTTAAGACCATTTGGTTGCACCGCCTATTCTCTCATTTCAAAAGAATTGAGAAGTAAATTTGATCCAAAATCAGTACCATGTATAATGGTAGGATATATCATGCATTTTATGGAATCCATCTAAAAGTACCGTTATCATATCAGCCACAAATGCAATTTTTTTTATTCTAAAATTTATTAATATTGTAAGTAATGAATTATATAAATCAGGTCCACTCAGAAGATAATCATTGAAACACGCGCCGTTTGATTTAGCCAGATGCATCGAAAACAATTCTTAATCTCTTTGGTTTATTTGGATTTAGTACCCCAAAATGTGATAAGTATAATATTTTATTATTTGGGATTGAATTATCATGTTTTGTTATCTTCTTAATATATCCTTTAGTCAATAAGCCGTTCATGTTTTTACAATATTCATTAGCGTAATTAGAATCTTTGTCCATTTTTATTTCAACTAATTTCAATCGTCTTAGAGCATTTGATTTACTTTCTGGAAATCTCATTTCATTATTCTTCCATAATAGTGCAGTCTCATACCTATCACTAATTCTCTTCATAATTGAATCTGGTATACCTTGTGCTTTCTTATCTTGTTTTGAAAGAGAACTTTTAGGATAACTCAAACTCAAATTAACAATCTTCTATTGTTCTTTTACCATATCATGAATTATATCAATGTCATCTTTCGGTTGTTCATGAATATGGAATGTAAACTGTCTTTTGGTCGATTTCAAATTTAAATTCCCATGTAGTACCCATCCTAATAATGTTTTACTGAGTACTGGTTCTGTTCAAGGTCCATGTATGTGTCTTCTATTAATTAGAAGCGGCCAATTGTCTTATCCGATAAGTATTGTTGGTTTAGCATTGATCATTTTTAGTAATTGTGCACCTTTTATATAGTGATACTGTTCTGACAGTTGATTAATATCTAGAGTCTGTTCTGGTAATGACAGTCCCTTCATTGTCAGTACACGTCGCCAGTGAAACGTTTTAGAGTTATGTCCAGTAATTTTCAAATTGACTGTTTCTGAATCTTCATGTTATTTCAATTCTTCATTCGTCTACTGTATATGTAAAGATTGTCTGGGTCCCTTTAATTTTAAATATTTTGCAATTTTCTCATAAATTAGAGTTACTGTCGAAGCATCATGTAATAATGCATAAGTGTCAATAGAATTCTCTTTATTTGTCAGTCTGACAGGTAATGTTTTTAATAGAACTTGATTTTCAATATTCTGAATGCAAATGTAACAGTCGACAACGCAGTTGACTTTTGAATTTTCGATTTTTGATTGACAGATGTCATTTGAAGTTATTTTATGTTCATAATTTTTGTGTAAAAGATAATTATGAGGTTTAGTACATCCATTTTCACTACAACTTTTTCTATTTTTACAATTTGTAATTCCATGATTTGAATTTAAACATGAAAAACAGAGTTTATTCTTTGTAACACATTCCCATCTTTTATCGACTTCAAAATTTTTAAAGGTTGCACATTTACTCAAATGATGAATGCCATTATTACATACATGTTTTTAAATTCTTATTCATTTTGTTTGTCTCTTCTGTGTCTGCATATTTCGAGATTTGTATGTCACATGCAGGTTCTGCTTGCTCTTCTAGCCATAACTGAAATTCAGTTAATTTACAATTTGATGTATTCAATTTTCTAATGTGCTTGCTCCACATCATTTTATAATTTATTGGTAGTCTATTTATTAGTTCTTGTAGTAAAGAAGGGTTTTGTAAATGGTTTTTTTCATTTAGAGCTTCTGTTTTAAACACTAGATTTTTAACAGCATCAGAAATGTCTTTCAGATTTGTTAAATTATTTTCTTTTACAACTGGGACTCTAACATTTTCTAATTGATTTAATATTATATATTCTGAATGTCCAAATCTTTTCTCTAATGTGTCAATCAAATTGCCTACATTTCTAGGTAATATTAGTAAGGAATAAATAAATTCCTTTGCCTTTCCTTTTAAGCACTTCTGTAATATGATCAAGTTTTTGTAATATTCCTGTACTGTGTAATGAAGTTTAGTCATTCTATAGGATTTCCAGAAAAAATTGGCAAATCTTTTCACATTGATTGTCTCGATAAAATCATAGACACTTGAGGAATTGTCAAATTTGTTGCATCGGCGGGAAATACTTTGTGTTTTGTACATTCTTCACAATTATTTTTATTCACCCATTCCTTCTAATGTTTAATCATTTGTACATAACGAAGTATTCTCATTAAGTTCCGCTAATCTTAAGGTATATTCGAGTAAGTTTTGTTCATTTTCCTTTTTGAACTCTAATTCTAGTTTTTTTCAAATTTTAGTTTTTGTTTCTTTTTCTCGAACTTTCTTTCTTTCTTTTTCGTCTCATATTCCAATAGAATTTGCAATTTTTCTTGAATGTAACTTTTACTTGATTGTTTTGAAGAATAGAATAGAATAGAATTATCTTCAACATTTGTTGTCACATTTGTTTGTACATATTATGACATTATGTCTTACCTTAAATTATTATGTATTATATTATCCAGCTTGAATGACCGATTTAGTAAATAGAGATTTATTTCATACATTATACATTTATTTTTTTATATACATTATTTTTGTACATTGTCAAAGCTTATTATTTTTTTTGTCATTTACTTTTTTCTTTTTCACTGTCGACTATATCTCCATAACAGTAATTATGTATACTTACCACAAAACTGAAAAAACTGAAACGTCACCGATCAAACTGTCAACCGTTGATATTTTTTTTAGTCAAAATTAATACATCATTCAAAATTTATTTAAAATGACAGTTGTCTACATAAGAATATAGCAAATATAAGTCAAAATTATTACCAACATGAGAGTTGACAATTAAATCTGGCTGTTACTTATCAGCTAGATAATTTCTTATTGAAAAACGCGTTTTCATTACTATGGAGTCTACCAGCCAGATAAATTTAATCTGTTTGGTATTTAACAGGAACTATGACAGACGATTGAAAAACCGACCCTTAATATTATAAATCCATTACCACTTGCACAAATCCCAGAATTTAATATTAAATTTTTCAAGTCAATAATTACGGATAAATCTAATTCTTAATGAAAATCTTTCAGAGTATAAACTTGGAATAAGTTAAGTTGAACTTTCTGGTACGAGATCAGCTGGCGCTTATTTTATAATATATCGTAATCCTTCTGACGAAATTGATAATTGTACAAAGAAAAATTATGAGTTGTAAACTATCATTTATTATTATTAAATGCAACATTATTAACTTGCGAATCGGATATTCTCGCACGTACTGAAGAAGACGAAATTGTAGCGACTCGAATAGAAACTACACCGGAATAAAATTCCAGTAAGTAAATGGCAACTTTCATTTAACGGATATTCTAACGTTAGTGAAAACTCATTTCTTGAGAAAGTAGACGAACTCAGTACTGCACGGAATATTTCACACATCGAATTACGTAATAGTATTATTGAACTATTATTCGGACCTTGACATTGTATCGGTCGACATGCCGTAAAATTAAAACGTCCAGCGATTTTGTAAAGCAATTGCAGGAAGAATACGTGTCCTATGATTAACAGTTAGAACTACGGCAAGAAAATGCAGGTCCAAACGAATCTGTATGATAAATGTTTTTAAACGTCTACCAACACCTCCTTCAGAGACTGAAAACTTCAAGTCTTGCGTCGAAATATGGCACCATATTATATTCACACAGTGTGTGTTCAAGATTTCGAAACCACAGATGCATTGGAAAATTGGTGTAAGAAAATCGAAAAAAATCGACTCACTAATAAATCGTAAATCTTTTCTTGAACTAGATCTTTCGTGTCATGGACGTTCGCGGGTTGCTATCAACTTTTCGGAAGTTCACAGTAGTTCAATTAATAATACTTTTAATTTAACTAAAGTCACGTGTTGGAAATGTAAGGAAGTATGTCATTATGTACGCGACTGTCAACAGCCCAAAAAAAAAAAATTGTTACGGTTGTGTTATGGCTAATTTTACCAAAGCGACTAGTCTAAAATATTGCTCGAAGAACGGGAAAGACGTAAAAGGTCACTTACTTCGTTACCAATCACTTAAGTTGGCCACTGTTAATAAAGTTAAGCTAGATTTTATTCTTTCGCATGTTCAAGGAGATGCCAGTACCTAGAAATTTATATTTTGGGTCATCCATTCTTCGGGCTATTAAATTCTGGATCTTCGGATAACTTTATTGGAGGTAGGGGGTATAAATGGCTGTTGGATATGGGTTGTAAACTTGAAAATATATCATCACTTTGTAAAGTTACTAATGAGGAAAAATGTTGTAGTATTGGTTTAACTACGACCCCTGTAAAACTTCGCGATTTTGTTAAGATAATTACTTTTTATATTGTACCTGCGATTGAACAGGATATTATTCTAGGTGTAGATTTTTGGAAAATTATGGGAATTATTCCAGACCTTAGGAAGGGTGAATGGACATTTTCCGAGACGTCAGTTACAATTAGTAGCGTTAATAAAATTTACCCTTGTCGTCTTTATCGCCTAATCAAAAATCTCGGTTAACTAAGTTACTAGATGAAAACTTTGCCGACATGCCTTCCGATTCAACTGGTTGGATCGAGGGCAGCATGAAATCAAAACAAGTAATCCATCTATTAAACAAAGGTACTATCCTTTACTACCCACCAGGCAAAAGCAAGATAATAAACCGATAATCCTCATTCCAAAAAAGGATAGCACATATCGATTTTGCGTCGACTATCGTAAATTGAATAAAGTTACCAAACGCGATATATACTGCTACGCTCCTAGTGAACGAGGCAAGGCCGGTTGAACCTCGGTAACTACAGTGGGGGCGGGTGTGGGTGTGAATATAATAGGTTTCTCCGAACTTATGTTTATCTCAAAAAAAATATTAGGGAATGGGCGCCAGCTAATCAATTCTAAACTCAACCTAGGGGCGATTAGCAACCCTGTACGGGAACGGAAACGAAGCAAGGAGCTTTAAATTAACTAAAGTCAAATTCCTACTTAACTACGTCTATATTAAATAATTATTTAAAGTGTAGTACATCTAAATAATTTTTTTTTCTGATATAATTCAATGCGAAACGTTATACAAAAAAAAATACAATAAAGCATGAGTTCAATTGGCGATCAAACTCTACGCTGAGAACCTGATCGTGAGGGCGATTATTCCAGTCAACAATAAGAACACTAATGATAATAAACAAGGGGGCTGTCGTTCGCGACAGTAGCTAGGAGGACCGCAAGAATTATAAAAATATAACAACGCACGGCGCTCCCGATGGTCGACCAACGTTCGCGATATGCGGAGCAAGAAACGAAATAACTCTAGGACGAGTCCTGGAAACTATATAGCGACCTAACTGCACTCTGGCTAGAGTACAACAACTTTCGATAAAAATACTGTTTAAGA
This sequence comes from Stenolophus ochropezus, assembly GCA_035578165.1. NCBI lineage: Eukaryota > Metazoa > Arthropoda > Insecta > Coleoptera > Carabidae > Stenolophus > Stenolophus ochropezus. The sequence goes on from JAQOWZ010000017.1 coordinate 25,506,400, forward strand.
ATATCGCGCAGCTCACAACATATTTTACAGTAACGATAGAATCTTCATAAGATGATTCTAATACAATTATTACAACTGGAAATTAAACTGCAGTAATGAATATAACGACAATACTACAATAGCATTAATTCAGTAATGCAAATTACTACTACTATCAAATATTAATATAAAGTACGATAAACTCTAACTTAATAATGACAAATGCGAAATTAATAATATTAATAAAAATTGCCTTATGGCGTATCTGTTGGGATATAGGCGTTGTAGATGCTCCTAATAAGGGTCGGATCCAAGGGCGTCAATAGAACTGTCCACGATTGCAGCACCGTATATAATACTTGCAGCAGCGTTAAGTCCTGTGCTCTATTTCCTGACCATTTATTCCGTGACCTGTATATCTTCTCCAGCGGATAACAATTTTTTGTATGTAAGTTATAGTGGTTAATAGTGATGAGCTAGACACTATAGTGATACGTGACATTCCTTAGTTTAAGAACTATATAATCTTGTAGAATTAGAATAATTAGTTAGTCTTATGTTTGTATACTGAATTGCTGTTACTCTGTATCAACATTATATTGTACTCGTAAATAAAATACTTTTTAAAAACGCGTTCAACCAATAAAGAAATTTAAGTTGTATATAATATACGGTAATAAAAAAAGAGGCAAAGTGAATAATAAATAAACAGCCTGAAAGAGTTACAGAATTAATCCCCGAACTCGAAAGCAAAATGGCGGGCGCACGCCACTGGCAACCTCATGGTCGCATAGATTTAATTTTAGGAATCTTTAATGTTTTATACTGAGATAATATAACATTTAAATAAAAAAAATTGTTAACTGCTATCGGTTACAATATATAATTCATTTACCTGAGATAGTGGGCGGCTATAAGTATTTTTCTGACAATCGCAAAACAAAATATATCCAGGATTAATCCTGCAGGATGCAATTTCCTTTATACACAAGATCCCAATTAAATTGGTTTCTAAATTCTCCAAATACTCCAAATAACATAAAAAAATAGCGAAACTTGAGAATCGTGTGACTATGATCACGAACGTCTTCAAAAAAAGAAAGAAAATTGCCAAACACGGCAGGTTCAAACCGACAGAGAATGACTAACCAAGGACGGCTTTACTCGCCGACCAATACAACTACCAAAGTTCATCTCTGAAGAACGGGGTGCATAGTAACCCGAATTAATTGCTAATGTGTCAAGTATATCAGACAAGCTACGAGACGATCATTACATGACCACCTTGGATGTAAAGCCCATGTACTGGCAAATGCCAGTTTATTTAAACTAATAATAGAAAATTCACTTCGTTTTCCTGATTTTCGATCGATAATGGTAGGTTATTCAAACACGTAGAAACCAAGTATGATTAGCTACTTGACAAACAAGATACATGGAAGCGAGGTGTCCCGCAAGATCATAGTAAAGCTCTCTGCAAACAATGCCACGATTTTCCCACCAGCGGACATTTAGGTGTTTATAAGATCTACCATCGTCTCACTCAAAAATAAGTTTGGACTAAGATGAAAGCAAATACCACAAATCATGTCCGACGATGCGTTGTCTGTGCTAAGTCGAAACCAAAGCAAAAAGCTCCTGATGGGACATGCAATGATATCTCGGCTCTGGGTAGTTCTTAGTATTGACTTGATAAGTCCACTCCCCATATCTGTTAATGAGGTATCATACACCTCGAGAAAAACTAATGCTACTAATATTGTGAAGCATTTGGAAAACGATATTTTCTTCATATCACATTAAGACCTCGTTTACGACTTTCTACCACTCACAATCAAATTCGACAGAGGAATTGATTTTTTATTAAAAATTCACGGCATTAATTTATGTTAGGCTAGCCTCCCGCATATCTTCAGCAAAGTCCGGCCCTAGCTAAAGTTAGACATATGAAGCGCGTTCAGTCCGGCTTTTACTAATTCTTTGCTTGGTCACGGATAGATTGTCTTCAAACAACGAGTGTGATCGGACGCTCTGTCGTATACCTAGTCGAAATATAGTTTGTATTTAGGTTTTCAGTTGTGGAAGATTTCAGGATAGTGTAGTCAGGAGAATTAATTGGTTGATTGAATTGAAACGAAATCTGCGTCAGCTGTAGCTGGATTCGAAAGATCTACATTTAGAAAATATTTAAATTTATATTTAAACGTATGAGACATTCATTCAAACATTTAAATGCTCAAACCAAAATTATTTATACGCTATTCATTGCGATCCGCTTTATCGAGTGGCGTGTCCATGCCATAGTGTTTAAATTGAGTATTAACAAAATTCTTTCAGGTTCTTAATTTTTTGTCTAAGTTTTAGAATACTTTTTTTCTTCATGCTTCACCGTCGTGAACAAAATAATTCTGGAAATTAATTCATTGCGGGGCGATTTACGTCAGCCATCTTGTCAAACCTACACGTGATCTACACTGCGTCACCATTGTATCTTGTAATATTATTCGATGGATGTTGGACCCGGATGCAGTCTCTACTGACCAACAAGAATCTAGAGCAGACATCGTGGGATGATCACCGCCTTTTACAGATAAGCCACTATTTTTTTGACTCTTAATATAATTCCTCTTTGTTATATTTGTAAATGCAGCTACGGTTTAGTGTCGTCATTTGTTGACAATCTGGAGGCAGGTCACCACGTTGATTATTGTAAATTTGATTCCGCTACACATTTAGTTAGTATATTTAGTTCAAGCACTTGGTTGTGCATATTTCCGGATAAAGCGTCGTCGACTGTCATGAATCGTAGGATGATTTCATGCTTACTCTATTTAATTGCAGCCGCACCATCTCGGTACCATCGCGATCGTCGGCATCGTTGTGCAATTTACGAACTTCAGTTATTAGCTCAGTCTAGAGTCCTCGATACCATAGGCATGCTGCTAATCACTACGCGTGTTAAGTACTTATACTATTCAGCCTTACGCCACGTAGTGAGGTCTCCGTACAATCATTCAATTCAATTTATTAATTGATTATTATCATATCAAAAATTTTCATGCCGATGAAAATCTTTTATTGTCTATTATAAGGCAAAGATTTTGGATTCTTGCTGTGCGAAGCATTATAAGTAAACGAACCCGTCAATGTAACAATTGTTTTAAAAATCACACCTGTCAATGTACCACTAAAAATGGCAGATCTACCTGAAAGCCGCCTTTACGAATCAAAATCTTTCCTACATGCTAGTGTTGACTTTGCTACTACGCTCCCTAGGCATAAAGGCCAACAATGCATATAGAGTTAGTGCCATATTTGATAAAACAAGAAAACACGTAATACAGTCGCCGACTATAAAGGAAAGCTACAATATCAGCATGAGGCAAACTACTAGAGACATGGTACAAGGAGAAAAGGACATCGAGGAAGAAGGAAATAACGAGATTAAGGAAATGCAAATAATATGACAAGATTGTACATTACACAAACACAGCAAATGTCATTAAAGTAAGGGTTCTAGAAGCCAATAATGTCTTCCGCAAAGTCAGACTATATAGGAAGACGAGAGTTCTCTTCTGAGAAAATAGAATTACCGGACAAGAAAAAAGTGCACAATAAGTCAATTACTTTGGGCATGAGTTTGAGGCGTTTAAAAATTGTGAGATCAAACTGGAAATGACGAAAGAAGCGGGGCAATATCTTTACGACATTGTACAAGACATGAAAGAAAAATTGTAAAAAAATGTAACAACAAAAGGTTAGTAAGCACAAAATTAAAAGTACCGTACAACACAGCAGAAGATCTCGTTACACCGGACGAAATACATATTACATACAGCAGATACAAAATCAATATATTACGATATTAATTACATAGAAGCAGAGTAGAAAGGACCACACAAAAGGAAACTATGTAACAAATGCGCTAAGACAAACATGTAATGCCCCATATTCAGAAAGATTGTGAGGAACCATAACTGGCAGAAAAGAGGAACAGGAAACTGTCAATACCGGCAATAACTGGAAATGAGGTCTTTACAGATTAACCTAAACAACAGCAAAGATCAGAACCAAACTTCAACACACTCAAAATGCAGAGAGGATGGGTATAAAACCCTCAACAAAATACGAGTCGGGCCAGTATTCCAGCAACCAGTGACATATGCAAAATAAAAAACTCAAGTTCTACAAAAAACATTACTTGTGCCGAACTTAAGCCTGTTACTCGTGAACTGCCGCGTCTGCTCAGCGACAAGCCTGACATCAGTATTGCCACTATTATGAAATTACATACATAACAGACAGCAATAGAAGTAGAAAAAGCTAAATATAAACAGGCAAAAAGAGACTTCAGTCTGAGTATTAAAAAAGAAAAAAGTAAAAAATGGAACGAGTTGATCAATTCCAACTAATAATTAAGAGAACTAAACTTACACAACCGATCGCGCCAGATAAGAACAGGGTTTAGCAAGCTGTTCTCAACGCACGAAATTAGCACCCTGACGCACATCCGTTCACTGAGATCACAGCTGTAGGGGACAGAATGAAGAAGAGGAAGGCAGCAGGTTCGGATGGTGTTCCCCTGAAACAATTCAGGTGGTAACTACAGTTATAAAACAGCTGCAACACGCTCGCTCTGCGGCTTCTCGTTTTAGAGGAAATTGTTTAAATAAATTAAGTAATATGCCAGATGTACTTGCAGCTGGCGTAATAAAAGGACAATGGTTGAAAAACATAGTATTGTAAAAACAGATTTTTGTAAGGTTTTAAGATTGCTTTTCGTTCGAACATTTGAGAGCTATAAAGTAAATGGTACTACATGGGGTTAAGAAAGCAATAAATTTTAAAAGCTAAATAGAAAAAGGCAGTTTTTGAGAATACAAAGGGAAAGCAATCTTAAGATCACATTTTATGATTGACAGCGTCCGGCGACAAATACTTGGAGGTCTCAAAAAGTCCTTTAGAGATTTTTTGCGTCTTCCAGCATTGCCGCGCAGACGGGAGTCAGTTAACGAAACTAACGCTTGTAAAATATTTGAAATGACCAATGAGGGTGTAAGAAATACCCCCTTACTGGGAAAAGTGGAGTAAAATTATGTGGAGTTCCTTCCACATAATTTTACCGAAGATGATTCTCTTCGCTGACTTCAAGCTGAACAGATCTGAGTGATCTTCTTGTGAAAGTCTTGCGAATATTTCCAAATTTTGATAACTAAATTATCTTAGTGACTTTAGATATTTTTGTGTTGTGTATTGAAGCCGTCGTCGTCCGAGTCCAGATCGAACTTAATTAATTTTGCGTATTTAAATACATTTAATATTTTTAACTGTAGAGTCTTGTAACATAAACTAATAAAGTGCTTCATCCGAGGTTGACCAGTGATGAATAGTAAGTAGAATTAACATTATTACTTTAGTAGTAGCAGTGTGAGGTGTTGAACCTAGGCTGATAGCATAGCAACTCTGAGGTCGCCCTATTTTTATATTATTAATTGTAAAGAGTCCAAATTGATGGTACCGTTATCTAATGTCACAAGAGTAGTTAAGCATTAATAAGTTCTTTGTTAATAAACTGTGTGTAAATAAATTGTTATATTGAGCAGTTCTATTTGAATTTAGAAACCCCTAGTTATTCCTGTTGCGAATTAAGGTATTTTAGCAAATATCGACACATATAAATTTTGTCGGAAGACAGCCGTGTCTGTCATCATTTTCTTTTGTCTGCTTCTATCACGGCAGACTAATAAATTCGTGATAGTGGTGGCAGCGACCTTCTATACCTTTAATTATTAATAAGTCTTGCATTAATATAATTAGTGGATTACTTTGGGTCAAGTAAATTTTCTAAGCACCCCTTGTATGTCAGGTATTAGATTTCGTCCTAGGCGACCGTACTTGTTACATATTTTGGTGGTAAAGCGCTGGGATCTAAATATTTTTAAATACTAAAACCCTCTCATTCCAGTTAAGCCTTTAAAACCGACAAAATTTAATTTTCAAAATTATAATAAACTACTGTGTGTTATTATTACATTTTGATTTTTGAGATATATGTAGAGTCAGTATTTGCATTTGTTGAGAATAAGTACCTGTTGTGGTCATTATATTTGGAAATTGGTAGTTGTACTTTCAGAACGACAAAAGAGTTTTTATATACGTAAGTAAATTTTGAGTGGATTTATTACGGTCAGTTAGGTAGCCCCGAGCCTCTAAGTCGGTAGAAGTGTAAAGCAATATAAGAACTTTGTGTAGTCATTGCTTCATAGTTAATAAAGTAAAGCAAGTAAAATGCCGAATACAACTGGTTCACCCGATTTGAGTAAAACAGCTGGTTCACTCCAATTGAATGTTCAACAAATGTTGGACTACTTAGTAGCAGTTTCATCCTTATCTGGGGTTAATATGAAAATTCCAACATTTTCGGGTAAATCAGATGAAAGCGTAGTAGATTTCATAGACAAAATTGAGAATTGTAAGAATATTGGAAAATGGACTTCAAATTATGTAATTAGTGTAGTAAAATTAAATTTACTTAGAGACGCGGCATGGTATATTAAAAATAATTAAAAAACTAGAGACTCGAAAGAATCAAAAGAGAAATATTGGAAAGATATCAACCCAAGCAAGATTCGAGAACGGTACAAAGGGCATTCAATAGTTGCTATCAGAATAGAGACGAAACAATTTTTGCATATGTATGTAGACTGCATGCGTTAAGTAATTGTTTTATGGAGAGCTTCGAAGATAATTCGAAAGGAGCGCGTGAAGAAAATTCGCGATACATAGAAAAACTCTTATTAAATCAATTTGTTTCGGGAATTTTACCACATTTACAAAGAGATGTGTTTTACAAAAATTCAAAAACTTTTGATAAAGCAGTTGAAGTTGCACAGAAATCAGAATGTTAATAAAATAACAGTTAAAACTCCGGTCGAAAATGAAAGTACGCGAGCAAATTAACTAATGCAAGTTTTAACTTTGAGTCACGTGCAAAATGTGGAAAAGAATTTAGAAAAGAATACGCATAAAAACGAAAATAATCGAGAAAGGAATGCAGAATCTAATTTCAGAAATAAAAGCCGTAATTTTGATTGTCAAAAATTCGGGCATTTTGCAAAATATTGTCGTTATAATATAATATGTAAAATATGTAATAAACGCAGACACCAAGCACATATTTGTCGTTCTATTATACACCCGTCTAAATTTCCAAAGAAAGGAATGAAAGAAATAATGTATAACAAAGATTTGCGGCCTTAGTAGAGAACCGCGAAAAAATGATGTAGTAATCACTCTCCCTAATAGTACAAAAAGTAACAAAGTAAAATTAGTTGTTAATGGTAGAAATCTAGAATTTTTAATTGATACTGGTGCATGCGTTAGTATTATCAAGCGGTATGTAGTCGAGGGACAGCGGTTGTCTCCAATCGCACGCACGCGTAGTATTGTAGGTATTTCTGGGATGGAATTACCTGTAGTTGGGACTACGAGAGTAAAATTACATAGGTCGTAGTAGTATTTATCATAATTTTGTAGTGTGTGATGATAGTATAAATTTAGCTACCGACGGAATACTTGGTGTAGATTTTTTAACGGAGTATAAAGCTCAAATTAATTATGCTTGTAATGAGATAAAAATTTGTCCGGAACGACTCGCGATTTCAACAGTTACACAAAACACTAAAAATAAATTTGGAAGAAAGGCAAATAGTAGCGGTTACGAATTTCTAAGCGAAAAAGCGAAACTAGCAGAGAATTAGGAACTTCATGTTCTAAAATTAGACGAAAATCATTTTATTTCAGCGCCTCATATTGTGAATAACTATAAAACAAAACGATCTTTAGGTTCTTTGTTTGACACGGAAGTTCCAGTTCGCAATAATTTTCATGGGAGCAGAAAGACTTCACGTGGCAAAGAATATCACGGACTGTTTATAGACGATCATGGTTCGCGAGTTAGGGAAGATACTGACAGGAGTATAAAGATTCAACTTCCCGCAAAAAATCACGTACGATTGAATGAAGAAAGTAATTCGCGTGATAATCAATTAAATCGCAAAGAAACGAAAATTAAAAATCGTGAAACGGTTAGCGAGAAGAATGACTCGCAATGTAAGGAAATTAATAGGGAAGAAACAAAAATTGAAAGGCGAGATTGCACTACCGACAACAGTGACTCGTACAGTACAGAGATCATTCACGATAGTTCAAAATTTTGTAGTCGTGAAAGTAAAGAAAGTAATTTTCACGAAAGTAATAAAGCTGCAGGTGCATGCCGTAAAAATAATGAAAATTTAACTAACTTAAAAAGCGGATTGCAAAGTATCTTTGTAGGTAGCAGCTCACGGTGTCAAAGCAGTAGCTTAGAGAGAGATGGAACATCAGATTCAAGCCCTGAAGATTTATTGTTAAAAGAAAGTGTGCCAACAAGTAAATGGAAAAAGGTTTCTTTCGAGGAATTGTTAAGGTTGACCATAAGATCGGTTCGTATTAAAAGAATATTACAATACCTCCTAGTTCTGAAGCTGTGTGCTTAGCAGAGAGGACTGTTGGATTAAATGTTTTAAATAAAGCAGGATGTGTCTTAATTGAGCCAGTCGAACTGAAAATTCAAGGAGTTGTAGCAGCTAGAGTGCTTGCTAGGAGCGATGAGACCGTGGTACCGGTAAAGCTGATGAATGTGTTCGAAGACAGTGTATTTATCCCTGCTAAAACCATTGTGGGTTTTGAGGAAAATGTCAAAGAAGGCATTAGTATGTTTAGCGAACCGAGTAGCGTAATAGCATCCGTACAAGAAGTAGATTTTCGAACCTTATTTCATTTAGATCACTTACCGAGTAACGATAGGCCAAAAGTTGAAAAAGTGTTATTAGAATACAAAGATATATTTATACAGCCGGGAGTAAAGTTAGGTTGCACATCGAAAGTGAAACATTGGATCATAACAGATGATGTTCACCCAATTGCAAAAAGGCCGTATCGTGTTCCATTCACACAAAAAGAAACTTTGCAAAAACAAATTGACGAATTGTAAAAAGACGGTATTATTGAGGAGAGTGACTCACCTTGGTCAACTCCTATTGTTTTAGTAAATCGAGAACCATCGGACGATTAGACGAAAGTACGACTGTGTGTAGACTTTTGCGAGTTAAATAAAATAACGAAGAAAGATTTCTTACCGTTTCCGAATATACAAGATACAATTTCGCATATGAATGTTGCTGCTTTATTTACAACCTTACATTTAGCATCAGGATACCATCAGGTAGAAATTGCCGAGGAAGATAAAGAAAAGACTGGGTTTAGTTCGCAATGGGGGCATTATCAATAGAATAGAATGCCGTTCGGATTATGTAATGCGCCAAGTACACTTCAAAGGCTGATGTATTGTGTATTAAGTGGATTAGTTGGGGAAAAATGTTATGTTCATTTAGATGATATATGCATATTTTCGGGAGATAATATAGAAGAACATTTAACGAAAAAAAGACGTGTTTAATAGATTGCGGAAATTTAATTTAAAATTAAAGCCTAGTAAATGTAAATTTGTACGTAGAGAAACGGCGTATTTAGGTCAAATTATGTCGGCAGAAGGAGTCAAAGCAGATCCGTCAAAAATAGACGCAATAGAGAAATTCCCGACACCAAGAACCATGAGAGACGTTAGGTCATTTTTGGGATTAGTAAGATTTTATCATCGGTTTATACCTGATTTCGCAGAATTAGCGAAACCACTAACTACACTTTTAAAGAAAGATATTCCATTTAAATGGGAGACAGAAATAAAATTTGTGTTTGATAAATTGAGAAGCGCGTTAATTAAAGAACCGATATTAATATACCCCGATTTTAGTCAGCCATTTACATTAACAACGGACGCGTCAACTATTGCATTAGGTGCGATTTTATGTCAAAATCGCAACGGAGTAGAACACCTAATTGCGTACACGAGCCGTGTTTTAAATAAAACCGAAACTAATTATCCCACAATACTAAAAGAATGTTTAGCAGTTATATGGGCAGTTAAATTTTTCAGATGCTATTTATACGGGAGAAAATTTACGTTGATAACCGATCACAGTTCACTTCGATGATTAAATAAAGTAAACGACCCAAGTAGTCGATTGTTAAATTGGTCGTTAAAATTGTCGGAGTATGTATTTGATATTATACATAAACCGGAAAAATTAAATACTAATGCGGATACCTTGTCGCGTATAGAAATTATTTGTGTAGATAATTATTAACCAATATGAGATCGGGAAATCATAAAATTAGAACAAGAAAAAAACTTGAAATTAAATAAATTGGTAGAAAATGAACAAAATTCGCAAATTTCAAAATTTTATAAAGACAGGGACGGATTAATTTATAAATTAAGAGATTCAAATGAACGCGAAGATAGATTAGTGGTTCCAGCCACTATGGTAAATAAAATCATAAGGATTCATCATGATCTGTCGTATGCAGGTCATCCGAGTTTCGAAAAAACGTACAATTTGATTAAAATGAAATTCTTTTGGGAAAATATGGGTAAGCAGATTAAGGAATATTGTAAGCGTTGTTTATCGTGTAACGAAACAAAAACTTCGCCTCATCTAAGACCAGCACCCTTGCAACAGTTCAATGAACTTAGTAAACCCTTTGAGCGTACGGCTATGGACATTGTAGGTCCATTTGAAAGAACCAGTCGAGGTAACAAGTATAATTTAACTTTTATTGATGCGTTTACGCGTTATCCCGAGGCAATACCGATACCTGATAATAAAGCAGAGACAGTAGCAAATGTGTTTGTTTCGCATATTATTGCAAGGCATAGAGTACCTACACAACTTTTAACACACAAAGTGACGAACTTTTAATCAAAACTATTTAAGAGCGTATGTCATTTATTCTGTATAAAGAAATTACAAACAACAGCGTACCATGCTATGGGAAATAGCTGTATTGAACGAATTCATAGAACTTTTTCAGATATAATGACGCATTATATTAGTAAAGATCATAAAGATTGGAATTTGTGGATTCCGTACGTATTAATGGCAATAAGAAATTCGGTTCCTAACTCAACGGAAGAAACACCATTCTTTTTAATATATGGTCGGGAGTTTGAGATACCTCTTGAAGATAATATAGAACCGTTAGATAAAAAGTCTGATTCAGATTACAGTCAGAGTATCGAAGAAAGAATTAAAGACACGTATAAAATAGTAAAAGAACGAATTAGCAAAGCTCAAAGTAGGAATCAGGTTTAATACAATAAAGAGACCGCAGTTCGAAATTTTGAAGTTGGAGATTTAGTATTTCTACATAATGAAGTAGTTAAACAGGGATTAAGTAGAAAATTTGGAAGCCAGAAAGAGGAAGATGAAAGAGAGAGAGAGGGAAATAAATAAATGAGACAATAAATTTTGACAAACAGACAACATTGCGATGGTGTGCAATGCTCTCAAGCGGATTCACACCGATCTGTGATAACACATAGCCGCACATCCACTAAATTCCTAAATTTTACTAGTGTGCTTTTGTTATGTTTTTTTTGTGCACTTATGAAATGTTTAAAAATACGAACGGGCCTTAGAGAAACTATATGACTAATGATTAAATCTAACTTAAACAAATTTAAGCTTATTAGAAAGATATAAACATTGACACAATTTTGAGAAGATTGCTGGTCTTATGATTAGTTTGATATCATACATTTGAGAGACAAAACATTAGTTTTTTAATGCAAAAACGCTAGTCAATAAAACACACTCGATAACTATTTGAAGCATATTTTGTTTCTAAGGAAAAATATATTTAAAGTAAATATTTAAAACAAATGCATAAAAAATTCCAAACGACAAATTACATACAGAAAGTCATATATAAATAATTATAAAAATAAAAACGAAATATGAATATAAATAAAAATGTAGCTTTTTTCACATTTCTTCATTCATTCTTCACGGTAACAATTTCTTATTGGAAATTCTCAGACAGCATGGGCGCTTGCAAATGGGGCCAGTTTAATATATTACATACTTTTAATAATTCTTGATAATGATATTTTTTATAGGTATTTTAATCAATCAATATTTAATACTGAGAATAAAATTCATATTAAAATCAACCAATCACAACGCTTCAAAATGTTGTACCTATAAGTGGAAATAATTTAATGCCGCTATAATAATTTGTTATTTCGAAGAGCAACGCTAGTAAATGTAAATATGATATATGAACAAAAAAAAACTGTCACCGGTTAGTGAGAACTGTCTTCTAAACATTGGGGAAATTATTCAGCTGAACTCATTAATAATGCGGTTACCCCAATAAACACTAAGAGAAAGTATTACGGTGATAATTTATTGAGTTCTTTTGTAATCATTGTATTCTCTTCCTAAATATAACTCGTAATTCGCTTAAAAATCGATAATATTTAGAAAATTCCACTTATGTTAATCCCAAATATTGGAAAATGCAACTCCTCCTTCACAGTCGTTGTCGGTGTTGGAATTATCATTCCTGACATTTTGAAAATATTGTCGATAATAAACTCACCATTTGTTATATTATCCTTGAAAATATGTCTAGTTATACATACTTTTTTCTTTATTCTCATCGCATCTAAGAAATTAATAATGAAATAAAAATTAATGAGATTAAATTAATTAACAATACATGACATTTATAATATTGAAAATTTTGAAATAAATGGCAAACTAAAGTTTCCAAAGAAGTAAAAAATTGTAATTTTATGAACTTGTTTAATCACATATTTTTTTCCGATAGTAGAGCAAGCTATTTTTATTACATTCCCCTCAAAAGTAATTCACTAATAAATATATTAATGTACTACTTTTATAAGAGACAATGGTAACGATAGTCGCTGCCTCCACTATCACTTTATTTAAAAGTCTGCCGTGATAAAAGCAGACAAGGGAATATTAATAATAATAAGAGATCTATATATCAATAGAATTTATTTACACGATGTGCTATCATGTCACAAAGACAGGAATTGGAATAGGATGGGCTGAATTAAACACAATATTCCAACAAAAACAAAATTATATAAATTTTTATAATCAAACGCAATCAAAACACTTATATAATTTAAATAAACTACAATGCATGACTTGACTCTATATAAACTCTACATTCTTATTTTTCTAATTTACAAACATCAATTTTGAAAACCTATACACCGTTCTACAATAATTCGGATTGACAAAGAATACAAAAATTAAAAGTAGTTAAAAATTTACACCACGACGAGAGAGCCTTACACGCAGTAAGACAACTTTCGGAAATTTCACTAAAAAAATACCAAGCTGGGTCTGACACAGTCAAGACTCAACACATCCACAAACCCTGATAGTCGATGTTTGCAAGATAGAGAGATTTCGAACTCTGGAGCCGCATTTAATATATAACAATAGGAAAACGAAAATTTAAAGTATTGAATTTTGGATTTTAATTTAATAAAAAGTTATTTATAAATTTAGAATTATTACGTCTAAAATGGTAGAATTTATAATTGCTGCTACCAGATTATTTTTATTTAGAATAATCAAACTAATTTTAGGAAAAGAATTAAATAATTGGGATAAACAAAGCAATAATAAGGAAACTACACAATAAAATACATTAAAATGACATAGAGTTACAACAAGTTAAAAATTTAAAAACTACTAACAAATAATTACAAGTTACATGCAAGAACAAAACTTAAACTTACTTACAAATAATATTTAAAAAGCGAGTCATGATGAACTCTTCTTCTATACTCGCTGACTGTTTGTCTCTGACTCTCTTAACTTCCTAATTTCAAAAGTTTACCTCAGATGGCCCACTCCCTTCAAGTTACAGAATTCATCTCCATTTTCTGATTCTCGCAATTTTACTGGTCAACTTCTCCATGGGTGTGTAAATAAGTTACATTCCAAAGTCTCTAACAGGGTACATTCTCAACATCCGTCAACGGTTCCGTTCAGGATTGATGGTTTACGGCCGTCCGAAGCAAACTTTTAAAAGCTATATAACAATAAATTTAAAAACCAAACGAAATTTCGGAAATCTTTACAAATCTTTGAACTATTTATTACCAGAAAGAATTTTGAAACTAGTCAACAATAAGATAAATCACAAACCGAGTATTTGTTTAACTGGATCAGATCATTTGTTACAAATACAAAAAATTCAGAAGTTCGGTGTTCATTTTGTGGCCAGAACAAAGACGATCAAGCACGGGGGCGACAAAACCGTCCTATCTTAATATAGCAAAAAGAATTATTTAAGCATTTTAAAAATATCTACAATACATGAAATGAACAAATTAATAAGGCACCATTCTTTTAAAAAATTGGTTTGGCTGACTGAAAACATATCTATCCCAAAAATATTTTACTCATTATTTTAATTCTAATAAATAACAATATACATACACATTATCTGCGAGTCTTCGTTTATCTTATTATTTACTACAAATTTACATCATTGCAGTATTAGAAGCGTAGCTCCGTCACAATATAGATATTGATAGTAACGATACTCATACCAGTGGCGGCTCGTGGTATTTTTGAGCGAGGGAGCAAATTATTTTGTTAGTGTCAAAGATTTTGGTGAGAAAAACGTGGTCATGAAACGATGTTTAGAACTCTGATTTCGTCACAAATAATTTTAATATTATTAATAATAAATTTTAATAGGTATCAATGTTCAGCACAACCCAACGGAAAGGTCAATGATAGTAAAAAAAAGTGGGTAGGGGTAATGAACAAAGTAAAAAAACAAATTAAAAATGATATAGGTACTAGAATAAATTTGAAATATAATATAAATAAAAAGAAAACAAATCTCATTTCTATTCGGTTAAGAATAACTAAAAATAAATTCTTATCCCATGAACTAAAACATTCTAATGAGCTAGAAGCAGAATACACTAATTGTTAATTACTGTTGTTTATATATTATATCAATTCTTCTGTCTTTAGTTTTAGCAAAATGATCATTTATTTTATAAAGAAAATCTGGAGATTTTCGTACATGTTTAATCATATCTTACACGCTTACAGATACAATTTATACACGACTGACCATAGACTAAGTTACTGACGCTCTGGCGATTTTAGAAATATAACATGCAATGAGTATATTTCACCGATCACGTCCGATTGTTTCCGAATCTCAGAGTATGCATGCCTCCTCTGGTTCAACACTCGGCTATTCGTATTATTTCTATGATAAATGTACAAACTTTTAAAATAAGCAAAGCATTTGTTTCAAAATTAAAATATTAATAATATTTAAAAACTCTTCAATGATATTTTACATATACATATTTATTTTTATTCTTAAATAAGTTTTTTAATCACAATACGCATTATTTTTGTTTTATCAATTTTACTGAATATTTACTTTAAATTATTATTTTATTATAAACAAATTAAATCTGTGCATCTCTTTATTTATCATTCATATTATAGAATTTATTTTAAGAATTTTAAGTCATACAAGTACAACACCGTTCGAGATGTCGAGGGGGCTGACAACCGCTGTATGCGAGCCCAGTCGCACATGAATTACACGAAATCACTCACGTACATAGCGCTGTCTCACTTGTACATTCATCTTGTTCCCAATTTGTGTTTGGAACGTATCGTTGAGTAGTATATCATACAAGTTTCGTCTGGCGGATGCGTGCCCCCGCTAGTTGAATTTGATGCATATAATATTGTGTTGCACAGCAGCGCCGCGCTAATTTCTATTTAAATAGACCACTAACATAGTACATTGTTTAATGTTAAGTAGTATAAGATGAAGTTTATATTGTTATAATAATTAATAATAAAAATATATTCATGTGAAATAGAAAAAATATTTTATTTTAATTTGAGGGGGCACTGCCCACTCTGCCACCCTGGACGAGCCGCCACTGACTCATACACATGGTAAAGATCTGTTTAAAGAATTAGAAAAGTCGCAAAATCTTTTTAAAAACCCAAATAAACTAATACAACTTCTAAATTTTTAAAAATATAACTAAAATATTTAGTGTTTTTTACAACGTTAGAAAATTATTAAGACGTGAAAATACTTACTTGAAATATCAATATAAACTGATAAATTAAATTAACCTGAAGTTTCAAAAATTCTGCTGCTATTAAAGCTAGGAGTTTCATTTGTATATATATTTATAATTATTTATACAATATAATATTCTAATGTGCCATTTTAATTAAGTTTGTGGTTGTTCGTTGCTAATATGATTTTTAACAAGTAATTTATTTTACAATCTTTTTTTATTATGTAGTCATTCAAAATACTTAAAAAAATTAAATAGATTGCGGCATTTTTATACGCGAACAAAGGCGGCTCATAGTTTAGGATCTGCCTAATTATGAACTATGCAAAAATTCCTCAACTATTGATGTCCACCGGACACGGACAACTATTTCTTCGAAGCCAAGCTTGAAAACGCAAAATGTCCGTCCTTCATCATAAATCTGTCCATTTCTTAACATCTGGAATGCTCCAATACAAAAAAATACAAAAATACGCAGCCGCCAAGCGACTAATGTTACATTTGTAATGTTTTTATCATTAATGAAAGATTGATTGATTCGTATTACAAATCAAAAACATTTGCTGATGTAACATTAATTTGCTGCCATTAAAATTTCCTGATGATACATTATCTCTCTGTTCGTTGTTGCAAATAGCTTTAATGATTATAAAACAATGTATAGTTTCGTTTCAAATTGTAGTGTAATAGTTAGGCAGGGTTGGTGTTAATATTTTGTATAATTCATTACATATTTAGGATAAAAGATTATATTTATATAATGTCTATGTTTTCAATATTGTAATTTCAAATATCTTTAAAATTCAAAAACTTTAATGTAGGTATTTTCGCAGAATTCAATCAATCAATCAATCATTTATTGGTTACTTGCTTCTTACCATGTGGTTGGTAATATACAATCGTAATGTAAATATGATATATGAGAAAGTTAATGACATACAATAATAAACATGATTAAATAAATTTTAGAATACAAGCAACATAAGCAGTTTGAAATTAAGCTGTAAAATTTCAACGAATAATTTGTAACCAATCTTGACGCAATGTACCAATGGGAACAGTATTGTACTGATAAAAGTCCGTTATCTCGATGAATTTCAGCTACCAAATAAATAAACAATTGATATTGATTATAACTGTTAGTACGACATTTAATTAATATTTCAAAATGATAGTAATTAAATTGTTTCATTTCGCGTTGGTTTTGGAATTTATCTCACCAAATATGTACCACACGATCTCTCTGATTTTCTAGTCAGCAAAATCACGCAAGCAAACTGACATTATCCCTCCTCTTTTAAATTCGTGCTTTACCATGTACCATGTAGGTAACTTTCGTGTTTGTTGCTAAGTAAAGAAAAATCATACAAAATAAAAATTCATCACTAAAACCAGGAAGTTTTGTGATATATTACTTTTGATAATATAAAAATATACATCTCAATAAAGAATCAATAATACTGAAGCAGTATTGCTAGCATGTATAATTTTGTTATTAATAATATTGGGAATAATCATTATTACAATAAAATATTTTTGTGAATAATTTATTTTACGAATATCTGTTTTCATTTTTAAACTAGTCGAGGGTAACAGACACCTAGAATTTGTTTACATTTAGCAGGTACAGGAAAGGCATATGAGACAAGGTCAAGGGATACAGGCCAGGTCAGAAAATACTTGCCACCTACGGAAATAATGTATACATCCCACTATTTGTATTTGGAGCATAGACGTAGATTTCACAAATTTCTATACGGTATGCATATGTCCGAGAATTATTATATAAATTATGTCGTTATTTCAATATGTTCGGATGTATTAATCAAGTATTTTAGATAATATCACATAGGTAATAATCATGTGTTTTCCAATTTTTATTTAAAGATGAATAATTGTAACAATATAAATTTGATAATGAGTTATGAAATAAAGTCATTCTTAAAATTGCTAAATATAAAATTATGTTAGATATTTGTAAATGCACAAAATTACTCAAGAGATCATCCGCACGCCTATGGACTCCACGCCCTGGCGCCCAAGCCAGACGAAAAAACCGCTTGAAAGGGTCAGACTTCGAGACGTTGAGCCTGCACGTGCATTTTAATATGCAATTTTCTAGAAGATTCGGCGATCACGCGCTTGGATCGTGGACCATCCTCGAAAAACATAGTGAATAGGGATATTTTTTAATATAACCCAAGAAAAAATCTGTACTCGAGGAGTCGGATCCAAGACTCCCTTATGCTTGGCGTATCCAAGGTAAGCGTCCTGGCCTCCGTAACTTCTTGACGTTCTTAGGCCGATGTCTGTCGTCGTGGTGATTTCTCCTTTACACTGGAAGTCTCTTGACGTTCGTAGGCCGATGTCTGGCATCGAGACGATCTAGGGCACTCTCTAAACCCACTGCTTGACGTTCATAGGCCGATGTCTATCGTCGTGGTGGTTTATCCTTTACACTGGAAATCTCTTGACGTTCGTAGGCCGATGTCTGGCATCGAGACGATCTAGGGCACTCTCTAAACCCACTGCTTGACGTTTTTAGGCCGATATCTGGCGTGACGGTGGTTTCTCCTTTCCTCTGAAAGTCTCTGGCGTCGGGTCAACATAGTGCACTCTATGAACCCGCTGTTTGACGTTCGTAGATCAATGTCTGGCGTCTCGGCGGGTACTCCTTATCTTGAGAAATCTCTTGACGTTTGTAGACCGATGTCTGGCGTCGAGACGACCTTAGAGATCCCTAAACTCTTTCCATTCTACCGAGGAATCCCATTTCCATCGACTTCGAGGCTATTTGGACAAGCTAGGTATTTGTCTGTTATTTTCTTCTTATAAATATCCCTAAATGTTAATTAAGATTGTCGTAATATCATATTTTTATTAAATACAACCGATCTGATATTGATTGTCTAACAATTGAAATTTGCTCAAACACAACAGATTCATCAGCTCAGTTGGGGTCTACCTCAAATACAACTATTAGCAATTATTTCTGATCGTTTTGACTGTGTACTCGCCGTAGCCGGTTCATGATTACTGTGTGCTCATGGGCCGGTCTTTGTAATTCAGACCATCTATAAAAATATAAATAATGGCCCTCCAACTAAACAAAAGACCTCAGAACATCGGCTTGCCGACTCTGAAATAAACCATAAAACGCACAGGAACCAACACACACACACAATTTCAATTGTAACTGACAACCAATATGAGTTTGGGCGCAGTTACTCAATTTTGCCATAAAAGATTATAATAAATTATTAAGACAACTCTTTATGAAATGTATGTAATCTTTTTATATAATTGTTATACTGTTAAATTGTCTCTCTACCTGAGGTTTTGGCTGTGGCTTTCCTCAGGTTCATAAGGTGAATGAATACCAGAGAGTGTAATATTCCACAGCACTATTTCGCCAATTAATTAAATTCACGTTATCAATAAATGCATAAGACCTGATATTTTGTTTGTCTTTCCTCCACCTCTAACAGCTACTCTGCATTACGACGATGAAGGGTTACTTATTTAAATAAATACAACATAGGGTAATTTAAACCTTCTATTAGATGAAAGTTTGCAAAGGAGGTAGGTAAGTACTGTTAAAATACTATAATAATAAACATGGAATAGTCATTTATTTAAAAAGTCTGGTAAATGAGTTTTTACGGCACGAATAAGATGCTTCTGAACGAGGTGACGAAGGAGCCGAATCAGGAATATCGAAATGAGTACCGTGAAAATCATTAATGGACGAATGACGTACAACGTTTTGTATAATATCCATGTGGGATAGTACCGGCTATGCGTCCGGACCTGAGAAAAATTTGCAATAGTCACTGGTCGCTATGGCTCAACGGTAGAGCGCTGTCCTAGAATGACAGAGATCCTGGGTTCGAGTCCCAGTGGCGATTGAAAATTTTTCTCAGATAAAAATATATTTCCCTTTAACTATATATTGCGTAGGAAGTTAGAGTTAAACTTCAGTAATATTCAACATCTTAACTAATAGTATAAATTGGAAATACTCGTACATCGGTATACAGGGTGGCCCAGTGAAAATTATCAGCGCAATTTTTGGTAACTTAACATTAATTTTGCAAAAAACGCTCGAACACGTCAATTTTAATATAAAGGGGGACACCTAAATTGATTAGTACCAATGGCATAACTTCAACCTTAAAATGGTGGACTGCATCTCAAAAATTTTAAATGGAAAAGGGTGTCATACATGATACAGTTCGAAAGGCCTTTCAATTCTCTTTTCAACAGTTTTTTTATTTTTCAAATCCGATCATTAGTTCCAGAGAAATATCGTTTAAAACAAATTTTATCAGGTGTGAAAAACTAAAATCTACGAACAGGACCATTGTTGCTTTCCCCGTACTCTGCTTGCAATTCCCATAGCGTAAAAATTTGATCGATGGTACTTCTTCCTTCTCTGAACCCACTTTGATTTTCCCCTATAATAGTTTCAGTTTTCTCTACTAATTTACTCTTGTTGTAACAAGTCTAAGTCAGCACATTTTAGTGGCACCAATAAAGTATGTTAATAGGTCAATTGATTAATTCATAAATAGTATTGTGCAAAGGTAAAACTAATAATTGCTGACTTAGTACTTGTGTCCATAGTATATATAGTGTAAGGTAATGGTTGTAAAGAGAGAGAAGAAAAAGAGAGAAGCCAGAAGTAGAGTGGTATAGTCAGTGGTAGACGGCGGTGGTGGACAGAAGTGTCATTGGAGAAGAAACCAACTGTAAAACATTATTTATTATATTATTTATATTTTTATACAAATGTGAGTATTCCATTTAATTCAATATCCATCTCCTAATACTTGCTCCGTATCCGGTCTGACAAAGAACCCATTTAAATATATTTTGTAATATCTACTCTTTCAAGCAGAGGGTCACAAACTGGTAGCAGTGATCCTGTAAGATTATTAAAAATTGGTAGAAATGGAATTTATTGAAAGGATGTGCTACAGTTTGATGGCGCCATGCTCCTTAGAAAGAGGTGTTACAAATTGGTGGCAGCGGTTCGGGAATTCTTGTCAGATTAGAGTAACCTTTCGGGGTTCACTCGCGGAACGACAAGTATTAAGAGTTGTTGATTTACATCAAAATTTAAAAAATGCTGTAACGGAAAAGTTAAAAGGTAAACGTAATCTAAGAGTTTGAGATTCACTTATTTATTAAAAATTTAGTTCAATACGGCCTTCTGTTTACCACCGCCGAACCAAGGTAAGAGATACCACAGTGGAAAAAAAAATATAATAATAAAAAAAAGAAGAGTCGGAAACATTGACAGTGTTGAATTGAATTTCATTTTTGAGGAACGGATTAGAAGCAGACGGACATTCAACTTAGCAAGCAGTACAGTAGGAAAAATGCTGACAACAGCAAATGTGGAATCAGCAACATACGATATTGCAACAAGGTCACATGAAGTAGTTAACGTAGGTCAGGGAGATGACGCTACGTAAAGAAAGAAGCTCATGATAGAAAAAAGGGATCGAGGATCTTAAAGGGTACAGGAATTACAGTTATTGAGAGAATACGAGAAAGTGTCTCGGGTGGAAGATGACAGTGGACTAGAGGGACTATCAAAAGATTAATCTTATAAGGTTTGTGTAGGCAAAATTTAAAGAATAATACGAGAATATGCCTCGGAAGGAGGATACCAATGGGCCGTAAGGGCTGTTGGAAAATGAGTATTGTAAACTTTAAATATACAAGGTTTAAAAAAGTGAATGTTTCAAAAAAGAGGGATCGAGGACAAACTACAGTTGAATTGCTTGTCTTGGAGGATTAAAGAGCCGTCTGATTCGCCGTCTTCAGAGGAAATGGTGAGGAAGCATCAAGACTGTCAGGACCAATCACGTGCCAGCGCGTCTAGCGGTGAGGTTGTAACCGGGAAGATCAGGGAGCCGCAGCACCGCGAGAGGATTCTGATGGATGTAAGGTCCCAGACCATGAAGGGACATTCCAGATCGAGTTCCAGATGTTCAAAATGGGAGGTGGAATTTAGTGTAAACGAAGAAATTATAATTGTATTATGTAGGGACATTAAGTGTAGGTTAAGTTGCGTTTAGAAATTGTGCTCCTTACAGGAAGCAAATTTCTCGAAGGCGGGAGGAATGTAACAAGTCTAAGTCAGCACATTCTAGTGGCACAAATAAAGTATGTTAATAGGTCAATTGATTAATTCATAAATAGTATTGTGCAAAGGTAAAACTAATATTTGCTGACTTAGTACTTGTGTCCATAGTATATATAGTGTAAGGTAATGGTTGTAAAGAGAGAGAAGCCAGAAGTAGTGTGGTATAGTCAGTGGTAGACGGCGGTGGTGGACAGAAGTGTCATTGGAGAAGAAACCAACTGTAAAACATTATTTATTATATTATTTATATTTTTATACAAATGTGAGTATTCTATTTAATTCAATATCCATCTCCTAATACTTGCTCCGTATCCGGTCTGACAAAGAACTCATTTAAATATATTTTGTAATATCTACTCTTTCAAGCAGAAGGTCACAAACTGGTAGCAGTGAACCTGTAAGAGTATTAGAAATTGGTAGAAATGGAATTTATTGAAAGGATGTGCTACAGTTTGATGGCGCCATGCTCCTTTGAAAGAGGTGTTACATTGTTATACGTTGCCAAGATTTTATAAGCTACATTTAGAAGAAAGATTAGATACCCCTGTAGTTGTTGAGCTTCTTTTCTGTATAGAGGGCAAATTATTGCTTGTGACCATTTACTTGGTATCCTTTCCTTTTTCCATATTCCTACTATTAATTTTTGTATATTTTAATAAGTTATGACCTCCATATTTAAATAGTTCTGCTGCTATTGCATCACTTACTGGACTTTTGTAAGTTTATAATTTTCTTATTATTTCCTCTATTTGTTCATTACTTGGAGGTGTTTCGTCATCGTTATGTTGATTCTGTTTTTATCATTCTGTTTAGTTTCATTTGCATTCTCATGATCTCCGTTGAGTAGTATTCTTTCCATTTCTTTAAGATTTCATCTTCTCCCGCAATAATCTGTCCATTGTCATCCTTGTAAAAAACCGTCTTTGATTGATACCCTTTTCGTTCTCATTTTATTCCTTGGTATAGATTCCTCATCTGTTTATTTTTGTAATTCTGTTTTATTTCTTCTACCAATTTTTCATTATACTTCTCTTTTTTCTCTATTAGTACCTTCTTAATTTTACTTCTTTGCATTTCATACTTTGTTTTTGCTTCGTCAGTTTTCTCTCTTAACATCTGCATTCTCATTTTTCCTTTATTTTCCAACCCTTTATACATTCTTCATCAAACCATTGTTTCTTTTCTTTTGCTGCAACTTGTTTATTCTCTCTTTAATCTCATTCCATCTTTCATCTATGTTGTCCTTCTCTCCAATATTCTGTAATTCTTTTTCTATAGTTTCACTATATTTTCTTTTTTCTCCTCCTCAGTTTCCAGTCTAATTATTTTTTTGTTATTTCTTCTTGTTTTAAATTCATTTCTAGTAATTAGTAATATTTGCTTCATTACAGATCCTATCATGAAATGGTCGGAATCTCCATCAGGTCCTCTACACGTCCTTACATTTTAATTGCTTTTTCTTCAGGTTTTCAATTAATATGTGGGCAACCTGATTTATAGTTTTCCCATCAGGTGACCGCCACATTCGTTTGTAGATATTTGTTCTTTGAAAATATGTACTACTAATAACCACGTTCTTTTCTTTTCCAAAATCTGTTAGAAATATACCATTTTCGTTTGTTACTTCTTGTTTACTATATTGTCCTATTGTTGGTTTAAATAACTTCTCTCTACCTATTTTCACATTTGCGTCACTCAACATTAATTTTGTATCGTATTGTGGTATCGTTTCATAAATTTGGTCTAATTCATTGTAAAATTCTACTTTTTCCTCAATATTTTTTCTTGTTGTTGCATGAAAATATATAAATGTATTTTTTTTATATTTTCCTTTTATTCTTAAGGTACACAGCCTGTCTGATATGGAAGTGAAAGATACAATTGATGTTTTAAATCTTTTGTTATAATGAAACCAGTCTATATTTTCCTCCACTATTAAGGAATACAAAATCGTCAATTTCTGTTATAGTTTGCCCCAATTGTTTAATTTGTTGTATTGCTATTATGTCTGATTTATATTTATTTATTTAGATCACAATATGTTTAATTCTTCTTTCTTCAAATGTTCCTCTTACATTCCAAGTTTCTATTTTAATCTTGTCGTTTCCTTCTTTACCATTTAACTTTTCCTTATTCAAATCCTTTTTATTTGCCAAGTTAGTCACATTATCTCTTTTTGTTTCTTTTACCTATAGTATTTATTTATTAATATTTATTTTTGCCAAGTGGCTTAGAATCTACAGAAATAATATATACATTTTTATTCTACATTGTGTGTGTGTGTGTGTAATACATTTATGCTACTGTTCTCTTCTTAATGATTTCGCTCATCCACTTCTCTCCTGATCCTAGATCGTCTAACAGCTCCATTTCTCCTCTTTCTTCTCTTTTTACTTCTCTGCAATATTCCCTTAAATGCTTCAGTGTTTCATCTTCTCTGCCACATAATCTGCACCCCCTTTCTTCCTTTGGTAACCAATACTGGTTGTCTCTTTCTTCGTTACCGCATCTGAATCTGGCTATCATTTTGATGTTTTTCTTTGGGTTTAATATGTAACGTGGTATCTCTGTTGTTTGTATCTGTTTGTATCTTTTATTGTAATTGGATTGATTTATTCTGCTCTGTTGTTCCTGCTTCTGTATATCCCAATCTCGTTGTTGTACGGCGAGGATCACACTTTCTTCATTTATTCGATTCTTCTCTATTTGCATTTCCGAGTATCCATTCCTTTCGTAATATATCTTTCTTGTGTGTCCCCATCTTGTTAATTTGTTTTTGTCGTCCTCTCCCTTCCTTATAACTTTCCAGCATTCTTTCAGTATTGAATTCTCTGAGTTTCTAACTCTTTCTTCGTATTTCACTGTTTCCACACGAAGTTTTGCCACTTTCATTTCTTCCAGTACTATATATTCTGGTGTACATTTGTCGAGGCCCAGGATCCATTTTATGTAGCGTACTTGTACATCTTCTATTAGTTTGTGCTCTGTCCATCCAAAAATTTCCACCCCATAAATTAGAATTCTTTTTACTATTGCTTCAAACATCATCCATCTTATTCGCATATTCGTCTTGAACTTCCTTTCGCCTATACCCCATATTTGTTTCATGGCCACAATTGCCTTCCTTTTCTGGTATTCTAAGTGTTTTGTGGATTGGTTATTCCTCTGGAATGTATATCCCAAATATCTGAATTCTTTTACCTCTTCGATACTTTCATTTTTCCACTTCCATACTTCAGAGGTTTCTCTACCTCCACCTTTTTTGAATTTCATAATTTTTTATTTTTGCGCGTTGAGATTCATATCTTTTCTTCTTAAATACAGTTCAAGTCTTTTCAGCATTGCTTTCATTCCAGGTGGATCTTTTGCGACTATGACAATGTCATCCGCGTACGCTAGAGACCATATTTTCTTTCTTCCTATTACAATGCCGCCTGTTTGCTCTTTGCTGAGGAATTCTTCTATATCCGCTATATATAGTGAAAATAATGTTGGGCTTAATGGACATCCTTGCCTTAATCCTTTTTCTGTCCAGATCTCCTCTGTGGTTCTGTCCTTTACTTTTATCGCCGATATAGTTTGTCTGTAGATGTTCTCTAAGTTCGCCAACAATTGTTTATCTATATTCATATTTGTTAAAGTTTTAAACAGGTGATCTCTATTTACATTTATCTTTGCGGATCTCGTTTTCAATCATTTAATTAAGTATATAAATATTGTCTGTTGTTCTTCTTGTTTTCTGAAAACCTGCCTGGTTTTCTGGTATGAGATTTTTTACTCTTATTTCTTCCTCCAATTTTTCTTGTAAAATCATCGCATAGATCTTGAATGCTGTATCTAGTAATGTTATTCCTCTATAATTTTCTACTTTGTCTATGTCTCCGTTTTTATGAATCGGTTGTATAATTCCTTTTCTCCATCTAGTAGGTATTTGTGCGGTGCGCCATACTTTGTTAATAATACTTGTTAATATTCTTAATAAGTTCTCATCTGAATATATCCAGGCTTCATTTGTGATTTCGTCTTCTCCTGCCGCTTTTCGTTTTTTTAGTTTACTAATTTGCACTTTAACTTCTTGTAGTGTTATCTCTTCTACATCTCCACCTATTTTCGGTTTATTTTCTTCTCTTCTTAGTATTTTGGTATTTTTCCCATCTAAAAGTGTGCAGAAATGGACTTTCCATTCCTCTTCGGATATTTGTTTTGATATCTCTTGTTTCTTTTTCCTCTCTTTACTAATAAAACTCCATGCCTCCGTCTCTGTCTTTATTCTCTGCAGCTGTTCCTCAATTTCTTTCTTTTTGTTTTCCTTTTGTTTTATACACAATTCTTTATATTCTTTTAATTCATTTTTGTATTCTTTTTCAGTGATTATCCCATCTTTCCATTGCTTACGTTTCTTTCTCATTTTTCGTTTTTTTTTCCAAACAGCTACTATTCCACCAGTCATTTCTGTTTGTGTTTCTTGAGTTCACTCTTATTTCTTTTTTGCGTGTGGCTTTATTTATTTTACTTATGAGCTCGTTTGCTTGTTCCTCCACATTACTCTCTTTTACTGCTATCTCTCTGGTTTTTATGTTGTAATTTTCTATGTCTTCTTTTTTCCCATACAGCTTTTCGAATGATTACTGGATCATCTTCTTTTACTATTATACTATTTTCTAGTTCTAAGCTTAATAGTTGATGGTCGGATTCTACTGTATTAATTACTTTCATGTGTCTAATTTTCCCCCAACTCTCTTGATTTGCTATTATATAGTCAATTACTGTCTTTTCCCCTCTTTTACCTATGTCTGTGAAGTCACCCACCTCGTCTCCTTTTATGTTTCCATTTAAAATAGTCCAATCTCTGTTTCCACATTCATCAATTAAAGCTTTCCCATATTTGTTTATTATTTTGTCCTTTGTGCTTCTTTTCTCTTGTCTTCCTGTTTTGGAATTCCATAGCCCTCCTTCCTCGCCTATTCTGGCATTGAAATCCCCTCCTATAATTAACTTATTTTCATTAGTATCTTCTATTTTCTCCCTTATTTCTGCAAGAATTTCGTTTATTCTACTGTCATTATATACCGTGAGTATTCTCCATGTCTCGTTGTCAATTTTAATTTTTCTTTCCATAATATTTTCATTGAAAATGGTTTCTTTTGCTTCTTGAATGTGTTTCTTGATACCTGTTACCATTCCTCCCTTTGCTCTTCCCTTTTTATTTAGTCTCTTTGCGTATTTAATTTTTCATGTGAAATCACTGGGCATTTTATTTTTCCACTTATTCCAATCTTTTTCCTCTAGCCAACTTTCTGTTAACCCTACTATATCATATTTATTTATTATATCCCAAAAATCTTTATCTTTACTTTTTATTCCCGCTATATTCCAAAAGCCTATTTGTATGTTAACTACTTCTTTATTATTCCTATTTATTAGTTTTTTGAACTTTTAATTAAGCTTTTTTGGTCTTCATTCCATTCATACCAATCTCTACCGATTTTTAATTTTCTGTATCCTATCTTTACTATATTTTTTAGCTCTTTTTCTTCTTTAGCTCTTTTTGAGATTTCATTTTGAATTATCCTTTCATTGTACGTCATGTCGTGATCTATGTAAATATTGGTGCCTCTCAGTTCATTTTTGT
Organism: Stenolophus ochropezus; assembly: GCA_035578165.1. Classification (NCBI taxonomy): domain Eukaryota; kingdom Metazoa; phylum Arthropoda; class Insecta; order Coleoptera; family Carabidae; genus Stenolophus; species Stenolophus ochropezus. Next base: position 25,534,240 of record JAQOWZ010000017.1, read on the forward strand.
TACTCATCACTAGCTTCTTGTCTTCCCATGAATTTACAGTCGCTACTATCGCTTGCTTTTCTTTTAACTTTCCAACTTTGTACGCCTTTGTTACTTTCGTTGTTATTCCCATTCTGCTTTTTATAAAGTTTTCAACTTCTTGAGCATCTTCCAGTGTAGCTCCTTTTATTATAATATTATTCTTTTTTTCCATTTTCTCTTTTTCCTCATCCGATCTCTCTAACTTTTCTATGCGTCGGTTTAAGCTAATAATTTCCTGGTCTTTTTTTTCAACTTTTATTTTTAACTGCTTGACATCTTCTTTGAGTACGTTGACAAAGTCCTCTAGTTTTTTATTCATGTCACTTCTCAGATCAATTATCTCTCTGCTCATACTCTTTAGCATTTCTAAAATCTCATCCCCTGTTGCACCTGTCTCTTTCCTCTTTCTTATTGGAGATCTATCTCCGCTTTCCCTTTTAACTCGCTGTATTGCTGGTTGCCCGACGCTTAACGCTCCTATGACGTCACTCAGACCGTGGAATCGGATACCTACTTGATTCGACACCTGACCGGCCCCAGCGCTGGTCAAGTTACGTTATCGTCGGTCAGATGTCACTTTAAAAGAGATAGTTTCCGTTTTTATCCTTTATCTTGCCATCCAACACTACAAACTGAATCGTCGCTGGCTGCTACTGAACAAGAGATGTCTCTGTCTAATTTCTGTCGGTAATGAAACTTTCTGATTTCCAAGACAGCACATGTGCTTAACCTATAAATAGCTGTTAATTTTTATTTGTTTTTTACTTTTCTTTCTAACGATACTTATCTTTGTATCTGTATCTTCTTTTGTAGTCTTTTATTACACCTTTGCTTTCGTTGTTGACAATCTTTATTTTAGTTGTTTTTCCTTTATTTTTCAATTTCTGTACGGAGCAAAATTCTCACGTGTTCACACTACGACACCACACCTAACCCTCTTTTTCCTTTAGTAGTTTTTTGACTTAGTTGTTGTATTTATTTTTAACTCCTTTTAATTTATGCAGAATCTGGGCAAAACTCATTGCATGCTCAGAGAATTTATGCAGAACGTTATTCTCAGAGACGACATCTTAGTAATCGCATGTTTGTAAGAATTACGCAACGTCTTCGAGAAAGTAAAATGTTACGTAGTATGAGAGAAGAAGGTCATGAAAGGCTAAGGATGATGTTTTGGACGCTACACATCGAGATTCTGCTGCTAGTACACAAAGAATATCTCGAGAATTGCAAATTCCACATTCCACTGTTCGAGGATTTTCACCCCTTTCATTTCCAACGGGTTCAAGGACTGATGGAACCCGACTATCTTCAAAGAGAGATGTTTTGTAATTGGTTTTTACAGTAACAGATCGTAGCTTCACCAGAAAAATAATATTTTCCGACGAGGCAATTTTTAATAGAAGTGAAATTTACAATTTGCACAATTCCCATTATTGGACCATAGAAAATCCGCATATTATTGTAAGAAGTCATTTTCAACATAGATTTTCTTTAAATGTTTAGGCTGGGATTGTAAACGGAACATTACTTTGGCCATTTATTTTACCACCTCGGATGAATAAAAATGATTATTTATCTTTCTTAGAAAATAATTTATCAGTATTATTAGAAGATATTTCGCTCATGATGGTGCACCGCCTGATTTTACCCTTAATGTGCGTCTTTTAAACAATGTTATTGAAAACAGATGGATTGCTCGCGGTGATCCTGTATTATGGCCTGCAAGATCTCTCGACCTGAACCCTTTAGATTTTTATTTTTGGTGGCATTTAAAATCATTAGTCCACGATGCTCAAAAATTCCTGAAACACTAGAAGAACTGCAACAGTGAATTGAAGATGCAGTAGAAACATTAAGGCAGAAAAAAAATCCATGAAGCATGTAGTATTTCGTTAATACAGCGTGCCGCGTTATGTGTGGCTGCAAATGGTGCAAATTTTGAACAGTTTTTGTAGTAGGTACGTAACGTGATTTTATTTGATTTGAAGCTGTACTGCTAGCATGTATAATTTTGTTATTAATATTTAGAATCATATTTATTTACGATAAAATATTTTTGTGTATAATTTAGTTTACGAATATCTGTTTTCATTTTTAAACTAGTCGAGGGTTAGATTTGTCTACATTTAGCAGGTACTTGAAAGGCATATGAGATAAAGCCAAGGGATACAGGCCAGGTCAGAAAAAAAATTGTCATATACGGAAATAGGCTATACATTCTACTATTTGTATTTGGAACATAGGCGAAAATTTCACAAATTTCTGTACGGTACGCATAAGTCCGGGATTATTACATAAATAATGTCATTGTTTAAATATATTCGGGTGTACCAATCAAGTATCGTAGATAATATCAAATAGGTAAAAACCGTGTGTTTCCTTCCAGTTTCATTTAAGGACAAATAATTGTAACAACATAAAGTTGATAAATTATTATGTATTTGAATCATTCTTTTAATTATTACAACACATCATTTAAAATATTCCATAGTAAAATACGCCCTAGATAAATTAGATTTTAATTATATAGATTTGCACACGTCACCCCGAGATGTGTGACCCAATATAATCTTTGCAGGGTGTACTGCTAATTGATATAAATATAAATATGTACTATTTCAGAGAATATAATGTCTTGTTAGATATTTTGAAATGCACAAAAACTACCTAAGGGATCATCCGTACGCCCATGAACTCCACGACCTGGCGCCCAAGCCAGACGACAAAACCACTTGAAAGGGTTAGATTTCGAGACGCTGAGCCTGCATGTGCATTATTAAGATGCATTTTTCTAGAAAATTCGAGATCACGCCATCGGTTCTAAAGCAGAGAAGAGGGATATTTTTGTATATAACCCGAGACAAAATTGACATTATTCAATGGCACTGCCGGGAATGAGTCAGCACCTTCCTTACTGACTTTGTTCAATGACACTGTCAGGAATGAGTCAGCACCTTCCTAACTGACTTTGTTCAATGGCACTGCCAGGAATGAGTCAGCACCTTCCTTACTGACTTTGTACAACGGCACAACCAGGAATGAGTCAGCACCTTCCTTACTGACTTTGTTCAATGGCACTGCCAGGAATGAGTCAGCACCTTCCTTACTGATTGTTCAACGGCACAACCAGGAATGAGTCAGCACCTTCCTTAATGACTTTGTTCAATGGTTCTGCTAGGAATGACTCAGCACTTTCCTTATTGACTTTGTTCAATGGCACTGCCAGGAATGAGTCAGCACCTTCCTTACTGACTTTGTTCAATGACACTGTCAGGAATGAATCAGCACCTTCCTTACTGACTTTGTTCAATGGTTCTGCTAGGAATGACTCAGCACCTTCCACTTTGACTTTGGATCAGAAACTACTTCGGACACGCTATTTATTTGGTATTTTTCTATACATGATCGCAAGCTATACCATTTTAACACTGACGAGCACAGATATGCATTGATTTGCAAACTGTATCGTTTATGGAAAGAAATATTAATTATAATTGTCACAATGATATCATAATTGTAAATTTACTCAACAATCACTATCAACAATTATTTCTGATTGCTTTGACTGTGTGCTCGCCGTGGCCGGTTCTTGATTACTGTGTGCTCTGACTGAAAACAAAAATAAAACTCAAACAAATTACAACACATACACAATTAGGATTGTAACTAACAACCAATATAAGTTTGGTCTCAGTCACTCAATTGTACCATAAATGATTATAATAAATTAATGGGATAACTCTTTCTGAATTGAATACAATATTTTTATATAATTGTTATATTGTCAAATTGTCTCTCTACCTGAAATTTTGGCTGTGGTTTCCGTCAGGTTTTTAAGGTGAATACCGGAGAGCATAATATTCCACAGGTTTTTTTACCAATTTTTCAATTATCAATAATTGCATAAGGCTAGATATTCAGCATCTTATTTGGTCAACTTCTAGCGAAATAAGGAGTTGTTATTTCGTCTTCAATGATATAAAAAAAATTAAATGTTCTTCTGTTCACCCGAAATGTAATCTACTTTATCCAATCGCTATAATTTTTTTATCACGTTACTATAACCTTTAATTCTTGATCGCTTTCCGAAGAATAAATAATACTTTATACACAATTTTTTATTGTGAATGATTATACTTACTTTTTAAAGCCTGCTTACTTGTATAACTGCTTAATACAGTTCTTCATCAACATTACTTCTTTTATTAGTTAAGAAGTTTTGCAATTAATACGGTTTTGTTTTTTTAAGGTTACCTACATATGTTACCTGTCAACTAATATTAAACTTTACTGATCCAATATAAATAGCCATTTCACTGTACCCTACTGTTACCAAAACCGGGTTCGGATTTTAAATTTTATTTTTGAAACAACTTTACATTGTTTTTAAATGCGCGAGTAAACAACAGTTTACTATTCGTCCGTATCAATTATGGTGGCAGTACTAAAGCACTAGTGGCTTTGTGCCATTTAGTGACACTCTTACATACTATTATGAATTCTAGAATTGCATATTCAGAGACTGAAGAAGCGGGGTTACATACATTCTTGTTTTGAAGATTCTAGGACACGTAATTCTGAATTTGGATTATATGGTGTTTGAAGATTTTTGGGAGCCATACATTCCCTTCGTAACCTATCAGTGCAGTGGCCCAAAAAATTCAGCTCTAAGGACCGTGTGAATATTTTTACAAATTTTAAAAAAAATCTTTTTGGACTATAATTAGTCAAATTATATACGCCCTTAATTTTTTTACAATACTTTTGAAACTTCTTTATATCCATATATGTTACGTTATGTAAAGGTCATATATAACTATATATATATATATATATATATATATATATATATATATATATATAATGATTTATTTAAATACAATGTGATGTATGTATGTAATGTAAGATCGTGTCTTATATTAAAAAATGAGTGTAGATCATTGGGCATGCAGGATGCATTTTATGGAAAAGATGATGTGGAAATCATTTTTAACAGATGTTGATATTTGTCATCTCGACGAGCAGCAGCTTCTAGGTCTTCCAGGACAAGATTTCGAGTGTTGTCCATGGCATTATCATATCTGATATCTGCTATAGCTACATCGACTTTGATTTCTTGATCGGTTGTCATCTCTTGTTCCAGTGAAATATCTTCCTGGTTTGGTTTGTCGACTGGCGCTCGTGAATCAGAAATGATGTGTAATTTACCTTGTTGCCATTCAACTGTGAAAGTGTAAGGCAAAATCTTCTGTCGGAGACGAAGGAGACGAGGGTTTTCAATGGCGTCTAGACCCTTAGTTTGTAATAATGCTAACAATGGCCTATGATCTACCACTAGTGTAAAGTCTTTACCTGTTAGATATAGACGGCATTTCTGTATAGCCCATGTAACGGCAAGCATTTCTAATTCTGTGATTGTGTAACGAGATTCAGCGATTCAGTTTGTAATGATGCTTACAATGGCCTATGATCTACCACTAATGTAAAGTCTTTACCTGTCAGATATAGACGGCATTTCTGTATAGTCCATGTAACGGCAAGCATTTCTAATTCTGTGATTTTGTAACGAGATTCAGCGATTCAGTTTGTAATGATGCTTACAATGGCCTATGATCTACCACTAATGTAAAGTCTTTACCTGTCAGATATAGACGGCATTTCTGTATAGTCCATGTAACGGCAAGCATTTCTAATTCTGTGATTTTGTAACGAGATTCAGCGATTCAGTTTGTAATGATGCTTACAATGGCCTATGATCTACCACTAGTGTAAAGTCTTTACCTGTCAGATATAGACGGCATTTCTGTATAGCCCATGTAACGGCAAGCATATCTAATTCTGTGATTGTGTAACGAGATTCAGCGTTGGTGACGAATCGGGAGCCAAGCTGAATAAGAGAGTAGGATTGCGTTGGGAGTAGTTGCAATAATGCGAAACCTAATCCATTTCTTATGAAGAAATGTAGGTAATGCTTGTTCGAATGGTTGTAGAATTGGAGGAGATGTAAGGATTTGTTTTACCTTTTCCAATGCGGCGTTTGCCTCTGGCGTCCAACTGAAATTGGTTGCTGCTTCTTTTTTGAGTAGAGAACGAAGTGGAAATGTGGCCTCTGCAAGATCCTTTGAGAAGAGAGCAAACTGGTTAGCAAGACCGAGAAATGAGCGCAATGCTGTGATACTTTCTGGTCTGGGAAAATTTAATAGAGCCGAATTTTTTCTATCGTCGATTTTTATGCCATTTTCACTAATTTTGTAGCCCACGTATTCGATGTTCTTGCTGGCGAAGTTAAATTTTTGGGCTTTCTGCAGCGGAGCAGGACTTCTCGGCCTCGTTGTTCGTGTTCTGCTATTGTTCCTCCGGTGTGTATGAGAATGTCATCTACTACTTTCTCAACACTATCAAGGCCTTGAAGAGCGAGATCTCCACGCCGACAGTATTCGTCGCCGGTAGCGTTGAGACCCATTGGAGCTCCGTAAAAACGGAAACGACCCTCTGGCGTGATAAAAGTTGTGAGATGTCGATCTTCTTCTGCTAAGAGTATTTGCCAATACTCCTGTTTAGCGTCCATTGTAGTGAAGAATCTGTATCTTGAGTGAATGGTGTCTATGGCATGCAAATTGTAGAAAAATGCCCTTTTTATTGCAGGATTTTCATGTTTTGACTTGCCGCATCCAAAGCAGCCGTCAAAATTCTTAAATTTCTTATACGAGTATGGGCGTTGACGACTTGGATTTGAATTGTGCTCATTGTTACATATTCCTGCGGTGTTGATGGACGCTGGAGACGTGAGAGCTTTTATAGCTTCTTCATGTGCCGAGCACATATCTCTGACTTCTTGAAGAGTCGGTACAGAGCTCCGTCACTGATGCCTAGGGTTAGCGGAGTCCGAAGTTGTACCTCGAAGCAGGCTTGACATGCATCAGATTTTAGTCCAAGTTGCTTGAGGATGTTGAAGAATTGTTCTACTGTTTCACCTGGTCGTTGCGTTCGTGTAAGAAATTCTTGCCGCGAAACCATGAGGTTCGCATGTTTTTTTATATATGTTCCAATAGATTCAATTATTTCCGAGGTAGTTGGTGCGTTAAAATCTTCGGCATTGATAGGAATTGATACATCAAGAATATCACGAAAATCTGCAAACATGTGTCGTCGAAGAAAATTTACCTGCTCGACGAGCTGGTATTCGGAAACATTTTCAGTAACGACATAATCTTTTCTCCATTGTTCGAAATCGAAGAATGTGGGATCTGCCTCAATACTGAAGGATGTTTTTGCCATTTGTAATGGCGGAAGGCGATTTAAATTATTAGTGGGAGTGAGTGAATTTGTACCTTGAATATTATTCATTTGCATTTCCAGTAACTGATTGATGTGTTGAGTTTGAGTATTGATGATAGCTAGTAGTTGGTTGATATATATCAATATACATAGGCGCCGACTATGTAAGTGCTCAAAGGCTTGAGCCCCACATGAACCATTTCATGTGGGGCAGGGCCCAATATGAAATTAAGATGTAACTAAAATATTTATCTTGATTTACATTACTTACAATAAATTTTTATGAAGTAATGAAATCGCCTTATTTCCTCAAATTGTGCAATACATTCGATTGCGGCAACTGACGATAATAGGTCAGGTAATGGGGGGTCTGGTGTCGGCACAGATCTTTGGTGTCGGTACGATATCAAAACACCCTTTATGTCCAATTAAAATGACAGTCACTAAGGAATACGGTGATTAGCAGGTTGGCTAATATTGATAGAACAGTTTAGCTCAACAGCGATACATATTCATTGATGTTTTAATTTTCATGTAGTGAAGTTAAAAAGAGGTAATACAAAATTTAAATAATTTGGTGCAATAGTTGTATGTTTTTTTCTAAGCTTTTCCATTACTATTTGAAACCGTGAACGTATTCCGGTACTCGTATACAGGTAAATTAATTAACTATTTTTTGAAAAAAGTCCGTTAAAAATTAAATATTTTTATATATGTAGATAAAGCGACGAAAGATTGTAAGAATTACAATGTACAAATTTATAATCAAAATTAATAAAAATTCGGCTACAGCTCCCTGTACATCAAAAACTAACACTGAAAAATCGACACCAAAATTACCAATAACATCAACAGCACCAGCACAAGCACAATCACCATCATCTTCATCTTCGTCATTAGTATCAATAATAACTAATAATCTTGAACAAAAATTAGAAACAGGAGTAAACGAATAAGATTTAAATAAAAAAAAACATATCACGCTAAAGATAAACAAAAATTTCAGTCGAGTTGGTTTCACAATTTCCCTTGGATATTATATAAAAATAATAAAAAAAATGCAAAACTTGTTGTAAAGCAGTTGAAAACATAAAACTCCTTTTGTATCGCAATCGTCAAATAATTTAAATTCAATGAAAACTTTTGTCAGAGATGGTTTTCAGAATTGAAAAAATGCTCTTCAACGATTAAAAATGCATGAAAGTAGTTCACTGCACAGACATTCTATTACAGTTTTAAACTCTATAAATAAAGGTATTGATGTAAGACATAATTTATCTCAAAATAAATTAAAAGATATGAAAGATACAAGGAAGGCATTAATATGCATTATATCTTCAATCAGATATCTTGCTATGCAAAATTTAGCAATTCGAGGACATACAGATAAGACCTCAAATTTAAGTCAATTATTAAAACTTCGTGCAAAAGATAATAGTGCTGTAAAATCATGACTCAATGATATTGTAAATGAAATTATAAAATTATTAAGAATACATGTACAAAAACATTAAATATTACAAATTCAGATTATTATGCTATTATAATTGACGAAATAATTCGTTAAAAGAACAGGTTTCAATTTGTTTCCGTCCAGAGGACGACAATATTTCCTTGGATTTTATGAAACACGAGAGACAAATGCAAATTCTTTACATAATTTAGTTAAAGATGTGCTAAAAAGATTTGACCTCAGTGTACGTAATTGTAGAGGTCAATGTTTTGATGGAGCTGCAAATGTTAGTGGTTGAAACACAGGTTTGCAAAAACGTTTTTTTGGAAAATGAACGTAAAACTTTGTTCACTGTAATGCTCATCGTTTAAATTTAGTTGTACAGGTCGCATTCAGAAGCATTCCCTTGTATTAGATATTTTTTAAGCACAATAAAAGAACTTATTAATTTTATAAGATCATCTCCAAAACATCATGCTTGTTTTAGTAAATTACATGCAAATAATTTACGTCCATTCTGTCCCACTAGATGGTGCCTAAGAGTGTCATCACTTATAACTGTACAAAATAATTATAATGTATTAATGTCATTTCTTGATGAAATACCTTAAATTTCTTCAAGAATTTCAAACTATTTTCTTAATATAAATGCTGATATTTATTTTTCAAAGATAGAAATTCTAAATAAAACTTTGCTACAGAAATCACTACAATATAATAATATAATTAAATTAGTAGAAAATTTGCACACCACCTTACAATATGAAAGGAACAATAGTTTTAACCAGATATGGGATTCGGTATTAGAAATAAGAAAATATTTAAACAACAAAAATTGCCAAGAATAAAAATGATATCCGCCAAAATAGATGCCAGGTATTCTACTAGTCATGTTTTTCAATTAGTTAAAGAGAAATATAATGTTTTATATATTGAAATTATTGGCATTACAATGAACAGTTTGAAAAGCAGGTTTGATGATAATACATTTAAATTATTATCTCAGATTGAAAATTTTGCAATTTGAAAAAAATGATATGATTGAAATAAAAAAATTATATGAGACCAATTTTGATTACACACGTTTAAAGCTACATAGGGATATATTTTTAAATATAATAAAAACAGGAAATATACTTATGGAAAATTTAGACAATGTTATTGAATATTTAAAATCTAATAAGAAAAGAATCACAAAATTATTATCTGAATTTGTCAAACCAATAAAATTACTACAAACCGTTCCCACTTCTACGTGTACCGCAGAAAGGTTTTTCTGCCTTGCGACCTTTAAATATATTTTTACCATCAACTATGACACAAGAGAGATTAAATAGTTTAGTTTTATTGCTTGCTTACAAAACCGAAGTAGAAAAACTAAACTTAAATACTGTAGCAAATGAATTTATTAATACCAATAATCATAGACGAAAAACTTTTTTCAATGGCAATTAATGCATTTTTTTTAAATAGGTTTTTATTTTTGTTTTGAGAAATATGTATGTATGTATTTATTTTTGTATTCAATAAATTTCGTGAAAATGTTAATTGAATGCATTTTTTTGAGCCTCACATGAAATTTTCATAAGTCGGCACCTATGTCCATATATGTAAATGATATAGTTGTGTTAAGAAATAATTTGAATAAAAGTATACCATTGTATTTCATATAAAACACAGACATTGTTGTTGGTGATGTCTGGGATGCCTCCCGAAGAAGCCGCATGTGACTATCGTTTTACGACTAAGCCGCATTTTCTACAGTAATCGTTATTTACCACATGATTCGCATTCAGTTGTTTCCTAAGGAATTGTTATTTAAACAAAACCTCATCCAAGATGATTCTCCGTAGATACTCGCTCCAGCCCTCCTTTTTAGAGATCTGCTAGTAAATCAGTCTAGTTCCTGTGTTGGAAACAAAATTCCTCAAAGATGTACAGGGAGTATCGATCTTACAAGATATAAAAAAGATCAATGACAGGTTGACAGTATTTGTTAATTTATCAACAATAAGAATTGTTTCATCATTAGCATCACTGGTCATTATGAGACAATCAATGACAAAACGCTATAGAAGAAGAGCAGCATCCGACTTCCACAGAGTGAAACATATTGTAACGTTTTATTTATTTAGGTGAAGTGTAAAATTGATTAAAACAATAGGTAATATTTATATAACTATGTTTAATAAAAGAAATATTAATTATAAAGAATAATGAAAAATAACTAACACTAAGAATTAACAAATATAAACACTAATTTAGAACTAATTCTTATTAATAAAGACTTAAACACGAAGATAATTTATTTAAACAATTAAAACTACGCAATATTTATTTCTACAATATTTATACCACTCTCTATTTATATCACCATCTGTTCACTACACGTATCGATACTAGACTGTTCTCGCGATCTTTTGCTCGGGGTATTTAACGTAAAACTCTTAATTCTGGAATATTCGCCGACCCCTTAATTTCTGGAATATTCGCCGACCCTTCTGGAAATGAGAACAATGGGGAGCGGACGGACCTATTCTGACCTGTTCGTTAGCGGCCGCCGCCCGCGCCGCGACCCTGTGTTCGCTACAATATTAATTGACATTAGATAGGAAATAAATATTACATGCAAATAATAAAGTTCAACTAGTAATATTATATATAGTAGTTTTACCATAAAATGTTATTATTTTTTAATCTCACGTCATGCAAGAAATGAACAATAATGTCTACTTAAAAGTAACATATTTTTTTATTCAGATATAAAAAAGGTAGATGACAGGGAGACAGTATTTGTTAAATTACCAATAATAAAAATTGACTTTTTGGGCATATTATTTATTGACATTATATTAATTTTGACCCTGTTATTCCACAGAGTGAAACATATTAGTTGACATAAGATAGGAAATAAATATTACATCCAAATAATAAAGTTCAAGAAGTAATATTATATACCTACAATAGTTTTATCATAAGATGTTATTATTTTTTCATCTCATGTCATGTAATAACTATACCTACATTAATGTCTACTTAAAAATAACATATTTTCTTGTTCATGAAATTAAATAATAATACTTTTAAAATTGACCTTATTAACATAAACAATTTTATATCTACCTGTATAATACAAATTTTATAAGACAAAATTTTAGAATATATTTTTTATTTATAACATTAGTTTTATTATTTTATCCAACACCGTGTAATTATAACGATATAAGTATGCTGTTTTTAGATAAATAAATTAGGTCATAAGTCACTAGTGAGCTAAATATATTAGCTCACTGTTTTTTGGTTCGTATCATAGTAACTACGTTATAAAACCTTCTCTACACTATTTTGTTCCTAAATGTCATTTCGAAATTCCATGTGTCAAAAATCATATATGTATTTTATATCAATGATTAAAATGTGTTGGATAAAATGTTGTATAGCACACGTGTGTTAATTACCTAAGTCACTTGAAAAAATACCACACTCGGCCTAACTGCCTCGTGAGCTAACCTTTTCCCACATGACTTATCTATAATGTAACACACTTGTACCATAAATAACTATTAATTACCTACATTCAAATGTTACAATGTTTTTATTTAGGTATTACAACATTTTTAAATTTGACATTTCTGTATACTTCAGCGACATCTATTAAAATGAATAAGAACTGTTTATTGGCAAGAGCCAACAAACTGCCTGACATCTGGTGGCAAAATAAAACATCTAAGACGTAGGGAAAACTTTGTACTGTCACATAGGGTTATAAGTAAACAATAACCAAAAATGACCAGCAAATCGAAGAGGTATTGTTCTGTATTTATTTGCAAGTGTTAACATATCCGGAGGGTTATTCTAATTCAGATAGCGGTAGCGAAGCTTCGCTATTCGACATGTAGCCATCTATTGATCTTGAAAGGAATATCGAATATGACGTCATAGATTAGCGGGATGTCGCTAGGCATAGCGAAAGCTACAGAGGTCCCGCTACGAGCATAACGCTTCGCTATCGGCCATTTTTGTGATTTTATGATATTATACGGAAGTAAGAGTATACGATTTAAATAATTTTATAAACAGTAGTTTAATAATAATAATTGTTTGTGTACTATATTTTTTATTTCATAATTATTTTAGATTATGGCTCATTATTTCGATGCTTTATTTAGTCGTATAGATACTTGAAGAAGTAAAACTAGAAGGAAATCGATAATATCGATATTGTATGTATATTGTATGTATATGAGGGTTTAAGCATTTTGTCGCTTTTTGTCAACGCGACCTAGAAGATCTATTGTGACACAGCCCTTACTTAGTTTTCCGGGAGTAGATCCAGATTTTTGATGAAGCCGATTATAGCTCCAGGAGTCAAGTTCTTGATCTCATCTGCCGTAAGATACCTCTTACCTAGTTGATTGAGTCTCTGCACAGTTACGGCTGGGCATTCACACAGTATGTGTTCCGACGAGTCTTCGTCCTCTTCACAGAGTCGACAGGGTTCATTTTCAGCTATACCAATTTTGTGCAAATGGTACTTTAAAGGACAGTGGCCAGTGAGAATTCCTGTCATTATATTAAGATCCTTTTTGCTGAGAGCTAGTAACTCTTTGGCGTTTGTCGAAGCTGGGGAAATGAATTTCCGAGCTTGATTGAGGCCTGGAATATTTTTCCAATATGAGGATATGGCAGATTCCTCCCAGTTTTTGACCACCTTCTTATAGTGGCTTTGTGGAAGACCACATGAAGGTTCCGGCCCGTGGTATGAAAGTTTAGCTCCTTTTTTTGCAAGGTCATCAGCTTTCTCGTTTTCTAGGATTCCGTCGTACTCTGGTACCCACCGTAGGGTGACTTGGTTTGCTTGGGATAGCAATTGGAGGGTCTCCCTGCAGTTCCAGAATAGCTTTGATTTACATGTGAAGGCATTCAATGCCTTTAAAGCTGCCTGGCTGTCTGACATTATATTTATTAATGCTCCTTTTAGACCTTTATCTAGGTTTATGTGAGCACAGAGATTTATTGCATAAATCTCAGCCTGAAAAATTGTGGAGCAGGTGCCTATGGATTCCTTAATTCGGCAATCTGGGCCAAGCACACCTACTCCAGTTCCTCCTGTGTCCAATTTTGAACCATCAGTGAACCAGGACAAAGAATCCCTTTCAACAGGTCTTTCCGTTGCCCATTCAAGGCGATTACCAATAACAACCTTATACTTCTGGTCAAAATTGTATTTTGTTGTCATCTTATCACAGATAAACAAGGCCAGTTTATCTGGTTGTACTTCCCTTAGAATTTCCAAGTGGCCTACGAAATCTCCGGGCATAAAGTGTTTCGTTCTGCAGAGAGTCAGTGCCTGTTGCATCGCCTCTTTTTTCACCTGAATGTGTAGAGGTGTTAGCCCCAGAATCACTTCCATTGCTGCAGTCGGACTGGTACTCATAGCACCTGTAATACTGAGGCAGGCCATGCGTTGTAGTTTCCGCATTGATGCCTGTGCTGTGACTTGTTTCACTTTTGGCCACCATACAAGTGACGCGTAGGTGATCATGGGTCTTACAACACTAGTATATGCCCAATGGGTCATTTTTGGCTGTAGTCCCCAGTTTTTACCCAGAAGCCGACGGCATGTGTTTAACGCCACTTCTGATTTCTTTGTAATCTTGTTGATATATGAGTTCCACGTGAGTTTTTGGTCTAGAATGATTCCTAGATACTTAACCTCTGTAGAAAACTCAATTCTAGTACCCTTCAAGTAGGGAGCTTGAAGATTTAGCTTCCTTCTCTTTGTGAAGGGGACGATTGTAGTTTTGGTAGGATTTACACTAAGTTCATGTTCCAGGTACCACTCATGCACTAGATTTAGAGCTTTTTGTGTAAGGTATCGATATAGAAAATATACAAACTATTTTTATAATTAAACTACTGTTTATAAAATTAATTAAATCGTATACTCTCACTTCCGTATAAATATAAAAATTAAAAATTAGCTTTTGTCAAAACATGTTCAAAACAATATCATAAAATCACAAAAATGAACGATAGCGAAGCGTTATGTTCGTAGCGGGACCTCTGTGGCTTTCGCTATGGATAGCTATGTTCCTTTCGCGACCAACAGATGGCTTCAAGTCGAATAGCGAAGTTTCGCTACCGCTATCTGAATTAGAATAACCCCCCCGTTCATTATTTCCCAAAAAGAGAAATATTAAAAAATAAGTGGAAAATCGCATTAAAAATCGGAAAGCACATGTCACCGTTCATGGACATTTATACATAATATTTTTTACCTACCGATTTTATACCATGTAAGTATTTATAATAATTTATGCTTCAAAACATTATTAGGTTGTTTTGTAATCATTAAATGAAAAACATAAATTACCGCAAAGAAAATTCTACAGAATCTCTGCGCAGAGAAGAAAAATAGAGAGACGTTACATGTAAGTAGTAATTATTATTCTTTAAGATTATATACTTATTTTATTTTGTATTGTTTTTATGAAAGATAGAGAAGAAGAAACGATAAAAATGCCAGAAATTGAGCCATATCAGGAGAAAGACGTGCAAAACAAAGAACATGATGTACAGGTTTATATTTATGTACGAATAAAATCTGTGACATTAAAAAGTTAAGAAATTTATGGGTATTATGAAATACAATTTTTTTATTCTATATGGTGTATTTATATAAAAAAATAAATAAATATAAAAACAATGCAACGATTGCTTGCACTACTCTCCATCTTAAATATTTGAAGACACTGCTCAATTATTTCTATATTATTCCGTTTATCTACCTTGTAATCGCATAAACTAATATGTCTACCTAAAAATAATTAAATAAGTAGTTAACAAGCAGATAACCGCAATTCTAAATCTTATTTTTCTTTTATAATATGCTTCTACTTCGACCATAGACCGCACAGCATCATTTAAAAAAAATTACAAAATATCCTCAAAACAAAGTATTAAAATAACACTAGCACTTATTTAAAATACAATGTTTTCCCTATAAGTCAGTCAGTAGTGCTGCCGTCTCTAGGAAGTGGCTCTCGCGGATATAAAACGAAAAGTAACTAAACCATCAAATTAATAAAATGTGAACAAACATTACTTGTATCCAAGACTTTGATCAAAAATTGTTAGCAAAATCCATAAGATCGTACATGAGCAAGATTACAGGCGCGTAAGAAACTAATATTTAAAGGAATTATATGCTGTGTTGAAAAACGCAGAAGTCAACGATTAAAGAAGTTGATGTAATATTATATAGTATTTTAAAAATTCGAAACGTTCATAATTCAAAACCTAAACCGAGCAGTGTAAAATTATTTGAATGTTTCATGGGGAATGGATGAATCCCTCTATTCTTCAGACACTGCCTTGCCCAAACTCAGTTTTATGCAATTCTCTAATCTTCAAAACCTGCCTTGTTCATATCTCTACTCTGACGGAACACAGCCTTATGCAAACACTGCTTTCTCATGCACCGACTATTGCTATAATCTTCAAAACATGCCTTACGCGCGCACTGCCTTGCTCAAAACGACCTTATACATATCTCTAAAATGGCGGACACCCTAGTGGTGAACAAACATTAACTAGTGTGTATCAACTTCACTAGATGGCACGAAGCTACTAGTGCTGCCACCTGCGAGTAAGTAAAATGCTGCTACCCGCGCATTTTAAAACAAGTCACAAGTTACTAATGTTAAATAAGTACGTATTGCTAAATATAGATAGTTTATACGAGTAGACTTTGCCAATAAAAATATGCATGAAATTTTATAAGTAATGAAGTTTAATTATTTTCTTTATTAATATACAGCAATGAATACAATTATATTAATAGCGTATATCACCTGCACTTACCAAATTACAAAAAGTTTCACAATTAAATAATCTACAATATGCACTAAAAATATACATGAGATAGGAAATTTCAAACCTCGAATATTCATTCATCGAAAGTTTCACGTCTGGAATAGTACAATACTAGAAAAATCAAACACAGTAAAATGCGTACATCGGAAGATTCAAATCCAACTGTATTCAAACCTGGAATGATGCTTACACCGAAAGTTGCTTACACCATAAGTTTCAAATCTCGAAAACTAGTTCCTTGTTTGAACGCGAGGGGGAAACACAATGGGTTTGAGAATGTAGTTAAGTAAGATAGTTGTCACCAGATGTCAATCTATACATATAATTTTTGAGGAAATATAAACGACATACGTTTTCTTTTGCATTCAAATCAGTTTTCTACCTATAAATAATAAATTCTACAATTTAAATAGTATGTTTTTATTTATTTATTGTTTGTTAGCTACAGGATGAATCCCAATCACAAATCAACCTTAGACAAACAACATATCAGCGATGCTTACACCGGAACTTGCTTATAGTAGAAGTTTAGTTATATGAAATTCACTTTCGGATAAGCCGATTGGGCCTTATAAAGTTTTATGGGACTTGCGGTATTGGTACTTTTAGGCAGGTAGATTTTTCTGTCGTATGATGTTAAGGGCCGTACCAGAAATTTTCTTTCAAAATGTTTCCTAAGTATATACTTTTAAATCTAGAGTAAAATATTCAAATAATAATGCATTTTAAATGCCATCTTCTAATTTCAATTTGTAAATTGAGAAGAGATTAAATTATTAAAATAAATTCAACCGTAAATTTTAAATACAAACAGTTATTAAATAAATATAAGAAACACTTGGTTGTTTAAAAAAATTAATTTTATTTTTATTCATATTTCGATTTTTAAGGCCATTAACAAGACATTAGTACTAATAAATATACTTCACAGAAAATTTTTAGTATTTATACATAAAAGAACAAAGACAAAAATTAAGTGTTAACCACCTATTCAATGGTAGAATATCTAAAAAGGATTAAAGCGGAGAGATCAATGGTGATTTGACTAAGTCAAGTTGTTCATGCTTAAAATTTTTCTCTTCAATCAGTGATCTTTGAATTTCCAATTCCATATTCTAAAAACTCCATTATTAGTTATTAAAAATTTTCTTAAGAGGTACACGGTCAATTTTGGACAAGTCATCAGAACGTAAAGTTATTTCTGTATTTATTGTGTCATATTTCTTATTATATATTTTCAGTTTACAAAATTTATACAAAGTAAGTACAGTATGAATTTATTTAATACTTTTCAAGTGATACCTTTGAGTTGGGATAATTTATAACTTCTGACCACAAAGCTTCCCACCCTAAAACTAAACTTCTATACACCACAAGTTTTAAATCTCGAAAACTAGTTCCTTGTTTGAACGTTAGGGGGAAGCTAGTTGTCACGAGATATCGAACTTTTTGAGAAAAAGTAAACGGCATACCTTTTCTTTTCCATTCAAATCTCAGTTTTATACCTTTATAATATTAAATTCTACAATTATAATAGTATATTTTTATTTATTTATTGGTTTGTTCGCTACGGGATGAATCCCAATCACAAAGCAATCTGTGAAAAAAATTACTTCACATATTCTACATAATATTTTTATTTATATCCTAAATTGTCTCGCGTACTGCTTTCAAAATATTATAAATAAATAATAAACATTATGCAAATGTTTTTATGTATAACACATAGTAACGCCCCCCGTAAGAAGGTATGACAAAAATTCCTTATGTTCCACACTTGACATATTCTACATATAATTTTATTTATTTTCTAAACTGTCCCGCGTGCTGCTTTGAAATTATCATAAATAAATAATATACCTTATGATAAATGTTTTTATGTATATGACATGGTAGCGCCTCCCGTAGGAGGGTACGAAAAATACTTCGAATTTGGACATTTTGCGTTAGTTCAATTACGGTTTATCTGAACTATTTTTTATTTTCTGTTGTACAACAATTTAAAATTTTGAACACTTAGTTCAACAGAACCGAAATTCAGTAAAGTACAAGATAAACCAGTGTTTGTACAATCGGGCCTCATAGTGTTTCTAAGGGACTATTACAGGATTCAGTCATTCAAAATATCATATTACACAGTAAATCCGATAATTGTCACCTAGCAACATCATATATTCATTTTTAAATTATAATAATAATAATTTTCTTTATTGAGTTACTCTCAAAGCGGAGGTTCAGCCAAAGGCTGGTCTTCCACCTAACTCAAATACAAGTACATATTATGTAATATAGATAATTGTCTATAAAAGAGAAAATAGTTACTGTAATTACAATTAGTACAATATGAAATAAATATTAAACGGCTGAATTGAATATATTCCCAATAAGCAGCTTAAATGTAGGCAGTGACAATTGATAATGATTTTAAATAGTTTGGAATCTCGTTGAGTGAAGTAGCAATGTATAAGAAACATTTAAGGGATGTTTCTCATACATTACTCCTTCAGTCTATAATGAGATCCCAAACTATTTAAAATCACTGTCACTACCAACATTTAAGCTGCATATCAGGCGCGGATCCAGTCCTCAAAAAAGGTTGTGGGCACAGCAACCAAAAAATCGACCAAGTGCGATGTGCGAGTCGGAGTACTCACTCATGAACAATTAGGGACTTACGTACGTTTTGAACGATTTTTTAATTTGATATTTTTTACATCTTCAAATGATAAAATTGATTAAGCTAAATTAAACATCATTTTACATCAAATAACTTTATTAGCAACATGTCCCGGCTTCACATGTTTAAAGTACAAATTTAAGCTTACGCTTCTTTTTTGCGAGAACATTAATTATTTCGTCGACATCCAGGTGCACATTTCTATGTATATTTAAGAGATAATCTTTCCTGTGCCATTGAGGCGCGCAACCAAGATTTGATCCTACGGAGAGTTGAAAATGACCTTTCTGCGGTAGCTACGCTGACCGGGAGTGTAGCCAAAATTTGTAGAAAAATTTTTATGTTTGGCTACAAATCTTGGTCGCTCGCCTCAATAAGACTAGCTATCGACTCTGGTATAATCATATTATTTTGAGATTCTCTTTTCCATTTGGTCATCTAGAGTCGGTATTCATTTAAAACTGTAGATTCATTAGCGCTTATGAACTGACTATACATGTGAAACGTTTTTTTCACTTTTACAATATCGATATCCAAATTCCTGTCGATTGGGATAGGTATAAAAACTCCCAAATGAAAGAGGTTGAGGACTTCCGGAGATAATCTGTCCTCCAAATCATTAATAATTGAATCTAATAGAGGTATATATACTGATTTCCGAAAGTACTCTTCCACCGATTTCGCCTCATAATTGAACGCGCCAGTAGCGCCATCACACCAAGTGGCGGCGGCTTGGATGTTTTAGTGGAACGGCTGCGTTCTAAATCACGCACTTTTTTTTTTTAAGACTAGTCAGTCGTTGCGTTCTTTATCATCAGCCTATCGATCTCAATAGACCGTGAAAGTAAGACTTTACAGGTTACAACTAGTGAATTAGGGTTGTGAGCATGCCCACAGTGCCCACAACGGTGGATGGATCTGCGCCTGCTGCATATTAGGAATATATTCAATTCTGTAGATTAATATTTATTAATTAAGCTTTAATGGAAACCACACTAGTTTGTTTATGATCATCATCAATAAATAATAAATTACAATAGGTTTAAAAGGGAATAGAAGAGTTCGAAATAATTTAAACGCGTAATAGGGAAAGATAATAATTTAATGTTCACATTAATTTTTTTTATGAATATGATGTCTTTATATAAATTTATAATTTATTAATTAAATTCTGTTTATAAAATTAAACATAAATTTTATTTATAAATTGCTGCAAATCTTACACCTACAAATTAATGAAATAATTATTTTATACACTTCAATTAATGTATGTGAACTGATGAATAAATGTCCCTATATGTAATTTAAATAGTTGTGTTGACAAATAATTTTAATAAAAGTGTACGATTGTGTACATTGTCTGGGATTCTATAACTTATGCGATAATTATAGCACTTGCCATATTTTGCACAGTAATTTTCGCAAGTATACTTTTCAATCAACGGTATTATCTAATGATTTTGTACATTGTTGCGATAACTAAGTTGCGAAAACAATACTTGCAAAAACAAACATATGTGTTTAATTTGGACAACGCTGTTTTTTCGAACATTTTAAGTAAAATTGACTAGACCTAATTTATCTTGACTTAAATTTTTCGCGACAATGACGTACGATAACAAGTTACAAAATTCCACCCACTGTTGGTGATATCTTGGATGCCTCCAGGAGAAGCTGTAATTAGTGGTTCTTTTGTTCATATGAATAATTTTATTTTATTATAATTCAATTATTTTGTATTAATTAAGAAATTTTGTATTTAACATTATTATATATTTTATTGTTTATGATTACGAAAAAGAAAATGATAATTCACCCCTCCCTAGGAAAGTTTCTGGATCCGCCACTGTCGTTAAATTTACATATTGCTATTTTAAGTCAATTTCTTTATTTATTACTATTTTATGTATCTATTTGGCTTTGGTCATGCCCACGGGTATACAATTTTGTACTATAACCTAACTTTTAGCTATTTAAATTTTTATAATTTGAAAAACTTTACCCTGTTTTCCAATTCACATTATGGATATTGTTATTTACCTTAATTATTTAATTTTGACTTTGACCATAAAGTACATAAAAAATAAACATTTTGTATACAAGATATTGGTACATCGATGATGTGTTGTTTGTCTAAGGTTGCTTTGTGATTAGGATTCATCCTGTAGCTAACAAAAAATAAATAAATAAAAACATACTATTTAAATTGTAGAATTTATTATTTATAGTTAGAAAACTGATTTGAATGCAATAGAAAACATATGTCGTTTATACTGGGTGGCGCAAAAGTTGTCACCCGATGTTCTTTGGCTGCAATTTTTTTTGTGAATGAAAAACTTTGGTTCTGCTTTTTGATTATGTTTAGTTGATGTCTTAATTTTTTCCTATTAAGTCGAGAAAATGATATCGGCCAATTGGCCGCCGCCAGAATGGATGATCATACGGGCCCGATTTATAGCATTTTCCATTACTCTTGCCAGTACTTCCAGCGATAGGTTCTTGCATTCTTGACGGATATTCTCTTTGAGGGCTTGAAAAGTCTGAGGCTTGTTGACATAGACTCGTGACTTAAAGAAACCCCACAAAAAGAAGTTTGGAATGGTTAAATCGGACGACCTTGCCGGCCAGTGCAAATCACCAAAACGAGAGATTAGGCGACCCGGGAATGTAGCCCTCAGAATTTCCGTTGTGGCTCGTGCAGTATGCGCCGTTGCTCCATCCTGTTGGAACCACATGTTCTCCAGTTCAAATTCATGCAATTGAGGAAGAAGAAAGTCGTTGAGCATGGCTCTGTAGCGCTCGCCGTCCACAGTAGTCGTCTTCAGCCACAGTCGCGATATTCTGAGCAGAACGGCTCCTCCGGGGCCGGCCAGACCTGGCAGCATCTCGTGTTGTACCATATTCTTCTAGGCGAGCGGCTGAACGCCGCAGTGTTTGCCCAGTTGGTGTCAGGCGACCGGGAAATCTGCGCGTAAATTCACGCTGCGCCAACACCAACGACGAATTATTCCGCGAAAAAATCGAAGTAATTAAACCGCGTTTTTGAGGAATATAGCGATTCATGTTTTATGGACATGTATTTTGCATTTGTTTACTTCACAAATGTCAAAGCAGATTTGACATTTGCCGCTATTTGCAAAAATTATAGCATGTTTCAATAGGGTGATTACTTTTGCGCCATCTTGTATTTCCTCAATAATTATATATATATATATTGACATCTGGTGACAACTAGCTTACTTAACTACATTCTCAAACCCATTGTGTTTCCCCCTTGCGTTCAAACAAGGAACTAGTTTTCGAGATTTGAAACTTATGGTGTAAGCAACTTTCGGTGTAAGCATCGTTCCAGGTTTTGAATACAGTTGGATTTGAATCTTCCGATGTAAGCATTTTACTGTGTTTGAATTTTCTAGTATTGTACTATTCCAGACGTGAAACTTTCGATGAATGAATATTCGAGATTTGAAATTTCGGATGTTGAGTACCCTCCCGGTGAAACTTGTATAGGGAAATTGGCAGCATAAAGTAGGCTGGGAATAACTCTACCCTTTACAAGTTAGATGGCATTAGTAGTACTCAGAATCTGGGGGAAAAATTTGGTAACTTTTGGTTTTAATTTTCATTTTATATTCGTTTGAAATTTAAAATAAAGTAAACTGGGGAAACAATTTAAAACAATTATAATATAATTGTTAAATTATCAACATTGTAAAACAATAAGAATAAAATTATATTGAATTGAAGAAAAATGCACTCAACGTAAGTAATATTATTTTATATATTTTATCTACTTATATGAAAAATAAATTACAATATTTATTACTTATAGATCAGCAGATCTATGGTTGTAAATACCCCAACGGGAGTATAAGGAGAGTGAACGTGAGAGGCCCACAAAATAAACATTTTTACAAATTTACAATCAAAGATTTGCCGAATTGTGAGATTTGAAAAAAATCTGCAAAATTAATTCAAGTGAAAATTTATCATTTACTTTTTTTGTAAAGATCATTTTGATATAAATTTTTTTATAACGCATCTAATCACAGATTATTAAAAAATGGAGTGCCAATAATTCATTCTGGTTCTCAGACACTTTTAAACTCCGTTACAAATGTGGATATTTAATTGAATTTTCAAGAATCGAATTTCGAATTAGAATTTATGTGTACAAATTTTGATCTAAGAACTGTGCCACGAGTGTCACCGAGAAAACATCTTATACATTTCTTCGAGAGAACATCTCTGCTACAAACTTCGACCAAAGAAAACTACCACGAATGTTATCGAGAAAACGTCTTACAAATTTCGTAGAGAGGACATTTCTTCTACAAATTTCGCGGAGAAGACATTTCTTCCACAAATTTCGGCGAAAGAACATTCTTCCACGGATGGTTCCGAGAGAACATCTTTCTTATAAGTTTTTCTGAAAGAACATCACAAATTTCATCAAGAGAATATCAGTTCTACAAAACATATTTTCCACAAGTGGCACCGAGAGAATATAAATTTCATCCCGTTGAGAGAACATCTCTGCTACAAATTTCGGCGAAAGAACATTTCTTCCATAAAGAACACAGAGAAAAATAAATAAATTCTGTATCTTGTCTATGGTTGACAACGTACGTTTGACGACA
The DNA here is from genome assembly GCA_035578165.1 of Stenolophus ochropezus. Lineage (NCBI taxonomy): Eukaryota > Metazoa > Arthropoda > Insecta > Coleoptera > Carabidae > Stenolophus > Stenolophus ochropezus. The sequence continues at coordinate 25,558,187 of JAQOWZ010000017.1, forward strand.
CTTTGTTCATTACTCTTGTTTAATTTCAAGTTTTAGTGCTTCATTTTCGTATTTTTATATTGTTTCATTATTATATCAGTTTGTTATACACCAAACAGTCTTTTTAAAGATTAATTTTCGTGTGGTTATTGTTTCTTTTGTCGTATTATTTCTTTGATTCTTTTTCGTCTATATTTCTTTTGCAATATGTCAAATTTACTTTGTTGTGTACAATGCGCAATTCATGGAAAAAACGTATCTCAGAGTTACAGTTCTTTCAATTTCCTAATGATAATTTTAAGGTACAAATGAAAAATACTTTGAAGAAGTACCAAAGGAAAAAGGTGTGAATAAACGTTTTAAAAATTGGAAAAAAAGTGAACCCTTTCATGAAAGTATGCTCCTTACACTTTCGACGAAGGAAGCGCCTTATATAAAATGATAACATAATAATACACCTGGTACATTTTAACAAAGTTGCAGAAATATGTTTGCATCTTCCACCTTTATCAGCTTTACATGAACAAACAATGTGTTTCACCGAACACTGATAATTTATTATTTTATATGTTCCTTCATTAATATGCGGTTATGATTGCAAAGCCGATGAAAAACTCGAAATAGATATGCGGTTAATGAAAGGGAATAGATGTGTGGGTGCCTTAAGAAACTTTCTATGCTCAAAAAAGTGTCGTGGTCAATAAAAATACGTGTCTATAAAACAGTAATTAGACCAACAGTGCTATACGGTTGTGAAACATGGACATTAGTGAGAAGTGATCAGGAAAAGTTGTTAAGATGGGAAAGAAAGGGGTTGAGGACAATTTTTGGTGGGAAAAAAGAGGGAGACCGGGTAATGAGGAGAACGAATTTAGAAGTAATGTCTCTTTTTGGGGATAGTAATATAGTGGGGATAAGTAAATCGTTAAGACTAAAGTGGTTCGGACACATAAATCGAATGACGGAAAGTAGAATGGTAAAAGTTGTTTTCAACAGTGAACTAAGTGCACGAAGAAGAAGAGGGCGGCCAAAAAATAAATGGTTTAGTGCAGTACTAGAAGACTTACATCAATTGGGTATCAGGGACTGGAAACAAAAAGTGTATGATAGAGCACACTGGAGAAAAGTGTGCTTCCAAGCCAAGGGTCTATTGGCCTGTAGTGCTCTTATACTCGTATATAAAATGATAATTTTAAGGTACAAATAAAAAATAATTTGAAGAAATACCAAAGGAAAAAGGTGTGAATAAACGTTTTAAAAATTGGAAAAAAAGTGAACCCTTTCATGAAAGTATGCTCCTTACACTTTCGACGAAGGAAGCGCCTTATATAAAATGATAACATAATAATACACCTGGTACATTTTAACAAAGTTGCAGAAATATGTTTGCATCTTCCACCTTTATCAGCTTTACATGAACAAACAATGTGTTTCACCGAACACTGATAATTTATTATTTTATATGTTCCTTCATTATTATGCGGTTATGATTGCAAAGCCGATGATTGTAAACAAAATACATATAGATTGACCTCCCCTTCATACACAGTTCTGGAATTTTAATTTCATTTAATAAAATTATTATTTATTCCATTAAAAGAAACCTTAAATCTTGTTCAGCATTAAGCTGATTCAAAACTTGAAACCCCGAAAAATAAACGAATAATATGAATAATAGCATGACACGGATAAACCTATATTGCTTTTTTACAAAAAAATACATCAAATTACAATAATTTATAATATACAAGTATTAATACTTAAAATTTTGCAATTAACCTAAATTCTTGGCATTCTTGCTAAATTTACGTGTTATAGTGCTGGACAACATAATTGAGAATTGGATTACATCACCCCCTACAAGCATACCGTAAACATGGGATTATCCCCAAATTTATGGTACAGAAATGCAGGGACTGATTTCAAATTTTTAAATAGGTATATATAATACAGGTAAAAATGTTTGGTTTATACGTACTAAAACAAACAAATTTTTATTTTATTTATGTAAAAACTAATCCAGCCTACTGGGGAATGGTTAATTTTCTTTCCATTTTTGATCCTCATCACAGTTATAAGAATATAATATTTTTATTAATACCGCCCCTACATATTTTCAACTCATCACCCGTCGTGAGGGTTAGCCGCATCCATTACCAAGCTTAAGGGATTAACCAAATATCTTGTCCTGTACTATAATTAATTAATTCACTCTACTGTCAGCGATGTCTCTCGGAGGGTTTCAAATTTTATCCGCAGTGGCGCTGGGATCTAGACTTTAAACGCCTATAGGGAGTGCGCCGGCCGCTAGGTGTCTCACCGAAGGACATTTAAAAATGGCCGTTAGTGGTGATAGATGCCATTGTTTTGTATAGCCATTGCAAAGTTTTCTGTGGATATTAATTTATTTGTCCGAACTTTCCTGTGTTTATTTCTTTTATATGACAGTATTATTAATATATTTCCTTTTTAATAACTATGGCTATTAAATATTAGTGACATATTTCAATATATCGGTAAAAGAATCAGACCCTTACGAGAAGGAAAAGCCGTATTTTTAGCTGGTCATGTAGTTCGTTATGGTTTGTTAGACAAATTCAATATATTATCCTATGTATTGCAAACGTCCGCAGACAAAAAGAATTCAAGATTTTTGCCACATTAAAAAAAAGCAACAAAGTTTTAAAATAAGTCAGCAGACTCGCAGAAAGAATTTTCAACTTTTGCTGGAGTGTAATAATTGAACAAAATATTAAACAGGGAAAACCATACGAAGAATTCGTTTTATTTTTATTTATTTATTCCTTTACAGCTGGACAGCAATAATGTGTCCTTATATATGGAATTCGTATATTTAGAATTTAGTATTGTGCATGTGCATCATTATTACAATGCATGTTATTTGTCATAAACAATTTATATGTTATTGGATAATCTTCATTCTTAAAGTTGTATTTAAAATGTTTACAACACACAGTCATATATTTGCTAACCTTTTTACCTATTCTCAAACAATCTGCCACTGTTTTCGCAAGTTATTTTTGTGGGGAAAATAATACAAACTGATATCTTTTATGGTATAACTTTTACATTGAGGTACTGAACAATACCTCCGGCTTTCCATATTGTGTTAAATGTAAAAAAATATGGTTTAAATAATCCAAAAACGTAAAACAAACTATAAGTTACAGCTAGTTATATGACACCTCAGAGTACTGATCACTACTAGCAACTTCCTCATTTCTCCGCCAGAGACCAACTCTTTCGCGGCGCACTCCCTATAAGTCTTACAGATCTGTAAATCTGTAAAAAATTGACAAAAACGCATCTGTTTTTGTTGATTAATATAAAATTATACATAAGAGTACCTACTTTCGTTGCGATTTTGTTCATTATTTACATATTTACAGATCTGTAAGTCTTACAGATTTGTTCAGAATTGGCCTATTAATATGTTCTTGCTCCTTTTCGTTCGAATAAATTTATTTTTGAAATACGCTATGAAAAAAATGTTATGTTTAACACGAAAGGAAAGCACTTTTTCCACTCTCATTCGAATGTCTGTCAAACTCGAGCTCGAGTGGTAAACAGATACGTTTTCCTCTGTAGTTTGACAAATAACTATTTATCCTATTGGGAGTCGCCACTGATAACAGGGGTACGTTTAGAAATTAGGTAGGGCAAAGTTAGAGTGTACCCAAACCGTTTAGAAAAACGGGTAAATATTACCGGCGGGCGTTTCATACGTGTTTCTAAACGCTTGCGCGTACACACAGCGTGCGCCCAAGTTCCCGCAGTCTATAAGCGGGGGAAGAATTACCTTTGAGGTTAAGTCACAGAATAGGTTTATACAGGAAGCGACAGTAAGGCAGAGAAACGAAAATTGGAGAGAGTTGGAGAATGTGCACAAATTTAAAGGGCTCGTCGTTTAAAATCGGAAAGTTCCCCTACATCTTAGAGAAAGATAGGGGAAGAATACAAATTTAAAGGTTTACACAATGCTTCAAGGTCATAGAACTGGATAGGGGAACATGAGAGGTGCCGACACGGAGTGTCGCTTCTGTATGTAACTATTCTATGGTTAAGTTATGTACATTGGTCAACATTGGTAGTGAGTTTGAAGTTTTGGTTACATATTGCAATTAATTAAAATGGGAGATAACGCTACAAATGATAATATTGTTGAGTCATGTAGCCATGATTTAGTAATGGACGAAAACGGAGAACTTATAACTAGGAACAACAACGATTACTCGTTCTACGTAATTTTCTATTCTTCTAGGTTTTATTTTAATAATTACTTCATTTTCCTCATCTTCTATTACCGAAATGATACACTCTTCAAACAATTTTCTGCCCATACAAATAGCAATTCCGCTCGCACAAAATTTTCTTATTCTATTCTCCATATTTAAATGCTTTCCAAACAAAAATGAGGTTAAAATTAATAACAAAAACGATTTACAATACCCGATGCGTTTATAAATGCGGTGCTAAGCTACTGGTCACGTGATATTTCCACACTCTACCTGTATCAATTATTCCTAAACGCACCCCAGATGGCAGCAGTAAAATCTGAATAGTAGGGAAAACACTGGATTTCACTGCATCGCACAGCCTTAGTTTATAGAGTTTATCTTTCAAAATAATATTTTTACCGTAAATTTTAGTGAGATACAGTACATAAAATATGTTTATTGCATTAGGAGATGTATATTAATTTATTTGAATGGAGTGTTGTGCGGCCTATAGTTGAATTTATTGTACAATTAAATTATTAGTTTTTCCAGATTAATCATTGTATGATAGAAAATTACTCTGTAACTGTTCTCTGTCTAAAATAAAAATAATTGATTTTAATGTTAAAGATAGACTTTGCAATGTTACATAAATAAATGTACGGTAGAGTGACCATTTTTTTTTTAGAAAAGCAGTACGAAATCTTTCTTCTATAATTATTAGGTCACATGTCAAAGCAAAAAATGGAAAAATTGTAGCAATACTATTGCTTTAATTTTATTGTAATTGCTACAGTTGCTAGTTATTTTCAAAAGCATACCAAGTCACCAATTAAACGTTAAATCAATTGTGTTATTACAGGACCTACAAAATCTCACTATTCCCTAGGGAGGAAAAAAAATAGTTCGTGTGCGTATTAACAGATGGTGTTTAATGCGTTAGAAATAATAATCAGAATAAAATACGTCAACATGCTTTTAAAATATTGTAACTTTAGATAATATTGATACATTAGATTCTAGTTATTTTTATCATATATTCTGTAAATAATAGTGTGATAATAGTACAGAATTGCTAACCTTATTTATATGTCAAAATAAAATATTTGTTTTTTGTTCTTATTCTGTTTCTAATGTTGGTAATCAATTTCACAAATTTCATTGAGGTTAAGGTAGAATTTATATCAAATCACTCAGTATTTGTGAAATGTTTATATTATTTTATTACGTTGTTTTATTGTCTAGGATAAAAAATAGTGTGTGCTACATGGTAGTAAAGTTATGTTTTCTGGTCCTCAAGAAGTATCCAGCCTCGACTGCGTCTCGGCCGTATACATATCCTTCGGACCAGAAACGAACAACTTTCCTACCTAGCAGCACAAATAACTATTAATTTGTACTTTCTTTTCATTTCGTAATTTTAACATCCATGCTAATTGTTTATCTATCTTTTCTTCCAACCCAAATTTATTAATTATGGTCACCCTACTTTTACCAGATTTAGGAAATTCATGAAATGAAATGTCTTTATTCATTTTTGCATTCATTTACGCCCCAGAACACAGCAGTACATGTTACTCATATTTATATAGATGCAATAAAATAATATTGAGTTCAAAATAATCAATAATTACTTTCATAAACTTATAAATCACTTCAATTAATTTATTTCAACAAAGAAATAACTGTAACCTAACAAAACGAATACCGGGTATTAGACTTCCAATTTTTCTCGCTAGATAGCGAGCGCTAGGATGGCATCGCCAATACTAGTTAAATTTTGAAGAAAATATACAGACTCCTATGCTTTTACTATGCGCATCGACCTTATTACACTACTGTATAAGGTCGATGAATATGCGACAGCTACAATGTTTTCCCTACTATTTTTATGCCGGGAGGGTACTCAACATCCGAAATTTCAAACCTCGAATATTCATTCATCGAAAGTTTCACGTCTGGATTTGTACAATACTAGAAAATTCAAACACAGTAAAATGAGTACATCGGAAGATTCAAATCCAACTGTATTCAAACCTGGAATAATGCTTACACTGAAAGTTGCTTACACCATAAGTTTCAAATCTCGAAAACTAGTTCCTTGTTTGAACGCGAGAGGGAAATGCAATGGGTTTGAGAATGTAGTTAAGTAAGGTAGTTGTCACCAGATGTCAATCTATACATATAATTTTTTAGGAAATATAAACGACATACGTTTTCTTTTGCATTCAAATCAGTTTTCTACCTATAAATAATAAATTCTACAATTTAAATAGTATGTTTTTATTTATTTATTGTTTGTTAGCTACAGGATGAATCCTAATCACAAATCAACCTTAGACAAACAACACATCATCGATGTTTACACCGAAACTTGCTTATAGTAGAAGTTTAGTTATATGAAATTCACTTTCGGATAAGCCGATTTGCCCTTATAAAGTTTTATGGGACTTGCGGTATTGGTACTTTTAGGTAGGTAGATTTTTCTGTCGTATGATGTTAAGGGCCGAACCACACGTTGCCGGGGAAACTTAGTGTTATTTAGAAAAATAATTTTTGCACATCCGGGCGTAAAAGTCGGACAAATAACATTGTTTTAAGGGCGAAATGACACTCTTTTTCGCCCTAGAACTTTTCGTGCCCAGTTAAAATAATTTTTATAATAAATTTTTGACGTGTCACCGCTTTTTTGCTACTTTGTTTACTTACTACTTGCTTGTTTTCATTGTTATCCATGACAACGTACATATGTTAAATAGACTACTATGATCTGAATTTGATTTGAACATCGTTTTACTTTGATCGCGGTGATGAAGTAATACTACTTCGGATGTGCAAAAAATATTGTATGTATTACGAGCGAAATATATTTTGGCCCTAGGTGCTTCGTAACTCTCCGCTGTGCGTCGGGCTTCAATTTTGCACCGCGGGCCAAAATCTATATCATTTCGCCCTTAATACATAAATAGCTATTTCGTACTCATGCATTGAAATGTGTTGTTTCGCGTTGCCTAAGCAACGCCTGGAACGTCAATTTCCCAGGTCTCCACCAGATAGGTGACCGGGAAATTTTGGAAAAAACACTCCCACTTCTACAGCATTTATTAAAATAGTTATTTACATACCAAATGCGGGAACGACTGGTTTCCGGAGGAGTGTTTGGCGGCGCGAGCTCGCGAGCGCTGCCATAGAACGATTCCGGAAACCCAGTTCACGCAAGAGGTTTGTACAATATTTTTCGTACGAAAATCATAAAATCAATAATTAATTTTCTATTTGTACAAATATTTTTATTTATTGTATACACAAAATGATTTGTGGTTATGTGTTTCAGTACTAACAAGTGCTGTCAATCTGTCAACATGACAGCAGTTGTTGCCAACATTGAATATCAAATGCACTAAATTTACTTTTTCTACATTAAATTTCGTTCAATAATCCCCTATTTTCTTTTAATATTATTAGGTAAAAGAATGTTTAAAACATTATACTATTTTATTATAAATATAGTTTTTTAATAAATGCTGTAGAAGTAGGAGTGTTTTTTCCAAAATTTCCCGGTCACCTATCTGGTGGAGACCTGGGAAATTGACGTTCCAGGCGTTGCTTAGGCAATGCGAAACAACACATTTCAATGCATGAGTACGAAAAACTATTTTTACAATAAAATAGTATAATGTTTCAAACATTCTTTTACATAATAATAATAAAAGAGAATAGTGGATTTAGTGCATTTGATAATCAATGTTGGCAACAACTGCTGTCATGTTGACAAATTGACAGCACTTGTTAGTACTGAAACACATAACCACAAATCTTTTTGTGTATACAATAAATAAAAATATTTGTACAAATAGAAAATTAATTATTGATTTTATGATTTTCGTACGAAAAATATTGTACAAACCTCTTGCGTGAACTGGGTTTCCGGAATCGTTCTATGGCAGCACTCGCGAGCTCGCGCCGCCAAACACTTCTCCGAAAACCAGTCGTTCCCGCATTTGGTATGTAAATAACTATTTCCTCTCTATTTCACCGAAGAAAGTAGGGCTTTTCACGCATGTCGTGAAAAATATCTATTTTCAATATGTGTAGAATAAAAAAAAATAATCTTTCAAACGTTTTTAATTGGTTTTTAATAATCTAGATGGCCATGAAAACAAACGGAGACAACACTCAAAACAAATTATTTTCGTTTTCGTTTGAAAAATCTAACAAAGATATTGATAATAATAAGTAAATAATCATACAAGTAAGTTTATTATAATATTAAATAAAAATATAGGTAAGCGTATTTTATTATGTTTTAGTAATAATCAAAATGTTTAATGAAATTAATATTACAAAATATGAATCAACTGAAAAAGAAATGGTCAAAGAGTGGTTAGATTATTCTAATAGTACTAAAAGATACTTTCCCAAACCAACAGTCGACAAACATACGGTTGAATTCCTGATGTACTCTTGTGAGAAATTAGAAATAGAAAGAGAAGTGTTTTTCATGACTGTTGATGTTATTGGAAAATATCTTGATATAGCAAAAAAGGAAAATATTGAATTGAAAGAACCTATTTTGACAGTGCTTGTTTTAATATTAATTTGTAACAAACATACTGGACAACGATCTGATTTATCGGGATCGACAATTCAACACTTTTTAATTAAAGAAGGATTAAAGAAGTACGATTTATGTACCATACAAAATACTGAGACCACAATAATGATTAATTTGAAATGTCATATTCCATTGCTTTCAACAATGGATGATATGAATGTATTAATAGAAGTATTTGTAAAACCAGTATATTTTATTGAATTACTGCGCAATCAGTGCTTAGAACTATTAAATTTGTTTTATTTGCATTCCAAGACTATTACAGAAATGTTAGATGAAATATACTCAAGAACAAAGCAAAGTAAACAGTTATTAAAAGCATTATATGACCGAAAATTGTATTTCCCAGCTGGTATATTAATTTGTGCACTGAAAATCTCTCAACATATTGATTTGTTTAAATATGGTGCGACAAGTAAAAAAGTTTCTAATTACACAAACATTCCTTTAAAAGATCTGAATTTATTAGCTTCAATAATTTATAATTTATTACATTGTTCTAAGGAAAATAAATAATTTATATAAAAATCTTCTCAAAGTGACCACTTAATAATGTAGTAATTTTTCTTTCCCACTCTTACTAATGTAATTCCATTGGATAAAAAATGAGATGACGGACTAACAACCTCATTAATATTTTTTATTCTTTGATGATTGATGTAAAATCCTCCAGCAGATATTATCCTTAATGCATCATCTGAAATAATATTGTTAAATAAATGTATAAATGTTCCCATAAATACATACTTTGTGTAGGAAAACATTTTGCTTTCATTGCCAATTCCATGATAGTCATACCAGCTTCTGGTAATAATTCTACCGTAGTAGCATTATTAAATATTTGCTGCAATTCAGAAGATGGAATTAATGTGAGGGATTCCAAATTTCCCTCATATAACGCCGATGAAGCAAGTTGAGCAGACTTTAGACCTTCTTCTGTAATAAAATTGGGAATAAATTAAAATATTATCAAAATACTTATTTAATACGAAAAACAGAATGTTAAATAATGAACTAATCTCAAAAATTGATTTTCATATTAAATTAACTAAACAATGTTCTAATTTCTGTATTTAAATTATCAATCTTTTTATTCAATATGTTTGTCACGCCAGCAAGTGTATGAATGGAACAACAAATTTAAAAAGGAGATTCCCGTAGCTGATTCTTCCAGACTTGATCAAGCAAACCGTATGATGATGCTCGGGGCAAAAAAGCTTATGCTGAGTTTTTTGGATTGCAAAGGTAAAGTGCTAGTATCAAATATGAAGATCTAAAGGATCAAATATTAGAAGTTTGGTGATAAATGCTTTGAAGAACATTAAGTAGACCATTGGCTCTCGCTTTTGAATACGGTTTAAAAAAGAACACTCACTTTTGTTTCACAAAGAAGAATTTAATTATTTTTTACTACAGTTTCGGTTATAAGACCGTCATCAGACCGAAACAAGCGAGTGTTCCTTCTTAAACCTTATAAACGCATAAATTGATTAATTCGTAATCAATAAAATACAAAAAATTAATGTAAATTTAGTATAAATTTAAAAAATAATTCTGGATATGGTCATTTGACGGTAAGAGAATAAAACTTATGAAATTTAGGTTCCTGGGTGTTTTTATTATTACAATTGTCAAAAGTACAGGACGTTTCGATCATTATAAAGCCCATCATTAGCAGAATATGGATGAAGTTAAATACAACAAAAAAAATTTCATAGTAATGTTATACATTTTTTTTAATGTTTACAACGCAGAATTACATTGACTCGTATTACGAGCTCACTTTTATAATAAAATCGCGATTTTAACGCCCACTTTTACATCATAATCTTATGTAAAATTGATAGTTAAAATCACGATATTATTATAAAAGTGAGCTAGTTCGCTTTTATAATAAAATCGCGATTTTAACGTTCGTTTTTACAAAAGATTTTGATGTAAAAGTGAGCGTTAAAATCGCGATTTTATTATAAAAGTGAGCTCATAATACGGGCCATTGTCTTTATTTAACATTTTGTTAATTATAATAGAGTTCGAAACAACCTAAGGCCTAAATTCATACACAACCTAGACATTGAATTCCCAAAAATAGCTACAGATCTTATGGAACTTAAATAATGCTACACTGGTGCATTTTGTATGTTTAGGGGACATTACTATTTGTGTAGTTGACTGTAACTTGGTTATATTTGAAAATATCAAGGGAACTTTTTTTTGTATTTCTTTATACAGAGTGCATAGGTACAAATAATCACAATAATATTATCACTTCCTTTAATAATTTTATTTTAAAAAATCGTTTCTAGTAAATATATGTCGCAGGCAGAATTAGAAGAGATATTTAGAAAAGATTACAGAGATACTGATTTATAAAAAAATTCAAGGTGATGACTGTATTGAACAGAACAAGTATATGAGGGTGTAAATAGGTGTTCATTTTATTCTGTCCACTATTGCTATCTCGAGAACTATAAGAGCTACGAGGTCGGTTAAATTAGCAAACAATTTCTATTTTACAACACTATTAACATGAAACAAACAAAATTATATAAAAACCAGCGGTTCTCAAAATAGGGGTCTCAACTTTTTTATTTTAAATGTGAACCTATTTTTTTTATTTCCTTATTCAATAGAGAATTTTATTCTGAATTCAATGATATAATATTATCATACCCTAACATAACGATTTTTTTTTTGAGAAAAATGCATCTGAAGTTTTATATTAATTTGATTAAAATAGGACAATAATAAGAGTGCCATGACGAAAAGAAATTAGAGTGTCTTGACAAAAAGTGAATAAAAATATATTTTTTCTATAGCAGATGTTAAAGTGCAATTTTATCAACTCAAAATAGTGGATAAAGTAGCACTTTAACCGCAAGGGTAGATAAAGTAACACTTTAACAGCAAGGGTAGATAAAATACTTTAACTTTTGTTTATTAGAAGTACATTTCCATAAAAACGCACAATACTGACATTTTAAAATAGTTCTTAAATAATAATTTAATTTTTCTAATTCTTTTCTCTTCAAAACCTGCTATAGAAAAAAATAGAATTTTATACACGACGATAAAATTAAATTATCGACTCGCGAAAATTAATTCACTCGCGATTATATCGCTCGTGAATTAACACTTTCCGCTTGTCGATAAAATATTATTTTATCGTCTTGTATAAAAAATAACTATTTTTCTGTCAAGGCACTCTAATTCCAGGTTAAAAAATGACGTGTACTCCGTTTTTTCCGTCATGGCACTCTTATTATTGTCATTTTTAATCAAATTAATATAAAACTTCAGATGCATTTTTCTCAAAAAAATCGTTATGTTAGGGTATGATAATATTATATCATTGAATTCAGAATAAAGTTCTCTATTGAATAAACAAATTAAAAAAATAGGTTCACATTTAAAATAAAAAAGTTGGGACTCGAATTTTGAGAACCACTGGTTTTAAAAAAAAATTGTTTGTGTCATGTTAATAGTGTTGTAAAATAGAAATTGTTTGCTAATTTAACCGACCTCGTAGCTCTTATAGTTCTCGAGATAGCAATAGTGGACAAAATAAAATGAACACCTGTATACATCGATAACGAAATTAGCAATTTATTAGAAAATAATTGTTTTTCCGTTTGTTAAATTTATAAACAAAATAGATAAAATACAGCACTTATTTAACACAAATAATGTCTTATCATTCTAGGATGAAATTGAAAAACTTACCACCATGAACAAGAAGAGTAACTTGTTCCGCTAATCGTTTTTGTGCTAATCTTTGTTCAGGTTTTTCCTTATGTTTTTTCATTATATCTGTGATATTATACAGTGAATCAAATGTAAATAATTTCATAAACTTTTCTACATCTGCATCAGTAGTTCGTATTAAAAATTGATACAAAGTGAAAGGAGGACTCTTTTTGCTATTTAACCACACAGCATTTCCTGCGGATTTGCCAAATTTATCCCCCATTTCGGTTGTGACTATCGGCAGAGTTAAACCTGCAACAACTTTAAATAGTATTGCAAATACGCGAAAACTTATAATATTAATTCAAAATAAATTAAAATTGGAAACAATGAAATTTGTTCAATTACCGTAAACTGATTTTTTAGCGAGTTTACTTATGAGATCATGCCCTGACATAATATTACCCATCTGATCGTTACCGCCAATCTATAAAGAATTATTTAAATACGAAGAATCAATTGCAAATTTATTTAATCTACCTGAAATCTACAATTATATTCCCGTAATAAATGTAACCAATCGTAAGCTTGAAATAATTGATAACTAAATTCTGTAAAACTCATTCCAGCTGCCGAAGCTAGCCTCGTTTGTACACTTGTTCGTGAGAGCATGGTTCCCATTCGAAAATGCCTGCCTATGTTACCAATCATTTGTACAGCGCTCATTTTATTGTACCAAGTTTCATTATTAACAATCCTGATAGAATAATATAATTTTATTTAGATTATAATATATTTTTATAGTCTATATATTACTTAACAGGTGGTAATTGAGATTTTTCTGTAGACCAAAAGTAAGTTTCATGATTTTGAAATATTTTTTTAATATCTAGACTTATTGCGGCAATATTTCTATCTATGAACGAAGAGTCTAGTTCTGCTCGTTCTGTACTTCGACCACTAGGATCTCCTATTCGACCGGTTGCACCACCTAACTTTAAATTACCTTAATTTAAACCACGCTCAACATAAATAATTCCTACATACCACTGCAATAACATTATGTCCCGCTCTTTGCCAATGTATTAAATTGATTAAAACTAATAAATTTCCAACATGTAAACTATCTGCTGTGGGGTCAAATCCGGCGTAGACTGTTTGAGGGGCTGCATTACATAAATCAATTACTTCATTGCTAAAAACATACAATTTTAAGAAATATAGTAACATAACCTATAAATACTTACCTAGCTGTATCAGGAAAAATATCAGCAAACATACCCCTTTCTTTTAATTTAAGTACATTTCTGTTCGAATAAAATCTTTTTGTACAATTTGCGTTTGATTGAAGGGAATATTGAAATAATTTTCTCAAAATCATGATTTTCATCTAGTGCTACTTGTGTATCATGTACCCAGAGTTGTCTTTAAAATGAACCAATCTTTTTCACACTAACTAATGATTTTAAAGAAAAGCAAAAAATATGACCTTTATCAGATCGAAAAACATTATTTGAGGGGTTACAAATTACATGGGACGTCGGGATGGTAATAAAGTTATATTTTTCAAATGGCAGTAATAACGATTGTTTTAAATACTTAAAATACAGTATATATTTCTTATATTAATAATATTATTAATAATTATTAGAGCGGCAAATGCACGATTTCCGACAATATACTACTGATATAACTTCTTTAAATACATTTTCTTTAAAAACATGTTATATAGTCTTATACAATAATTATAATTTTTGGTAAATATTATTTTAATTAAATTGCCATTGTAAAATAATGTCCAAAATGTTCTATAAGAAAGGTTTATTTTAAATATGTATATACATAAAAACTATATATAAATAATATAAATGAAAATTCTATGCAGCAACATCGAAAAATCTGTCAATATTTGCAGACACTTGTTCTGGTGTAAATTTAATATATTTATCTTGATTCTTCGTAAAATTAACGTTTGCATGCATCTGGTAAAATGCATTATATTTTGGTAGGATGTATTCTTTATTATCTCTTTTTAAACTTTCTCTAAGTTCCACATCAGGAATTGAATAACTTCGTTGCACTTTTGATATTTCTTCCATTTCCTTATTAAAACCCTAAATACATAAAAAAATATTATTGATTTATAATAATTTAATTTTACATATAGTACCGCAAATTTTTCCTTAATTAATGCTCTATCTTTATCCCTTAATTTTTCTCCTGGTCCAGGTACCAAGTTAATTGGAGATTCGTCAGGTCCCCAAATGTAAGTCAGTAACTTAGTCCAACTAAAAGAAGAAGTAAATTATTAAATATTACATTTTTATAAATAGGGCCTTATTCCATAGTACAAACGCAGAAAATTTATATTAAAAATTAAATAAATATTAAAAATAAATTTCACTAGGCAGTTATAACAAATCGCATATTTTATTTAATCTCTACTCATTATAAACCAAGGGTTATTATAAATCATGTCGAAGCTACGATCATTTGAATTGTAATAGAAAAAAATAAATAGTAGGAAACATTAAATAGATACTAAATTTAAATTTTAAGTTATCAATATGTTATATTAAAAATAGCACATAATTTTAATTTGACGACTAGTTAAAGTTTCCCGTTACTTTATACATAGTTGTCAAGTTAACGTTCCATTACTTAGCTCCGACGTGTCCAATTAGGACATGCTAATAATGTAATCGTTTTTCATCGTAATGGAAACAGAAACTTAACACTAGTGGAGAAAATAATGGGAAACTTTATATAGACGTCTGGGAAATTTAAAATGAAAATTAAACAGCATCGCAGGAAATTTACGCCTGCACAAATAACTAACGCTATTAATTCATTTTATAACCGATTAGCGTATTGTTTAGAAGTTAATGGTAGTAATTTTGAGCATTTATTAAGTTGAAATAAAAATTAATTTTTAATTAAATGTATTTTTAGGTAATAAAGTAATTAAAACTGTATAATAATCTATATATAAATTATTTTGTGTCTTAGGGTCATGTTAGAATTATACTGAGATACAATTTGAATTTTTCTTCTTTTTGAAATATGACAGTTTGATGACTTTCACAATTATGCCCTATGTCCAGTTCTAAAAAAACGGGATAATACATTGTTGTCAATCACTTTAAATGTACCTATGGTAATGACACAGTCCACTGATAAAAAAAAAACTCTCGGTATATTATACTTTACCTTTGAAAATACGTTTTCTTATGTTCATGGATTAATTTATAAAATTCCTGTTCGCATTGTGGTTCCGTGATCGCAACGAGTTCCAGTAATTTACTTCTTTGTAAAGATTTTAACACATAATTATTATTATTTAATCTGAATATCGACTTTAATGCAACATCACTATATTGCTCACTTTTGCTGAATAATGTATGATTTAATTGACTCAAAACTTTCCCTACAAGAATTACAAGTTGTATATATGAATTTTTATATTAATTTATAACTTACTGATATAGACTCCCAGTAGGGCGCTATTTTTATCTACAGAAGTTTGCAGTTTGTCAATTAAAGTACTGTAAGTTGGATCGCGAGAAAGGACCCCGCCTATCGTGTCAGAATAATCTAATAGTTGTTCTAAGAACACTAACACATTACTTGTTAATTCGTGTACAGTACCATCCGGTGGCAATTGAGCTACAGATTCTGAGCGTAAGTTTTCTATGAATTCTTCCAAGGCCCTTGCACCCTGAAATATAAAAAAAATGTTTATTTCATTTTTCTCGAAAATTAAAACATTTGACATACTGTCTTGCGCAAAGTATTTAATATAGAAGTAAACTTCGACCGTACTGTAACATCACATTCTTCCATGGTTCTTTCAAAATCAGGTTTCAGAATAGAAAGTTGTTTAATTATTGGAAAAACTACCAAGACAGCAGCGTAATCATGTTTACTGATACAGCGCTTTGCTCGAGATGCAATATTCTAAAAATATATATGAGTATAAAAATGTACTATTTATTGAGATATAATTACTTCTCCATCCTGGACAATAACATCCATAGCTTCTCGAATTACAAGCTCAAATACCCTGGGCTGATGAGGCAATGGAATAATTCCTCGCATAAGACCTTGCTCAATTTGCATTAAACGATGAAGAGCTACTACACACACTAAATAGTTTTCCATTTCTTGTTCATTGTCAACTTCTTCTCCGCTATAATTTGTATCTAATACGAAATATATCGTCAAAGCTGTATACTTTATATTATTTATAAAAATATCTTTAGTAGCTTACAAATCGTTAAGTAAAACAAATTTTAATAAAAAGTTATAACGAATCAAAATTTTATGACTTAATTACTGCTTATTGTAAAGCAAGGATTTTTAATGGCCAGAAACCGGGGCCAGGAAATCTGTGGATCAAATTTGATTTGAGTTTCGATTCAAGTTCCGTAACTTTGCTTTGACACCGGTTCAGCTGTGATTTTTTTACTTTCGAATCCAGTTTCAAAACATATATATATATACGTTTATATTTTTCATACTTTTACAAGATTATTTTTACTACGTAGGTGTAGGTTTACATTTTTCTGTGACAGTTACTTATATATTTCAAAAATACTTGTTTTTTTTGTAGATACTTAATATTTTAAAGCCCGTAAAAATTATTTCGGCTTATGGTTTATAACGAAAGGTTCAAATTCAGATTCATGTTTGCTAACCTTGAAATGTTTCTTTTCAATGGGGGTTTCCAAGACAACGCCTTTTTAAAATATATATTCTGCATATCAATTTTGGTCGTTAGTATATTGTAATAAAACTAAAATAATATATAATTGTTGAATACTTTATTTAAAAATGGAAATTAAAGTTTTATTTAAATGACCTTGTGACGTCATTCCCCTGATCAGTGTTGCCAACTGTAAGTACATAAGTTTTAATTTCACCGGTTCGCAACACTGCCTCCGATAGCTAGCTTCATGTGATAAAATGACAGTGCAAGCTCGATTTCATTTAATTTTAAAATATATGAGAACACACACACGTGGTAACTGGTAAATGCATCTATCGAAAGCATGAATCACGAAAGCAGGTTATGTTTATATTCAATGCTTGAATTTACGCGGTACTCGTAGCCTAACTTCACTTCAGATTTTTAGCTACTTATAGTTCTATCTCATAGCGCACATGGACTATCTTTTTCTAGTCAGGGGAATGACGTCAAACCCATTGTCCGTAAACTTTATTAATTTTTTTCTCGGATACTATCAACTTTTTGGAAAAATAAAAAAATATAGGTCCAATATTTTGTTTTAAAGTTTATCATATAAAAAAATCAAAAAATCTTGGAAACCCCCATTTGGTTCAGGTTCGGGAAAAACATTACTTTTCGGTTTTAGTTTTGAATTCTGTTCTACTTCCAGGTCCCTAGCTAGAAATATGAAATTCGGGAATCTTGCAAGGAACGCCATTGCAGTGTAAAAAAAAAACAGGAAATTCGAGCTCAATCGAATTAAGAGAAATTACTTTTAAAAAAGCAGAAAGAATATGTATAATAATGAATATGAATAAAGAAACGAAATGATATAATTAAAATAAATAAGGGGGATTTCTGTTATAGCGTAATGTCATATATGAATTTTATCAAATTTTTGATTGGCGAGTGAAATTGCCGCCAATACCTCTGACGAATGAACTTGAAAAGCAGTTTCGCACTGTTGGTAATGGGGAAGTTTAGTGTAATTGAAAATACATGTAAAATATTTTTTAATCGCAAGTATATGATTAATTATATCTTAAAATTAATTGAAAGTTAAAATTATGTTCCCATTTATTTATAATTAATGATTTCTCATCTACGCTTGCGTAGAAGGGATGGCGAGCACAAAACATGGCGAGACCTGACTCTTAGAACGTAGTTCATAGATTGAGGCAAAACTCCATATTGCCATGGGAACCCACCGCGCGTTATTTCAGATAGACTATACGTTCTCCGCGAACTTCTGTGACGTAATATTTGTATAAAATTTCATTTCAATATAATATAGAATATCAATTTTGACTGATAATATATGATAAAATAAAAATAAAACGCTAATCTTTCCCATTTGCGGACCCAGATATGTATCGCAATTATCTCAAATTATATCATGTTTAATACCATGAGTTTATTTTAACATGAAACATAGGCTTTGTCGTATCTATGGTTACTAACTTTGTTGACAGCAACGTATCAAAACGTTCGTTTTAAAATGAAACATAGCAGATATAATGTTGAGGTTAAACTATATTTTAAATAATTTTTCATAAATTAACCCATTCACTGTCAAACCTATTCTGTAACACAGTGGTTAATTTTTATCCAGTTGCTAAAATTTTTAACAAATAAAATCAAACAATACAAGTGATGTTTTGTTGTTTTCTCCAGTGCTACCTATTTTCATTGGAGATAAAATTAACCACTGAGTTACAGAATAGGGGGGAATATCCCCGGCGGTTATAAAACTCAATTTGATTTTTTTAGTTCTTTTATACATTGAGACTAACATTAAATTCTTTCGATTTTAATGGTCCCCATCCCCAGTAACAAAAAAATCAAGAGGTGTCAAGCATGAAGTCAGGAGATCAGTCACAGGTTGACAGTTAATAATGACGTGAACTTAATAACCTTGTTTTAGTTAAAAAAAGAACACTCTAATACATTGCTATCAAATTCGTACCTATGACTATGACAAATCCCATGTTTCCTGTTAAAATAAACTTACCTTCCTATAATAAAATTTCAAACTAGATATTCATATTAATATATGTATAGTTTTATAAAGTCTCATAATATTAATATATATATATATATATATATATATATATATATATATATATATATATATATATATATGATCCTATTAGCAGTAAAAAATACCTAAATGTGTTGATGTACGTCTAGTTCCTAACGAAAGACCAGTTGAATGTTCCAATGTTTGTGAAGCTTTTATTAACATTCTGTTGGCTTTCTTTTCAAATCTGAATAGACAAAATATTATTAAATTTTAAAATATAACCGAAATGTAATACGTACACATGTTGCAGGCGTCTCGTTGAAGGTTTCCTGTTTGCTTCATGTCTGGTAGGAAATTTAGCTCTCTTCAAAATCAAAAAAGAATAATAATTCTAAATATTTGACAAAGCAAAATGTAACTTACAAGCATTGGTGAACTCATATTTAACTGCAATCCTTGTACACTTCCTCCACTTACAGATCTTTGATGTTCTTTCAACATTTGTAAAGATCGAATTAAAATAGAACCACGAATTTTTCCATACACTGTCATAAACTCATCTCTGCTGTTTAAAATTAACCAATCCGCTATTCTCTCTAAATCCCTTACTACATTTTCTGGAATTTGAGGTGCAGGTGCGTCGTAACCAGGAGTATCTTTAAATAAAAATAATAAGACAGCAAGTGTAAATTATTTTATACGGTGTATTAATTAAAAATAAATGAATAATATAGAAAATACAAAAATTAATTACCAACTTTTAATAATCTGTAAAAGTGAATAAGTTTCATTTATATTGGTTATTCATAGTGGTAACTACGAAATTCGAACAAAATCATAATCTACCAAAAAAATTATGTTTTTATTTATTAAAATAATTTCTTTGTAATTTTGTCTGAGTTATTGCTATCACATTTTACAAAACATGCTAAATAAAATCTGGTTAGTAACTTTGATGTAAATTAATTTTTATTCACAACTTTATGTAAAACATTTTTAGATAACTCTGATTGAGGTAATGGTTGGCCCGTGGTGAAACATGTTTGACAATTGAATAATACTCCCTGAATTTAATTAAGTAAGAAATACTTGGTTGTTTAACATTTTTTTATGTTAACGACGATTGTTTCGATCTCGGGATCATTATCAAGTTACGATATTCGTATCGTAACTTAATAATGACCGCGAGGACGAAACAATCGTAGTTAAAATTAAAAAATGTGAAACAACCAAGTGTTTTTATATTTAATTCAATTGTAAATAACGACGGTCCGGTTTTTAATCAACAACTTTTATATAACAACTTACCATCATCCATATTCATAATATTTAGTAGAGCCACTGGTAACATTGGCTTGGAATGTTTCGATAATAAATCTTTAAATTCACGTTGAAGTGTATCTCCTCCCGTTGTAAATAGTGAAGTCTAAAGTAGTTAATAATAAGAAAAATAAAATTATACCTAATATTTAAATACATACAACATTTTCAAGTTCTACACTTTCCGAATTATTTCTTTGAAAATACAATGTTGCTTTATTTAAACGATTCATAGCTTGAAGAAAAGCTTCTAACCCTGATCCTTCCATACTTGGGCCTCTTCTGATTATATCCTCAACTTCATGGCAAACATTATAGTAACCAATCACATTATCCAAAGATTGTAATGTAAGTTCGATGTCTAAAAAATTGAAGAAAGTATATATATGATAACTTTTCTAAAGGTCATAACTTACTGTATTGACATCGTCGTAGATTTTCAGTCTCATTGTACACTGGAAGTATAGTTTCTTCTAATTTCGATAATCTTTGTTCAAATACATTTAATATTTTGTCCATTCCTTGTGTCAATTGTGCACTTTTTGATATTCGCTCTTTTAGCAGTGTTAAATTTGCTTGTTCCTACGCCCAATGAAATATTTATTGTTATCATAAATCTTCATTTACATTTCAAAACATACCTTTTCATATTTACTCTCTATATCTAATTTTTTTTCTTCTATATAATGCATTTTGTATAAATTGAATCAAGGATTTTATGAAATGTCAATTTTGACAACTGTCCGAACAACTGTCATATTAGTTCAAAAGTAAGTCAACGGATGGCAGCAAGTGCCAATTTTAAAATCATCACTGTACATTTCACCATGTGATAATTTATTTCACCATATCATTATAAATTTCAGTGCAGTTTCAACATTCGAATGTTCACACTAAAACTTTTTTTAAAACAGGTTTCATTCCGTACTACCTTTAGGTATAATTCGAACTTTTCTAAATCTAACCTTAAACAATTATTAGAAAGTATGCCGAAAGAACCAAAACATATAATTCAGGCTCAAAAGCAACGCATGAAAATCAAAGAAAAATTTCAAAAGTATGTACCTGGAAAAGTTACACTTCAAGTGTTGGGAACTGGAGCTGAAGGGGCTCCGAAATCTTTATACATGTTTACAGATCAGTCCAGGTTTGGAAATATTCACATATATACTATAAATATACTTTATACTTTTATTTTAGATATCTCTTTAATTGTGGGGAAGGTACACAAAGACTTGCCCATGAACATAAGATGAAACTGTCGAAATTGGAACATATATTTATCACTCATCCGACATGGGAAAATATTGGTGGATTACCGGGTGTTTCTTTAACAATTCAGGATGTTGGAGTACCACAAATAACTCTTCATGGACCTGAAGGACTGGTAAGTTACCTAACATTTTTGTTTTAACAATTACATTTGATAATTTATGAAATTACAGGATGAATTATTTATAGCAACTAGACGTTTTGTTGTACTGAAAAATCTTACTGTAAAAATGGCAGAATGTACTCCTACGCGGCAGTTTGAGGATAATGTTATGACGGTTACTTATGTCCCTATCACTAGATCTGATATATTGGACACCGTTGATTCGGGTGAAAATAATGAAGAAAATGAAAAATCTGTACAAATAAGTGAAGAAAAAGTTGATGCCGGTACATCAACTCGTAGTGAAAAGAAGCGAAATAGACGTAGGTCGATGTCATACTGTCCGGAGATTAGTGATGATGATACAGACTACTATGCCCATGAAAGTAAGCAAAGAGGAAGACGTAGAAATCGCAGTAGAAGTAATAGAAGACGTTGGCGATCAGGTGCCTTCCTTTCCTTTATCCTTTTATCATATCCACATTCCATAAATACCTTTAATTTATAAAGAATGTTTCTATACTTACGGATCAACACCAAAAGCTATCAACGCTATTACTTTATTATAGTTACAAAAAATACTATAGAAAAAAGTTACATGAGACCAAGGGGGACATCATATTAGAGAACCAGCGGTTCTCAAGTTCACAAAGTTATAATTTTTTAAGTAGGAGTTTACATATTTTTATGCCAATTTGATTTCATATTTTTTTCTGAATTCAACCATGTGTTAGTTTTATATCCTTAAATAATAAAAATATAGAAAAAATGCAATTGAAATTTAAATAAATATTAATTTTTATTATTAATGTATAAAATGCTTTGGATGAAAATAATCTCAAAACACAAATAATAACAATTTACAACAATTAGCACGTTAATTAAAACGGCGATGGGAGGAATGTTACATTCTGTATATACCACAGGCTGTGATTATAACAGAACATTTTTTAAGTCTTAAAATTATGAATGATTTATTGAAAGTACAAATGTTTAGTGCCACTGATTCGATTGCTTTCATAAAAACAAACAAATTTGATGTGGACACCACATAACTTCCTTGTACGCTAAGTCATACTTTTTTTACTGCACTTCATTTAAACTTATTTCACTTGAAAGTGAGATCATTCTACAGCTAATTATTATTCGACTTCCATTCGTTTCATTTCTTTAAATTTCTCTTAGAAATGGATCATCTTTTGTAAAATTTTATTACTTTAAAATGTTTAACAGTATTCCTTATTGCATTCCACAAAATTATTTTAATCACTCAAGAACTTGCAAAACAAGAAATATTGTTTTCATTTATTTCATACATATTTCTCACAAAATATATTCTGACTGTTGTCAATACTAAATTATTGTTTTTATTAAGTTTTTACCGAAAGTAAACAGCCCTTTTGAAAAGTCCGATAGGAACAAAAAATGGAGATTGTAACTAGATGTTATAGCAATCCTACAAACAAAATTTCAACATTTTATCGTTTTTGAATTATGCGATGTTTTTTTAAACATTAAGTTAATTAAGAGTACTAGAAATCAGGGCATGTAACTGGTTAAAAAAACGGTTAATAAAAACCGGTAACCGATATTTTGAACGAAAATGGCGAACTTTAACCGTAACTTTTTAAGGCCGAAAATACCGATAACCGTTAACCAAAAAATAAATAAACCGGTTTTAGCGAACATTAACCTTTATTTTGATATCATTTAACGCGAAAATTTTTAAGTATTTTTTTATATTTGTGTTATATTTTTGCATTTGAATATGAGTCATGATAGTTTCTATAATTTACATTTTATTGGAATCATAAAAGTAGGTATTCTCTTTGTCAGCATTAGGCAACTTTACAAAAGTGAAAAGTGAATTTTTGTGAATTTTCGTTAATTTAACTGCATTCTATTATTTGTTACATTTTTTTCAGAAGATAACTTTTTATTACTTTTTTTAAGAATATATATAATTAACCGGTTTTCGAACCAAAACCGTTATGATGACGTTCTCTATAAGGGTTAACCGTTAACCAGTCTTTTTTTCGGTTACATGCCCTGCTTCAAACTTTATCTGAACATTTTTTCTTTATCTATTATAATAAGGGTGTTCCCCCATTACTTACCATTTAATTTTGTTCCATAAGTATAGAATCATTTTTATAATGAAGTGCTTTTTAACACTTACCGTCTCAAGTAATATTAAAACTTAGTCCCCCAAAACTTGGTTGTGCTTGGTCTGTTTTCATTGTTTTTATGTTTTGTTACAAATTTAGATTTAGATTTAGTTTGTCTTTTATGTTATAACATTTTAATTTAAATAATAGAAGTATTCTATATAACATAGCGTAATAGTGCATAAAAATGTAATTTTTGACGTTAAATTCATGATAATTGTTAGAAGACAAAAAAAAATAATTAAATACAATTCTAATTCTACAATTTGGGTTATTGGTACTCATTAAAACTAAATTTGACTGACTGATTTCATTTTAAAAAAAAGTTATGAAATATCTGCAAAAAAAAACTTAAAAAATTGTATTACGTAAAGATCCGTTTGATGTGATGACTAAAATTGAATCAACTTTGTCAAACAAAGACAGGAACTTAAATAGGAAATTTTGTTAAAACCTATTTAGATAAATTTACTCTACGCATGTCTAATTAAAATTAAAAATATGTATTTAATATTATCATTCAATGACATGTTTCTCTAAATAAAAAGAATTTAAGAAAGTATATTCGTATATTGTTGTAGGACGGGTTGGGGACAAATATTAATAAAGTGAATATTTTCAGAGAGTGGCAGGAGATTGCCTGAACCAAAACTCCCAGCTCATTTAATGCAAGAAAATCGTGATCAACGAATTTCTATGTGTTACATTTGCCGACTACAACCCAGACCAGGAGCATTGTCTCTAGAAAAGTGCGTGGAAGCGGGAGTGCCACCAGGACCTCTTCTAGGACAGCTCAAGGCTGGAAAGGACATCACACTTGATTCTGGTGTTGTAGTCAAATCAAAGGACGTGTGTTTACCTGATGACCCAGGGCCTGTTTTAATCGGTATGTATATAACAATTCATGATTATTTGTTTGTTCAGAAAATAAGAAATTCTAAACGACAAATTTTCCGCAACAAAATATTTACGCAGGTGTTGAGTGTCTTGAGTATATCTACATGATTTGTGAATATATCCAAAGTTGTTGGGCTTAGTTTGTATAATGAAGTGCTTGTGTCTGTTTTGATGTAGTGAATGTTGGACTTGGATACAAAAATTTATAAGTAAGTAGACCACCGTAGAAATTAAGTATTTGTGAGGTTTCTGGGTATATCAGAAAAAATGGGGAGATTCTTTGGTATATGAAGAGAGAAGTGAAATGGTTCTGGCATCTGGAGAGAATTGCGAGTGATTTGTTAAGAGTGTATCAGACGTATGCACATATCTGCAACTGATTTAACAACAGTTTCTGCGACAAGCTGTTATAAGACGTATGCAAGATTGCACAAAATTCAGTATTTTTTTATTTTGAAGTTGGTACTTATGGTTTTAGTTGCTTACAATTATAAATTGTTAAATGAAAATTGTATTGTATTTTACCGAAATAATATTGTAAATTATTTTTGTGCAACCGGACGCGAAATAAGCATTTCGCAGCCGCAATACAGTTATAGTTCTAGCGGCCGCCAAATCCAATTTCCAACTATAACGGCCGCGAAAATGGATAAACAATCACTATGCAATCACTTTAACACTTGAGAATGGAAGTACTTGTCAATTCCATAGCTACCTTAAAAGCTAATTTTCAATTTACAATGAAACTGTTTAAAATTAATAAAATTTGTAATTATATATATTTTATGGTTGCACAAAAATATTGTGTACACCTTGTCCGCGAAATCCTTTAGAGTCCTTGAGATTGTCTTGCCTCGTTCGCAAACAGCCTCGGCAACAATTTTTCTCGCGGAACGCTAAAGAGCGATTTCGCGGCCTTGGTACACAAATAACTATTTTGTGCAACTGGACGCGAAATAAGCATTTCGCAGCCGGAATACAGGCCGCGAAATTGGATTTCGCGGCCGCTATAACAACAACGGCCGCGAAAATGGATAAACAATCACTATGCAATCACTTTAACACTTGAGAATTTAATTACTTGTCAATTCCATAGCTACCTGGAAAGCTAATTTTCAATTTACAATGAAACTATTTAAAATTAATAAAATTTGTAATTATATATATTTTACGGTTGCACAAAAAATATTGTGTACACCTTGTCCGCGGCCGTGGTATACAAATAACTATTATTTGTCATTTGGTAGATGTATTCATTTTTTTTAAATTTGTAGTAGGAATTCCTCTGTTGCCATAACTCTTTGTCATTGCTCATTACATCTATCATGATGTTATAAAATTCTTCATTTTCCATTTTTACTGCCATTTTTATACTTGCACTGCTAACCAAGTATTCAAAACAAATGTTAAACAGTCTAGAGTATTTTTCCCCCAAACAATTTCAAATGCGCATCTTACAAGTCACAGGTATATCACAAAATGTAAAACTAGTTTTATGAAAATAGCCGCGCTATCACACGTCAAAAGTTGCCCGAAATGCTTGGGGTTGCAGATTATATCGGATAAGTTGCAGTTATTTGCATATGTGTGATAAGGCCTTTATATAAACGCTGTATGCGTACTAATAAAGTAATAAGGCAGAAATAGGCTCGTTAACCAATGTTAGAGAAATGATAAACGTTTACACCACAGGTTTACACTAGTGGCGTATGTTTGTTCTAATAAGTACGACGGTAAAAATAACCTATATTTTCTATTATTTGAAAATCAGGTAACGTCTATAAAATTCATACTTATTTTAAAAGTTATGATTTTTTTCTTGTAGTTATGGTAAAAAAACTTGTATCGTGTCGAACTTTCTTCAAATTTCAAAATAACATAACCTAAACAACTAAAATGTCACTAGCACAAAACAAATGTCACTATTATTTGTGTTGTGTTTAGGTCTATGTTCACGACGTCAATGTGCGTGCGCGTGCGCCAAGCGTAGTGCTACATACGTCACGTATATATTATTTTCATATATGAGCAATAAATAATTTAATATATATATATATATATATATATATATATATATATATATATATTATTTTATAGCATAATGATAGTTACATCTAAAATACAAATTTTTTAAAAATTATAGTAAACTAGAGAAGTATGCCTGGATTGGAGTATGTAATAGAAGATGATTGTTGCTTGAATTGAAAATTGTGTGATTTTATATACGTATATAATTAACATATTACATTGGAATATTATGCCAATCATTTACATAAATTTGTTGCGAAAATCGCTAATTTGTCGAATTGAAAAATACCACCCACAAAAGTTATTAAACCTGTACATTTGTCATAACATTTGTTAAATGTTTATTAGTATATATTCGTGCACCAAATTATAATTTTCAGTTGTGGACTGCCCTACAAGTGACTACTTGGATTCTCTGGTTCATACAAAAATTTTCGCTAATCATCAATCTTCAGCACAATTTGACGATGATTTGGCATATATTGTGGTTCATTTCACACCGTCTGAAGTTATGAATGATATAAGGTAAAATTGTATTTCAAAAATGGTAATATTAAGATTATTTTAATAAATAACCGATGGAAAAATGAGTTCTAAAAAGACAATAATGAATTTTTGAAACTGATAAAATCATATGACAACGCATACGCTCTTCTGAGATCTCATATTGTATTCTTTTTTGTCAAAAATAATAAGAGTATTATAATATTATACAGGTGAGTCATCGAAATGCCCATCTTCGATATCTCCCTTATCGTTAGAAAAACAGCATAAATTTATTAACAGAATTTATACGTCCACTCGAGGAGCATAAAGTAAAATTATTTTTACATATACAGGGTGTTGCATAACGGCTAGAATTGTTTGCCTTTTTTTAAATGGAATACTCTATATATTTTTATATTTTTCCAATTGTATTTTATTATCCTGTACGGATATAAGAATTTCGTTGTAATTTTCCTCGGTGTTGCCAAGTTATTTCGTTTATTCCCTAAAAATGACCAAATAATTGCATTGCTTTATAAAGACGTACTGAAGTTATTTTAATAGTAAAAATTAAGATTTTTTTTTCTGTACAACTGTAACTATAGTCTATGCTCTCACATAATTTTTTTTTTAATGTAATTACATAGGTGTTCAAAAAAGCGAACTACGTAAGATACAAGCATCATTTTATTACTTTTCTTTTCATTTTAATTATAATTTCTGTACATTTTGTTGTAGAAAAAATATTGTTTGTATTTCGAGCTTGAACTGTATTTTTGTACGTTTGAATGACTTTGTTGACTCAGCAAGACTCGTCAAAAAAGTAACATTTTCACCTACTAAAAACACCGTCACGCTCTTAATACAAAAATAACTATATAGTAAGTAGTCTGTGATAGAAGTGACTACTTCTTCCATTGTTTTTGGTTGGAGAAGTAAAATGAATGGGAAAAGTTCGTAGATTATATAAAAACTGTGTCAATTTTGACAAATTTGTTTAAACACTTAAGTTTTGTGTACTTTTTGTTTCATTATTATTATTATTATTTTGAAGTTATTTAAAATTTTATTCTCATCAATAAATTTTGAAAATGTTTATAAAACAGCAAACAAATTACTGTGAAACAATTTAAATTTATATTTTTATATCAGGGGGCTATAATATCTTTATAAAATATACAAATTGGAATAACAAAATAAATTTTAAATTAGCTTTTTTTGTATGATTATTTTATTAATAGTATTTATATTCAAATGAAAATTATTTAATTCAAATTTACTTTTTAGTATTCAAATAATAATTAAATTGAAGCAAAGTTGCCGTATTTCTAAGAAAAAATATCGTACTTTACACTTGAGAGAATTACAGGCTTTTCTCGATGAGAGAAGGCCGTACTAATGTACTATATATCTGTAACATCCTATTATATTATATTATTTTGTCTCATATATGTTATATAACCTGATTAAATTTATTATAAACTGTGAATGTATTTTGTAGATATAAAACTTGGGTAGATAAATTTTCACCAAGTACACAACATTTGGTTCTGAATGATGTAAATACTTGTATGGGAAGCATTGCAGTACATAGAATTCAATATAAATTGAATATGTTACATGAAGATATGTTCCCGCTATTGGGCGATACGGGTACAAGTATTGCTAATGAAAATGTATAATCCGAAATAATTTTTTTGAAAGCGTAGTTCACAGTAATTCATTTTTAGCAAGTTGTTACTACACCAGTCCCGAAGAAAATTAAAACAGAAAATCAAACAAAGGGTTGTGAAACAACAAATATGATTGACAAGCTATCTATGAAATCTCCAGTTCCTGACAACTCGTTTGTGTATCCTGGTACATTTTGCAATATATTTTTGCGACCAAAAAAGGGCATAGATAGGTAAAACTGTTTTATAGTGTTATGTGAGTATAATTATAAAACAATACTTTTTCTGAAGGTCAGATGAATTACATCTTGCGCCTTCAGAGTATACAGATGAAACAGTTTCAATTGAAGGATTTCCAAATGCTCTGCAACAATTAAAATCACAATTATGTTTGAATAATAAGGTAAAATATATACTTGTATTTATAGTTATTCAAAAATACAAATTTTTAAGATATACAAAATGGTGTTAACACATAAACACCCGCCCTGTAATTTATTAATATTTTATACAGATGTCAATATATATCTACCACTGATCATATAAAACGAGATTGCGTATCAGTCATACGGGCGCGTTCCCAATTGAACATCACCATGTTGGTCAAAATTGAGCTTTTGGTACTCCAAAATGCCGTTTGACATTCAGCGCAAACCGCTCAATTTCTTTAGCTGACTGAGCGCTCAGTGATCGTAGTGTAATGCAAGGCTGAATTCTAATGGCTTTAAAATTGTTATTTTAAAAGACATGGCTGTGAACGCAATAAATTTATTACTTTAGGCCGAAGATGATGACCAATTTATTTCAATATGGTTCTGAAATATTATTGAAAAAATTGCTTAACTATTAAACGATTATTAAAATCATAACGGATCGTTGTGTATTCCTCCGATGACATTTTAATTAAATGTCAAGCCTACCGCTCACAAGTTTTTCAGACCGATCACTGAGCGCTCTATCTGAGTAGTAGTGAATAACTGTATTCTGCTGTTACAGTGAGCGCTCACATGCGCTGAATACGCCCATTGACAATCGAATCTAACCTGAACCACAGAATAGTTACATACAGAAGCGACACTCCGTGTCGGTACCTTTCATGTTCCCCTATACAGTTCTATGACCTTGAAGCATTGTGTAGACCTTTCAATTTGTGCTCTTCCTCTAACTCTCTCTAAGATGAGAGGAAACTTTCCGATGTTAAACAATGAGCCATTTAAATTTGTGCACATTCTCCATCTCTCTCTAATTTTCGTTTCTCTGTCTTACTGTCGCTTCTGTATAAACCTATTCTGTGCCTGAACTAATCAAACCTGAACTAACCCAACCTAACCTAATTTAATCGAACCTGACCTAATCTAACCTTACCTAAGCTAAACTGATCTAACCAAATCTAACCTAACCTATCCTAATCTAACCTTAACTGACCGAACTAATCTAACCTGACCTAACCTAACCTACTCTAACATGACCTAACCTAACCTGACTTAACATAATCTAACTTAACCTAATGTAACCTAACCTAATCTAATCTAATTCTGCAGTCACGGGTACACACACACATACACAATACATTAAATGATTATGCATTATTGCTTCTTTGCTTCTATTTGTACCCGTTCTTTAATTTAATTTAAATCATAAATTTATAACTCTATACCTATTTATACAGACTTCTACTTAATATAAAAAAAATCTTTAAATAAATAATTACATCAAATTAATTAATAGTACATTTATGTATAATATTTTGGTGCGCTTTTGTAATGTTCATTTGGAGCACTTCTGTAACAAAAAATACAATTTGATGCGCTTTTGTCATATGCCGGTAAACTGCTGTCTTATTCTCCTACGTGACGTCAGTGATATGGCGTCATTACATAAATTTTTATCAAATGCTAATTTCGGTGAATTATAAGAAAATATATCGCTTTTGTCATTATTATTGGTAATCACAATGGTTAACTTTTAGTATTTATACTTTTCTTCCTTCAATTCTACAGTGGTCATATAGCCTAAATGTAGCTGATACCAAATCCAGTGTCCTATAGAGATCAGTAATGTCTACACATTTATGTGGAGAAACTGCACATATATGTACACTGTATTTAATCTATTAGATTTTTACTACTTAAATCTGTTAAACACTTGTAATATTAAAGTTATCGTGGATGAAAAAAATGGTCTCACCCACATATACACAGACAATCGAAAAAATTGCAATATCTAATTCTAAAATTAATCCAAAAATGTTTTACCAAAAATTATTCCTATCTGTATACGGCGGGAGAATAATTATATATACAAATTGAAGTTTAAAATATTACAACTCCAACTCCAACATATGAATAAAGATTATTCTCTGTATAACGTAATAATATTTTAATTTTGAAATTAATTTTACGTAGACATATTTCTTTACTAATATTAGACAAACATTTTTCATAAATTAATTAAATAAGATACAAAATTTTGTATTTAACTATGTATTTATTTAAACAGGAAAATGTGAACAACTATCCACGCATTTTATTCTTAGGAACTGGAAGCTGTATTCCAAATAAAACAAGAAATACAAGTAGCATTCAGGTTCAAATTAGGTAAAAATATTTTTTTATAAATATATATTAGTAATAGGTAGTTTAATTTTCTTACAGTACATAAAATAATAAATTCTAGTGATGAAACTTGTTTTCAGTTATACGGTTTTATCGAAAAGGTTTCAAATTACAAAATTTGTTATAAAAAATATTTATGAATTGAAATGTTTATCATTTTTTTTAAATATTCATGTTCATGAAGTATGGTACAATATAAAAATAATTAAATTTCCAAAAATTAAAACCACTCCTATTAATTACATTAAAAATAAATGTTTTTTTATTAAATTATGTAATTTGTGGGGATGACTACCGAACTAATATGAAATATTAAATTCAACTTTATAAAGAACCCATTTTGCAAAAACATAATTTAATTTATAAAAATATTCCAGCGAAAAGGCGTCATTTCTAATGGACTGCGGTGAAGGAACATACGGTCAAATAGTTCGTTTTTACGGTTATGAGAAAGCTAAACAAATTCTGGTGAATTTAAAAGCCGTATACATATCTCATTTACACGCTGACCACCATATTGGATTAGTTGGTTTATTAAAAGGTCGACGAAGAGCATTTCAAAATTTAAATATACCTTTTGAACCTTTAATTCTACTAGCGCCAAGACAAATTTTGTTTTGGCTTAGTTTCTATCATCGACGATTTGAGGAAATTGACGCTAATTATGAACTCATAGCTAATGGAGATATGGTAAGAATATTATGTACGCTTTAGTCTAAATAGTTATGCTGAGGAATAATATCCGACATTTTAATATATTTTTTTAAATACGAATCGAAAGCTGATATCTCTCTCTTAGTGGTGATTTCTTCAGAGCAAATACTTTAAACTTTAGTGAATTCTTTCTAAAAATAACAGTTTTAAAAATATGTGTATATATTTATTTGAAATTCACATATATAAAACATCAGCTGTAGCTACAATAGAACCAATAGCTATTATAAAATTTTTGTGCTTAAAAATATGTATATGAATAAAATATCACAAAAATTTATTCTCAATTTTTTTAAATTAAATATGTTACTTGCATGTATAACAGGAACTTTCTTCAAATATTTTTTGTTATGTTACAATGTGAAAACCTTATATACCCATGAAGTTTCATTAAAATCCGTTTAGCCCAATTTATTTTATATACACATGCACATATGCATTCGGACGAACGGAATTTATATTTATGTAAATTATTGTTCTTATCTGTATTGGTTCCATTAATATATTTAAACGTCAATAATAAATTCCAAAAAGAAATCAAAATATTAAATTCTGCTGCTTAACGCTACTTTATGTGAAAATTACATTTTAAATTGTTTACACTTTTTTTCGTTAGTTTTTTTTTTGTAACTTAGCGTAATGTATTATTTATGAAATGAATATTTTAGTTTGGCTCAATTATGCGGCTTCTCTGAATAATAGTTGGCTCAATTAATCATAACACAATTGTGTTTCAATATGTAAAAGAATATTCAGATCTATGAAAATAATAAATATTCCATGTTTAAGTCGTTGCCTCGAAGAAGTGCAAGTGGTATCAATCTTTGCTTTAGTTATTATTCCTCTTCATCAAAGCTAACAGTTCCTTCTTTTCTGTAATGTACAATTTATTTTAATATTTTATAGATACTGGGCGATTATAAACTAAACTTTGCTCAAACTGAATTATTAAAAACGTCTTTAGGGATGAATGAAGTTCAAACCGTATTAGTAAGACACTGTCCAAATGCATTTGGAGTTTCCTTTACACATGAAGATGGATGGAAAATGACTTATTCTGGAGATACTATGCCAAGTGATAGACTTGTTAATTTAGGAATGAATTCTGATATTTTAATACATGAAGCAACTATGGAAGATGAATTAGCACATGAAGCTGTTACTAAAATGCACTCAACTACTTCTCAAGCAATAGATATTGGAAAAAAGATGAAAGCCAAACATATATTATTAACACATTTCAGTCAACGATATGCAAAATTACCTAGATTTAATGATAATTTTTCTGAAAATGTTGGAATAGCTTTTGATAATATGCAGGTACATACATATTTTTGTAATTATTTTGTGTTGGTTTGTATATTAAATAATTATTTATAGGTGAAATTAAACGATTTGCCGTTAGTGCCACTGCTCTATCCTGCCTTACGATTAATGTTTGCGGAACATTATGAAGAACTGGAACACAAAGCCGTGAAGAGACAAATGAGACAAGAAAGAGAAGAATCTTTAGAACGATCAACTTCTAAATAATAAATTTGTTATTGTAATATTGACATTTTTCTTAATAAATATATTTAAATATTACTATGTACTAATTTTCATACCTTTGTTGTAATTATTACCATTAATTTGAAAATATAATATTCAAATTAACCGCCATACTACTTTATATATTATTTACCATTTCAAATTCCAATTTTGTAAGTAATATTGTTTAGTGAAAAATAATAATTTTAATTTAAAAAAAGTATGAAATAAAATTCATGTTAGTTTATTGTTCATTTTAGACCTTTTTAACAAATGTCACTTTATCATGCCTAACATCACGTTACTGCTGATTCTGCCATTTACTTCCGGTATTTGCTAGTGAACGCACGCGGATATTTAGAGCAGCAACTTAGGAATTAATAATTTTTTAGTTTTAATAACGAATAAAAAGTGTAGAAAACCTTTACAAAATGTCTAATAATACAGCACCAGATTCCTGGGAACAACAAGCAGACAGTGGACCGGGTGAAACATCGCCTTCGGAATCTACAGATGTGACTGCTAAGTTTTCCACGTTGAACGTGAATGCCGTAGAGTTTGTGCCTTCTTTCGGTGTCAAGACCACTCAGGGTGA
Organism: Stenolophus ochropezus; assembly: GCA_035578165.1. Lineage (NCBI taxonomy): Eukaryota > Metazoa > Arthropoda > Insecta > Coleoptera > Carabidae > Stenolophus > Stenolophus ochropezus. The sequence continues at coordinate 25,592,859 of JAQOWZ010000017.1, forward strand.
TGACCATAACTCTCCAACAAAATCTCAAAAATCAGAAAGTTCTACTAATTCACCAGATCAAAGCCCAGTTGTAAATGGTACGTGTCTTGAATCAGCACTTTTACAAGTTTTTGATTGTTTATTTTTTTGTCAAAAATAATTATTTGGTGATGATTGCTCCACTAATTTTAATTATTTTTATAACAAATTTAATCTATTATTATTTTATGCGATTTGCTCTCTTATAAAAGTATGTTATCATTTTATGTATAACCAAAGACTATATATTACTAAAAATATAATTAGTTCAAAATAATAAATGAATGATCGGATTTAAATAATTATATTACTAAAAGTAGAATGGAAGTGTAATTATATATTTGTATAAAAGTGATGTTTTAAGTATTCCATATAATTTTGGCATATGTCATCAATGTCATATACGTAATCAAAGAACCGGAAAAAACCAACCATTTAACGGGACATTTGGAATTCAATTTATTTTATAAATAACAAATAAACCTTTTTTGTTTAAAACATACTGATTCCATTTATTTTTTTAATTTAATGTTAATATTGCATGTATATTTCACTTCGATTCTACTTTCTTTTGTTGAGTGTTTATGATATCTGTAATGAATGAATAATCTGTAGGTGGAGGAATTGACAATGCGGAGCCAGTCTCACGGGTGGCAGGGGTGGAAGATCCGCCCCCTTTGCCGCCAGCTGCAGCTCCAGTGGCACCCGTTGTGGAAGACAATTCGCCTACCGCCCCGGTCGACAGCTGGGAAGCTGAAGCAGAAGATCCAATTCTCACGCCTGATCAAGACGAAGACGAGGAAATTGTAGAAGGTGATGAAGAAGTGGTTAAAATACCCAAGAAGAAATCTGTTAAAGCGGAAGAAACTAAAAGCAAAAAAGAACATGTCAATGTTGTCTTTATCGGACACGTAGGTAAGAAACTGTTTCGATATAGTTGTATGATGTTTGATAAATAATCGTTACTACAAAAATATATCTCATGAAAAAGTGGGCCATGGACCTTCAATATGGAAAATCTGTCTTGTTTTTTCTTTTGTTAAATAAAACTTTCCAATTTATTTTACAAAAATATTTTAAATACAATTTGTCGATAATAATAAGCAAAATAAAATTTAATGTTATATATTATTCAGTTATAATGAAATTAAAAAAAATATATAAACAAATGTATGTTCAAATTTCATTATTTTTCAATTGTTAAGCATTTGTTTGTAATTTTGTTTCATTTCCAGTGTCATCACAATAAATCTATATAAAACATCAAATTAGAGTATATACCTAAGTATAAAAACTTTTAAAATAAAATCTGATCAGTGATTTATGTTTAAAATTTAATTATCTATAAGTTTTATTTAAAACATTTTTGGCTAAAATTTATTGAGAAGCTACGTAAGAAAAACCAGATTTTCGATATTAAATCCGTATTTTTAATTAGCACACTGTGTGTAAATCAGTTTAATACAATTGCAGTAGGTTGAAAGTCGTGATAATGTATTTATTTAAGATGCGGGGAAATCAACTATTGGCGGTCAAATAATGGCGTTAACTGGCATGGTAGACAAAAGAACTTTAGAAAAATACGAACGTGAAGCCCGTGAAAAGTCTCGGGAATCATGGTATCTCTCTTGGGCACTCGACACCAATCAGGAAGAACGTGACAAGGGCAAAACAGTGGAGGTTGGTCGCGCCTATTTCGAAACTGAACGGAAACATTTCACCATCCTTGATGCGCCCGGCCACAAAAGTTTTGTGCCGAATATGATTGGAGGTGCAGCGCAAGCAGATCTTGCTGTTCTTGTAAGACAAAATTAATTTATTTGGACTTGATTTAAATAAAAAATTATATTGTAGGTAATATCTGCACGTAAAGGAGAATTTGAAACTGGCTTCGACAGAGGTGGGCAAACACGCGAACACGCTATGTTAGCGAAAACAGCCGGTGTGAAGCACTTAGTGGTGCTAGTAAATAAGATGGATGATCCTACGGTCAACTGGGACGAAGGTCGCTACAACGAATGCAAAGATAAGATTCTTCCGTATCTTAAGAAACTTGGCTTTAATCCCGCCAAGGATCTTACCTTTTTACCATGCTCTGGATTGTCTGGTGCTGGCCTTAAGGAACCTATTGACGACAAAATTTGTCCTTGGTATAAGTAAGTAAATTTATTATATATTCTATAATAAGCAATAAAGTATAAAAAAATCCATTAAAATTTTGATCGGTTGTTGATTTTAATTTTCTGGTCGTTCAGTAATTCTTTGCAATTCCTAATATTAAAAACTTCATATATAAAATATATGAACGCGCAACGTATGAATTCACAAAATTGACATTTTATTATAAGACATCTTCAATTTTAATAAGAAAATAAGAAATGTAATCAATCATAGATCAATTTACACATAACCACTACCCAAGCTGTCTCTAAAACTTAAAAATTCATAAAACTATTAATACGCATGATCAGAATTCGAAATACTTGCTACGTGGCCATAATTGAGAGCAGTTCCGTTGGAATTTGAATTATTTGTTCTGAATTATCCGAACAGTTCGAAGAATTCCGAACTGTAAAATCTCCGGGTTCAAACATTTTCATTCAAAAATAATACCTTCTAACTCAGTGAAATAACACATAAGCCACTATTTAATTTCAGTGGAAAAATACATATAAGGCAACTATTTAATCAGGATTACACCTTGGTTCATTTTCAATGCGTCAATTATAGTTTGTAAAATGAAATGTATATGTTTGACTTTGCATACGTGCACTAACTAATCAAACTCTAGTTGAATCATTAAATGAGGGATTTTCTTAACAAGATGACAAATAATTGTAGATATAAGGAAATAAATATACAATAAAATTCTTAAAAATCGATCCAAAATACTTCAAAATTTTGGATCTCTAAGCCAGAGGCAAGGAATTTGTTGAGTAATTTTTAAATTGGTTAATAATAAAGATAACTAATGCGAACTAGACTAATATTTTAAGGATATTTTTTATATAGAAGGATTAAAACCGGTTGACACTGATCGGTGTAGGATTTTAAAATGTTAAAATTTCAGTTCATGTTCTAGTTCAGTTAGAATTCCTTGTGTTTTATATTTTTTTGTAGAATTATTTCGTATTGTTCTTTGTTCTTGATATCTTGGTGATGTTTATGAAACTATTTTGAATTTTATCTTTTAATTTCGTGACCTCTCGTTTGTTATGACAATGCTAATCATTTATTTATACTTTTACATACTAAAATATTAATTGTGAATATTTAACTTTTAGTGGTCCAGCATTTATTCCATTTATCGATCAACTGCCGTCTTTGAATAGAAAAGTAGATGGACCTTTTATAATGCCAATTGTAGATAAATATAAAGACATGGGTACTGTAGTGATGGGTAAAGTGGAAGCTGGAGAATGCAAAAAAGGACAGAATTTAATGGTCATGCCCAATAGAGTAAGTATACAATTTATATATGTACATTGTCGTATAAAAAATGAAGGAATTTGACTTTTTAAGCACTTGACAATATTTTTTAAATATTGTTGTTAATAAACACAAACTCGATTATAACTAACTAAAGAAATGAACAAATCTAATAATCTCTATTACATATTTAATTTCCTGTTTCTGCTTTAGATTTTTAAATTTCACCAATTATCATATATTAACTTCTTTAGTAACTAAATCAATATTAATTATACTGAAGACAATTAAATTTAACTTTTCTTTATCGTTTTTAATAATGGACATAACCTTGTATTTGGTCATTTTAACGTAATTTATGAACGTGTAATGATAATTTTCTCATTATAGTATTGGAATCAACACTTTATTACTAATTATTCTAATTCTGAACTGCATCTATATATTTTCTATAATTTAATTTAACATATTTAAAAAGTATTTAAAATACACAGAATTACAATTTTTTAAAATAAATTAACGGTTGTAACCACATCTTCAATTATACTGATGCACTAACCTGTCAGTTTGAGAGATTATTAATTTTAATTTATGTTTTGATAATTTTTTATATTTATTTGAAGTTTTGGTTTACTTGCATAATGCATGTTAATAATAAATTGTAAAAACAATAGTAGGTACTATTATACAAGTTTTATAAGACGGTGTATTATTCCATGAGTTGTTTAGGGCGCGAGGAGTGCTCCAGAAACACGAATGGAACAATACGGCGTATAAAACGAGTATAATATACTATTTTTTATATTTTGCTTCACTTATTTAATAAAAATCTTAAAAATTTCAATTAAAAATAATAACAGATTGTAATCTAGAGATATATAAATGTGAAATATGGTAACTTTGTTGAATGAAGTTGGCACATTTATTTGTCAATTCTTTTAAATTATTTTTGTTTATTCGGTTTTCATATACAGAAATAATTTAAATTGTTTTAAAAAACATTTAAAAATATTTAGTGTTATCAATTTGACATTCAAAGTGGGGTGCAGTTGTTAGAAGTTAGAACAAAAATACCAAAAAGTTTAAAAATATTTTATATTATTAAACTGTTTTCGATATAATAATAGAGCAATTGTTAACGCAAAGTATAAAAACAATTTTAATCAAACTACTAACGGCTGAACAATTAACTTTTCCAGAATTTATACAGGTCGCTATTATGCAATAGCTAATTTCATTTCACAAATTGAAGTCGAAGTCGCAGAAAAAGTGTTGTCTATAACTTGTAGACCATTGTTCCCTCAACCTCGCGAAACTGTTACACTTTTCACTAGTTCGCTATAATTTAATACCACCCTCGGTATCTTACTGGTTCGTGAACATGACCATATGTGGTATCCCAGATTCAAATGACACTAGCGCATGCATATTTGTATGCTTAATCTCACTCAGAAATTGGGATTCCTTTATGTTGATGGGTTATTACAATAAAATAAAGTAATAAAGTGAGTAAATTCCCAACATTCATTATTTTTGTTACGTTATTTAGTTCGTTATAATCAAAAATTATTTCAAATGTTCATTGAGAACTAGATTATTATATCAAGCGTATTGCGCAAACTACACAGTAAATAAACGATTTGTATTTTGAGAAAATATTCATTATAAGCAAGTATTATTTCTAGGGTACGCGATATTCGAGCTTATCTGCATTTGTGAAATGTAGAACACAAATGTTTTTAGTTATTCTGTTAGTTGAACATTGATAAATTTATTTTCTGTAGACTCCTGTAACTGTAGACCAGTTGTGGTCCGACGATGAGGAGGTGACGGCAATTGGGCCAGGCGAAAATGTGAAAATTAAAGTGAAAGGTATAGAAGAGGAAGATGTGAGTCCTGGCTTCGTGCTTTGCGATGCTGCCAACCCCATTCGTACGGGCCGCGTATTCGACGCGCAGCTTGTCATTCTTGAGCATAAGTCTATCATCTGTGCGGGCTACTCGGCGGTCATGCACATACATTGTGCTGCCGAGGAAGTTACCGTTAAAGTAAGTATTATTAAGCCTTTATAAATTTAAAAATTAATTTACATACAATTTTGAATTCAAAATTCCTATCCTAACATATAAATGGCATCTCATCAACATTCATAATCATTCTTTGTTGGTATATCGGTTATTTCGCACACATAATTTTACATAATCATATCAGTAACAAAAATGATTTTATGTACGACTGCACGTTAAAGTTTGATTTATATCTTTGTTTTGGGGCCATAAAGTACCTTCTTAGGGTACTAGTAAAATAAAGTAATTTTTAGAACTTCTTTCAACATTTTTACTAGAACGCCATTTCCGATTCGCATTTTGTATCTCTTCGTATATATGCTTGCTTGAGGAAATAGTGAATCTTTATTATTTTTTCATTATTAGAACTCTGAGACCGATACGCTTGCATCTTGCTTCAAACAAAATTTTGACATTGACACCGGACCAAAGAAATTCGTATTCAAACAACAGAAAAGCACACTTGATTCATTCTTCTAAAATCATGAATATTTTACTTTTTTTCTAAGAGAAACCGATTTTCGCAGTCGTACATAAAGTTTTGTATGCAATTCTTACATAATTAGGCTTTATTGACTCGCCGTATTTATTTGCCTCGTTCGCTTCGCTCACTCTGCCGTAAACTGTAGGACTCGTCAATAAAGACCTACATTATGTACTTATTACATAAATAGCTATTATTTGTTACTCACTTATAAACCTGTCATTTATTTTAACTGTTTATTCACTAGGGAAACTAGCTTCTAAAAACTACTAACTTGTAAAGATGACAGTTGTCAGATTTACTGGTTAGTAGTTGCATTGTTTCATTGTTGAAAACTGTGTTTTGTTTCTGTCATATATTTTTTTTTGATATTTCCTTAGTAACTGTCAAAAGTTGGTTTAATTTTATTTACAAGTGAATAATAAATAAACTATTATACATTATACACCAGGTAACTGTTTTTACTGGTTCAAGGAGATAACAGGCTCGCCTAAACGGCTTGCCATTTAATTCCTCCTATCACCAGTAAATCTGTTGATTTTCGTCACATAAGCAACGTAGGGAATAATTATTTGTCAAACTAGAGAGGAAAGCGTATCTTTTTACCACTCGAGATCGAGTGAGAGTGGAATTATTAAATCTCATGCAGCAAACTTGCTATTGAATCATTTATTTTATCTTATGTAGAACTTATTTTTTAACAACTTTGGACTCTTGTAGTTTTGTTCTAAATATCAGGAGAGAGAGTATCCGCAATATTTCGAAATCACATGTTAAAATCCTATGTACCGCGTTTCGTTGCACACAGTGTAATTATTAATTCAATTAATTAATTCGTATAATTTTTACATGTAAAATACGTTCCCACCTATATAACTAACTATTTGAAACATCATAATAATGAAAAAATTAGGTATGAGAGTTGAATATGTAAAATGTGATAAATGTTGCAGGCCTTAATTTGTTTGGTAGATAAGAAAACAGGTGAAAAATCAAAAACGCGACCAAGATTCGTGAAGCAAGATCAAGTAGCTATAATGAGGATAGAATGTGCTGGAGTGATTTGTCTAGAGCAATTTAAACTATTTCCACAAATGGGAAGATTTACGCTCAGAGATGAAAGTAAGTGTTGGAAGATTAGTAAACAAATGGTTGTGTATTTATAATGGTTGTTGGTTTGTAGATAAAACGATTGCCATCGGCAAAGTCCTTAAAGTTATCGAATAAATAACGTTAACTAGGCTAGATGATAGACTAGGCTATAAGATGTTTCTACTACTACGACATTTTATTACAAAATGGAAGCCGAAGCAACGTTGCCAGCGTCGGCTGCACTGAGCCAACCCAGTTGGTGGACGGCATGAGTCTAGTGACAGTGAACAGTGAGAATCTATGAATGAATGGTGAGTGTACGCTGATTTCATTGTAGTCATGGTTATATATTATTATATATTAATACATATTATTCAAATATTATTTATGTTTCATTATGGCTTTCTTTTAATATCACTTATTGCCAACAAATTTTACTATTATAGATTTGGCATTTGTATTATATCAATTATTTGGTGCTGTAAAATATCATCTTTGGAATAAATATTTCAATTTTTGAAGAAATGTCGAGTTTTTGTAAGTTGTATAACCGTATAATTATTTCATGAATAAATTATATTAACCTATTACACGTGATAATGCTCAATTTTAACAATTTTATATTTCACTCCAAGTGTTTTTATGAATGAATGATTTAATAATAGTTGTAAGCAAACATCCGCCTCGAAAGATGTTTTATAAGTAAATGATATTATTTTTATTATAAAATACGAATGTTTTTTTTCGTATATGGAAATGACTGCATAAAATCAAGCTTACATGAATCATTATTGTTTATTGTACAGTAATATTAGAGAAAGATGCTTACTATTGCATATGATAAATATATAGAACTGTACTATATGAAATTGTAACAGAAATAACATAATATACAGGTGCTTTCATATTAAGTAGCTGGAAATAAAATGCAACGTTCACTGAATTCCGATTCTGTTATTAAATAAATCTTCAAATTAGATTCGTTTCGTATACTATTTGATTGTAAATATTCCACAATTTGTAAAACATTGTACATAAATTTGGAAAATATGACCATTAATAATTTTAACTGTTGTTTTATTTTCCTGCTATATTTCCAGCTAATTAATAACTGAAAATAATCATTTCATATTTAAAGTACAGAATGAATAAAATATTTTGCCTTGAAAATTTTGATATGTTATGGAAGTTGTATTTTAATTGGCAACATTTATAAATGCACTGGCTTAAAATTAAAACAAAATAGCATTTATAAATTGAATTGTAACTTTGTGATGAGTACTGTTAAATTTTAGTTCTGTTGTTAAACTTGAACGTAGGTAAGTTTTATTTTGTGTATATTCGAGGGAACTATTTTTAAAATTGTTGTTTATCAATTTTGAGATTCCACCTACTATGTCCAGGTGTGCATTAAAAGATATTAGAAATGTTCATTCTCTGTAAATAGTATGATTATACGTTGATAAAATATTTTCGTGTATATTTTTAATATGACGTTGATGTACTTTCTTTTTGTAACATGTCGAGGAAATATGATGTATAATAACAGTTAACGTATAATTCATATTTATATAAATCTTTTCTATTAGGTGTCTTGCTCTCAACGAATAATTGTGCTGTTTATTTCAAATTAATATTGTTTACTTTTAAATTTGTATTTGCTGTCTTACAAACGTCGCATCTTTTCAACGCATCTTTTGATAAAATCTATTTATCTTATATGTATTTTTATTATATTATTATTTCCTGTATTGTTATACTGCTTCTATGTGTGTGTCTGAGTCGAGCTCTGCAAAAATAAATTGGATGAGGATTTTATTATAACTTTGTTTATTATTTTAATTTACTACTAAATCATGTTTGATTGTTTTAGTTTAACAAATTATGTATTCACACTGTATCTACTAACTAACAAAAAATACAAATATCATTTTGTAGAAGTAAGTATAATATAATATATTACATTATTTTTGAAAATATTAACTTTATTAAGATATGAATTAATATTTTATTATGTTTAGTTGTATTATATTTTGCGGTGTATTGTGTAAATTTGTACAAATACTGGTTTAAAATTATATGTGTTGAATGGTAAGATTAATCAAAATATTTACAAATAAATTGTGTTATTCAAATTTTTCCGCCTCTTAAAGATATCAGTTACAGAAAACTACTGCGCATATCCGTTAAACGGGAAGTAACCCACCCTTTTGCAATTGCGCACAATCGGATTGTAATCAGAAAAACCGATTTTAGTGTATTACATTTTTAGTACGTTTTTGTACAATTTTTTAGGATTTCGGATATGTAAGTGATCATTTTAATACCACAAAATACATATTATCGTATGAGAAATATACATTTCATATACTTTTCATATTATAATTGTATCATTATTCATCTGTCAATTATAATTATTGCACCGGTAAAAACAAGTCCCCCAGGCAGTTTTATCAAACATTTTTGTTAATATTTGTATCTAAAAGAGCTTTATTCAAAATAGAAAGAAAAACAAACAATTCCACATAATACTTAGTATTTTTGTATACTTTACTCATATTGCTATTTTTAAATACTTTGTTCACATATAGTATATTTTATTTAGTATACAGAGAGAATAACAATGACTGACGCCGAAAAAGGTGATATTCCAACACCAGAGGAGGAAGAGCATGAATTAGATTCTCGCTACAAACCACCACCAGAAAAAACCATTGAAGAGATCATTGCAGCTGATCAAGATGATGAAAGTTTAAGAAAATATAAAGAGGCTTTACTAGGAGAAGCAAAAGAGGGAAAGATTGTTGTTGGTAAATATTATTTCAAATGTGTATTTCATTAAAATAATGTCGTTTTGTACTTCGTAGATCCAAATGATGAACGCAAAGTTATAGTTAAAAAGCTCGTACTTTGTGTAACCGATCGACCTGACGTAGAGTTGGACCTAACTGGTGATTTAGATAAATTAAAAAAACAAGTATTTGTTATAAAAGAAGGTGTTTCATATCGTATTCGGATTGATTTCATTGTTCAACGTGAGATCGTTCATGGATTGAAATATGTGCAAAAGACTTATCGGTTGGCTGTACCAGGTATTTACATTTTGATACATATTTGTATGTCATTTTTATAACAAAAATTACCGCTCCTCACTGATATGTTATCTTACCTGTAGTTAATATTTATGTGTAACCATGTATGTATGTTTCCTGCATCGCAACCAGGACTTAACGATCCAGGTAAAAAAAATTGCATGACTTAACTAATAAATCACACACATCCTTATTTGTGTTACGCATTTATCTCAAGTGGTACTTAATATTCAAGTATTTATGCTACACTTGTTAACATCAACAAGTATACGATAGTATCGTGCAGCTATTCATGTAAAAAAATATATTTGGAAGTTAGTATAAGATTTGTGCATAATTAACGTTGTTCAATTGATTTTTAATTTATTAAAAAATAAAACAATAATATGGACTCAAAACCAGTTTAAAATGATCATTTTGGAGATAATAGCTGTTTGCTATTTACTATGCCAAAGGATCAAATATACGGGTTCAATGTGATCAACGCTTTGACATTGGCAACATTTATCCAAATCAATGTAAATTTTGTTCACTTGCCAGTTTTTGAGCGAACGATTAAAGTGGTAGCCTGTGGGTGCTCCGGTATGTAATTTCGTTGAAGCAGTTTGATAAATATGAATACTAAATGGTATTATAAGAGAGCTTTTAACGAGCCCAAGCAGTTATGTGCTCGTCATTGGGCATACTTTTTGACTACGAATCAAGTAGTACGGTGAAAAAAACTACTTTTTTAAATATTAGAATTTCACTTTAGTTCCAAAACTACCGAACTTATTCGGACATACCATTCGAGTAATATTTCAAAGTCCAAAATTTTTAGGTAATGCATTTAAGTTGATTGCACAAAGTTTAATTTAATATCAAACACTGTTTCCGCCTTGAAATAACGTTAAAAAAATAAATGATTTTATTTTATTTTTTTCGTTCGTTTTATGTCACTTTCTTCTTTTAAGTTTAATAATTGGAAGCAACAGTTCATTGTAAAATATGTAATTGCCTTTGATTATTACAAAAAATTCTTATTTTAACTAAATTCCTAAGTCATTTTTGCTTCGTAAGTTTTATAAAACCTACCGAGAAACTTTCAGGAGTTGTAATGGACATCAAAATGTTGGGATTGATTGTTGGAAAGTAATTCAATTGTTGCACATTATCAAACAGTATTTTTTTATTAACAGATTATTTCAGCATCGCATTATTTTCTTGATTGTTAATTCACAATTTATATTACAAATGAAAATAATTATCAAGTTGAAGAATTTACTGATACGAATTTTTCTTTCGGCAATAAAAATTGAAATGGGAGATAAGCAGTCCCTGAACGATTGTTAATTATGCACTTAATGTAACAGATTAATAATTGTAATTTACTAAATTCTTTTTGTAAACTAGTCGACAAAATGACCCACATGGTGGGTTCATACGCACCAAAAACCGAGATCCAGTCCTATACTACACCGCCAGAAGATGCTCCCTCTGGACTTATGGCAAGAGGAACTTACTCTGTGAATTCACTTTTCACCGATGATGATAAACATGAGCATTTGAAATGGGAATGGAGTTTCGAAATCAAAAAGGACTGGAAAGATTAAATTGCTTGATACGTATGTGTAAATAATGAAATAATGAACATGGCTAATTATTTTCTTTTCAGAGACACAAAACAGCATGCTATTTACAGTTTGAAGAAAGTAAAATGCTAAAAGTATGTATTTTACAATATAACAAATTTTTGTAACTATTTTGAAATTTATACATTTTATAATAACTGGGCTGAAAAGGCTGTTATATTAATTTCAGTATAAAGTATTTTCGAGAAATATTGTATTATACACCTTAAAAATTGACGGAAGACCAAAAGATATAATACTGCCGTATACATAAAGGGGGTGCTATTTTGTTTCAGCCCGTTAATATATTACAATATTACATTATATGTATAAATATTTCCTGAGTTAATGTGCATGCTTAAGTCTATAGATATAGATTATAGAATAATTTTTGTCTATAGTGAGCACTTTTATCTATAAATTCTATCATAGTTATTTTTTATTTCTTGTGTATTATTATTGCATTTAAATGTGAATTGTTTCGAACTTAAAAGTCATAAAATCGTATTCTAAAATTAGCTTTTTCCATGGGTCAGTATTAATTATAAAACTTTTCCGTACTTAATGGTGACTGTTGTTTTCTTGTCGTTGTAACATGTTTTGTAATGTTTACAAATCATTGATAATTCTTCAACTGGTGCTCCTTTGTAAAACCACCCCTTTATTGTATTTTAGAATGCATTGTACATTTCAATAAATGAATTTTTATTTTATTTATTTTATTTTAATTTCAAAAATGTAAAAATCAGTATTATGATCTCCCTATAATTAGAGGAGGAGCAATAATATAAACCTGGTGCCTTGGAGCATTGCTATGAGGATCTGTATTTCCTATTTATTAAATGTGGCTCATATCAACACCTCATAACGCACAATATGTGTCGGACCTTTGTATGACTGTAAACTGCTTTCAAGAAATATAATACTTTCTCTATCATTTATACATATATTATTTCGGGTAGGGTACTATTTAACAAATACTTTCTACCTTAACATGTTTCACTCGCACCTATAATAATATTCTACTGTTACATATTTTTATAAAGTGATGACAATAAATTCGCATTTTTTATATGTATTGATATCATGAAAAAGTTTGTAATAAATTGACAAGATTCACTCATAAAAAAATATGAAATTTAAATGCAAAATATTTGTTTTAATGTTCGACTTGCTTTTAATTATTGCAATTTAAAAATAACGAGATTTATTATAATTATTTTTTCAATTTTAAAATAATATTTTTTGTGGCGACATCTATTTTACGAAGTACAGCCATTTCCTGTCAGTTAGACGCCATTGTTATATGCCATAATTTCGTTGGCAAGAACTGTGTCGATTCATTTTATTTGTGCGAACATATTGAAGCAAATAACGAAAAATGTCAGCTCATGACCAGATGCGAGCTATGCTCGATCAGTTGATGGGCACTGGACGAAATGGTAAGTGAAATTTAAAATGCCTTTGATATTTTAACTATAAAGTATTGAATATTAGGTGAGAACAACAAATTTCAAGTTAAATTCTCCGATCCAAAAGTCTGCAAATCGTTTCTCCTTGCGTGTTGCCCTCATGAGATTCTATTATCAACGGTAAGTGTCATACATTTTTATATTCAGTTAATCATTCTAAGCCCAAAGTGAAACAATCCTCATGAATATAGCACATCAGCTAATTATCATAGTCCGTCTCAAAGTACTTCATGTTCATACTAATAACCTAATGCACAATTTTCTTTGCGAATTATTTTAAATGTTATTTTCTGTACTTTGTTTCTTAATGTTTGTCCTTATGTAGATCAATAAACAAATAGTAAAAATTGCATAATCTTAAAATTTCTATTTATTAACCATATTAATATTGTGAATAAATTCTATCATATTATAGTGATTTAATAACTTTATTTTTGAGAGAGTATTTTCAGACAGACTAAAAAAAATCAGGCCAGATTAAATGCGTGCAAAAGAAATAATTTTTCAAGTTTTGGCATTGTCAGCTTCTAATAATGCACACTGTACTTTTCAGAATATCACGTCACTTTTGCTATATTAAGATGAGGATAGGTGTTTTATAATGTAGGCTGTTCTGTAAGTACTGAGACGTACGTATGTCACCTAATTACAAATTATTAGCGTTATGTTTAATACAGGGTTGTTAAGGCTTTATATTGTATACAACAGCCATTGATACTATTTGTCTTGAACAGAACGACACCTGTTTGTTCCCTTTTAATAAATCCTTTATTGTATAATTCTGTTATATTAATTTTAAAATATAGTAGCAAAAATTAATGCAGACAGTAGATTATGTTCAAGACATCTATCATATATATCGTATACAAACCTGTGTTATTAGCGTTTCCAATAAACAGTGGTTAATATTTATATTAACAGAACATTAATGTTGCTTAAGTTTCCTATTTCATTTTTTGAATCTTTAATGAATACAATCTATTTCATGATCTGTTAATATGATATTTCACTGCAACGAGGGAAGGTATGGTACAATTTAAAGCACAACAAAATATTTGTGTAGATGTATTTCTCTAGCAGATGTATTTCGGTAAGTATTGTAAGCAAGGAACGAAAGTTGAAAAAGCAAAAATATCGTCGTTCTTCTAATACACAATGATCCTTTTTTTACTAACAACGAAAGCACAAAATTATTTTCTCTTGTTAATGTAGATTTTTAATAAACATGTAATTTAAATGCGTAATTTCTGAAAAGTGCATGAATCAAATTAAACCATCTAATAGGAACATCATTATCGTGTGAGTATTGCAAAGTAATAGTCGTATGTGTACTTGAAAACGGAAAATTTTGTGAGTATGTAATATGTTAAAATCAATTTTGCTAGATATACGTGTAATATAAAATGTTTTAAATATGAAACAGCTGGTTCGGTATACCGATGACAGGGAGTTAAGTTTCACGGATGAAGAATATTTCAAGATATTGGTTTTCTGTAAAGTAAATCGTAAAAAGTAATTGACTATAATTTAGTGACGGGTGATGACCAAAATGAGAGTAAGATCAATAAATTATTAATTATTTAATGTAAATTGTTGGGCACTGCAATATTTTTATTTGGGAACGAACAATTACGTCCGAGTGTACCGGCTGTTTTGTCACGTTGTTTTTGATTGCGTAGCGCATGGACCTGGGAGAATGTCCGAAGATACATGATTTGGCGCTCCGAGCTGACTATGAGAAGGCATCAACCCACAAGGATTACTTTTATGATTTAGATGTGAGTATAGCGCATTTCAATAAAGCCGGTTGGCTTTCTAAGAGAATATATTACAATGTCCCCAAAATATTTGTTATCAAATATAAGACCCTTAATAACAAGATTAATGCCAGAAATTAATTTTTACCTTAGATTAACTAAACTGTCCTTGAAGTTTTGTCTTCAAACTAATAATATTTTGTATTATCTGGGCACAAAATTCTTAGATGGAACAGGGACTCATGTACCTGAAGTTCTCACTCAGAAACCAGTTTTACTTATACTTTAGTGGTATAGGTGTCAGCTTACAATCTCTAGAAGAGGCCTACAGCTTATAGTGGGTTCCGAATCACTCGGATATTTTTTATTTGGTTAATAGTTGGCAAGTCTGTGTTTTGAACCCCGCTCAGTTCTAGTCGAAGCGCGGTAACCAATAGAGCCGTCGCTGTCCGTTAATATTTATCTATACATTTGAATGAATTAATAAGCATCTTTTTCCCGTTAGGTTAGATTCTGTGCACGAATTATCTACTGTTGTGCCAAAATAATGGCTGGTACCACAATCCTTGTTTGAAAAACGTTATTTTGAAATGGAACAAATTTGCCACTTACAAGTTAATATTTCGCTGGTAAGGTTTTCTTCCAAGTATAAACAAAATATAGTAATAAAAATTTTATATGTTTTATATAGTTTTATATATTCCAAAACAGTTTGTGGTATCAGTCGCAAATGCGTGTCTGAAGTTACAGATTTCTCACTACATAAAATACGGTACAGAAGGATTTCCTATGACTGAATTTATTCGGTAGAGATAGCGAAGAGAGTTTGTTAGTGATGTTTGCTTAATTTTATCAATAAAATAGATCCATAACAGATGTACATATTCGTTCAGTGATCAAAATTTGATGGTAAATTAGTTATTCTGGAGGCAGATTATCTAGAAACTACAAATTAGATAATTAATTGTTTCTTGAACTCATTCCCGTTTTCTAATGTTGATGATGATGTGCATAGGCTATGGAACATCTTCAGGCCTTCATAAGTGATTGTGATCGGAGAACAGAGGCTGCCAAATTACGTCTAGCAGAGACCCAGGAAGAACTGAGTGCCGAGGTAGCTGTAAAAGCCAATTCCGTACACGAGTTAGCCGAGCAGATTGGTAAGAAACTTGCGAAGGCAGAACAACTCGGAGAGGAGGGTTTAGTTGAAGAAAGCATGAAGCTTATGGAAGAGGTATATTAAATATTCAATAGTTATATCACAAGTGCATGGGAAATACGGAATATTGTGATATATTTGCCATGCACAAGTGGTATATTTGTAGAGTATTTCTCGAGAAAATTTTTCCATGAAATTTATTTAAAGTATTCTTATAAATATGTAATATTTATTTTAAACTGCCATATGAACATAATTTTTGAGGTTAAACAATTGATAAACGTCCAATATACCCGGCTATGTACACCTGAAAAATATTCACTGTTATTCGATTTTAATTGGTCGAAATTAAAGAAATACTGTAACCAGATTAATAAAAAAATTTCAAGGGAAATATTCCTCTATATTTATTATACTTTTAGATATTTTTAATATTAAAATCTTTTAGATTGACGAACTGCGGAAAAAGAAATTAGAAGCAGAACAAGAGTATCGCAACTCTATGCCTGCGAGTAGTTATCAACAACAAAAACTCAGGGTCTGCGAAGTCTGTTCTGCTTATCTTGGTATTCATGATAACGACCGACGGTTAGCCGATCATTTCGGTGGAAAGCTACATCTGGGATTCATTAAAATCCGAGAAAAACTGGCGGAATTAGAGAAAAATGCTGATAAACGCCGTGAAGAGAGACGTAAATCTTTGCGAGACCGTGATCATGAAGACAGATATCGAGAACGGGAACGTAGCCAGTATGTTGGAGGACGGGAACTTGACAGACGCTCCAGAAGACATCGATCGCGGAGCCGCGATAGGAGGAGAACTGCTGAATCATCCAGGTGAGAAAAATAAATTGAGTAATATACTAGAACTGCTTGGTAAGTAATATTAACAAGAAGGAAAACAGCTGAAAATCGGAATTTATTTATTTTTCAACATAGGCATTCTTCAGCTTCTACGGCTAAATAATTTTTATAGAACGACTTGTCTAACCAAATTTTTGTCCACCGAGCCATTTTTTACAGGTTTGGAAATAGTTGATAATCGCAAGTGGTTTTTACCATTCCAACTGTACACGTGTGGACTGGTGTATTGTCGTGATGAAGCAGATTTTTTTTTCGCTAAATGTGTTTATCTTGATTTCAACTCTTAAACGTAATAGCATAAAGGACGCCGTTATTTTTTTTTTAAATAGTCGATGAAAATTATTTCAAGTTCATCACAAAAAACAACCGCCATCACATTCTCAACTGACAAAACATTCTTTGTCTTCTTCGGGACATGTTCACCGCAATGTGCTCATTGCTTTGACTGTTTTATTTATCAACGGTTATGAATCTGCGCAAAAATCCAGTTGAATTGCGTTTAAAGCGTCTCTAAACCCTCAGTTGAAACGTTCGTGTTTTTGGGCCACTATCAGCAAACGCGACACTCATCGCGCCTAAATCTTTGTCATATCCAAATGTTCATATAGGACGTTGTTGAGATGCTTGTGTCTTACCTAATTCTCTTACTTTTAATTTACGGTCGTTCAGAACAAGTTGAAGTATTTTTGTGACCATTTCGTTAGTTGTCATCTCATCCGGAAGTCCATTGCAGTGTTCATCTTCACAATATTTTCGACCGCGTTTATAGTCAGCCACCCATTTGAGAACGGTGTTAAATGATGGCGAAGAGTCCCCCAATTACTTCCGATAACTTGACTATGTTTGTTGACTGCGTAGTCGTTCTACCTTTCAAGAAAACAGATTTTGATGACTGTAGGAACTCTTTTTATCAAACTGTCAAACTCTCAATATGTCACTTTCGGCTTTGAGATTTGACGTGTTCTTCTAACAAAAAGAAACATGACGCTGTTAAAATTCTATCCATAGCGCAACAAATTGTGTCGTTCATCTTACTACTAATTAAACTACCTTTGTAGAAATAGTGCAAATTGAAAATTTCACAAAATCTATCCCGCGTTTTCGGTACAAAAATCGTTAATTTTTAAAAGAAAATTTATTATTTTGCAATTAAAAATTAAGGATAATTAATTTTAAAATTTACACATTGGCAACTTTTTTGAATAAATCAATATACCATTAATTTTTCGTGCCGCCTAATATGAATAAAATTACAGAACTCAAAATCGTCCCGTAACTCTGTTTACCGGCCTAGGCATGAGAATGCCTACTTTAGCATTATATTGTTAAAATTTTTAATTTTATTGAAAATGTAGAGCGTTAATTAAAATAATTACTTTCAATTTATTATTCATATTATATTCGTGTTGTCCGATTACGATTACGTTAATTTTTGAAAAATATCAATTCACATTCATTTAATTTTTTATGTTAGAATTTTTGTTGGATGAATGTACGCGGTAAATGTGTCAACGGCGCAAAAAAATTGTATGTCACACGCTCAGAAACTCTTGTGAGATCTCACATTTGCAGGTCGCTTTTATCTCGGCCAGTCAATATAAATTCACTCTCGTAAAAGTTCAGTTTCTGGAGTAGTGATACAAATAACTATATAAGTATTTCTTTTTTCTTCTGTTCTATTATATATAATAAAATATTTGGCATTCGTAATTTAATAATTCGAACACGCGTAATATATTCAGTATTAATTTAGAGGAAACACTACTAGGCGTTTAAGAAATCAGTTTTTTTCACGACATGCATAGAAAGCTCTACTTTCTTCTCGCGATATAGAGAGGAAAGTTACTTTTCCCTCTCTAGAGAGGAAAATGTAGTGTTACCAACAGTATAGTACGTAATATTGGAAAAATTCATAGTTATATTAAATTTTTTTATTTAATAATGATATTCTTTAATAAAATTATGGCAATTATGTTTTGTTCTTTTCTTTTTTCACATTATTTCGCAATTTAACAACTTAAATTGACATACTGGAAATAAACAACTGCATCGGTAAACGTCAACACGAGCTCGAGTGGTAAAAAGATACGCTTTCCTCTCTAGTTTGACAAATAACTATTCCTCGTGCAAAATTTCATAATTTCGGCTCATGTTGTGCCAAATTAATGTTATGACAGTACTCGACATTTGATGTTATGAAGTCATGACACAAGGTGTTCACACCAACACACGCAGAGTATCGCGACATATACTTCATTAGAACGTCACGACATCATGGCATCGATTCATTTAATAGTTCAGGTTCAGACGATGACACTGTTGCGACTTTTTTTGTTAGTACCGCGACATCGCCAGTTATTATATAAGCGATAAATGTGTCATCAGCACTTATCTAAACGTTTTGACATTGACACTAGTGACGCGACAATATGGCATCGAGACATTAATGCCCGTTTGCACCGCATACACTTAAATTTGCACTTAACTAAGTAAAACTTTTAAATAAGTGCAACTTAAAATATCGCTACGGTGCACCGTCTACATTAAGTAAAAACTTAACAGTCTTACTTAAATATATGTATCTAGTGACTTTTTCCTTTAATGTTTTGTAGATAGTTTCATTACGGTTCTGAACTGTCATTTACAATGTTTTGAGCTGTCATTCCTGTCATTTACTTATTTAATCTTATGGTAATTATAATGTATTTTTGTTTTTTACTGAATTTTCATACTAACACTTTAAAGTATTGATCTGAATAGCAAATATATATAATGTAAATACATACAAATATTTGCTAAATCTTAGATATTTCTGGACAATGTCCAAAAAAGAAGTAAAGTAGTGAAAAAATCTATAATTTTTATCAACGATGATAAATTACTGGCACTAATATTGTAAAAAATATAACAATATATATTAGAAAACAAAATTAAACGTGCCATTACATGAAAAAAAAAGATGGAAGTTGGGATAGCATAGAAGAAAAATAATTTAGTCAATCATGAAGTACATTTAGATCCAAAGATAAATTAAAGAAATTTTATGAAAATAAATTAAAAGAAATAAGGACAACATGCTCCGAAGAGAAAAAAAGAAATCTATGCTACAGGGGAAGGATTACAAACAATAATGCTTCAACTGCATAATAAAAGATATGATGAATAAATTAAATATAAAACAGTTTCTTTTTGTAACCAATATCTTAATTTATCCAAACTGTCAAAATAATCAAGTCAAAAATTTACTTGCCTTGGAATTCTGTATCAAATTAAATTAAAAACATTCATTTCATCGTTGTCAAAATTCAATGTAAATGATACATATTTCTTATTTATAGCATGTAAATGAATTAAGTCGAACTTTAAGTCACAGATTTTCTACGCTTATTTTAAGTGAAACTTAACTCCAAATAAGTTTAACTTAAAACGCGGTGCAAACGAATTTTACTATTAAGTCAGTGTAACTTAAAGTTTAAGTGTATGCGGTGCAAATGGGCATAAAAGTGCCGACGGTGATATTTAATTCCATGCTTTTCTGCCTCCTGTAAAATTTAATTTTATAAAAATTAATTTTATAGAAATAGAAACAATAACATTATTAACAAAGTTAATAATAGTATTTTACATTATTAGGAAGATAAAATAGTTATTCTTTCTGATAAGAGCAAATGACTGACGAGCAATATAACTGTTATCTCGAGTATATTATATAATGGTTTCTAATGTTTTTTAATATTCAGTGTGTGCAACGAAACGGGGAACATAGGACTAACATGGGATTTAAAAAATGCAGGTATTCTCTCCTGATAGATTTAGAGCAAAACTAGAAGAGTACAAAGTTGTTCAAAATTAAAATCTGTATTAGATAAGATGATAATTGATTCAACAAGATCGCGAAAACTGCACTACGATATTAGTAATAGGAATATAAGTAACAATTTCGATAAAAATCAGACAGCCATAGATATAAAAGAAAATATGTATGTGACAGTTTGAGGTATCACTGATTATAATTCTTATTGTCAGTATTTTAATATTATTTAAATTGAAGTTTCTTTTTCTTAAATCATACCAATATTGCAAAAATATAAAATTATCTATAATGACGTCATTAACTGTCACAGAGATATTTTCTTGTATTTCAATGACTGTCTGATTTTTTCATATTAGTAATTCTGGTACTGCAGATTTGCTGTTGCTTCAACTATGATCTTATCTGATGTAGAAATTAATTTTGAACAATTTCGTACTCTTACTGTCTTGCTCTAAATCTATCAGGAGACCTATTCTAATTCAATTTGGCGTGTATTTGGACGCCATATTTGGCGTTTTTCGATCTAACTGCCATCTAGTGAGATTAGTAGAACTAAACCGTGACGTCATGGATGGCGTTTATGTGACAAATCCGCCATGACACTTAGCACATGCTCTCGACCATGTGCTAAGTGTCATGGCGTACACGCCAAGCTAACTGCGCATGTGTGACTATATTTCGTACACAGTTTTTTTAAATAACTTGTGTTATTAATTTATTTGGAATAGTTATTAGATTATTCTAAACATGTTCGTTGCTTATAATTTATTTTGAACAAACGATAAGTATAAATATAACTTACATTAAGATTATATATTTGCTAAACCTTTAGTTTACAAACATATGCACACTGAAATGCAATAAAGTCGAGGAGCAATTATTATCCTTTTTTTAAATATTCAGTTTAAGCGATTGTATCTCCGAATATTCTGAGTTTAAACAATGTTGCCAACATCAAGTTATATTTCATACCAATCCACAAAATAAAAATCCCAACCAAAGTAATATCACTGAACTTGGCGTTTGTCAAAGCCGCCATGACATGTGCTATCATTTAGAATAGGTCTCCAGGAGAGAGAGTATCCGCAAATTTTTAATTCCCGTGTTAAAGTCCTATGTTCCTCGTTTTGTTGCATATATTGTATGTATTACTTATGATTAAATATAAAATAATTTATTTTAAGATCACACCGATCTAGAAGCCGCAGCCGCAGCAGACGATCTCACTCTCGTCATTCTGGATCCAGCGACAAGAGGAAAGATCGAGACTAATTAAGGCGAAAAAATTTCATTATTGTACCTAACTAGATATTGTCACCGTAAAAATAAAATCGTTTTGATTTATTATTCAAAATTACTTCTAATGGTACCTTTTTATTTCTTATTAAATGTAGAGTTTTTCAATAATGGTTAATGGTATAAATAAGAATTTGTAAATATTTACAAATTTAGATGTAATGATTTATTGTTTCGATATGAACTGTAGAACTAGAACTATTATTTAAATACAAGTTTATTCAAAGAGTAGGACTTCTTCTGTCTGCTTTTATTTGGGATTTTTGGCGTTTCATGCTAAGTCGTTCACGAGCAGCTTGTTCTTGTCTAAAACAAGTAATCATAAAAAATATTGAATCAGTTATTTATTATGGTTGGCATTTAAAGCAACAAATTGGGGGGTTTCCATTAAAGGTTTATGTAATTGAATTAAAGAAATCATTACCAGAAAATGTGTTTTACCATAAAAAAGTATATTAAGGATGACATTCTTTGGCACGTAGATTCTAGATTTTTAACTTCAAACAAAAATTTGGTATTGCCAAAAAATATCAGTCTGTTATTTTTGTCCTGTTGCAATAAAAATTAAAATGCCGTATGGATGATAAACATTCCAATTCAAATGTGTATGCATTAAAAATTTTCTGTACTCTGTCAACTGGGAAGTTTACTCAGGGAAAGTGACAGGCTGATCTTAACATTGAAATTCTTACCTTCTGCGTATCTTTTCTTTCGTTTCTTCAGTCATTTCTGGATTAGTTATACAGGCAGTTCGGATTGCTGTTCTCACTTTTTCTAAACAATCAGCGAGATTTAATTGTTGTGATCTTGTTAAATCTGATCGAAATACTAGGAAACCGTCTTTTGTTATTTTTGTTTTAAACTGTAATGAAATATTACAATTTTGTGTATTTGTGCAATAAACAATTTACCTTTTCTTCTAGTTTTGACTTAATTTCTTCATTAATCCATGTTGCATTTTGAACATTAAACCTTAAATCCACTTTTGTATTTAATGTATTAACATTCTGTCCTCCAGGTCCACTGCTCCTACTATATGTTATGTCTAATTCTTCTATAGGTATATATCCCGAAAATTGTTTATCTGTATTAGTGGGCTAAAATAAAATATATATATAAACAAGTACTGTAGAAATGTGTAATGGATATACATTAGACGGGGTTGTAATTTTTAAACTGCTTTGAGGGTACAATGTATTTAATGAAATTGCACTTTTATATGCCACAAAACGGTTAACTGTATTTGGTTTCATCAAATAACAGAAATGCCTACTGATAGAATTCATTCTTTATATAAATATTTTGTAATTTTCTGATTTTTACGTTAAAAATATAGGTTAGAATAAGTCAAAAAATTGGATGAACTACAGTGTTGCCAACCATTTTATCTCAAATGTCTCACGCTTCTTAATAAAAATTTCCCTTTTTTCCCCACACAAAATTTTTAAGTTTCCCTCATTTTTCCCTTGGTTTATTATAGGCGTATTCCATTTTCCACTTGGATCTGATCTGTCTTACAGTTTTGAATCCGGATCACTTATTTTTCATTCCATTTGATGGGATCAGTTTACCCCCACTACTAATAGGTATATGACTACATTAATTTGATGGTTTAGTTACTTTTAGTTTTGTATTGGTATTAAACAGTTCTTATTCGGGGTAATAGATGTCGCTAAAAAGTACAGAAATGTCAAATTTAAATAAGTTTTTAAGTAAAAGGATCATATTTCTAAACCTTTATTGTAAATAATTAAATATCGACAAAATAAAATTATAAATAAATATATAAAAAATACATAGCACTTCCTCATTTTTAAAACTTATCAAATTTATATAGGTATAAAAATCTCTACAGGTTAAGAAAATTTTTGATTTAATTATAAATTTGTTCTAAAGTGTGAATATTATTAAATAATTATAAATAATTTTACACTGCTCTGCTTAGGTATTGAATTATGTACTTTTCGAATCTTCAAAATACAACAAGGCGTATTCCATTTGCCACTTGGATCTGATCTAACTTACACTTTTGAATCTGGATCACCGGATCAGTTGACCCCTTCTAATGTATTTTTTGATTCCAAGAAATCCACTTGCAGAGTTAGATAAGGTTCAGTTAAGTTTGTCACGTGATTGTGCTGTTCTTTTGAATAATTGAAAAGGAAAATTGAGGAATACATATATAAAATGCGGAAACAATCAAAATTTAAGTTTTAGAATTACCATTGGAGATGGCAGACAAGGCAAAATCGGGGTGTAATTGAACTTATATTACAAAACTTCACGGATTAAAGTGTTGCGAAGGCATTCCATTTGTACTGAAAAGTGAACTGATTCAACTAAGCTATCTGAACTAATCCAACTGAAACAACTTGTAAAAGGAATACTACTAATATAATATTACATCAACTTCTTTAAATCTTGATTTCTGCATTTTTTTCTTTACATAGAAGTTCCTTACGAGCCTGTAATCTTTTCCTATTACGCATTTAAATTATTTCGAACTCTTCTATTCCCTTTTAAACCTATCGCAATTTATTATTTATTGATGATGATCATAAACAAACTAGTGTTGTTTCCATTAAAGCTTAATTAATAAATATTAATCTACAGAATTGGATATATTCCTAATATGCAGCTTAAATGTTGGTAGTGACAGTGATTTTAAATAGTTTGGGATCTCATTATAGAGTGAAGGAGTAATGTATAAGAAACATCCCTCAAATGTTTCCCATGCATTACTACTTCACTCTATAACGAGATCCCAAACTATTTAAAATCATTGTTAGTTGTCACTGCCTACATTTAAGCTGCATATTAGGAATATATTCAATTCAGTCGATTAATATTTATTTCATGTTATACTAATTGTAATTACAGTAACAATTTCCTCTTTTATACACAATTATCTACATTACATAACATGTACTTGTATTTGAGTTAGGTGCACCTTCTTCTTCCAAGGAAGACCAGCCTTTGGCTGAACCTCGCCTTTGAGAGTAACTCAATAAAGAAAATTATTATTATTATTATGTTATGGAAACATCATTAATAAGATTCCAATAAGGGAATTTAAACATATGAAAAAAATGGATATTTGATGTTGCTAGGTGACAATTATCGGATTTACTGTGTAATATGATATTTTGAATGACTGAATCCCGTAATAGTCCTTTAGAAACACTATGAGGCCCGATTGTACAAACACTGGTTTATCTTGTACTTTACTGAATTTCGGTTCTGTTGAACTAAGTGTTCAAAATTTTAAATTGTTGTACAAAAGAAAATAAACAATAGTTCAAATGAACCGTAGTTGAACTAACGCAAAATGTCTAAATTCTAAATTTTTTTCATACCCTTCTACGGGAGGCGCTACTATGTGATATACATGAAAACATTTGACATAAAGTATATTATTTATTTATGATAATTTCAAAGCAGCACGCGGAAGAGTTTAGAAAATAAATAAAATTATATGTAGAAAATGTCAAGTGTGGAACATGAGGAATTTTTATCATACCTTCTTACGGGAGACGTTACTATGTGTTATACATAAAAACATTTGTATAATGTTTATTATTTATTTATAATATTTTGAAAGCAGTACGCGAGACAATTTTAGATATAAATAAGAATATTATGTAGAATATGTGAAGTATTTTTTTTTCACTGGTTGTATTGTGATTGGGATTCATCCCGTAGCGAACAAACCAAGAAATAAATAAAAATATACTATTATAATTGTAGAATTTAATATTATAAAGGTAGAAAACTGAGATTTGAATGCTCAAGAAAAGGTATGTCGTTTACTTTTTCTCAAAAATTATATGTACAGTTCGACATCTCGTGACAACTAGCTTACTTAACTACATTCTCAAACCCATTGTGATTCTCCCTCACGTTTAAACAAGGAACTAGTTTTCGAGATTTGAAACTTGTGGTGTATAGAATTTTAGGTATATGAAACTGATTTATGCGGGTTTTACAACCTTTTATGGAAGCGTGGGAAGCTTTGTGGTCAGGAGTTATAAATTATTCCAACTCAAAGGTACCACTTGAAAAGTAAGAACAGGTCCGTATTAAATAAATTCATACTGTACTTACTTTGTATAAATTTTGTAAACTGAAAATATATAATAAGAAATAAGATACAATAAATACAGAAACAAAATTTACGTTTTGATGGCTTGTCCAAAACTGACCGTGTACCTCTAAAGAAAATTTTTAATAACTAATAATGGAGTTTTTAGAATATGGAATTGGAAATCCAAAGATCACTCAAAGAAGAGAAAAATCTTAAGGATGTACAACTTGACTTAGTCAAATCTCCATTGATCTCTCCGCTTAAATCCTTTTTAGATATTCTACTATTGAAAAGGTGGTTAATACTTAATTTTTCTCTTTGTTCTTCTGTATATAAATACTACAAATTTTCTGTGAAGTATATTTATTAGTACTTATTTCTTGTTAATGGCTTTAAAAGCCGAAATATGAGTAAAAATAAAATTCAATTTTTTTAAACAACCAAGTATTTCTTATATTTATTTAATAACTGTTTGTATTTAAAATTTACGGTTGAATTTATTTTAATAATTTAATCACTTCTCAATTTACAAATTGAAATTAGAAGATGGCATTTAAAATGCATTATTATTTAAATATTTTACTCTAGATTTAAAAGTATATAATTAGGAAACATTTTGAAAGAAAATTTCTGGTACGGCCCTTAACATCATACGACAGAAAAAACTACCTGCCTAAAAGTACCAATACCGCAAGTCCCAAAAAACTTTATAAGGGCCAATCGGCTTATCTGAAAGTGAATTTCATATAACTAAACTTCTACTATAAATAAGTTTCGGTGTAAGCATCGATGATGCTTTGTGATTGGGATTCATTCTGTAGCTAACAAATAATAAATAAATAAAAACATACTATTTAAATTGTAGAATTTATTATTATATGGGTAGAAAACTGATAAGAATTCAAAAGAAAACGTATGTCGTTTATATTTCCTCAAAAATTATATGTATAGATTGACATCTGGTGACAACTAGCTTACTTAACTACATTCTCAAACCCATTGTGTTTCCCCCTCGCGTTCAAACAAAGAACTAGTTTTCGAGATTTGAAACTTATGGTGAAAGAAACTTTCAGTGTAAGCATTATTCCAGGTTTGAATACAATTGGATTTGAATCTTCCGATGTACGCATTTTACTGTGTTTGAATTTTCTAGTATTGTACTTTTCCAGACGTGAAACTTTCGATAAATGAATATTCGAGGTTTGAAATTTCGGGTGTTGAGTACCTTCCCCCCAATAGCATAATATTACTGAGTAAAGCAACATTGAATATCCATTTTCTTTTTCATATCCGCGAGAGCCACATCCTAGAGATGGCAGCACTACGGACTGACTTATAGGGAAAACATTATATTTTACATAAGTGCTAGTGTTATTTTGATACTTTGTTTTAAGGATATTTTGTTATTTTTACTTCGATTCAAATTTGTTTATCGCAATGTCAGTCATATACATTTATTTAAATGATGCTGTTCGTTCTGTGGTCGAAGTAGATCCACATTATAAAAAGAAAATAAGATTCACAATGGGGGTTTCCAATACAACGCCTTTTTAAAATATATATTCTGCATATCAATTTTGGTCGTAAGTATATTGTAATAAAACTAAAATAATATGTAATTGTTGAATACTTTACTTAAAAATTGAAATTAAAATTTTATTTAAATGACCTTGTGACGTCATTCCCCTGATCAGTGTTGCCAACTATAAGTACTAAGTTTTAATTTCACCGGTTCGCAACACTGCCTCCGATAGCTAGCTTCATGTGATAAAATGACAGTGCAAGCTCGATTTCATTTCATTTCAAAATATATGAGAACACACACACGTAGTAACTGGTAAATGCATCTATCGAAAGCATGAATCACGAAAGCAGGTTATGTTTATAATCAATGTTTGAATTTACGCGATACTCGTAGCCTAACTTCACTTCAGTTTTTTACCTATTTATAGTTCTATCTCATAGCGCACATGGTCTATCTTTTGCTAGTCAGGAGAATGACATCACACCCATTGTCCGTAAACTTTATTAATTTTTTTCTCGGATACTATCAACTTTTTGGAAAAATAAAAAAATATGGGTCCAATATTTTGTTTTAAAGTTTGTCATATAAAAAAATCAAAAAATCTTGGAAACCCCTATTGCAGTTATCTGCTTGTTAACTACTTATTTAATTATTTTTAGCTGGACATATTATTTTATGCTATGACAAGACAGATTAACGAAATAATATAGAAATAATTGGGCTGTGTATTCAAATATCTAATTTAAATCAATAGTAATAACATTAAATACAATAATTGTCACTTCGGAAAAATGTGTATGCATCTGTAAAGCAGATGAAGAGTAGCAAGCAATCGTTGCTTAGTTATTATATTTATTTATTTTTTTATATAAATACACCATAAAAAAAATAAAAATATATTTCATAATACCTATAAATTCCTTATTTCTCTAATGTTACAGATTTTATTCGATAGGTACAGGTCTTTCTCCAGATATAGGTCAATTTATGTTATTTTTATTACACTTGTGTAATATGAGTAGTATATTATATGTAGTATCACACGTATAATGTACCCATATTTCAATAGTTGTAGATAAAGTATATTATTATGCACGATTTTCTCTATAATAATGTTAGCATTATGATGTTAGTCGATGATAAAAAATATTATGTATAAATGTCAATGAACGGTGATATGTGCTTTTCGATTTTTAATGCGATTTTCCACGTATTTTTTAATATTTCTCTTTTTGGGAAATAATGAACGGATATGTCAACATTTGCAAACAAATACAGAACAATATCTCTTCCACTTGCTGGTCATTTTTGGTTGTTGTTTTCTTATAATCCTATGTGACAGTACAACGTTTTCCCTACGTCTTAGATGTTTTGTTTTGCCACCAGATGTCAGCCACTTTGTTGGCTCTTGCCAATATTTAAATTCCCACCTAACCTTATTGGAATATTATTTATAATATTTCCATAACTGCATGGTTATTACACAGTTTCTAAAAAATATATTACTATATTTGGAGGGAACGAGTGCAGAACCAAAATATACAGCTCCAAAAAATAATGTCATAAAATATATAGACCCAAAACCGTACAAATCTAAAAAATGACGTCATCCTAAAAAATGGGAGGGATAGCTACCAAAGTACAGTTAGTGTTACTCGGTGTTATTGCTACTATCCACTAGATGTCAATGTACATTCTCATTATTGAATTCATATACCTATAAGCACAGATAAGAGGGAGTGCGCCGCGAAAGAGTTGGCCCCTGGCGGAAAAATGAGGAAGTTGCTAGTGGTGATCATTACATTGAAATGTTGTAACTTATAGTTTGTTTTACGTTTTTGTATTATTTAAACCATATTTTTCTTTACATTTAACACAATATGGAAAGCCGGAGGTATTGTTCAGTACCTCAATGTAAAAGTTATGCCATAAAAGATATCAGTTTGTATTATTTTCCCCACAAAAATAACTTGCGAAAACAGTGCCAGATTGCTTTGAGAATAGGTAAAAAGGTTAGCAAATATATGACTGTGTGTTGTAAACATTTTAAATACAACTTTAAGAATGAAGATTATCCAATAACATAGAAATTGTTTATGACAAATAACATGCATTGTAATAATGATGCACATCATATACTATTTTGGTAGATTCACTATCTATATATCTATCTATCTATATTTGGATTCATCACGACGATCAGGCATCGTTTGTCCAGCTCAAATTCCTAGACCATTCAAGTAATTGCTGTAATTTTTTTTCAAAGTTGTAGTGTCTATTGTGCCGGAGTGCCTTTTGGGGGTCTCATATTTTTACTGTGAGTGGTTTTTGTTTAAAAAAATAAAAACTGCGTAAAATTGGTACATTGAAACAATGGATCCCAGAGGCCATGTCTAACTTTAAGAAGAATCACGCCGTCATCCGTCACTTTTGACAATATGCCTATGAATTTTAAATGATTATATCTTTTAATAGAACATTGATATCAAAGATTTAAAAACAATTTCATGGATAATAGACTTGAGCAAAGGTGTTACAACTAATTGAAGTTTAAAACATAACGTATTTAATTAATATAAATTTTGACGTTTCCAATGTCAAAAGTCAATGTTGCCAAATGTGTGATGAAGTAAGTAAATTAAAACCAAATATTCCTAAACTAACTTCAATGAAGACGGTGACAGTTGTAGTAGGGTTGACAATATTAATTTATAAATGTAAAAATGAACTACAATTTTTTAATACAAACAGTGTTGCCAAATTATAAAGTAACTAAATAAAAATCAAATATTATTAAATTAAATAAATTGAATACTTTGCTGTGTTTGTTATCAAAAGAAAGGAAACCGTAAGGGCCAGTTTTAAAATGACAAAAAAAATGTGTCATGTCGATCTGCTTTTGTTTTCCGTAAAAAGTTGTTAAAAGTAGGTCGTCCTTGGGTTTTAAGGAAACGACACAATACGGACTGGTGTGCACGAATGACAAAAATGTTCTATGTAGATTAGAATTTGTTTTTTGCATAATGTCAGAAAAATGTCGTGTTTGGGTATTTTCGAATTACAAAAGTCAATGTTGCCAAATGTTTAATAAAGTAACTAAACAAAGAACAAATATTCCCAAATGAAAGGTTACTGAAGACAGTGAATGTTATATTAGGCTAGGTCATGATGAGGGCTAGCGTGCAAAATGAACAAAAAAGTTCTATTTCGAACGGCTTTTGTTTTTTGTAAAAAGTTGTAAGAAGTATGTGGTGTTTGGTATAAAATGAAAAGGCTCGATAAGGCCTGGCGTGTAGAATTAACTAAAAAGGTCAATGTTGATCGGCTTTTGTTTTTTGCTAAAAATTTCTCAAAGGTATGTCGAGTTTGGTCTCAAATGAAAGGTCTCGTTGAGGGCTAGCGTGCAGAATTGACAAAAATGTTCCATGTCGATCGGCTTTTGTTTTATGCAAAAAGTTGTCAAAAGTATGTCGTGTTTGGTATCAAATGGAAGGTCTCCGAGAGGGCTAGCGTGCAAAAATGACAAAAATGTGCTATGTTGATCGGTATTTGTTTTTTGAAAAAAGTTGTCACAAGTATATAGTGTTTGGTATCAAATGAAAAGTCTCGGTGTGGGCTAGCGTGTAGATATGATAGAAATATTTCATGTCGATCGACTTTTGTTTTATGCAGAAAGTTGTCAAAAGTATGTCGTGTATGGTATCAAATGAAAAGTCTCGGTGAGGGCTGGGGTACATAAGTGACAAAAATGTTTCATGTCAACCGGCTTTTATTTCTTACAAAAAATTATTAGAAGTATATCGTGTTTGGTCTCAAATGAAAGGTCTCGTTAAGGGCTAGCATGCAGAATTGACAAAAATGTTCCATTCCGATCGGCTTTTGTTTTCTACAAAAAGTTCTCAAAGGTATGTCGAGTTTGGTTTCAAATGAAACGTCTTGTTGAGGGCTAGCGTGCAGAATTGACAAAAATGTGCTATGTCGATCGGTTTTTGTTTTTTACCAAAAATTGTGAGAAGTATGTGGTGCTTGGTATCAAATGAAAAGGCTCGATAAGGGCTGGCGTGTAAAATTAACAAAAAAGGTCAATGCTGATCGGCTTTTGTTTTTGCAAAAAATTCTCAAAGGTATGTCGAGTTTGGTCTCAAATGAAAGGTCTCGTTGAGGGCTAGCGTGCAGAATTAACAAAAATGTTCCATGTCAATCGGCTTTTGTTTTATGCAAAAAGTTGTCAGAAGTATGTCGTGTTTGGTATCAAATGAAAAGTCTCGGAGAGGGCTAGCGGGCAGAATTGACAAAAATGTGCTATGTCGACCGGTTTTTGTTTTTTGCAAAAAAATTATTAGAAGTATATCGAGTTTGCAATCTAATGAAAGGTCTCGGTGAGGCCTGACGTGGAAATATGAAATAATTGTTTCATGTCGATCGGCATTTGTTTTTTGCACTGACAGCGGAGCTCTAGGGAATGCTCGGCGTAGCCGAGAATTCGCTAGTCATATACTATTTTGGTAGATTCACTATCTATATATCTATCTATCTATATTTGGATTCATCACGACGATCAGGCATCGTTTGTCCAGCTCAAATTCCTAGACCATTCAAGTAATTGCTGTAATTTTTTTTCAAAGTTGTAGTGTCTATTGTGCCGGAGTGCCTTTTGGGGGTCTCATATTTTTACTGTGAGTGGTTTTTGTTTAAAAAAATAAAAACTGCGTAAAATTGGTACATTGAAACAATGGATCCCAGAGGCCATGTCTAACTTTAAGAAGAATCACGCCGTCATCCGTCACTTTTGACAATATGCCTATGAATTTTAAATGATTATATCTTTTAATAGAACATTGATATCAAAGATTTAAAAACAATTTCATGGATAATAGACTTGAGCAAAGGTGTTACAACTAATTGAAGTTTAAAACATAACGTATTTAATTAATATAAATTTTGACGTTTCCAATGTCAAAAGTCAATGTTGCCAAATGTGTGATGAAGTAAGTAAATTAAAACCAAATATTCCTAAACTAACTTCAATGAAGACGGTGACAGTTGTAGTAGGGTTGACAATATTAATTTATAAATGTAAAAATGAACTACAATTTTTTAATACAAACAGTGTTGCCAAATTATAAAGTAACTAAATAAAAATCAAATATTATTAAATTAAATAAATTGAATACTTTGCTGTGTTTGTTATCAAAAGAAAGGAAACCGTAAGGGCCAGTTATAAATTATTCCAACTCAAAGGTACCACTTGAAAAGTAAGAACAGGTCCGTATTAAATAAATTCATACTGTACTTACTTTGTATAAATTTTGTAAACTGAAAATATATAATAAGAAATAAGATACAATAAATACAGAAACAAAATTTACGTTTTGATGGCTTGTCCAAAACTGACCGTGTACCTCTAAAGAAAATTTTTAATAACTAATAATGGAGTTTTTAGAATATGGAATTGGAAATCCAAAGATCACTCAAAGAAGAGAAAAATCTTAAGGATGTACAACTTGACTTAGTCAAATCTCCATTGATCTCTCCGCTTAAATCCTTTTTAGATATTCTACTATTGAAAAGGTGGTTAATACTTAATTTTTCTCTTTGTTCTTCTGTATATAAATACTACAAATTTTCTGTGAAGTATATTTATTAGTACTTATTTCTTGTTAATGGCTTTAAAAGCCGAAATATGAGTAAAAATAAAATTCAATTTTTTTAAACAACCAAGTATTTCTTATATTTATTTAATAACTGTTTGTATTTAAAATTTACGGTTGAATTTATTTTAATAATTTAATCACTTCTCAATTTACAAATTGAAATTAGAAGATGGCATTTAAAATGCATTATTATTTAAATATTTTACTCTAGATTTAAAAGTATATAATTAGGAAACATTTTGAAAGAAAATTTCTGGTACGGCCCTTAACATCATACGACAGAAAAAACTACCTGCCTAAAAGTACCAATACCGCAAGTCCCAAAAAACTTTATAAGGGCCAATCGGCTTATCTGAAAGTGAATTTCATATAACTAAACTTCTACTATAAATAAGTTTCGGTGTAAGCATCGATGATGCTTTGTGATTGGGATTCATTCTGTAGCTAACAAATAATAAATAAATAAAAACATACTATTTAAATTGTAGAATTTATTATTATATGGGTAGAAAACTGATAAGAATTCAAAAGAAAACGTATGTCGTTTATATTTCCTCAAAAATTATATGTATAGATTGACATCTGGTGACAACTAGCTTACTTAACTACATTCTCAAACCCATTGTGTTTCCCCCTCGCGTTCAAACAAAGAACTAGTTTTCGAGATTTGAAACTTATGGTGAAAGAAACTTTCAGTGTAAGCATTATTCCAGGTTTGAATACAATTGGATTTGAATCTTCCGATGTACGCATTTTACTGTGTTTGAATTTTCTAGTATTGTACTTTTCCAGACGTGAAACTTTCGATAAATGAATATTCGAGGTTTGAAATTTCGGGTGTTGAGTACCTTCCCCCCAATAGCATAATATTACTGAGTAAAGCAACATTGAATATCCATTTTCTTTTTCATATCCGCGAGAGCCACATCCTAGAGATGGCAGCACTACGGACTGACTTATAGGGAAAACATTATATTTTACATAAGTGCTAGTGTTATTTTGATACTTTGTTTTAAGGATATTTTGTTATTTTTACTTCGATTCAAATTTGTTTATCGCAATGTCAGTCATATACATTTATTTAAATGATGCTGTTCGTTCTGTGGTCGAAGTAGATCCACATTATAAAAAGAAAATAAGATTCACAATGGGGGTTTCCAATACAACGCCTTTTTAAAATATATATTCTGCATATCAATTTTGGTCGTAAGTATATTGTAATAAAACTAAAATAATATGTAATTGTTGAATACTTTATTTAAAAATTGAAATTAAAATTTTATTTAAATGACCTTGTGACGTCATTCCCCTGATCAGTGTTGCCAACTATAAGTACTAAGTTTTAATTTCACCGGTTCGCAACACTGCCTCCGATAGCTAGCTTCATGTGATAAAATGACAGTGCAAGCTCGATTTCATTTCATTTCAAAATATATGAGAACACACACACGTAGTAACTGGTAAATGCATCTATCGAAAGCATGAATCACGAAAGCAGGTTATGTTTATAATCAATGTTTGAATTTACGCGATACTCGTAGCCTAACTTCACTTCAGTTTTTTACCTATTTATAGTTCTATCTCATAGCGCACATGGTCTATCTTTTGCTAGTCAGGAGAATGACATCACACCCATTGTCCGTAAACTTTATTAATTTTTTTCTCGGATACTATCAACTTTTTGGAAAAATAAAAAAATATGGGTCCAATATTTTGTTTTAAAGTTTGTCATATAAAAAAATCAAAAAATCTTGGAAACCCCTATTGCAGTTATCTGCTTGTTAACTACTTATTTAATTATTTTTAGCTGGACATATTATTTTATGCTATGACAAGACAGATTAACGAAATAATATAGAAATAATTGGGCTGTGTATTCAAATATCTAATTTAAATCAATAGTAATAACATTAAATACAATAATTGTCACTTCGGAAAAATGTGTATGCATCTGTAAAGCAGATGAAGAGTAGCAAGCAATCGTTGCTTAGTTATTATATTTATTTATTTTTTTATATAAATACACCATAAAAAAAATAAAAATATATTTCATAATACCTATAAATTCCTTATTTCTCTAATGTTACAGATTTTATTCGATAGGTACAGGTCTTTCTCCAGATATAGGTCAATTTATGTTATTTTTATTACACTTGTGTAATATGAGTAGTATATTATATGTAGTATCACACGTATAATGTACCCATATTTCAATAGTTGTAGATAAAGTATATTATTATGCACGATTTTCTCTATAATAATGTTAGCATTATGATGTTAGTCGATGATAAAAAATATTATGTATAAATGTCAATGAACGGTGATATGTGCTTTTCGATTTTTAATGCGATTTTCCACGTATTTTTTAATATTTCTCTTTTTGGGAAATAATGAACGGATATGTCAACATTTGCAAACAAATACAGAACAATATCTCTTCCACTTGCTGGTCATTTTTGGTTGTTGTTTTCTTATAATCCTATGTGACAGTACAACGTTTTCCCTACGTCTTAGATGTTTTGTTTTGCCACCAGATGTCAGCCACTTTGTTGGCTCTTGCCAATATTTAAATTCCCACCTAACCTTATTGGAATATTATTTATAATATTTCCATAACTGCATGGTTATTACACAGTTTCTAAAAAATATATTACTATATTTGGAGGGAACGAGTGCAGAACCAAAATATACAGCTCCAAAAAATAATGTCATAAAATATATAGACCCAAAACCGTACAAATCTAAAAAATGACGTCATCCTAAAAAATGGGAGGGATAGCTACCAAAGTACAGTTAGTGTTACTCGGTGTTATTGCTACTATCCACTAGATGTCAATGTACATTCTCATTATTGAATTCATATACCTATAAGCACAGATAAGAGGGAGTGCGCCGCGAAAGAGTTGGCCCCTGGCGGAAAAATGAGGAAGTTGCTAGTGGTGATCATTACATTGAAATGTTGTAACTTATAGTTTGTTTTACGTTTTTGTATTATTTAAACCATATTTTTCTTTACATTTAACACAATATGGAAAGCCGGAGGTATTGTTCAGTACCTCAATGTAAAAGTTATGCCATAAAAGATATCAGTTTGTATTATTTTCCCCACAAAAATAACTTGCGAAAACAGTGCCAGATTGCTTTGAGAATAGGTAAAAAGGTTAGCAAATATATGACTGTGTGTTGTAAACATTTTAAATACAACTTTAAGAATGAAGATTATCCAATAACATAGAAATTGTTTATGACAAATAACATGCATTGTAATAATGATGCACATCATATACTATTTTGGTAGATTCACTATCTATATATCTATCTATCTATATTTGGATTCATCACGACGATCAGGCATCGTTTGTCCAGCTCAAATTCCTAGACCATTCAAGTAATTGCTGTAATTTTTTTTCAAAGTTGTAGTGTCTATTGTGCCGGAGTGCCTTTTGGGGGTCTCATATTTTTACTGTGAGTGGTTTTTGTTTAAAAAAATAAAAACTGCGTAAAATTGGTACATTGAAACAATGGATCCCAGAGGCCATGTCTAACTTTAAGAAGAATCACGCCGTCATCCGTCACTTTTGACAATATGCCTATGAATTTTAAATGATTATATCTTTTAATAGAACATTGATATCAAAGATTTAAAAACAATTTCATGGATAATAGACTTGAGCAAAGGTGTTACAACTAATTGAAGTTTAAAACATAACGTATTTAATTAATATAAATTTTGACGTTTCCAATGTCAAAAGTCAATGTTGCCAAATGTGTGATGAAGTAAGTAAATTAAAACCAAATATTCCTAAACTAACTTCAATGAAGACGGTGACAGTTGTAGTAGGGTTGACAATATTAATTTATAAATGTAAAAATGAACTACAATTTTTTAATACAAACAGTGTTGCCAAATTATAAAGTAACTAAATAAAAATCAAATATTATTAAATTAAATAAATTGAATACTTTGCTGTGTTTGTTATCAAAAGAAAGGAAACCGTAAGGGCCAGTTTTAAAATGACAAAAAAAATGTGTCATGTCGATCTGCTTTTGTTTTCCGTAAAAAGTTGTTAAAAGTAGGTCGTCCTTGGGTTTTAAGGAAACGACACAATACGGACTGGTGTGCACGAATGACAAAAATGTTCTATGTAGATTAGAATTTGTTTTTTGCATAATGTCAGAAAAATGTCGTGTTTGGGTATTTTCGAATTACAAAAGTCAATGTTGCCAAATGTTTAATAAAGTAACTAAACAAAGAACAAATATTCCCAAATGAAAGGTTACTGAAGACAGTGAATGTTATATTAGGCTAGGTCATGATGAGGGCTAGCGTGCAAAATGAACAAAAAAGTTCTATTTCGAACGGCTTTTGTTTTTTGTAAAAAGTTGTAAGAAGTATGTGGTGTTTGGTATAAAATGAAAAGGCTCGATAAGGCCTGGCGTGTAGAATTAACTAAAAAGGTCAATGTTGATCGGCTTTTGTTTTTTGCTAAAAATTTCTCAAAGGTATGTCGAGTTTGGTCTCAAATGAAAGGTCTTGTTGAGGGCTAGCGTGCAGAATTGACAAAAATGTTCCATGTCGATCGGCTTTTGTTTTATGCAAAAAGTTGTCAAAAGTATGTCGTGTTTGGTATCAAATGGAAGGTCTCCGAGAGGGCTAGCGTGCAAAAATAACAAAAATGTGCTATGTCGATCGGTATTTGTTTTTTGAAAAAAGTTGTCACAAGTATATAGTGTTTGGTATTAAATGAAAAGTCTCGGTGTGGGCTAGCGTGTAGATATGATAGAAATATTTCATGTCGATCGACTTTTGTTTTATGCAGAAAGTTGTCAAAAGTATGTCGTGTATGGTATCAAATGAAAAGTCTCGGTGAGGGCTGGGGTACATAAGTGACAAAAATGTTTCATGTCAACCGGCTTTTATTTCTTACAAAAAATTATTAGAAGTATATCGTGTTTGGTCTCAAATGAAAGGTCTCGTTAAGGGCTAGCATGCAGAATTGACAAAAATGTTCCATTCCGATCGGCTTTTGTTTTCTACAAAAAGCTCTCAAAGGTATGTCGAGTTTGGTTTCAAATGAAACGTCTTGTTGAGGGC
Source organism: Stenolophus ochropezus (assembly GCA_035578165.1). Classification (NCBI taxonomy): domain Eukaryota; kingdom Metazoa; phylum Arthropoda; class Insecta; order Coleoptera; family Carabidae; genus Stenolophus; species Stenolophus ochropezus. The sequence continues at coordinate 25,631,370 of JAQOWZ010000017.1, forward strand.
TAGCGTGCAGAATTGACAAAAATGTGCTATGTCGATCGGTTTTTGTTTTTTACCAAAAATTGTGAGAAGTATGTGGTGCTTGGTATCAAATGAAAAGGCTCGATAAGGGCTGGCGTGTAAAATTAACAAAAAAGGTCAATGCTGATCGGCTTTTGTTTTTGCAAAAAATTCTCAAAGGTATGTCGAGTTTGGTCTCAAATGAAAGGTCTCGTTGAGGGCTAGCGTGCAGAATTAACAAAAATGTTCCATGTCAATCGGCTTTTGTTTTATGCAAAAAGTTGTCAGAAGTATGTCGTGTTTGGTATCAAATGAAAAGTCTCGGAGAGGGCTAGCGGGCAGAATTGACAAAAATGTGCTATGTCGACCGGTTTTTGTTTTTTGCAAAAAAATTATTAGAAGTATATCGAGTTTGCAATCTAATGAAAGGTCTCGGTGAGGCCTGACGTGGAAATATGAAATAATTGTTTCATGTCGATCGGCATTTGTTTTTTGCACTGACAGCGGAGCTCTAGGGAATGCTCGGTGTAGCCGAGAATTCGCTAGTCCATATACTAAACGATTAGATTCACTATCTATAGATTCATCACGAGCATCGAGTAACTTTTGTAATCGCCTACAGCCTGAACCATGCAAGTGATTGTTATAAATTTTTTTTTAATATGTGGGGGCTAATGAGATCTGGTGCCTTTTGGGTGTCTCATATTTTTACTATTAGTAATTTTCGTGTAAAAAATTAAAACTTTGCACAAATGCTGCCTTGAAACAATGGATCCCAGAGGCCATGTCTAACTTTAAGAAGAATCACGCCGTCAACCGTCACTTTTGACAATCTGCCTATGAACTTTAAATGATTATATCTTTTAATAGAACATTGATTTCAAAGATTTAAAAACAGTATCATGAATAATAGACTTGAACAAATGTGTTACAACTAATTTAAGTTTAAAACATAACGTATTTAATTAATATAAATTTTGACGTTTCCAATGTCAAAAGTCAATGTTGCCAAATGTGTGATGAAGTAACTAAATTAAAACCAAATATTCCTAAACTAACTTCACTGAAGACGGTGGCAGTTGTATTAGGGTTGACAATATTAATTTATAAATTTTAAAAATTAACTACTATTTTTTAATGCAAACAATGTTGCCAAATTATAAAGTAACTAAATAAAATCAAATATTCCTAAATAAAATAAATTGAATACTTTGCTGTGTTTGTTATCAAAAGAAAGGAAACCATAAGGGCCAGTTTTAAAATGACAAAAAAAAATGTGTCATGTCGATCTGCATTTGTTTTCCGTAAAAAGTTGTTAGAAGTAGGTCATCCTTGGGTTTTAAGGAAAGTTATATTAGGCTAGGTCACGATGAGGGCTAGCGTGCAGAATGAACAAAAATGTTCTATATCGAACGGCTTTTGTTTTTTGGAAAATGTTGCAAAAAGTATGTGGTGTTTGGTATCAAATGAAAAGGCTCGATAAGGGCTGGCGTGTAGAATTAAGAAAAAAGGTCAATATTGATCGGCTTTTGTTTTCGCAAAAATTTCTCAAAGATATGTCGAATTTGGTCTCAAATGAAAGGTCTCGTTGAAAGCTAGCGTGCAGAATTGACAAAAATGTTCCATGTCGATCGGCTTTTGTTTTATGCAAAAAGTTGTCAGAACTATGTCGTGTTTGGTATCAAATGAAAGGTCTCGGAGAGGGCTAGCCTGCAGAATTGACAAAAATGTACTATGTTGATCGGTTTTTGTTTTTTCAAAAAGTTGTCAGAAGTATATCGTGTTTGATATCAAATGAAAGGTCTCGTAGTGGGCTAGCCTGCAGAATTGACAAAAATGTACTATGTCGATCGGTTTTTGTTTTTTGCAAAAAGTTGTCAGAAGTATATCGTGTTTGATATCAAATGAAAGGTCTCGGAGAGGCCTAGCGTGCAGAATTGATAAAAATGTGCCATGTCGATCGGTATTTGTTTTTTGCAAAAAGTTGTCAGAAATGTGTGGTGTTTGGTATCAAATGAAAAGTCTCGTTGAGGGCTAGCGTGCAGAATTGACAAAAATGTTCCATGTCGATCGGCTTTTGTTTTATGCAAAAAGTTGTCAGAAGTATGTCGTGTTTGGTATCAAATGAAAGATTTTAGAGAGGGCTAGCGTGCAGAATTGACAAAAAATGTGCTATGTCGATCGGCTTTTGTTTTTTGCAAAAGGTTGTCACAAGTATATCGTGTTTGATATCAAATGAAAGGTCTCGGAGAGGGCTAGCGTGCAGAATTGATAAAAATGTGCTATGTCGATCGGTATTTGTTTTTTGCAAAAAGTTGTCAGAAGTGTGTGGTGTTTGGTATCAAATGAAAAGTCTCGTTGAGGGCTAGCGTGCAGAATTGACAAAAATGTTCCATGTCGATCGGCTTTTGTTTTATGCAAAAAGTTGTCAGAAGTATGTCGTGTTTGGTATCAAATGAAAAGTCTGGGTGTGGGCTAGCGTGTAGATATGATAAAAATGTTGCATGTCGATCGACTTTTGTTTAATGCAGAAAGTTGTCAGAAGTATGTCGTGTATGGTATCAAATGAAAGGTCTCGGTGAGAGTTGGGGTACATAAATGACAAAAATGTTTCATGTCGACCGGCTTTTGTTTTTTTGCAAAATATTATTAGAAGTATATCGTGTTTGCAATCTAATGAAAGGTCTCGGTGAGGCCTGACCTGCAAATATAAAATAATTGTTTCATGTCGATTGGCATTTGTTTTTTGCACTGACAGCGGAGCTCTAGGGAATGCTCGGCGTAGCCGAGAATTCGCTAGTCATATACTATTTTGATAGATTCACTATCTATATATCTATCTATCTATATTTGGATTCATCTCGAGCATCGCAAAAACTTTGATCACGGGTACAGGTCAAACCATTCATGTAATAAATTTAATATTATTTTATTAGATGCGGTTTAATGAGGACCAATCGCTTTCGGGTATCCCATATTTTTACCGTGCATAGTTTTTGTGTAAAAAATCGAAAACTAAGCCAAAAAGGAAAAGTGGAACAAAACTGAAAAAAATATCTTAGATGCCAGGTATAAATTTAAAAAGAATTACTGTGCCATCCGTCATTTTTGACAATTCAATATGAAACTTTTAATTGATTTATTTTGAAAATGAAAAGAGATATTGTAAAGGTAATTATGTTTTTACATATTATAATAGTGAGCGAAATATATACAAATACACTGAATGTTAAGTGTGGTGCATTTAAAATATTTAATTTTATGACGTTTGACGTTTATCATACGTAAGATTACCAAAAATATAAATAGGCTATTATAAATTGTAAATATAATATATTTTGTTATAAATCAGTATATTTTAATGATTCGTACATATACATTTCAATAAAAATGTATTTTAAATAAAAATATTAATTCCATTTTGACGTTCGTTTTCACTTTTGTTTGAGAACTGCATTCCACCATTACAGGTACATTTCAAAAGAATAAATCTTGAGAAATACGGCGAATTACAAGGTAATGTTTGTATTATTATGTCTATTACTATAAAACTTATTTTATCTATATATTTTCTTTTCAATTAAAACACTTTAAAATACAAAATTTTGTATAACCGGCAATTTTGACAGTTGCTTCCGGGGCTCATCAAGTGACGGATAGCTCGCTGAAAAAGGCTATTTTTTCTAAAATTACAGCGAGATATTGTATGAAAATTATTACAAATCATCAGTAATACAATGTACTTTAAGGTATGATATAAATATTTACATATTAATACTAATTTTTTCTCATTTTTATTTAGTTATCTTAACCTATATGAACTCTGGCATATCGAGATGAATTTTAAATGAAATAAAGCATTTCGTTGGATAAAAAACATTATTAAACGTGGGAATATAACGTATCCTTTAAAATAAAACTAGAAAAATTGCACGATATTATAAAATTTAACAAAAATGATGCATTTGACACTTGAGTTGGAGACACGACCGAGTTATCTGCTTGAAAAATCACATTTTTGCTAAAATGTATAATGAAATATTGTACGAAATCATCTCTATTACAAGGTACTTACATATGGAATATAAATATTTATATATTAATCGTTAAATAATTTAGTTTTTAGATGAGACTATAATCTACACGTACTCAGATACACTAAGATGAATTTTTAAATTAAATAAAACAATTTATTGGGCAATTATTGTTAAAATGAATGAGAATATAATATATTCTTTAAAATAAATTCACAAGACTATTCCAGAATGGATTATTTAATCAAGAAAACTCCATTTCAAAGTCGATTTACAATCTCACTTTTAAAAATTGATATTTGATTACTATTCAAACACTTGCAAAGGTAAATACATACTGTACAGTATTCTTCCCTTATTATAAATACTTTTTTATCTAATTTATACATATTTTATAGAGCTAGACAATGGATTTTGTCTGATTACGTGGAAAACCTGAAAACCCTTTGCTTCATACCGTTTTGGAGGGAATTGTTTAACAATTTAATGTAAAATAATTAGTATATAAATAAATGATGTATCTGGACCTTATTAAACTTTAATTAATTGCATTTTACACTTTCTTTACGCATTTTTTGACATTTCTGATGAAAACATATGATTACAACAAATGAGATGATTTCTCAGATGTAAACGTTTACATAAACAAAATATCTATCCATTTATTCATTTGTAACTGATGTATGAAACAATAAACATCTTTCCAAACCAAATTTTCACCGAGTAGTAAATTGAATGTACGGAAAAACTTATGTAGAATATATTGAAGTTAATGTGTTGGACACATCAGATTTTTTTATATCTGTGTTATCTATTTGTATTTAAATATAAGTGATGAGAGATTCTATAATTTAAATTTTATTGGAGTCATAAAATTAGGTAGTCTTTGTCAACTTTAAGCAGGTTTACATTTAGAATGACCTACATTTCTGTAAAGGTATTATGGGAATATGACCCTTTTTAAATAGTCCATAGTTTATACCACAAGACTTTTAGGTTGGTACTCAACTTACCGAGTAATTTAATTTTAAATTTAAATCTAAGATTAATACTCAGATTTTCATTATATTCAACATAACATAAATAATAAAATTTGAATAATTAAATTGCATTTTTATTTCTTATATTTCGATTGATTACAATATAGAAAAATTGTAAATTAAAAAATAATCATATTTTATTTAGAAATACAGTAACACAATGAATTTCAATTGGTTGATATGATGTTTAGTACATTTACTTTAAGGTATAACATTAATATTTATATATAAATAGCTAATTGTTTACCAGTTACATATGTAAAAAGGTTCAAATGTCTTCATCACAGGTTCGGGTATAATTATAACAAAATTGATATTTTTCTATAAATTTAAAAAACCAATAGGCTTTTCTTCTTATTCTTCTTAAACTAATTAGTTCAAATATGTTGTTTGTACTATCCTTTAAGTACTTACATTTGTGACATAAGTTAAAGGTTTTGATTACAGGTTTGAATGTAGTCTAAACACTTTTAAAATAGTGAAACCTATTTCTATAATAAATAATGTTCTACAAATATATATATATATATATATATATATATATATATATATATATATATATATATATATATATATATATATATTTGTGCACAAACAAGTAATTGATTAAGAATGAATTATTATTATTTATGAAATAAAATTGCATTTAAAAACCTGCCTAAAGTTTGCGGTTGAATATTCGTTATATTGTTATAATTTAAACATTTACAAATTGTAAAATATTATTTATTAAATTATAAAAGTATTTAAAATTAACTAAACTGCCTTTTTAAAAGTACTTTATTACAAACAACGATTGTATTTCAAAAATACAACCTCTAGACTAACTATATCAATATCAAAATCAACAATTCCCATAGGCACATATAAATATTTTACGAATGAAATTATTTAGCATAACGTTAATTCTACTCGATGATTAAAATAAATAAAATATGTACATCTAGAAGCAATCAAACTACCTCTATTGTCGAAGAAGCACTATTTCAAGGGCAGTGATAAAATAATATTAGTAAAATAAAATAAATATATACATAATTCAGCTTCATAAAGATATAAATGAATATAGCAACAGCTAAGCATAAATGTAATCATGTTTTTTTGGCAATATAAAAATGTATCTGATTATAAATTATGGTATGTTATTTCACATTATTTACATTAATAAAATAGATAATTATTTTCAAAATAATACTTTTTTATACATTTTCTTTAACTAACTTCATACTTGACTAATTGATGACAGTTACGTTCAGTCAAACTGAATGTACTGCATGAAAATACAAATTTTGCTAAGATATAATAAAAAAAATGTATGAACATTCGTTAAAATCATTTCTGAATTATTTCTTTTAAGGTATAATATAAATGTTTATATATCAATAGTTAATTATTTGTTATTTTATGTCATATGTAACAGATGTAAAATGCGTTGATTACCGCTGTGAATAAAATACAATGATTTTTAAATCATTTTAAAGCTTTTTATGTAATAAATATTGGTATAAAAAGAGGAACTAGAATACATCCTTTCATACACAACTAACGAATTGCATGAGAAAGGATGTTTATACAAGGTGTTCATTTTAAATGGGTCACCATTGCTATCTCGAGGACTATAAGAGCTACGAAGTCGGTTAAATTAGCAAATAATTTCCTATTTTACAACACAATTAACATGACACAAACATTTTTTTTTTAAACTAGTGGTTCTCAAAATACTGTTACTAACGTTTTAATTTTAAATGGGAACCTATTTTTCTTATTTGCTTTTTCAGTAGAGAATATTATTCTGATTTCAATGATATAATATTATCATAACCTAACATAATAATTTTTGTGAGAAAAATACATCTGAAGTTTTATATTAATTTGATTAAAATATGACAATAATAAGAGTGCCATGACGGAAAAAACGGATATCAAGTCATTCCTTAACCTGGAATTAGAGTGCCTTGAATTAAATATGTGAATACTTTATTTGGTTATACTTTTATTTACTTTTTTCTATCAAGGCACTTTAATTATTGTCATATTTTAATCAAATTAATATAAAATTTCAGTTGCATTTTTCTCAAAAAAATCGTTATGTTAAGGTATGATAATAATATATCATTGAAAAATTCTCTATTGAATAAGCAAATAAAAAAATTGGTTAACATTTAAAATTAAAAAGTTGGGACCCAATTTTCAGAACCACTGCCATAAAAAAATTTGTTTGTCTCTCGTTAATAGTGTTGTAAAACAGAACTTGTTTGCTAATTTAACCGACCTCGTAGCTCTTATAGTTCTCGAGATAGCAATGGTGGCCAATTTAATATGAACACCCTGCATATCAGTAGTTAATTATTTGTCATTTTATGTCATATGTAACAGATGTAAAATGCGTTGATTACCGTTGTGAATAAAATACAATGATTTTTAAGTCATTTTAAAGCTTTTTATGTAATAAATATTGTTATAAAGAGAGGAACTAGTATACATCCTTTCATACACAACCAACGATTTGCATGAGGAAGGATAATTTAGATAATAACATCACAGTTAAAAATCAGCCATAAGTATGTGGTTAAATATTCGTTATATTATTACAATTTAATATTTACAAAAGTAATCTCATATACTAAAAGGATTTTGCAAAAATTTCTCAAAAGTATGTCGAGTTTGGTCTGAAATGAAAGGTTTCGTTGAGAGCTAGCGTGCAGAATTGACAAAAATGTTCCAATCCGATCGGCTTTTGTTTTCTGCAAAAAGTTCTCAAAGGTACGTCGAGTTTGGTCTCAAATGAAACGTTGAGGGCTAGCGTGCAGAATTGACAAAAATGTACTATGTCGATCGGTTTTTGTTTTTTGCAAAAAGTTGTCAGAAGTGTGTGGTGTTTGGTATCAAATGAAAAGTCTCGTTGAGGGCTAGCGTGCATAATTGCCAAAAATGTTCCATATCGATCGGCTTTTGTTTTATGAAAAAGTTGTCAGAAATATGTCGTGTTTGGTATCAAATGAAAGGTCTCGGAGAGGGCTAGCATGCAGAATTGACAAAAAATGTGCTATGTCGATCGGTATTTGTTTTTTGCAAAAAGTTGCCAGAAGTGTGTGTGGTGCTTGGTATCAAATAAAAGGGTACAATGAAGGCTGGTGTGCAGAATTAACGAAAATGGTCAATGTCGATCAGCTTTTGTTTTTTGCAAAAGGTTGTCACAAGTATATAGTGTTTGGTATCAAATGAAAAGTCTCGGTGTGGGCTAGCGTGTAGATATGATAAAAATGTTCCATGTCGATCGACTTTTGTTTAATGCAGAAAGTTGTCAGAAGTATGTCGTGTATGGTATCAAATGAAAGGTCTCGGTGAGATTTGGGGTACATAAATGACAAAAATGTTTCATGTCGACCGGCTTTTGTTTTTTGCAAAAAATTATTAGACGTATATCGTGTTTGCAATCTAATGAAAGGTCTCGGTATATATATATATATATATATATGAAATAATTGTTTTATGTCGATCGGCATTTGTTTTTTGCACTGACAGCGGAGCTCTAGGGAATGCTCGGCGTAGCCGAGAATTCGCTAGTCATATACTATTTTGATTGATTCACTATCTATATATCTATCTATCTATCTATCTATCTATATTTGGATTCATCACGACGATCAGGCATCGTTTGTCCAGCTCAAACTCCTAGACCATTCGAGTAATTGCTGTAATTTTTTTTCCAAGTTGTAGTGTCTATTGTGCCGGAGTGCCTTTTGGGGGTCTCATATTTTTACTGTGAGTGGTTTTTGTTTAAAAAAATAAAAACTGCGTAAAATTGGTACACTGAAACAATGGATCCCAGAGGCCATGTCTACTTTTAAGAAGAATCACGGTTCTCATCCGTCAAATTTGACAATTCAATATGAAACTTTTATTTGATTTTTTTGGAAAATGTGAAGAGATATTATGAATTGAATTATGTTTTCATATATTATAATAGTGAGCGAAATATATACAAATATACTGAATCTTAAATGTGGTGTATTTAAAATATTTCTTTTTTGACATTTCACGTTTATCATACGTTAGAGCCGTCAAAAATTCGTGGTACAAGTTTTATATTTTCAAAGACAAATATACAGAAATAAAAGTAATCTATGTTTAAAAGAATATGTACAATACACTTTGTGATGTAAGTATATCATTTTAAATTTGTTTCACTGTATTTAAATATGTATTTTCATTTCAGTTACAATTTTTAATTGGTTACCCAAACAAGAGTACATTTATAGAAGAGAAATTACATAAAATTACTGATAATAACACTACTGAAATGTAACTGATTATCATAAAAGTGCATTGTACATAATAATTTAAGGCAAACCTTATTTACAATATTTAAATTTTCATGACTTATGACGTTTGTCAAAACGTCAGTTCTAATCAAGCAATCATAATGCAAGTCTTGTATTTGCTTGGAGAAATATATAGTAAAATTAGTTTAAAAGTAAAATTACACTACATTTTGTAATGTAAGTGTGTAATTTTATATTTTCTTGGCTGTATTTAGATGTGTTTTTATTTCAGTTATAGTTGTTAATTTGTAAGTTATCCAAACAAGAGTATATTTATAGAAAAGAAATATCATAAAAATACGGATATTAACACTATTCACATAAAACTAAATTCTGGAAATCAAACAAGGTGCGTCGCATTCAGTCGTAAACTCATTTATTTAAAAACACTGACAAACCTTTCCTTCATACCCTTTTGAAAGAAATGTTTAACAATGTATTGTACAATAATTATTTTGAATTTTGTATCTGGATTATATTAAACTGTAAGTAACTGCATTTTATACATTCTTTATGCATTTCATCAAATTGAAATGATAAAATTGATTACAACAAAGATTAGATTTTTAAAAATTCTATTATATTTTGTTATGGAGTGAGATGATTTTTTAAATGAAAACGTTTAAAAAAATAAAGTATTTATCCAATTATTCATTTTAATTAATATTTCAAACAATAAACACTTTCTGAAACCAAATATTAATCGAGAAATAAGTTTGATGACATACGCTCTCAGTCGAATGTGACTGTGAATGAATTGCATGAAAATTAGTTTAAGGTTAATTTTGGATGATGAAAGTTGCGAGCAGGGTTTGCAAGTTCTCATAGTTAGTTTTAATTATTATTCTGTAGTTATAAACATATATCATTTTAAAATATATTATTATTCTTTTATATTCATTGGATAGTAAATGAAAATTACTTTATGAACATTATTATTTCATATATTTTATTCAATTAAAATTTGTCGAACGAAGTGTCCCTATTTAAATTATAAGATATATTTTAAAGAGATTTATGTAGAAACAAAAAATATTTAAAATTTAACAATGAGCCTTTAGGTTACCGAAAATTTAAAAGAAAACGGACGGCTTTGATTGTTAACTGCTAATTTGTAAATTTTCGGGATCCTAAAAGCCCATTGTTAATTGTTAAGATATATTTATAATATTTTTATTAAAAAAATATTGTGTTCTAATTAAATTTATTAGTGTCTTTAAATTTTAAAATTCACCCTTAATGGTTACATTCAGTAATCCGACTGTGTAACACATGTTTGAACGCATCCAAAATATAGTTGTCAAATTATCTTGTCATTTTGACATTGCTGAAAATATAAGTATTAGACTTTATTATGCGTTTAAAATCAATAAGACTAGATATTCATTTTGCTGTATTATCATAAAGAGACTTCATGTTATTAAGAAATGTAAAGAAGTTAGCAACGTATGTGTATCACAACTTGTACAAATGAAACTACTGGAAGAAACAAAGTTGTTGTTTATCGTAGGTGTTATTTCTATAATTTTATCTTTAACTATAACTGTGTAGTGAAGTCACATTTAAATAAAAATTCTAAAATACAGTCCAAAACTAATCAGTCTATTATTTGGAACAAGCCTTTACAAGTGCAGTTTAGAAAAATTGAAATTGAAAGCACATTAAATAGGGCTGGAAGTGCAAAAATAAAATCAGTAGAAAGAAGAAATCAAAAAATAAAAACCGTCATAAATATTTCATACGATAGACAAATTCGCAATAATACTATATATTCTGTAATGAACTCTTTCATTGTAGATGTACATATGTACCAATAGAATTAGATTGGTACAGAGAAAATATGACAATGATTATTATAATGAAAATGTTGTTGATAAGAATTAATGGCTACAATTTTTATTGTAATCAAGCTATGCGTTATGGCTTGGAAACCGAAAGTAAACCGAAATCAGTATTTCAAGCTTCAACTAATTATATTATACATGAAATTGGACTTGTTGCGTTGTAATATTATCTAACCAACCATACTTAGCATATAGTGATGATATTTTTATCAAAACAGGAAACGGATTTGAACTTCTGGAAATAAAATGTCCTTATTCCTGTCAAAAAAAAACATTTTATATTTACAAAATAAGAAGTCAGCTGTAAATAATTTGCTTCTTTTCACATCATACTGGTGATTTGTAAATAAATAAAACAACACTAGCGCCACCAGTTAGTTTGATATGTCAAAAAGTATTCAAAATATTATTATGTTCTTGTTTTTGCTTAGAATAATAAATTTCATTTATGCCTAAAAATAATATTTTTATTCATATACATACAAAATTAAATATAAACATATTTAATTGTTGAATAATTATATCGATTCCTTCTTTAGCAGATGCAATGAAATTCATAAATAGTGACATCTATGTGATTTTTTTTAACTATTAAAATATTGTTTTTTTCTGATATACACAGAAACAAATTTTACAAAGACTGGTTTAAACGGTATTGTTAAACCTATAAAAATTATGTGTATATATTATTTAAAAATATAGATTTATTAATTCAAAAATATTATTGTATAGTAATTAAATTTATAAACAAAGTTATAGTTATTTTTAATATAAGAATGGAATAATTTTAAATGAAATAATAAATTATCAATGAGCGGAAAGTGTAAACAGAAAATTTATTCAAAAATTTGTTTCATTTATCAAGGCAATCTTAATTCATGTTCTAAAAAATCTTAAATTTTATTTCATTAATATATCATTAAATATGAATAACTACAAAAGTAAGTTGACTTTATAGGATGCCTTTTTAATATTTGAACAACTTATATTCCTAGGTTTTTAGCGCTAAAATGAATAGGTAAAGAGATACAGAAGTATGAAAAAAGTAACATTAAAATCTACACTCAGTATACAGCTGTGCAATAAAATAAAGAACATAGGACTTAAAAATGCGATTTCAAAAAATTTTGAATACTTTCTCTCCTGATATATTTAGAGCAAAACTATAAAAGTACAAAGTTGTTCAAATTTCAATTGTCCATCAGATAAAATCATAATCGATTGTACGTGCGGTACAATCGATTATGATTTTATTATTTCATACAATAGACGTGCGGTCTATTGTATGAAATATATTAAATATAAAATGTAACTTTTTCGCTAAAAATCAGACAGTTATCTGAGAGTTTATTATTGTTATTATATCATTCTAGTAAATGTTATAATTGATATTAATTATTAATTTTTGTTGAAGTCTAAAATTATCTTAAAATTGATTGTTTTCTATGTAAATGTTTTCTGTCTTGAATAAATGACAAATATATTTTACGTCGACCGGCTTTTGTTCTTTTCAAAAAATTGTTAGAAATATGTCATGTTTGGTATCAAATGAAAAATCTCGTTGTGGGCTAGCGTCAGGGGCGGACCGAGAACTTTTGGGGCCCGGGGCTAATACTGTTTGGGGGCCCTTCCTTAAGATTTTTTAATAAAAAAATATATATGGCAACGGGCGTAAACCTTTTTATTTTATATTTTAAATTAAGATTAACAAAAAACAAAAAATAACACTTATTGTCATAAATAATAATAATTTAGAAACATATATGGGCAAATTCATAAAAATGATTAAAGTAATCCTCAATTTTTGATTAGTGAATTCTATTTTATTCAGGTATTTAAAATTTAATATTCACTTTATATAAAATGATAGATACTAGGATTAGATTAAATTACATTTTAAGAAATAAATTGGATAATTAGAGTAGAATTCGCTAATCTAAAAATGAGAATTAGCTTAATCTTTATCATGAATCTGCTAATGAAAGATTAACTTTTCTGCATTTTTGCGCTGCAAATTATTTTATTTTCTCGTTGCAATCTAAATCTTTTGTTAAATAACTATTTATTGAGAAAATTGATAATAATTTAATCCCTCGTTCGTCATTCGGTAGTGATTCTAGTTCTATTGTTTCGTGGTTATTGTTTACATTTTGTTGTATTTAAGATATTTAGAGCTAAAATATAATCCATGACCACCATCAGGCAATCTTATGTGGATTACACCAAATAATCAAGGTTCGGGTCTGGCAATCCGGCTACTTTTCTTGTTTAAATATTTTATATTAATTAAATGCGTAAAAAAGAGCTTACATTTTTTGCTTTAAATCAATTTCTTAACAGCAAAATAAAATATATTTTACCAAAATGTACCTAAAAAGGCGTTTCATTTATTTAATGAAAAAGAAAATATTTATTCCGGCAGATTCCGGTAATCAGGGCCGGCGGAAGGCGTGGGTAGTGTGAGTAGCACTACCCAACTGAAAATTTTCTGGGTGGGTAATTACCTACCTGAAATTTTGGAAATTTTTTAAACATTTTTGAAATTTATTTTTTTAATTCTTGGAAATATTGAAAGAGGTTTGAGAATTGAAAAATTTAAATTAAAAATTTGAACAAAATAAGTCTAAAATGACTTTCAAAAATGACGCTCTTATTTAATATTTAAACAGCGCGCGTGATGCGCAGTTAGTTACTACACCGCGCAATGTGTTGATATGCCTACCTTTATCTAACGCGTAAGAGGCTTATGGAGTAGTTGCCGGTTGCCGGTCCCCTTATGCTTAGGAACCAAAAGAAGTTATTTGCACTCGACGATGCTGCAAAATCGACTAAACCATGTAGCGATTTTGCATGCGTATCAAGAAGTAGTCGATAAACTTGACATCGAGGAACTGATGAATAAGTTCATTTCTGAAAATGCAAAACGAGTGACGGGTTTTGCTCCGCAAAATTTGAAATTTATAAAGATGTGATACCTATGTAGAATTAAGTGAAAACCTCAAAAAAAATATTTTATTATACACCTTTTAGATATTTTTCTTATAAAAACCTTAAATATATAATAAATTCCAGTCGAACGAACCCTCCCCAGCCACCGAAGACACTAATACTACCCACCTGACGTGCACACGTTCCGCCGGCCCTGCCGGTAATCACATTTTTTCTTGCGACAGCAGCATTATTGTACATTTACCTATTTACCGCCGCTGAGAATTACCATTAACCAAACAAAACAAGTCAATATGATTATTCGACGACGAATCAAAAAATAAAAATGGGGCTAGATAGTTAGAAATGTTTTAAAATGAAGACACCTGATTTGCATGTGGAGTCGGAGATTTATGATGTACTACACAGTCTACAAAAATTATGCGAGCAGTGCAGTGTATTAATGTATAAATGTACAATGTACAAATTTAATATAACAAAAACAAAACCTACAAAATATCAAATAGACTTAACAAAAACCAAATTAGAAATAATGACATCAATAAGATATGAACAGAATGAAAAATTGTAACCGATGATATACGGAATAAAGAATAGTATTTCTTGTCTATCATTAACTGCCTCTCTTTCTAAGAAGCAAATGCGTACTTCGCGCAAGTGTCTGGTCACCTTATCTGTATTCCTATTCAATCAAAAATTATGGAAAGCGACGTCGAAAGCTAATGTCTGTGGGGTTATTCTGATTCTACGAAGCAGGGGCCCCCCTGGAACCCGGGGGCCCTGGGCTGCAGCCCATAAAGCCCATGCCTAAATCCGCCCCTGGCTAGCGTGCAGAAATGAAAAAATGATACATGTCGATCGACTTTTGTTTTGTGCAAAAAGTTGTCAGAAGTATGTCGTGTTTGATATCAAATGAAAGGTCTCGGTTAAGGCTGGTGTGCATAAATGACAAAAATGTTTCATGTCGATCGGCTTTTGTTTTTTGCAAAAAGTTATTGAAAATATATCGTGTTTGGAACCTAATGAAAGGTCTCAGTAAGGGCTAACGAGCAGATATGAAAAATTTTTTTCATGTCGATTGGCATTTGTTTTTTGTACTGACAGCGGAGCTCTAGGGAATGCTCGGCGTAGCCGAGAATTCGCTAGTCATATACTATTTTGATAGATTCACTATCTATATATATATATATTTGGATTCATCTCGACGATCACCGATCCTGTGTCCAGTCTAAACTCCTGGCCCATTTAAGTAATTGCTGTAATTTTTTTTCCAAGTTGTAGTGTCTATTGTGCCGGAGTGCCTTTTGGGGGTCTCATATTTTTACTGTGAGTAGTTTTTGTTTAAAAAAATAAAAACTGCGTAAAATTGGTACACTGAAACAATGGATCCACGAGGCCATGTCTACATTTAAGAAGAATCACGCCGTTATCCGTCACATTTGACAATCTGTCTATGAACTTTAAATGATTATATCTTTTAATAGAACATTGATATCAAAGATTTATAAACAATTTCATGAATAATAGACTTGAGCAAAGGTGTTTTAACTAATTGAAGTTTAAAACATAACGTATTTAATTAATATAAATTTTGACGTTTCCAATGTCAAAAGTCAATGTTGCCAAATGTGTGATGAAGTAACTAAATTAAAATCAAATATTCCTAAACTAACGGTGACAGTTGTAGTAGGGTTGACAATATTAATTTATAAATTTAAAAATTAACTACTATTTTTTAATAAAAACAGTGTTGCCAAATTATAAAGTAACTAAATAAATATCTAATATTATTAAATAAAATAAATTGAATACTATGCTGTGATTGTTATCAAAAGAAAGGAAACCGTAAGGGCCAGTTTTAAAATGACAAAAAAAAATGTGTCATGTCGATCTGCTTTTGTTTTTCGTAAAAAGTTGTTAAAAGTAGGTTGTCCTTGGGTTTTAAGGAAACGACACAATACGGACTGGTGTGCACGAATGACAAAAATTTTCTACGTGGATTAGAATTTGTTTTTTGCAAAATGTTATCAGAAAAATGTCGTGTTTGGGTATTTTCGAATTACATAAGTCAATATTGCCAAATGTTTAATAAAGTAACTAATCAAAAAACAAATATTCCCAAATGAACGTTACTGAGGACAGTGAATGTTATATTAGGCTAGGTCACGATGAGGGCTAGCGTGCAAAATGAACAAAAAAGTTCTATTTCGAACGGCTTTTGTTTTTTGTAAAAAGTTGTGAGAAGTATGTGGTGTGTGGTATCAAATGAAAAGACTCGATAAGGGCTGGCGTGTAGAATTAACTAAAAAGGTCAATGTTGATCGGCTTTTGTTTTTTGCAAAAATTTCACAAAGGTATGTCGAGTTTGGTCGCAAATGAAAGGTCTCGTTGATGGCTAGCGTGCAGAATTGACAAAAATGTGCTATGTCGATCGGTATTTGTTTTTTGCAAAAAGTTGTCAAAAGTATGTCGTATTTGATATCAAATGAAAGGTCTCGGAGAGGGCTAGCGTGCAGAATTGACAAAAATGTTCCATGTCGATCAGCTTTTGTTTTATGCAAAAAGTTGTCAGAAGTCTGTCGTGTTTGGTATCAAATGAAAGGTCTCGGAGAGGGCTAGCGTGCAGAATTGACAAAAAATGTGCTATGTCGATCGGTATTTGTTTTTTGCAAAAAGTTGTCAAAAGTATGTCGTATTTGATATCAAATGAAAGGTCTCGGAGAGGGCTAGCGTGCAGAATTGATAAAAATGTGCTATGTCGATCGGTTATTGTTTTTTGCAAAAAGTTGTCAGAAGTGTGTGGTGTTTGGTATCAAATGAAAAGTCTCGTTGAGGGCTAGCGTGCAGAATTGACAAAAATTTTCCATGTCGATCGGCTTTTGTTTTATGCAAAAAGTTGTCAGAAGTATGTCGTGTTTGGTATCAAATGAAAGATCTCGGAGAGGGCTAGCGTGCAGAATTGACAAAAAATGTGCTATGTCGATCGGCTTTTGTTTTTTGCAAAAGGTTGTCACAAGTATATAGTGTTTGGTATCAAATGAAAAGTCTGGGTGTGGGCTAGCGTGTAGATATGATAAAAATGTTTCATGTCGATCGACTTTTGTTTAATGCAGAAAGTTGTAAGAAGTATCTCGTGTTTGGTATCAAATGAAAGGTCTCGGTGAGGGCTGGGGAACATAAATGATAAAAATGTTTCATGTCGACCGGCTTTTGTTTTTTGCAAAAAATTATTACAAATATATCGTGTTTGCAATCTAATGAATGGTCTCGGTGAGGCCTGACGTGGAAATATGAAATAATTATATCATGTCGATCGGCATTTGTTTTTTTCACTGACAGCGGAGCTCTAGGGAATGCTCGGCGTAGCCGAGAATTCGCTAGTCATATACTATTTTGATTGATTCACTATCTATATATCTATCTATCTATCTATCTATCTATCTATCTATCTATATTTGGATTCATCACGACGATCGGGCATCGTTTGTCCAGCGCAAACTCTTAGACCATTCAAGTAATTGCTGTAATTTTTTTTTCAAGTTGTAGGGTCTAATGTGCTGGAGTGCCTTTTGGGGGTCTCATATTTTTACTGTGAGTGGTTTTTGTTTAAAAAAATTAAAACTGTGCAAAATTGGTACCTTGAAACAAAAAATCCCAGAAGCCATGTCAAATGTGAGAAGAATCACGGTTGTCATACGTCAAATTTGACAATTCAATATGAAACTTTTATTTGATTTATTTTGAAAATGAAAAGGGATATTAGAAATATAAATATATTTTTATACATTATAATAGTGAGCGAAATATATACAAATACAATGAATGTTAAGTGTGGTGTTTTTAAAATATTTAATTTTATGACGTTTTGACGTTTATCATCCGGTGGTTTATAACCAAAAAAATCGTTACACAAGTTTTATATTTTCAAAGAGAAATATACAGAAATAAAAGTAAACTATGTTTAAAAGAATATGTACATTACACTTTGTGATGTAAGTATATCATTTTTAATTTGTTTCGCTGTATTTAAATATGTATTTTCATTTCAGTTATAATTTGTAATTGGTTACTCAAACAAGAGTACATTTATAGAAGAGAAATAACTTAAAATTACTGATAATAACACTACTGAAGTGTAACTGATTATCATAAAAGAGCATTGTACATGATATATATCGGCAAACCTTATTTACAATATTTAAATTTTCATGTCTTATGACGTTTGTCAAAACGTCAGTTATAATCAAACAATTATAATGCAAGTCTTGTACTTGCTTGGAGAAATATATAGTAAAATTAGTTTAAAAGTAAAATTACACTACATTTTGTAATGTAAGTGTGTAATTTTATATTTTCTTGGCTGTATTTAGATGTGTTTTCATTTCAGTTATAGTTTTTAATTGGTAAGTTATCCAAACAAGATTATATTTATAGAAAAGAAATATCATAAAATTACGGATAATAACACTATTGACAAAAAACTAAATTCTGGAAATCAAACAAGGCGACCGCATTCAGTCATAAACTCATTTATTTAAAAATACTGACAAACCTTTCCTTCATACGCTTTTGGAAGAAATGTTTAACAATTTATTGTACAATAATTATTTTGAATTATGTATCTGGATTATATTAAACTGTAAGTAACTGCATTTTATACATTCTTTATGCATTTCATCAAATTGAAATGATGAAATTGATTACAACAAAGATTAGATTTTTAAAAATTCTATTATATTTTGTTATGGAGTGAGATGATTTTTTAAATGAAAACGTTTAAAAAAACAAAGTATCTATCCAATTATTTATTTTAATTAATATTTCAAACAATAAACACTTTCTGAAATCAAATATTAATCGAGATATAAGTTTGATGACATACGCTCTCAGTCGAATGTGACTGTGAATGAATTGCATGAAAATTAGTTTAAGGTAAATTTTGGATGATGAAAGTTGCGAGCAGGGTTTGCAAGTTCTCACAGTTAGTTTTAATTATTATTCTGTAGTTATAAACATATCATTTTAAAATATATTATTATTCTTTTATGTTCATTGGATAGTAAATGAAACTTACTTTATGAACATTATTATTTCATATATTTTATTCAATTAAAATTTGTCGAACGAAGTGTCCCTATTAAAATTGTACGATATATTTTAAAGAGATTTATTTAGAAACAAAAAATATTTAAAATTTAACAGTGAACTTTAGGTTACCGAAAATTTAAAAGAAAACGGCCAGCTTTGAATGTTAGCTGCTCTTTTTGTAAATTTTCGGGATCCTAAAAGCCCATTGTGAATTGTTAAGATATATTTATAATATTTTTATTAAAAAAATATTGTGTTCTAATTACATTTCTAACAAGTGTCTTTGAATTTTAAAATTCACCCTTAATGGTTACATTCAGTAATCCGACTGTGTAACACATGTTTGAACGCATCCAAAATATAGTTGTCAAATTATCTTGTCATTTTGACATTGCTGAAAATATAAGTATCTAGGACTTCATGTTATTATGAAATGTAAAGAAGTTAGCAATTTATGTGTATCACAACTTGTACAAATGAAACTACTGCAACAAACAAAGTTGTTGTTTATCATAGGTGTTATTTCTATTATTTTATCTTTAACTATAACTGTGTAGTGAAGTCACATTTAAATAAGAATTCTAAAATACAGTCCAAAACTGATCAGTCTATGATTTGGAACAAGGCTTTACAAGCGCAGGTTGAAAAATATCACAAAGTTTCAATAAAATCATTCTACATAAACATTCTGGAAATTATCCTGGTACTCATTTTACATTTTCAGAACATAAGCAAAAAAATTTTGTCTGAAACGAGTACATAAAGTATTATACTTATAGCGAAATTGAAAGCACATTAAATAGGGCTGAAGGTGTAAAGAAAGAATGAGTAGAAAGTAGAAGCCAAGAAATAAAAACCGTAATAAAAATTTCATACGATAGACATATTCGCAATAATACTACATATTCTACAATGAACTCTTTCATTGTAGATGTACATATGTACCAATAGAATTAGATTGGTACAGAGAAAATATGACACTGATTATTATAATGAAAATGTTGTTGATAAGAATCAATGTCTACAATTTTTATTGTAATCAAGCTATGCGTTAAGGCTTGCAAACCGAAAGTAAAGCGAGATCAGTATTTCAAGATTCAACTAATATATTATAAATGAAATTGGACTTTGTGTTGTAATATTATCTAACTAACCATACTTAGCAGGTAGTGATGATGGTTTTATGAAAACAGAAAATGTATTGAACTTTTGGAAATAAAATGTCCTTATTCCTGTCAAAACAAATTCATTCTATATTTACAAAATAATAAGTCAGCTGTAAATAATTTGTTTCTTTTCACATCATACTGATGATTTGGAAATAAATAAAACAACACTAGCGCCACCAGTTAGTTTGATATGTCACAAAGTATTCAAAATATTATTATGTACTTGTTTTTGCTTAAAATAATAAATTTCATTTATGCCTACAAATAATATTTTTACCCATATACATATAAAATTAAATATAAACATATTTAATTGTTGAATAATTATATCGATTCCTTCTTTAGCAGATGCAATGAAATTCATAAATAGTGACATCTATGTGATTTTTTTTAACTATTAAAATATTGATTTTTTCTGATATACACAGAAACAAATTTTACAAAGACTGGTTTAAACGGTATTGTTAAACCTATAAAAATTATGTGTATATATTATTTAAAAATATAGATTTATTAATTCAAAAATATTATTGTATAGTAATTAAATGTATAAACAAAGTTATAGTTATTTTTAATACAAGAATACAATAATTTTAAATAAAATAATAAATTATCGATGACCGGAAAGTGTAAATAGAAAATTTATTCAAAAATTTGTTTCATTTATCAAGACAATCTTAATTCATTTTCTAAAATACCTTAAATTTTATTTCATTAATAAATCATTAAATATGAATAATTATGAAGGTAAGTTGACTTTATAGGATGCCTTTTTAATTTTTCAACAACTTATATTCCTAGGCTTTTAGCGCTAAAATGAATAGGTAAAGAGATACTGAAGTATGAAAAGAATAACATTAAAATCTACACCCGGTATACAGCTGTGCAATAAAACAAAAAACATAGGACTTAAAAATGGGATTTCAAAAATTTTTGAATACTTTCTCTTCTGATATATTTAGAGCAAAACTATAAAAGTACAAAGTTGTTGAAATTTTAATTCTACATCAGATAAAATCATAATCGATTGTACCGCACGTCTATTGTATGAAATATATTAAATATAAAATGTAACTT
The DNA here is from genome assembly GCA_035578165.1 of Stenolophus ochropezus. Taxonomy (NCBI): domain Eukaryota; kingdom Metazoa; phylum Arthropoda; class Insecta; order Coleoptera; family Carabidae; genus Stenolophus; species Stenolophus ochropezus. The sequence goes on from JAQOWZ010000017.1 coordinate 25,652,893, forward strand.
TTTCGCTAAAAATCAGACAGTTATCTGAGAGTTTATTATTGTTATTATATCATTCTTGTAAATGTTATAATTGATATTAATTATTATATTTTGTTAAAGTCTAAAATTATTTTAAAAATGGTTGTTTTCTATGTAAATGTTTTCTGTCTTGAATAAATGACAAATATATTTTACGTCGACCGGCTTTTGTTCTTTTCAAAAAATTGTTAGAAATATGTCATGTTTGGTATCAAATGAAAGGTATCGTTGTGGGCTAGCGTGCAGAAATGTAAAAATGATACATGTCGATCGACTTTTGTTTTGTGAAAAAAGTTGTCAGAAGTATGTCGTGTTTGGTATCAAATGAAAGGTCTCGGTTAAGGCTGGTGTGCATAAATGACAAAAATGTTTCATATCGATCGGCTTTTGTTTTTTTGCAATAAGTTATTGGAAATATATCGTGTTTGGAATCTAATGAAAGGTCTCAGTAAGGGCTAACGAGCAGATATGAAAAAATTGTTTCATGTCGATTGGCATTTGTTTTCTGTACTGACAGCGGAGCTCTAGGGAATGCTCGGCGTAGCCGAGAATTCGCTAGTCCATATACTAAACGATTAGATTCACTATCTATAGATTCATCACGAGCATCGAGTAACTTTTGTAATCGCCTACAGCCTGAACCATGCAAGTGATTGTTATAAATTTTTTTTTAATATGTGGGGGCTAATGAGATCTGGTGCCTTTTGGGTGTCTTATATTTTTACTATTAGTAGTTTTCGTGTAAAAAATTAAAACTTTGCACAAATGCTGCCTTGAAACAATGGATCTCAGAGGCCATGTCTAACTTTAAGAAGAATCACGCCGTCATCCGTCACTTTTGACAATCTGCCTATGAACTTTAAATGATTATATCTTTTAATAGAACATTGATATCAAAGATTTAAAAACAGTATCATGAATAATAGACTTGAGCAAATGTGTTACAACTAATTTAAGTTTAAAACATAACGTATTTAATTAATATAAATTTTGACGTTTCCAATGTCAAAAGTCAATGTTGCCAAATGTGTGATGAAGTAACTAAATTAAAACCAAATATTCCTAAACTAACTTCACTGAAGACGGTGGCAGTTGTATTAGGGTTGACAATATTAATTTATAAATTTTAAAAATTAACTACTATTTTTTAATGCAAACAGTGTTGCCAAATTATAAAGTAACTAAATAAAATCAAATATTCCTAAATAAAATAAATTGAATACTTTGCTGTGTTTGTTATCAAAAGAAAGGAAACCATAAGGGCCAGTTTTAAAATGACAAAAAAAATGTGTCATGTCGATCTGCATTTGTTTTCCGTAAAAAGTTGTTAAAAGTAGGTCGTCCTTGGGTTTTAAGGAAACGACACAATACGAACTGGTGTGCACGAATGACAAAAATGTTCTATGTAGATTAGAAATTGTTTTTTGCATAATGTTGTCAGAAAAATGTCGTATTTGGGTATTTTCAAATTGCAAAAGTCAATGTTGCCAAATGTTTAATAAAGTAACTAAACAAAGAACAAATATTCCCAACTTAAAGGTTACTGAGGACAGTGAATGTTATATTAGGCTAGGTCACGATGAGGGCTAGCGTGCAGAATGAACAAAAATGTTCTATATCGAACGGCTTTTGTTTTTTGTAAAAAGTTGTGAGAAGTATGTGGTGTTTGGTATCAAATGAAAAGGCTCGATGAGGGCTGGCGTGTAGAATTAAAAAAAAAGGTCAATGTTGATCGGCTTTTGTTTTTGCAAAAATTTCTCAAAGATATGTCGAGTTTGGTCTCAAATGAAAGGTCTCGTTGAGGGCTATCGTGCAGAATTGACAAAAATGTTCCATGTCGGTCGGCTTTTGTTTTGTGCAAAAAGTTGTCAGAAGTATGTCGTGTTTGGTATTAAATGAAAGGTCTCGGAGAGGGCCAGCGTGCAGAATTGACAAAAATGTACTATGTCGATCGGTTTTTGTTTTTTGCAAAAAGTTGTCAGAAGTATGCCGTGTTTGATATCAAATGAAAGGTCTCGGAGAGGGCTAGCGTGCAGAATTGACAAAAATGTTCCATGTCGATCAGCTTTTGTTTTATGCAAAAAATTGTCAGATGTATGTCGTGTTTGGTATCAAATGAAAGGTCTCGTTGAGGGCTAGCCTGCAGAATTGACAAAAATGTACTATGTCGATCGGTTTTTGTTTTTTGCAAAAAGTTGTCAGAAGTATATCGTGTTTGATATCAAATGAAAGGTCTCGGAGAGGCCTAGCGTGCAGAATTGATAAAAATGTGCCATGTCGATCGGTATTTGTTTTTTGCAAAAAGTTGTCAGAAATGTGTGGTGTTTGGTATCAAATGAAAAGTCTCGTTGAGGGCTAGCGTGCAGAATTGACAAAAATGTTCCATGTCGATCGGCTTTTGTTTTATGCAAAAAGTTGTCAGAAGTATGTCGTGTATGGTATCAAATGAAAGGTCTCGGTGAGAGTTGAGGTACATAAATGACAAAAATGTTTCATGTCGACCGGCTTTTGTTTTTTGCAAAATATTATTAGAAGTATATCGTGTTTGCAATCTAATGAAAGGTCTCAGTGAGGCCTGACGTGGAAATATGAAATAATTGTTTCATGTCGATCGGCATTTGTTTTTTGCACTGACAGCGGAGCTCTAGGGAATGCTCGGTGTAGCCGAGAATTCGCTAGTCATATACTATTTTGATTGATTCACTATCTATATATCTATCTATCTATCTATCTATCTATATTTGGATTCATCACGACGATCAGGCATCGTTTGTCCAGCTCAAACTCCTAGACCATTCGAGTAATTGCAGTAATTTTTTTTCCAAGTTGTAGTGTCTATTGTGCCGGAGTGCCTTTTGGGGGTCTCATATTTTTACTGTGAGTGGTTTTTGTTTAAAAAAATAAAAACTGCGTAAAATTGGTACACTGAAACAATGGATCCCAGAGGCCATGTCTACATTTAAGAAGAATCACGGTTCTCATCCGTCAAATTTGACAATTCAATATAAAACTTTTATTTGATTTTTTTGGAAAACGTGAAGAGATATTATGAATTGAATTATGTTTTCATATATTATAATAGTGAGCGAAATATATACAAATATACTGAATGTTAAATATGGTGTATTTAAAATATTTTTTTTTTGACATTTCACGTTTATCATATGTTAGAGCCGTCAAAAATTCGTGGTACAAGTTTTATATTTTCAAAGACAAATATACAGAAATAAAAGTAATCTATGTTTAAAAGAATATGTACAATACACTTTGTGATGTAAGTATATCATTTTAAATTTGTTTCACTGTATTTAAATATGTATTTTCAGTTCAGTTACAATTTTTAATTGGTTACCCAAACAAGAGTACATTTATAGAAGAGAAATAACATAAAATTACTGATAATAACACTACTGAAATGTAACTGATTATCATAAAAGTGCATTGTACATAATAATTTACGGCAAACCTTATTTACAATATTTAAATTTTCATGACTTATGACGTTTGTCAAAACGTCAGTTCTAATCAAGCAATCATAATGCAAGTCTTGTATTTGCTTAGAGAAATATATAGTAAAATTAGTTTAAAAGTAAAATTACACTTCATTTTGTAATGTAAGTGTGTAATTTTATATTTTCTTGGCTGTATTTTGATGTGTTTTCATTTCAGTTATAGTTTTTAATTGGTAAGTTATCCAAATAAGATTATATTTATAGAAAAGAAATATCATAAAATTACGGATAATAACACTATTCAAATAAAACTAAATTCTGGAAATCAAACAAGGTGCGTCGCATTCAGTCATAAACTCATTTATTTAAAAATACTGACAAACCTTTCCTTCATACCTTTTTGAAAGAAATGTTTAACAATTTATTGTACAATAGTTATTTTGAATTATGTATCTGGATTATATTAAACTGTAAGTAACTGCATTTTATACATTCTTTATGCATTTCATCAAATTGAAATGATGAAATTGATTACAACAAAGATTAGATTTTTAAAAATTCTATTATATTTTGTTATGGAGTGAGATGATTTTTTAAATGAAAACGTTTAAAAAAACAAAGTATCTATCCAATTATTCATTTTAATTGATATTTCAAACAATAAACACTTTCTGAAACCAAATATTAATCGAGAAATAAGTTTGATGACATACGCACTCAGTCGAATGTGACTGTAAATGAATTGCATGAAAATTAGTTTAAGGTAAATTTTGGATGATGAAAATTGCGAGCAGGGTTTGCAAGTTCTCACAGTTAGTTTTAATTATTATACTGTAGTTATAAACATATATCATTTTAAAATATATTATTATTCTTTTATATTCATTGAATAGTAAATGAAAATTACTTTATGAACATTTTTATTTCATATATTTTATTCAATTAAAATTTGTCGAACTAAGTGTCCCTATTAAAATTATAAGATATATTTTAAAGAGATGTATTTAGAAACAAAAAATATTTAAAATTTAACAATGAGCCTTTAGGTTACCGAAAATTTCAAAGGAAACGGACAGCTTTGATTGTTAGCTGCTCTTTTTGTAAATTTTCGAGATCCTAAAAGCCCTTTGTTAATTTTTAAGATATATTTATAATATTTTTATTAAAAAAATATTGTGTTCTAATTAAATTTATTAACAAGTTTCTTTGAATTTTAAAATTCACCCTGAATGGTTACATTCAGTAATCCGACTGTGTAACACATGTTTGAACGCATCCAAAATATAGTTGTCAAATTATCTTGTCATTTTGACATTGCTGAAAATATAAGTATTAGACTTTATTATGCGTTTAAAATCGATAAGACTAGATATTCATTTTGCTGTATTATCATAAAGAGACTTTATGTTATTAAGAAATGTAAAGAAGTTAGCATTTTATGTGTATCACAACTTGTATAAATGAAACTACTGCAAGAAACAAAGTTGTTGTTTATCATAGGTGTTATTTCTATAATTTTATCTTTAACTATAACTGTGTACTGAAGTCATATTTAAATAAGAATTCTAAAATACAGTCCAAAACTGATCAGTCTATGATTTGGAACAAGCCTTTACAAGCGCAGTTAGAAAAATATTATAAAGTTTCAATAAAATCATTTTTCATACAAATGTATTGAAATTGTCTTGATTTTCTTTTTGCATTTTTAGAACATAAGCAAAGAAATTTTGTCTTAAATGAGTGCATAAAGTATTATACTTATAGCGAAATTAAAAGCACATTAAATAGAGCTGGAAGTGCAAAAATAAAATCAGCAGAAAGAAGAAATCAAAAAATAAAAACCGTCATAAATAATTCATACGATAGACAAATTCGCAATAATACTACATATTCTGCAATGAACTCTTTCATTGTAGATGTACAAATGTACCAATAGAATTAGATTGGTACAGAAAAAATATGACAATGATTATTATAATGAAAATGTTGTGGATAAGAATCAATGGCTACAATTTTTATTGTAATCAAGCCATGCGTTATAGCTTGGAAACCGAAAGTAAAGCGAAATCAGTATTTCAAGCTTCAACTAATTATATTATACATGAAATTGGACTTGCTGTGTTGTAATATTATCTAACCAACCATACTTAGCATGTAGTGATGATAGTTTTATCAAAGCAGAAAACGGATTTGAACTGGAAATAAAATGTCCTTATTCCTGTCAAAAAAAATTCATTCTAGATTTACAAAATAAGAAGTCAGCTGTAAATATTTTTTTTTCTTTTCACATCATACTGGTGATTTGGAAATATATAAAACAACACTAGCGCCACCAGTTAGTTTGATATGTCACAAAGTATTCAAAATATTATTATGTTCTTGTTTTTGTTAAGAATAATAAATTTCATTTATGCCTAAAAATAATATTTTTACTCATATACATATAAAATTAAATATAAACATATTTAATTGTTGAATAATTATATCGATTCCTTCTTTAGCAGATGCAATGAAATTCATAAATAGTGACATCTATGTGATTTTTTTTTAACTATTAAAATATTGATTTTTTCTGATATACACAGAAACAAATTTTACAAAGACTGGTTTAAACGGTATTGTTAAACCTATAAAAATTATGTGTATATATAATTTAAAAATATTGATTTATGAATTCAAAAATATTATTGTATAGTAATTAAATTTATAAACAAAGTTATAGTTATTTGTAATACAAGAATACAATAATTTTAAATAAAATAATAAATTATCGATGAGCGGAAAGTGTAAATAGAAAATTTATTCAAAAATTTGTTTCATTTATCAAAGCAATCTTAATTCATTTTCTAAAATACCTTAAATTTTATTTCATTAATATATCATTAAATATGAATAATTATGAAGGTAAGTTGACTTTATAGGATGCCTTTTTAATTTTTCTACAACTTATATTCCTAGGCTTTTAGCGCTAAAATGAATAGGTAAAGAGATACGGAAGTATGAAAAAAATAACATTAAAATCTACACCCGGTATACAGCTGTGCAATAAAACAAGGAACATAGGACTTAAAAATGGGATTTCAAAACTTTTTTAATACTTTCTCTCCTGATATATTTAGAGCAAAACTATAAAAGTACAAAGTTGTTCAAATTTCAATTCTACATTAGATAAAATCATAATCGATTGTACCGCACGTCTATTGTATGAAATATATTAAATATAAAATGTAACTTTTTCGCTTAAAATCAGACAGTTATCTGAGAGTTTATTATTGTTATTATATCATTCTAGTAAATGTTATAATTGATATTAATTATTAATTTTTGTTAAAGTCTAAAATTATTTAAAAAATGGTTGTTTTCTATGTAAATGTTTTCTGTCTTGAATAAATGACAAATGACAAATGAAAGGTCTCGTGGGCTAGCGTGCAGAAATGAAAAAATTATACATGTCGATCGACTTTCGTTTTGTGCAAAAAATTGTCAGAAGTATGTCGTGTTTGGTATCAAATGAAAGTTCTCGGTTAAGGCTGGTGTGCATAAATGACAAAAATGTTTCATGTCGATCGGCTTTTGTTTTTTGCAAAAAGTTATTGGGAATATATCGTGTTTGGAATCTAATGAAAGGTCTCAGTACGGGCTAACGAGCAGATATGAAAAAATTGTTTCATGTCGATTGGTATTTGTTTTTTGTACTGACAGCGAAGCTCTAGGGAATGCTCGGCGTAGCCGAGAATTCGCTAGTCATATACTATTTTGATTGATTCACTATCTATATATCTATCTATCTATCTATCTATCTATCTATCTATCTATCTATATTTGGATTCATCACGACGATCGGGCATCGTTTGTCCAGCGCAAACTCTTAGACCATTCAAGTAATTGCTGTAATTTTTTTTTCAAGTTGTAGGGTCTAATGTGCTGGAGTGCCATTTGGGGGTCTCATATTTTTACTGTGAGTGGTTTTTGTTTAAAAAATTAAAAACTATGCAAAATTGGTACCTTGAAACAAAAAATCCCAGAAGCCATGTCAAATGTGAGAAGAATCACGGTTGTCATACGTCAAATTTGACAATTCAATATGAAACTTTTATTTGATTTATTTTGAAAATTGAAAAGGGATATTGGAAATATAAATATATTTTTATACATTATAATAGTGAGCGAAATATATACAAATACAATGAATGTTAAGTGTGGTGTTTTTAAAATATTTAATTTTATGACGTTTTGACGTTTATCATCCGGTGGTCTATAACCAAAAAAATCGTTACACAAGTTTTATATTTTCAAAGAGAAATATACAGAAATATAAAGTAAACTATGTTTAAAAGAATATGTACATTACACTTTGTGATGTAAGTATATCATTTTTAATTTGTTTCGCTGTATTTAAATATGTATTTTCATTTGAGTTATAATTTGTAATTGGTTACTCAAACAAGAGTACATTTATAGAAGAGAAATAACTTAAAATTACTGATAATAACACTACTGAAGTGTAACTGATTATCATAAAAGAGCATTGTACATGATATATATCGGCAAACCTTATTTACAATATTTAAATTTTCATGTCTTATGACGTTTGTCAAAACGTCAGTTATAATCAAACAATTATAATGCAAGTCTTGTATTTGCTTGGAGAAATATATAGTAAAATTAGTTTAAAAGTAAAATTACACTACATTTTGTAATGTAAGTGTGTAATTTTATATTTTCTTGGCTGTATTTAGATGTGTTTTCATTTCAGTTATAGTTTTTAATTGGTAAGTTATCCAAACAAGATTATATTTATAGAAAAGAAATATCATAAAATTACGGATAATAACACTATTGACAAAAAACTAAATTCTGGAAATCAAACAAGGCGACCGCATTCAGTCATAAACTCATTTATTTAAAAATACTGACAAACCTTTCCTTCATACGCTTTTGGAAGAAATGTTTAACAATTTATTGTACAATAATTATTTTGAATTATGTATCTGGATTATATTAAACTGTAAGTAACTGCATTTTATACATTCTTTATGCATTTCATCAAATTGAAATGATGAAATTGATTACAACAAAGATTAGATTTTTAAAAATTCTATTATATTTTGTTATGGAGTGAGATGATTTTTTAAATGAAAACGTTTAAAAAAACAAAGTATCTATCCAATTATTTATTTTAATTAATATTTCAAACAATAAACACTTTCTGAAATCAAATATTAATCGAGATATAAGTTTGATGACATACGCTCTCAGTCGAATGTGACTGTGAATGAATTGCATGAAAATTAGTTTAAGGTAAATTTTGGATGATGAAAGTTGCGAGCAGGGTTTGCAAGTTCTCACAGTTAGTTTTAATTATTATTCTGTAGTTATAAACATATATCATTTTAAAATATATTATTATTCTTTTATGTTCATTGGATAGTAAATGAAACTTACTTTATGAACATTATTATTTCATATATTTTATTCAATTAAAATTTGTCGAACGAAGTGTCCCTATTAAAATTGTACGATATATTTTAAAGAGATTTATTTAGAAAAAAAAAATATTTAAAATTTAACAGTGAACTTTAGGTTACCGAAAATTTAAAAGAAAACGGCCAGCTTTGAATGTTAGCTGCTCTTTTTGTAAATTTTCGGGATCCTAAAAGCCCATTGTGAATTGTTAAGATATATTTATAATATTTTTATTAAAAAAATATTGTGTTCTAATTACATTTCTAACAAGTGTCTTTGAATTTTAAAATTCACCCTTAATGGTTACATTCAGTAATCCGACTGTGTAACACATGTTTGAACGCATCCAAAATATAGTTGTCAAATTATCTTGTCATTTTGACATTGCTGAAAATATAAGTATTAGACTTTATTATGCGTTTAAAATCAATAAGACTAGATATTCATTTTGCTGTATTATCATAAAGAGACTTCATGTTATTAAGAAATGTAAAGAAGTTAGCAATTTATGTGTATCACAACTTGTACAAATGAAACTACTGCAACAAACAAAGTTGTTGTTTATCATAGGTGTTATTCCTATGATTTTATCTTTAACTATAACTGTGTAGTGAAGTCACATTTAAATAAGAATTCTAAAATACAGTCCAAAACTGATCAGTCTATGATTTGGAACAAGGCTTTACAAGCGCAGGTTGAAAAATATCACAAAGTTTCAATAAAATCATTCTACATAAACATTCTGGAAATTATCCTGGTACTCATTTTACATTTTCAGAACATAAGCAAAGAAATTTTGTCTGAAACGAGTACATAAAGTATTATACTTATAGCGAAATTGAAAGCACATTAAATAGGGCTGAAGGTGTAAAGAAAGAATGAGTAGAAAGTAGAAGCCAAGAAATAAAAACCGTAATAAAAATTTCATACGATAGACATATTCGCAATAATACTACATATTCTACAATGAACTCTTTCATTGTAGATGTACATATGTACCAATAGAATTAGATTGGTACAGAGAAAATATGACACTGATTATTATAATGAAAATGTTGTTGATAAGAATCAATGTCTACAATTTTTATTGTAATCAAGCTATGCGTTAAGGCTTGCAAACCGAAAGTAAAGCGAGATCAGTATTTCAAGATTCAACTAATATATTATAAATGAAATTGGACTTTGTGTTGTAATATTATCTAACTAACCATACTTAGCAGGTAGTGATGATGGTTTTATGAAAACAGAAAATGTATTGAACTTTTGGAAATAAAATGTCCTTATTCCTGTCAAAACAAATTGATTCTATATTTACAAAATAATAAGTCAGCTGTAAATAATTTGTTTCTTTTCACATCATACTGGTGATTTGGAAATAAATAAAACAACACTAGCGCCACCAGTTAGTTTGATATGTCACAAAGTATTCAAAATATTATTATGTACTTGTTTTTGCTTAAAATAATAAATTTCATTTATGCCTACAAATAATATTTTTACCCATATACATATAAAATTAAATATAAACATATTTAATTGTTGAATAATTATATCGATTCCTTCTTTAGCAGATGCAATGAAATTCATAAATAGTGACATCTATGTGATTTTTTTTAACTATTAAAATATTGATTTTTTCTGATATACACAGAAACAAATTTTACAAAGACTGGTTTAAACGGTATTGTTAAACCTATAAAAATTATGTGTATATATTATTTAAAAATATAGATTTATTAATTCAAAAATATTATTGTATAGTAATTAAATGTATAAACAAAGTTATAGTTATTTTTAATACAAGAATACAATAATTTTAAATAAAATAATAAATTATCGATGACCGGAAAGTGTAAATAGAAAATTTATTCAAAAATTTGTTTCATTTATCAAGACAATCTTAATTCATTTTCTAAAATACCTTAAATTTTATTTCATTAATAAATCATTAAATATGAATAATTATGAAGGTAAGTTGACTTTATAGGATGCCTTTTTAATTTTTCAACAACTTATATTCCTAGGCTTTTAGCGCTAAAATGAATAGGTAAAGAGATACTGAAGTATGAAAAGAATAACATTAAAATCTACACCCGGTATACAGCTGTGCAATAAAACAAGAAACATAGGACTTAAAAATGGGATTTCAAAAATTTTTGAATACTTTCTCTTCTGATATATTTAGAGCAAAACTATAAAAGTACAAAGTTGTTGAAATTTCAATTCTACATCAGATAAAATCATAATCGATTGTACCGCACGTCTATTGTATGAAATATATTAAATATAAAATGTAACTTTTTCGCTAAAAATCAGACAGTTATCTGAGAGTTTATTATTGTTATTATATCATTCTTGTAAATGTTATAATTGATATTAATTATTATATTTTGTTAAAGTCTAAAATTATTTTAAAAATGGTTGTTTTCTATGTAAATGTTTTCTGTCTTGAATAAATGACAAATATATTTTACGTCGACCGGCTTTTGTTCTTTTCAAAAAATTGTTAGAAATATGTCATGTTTGGTATCAAATGAAAGGTATCGTTGTGGGCTAGCGTGCAGAAATGTAAAAATGATACATGTCGATCGACTTTTGTTTTGTGAAAAACGACGATCAGGCATCGTTTGTCCAGCTCAAACTCCTAGACCATTCGAGTAATTGCAGTAATTTTTTTTCCAAGTTGTAGTGTCTATTGTGCCGGAGTGCCTTTTGGGGGTCTCATATTTTTACTGTGAGTGGTTTTTGTTTAAAAAAATAAAAACTGCGTAAAATTGGTACACTGAAACAATGGATCCCAGAGGCCATGTCTACATTTAAGAAGAATCTCGGTTCTCATCCGTCAAATTTGACAATTCAATATAAAACTTTTATTTGATTTTTTTGGAAAACGTGAAGAGATATTATGAATTGAATTATGTTTTCATATATTATAATAGTGAGCGAAATATATACAAATATACTGAATGTTAAATATGGTGTATTTAAAATATTTCTTTTTTGACATTTCACGTTTATCATATGTTAGAGCCGTCAAAAATTCGTGGTACAAGTTTTATATTTTCAAAGACAAATAACAGAAATAAAAGTAATCTATGTTTAAAAGAATATGTACAATACACTTTGTGATGTAAGTATATCATTTTAAATTGTTTCACTGTATTTAAATATGTATTTTCAGTTCAGTTACAATTTTTAATTGGTTACCCAAACAAGAGTACATTTATAGAAGAGAAATAACATAAAATTACTGATAATAACACTACTGAAATGTAACTGATTATCATAAAAGTGCATTGTACATAATAATTTACGGCAAACCTTATTTACAATATTTAAATTTTCATGACTTATGACGTTTGTCAAAACGTCAGTTCTAATCAAGCAATCATAATGCAAGTCTTGTATTTGCTTAGAGAAATATATAGTAAAATTAGTTTAAAAGTAAAATTACACTTCATTTTGTAATGTAAGTGTGTAATTTTATATTTTCTTGGCTGCATTTTGATGTGTTTTCATTTCAGTTATAGTTTTTAATTGGTAAGTTATCCAAATAAGATTATATTTATAGAAAAGAAATATCATAAAATTACGGATAATAACACTATTCAAATAAAACTAAATTCTGGAAATCAAACAAGGTGCGTCGCATTCAGTCATAAACTCATTTATTTAAAAATACTGACAAACCTTTCCTTCATACCTTTTTGAAAGAAATGTTTGACAATTTATTGTACAATAGTTATTTTGAATTATGTATCTGGATTATATTAAACTGTAAGTAACTGCATTTTATACATTCTTTATGCATTTCATCAAATTGAAATGATGAAATTGATTACAACAAAGATTAGATTTTTAAAAATTCTATTATATTTTGTTATGGAGTGAGATGATTTTTTAAATGAAAACGTTTAAAAAAACAAAGTATCTATCCAATTATTCATTTTAATTGATATTTCAAACAATAAACACTTTCTGAAACCAAATATTAATCGAGAAATAAGTTTGATGACATACGCACTCAGTCGAATGTGACTGTAAATGAATTGCATGAAAATTAGTTTAAGGTAAATTTTGGATGATGAAAATTGCGAGCAGGGTTTGCAAGTTCTCACAGTTAGTTTTAATTATTATACTGTAGTTATAAACATATATCATTTTAAAATATATTATTATTCTTTTATATTCATTGAATAGTAAATGAAAATTACTTTATGAACATTTTTATTTCATATATTTTATTCAATTAAAATTTGTCGAACTAAGTGTCCCTATTAAAATTATAAGATATATTTTAAAGAGATGTATTTAGAAACAAAAAATATTTAAAATTTAACAATGAGCCTTTAGGTTACCGAAAATTTCAAAGAAAACGGACAGCTTTGATTGTTAGCTGCTCTTTTTGTAAATTTTCGAGATCCTAAAAGCCCTTTGTTAATTTTTAAGATATATTTATAATATTTTTATTAAATTTATTAACAAGTTTCTTTGAATTTTAAAATTCACCCTTAATGGTTACATTCAGTAATCCGACTGTGTAACACATGTTTGAACGCATCCAAAATATAGTTGTCAAATTATCTTGTCATTTTGACATTGCTGAAAATATAAGTATTAGACTTTATTATGCGTTTAAAATCGATAAGACTAGATATTCATTTTGCTGTATTATCATAAAGAGACTTTATGTTATTAAGAAATGTAAAGAAGTTAGCATTTTATGTGTATCACAACTTGTATAAATGAAACTACTGCAAGAAACAAAGTTGTTGTTTATCATAGGTGTTATTTCTATAATTTTATCTTTAACTATAACTGTGTACTGAAGTCATATTTAAATAAGAATTCTAAAATACAGTCCAAAACTGATCAGTCTATGATTTGGAACAAGCCTTTACAAGCGCAGTTAGAAAAATATTATAAAGTTTCAATAAAATCATTTTTCATACAAATGTATTGAAATTGACTTGATTTTCTTTTTGCATTTTTAGAACATAAGCAAAGAAATTTTGTCTTAAACGAGTGCATAAAGTATTATACTTATAGCGAAATTAAAAGCACATTAAATAGAGCTGGAAGTGCAAAAATAAAATCAGCAGAAAGAAGAAATCAAAAAATAAAAACCGTCATAAATAATTCATACGATAGACAAATTCGCAATAATACTACATATTCTGCAATGAACTCTTTCATTGTAGATGTATAAATGTACCAATAGAATTAGATTGGTACAGAAAAAATATGACAATGATTATTATAATGAAAATGTTGTGGATAAGAATCAATGGCTACAATTTTTATTGTAATCAAGCCATGCGTTATAGCTTGGAAACCGAAAGTAAAGCGAAATCAGTATTTCAAGCTTCAACTAATTATATTATACATGAAATTGGACTTGCTGTGTTGTAATATTATCTAACCAACCATACTTAGCATGTAGTGATGATAGTTTTATCAAAGCAGAAAACGGATTTGAACTGGAAATAAAATGTCCTTATTCCTGTCAAAAAAAATTCATTCTAGATTTACAAAATAAGAAGTCAGCTGTAAATATTTTTTTTTCTTTTCACATACTGGTGATTTGGAAATATATAAAACAACACTAGCGCCACCAGTTAGTTTGATATGTCACAAAGTATTCAAAATATTATTATGTTCTTGTTTTTGTTAAGAATAATAAATTTCATTTATGCCTAAAAATAATATTTTTACTCATATACATATAAAATTAAATATAAACATATTTAATTGTTGAATAATTATATCGATTCCTTCTTTAGCAGATGCAATGAAATTCATAAATAATGACATCTATGTGATTTTTTTTTAACTATTAAAATATTGATTTTTTCTGATATACACAGAAACAAATTTTACAAAGACTGGTTTAAACGGTATTGTTAAACCTATAAAAATTATGTGTATATATAATTTAAAAATATTGATTTATGAATTCAAAAATATTATTGTATAGTAATTAAATTTATAAACAAAGTTATAGTTATTTGTAATACAAGAATACAATAATTTTAAATAAAATAATAAATTATCGATGAGCGGAAAGTGTAAATAGAAAATTTATTCAAAAATTTGTTTCATTTATCAAAGCAATCTTAATTCATTTTCTAAAATACCTTAAATTTTATTTCATTAATATATCATTAAATATGAATAATTATGAAGGTAAGTTGACTTTATAGGATGCCTTTTTAATTTTTCTACAACTTATATTCCTAGGCTTTTAGCGCTAAAATGAATAGGTAAAGAGATACGGAAGTATGAAAAAAATAACATTAAAATCTACACCCGGTATACAGCTGTGCAATAAAACAAGGAACATAGGACTTAAAAATGGGATTTCAAAACTTTTTTAATACTTTCTCTCCTGATATATTTAGAGCAAAACTATAAAAGTACAAAGTTGTTCAAATTTCAATTCTACATTAGATAAAATCATAATCGATTGTACCGCACGTCTATTGTATGAAATATATTAAATATAAAATGTAACTTTTTCGCTTAAAATCAGACAGTTATCTGAGAGTTTATTATTGTTATTATATCATTCTAGTAAATGTTATAATTGATATTAATTATTAATTTTTGTTAAAGTCTAAAATTATTTAAAAAATGGTTGTTTTCTATGTAAATGTTTTCTGTCTTGAATAAATGACAAATGACAAATGAAAGGTCTCGTGGGCTAGCGTGCAGAAATGAAAAAATTATACATGTCGATCGACTTTCGTTTTGTGCAAAAAATTGTCAGAAGTATGTCGTGTTTGGTATCAAATGAAAGGTCTCGGTTAAGGCTGGTGTGCATAAATGACAAAAATGTTTCATGTCGATCGGCTTTTGTTTTTTGCAAAAAGTTATTGGGAATATATCGTGTTTGGAATCTAATGAAAGGTCTCAGTAAGGGCTAACGAGCAGATATGAAAAAATTGTTTCATGTCGATTGGTATTTGTTTTTTGTACTGACAGCGGAGCTCTAGGGAATGCTCGGCGTAGCCGAGAATTCGCTAGTCATATACTATTTTGATTGATTCACTATCTATATATCTATCTATCTATCTATCTATCTATCTATCTATCTATCTATATTTGGATTCATCACGACGATCAGGCATCGTTTGTCCAGCTCAAACTCCTAGACCATTCAAGTAATTGCTGTAATTTTTTTTCCAAGTTGTAGTGTCTATTGTGCCGGAGTGCCTTTTGGGGGTCTCATATTTTTACTGTGAGTGGTTTTTGTTTAAAAAAATAAAAACTGAGTAAAATTGGTACCTTGAAACAAAAAATCCCAGAAGCCATGTCAAATGTGAGAAGAATCACGGTTGTCATACGTCAAATTTGACAATTCAATATGAAACTTTTATTTGATTTATTTTGAAAATGAAAAGGGATATTGTAAACATAAATATATTTTTATACATTATAATAGTGAGCGAAATATATACAAATACACTGAATGGTAAGTGTGGTGTTTTTAAAATATTTAATTTTATGAAATTTGACGTTTGACATCCGTTAGGCTATAATTAAAAAATTCACAAGATTTCTATTTTCAAAGAGAAATATACAGAAATATAAAGTAAACTTGTTTAAAAGAATATGTACAATACTCTTTGTGATGTAAGTATATCACTTTAAATTTGTTTCGCTGTATTTAAATATGTATTTTCATTTCAGTTATAATTTGTAATTGGTTACTCAAACAAGAGTACATTTATAGAAGAGAAATAACATAAAATTACTGATAATAATACTACTGGAGTGTAACTGATTATCATAAAAGTGCATTGTACATAATAATTTACGACAAACCTTATTTACAATATTTAAGTTTTCATGAAATATGACGTTTGTTAAAACGTCAGTTATAATCAAACAATCATAATGCAAGTCTTGCATTTGCTTGGAGAAATATATAGTAATATTAGATTAAAAGTTAAATTACACTTCATTTTGTAATGTAAGTATGTAATTTTATATTTTCTTGGCTGTATTTAGATGTGTTTTCTATTTTCAAAGAGAAATATACAGAAATATAAAGTAAACTTGTTTAAAAGAATATGTACAATACACTTTGTAATGTAAGTATATCATTTTAACCTATAAAAGGTATAACATCTGACAGAAATAGAAAGAGAAAGCAATGTAAACAAAGAAAGAAAATAGCTGGGTGAGTTGGATCAGTTCTGGGTTATGTCAAACGTACCAAGTAAACAGAATTAACCTACTAGATTACTTAAAAAATCCCAAATAAATACGGCCCATGTACATTATTTAAATAAGAAGTAAGCTGTAAATAATTTAGAATTCGATGAAAATAGTAACGTTAAATTCAAGAAGTATATTAAAATCAAAATTTTATTATGTTCTTGTTTTTGTTCAGAATAAATAATAAATAATTGTTATAAAAAGTCCCAAATAAATACGGCCCATGTACATTATTTAAATAAGAAGTAAGCTGTAAATAATTTAGAATGCGATGAAAATAGTAACGTTAAATTCAAGAAGTATATTAAAATCAAAATTTTATTATGTTCTTGTTTTTGTTCAGAATAAATAATTGTTATACATATAAAATTAAATATGAAAATATTTAATTGTTGAATACTTATATCGATTCCTTCTTTAGCAAATGCAATAAAATTCATAATTACTGCCATCTATGTTTTTTTTAATCTATTTAAAATATTGATTTTCTCTGATATACACAGATTTTTTTTTTACCTACCTATAACTATAAAAATTCTTGGTATATATTATTTAAAAATATAGATTTAGTAATTTAAAAATAATATTGTATACTAATTAAATTTATCAACAAAGTTGTAGTTATTTTGAATACAAAAAATACAATAATTTTAAATAAAATAATAAAATAAAGTAATTCCAAGATGAAATTTGGAAATACAGAGATCTTTAAACACAAACATTAACGAAAAATGAGCAACTCTTTTGGAATATACAATTAACAAGAAATGAACAATAATAAATCAATACAGGAGAAATATAAATAGCAATGACAGTTATTTCCAAAGAACACTGGAGTACGAACATATATGCCAGCAAAAGCACAAATAGTTAAATAATTAAATGGAGTTTCTAAGATTTATAATAAAATGAAAAATATAATAATTAACAATAATAAAGATATACAGAGAAGAAATTTAAATCTGGAATTTGAACAAGGCGCGTCATATGACACAGCGTACATGTCTGTTGTTACTCCTACCCTTATCGTACATTCAGTCCACAAAACATTAACATAACGAGAAGCGAAACTCAATGGATCAAGTGGGCAGCACGGAGTTGCTGCCATCTGAAGTGTAAGGGTAGAGTTACTCACAACCTTCTTGATCATTAAATTTCGTATATGTCACATAAACGTCAAATGTAGCTGTCAATATTCATTTGTTTATTTACTACTAGATATTTTAATTTTAAATAAAAGATATAAATTAATTTTCATGAAATTTATTGCCTGCATAGGTATTACAAAATTATTCAAATCATTTAAAATAAATTAATACGATTAGTGCAGAAATCGGAAGAGATGTTCTGTTGGCGAATTTTGTAGAAGTGATATTCTCTTAACGAAATGAGTAGATGTTTTCTCGGAGAAATATATAAGATGATTCTTCGGCGATATTCATGGAAGAGGTGTTCTCTGGGCGAATTTTGTAGAAGTGATGTTCTCTCGGCGGAATTTATTTATTTTTCTGGGTGTCCTTTATAGAAGAAATGTTCTTTCGCCGAAATTTGTAGCAGAGATGTTCTCTCAGCCGGATGAAATTTATAAGATATTCTCTCGGTGCCACTTGTGGAGAATATGTTCTGTCGGCAAATTTTGTAGAACTGATTATTCTCTTGACGAAATTTGTGATGTTCTCTCGAAACCATTCGTGGAAGAATGTTCTTTCGCCGAAATTTGTAGAAGAAATGTCTTCTCCGCGAAATTTGTAGAAGAGATGTCATCTCCACGAAATTTGTAAGGTGTTTTCTCGATAACATTCGTGGTAGTTATCTTTGGTCGAAATTTGTACCAGGCAATTCGTTGGATAAAAATCATTATTATAATGTATCCTTGAAAATGAAACCAGAAAAATTGCACGATATTATAAAATTTAACAAAAATGGTTCATTTGACACTTGAGTTGGAGACAACTAAGTGATAAATGTCATATTTACTAAAATGTGTAATGAAATGTTGTACGAAATTTAATAAGAAATCATCTCCAATACAGGTACTTTTATATAGAATATAAATATTTATATATTAATAGTTAAATATTTTATTTTTTAGATGAGACTATAACCTACACGTACTCAGATACTCTAACATGGAATTTTTATAAACTCAAACAATCTATTGGGCAATAATTATAAAAATAAGTAATAGTAAAACATATTCTTTATTAAATGCAAACTAAAGAATATTCCAGAATGGATTATTTAATCAAGAAAACTGCATTTCAAAATTGATTTACACTCTGACGTTTAAAAAACTATATTTGATTACTATTCAAACACTTCCAAAGGTAAATACATACTGTACAGTATTCTACCCTTATTATAAATACTTTTTTATCTAATTTATACATATTTTAGAGAGCTAGACAATGGATTTTGTCTGATTACGTGGAAAACCTGAAAACCCTTTGCTTCATACCGTTTTGGAGGGAATTGTTCAACAGTTTAATGTACAATAATTAGTATATAAATAAATGATGTATCTGGACCTTATTAAACTTTAATTAATTGCATTTTACACTTTCTTTACGCATTTCTTGACATTTCTGATAAAAACATCTGATTACAACAGAGATTACATTTTTCAAAATTCTGTAGTATTTTATAATGAAATGAGATGATTTCTCAGATGTAAATGTTTACATAAACAAATTATCTATCCATTTATTCATTTGTAACTGATGTATGAAACAATAAACATCTTTTCAAACCAAATATTCATATTCTCTTAGTCGGACTTGACTGTGATTGTACTGCACAAAAATTCATGTTTTCATTAAGAAATAATGCAAAAGAACGTATAAAAATTGGTTACTTTATCTACAACTAACAGGCATATAAATTTTCAGTTATGTGTGAGTAGTTCATATATACTTCAACAGATGGCGCCACAGGATCACTTAAATTCCAAAATAACTATTCAAATTGTATTTATTATAATTTTATAATCATTTATATTGATATTTATAATAAAAAATAAATTATTAATAACAATAACATTAGTTGTAGATAAATACATATATAATTCAGCTTCATAAATATATAAATGAACATAGCAACAGAAAAACATGAATATAATCATGTTTTTTTTGGCAATATAAAAATGTATCAGTTTATAATTTTTGGTATGTTATTTCACATTATTTATATTTATAAAATAGATAATTATTTTCAAAATAATACATTTTTATATATTCTTTAACTAACTTCATACTTATTGTGTCAAGTTATGACATTTAAGTTCTGTCAAACTGAATGTATTGTATGAAAATACAAATATTGTTAAGATATAATAAAAATACATAAAATTGGGTTAAACGTATTATTTAAATCTTTTCTTCTTATGTATTTTGATGATTAAACCGTTGTATCTCAAAATACCTAAGCTCGGGAAATTTAAAATCTCTATAATTTCATTTATTTATCAACATGTATTTTTATTTATTTCCTAAACGGTCTCGCGTACCACTTTGAACGTGTTATAAATAAATAATATACATTACAACAAATGTTTCTAGGTCTAACACATAGTAGCACCCCCCGTAGAAGGGTGTGAAAAAAATTCATCAATTTCCAAAGTTGGAATATTAAATATATGATATTATTTGATAAGTTATGTGTGAGTAGTTCATATACAGGGTGTTCCATTTAAGCGTGCCACCATTTCTATCTCGAGAACTATAAGAGCTACGAGGTTGGTTAAATTAGCAAAGAACCACCATTTTACAAGACTAATACAAAGAGCAAAAAAAAACTTTTTTTTGACCTGTGGTTCTCAACATACGGGACACAACTTTCTCTTTTTAGATGGGAACATATGTTTATTTTTAGGTTATTCGATAGAGCATTTTTTTCTGAATTCAGCGATATAAACATCATATACTATTTTGATAGATTCATTATCTACTAGCGTGCAGAATTGAGAAAAATGTTACATTCCGATCGGCTTTTGTTTTCTGCAAAAATTTCTCAAAAGTATGTCGAGTTTGGTCTCAAATGAAAGGTCCCGTTGAGGGCTAGCGTGCAGAATTGACAAAAATGTCCCATTCCGATCGGCTTTTGTTTTCTGCAAAAAGTTCTCAAAGTTATGTCGAGTTTGGACTCAAATGAAACGTCTTGTTGAGGGCTAGCGTGTAGAATTGACAAAAATGTTTCATGTCGACGGTCTTTTGTTTTTTGCAAAAAATTATTAGAAGTATATCGTGTTTGCAATCTAATGAAAGGTCTCGGTGAGGCCTGACGTGGAAATATGAAATAATTGTTTTATGTCGATCGGCATTTGTTTTTTGCACTGACAGCGGAGCTCTAGGGAATGCTCGGCGTAGCCGAGAATTCGCTAGTCATATACTATTTTGATAGATTCACTATCTATATATCTATCTATCTATCTATCTATCTATCTATCTATCTATATTTGGATTCATCACGACGATCGGGCATCGTTTGTCCAGCGCAAACTTTTAGACCATTCAAGTAATTGCTGTAATTTTTTTTTCAAGTTGTAGGGTCTAATGTGCTGGAGTGCCTTTTGGGGGTCTCATATTTTTACTGTGAGTGGTTTTTGTTTAAAAAATTAAAAACTGTGCAAAATTGGTACCTTGAAACAAAAAATCCCAGAAGCCATGTCAAATGTGAGAAGAATCACGGTTGTCATACGTCAAATTTGACAATTCAATATGAAACTTTTATTTGATTTATTTTGAAAATGAAAAGGGATATTGTAAATATAAATATATTTTTATACATTATAATAGTGAGCGAAATATATACAAATATACTGAATGTTAAATGTGGTGTATTTAAAATATTTCTTTTTTGACATTCGACGTTTATCATACGTTAGAGCCGTCAAAAATTCGTGGTACAAGTTTTATATTTTCAAAGACAAATATACAGAAATAAAAGTAAACTATGTTTAAAAGAATATGTACAATACACTTTGTGATGTAAGTATATCATTTTAAATTTGTTTCAATGTATTTAAATATGTATTTTCATTTTAGTTACAATTTTTAATTGGTTACCCAAACAAGAGTACATTTATAGAAAAGAAATAACATAAAATTATTGATAATAACACTACTGAAATGAAACTGATTATCATAAAAGTGCATTGTACATAATAATTTACGGCAAACCTTATTTGCAATATATTTAAATTTTCATGAAATATGACGTTTATCAAAACGTCAGTTATAATCAATCAAACAATCATAATGCAAGTCTTGTATTTGCTTGGAGAAATATATAGTAAAATAAGTTTAAAAGTAAAACTACACTACATTTTGTGATGTAAGTATGTAATTTTATATTTCCTTGGCTGTATTTAGATGTGTTTTCATTTCAGTTCTAGTTTTTAAATGGTAAGTTATTCAAACAAGAATATATTTATAGAAAAAAAAATTCATAAAATTACGGATAATAACAGTATTGGCTAAAAAATAAATTCTGGAAATCAAACAAGGCGCGTCGAATTCAGTCATAAACACATTTATTTAAAAATACTGACAAACCTTTCCTTCATACTCTCTTGGAAGAAATGTTTCACAATTTATTGTACAATAATTATTTTGAATTATGTATCTGCATTATATTAAACTGGAAGTAACTGCAATTTTATACATTCTTTATGTATTCTTTCATCAAATTTCAGATGAAATTAGTTGATTACAACAAGGATTAGATTTTTAAAAATTCTATTGTATATTGTTATGGAACGAGATGATTTTTTAGATGAAAACGTTTACAAAAACAAAGTATCTATCCAATTATTCATTTATCATTGATATTTCGAGCAATAAACATTTTCTGAAACCAAATATTAATCGAGATATGCGTTTGATGACATATGCTCTTAGTCGAATGTGACTGTGAATGGATTGCATAAAAATTCATATTTTTACTACGAAATAATGCAAGAGAAGGTTTGAAAATTGTTATATATTGGTTTGAGGTATGATATAGATATTTTTAAATACATTTTTAATTTTTATCACTTACAGATGTCATATTAGGTTACTGGCTCAAAGTATAATCAAATGAAATTAAATGAAGTTATTTTTATCATAAATAATGCTATAAAAAGAGAAAATATAATATATTCTTTCATATACAACCATAAAGTTTTAAAAAATGGATTATTTATGCCAAAATTTGTGATGATGAAAGTTGCGAGCAAGGTTTGCAAGTTCCCACACTTAGTTTTAGTTATTATTCTGTAGTTATAAACATATGTCATTTTACTATATATTATTATACTTTTATATTCATTGGATAGTAAATATAAATTATTTTATTAACATTAATATTTCATATATTTTACTTATTTTATTCAATTCAAATTTGTTAATCTGACATCTAAAATTCATTTTCATAAACGAAGTATACCTATTAAAATAGTAAGGTATATTTTAAAGGATTTATTTAGAGACAAAAAATATTTAACATTTAACAGTGAGCCTTTATATTTCCGAAAATTTAAAAGAAAACGACCAGCTTTGATTGTTAGCTGCTCTTTTTGTTAATTTTCGGGACCCTAAAGACCCATTGTTAATTGTTATGGTATATTTTTAATATTTTTATTAAAAAAATATTGTGTTCTAATTAAATTTATTTAAAAGTGTCCTTGAATTTTAAAATTTAAGCTTAATGGTCACATTCAGTAATCCGACTGTACAACACATGTTTGAACGCATCCAAAATAAAAGTTGTCAAATTATCTTGTCATTTTGACATTGCTGAAAATATAAGTATTAGACTGTATTATGCATTTAAAATCAATAAGACTAGATAATCATGTTGCTGTGAAAATGTTGTTGACAGGAATCAATGGCTACAATTTTTATTGTAATCAAGCTATGCGTTATGGCTTGGAAACCGAAAGTGAAGTGAGATCAGTATTTCAAGCTTCAACTAATATATTATACATGAAATTGAACTTGTTGTGTTGTAATATTATCTAACAAACCATACTTAGCATGTAGTGATGATGGTTTTATCAAAACAGAAAACGGATATGAACTTCTGGAAATAAAATGTCCTTATTCCTGTCAAAACAAATTAATTGTAGATTTACCAAATAAGAAGTCAGCTAAAAATGATTTAGAATTCGATGAAAATAGTAACGTTAAACTCAAGAAGTCCGACAAATATTACACACAAGACCACTTTTCAAAGCACCTACTTTATATTACCGTTTGCCATTTCATTATTCGTAGAAAGAGATGAGAAGTTTCTATCTACATTAATTCTAAAAATTCAAGACTTTTATTTGAAATATTTCATTCAGTTTGTTCTTATTAAGTTTTAATAGACTGCATTAGTGTACCGGTCCTTTTGTGGCGCCAAATTCAAACTGAAACCCTAACTCGCCTCCGCCGATTTATACTCCCATGTTATTCTTATGTGAATAAATATATGCTGTCTTTAAGCTGCTGGAAAGTATTATAAAATGCAAATCTTAATTATTAAATCTTATAACTACTAATCTCTTTTATCTATCTTCTAATGTAATAAACACACCCAAAAAATATAATATTATTTAATAAACTTCAATTTAAACAGTATGTGCAAATTTATGAAAACTTATGTCGTAGCTGTCTTAGTATTAAGTTGAACCTGCCACTTTAACGCGGCGTTTTTTACCTGCTGCACCAAGTAACGACATATGTTACTATTTGCGATACTACTTTCTTTAAAATGAAATTTTTCTTAATTTATTATTTTATTTGTACTTTTTCTGTAAGGACAGCAAAGAGTAATGTTTTGGAACATAAAAAATCTCTGTTATAATTAAGAATCGCCAAAATGCTATAATATCGGAATTGAAAATATACTCCCATAAGAAATGCATGCACTCAGATTTGAATTAGGGTTTCGCGCCAAATGTAATTCTTAACCTCACTATATAAAATTAAATATAAAAATATTTCATTGTTGAATAATTATATCGATTCCTTCCTTAGAAGATGTAATAAAATTCATAATTAGTGGCATCTATGTGATTTTTTTAAACTTAAAAATATTGATTTTCTATGATATACACAGAAACAAATTTTACAAAGACTGGTTTAAACGGTATAGTTAAACCTATAAAAATTATGTTTATATATTGTTTAAAAATATAGATTTATTAATACAAAAATATTATTATATAGTAATTAAATTTATAAACAAGGTTATAGTAATTTTTAATACAAGAATACAATAATTTTAAATAAAATAATAATTTATCGATGAGTCAAAAGTGTTGATAGATAATTTATCCAAAAATTTGTTTTATTTATCAAGGCAATGTTAATTTATTTTCTAAAAAACCTTAAATTTTATTTAACTAATATATCGTCCAATATGAATATTTATGAAAGTAATTTGACTTTATAGGACAATGATAGGATAGAGTTTTCCAGAACCGAATTAGGATCTAGGTGTAACGTTATACGTCAAAATAATTTAAAACAAATTCCTTCTAATACTACAGTTTCGGCATGTGATTCTAGAAATAAAAATAGAGGTTTGTGTGTTACAAATTTATCTGGAAAAGAAAGAATATTATATAAATATTATAGACAAGAGAAAATAAAAGTTATAAAATTGAAGAACAAGCTTTCAAAAATGAATTATGCTAAGAAATATATAAGTCAAATAGTATCTAATCAATTGGTAGAAAATATTATAAAACGGGTTAATTTAAATCACAGTTAAAAACATCTCTCCAAAACTTTTGCTGAGAGAACATTGCTCCAAAAATTTCATCGAGAAAATATCTCTTCCACAAATGGCACTGAGAGAATATCTCTCCAAAAGTTTTGCTGAAAGAATATCGCTTCGAGAAATTTCACCAAGAGAACGTCTCTTCCACAAATGGCACCGAGAGAACATTTCTCCAATACTTTTGCTGAGTGAACATCATTTCGACAAATCTCACCGAGAGTACATCTTCCACAAATGACACCGAGAGAACATCTCTCCAAAACTTTTGATGAGAGAACATCGCTTCGACAAATGGCACCAAGAGAACATCTTTCATCATATATTTTTATTTTAAATGAATAAATAAACAATAAATATAATGATATCAAATGTATATATTTTATTTAAAATTAAAATATCCAGTAGTAATAAATGAACAAATGAAAATTGACAGCTGCATTTGACGTTTATGTGGAATATACAAAATTTAATGATCAAGTAGGCTTAGAGTAACTCAACCCCGAGAACATCAGATGGCAGCAGTTCCGTGCTGCACAGTTGATCCATTGGGTTACGCTTCTCCTTATGTTAATGTTTTGTGGATTCAACTTTTATTTAAAACGGCTAGAAAACATGGAATCAAATTTGGTTGACATTGAAATGTCTGTACTCATCTGTTAACATTGTCAATGTCGTATGATTTTCAAATGCTGTTTAGTGTTTACATATGTACATTGTTTTGAAAATGAAACCGGGGTAATTTGCCAAATGTACATTATTCTATAATAAATGAATTTTATCGAATGAATTCAAATCCTCAAAGTTTTCTACGTGACGTCACATATCCCCTCTCCAAAACTTTATTATTGTTTTTCTCCGAAATTATCAATAATAGAGCGATTTAAAAAAATACGGGTATTTTATTTTTTGTACAGAACAATAAAATGGAAGAAAATAAATTAGATCATATATCCCATTAAGGTTTACAAACAACACATTTGGTTAAATCAACTCAAAAACTTATAGTAACTTCCTCAAATGTAACCAAAATTACTTTCAAGTGAAGCAAGTAATGTACTTTGTTTAATAATAACTGTTTTATTAAGAAGGTATGTCGGTAAATATTACAAATTCTTCTTCAAATTATTATAATTTGTTCCCCAAAATGATCCATTCAAAAGGTTTGTTCGTTAAATGCAATAGTCTAAAACGAAGTGAAAACTTCGAGTAAGATAATAAAAGAAAATGTAATCAAATTTTATAAAAAATTTAATTTTGATTATATCAACCATAAGGCGTATTTTAATTAATCCTTTTTTATCCAAAAATGAACTTGTAATTAAGGTTTACAGACTAAAAATTTGATTATAGCAATGAAAAATTTGTCTGAGGTATACCGTGTTTGTTATTAATTGAAAGCACTTGACAAGGGTTTAGCTTGCAAAAATGATAAAATAGTTCTATGTCAATCGGCTTTTGTTTTTAGCGAAAAGTTGTCAGAAGTATGTTGTTTTGGTATCATATGAAAGGAGTCGATAAGAGTTGGCTTGCAGAAATCACAAAATTTTCGATCGGCTTTTGTTTTTTTTTTGTGAAAAACTGTCAGAAGTATGCCGTGTTTGGTATCAAATGAAAGCACTCGAGTAGGGCAGCCATAATGAAATAACAAAAATTTGCCAGGTCGATCGGCTTTTGTTTTTTTGCAAAATTTGTCAGAAGTATGTCGTGTTTGGTATCATATGAAAGGTCTCATCGAGAGCTGGTGTACAGGAATAAATTAGACGTCAACTGTAAATACTTCATTGATGCCGGAGGCCTAGTGAAGCTCAGCGTAGCTGAGCCTTCGCTAGTCATATACTATTTTGGTAGATTCACTATCTATATATCTATCTATATTTGGATTCATCACGACGATCAGGCATCGTTTGTCCAGCTCAAACTCCTAGACCATTCAAGTAATTGCTGTAATTTTTTTTCCAAGTTGTAGTGTCTATTGTGCCGGAGTGCCTTTTGGGGGTCTCATATTTTTACTGTGAGTGGTTTTTGTGTAAAAAAATAAAAACTGAGTAAAATTGTTACATTAAAACAATGGATCCCAGAGGCCATGTCTACATTTAAGAAGAATCACGGTTCTCATCCGTCAAATTTGACAATTCAATATGAAACTTTTATTTGATTTTTTTGGAAAATGTGAAGAGATATTATGAATTGAATTATGTTTTCATATATTATAATAGTGAGCGAAATATATACAAATATACTGAATGTTAAATGTGGTGTATTTAAAATATTTCTTTTTTGACATTTCACGTTTATCATATGTTAGAGCCGTCAAAAATTCGTGGTACAAGTTTTATATTTTCAAAGACAAATATACAGAAATAAAAGTAATCTATGTTTAAAAGAATATGTACAATACACTTTGTGATGTAAGTATATCATTTTAAATTTGTTTCACTGTATTTAAATATGTATTTTCATTTCAGTTACAATTTTTAATTGGTTACCCAAACAAGAGTACATTTATAGAAGAGAAATAACATAAAATTACTGACAATAACACTACTGAAATGTAACTGATTATCATAAAAGTGCATTGTACATAATAATTTACGGCAAACCTTATTTACAATATAATCAAACAATCATAATGCAAGTCTTGTATTTACTTGGAGAAATATATAGTAAAATTAGTTTAAAAGTAAAATTACACTACTTTCTGTAATGTAAGTATGTAATTTTGTATATTCTTGGCTGTATTTAGATATGTGTTTTCATTTCAGTTATAGTTTTTAATTGGTTAAGATATCCAAACAAGAATATATTTATAGAAAAGAAATAAGATAATATTACGGATAATAATACTATTGACAAAAAAATAAATTCTGGAAATCAATCAAGCCGCGTCGTATTCAGTCATAAACACATTTATTTAAAAATACTGACAAACCTTTCCTTCATACCCACTTGGAAGAAATGTTTAATAATTTATTGTACAATATTTATTTTAAATTATGTATCTGGATTATAATAAACTGTAAGTAACTGCATTTTATACATTCTTTATGTATTCTTTCATCAAATTTGAGATGTAGTTGATTACAACAAAGATTTGATTTTTAAAATTCTGTTGAATTTTGTTATGGAATGAAATGATTTGTTAGATAAAAACGTTTATAAAAACAACGTATCTATCCAATTATTCATTTATCATTGATATTTCAAACAATAAACACTTTCTGCAACCAAATATTAATCGAGAAATGCGTTTTCTATAATAAGGCAATTCGTTGGATGAGAATCATTATTATAATGTATCCTTGAAAATGAAACCAGAAAAATTGCACGATATTATAAAATATAACAAAAATGGTTTATTTGACACTTGAGTTGGAGACAACTAAGTGAAAAATGTCATATTTACTAAAATGTATAATGAAATATTGTACGAAATTTAATAAGAAATCATCTCCAATACAGGTACTTTTATATAGAATATAAATATTTATATATTAATAGTTAAATATTTTATTTTTTAGATGAGACTATAACCTACACGTACTCAAATACACTATCATGGATTTTTTAATAAACTAAAACAATCTATTGGGCAATAATTATAAAAATAAGTAATAGTAAAACATATTCTTTATTAAATGCAAACTAAAGAATATTCCAGAATGGATTATTTAATCAAGAAAACTGCATTTCAAAATTGATTTACACTCTGACGTTTAAAAAACTATATTTGATTACTATTCAAACACTTCCAAAGGTAAATTCATACTGTACAGTATTCTTCCCTTATATATAAATACTTTTTAAATCTGATTTATAAATATTTTAGATAGTTAGACTATAGATTTTGTCTGATTACGTGGACAAAATTGACAAGCCTTTATTTCATATAGTTTTGGAGGGAATTGTTTAACAATTTATTGTAAAATAATTAGTATATAAATAAATGATGTATCTGGACTTTATTAAACTTTTATTAATTGCAATTTACTCTTTCTTTATACGCATTTCTAAACATTTCTGATGAAAACATTTGATTACAATAGAGATTACATTTTTCAAAATTCTGTAGTATTTTATAATGAAATGAGATGATTTCTCCGATGTAAACGTTTACATAAACAAATTATCTATCCATTTATCCATTTGTAACTGATGTATGAAACAATAAACATCTTTTCAAACCAAATATTTATATTCTCTTAGTCGAACTTGACTGTGATTGTACTGCACGAAAATTCATGTTTTCATTAAGAAATAATGCAAAGGAACGTATAAAAATTGGTTACTTTATCTACAACTAACAGGCATATAAATTTTCAGTTATGTGCGAGTAGTTCATATATACCTCAACAGATGGCGCCACAGGTTCACTTAAATTCCAAAATAACTATTCAAATTGTATTTATTATACTTTTATAATCATTTATATTGATATTTATAATAAAAAATAAATTATTAATAACAATAACAATAGTTGTAGATAAATACATATATAATTCAGCTTCATAAATATATAAATGAACATAGCAACAGAAAAACATGAATATAATCATGTTTTTTTTGGCAATATAAAAATGTATCAGTTTATAAATTTTGGTATGTTATTTCACATTATTTATATTTATAAAATAGAAAATTATTTTCAAAATAATACATTTTTATATATTCTTTAACTAACTTCATACTTATTGTGTCAAGTTATGACATTTAAGTTCTGTCAAACTGAATGTATTGTATGAAAATACAAATATTGTTAAGATATAATAAAAATACATAAAATTGGGTTAAACGTATTATTTAAATCTTTTCTTCTTATGTATTTTGATGATTAAACCGTTGTATCTCAAAATCCCTAAGCGCGGGAAATTTAAAATCTCTATAATTTCATTTATTTATCAACATGTATTTTTATTTATTTCCTAAACGGTCTCGCGTGCCGCTTTGAACGTGTTATAAATAAATAATATACATTATAACAAATGTTTCTAGGTCTAACACATAGTAGCACCCCCCGTAGAAGGGTGTGAAAAAAATTCATCAATTTCCAAAGTTGGAATATTAAATATATGATATTATTTGATAAGTTATGTGTGAGTAGTTCATATACAGGGTGTTCCATTAATAATAAATATTATAAGAGCACTTTGTATTTACTGTGGAGATTCAGGTTTTTTTCTTTTCACATCATACTTGTGATTTGGAAATAAATATAAAAACACTATCACTACCAGTTAATATAATAATAATATTTTAATTCATATACATATGAATTAAATATAAAAATATTAAATTAATTTAATAATTATATCGATTCCTTCCTTAGCAGATGCAATAAAATTCTTAATTAGTGCCATCTATGTGATTTTCTTAAACTATTAAAATTATTGATTTTCTCAGATGAATACAGAAACAAATTTTACAAATACTGGTTTAAACAGTATTGGTAAACCTATAAAAATTATGTGTATATATAAAGGTGTTCATTTTATTTTGTCCACTATTGCTATCTCAAGAACTATAAGAGCTACAAGGTCAGTTAAATTAGCAAAAAAATTCTATTTTACAACACTATTATCATGAGACAAACTAATTTTTTTTCAAACCATTGGTTCTCAAAATACGTGTCCCAACTTTTTTATTTTAAATGTGAACCTATTTTTTCATTTGCTTATGCAATAGAGAATATTATTCTGAATTCAATGATATAATATTATCATACCCTAACAACGATTTTTTTGAGAAAAATGCATCTGAAGTTTTATATTAATTTGATTAAAATATGACAATAATAATACAAGTAATTGTTTTACCTGGAATTAGAGTGCCTTGAATTAAATATGTGAATAAAAGTATAATGAATGAAATAAAACAGTTTATAATTTTTATTTTCATATTTCATTATTTTTTTAATTTTATTTTAATTTCATTTGACAGTTATGATCACTTAACAAAACCAAGTATTCAAAAAATTGCGAATACTCTCTCTCCTGATATATTTAGAGCAAAACTACAAAAGTACAAAGTTGTTCATATTTCAACTCTACATCAGATAAAATCATAACCGATGGAACCGCACGTCTATTGTATGAAATATATTAAATATAATATTTACCTTTTTCGGCAAAAATTAGACAGTTAGGGAAATAAAAAAAATTCTATCTGAGAGTTTATTATTGTTATTATGTCATTCTAATTAATGTTATATTTGATATTAATTATTAATTTTGTAAAATTCTAAAATTATTTTAAAAATGTATATTTTCTATATAAATGTTTTCTGGCTTGCATAAATGACAAATATATTTTACATCGACCGGTTTTTGTTTTTCAAATAATTGTTAGAAATATGTCATGTTTGGTATCAAATGAAAGGTCTTGTTGTGGGCTAGCGTGCAGAATTGACAAAAATGTGCTATGTCGATCGGTATTTGTTTTATGCAAAAAGTTGTCAGAAGTATGTCGTATTTGGTATCAAATAAAAGGTCTCAGAGAGGGCTAGCGTGCAGAATTGGCAAAAATGTCCTATGTCGATCGGTATTTGTTTTTTGCAAAAAGTTGTCAGAAGTGTGTGGTGTTTGGTATCAAATGAAAGGTTTCAATGAAGGCTGGTGTGCAGATTTAACGAAAATGATCAATGTCAATCGGCTTTTGTTTTTTGCAAAAGGTTGTCGCAAGTATATAGTGTTTGCTATCAAATAAAAAGTCTCGGTGTGGGCTAGCGTGTAGATATGATAAAAATGTTTCTTGTCGATCGACTTTTGTTTTATGCAGAAAGTTGTCAGAAGTATGTCGTGTATGGTATCAAATGAAAGGTCTCGGTGAGAGTTGGGGTACATAAAAGACAAAAATGTTTCATGTCGACCGGCTTTTGTTTTTTGCAAAAAATTATTAGAAGCATAACGTGTTTGCAATCTAATGAAAGGTCTCGGTGAGGCCTGACGTGGAAATATTAAATAATTGTTTTATGTCGATCGGCATTTGCTTTTTACACTGACAGTGGAGCTCTAGGGAATGCTCGGCGTAGCCGAGAATTCGCTAGTCATATACTATTTTGATAGATTCACTATCTATATATCTATCTATCTATATTTGGATTCATCTCGAGCATCGCAAAAATTTTGCTCACGGGTACAGGTCAAACCATTCATGTAATAATTTTAATATTATTTTATTAGATGTGGTTTAAAGTGGAATAGGGCCTTTTTGGGGTCTCATATTTTTACTGTGAGTGGTTTTCGTGTAAAAAATCGAAAACTAAGCGAAAAAGGAAAACTGGAACAAAACTGAAAAAAATATCCTAGATGCCAGGTTTAAATTTAAAAAGAATTACTATGCCATCCGTCATTTTTGACAATTCAATATGAAACTTTTAATTGATTTATTTTGAAAATGAAAAGAGATATTGTAAAGGTAATTATATTTTTACACATTATAATAGTGAGCGAAACATATACAAATATACTGAATGTTAAGTATGGTGTATTTTAAATATTTAATTTTATGACATTTGACGTTTGGTCAGTCAATCAAAAAATTCGTGGCACAAGTTTTATATTTTTAAAAAGAAATATACAGAAATATAAAGTAAACTATATTTAAAAGAATATGTACAATACACTTTGTGATGTAAGTATAACATTTTAAATTTATTTTGCTGTATTTAAATATGTATTTTTATTTCAGTTATAATTTTTAATTGGTTACCCAAACAAGAGTACATTTATAGAAGAGAAATAACATAAAATTACTGATAATAGCACTACTGAAGTGTAACTGATTATCATAAAAGTGCATTGTACACATTATTTAAATATTCATGTTATATGACGTTTGTCAAAACGTCAGCTCTAATCAAACACTGATCATGCAAGTTTTGTATTTTCCTGGACAAATATATAGTAAAATTAGTTTAAAAGTAAAATTACACTACATTTTGTAATGTAAGTATGTAATTTTATATTTTCTTGGCTGTATTTAGATATGTATTTTCATTTTAGTTATAGTTTTTAATTGGTTTAATTTACAGAAAAGAAATAACATAAAAATACGGATAATAACACTATTTACAAAAATTTAATTATGGAAATCAAACAAGGCGCGTCGTATTCAGTCATAAACATATTTATTTAAAAATACTGACAAATCTTCCCTTCATACCCTCTTGGAAGAAATGTTTAACAATTTATTGTACAATAATTATTTTGAATTATGTATCTGGATTATATTAAACTGTAAGTAACTGCATTTTATACATTCTTTATGTATTCTTTCATCAAATTTCAGATGAAAGTAGTTGATTACTACAACGATTAGATTTTTAAAAATTCTGTTGTATTTTGTTCGAGAATGAGATGATTTTTTAAATAAAAACGTTAACAATTACAAAGTATCTATCCAATTATTTAATTATCATTGATATTTCAAACAATAAACACTTTCTGAAACCAAATATTAATAAAAAAATGCGTTTGTTGACATATGCTCTCAGGTGTATGGATTGCATGAAAAATCATATTTTTACTACGAATTAATGCAAAAGTATATTTGAAAATTATTGTATATTAGTTTAAGGTATGATATAAATATTTTTAAGTACATTTTTAATTTTTATCACTTTTATCAAATTCTTTTTCATAAACGAAGTGTACCTATTACAATGATAAGATATATTCTAAAGTGATTTATTTACAAACTAAAAATATTTAACATTTAAAAATGAGCCTTTAGATTCTCGAAAATTTAAAAGAAAATGGCCGGCTTTGATTGTTGGCTGCTTTTTATGTAAATTTTCGGGACCTAAAGGCCCATTGGTAATTGTTAAGTTATATTTATAATATTTTTATTAAAAAAATATTGTGATCTAATTAAATTTATTAACAAGTGTCATTGAATTTTAAAATTTACACTTAACACAAGTTTGAACGCATCCAAAATAAACTTGTCAAATCATCTTGTCATTTTGACATTGCTGAAAATATAAGTATTAGACTGTATAATGAATTTAAAATCAATAAGATTAAATATTCATTTTGCTATGTTATTTTATTAAAGAAAATATTGTGTTCTAATTAAATTTTTAACAAGTTTCTTTGAATTTTAAAATTTACATTTAATGGTCACATTCAGTAATCCGAATGTATAACACATGTTTGAATGCATCCAAAATAAAGTTGTCAAATTATCTTGTCATTTTGACAATGGTGAAAATATAAGTATTAGACTTTATTATGCATTTATGAAAATATAAGTATTAGACTTTATTATGCATTTAAATTCAATAAGACTAGATCATAGATTAAGGAAATATATTTGTAGAAGATTGGATATCTACCTTATCATCTGTGAAAACAAATTTTAGCGCCCCTTAGGGTCGGTTTCGGGAACTAAATTTGACATGTGCGTTAACGGTCGGTAATGTCAAACCCCATAATTCAAATTATTTTGTATTTTGTTTGATATTTATTTCTTCATATTGTATTTCATACAATATTTATCATGAAGAGATATTTCTAGTAATGTCAATATTAAGGATTAACTATATTGTAAAATATTTATTTTTATGACCATAATAAATAATATTTTAAAACTTTCTTTTAAAATATATGTTATTGTGAGATATTTAGTAATTTTATACTTTTTTTCTTATTTTCTGGTATATTTATAATTTAAACTAAAAACAAGTTACAAATCAGATTTAAATATTTGAATTAATATTTACTAAATATTCAAAATTTGTAGAAAAAAAATCTTGCTTTTTATATTTTAGTATTACCGTTGATAGCGAAATCAATTAATTTTTCAATCAACGATACTATTACAAAATACCTATAAAATTCCTACAAAAAATAATACTGTTCTTACCAATGATAATCAAATATTTTACATTGATTTCAAATCAAAATATTTGTAAAATGTCAAAGAAAATAGAAAATAAAAGAATTTCATGTGATACTTGATGAGAAAACATACATTTTTAAATAAATGTCACCAAAGAACTTAATAATATAATATTACTAAAAAAAATACTAAAATTTGGAACTAGTAGTGACATCTCTGATCGGCTTCGGAAAAGATTTTCAAAGAGATCTAGATTGAAACTTTGTTTCACGCATCGCAATACTGTTTCAGCCCCCTGGACTAGATATTCTTTTTGCTGTATTATCATAAAGAGACTTCATTTTATTAAGAAATGTAAAGGAGTTAGCAATTTATTGTGTATCACAACTTGTACAAATGAAACTACTCCAAGAAACAAAGTATTTGTTTGCATATGTGTTAATTCTATAATTTTACCTTTAATTATAACTGTGTCGTGAAGAAACATTTAAATAAGAATTCTAAAATACAGTCCAAAACTGATCAGTCTATCATTTGGAACAAGCCTTCACAAGCGCAGTTTGAAAAATAACACAAAGATTCAATAAAACCATTCTACATAAACACTTCTGGAAATTGTCCTGGTACTCTTTTTGCATTTTCATAACGTAAGCAAAGAAATTTTGCCTGAAACCAGTGCATAAAGTATTATACTTATAGCGAAATTGAAAGCACTTTAAATAGGGCTGAATGTGTAAAGAAAGAATGAGTAGAAAGTAGAAGCCAAGAAATAAAAACTGTAATAAAAATTTCAGACGATAGACATATCGCAATAATACTACATATTCTACAATGAACTCTTTCATTGTAGATGTACATATGTACCAAAAGAATTAGATTGGTACAGAGAAAATATGACAATGATTATTATAATGAAAATGTTGTTGATAAGAATCAATGGCTAAAATTTTTATTGTAATCAAGCTTTGCGTTATGGCTTGAAAATCGAAAGTGAAGCAAGATCAGTATTTCAAGGTTAATATTATCAAACCAACCATACTTAGCATGTAGTGATGATGGTTTTATGAAAACAGAAAACGGATTTGAACTTTTGGAAATAAAATGTCCTTATTCCTGTCAAAACAAATTCATTCTAGATTTACAAAATAAGAAGTCAGCTGTAAATGATTTTTTTCTTTTCACATCACACTGGTGATTTGGAAATAAGTAAAATAACACTAGCGCCACCGGTTAGTTTGATATGTCACAAAGTATTCAAAATATTATTATGTTCTTGTTTTTGCTTAGAATTATAAATTTCATTTATACCTAAAAATAATATTTTTATTCATATACATATAAAATTAAATATAAAAATATTTAATTGTTGAATAATTATATCGATTCCTTCCTTAGCAGATGCAATGAAATTCATAATTAGTACCATTTATGTGATTTTTTTTTTAACTATTAAAATATTGATTTTTTCTGATGTACACAGAAACAAATTTTACAAAGACTGGTTTAAACGGTATTGTTAGACCTATAAAAATTATGTGTATATATTATTTAAAAATATAGATTTATTAATTCAAAAATAGTATTGTATAGTAATTAAATTTATAAAGAAAGTTATAGTTATTTTTAATACAAGAATAGAATAATTTTAAATAAAATAATAAATTATCGATGAGCGGAAAGTGTTAATAGATAATTTATTCAAAAATTTGTTTCATTTATCAAGGCAATCTTAATTCATTTTGTAAAACACCTTAAATTTTATTTAATTAATATATCATTAAATATGAATAATTATGAAAGCAAGTTGACTTTATAGAATGCCTACTTAATTTTTGAACAAATTATTTTCCTACACTTTTAGCGCTAAAATGAATAGGTAAAGAGATAAAGAAGTATGAAAAAAATAACATTGAAATCTACTCCCGGTACACAGCTGTGCAATAAAACAAGAAACATAGGACTTTAAAATGGGATTTCAAAAAATTTTGAATACTCTCTCTCCTGATATATTTAGAGCAAAACTACAAAAGTACAAAGTTGTTCAAATTTCAATTCTACATCAGATATAATCATAACCGATTGTACTGCACGTCTATTGTATGAAATATATTAAATATAAAATGTAACTTTTTCGCTAAAAATCAGACAGTTACTGAAATAAAAAAAATCTGGTGTGTCCAACACAATACCTCCCGCCACTGTAGTAATAGTTACTATATCAGTTTTTCAATACATTTAATTTGTAGTTTTAAAATTAGTTTGTTATTGCAGTTCAGAATATTTTTAATTCAGTTCATACCTAAAATTTCCTTCATAAAATTTGTATGACCAATATGGCAGCTATTTTTGACGTTACTAAAACCGGAACCGAACTTACTTTGATTCACGCATGCAAATACATTCCTAATATATTTCTTCCATCTTTTTAAATTTTATAATAAGATTACTTCATTTTTACTTATGTTATCTTTTACATTTACTTAAATCAAATTTGACATCATATGTCAAATTTATTTTGTGAACATATTAATAACTCCTCTGTTTTATCGAAATTCCTCAGTCTAAACGATATGTAAAATTATTAAAATTTATATATTTTTTTCTATCTAGCTAGGGGCCGTTCAAATATTACGTAAGCAGATTTATTACAATTATTTACCCCCCCACCCCCCTTGTCAGCAAAAGTAAGCAAAGCTCTTATCCCCTCCCCCCATGCTTACGTAAACATTTTTCAATTAATAATTTTTTGGGTTGCCATTCGTGTTAAAAATTTAATAGCTACCGGTGACGTAATTATCATCTAGACTCCCCTACCCCCCATGTCATTCAAAATAAGCAAAACAATGACCCCCCCCCACCCCCCTATAGTGCTTACGTAATACTTGAACGGCCCCCGTGCAAACATAATAGGGTTGTTTATGCTTTTCTGATTTTTTTATATGTTAATCTATATTTAAAAATATGACATACGTATTTTTTTATTTTGCAAAAAAATACTGCATATAGCCATAAAAAATTCACAAAGTTCTAAAAATATACTCTCGCGAAAAACAGTAGTATAAAGTGACGTCACACTCACTGCTTAGAGAGAGAAATCTGGAATGAGTGAAACAAACGTAGTGACAATACCTGGCGTATTTTGGATGATGTATGAAAAGACAAACGTTCTTCACAACTACTTGTTTGCGACTGTTGTGCGCATGCGTTAGTCGTACGGCGTTCGTCAGCAAAATAGCGTTCGTTTTGAACACAGTGAATTTTTAACTGATAATTACTAATATTAAAATGTCAATAATTTAACATTTTTCTATTTTATTATATTCTATTCGCAACTAAAATTAAGATGCAACATGTTTCTTTAAAAAAGCAGGATACTGAAACGGGCCTATTATGCAGATCAGTAGAAAATTTAAAAATCTTTATATTTATAAAAACGAAATTTGCGAAAATGTGGTATTTCAAGGTATTTTTTAGGGAAAACGGTGTAAAGTTTCAAGTAAAGTACTACTATCGGTCAACCAATTGTAGTCAAAATCTAATCAGTTCATCATATTAGAATAAAACTCTTAAATACCAAATATTATATTTTTTACATGTATCGTATTGGAGTTATTGTAAACGAAAAATCGTCACAGACACACATACACACACACAGCCATACAGACAGCACGGTAAAAATAGTAAAATCTTATTCTAGGGACCCCAATTCGTGCTCACATATTGAAATCTCATACCCGAAAAATCTGACCAAAAACAATACTTCCCTTATCTATATATTGATAGGCGGGAGGTAAAAATATTTATCTGAGAGTTTATTATTGTTATTATATCATTCGAGTAAATGTTATAATTGATATTAATTATTAATTTTTGTTAAAGTCAAAAATTATTTTAAAAATGGATGTTTTCTTTGTAAAGGTTTTCTGGCTTGCATGAATGACATATTTTACGTCGACCGGCTTTTGTTTTTTTTCAAAAAAATGTTAGAAATATGTCATGCTTGGTATCAAATGAAACGTCTCGTTGTGGGCTAGCGTGCAGAAATGACAAAAATGATCCATGTCGATCGACTTTTGTTTTATGCAAAAAGTTGTCAGAAGTATGTCGTGTTTGGTATCAAATGAAAGGTCTCGGTTAAGGCTGGTGTGCATAAATGACAAAAATTGTTCATGTCGACCGGCATTTGTTTTCTGCAAAAAGTTATTGGAAATATATCGTCTTTGGAATCTAATGAAAGGTCTCAGTAAGGGCAAACGAGCAGATATGAAAAAATTGTTTCATGTCGATTGGCATTTGTTTTTTGTACTGACAGCGGAGCTCTAGGGAATGCTCGGCGTAGCCGAGAATTCGCTAGTCATATACTATTTTGATAGATTCACTATATATATATCTATATTTGGATTCATCTCGAGCATCGCAAAAACTTTGCTCACGGGTACAGGTCAAACCATTCATGGAATAATTTTAATATTATTTTATTAGATGTGGTTTAAAGTGGAATAGGGCCTTTTTGGGGTCTCATATTTTTACTGTGAGTGGTTTTCGTGTAAAAAATCGAAAACTAAGCGAAAAAGGAAAACTGGAACAAAACTGAAAAAAATATCCTAGATGCCAGGTTTAAATTTAAAAAGAATTACTGTGCCATCCGTCATTTTTGACAATTCAATATGAAAATTTTAATTGATTTATTTTGAAAATGAAAAGAGATATTGTAAAGGTAATTATATTTTTACACATTATAATAGTGAGCGAAATATATACAAATACACTGAATGTTAAGTGAGGTGTATTTAAAATATTTAATTTTATGACGTTTGACGTTTATCATCTGTTGGGTCAGTCAATCAAAAAATTCGTGGCACAAGTTTTATATTTTCAAAGAGAAATATACAGAAATATAAAGTAAACTATGTATAATACACTTTGTGATGTAAGTATATTATTTTAAATTTGTTTCGTTGTATTTAAAGATGTACTTTCATTTCAGTTACAATTTTTAATTGGTTATCCAAACAAGAGTACATTTATAGAAGAGAAATAACAAAAAATTACTGATAATAACACTACTGAAGTGTAACTGATTATCATAAAAGTGCATTGTACATAATAATTTACGGCAAACCTTATTAACAATATTTAAATTTTCATGACATATGACGTTTGTCAAAACGTCAGCTCTAATCAAAAAATCATCTTGCAAGGCATGTATTTGCTTGGAGAAATATGTAGTAAAATTAGTTTAAAAGTAAAATTGCACCACATTTTATAATGTAAATATGTAATTTTATATTTTCTTGAATGTATTTAAATATGTGTTTCCATTTCAGTTATACTCGTAGTTATCCAAACAAGAATATATTCATAGAAAAGAATAACATAAAATTACGGATAATAACACTATTGACAAAAATTTAATTATGGAAATCAAACAAGGCGCGTCGTATTCAGTCATAAACACATTTATTTAAAAATACTGACAAACCTTTCCTTCATACCCCCTTGGAAGAAATGTTTAATAATTTATTGTACAAGAATTATTTTCAATTATGTATCTGGATTATATTAAACTGTAAGTAACTGCATTGTATACATTCTTTATGTATTCTTTCATCAAATTTCAGATGAAAGTAGTTGATTACAACAACAATTAGATTTTTAAAATTTCTATTGTATTTTGTTATGGAATGAGATGATTTTTTAAATGAAAATGTATACAAAAACAAAGTATCTATCCAATTATTCAATGATCATTGATATTTCAAACAATAAACACTTTCTGAAACCAAATATTTAACGAGAAATGCTTTTGATGACATGTGCTCCCAGGTGAATGGATTACATGAAAATTCATATTTTTACTAAGAAATAATGCAAAAAAAATGTTTGAAAATTGTTGGATATTAGTTTAAGGTACGATATAAATATTATTAGGTACATTTTTAATTTTTATCACTTACAGATGTCATATTAGGTCACTGGTTTAAAGTGTAATCAAATGAAATTAAAAGAAGCTATTTTTATCATAAAAAATGCTATAAAAAGAGTAAATATAATATATTCTTTCATATACAACTATAAAGTTTTTAAATAACGGATTATTTATGTCAAAATTTGTGATGATGAAAGTTGTGAGCAAGGTTTGCAATTCCTACAGTAAGTTTTAGTTATTATTCTCTAATTATAAAAATATGTCATTTTACTATATATATTATTATACTTTATATTCATTGGAGAGTAAATAAAAATTACTTTATGAACATTATTATTTCATATATTTTACTTATTTTATTCAATTCAAATTTGACAATCTGACATCTAAAATTCATTTTCATAAACGAAGTTTATCTATTAAAATGATAAGATATATTTTAAAATGATTTATTTAGAAATCAAAAATATTTAACGTTTAACAATGGGCCTTTAGATTCCCGAAAATTTAAAAGAAAACGGCCGGCTTTGATTGTTAGCTCCTCTTTTTGTAAATTTTCGGGACCCTAAAGGCTCATTGTTATTTGTTAAGGTATATTTATAAAATTTTTATTAAAAAAAATTTTGTGTTCTTATTAAATTTATTAACAAGTTTCTTTGAATTTAAAAATTTACACTGGTCACATTCAGTAATCCAACTGTATAACACATGTTTGAACGCATCCAAAATACAGTTGTCAAATTATCTTGTCATTTTGACATTGCTGAACATATAAGTATTATACTTATAGCGAAATTGAAAGCACATTAAATAGGGTTGGAAGTGCAAAGAAAAAATTAGTAGAAAGAAGAAGTCAAAATATAAAAACCGTAATAAAAATGTCATACGATAGATAAATTCGCAATAATACTACATATTCTGCAATGAACTCTTTCATTGTAGATGTACATATGTACCAATAGAATTAGATTGGTACCGAGAAAATATGACAATGATTATTATAATGAAAATGTTGTTGATAAGAATCAATGGCTACAATTTTTATTGTAATCAAGCTATGTGTTATGGCTTGGAAACCGAAAGTGAAGCGAGATCAGTATTTCAAGTTTCAACTAATATTTTATACACGAAAATGGACTTGTTATGTTGTAATAGTATCTAACCAACAATACTTAACATGAAAATAATATATAATAATAATAATAATGTTTATTTGGATTCAAAGCTTACACTTTATGCCAAAGGAGGTTGGTAAATATGTTTACAAAAATATATAAATATGTATACAAAAATATAAAAAGTATTTTACAAAAAAAACCCTTCAACTTAAGTACCTACATTGTTTTTATTATTATTTTTTTTTTATTTTTTTTTTATTTTTTTAGTTATCATTATCACAATCACAATGTATGTATTCTCTTAAACTTACAATCATTTATCTTAAACTTAATTAGGTACAGCGTAACAATCACAATAGAATAGAAAATTTGTTGTACTTTAATTATAATTATTTTATTTGCGCTATTTAATTAATACTAATAATGGTTCTATAAACCTGGACATGTTACTTATTTTACTCATTTCTGCAAAAGCTTCTACATTTCATGGCAGCAATAGTATAGAAAAATAAATCATTCCCTTTTTGGACCGTTAAATTTTTTAACAAACTTTGTAAATTAAAGACATCAATATGTTGTACATTATATTTATTTAAGTAATGCAAACTTATGCCATGATAAATAGGACATTCTATAAAGAAGTAAAATAAATCCTCTTTTTTGTGAAGATTACAGATAGAGCAATGCGTTTCCGCGTCCAATACATATTTAATACCTTTATAATTAATTCTCAACCCTTTTCTGGAAGCAAATCGAATCTTAACATGAAAATAGTAACGTTAAATTCAAGAAGTACGACAAATATTACACACAAGTCCACTTTTCAAAGCACATGCTTTATATTACCGTTTGCCATTTCATTATTCGTAGAGAGAGATAAGAATTTTCTATCTACATTTATTCCAAAGATTTACGACTTTTTTTAAAAATATTTCATACAGATTGTTCTAAATAAGATGTAATTGTACATTTATGTTACCAACGCATATTTATATATATTATTATATTTATTTCATAACATAATTTTCAATAATAAATATTATAAGAGCCCTTTGTATTTACTGTGGAGATTCAGGTATTTTTCTTTTCACATCATACTTGTGATTTGGAAATAAATATAACAACACTATCACTACCAGTTAATATAATAATAATATTTTAATTCATATACATATGGAATTAAATATAAAAATATTAAATTAATTTAATAATTATATCGATTCCTTCCTCAGCGGATGCAATAAAATTCTTAATTAGTGCCATCTATGTAATTTTTTTAAACTATTAAAATTATTGATTTTCTCAGATGAATACAGAAACAAATTTTACAAATACTGGTTTAAACAGTATTGGTAAACCTATAAAAATTATGTGTATATATAAAGGTGTTCATTTTATTTTGTCCACTATTGCTATCTCAAGAACTATAAGAGCTACAAGGTCAGTTAAATTAGCAAAAAAATTCTATTTTACAACACTATTATCATGAGACAAACTAATTTTTTTTCAAACCATTGGTTCTCAAAATACGTGTCCCAACTTTTTTATTTTAAATGTGAACCTATTTTTTCATTTGCTTATGCAATAGAGAATATTATTCTGAATTCAATGATATAATATTA
Source organism: Stenolophus ochropezus (assembly GCA_035578165.1). Lineage (NCBI taxonomy): Eukaryota > Metazoa > Arthropoda > Insecta > Coleoptera > Carabidae > Stenolophus > Stenolophus ochropezus. The sequence continues at coordinate 25,697,309 of JAQOWZ010000017.1, forward strand.
TCATACCCTAACAACGATTTTTTTGAGAAAAATGCATCTGAAGTTTTATATTAATTTGATTAAAATATGACAATAATAATACAAGTAATTGTTTTACCTGGAATTAGAGTGCCTTGAATTAAATATGTGAATAAAAGTATAATGAATGAAATAAAACAGTTTATAATTTTTATTTTCATATTTCATTATTTTTTTAATTTTATTTTAATTTCATTTGACAGTTATGATCACTTAACAAAACCAAGTATTCAAAAAATTGCGAATACTCTCTCTCCTGATATATTTAGAGCAAAACTTCAAGTTGTTCATATTTCAACTCTACATCAGATAAAATCATAACCGATGGAACCACACGTCTATTGTATGAAATATATTAAATATAATATTTACCTTTTTCGGCAAAAATTAGACAGTTAGGGAAATAAAAAAAAATTCTATCTGAGAGTTTATTATTGTTATTATGTCATTCTAATTAATGTTATATTTGATATTAATTATTAATTTTGTAAAATTCTAAAAATATTTTAAAAATGTATGTTTTCTATATAAATGTTTTCTGGCTTGCATAAATGACAAATATATTTTACATCGACCGGTTTTTGTTTTTCAAATAATTGTTAGAAATATGTCATGTTTGGTATCAAATGAAAGGTCTTGTTGTGGGCTAGCGTACAGAAATAACAAAAATGTTCCATGTTAATCGACTTTTGTTTTATACAAAAAGTTGTCAGAAGTATGACGTGTTTGGTATCAAATGAAAGGTCTCGGAGAGGGCTAGCGTGCAGAATTGACAAAAATGTGCTATGTCGATCGGTATTTGTTTTATGCAAAAAGTTGTCAGAAGTATGTCGTATTTGGTATCAAATAAAAGGTCTCAGAGAGGGCTAGCGTGCAAAATTGGCAAAAATATCCTATGTCGATCGGTATTTGTTTTTTGCAAAAAGTTGTCAGAAGTGTGTGGTGTTTGGTATCAAATGAAAGGTTTCAATGAAGGCTGGTGTGCAGAAATAACGAAATTGATCAATGTCGATCGGCTTTTGTTTTTTGCAAAAGGTTGTCGCAAGTATATAGTGTTTGGTATCAAATAAAAAGTCTCGGTGTGGGCTAGCGTGTAGATATGATAAAAATGTTTCATGTCGATCGACTTTTGTTTTATGCAGAAAGTTGTCAGAAGTATGTCGTGTATGGTATCAAATGAAAGGTCTCGGTGAGAGTTGGGGTACATAAATGACAAAAATGTTTCATGTCGACCGGCTTTTGTTTTTTGCAAAAAATTATTAGAAGTATAACGTGTTTGCAATCTAATGAAAGGCTTCGGTGAGGCCTGACGTGGAAATATGAAATAATTGTTTTATGTCGATCGGCATTTGTTTTTTACACTGACAGCGGAGCTCTAGGGAATGCTCGGCGTAGCCGAGAATTCGCTAGTCATATACTATTTTGATAGATTCACTATCTATATATCTATCTATCTATCTATCTATCTATCTATCTATCTATCTATATTTGGATTCATCACGACGATCGGGCATCGTTTGTCCAGCGCAAACTTTTAGACCATTCAAGTAATTGCTGTAATTTTTTTTTCAAGTTGTAGGGTCTAATGTGCTGGAGTGCCTTTTGGGGGTCTCATATTTTTACTATGAGTGGTTTTTGTTTAAAAAATTAAAAACTGTGCAAAATTGGTACCTTGAAACAAAAATCCCAGAAGCCATGTCAAATGTGAGAAGAATCACGGTTGTCATACGTCAAATTTGACAATTCAATATGAAACTTTTATTTGATTTATTTTGAAAATGAAAAGGGATATTGTAAATATAAATATATTTTTATACATTATAATAGTGAGCGAAATATATACAAATATACTGAATGTTAAATGTGGTGTATTTAAAATATTTCTTTTTTGACATTCGACGTTTATCATACGTTAGAGCCGTCAAAAATTCGTGGTACAAGTTTTATATTTTCAAAGACAAATATACAGAAATAAAAGTAAACTATGTTTAAAAGAATATGTACAATACACTTTGTGATGTAAGTATATCATTTTAAATTTGTTTCAATGTATTTAAATATGTATTTTCATTTTAGTTACAATTTTTAATTGGTTACCCAAACAAGAGTACATTTATAGAAAAGAAATAACATAAAATTATTGATAATAACACTACTGAAATGAAACTGATTATCATAAAAGTGCATTGTACATAATAATTTACGGCAAACCTTATTTGCAATATATTTAAATTTTCATGAAATATGACGTTTATCAAAACGTCAGTTATAATCAATCAAACAATCATAATGCAAGTCTTGTATTTGCTTGGAGAAATATATAGTAAAATAAGTTTAAAAGTAAAACTACACTACATTTTGTGATGTAAGTATGTAATTTTATATTTCCTTGGCTGTATTTAGATGTGTTTTCATTTCAGTTCTAGTTTTTAAATGGTAAGTTATTCAAACAAGAATATATTTATAGAAAAAAAATTTCATAAAATTACGGATAATAACACTATTGGCTAAAAAATAAATTCTGGAAATCAAACAAGGCGCGTCGAATTCAGTCATAAACACATTTATTTAAAAATACTGACAAACCTTTCCTTCATACTCTCTTGGAAGAAATGTTTCACAATTTATTGTACAATAATTATTTTGAATTATGTATCTGCATTATATTAAACTGGAAGTAACTGCAATTTTATACATTCTTTATGTATTCTTTCATCAAATTTCAGATGAAATTAGTTGATTACAACAAGGATTAGATTTTTAAAAATTCTATTGTATATTGTTATGGAACGAGATGATTTTTTAGATGAAAACGTTTACAAAAACAAAGTATCTATCCAATTATTCATTTATCATTGATATTTCGAGCAATAAACATTTTCTGAAACCAAATATTAATCGAGATATGCGTTTGATGACATATGCTCTTAGTCGAATGTGACTGTGAATGGATTGCATAAAAATTCATATTTTTACTACGAAATAATGCAAGAGAAGGTTTGAAAATTGTTATATATTGGTTTGAGGTATGATATAGATATTTTTAAGTACGTTTTTAATTTTTATCACTTACAGATGTCATATTAGGTTACTGGCTCAAAGTATAATCAAATGAAATTAAATGAAGTTATTTTTATCATAAATAATGCTATAAAAAGAGAAAATATAATATATTCTTTCATATACAACCATAAAGTTTTAAAAAATGGATTATTTATGCCAAAATTTGTGATGATGAAAGTTGCGAGCAAGGTTTGCAAGTTCCCACACTTAGTTTTAGTTATTATTCTGTAGTTATAAACATATGTCATTTTACTATATATTATTATACTTTTATATTCATTGGATAGTAAATATATATTATTTTATTAACATTAATATTTCATATATTTTACTTATTTTATTCAATTCAAATTTGTTAATCTGACATCTAAAATTCATTTTCATAAACGAAGTGTACCTATTAAAATAATAAGGTATATTTTAAAGGATTTATTTAGAGACAAAAAATATTTAACATTTAACAGTGAGCCTTTATATTTCCGAAAATTTAAAAGAAAACGACCAGCTTTGATTGTTAGCTGCTCTTTTTGTTAATTTTCGGGACCCTAAAGACCCATTGTTAATTGTTATGGTATATTTTTAATATTTTTATTAAAAAAATATTGTGTTCTAATTAAATTTATTTAAAAGTGTCCTTGAATTTTAAAATTTAAGCTTAATGGTCACATTCAGTAATCCGACTGTACAACACATGTTTGAACGCATCCAAAATAAAAGTTGTCAAATTATCTTGTCATTTTGACATTGCTGAAAATATAAGTATTAGACTGTATTATGCATTTAAAATCAATAAGACTAGATAATCATGTTGCTGTGAAAATGTTGTTGACAGGAATCAATGGCTACAATTTTTATTGTAATCAAGCTATGCGTTATGGCTTGGAAACCGAAAGTGAAGTGAGATCAGTATTTCAAGCTTCAACTAATATATTATACATGAAATTGAACTTGTTGTGTTGTAATATTATCTAACAAACCATACTTAGCATGTAGTGATGATGGTTTTATCAAAACAGAAAACGGATATGAACTTCTGGAAATAAAATGTCCTTATTCCTGTCAAAACAAATTAATTGTAGATTTACCAAATAAGAAGTCAGCTAAAAATGATTTAGAATTCGATGAAAATAGTAACGTTAAACTCAAGAAGTCCGACAAATATTACACACAAGACCACTTTTCAAAGCACCTACTTTATATTACCGTTTGCCATTTCATTATTCGTAGAAAGAGATGAGAAGTTTCTATCTACATTAATTCTAAAAATTCAAGACTTTTATTTGAAATATTTCATTCAGTTTGTTCTTATTAAGTTTTAATAGACTGCATTAGTGTACCGGTCCTTTTGTGGCGCCAAATTCAAACTGAAACCCTAACTCGCCTCCGCCGATTTATACTCCCATGTTATTCTTATGTGAATAAATATATGCTGTCTTTAAGCTGCTGGAAAGTATTATAAAATGCAAATCTTAATTATTAAATCTTATAACTACTAATCTCTTTTATCTATCTTCTAATGTAATAAACACACCCAAAAAACATAATATTATTTAATAAACTTCAATTTAAACAGTAGGTGCAAATTTATGAAAACTTATGTCGTAGCTGTCTTAGTATTAAGTTGAACCTGCCACTTTAACGCGGCGTTTTTCACCTGCTGCACCAAGTAACGACATATGTTACTATTTGCGATACTACTTTCTTTAAAATGAAATTTTTCTTAATTTATTATTTTATTTGTACTTTTTCTGTAAGGACAGCAAAGAGTAATGTTTTGGAACATAAAAAATCTCTGTTATAATTAAGAATCGCCAAAATGCTATAATATCGGAATTGAAAATATACTCCCATAAGAAATGCATGCACTCAGATTTGAATTAGGGTTTCGCGCCAAATGTAATTCTTAACCTCACTATATAAAATTAAATATAAAAATATTTCATTGTTGAATAATTATATCGATTCCTTCCTTAGAAGATGTAATAAAATTCATAATTAGTGGCATCTATGTGATTTTTTTAAACTTAAAAATATTGATTTTCTATGATATACACAGAAACAAATTTTACAAAGACTGGTTTAAACGGTATAGTTAAACCTATAAAAATTATGTTTATATATTATTTAAAAATATAGATTTATTAATACAAAAATATTATTATATAGTAATTAAATTTATAAAAAAGGTTATAATAATTTTTAATACAAGAATACAATAATTTTAAATAAAATAATAATTTATCGATGAGTCAAAAGTGTTGATAGATAATTTATCCAAAAATTTGTTTTATTTATCAAGGCAATGTTAATTTATTTTCTAAAAAACCTTAAATTTTATTTAACTAATATATCGTCCAATATGAATATTTATGAAAGTAATTTGACTTTATAGGACAATGATAGGATAGAGTTTTCCAGAACCGAATTAGGATCTAGGTGTAACGTTATACGTCAAAATAATTTAAAACAAATTCCTTCTAATACTACAGTTTCGGCATGTGATTCTAGAAATAAAAATAGAGGTTTGTGTGTTACAAATTTATCTGGAAAAGAAAGAATATTATATAAATATTATAGACAAGAGAAAATAAAAGTTATAAAATTGAAGAACAAGCTTTCAAAAATGAATTATGCTAAGAAATATATAAGTCAAATAGTATCTAATCAATTGGTAGAAAATATTATAAAACGGGTTAATTTAAATCACAGTTGAAAACATCTCTCCAAAACTTTTGCTGAGAGAACATTGCTCCAAAAATTTCATCGAGAAAATATCTCTTCCACAAATGGCACTGAGAGAATATCTCTCCAAAAGTTTTGCTGAAAGAATATCGCTTCGAGAAATTTCACCAAGAGAACGTCTCTTCCACAAATGGCACCGAGAGAACATTTCTCCAATACTTTTGCTGAGTGAACATCATTTCGACAAATCTCACCGAGAGTACATCTTCCACAAATGACACCGAGAGAACATCTCTCCAAAACTTTTGATGAGAGAACATCGCTTCGACAAATGGCACCAAGAGAACATCTTTCATCATATATTTTTATTTTAAATGAATAAATAAACAATAAATATAATGATATCAAATGTATATATTTTATTTAAAATTAAAATATCCAGTAGTAATAAATGAACAAATGAAAATTGACAGCTGCATTTGACGTTTATGTGGAATATACAAAATTTAATGATCAAGTAGGCTTAGAGTAACTCAACCCCGAGAACATCAGATGGCAGCAGTTCCGTGCTGCACAGTTGATCCATTGGGTTACGCTTCTCCTTATGTTAATGTTTTGTGGATTCAACTTTTATTTAAAACGGCTAGAAAACATGGAATCAAATTTGGTTGACATTGAAATGTCTGTACTCATCTGTTAACATTGTCAATGTCGTATGATTTTCAAATGCTGTTTAGTGTTTACATATGTACATTGTTTTGAAAATGAAACCGGGGTAATTTGCCAAATGTACATTATTCTATAATAAATGAATTTTATCGAATGAATTCAAATCCTCAAAGTTTTCTACGTGACGTCACATATCCCCTCTCCAAAACTTTATTATTGTTTTTCTCCGAAATTATCAATAATAGAGCGATTTAAAAAAATACGGGTATTTTATTTTTTGTACAGAACAATAAAATGGAAGAAAATAAATTAGATCATATATCCCATTAAGGTTTACAAACAACACATTTGGTTAAATCAACTCAAAAACTTATAGTAACTTCCTCAAATGTAACCAAAATTACTTTCAAGTGAAGCAAGTAATGTACTTTGTTTAATAATAACTGTTTTATTAAGAAGGTATGTCGGTAAATATTACAAATTCTTCTTCAAATTATTATAATTTGTTCCCCAAAATGATCCATTCAAAAGGTTTGTTCGTTAAATGCAATAGTCTAAAACGAAGTGAAAACTTCAAGTAAGATAATAAAAGAAAATGTAATCAAATTTTATAAAAAATTTAATTTTGATTATATCAACCATAAGGCGTATTTTAATTAATCCTTTTTTATCCAAAAATGAACTTGTAATTAAGGTTTACAGACTAAAAATTTGATTATAGCAATGAAAAATTTGTCTGAGGTATACCGTGTTTGTTATTAATTGAAAGCACTTGACAAGGGTTTAGCTTGCAAAAATGATAAAATAGTTCTATGTCAATCGGCTTTTGTTTTTAGCGAAAAGTTGTCAGAAGTATGTTGTTTTGGTATCATATGAAAGGAGTCGATAAGAGTTGGCTTGCAGAAATCACAAAATTTTCGATCGGCTTTTGTTTTTTTTTTTGTGAAAAACTGTCAGAAGTATGCCGTGTTTGGTATCAAATGAAAGCACTCGAGTAGGGCAGCCATAATGAAATAACAAAAATTTGCCAGGTCGATCGGCTTTTGTTTTTTTGCAAAATTTGTCAGAAGTATGTCGTGTTTGGTATCATATGAAAGGTCTCATCGAGAGCTGGTGTACAGGAATAAATTAGACGTCAACTGTAAATACTTCATTGATGCCGGAGGCCTAGTGAAGCTCAGCGTAGCTGAGCCTTCGCTAGTCATATACTATTTTGGTAGATTCACTATCTATATATCTATCTATATTTGGATTCATCACGACGATCAGGCATCGTTTGTCCAGCTCAAACTCCTAGACCATTCAAGTAATTGCTGTAATTTTTTTTCCAAGTTGTAGTGTCTATTGTGCCGGAGTGCCTTTTGGGGGTCTCATATTTTTACTGTGAGTGGTTTTTGTGTAAAAAAATAAAAACTGAGTAAAATTGTTACATTAAAACAATGGATCCCAGAGGCCATGTCTACATTTAAGAAGAATCACGGTTCTCATCCGTCAAATTTGACAATTCAATATGAAACTTTTATTTGATTTTTTTGGAAAATGTGAAGAGATATTATGAATTGAATTATGTTTTCATATATTATAATAGTGAGCGAAATATATACAAATATACTGAATGTTAAATGTGGTGTATTTAAAATATTTCTTTTTTGACATTTCACGTTTATCATATGTTAGAGCCGTCAAAAATTCGTGGTACAAGTTTTATATTTTCAAAGACAAATATACAGAAATAAAAGTAATCTATGTTTAAAAGAATATGTACAATACACTTTGTGATGTAAGTATATCATTTTAAATTTATTTCACTGTATTTAAATATGTATTTTCATTTCAGTTACAATTTTTAATTGGTTACCCAAACAAGAGTACATTTATAGAAGAGAAATAACATAAAATTACTGACAATAACACTACTGAAATGTAACTGATTATCATAAAAGTGCATTGTACATAATAATTTAAGGCAAACCTTATTTACAATATAATCAAACAATCATAATGCAAGTCTTGTATTTGCTTAGAGAAATATTTAGTAAAATTAGTTTAAAAGTAAAATTACACTACTTTCTGTAATGTAAGTATGTAATTTTGTATATTCTTGGCTGTATTTAGATATGTGTTTTCATTTCAGTTATAGTTTTTAATTGGTTAAGATATCCAAACAAGAATATATTTATAGAAAAGAAATAAGATAATATTACGGATAATAATACTATTGACAAAAAAATATATTCTGGAAATCAATCAAGTTGCGTCGTATTCAGTCATAAACACATTTATTTAAAAATACTGACAAACCTTTCCTTCATACCCACTTGGAAGAAATGTTTAATAATTTATTGTACAATATTTATTTTAAATTATGTATCTGGATTATAATAAACTGTAAGTAACTGCATTTTATACATTCTTTATGTATTCTTTCATCAAATTTCAGATGAAAGTAGTTCATTACAACAAAGATTTGATTTTTAAAATTCTATTGAATTTTGTTATGGAATGAAATGATTTGTTAGATAAAAACGTTTATAAAAACAACGTATCTATCCAATTATTCATTTATCATTGATATTTCAAACAATAAACACTTTCTGCAACCAAATATTAATCGAGAAATGCGTTTTCTATAATAAGGCAATTCATTGGATGAAAATCATTATTATAATGTATCCTTGAAATGAAACCAGAAAAATTGCACGATATTATAAAATTTAACAAAAATGGTTCATGTGACACTTGAGTTGGAGACAACTAAGTGAAAAATGTCATATTTACTAAAATGTATAATGAAATATTGTACGAAATTTAATAAGAAATCATCTCCAATACAGGTACTTATATAGAATATAAATATTTATATATTAATAGTTAAATATTTTATTTTTTAGATGAGACTATAACCTACACGTACTCAAATACACTAACATGGATTTTTTAATAAACTAAAACAATCTATTGGGCAATAATTATAAAAATAAGTAATAGTAAAACATATTCTTTATTAAATGCAAACTAAAGAATATTCCAGAATGGATTATTTAATCAAGAAAACTGCATTTCAAAATTGATTTACACTCTGACGTTTAAAAAACTATATTTGATTACTATTCAAACACTTCCAAAGGTAAATTCATACTGTACAGTATTCTTCCCTTATATATAAATACTTTTTAAATCTAATTTATAAATATTTTAGATAGTTAGACTATAGATTTTGTCTGATTACGTGGACAAAATTGACAAGCCTTTATTTCATACAGTTTTGGAGGGAATTGTTTAACAATTTATTGTAAAATAATTAGTATATAAATAAATGATGTATCTGGACTTTATTAAACTTTTATTAATTGCAATTTACTCTTTCTTTATATGCATTTCTTAACATTTCTGATGAAAACATTTGATTACAATAGAGATTACATTTTTCAAAATTCTGTAGTATTTTATAATGAAAAGAGATGATTTCTCAGATGTAAACGTTTACATAAACAAATTATCTATCCATTTATCCATTTGTAACTGATGTATGAAACAATAAACATCTTTTCAAACCAAATATTTATATTCTCTTAGTCGAACTTGACTGTGATTGTACTGCACGAAAATTCATGTTTTCATTAAGAAATAATGCAAAAGAACGTATAAAAATTGGTTACTTTATCTACAACTAACAGGCATATAAATTTTCAGTTATGTGCGAGTAGTTCATATATACCTCAACAGATGGCGCCACAGGATCACTTAAATTCCAAAATAACTATTTAAATTGTATTTATTATACTTTTATAATCATTTATATTGATATTTATAATAAAAAATAAATTATTAATAACAATAACAATAGTTGTAGATAAATACATATATAATTCAGCTTCATAAATATATAAATGAACATAGCAACACAAAAACATGAATATAATCATGTTTTTTTTGGCAATATAAAAATGTATCAGTTTATAAATTTTGGTATGTTATTTCACATTATTTATATTTATAAAATAGATAATTATTTTCAAAATAATACATTTTTATATATTCATTAACTAACTTCATACTTATTGTGTCAAGTTATGACATTTAAGTTCTGTCAAACTGAATGTATTGTATGAAAATACAAATATTGTTAAGATATAATAAAAATACATAAAATTGGGTTAAACGTATTATTTAAATCTTTTCTTCTTATGTATTTTGATGATTAAACCGTTGTATCTCAAAATCCCTAAGCGCGGGAAATTTAAAATCTCTAAAATTTCATTTATTTATCAACATGTATTTTTATTTATTTCCTAAACGGTCTCGCGTGCCGCCTTGAACGTGTTATAAATAAATAATATACATTACAACAAATGTTTCTAGGTCTAACACATAGTAGCACCCCCCGTAGAAAGGTGTGAAAAAAATTCATCAATTTCCAAAGTTGGAATATTAAATATATGATATTATTTGATAAGTTATGTGTTAATAATTCATATACAGGGTGTTCCATTTAAGCGTGCCATCATTTCTATCTCGAGAACTATATAGCTACGAGGTTGGTTAAATTAGCAAAGAACCACCATTTTACAAGACTAATACAAAGAGCAAAAAAAACTTTTTTTTGCCTTGTGGTTATCAAAATACGGGACACAACTTTCTCTTTTTAGATGGGAACATATGTTTATTTTTAGGTTATTCGATAGAGCATTTTTTTCTGAATTCAGCGATATAAACATCATATACTATTTTGATAGATTCATTATCTACTAGCGTGCAGAATTGAGAAAAATATTACATTCCGATCGGCTTTTGTTTTCTGCAAAAATTTCTCAAAAGTATGTCGAGTTTGGTCTCAAATGAAAGGTCTTGTTGAGGGCTAGCGTGCAGAATTGACAAAAATGTCCCATTCCGATCGGCTTTTGTTTTCTGCAAAAAGTTCTCAAAGTTATGTCGAGTTTGGACTCAAATGAAACGTCTTGTTGAGGGCTAGCCTGTAGAATTGACAAAAATGTTCCATGTCGACCGGCTTTTGTTTTTTGCAAAAAGTTGTCAGAAGTATGTCGTGTTTGATATCAAATGAAAGGTCTCGGAGAGGGCTAGCGTGCAGAATTGACAAAAATGTTCCATGTCGATCGGCTTTTGTTTTATGCAAAAAGTTGTCAGATGTATGTCGTGTTTGGTATCAAATGAAAGGTCTCGTTGAGGGCTAGCCTGCAGAATTGACAAAAATGTACTATGTCGATCGGTTTTTGTTTTTTGCAAAAAGTTGTCAGAAGTATATCGTGTTTGATATCAAATGAAAGGTCTCGGAGAGGGCTAGCGCGCAGAAGTCATAAAAATGTGCCATGTCGATCGGTATTTGTTTGTTGCAAAAAGTTGTCAGAAATGTGTGGTGTTTGGTATCAAATGAAAAGTCTCGTTGAGGGCTAGCGTGCAGAATTGACAAAAATGTTAAATGTCGATCGGCTTTTGTTTTATGCAAAAAGTTGTCAGAAGTATGTCGTGTTTGGTATCAAATGAAAGGTCTCGGAGAGGGTTAGCGTGCAGAATTGACAAAAAATGTGCTATGTCGATCGGCTTTTGTTTTTTGCAAAAGGTTGTCACAAGTATATAGTGTTTGGTATCAAATGAAAAGTCTGGGTGTGGGCTAGCGTGTAGATATGATAAAAATGTTTCATGTCGATCGACTTTTGTTTTGTACAAAAAGTTGTCAGAAGTATGTCGTGTTTGGTATCAAATGAAAGGTCTCAGTTAAGGCTGGTGTGCATAAATGACAAAAATGTTTCATGTCGATCGGCTTTTGTTTTTTGCAAAAAGTTATTGGAAATATATCGTGTTTGGAATCTAATGAAAGGTCTCGGTAAGGGCTAACGAGCAGATATGAAATAATTGTTTTATGTCGATCGGCATTTGTTTTTTGCACTGACAGCGGAGCTCTAGGGAATGCTCGGCGTAGCCGAGAATTCGCTAGTCATATACTATTTTGGTAGATTCACTATCTATATATCTATCTATATTTGGATTCATCACGACGATCAGGCATCGTTTGTCCAGCTCAAACTCCTAGACCATTCAAGTAATTGCTGTAATTTTTTTTCCAAGTTGTAGTGTCTATTGTGCCGGAGTGCCTTTTGGGGGTCTCATATTTTTACTGTGAGTGGTTTTTGTTTAAAAAAATAAAAACTGTGCAAAATTGGTACCTTGAAACAAAAAATCCCAGAAGCCATGTCAAATGTGAGAAGAATCACGGTTGTCATACGTCAAATTTGACAATTCAATATGAAACTTTTATTTGACTTATTTTGAAAATGAAAAGGGATATTGTAAATATAAATATATTTTTATACATTATAATAGTGAGCGAAATATATACAAATACACTGAATGATAAGTGTGGTGTTTTTAAAATATTTAATTTTATGACGTTTTGACGTTTATCATCCGGTGGTCTATAACCAAAAAAATCGTTACACAAGTTTTATATTTTCAAAGAGAAATATACAGAAATATAAAGTAAACTATGTTTAAAAGAATATGTACAATACACTTTGTGATGTAAGTATATCATTTTTAATTAGTTTCGCTGTATTTAAATATGTATTTTCATTTCAGTTATAATTTGTAATTGGTTACCCAAACAAGAGTACATTTATAGAAGAGAAATAACTTAAAATTACTGATAATAACACCTCTGAAGTGTAACTGATTATCATAAAAGAGCATTGTACATAATATATATCGGCAAACCTTATTTACAATATTTAAATTTTCATGTCTTATGACGTTTGTCAAAACGTCAGTTATAATCAAACAATTATAATGCAAGTCTTGTATTTGCTTGGAGAAATATATAGTAAAATAAGTTTAAAAGTAAAACTACACTACATTTTGTAATGTAAGTATGTCATTTTATATTTTCTTGGCTGTATTTAGATGTGTTTTCATTTCAGTTATAGTTTTTAATTGGTAAGTTATCCAAACAAGATTATATTTATAGAAAAGAAATATTATAAAATTACGGATAATAACACTATTGACAAAAAACTAAATTCTGGAAATCAAACAAGGCGCGTCGCATTCAGTCATAAACTCAATTATTTAAAAATACTGACAAACCTTTCCTTCATAACCTTTTGGAAGAAATGTTTAACAATTTATTGTACAATAATTATTTTGAATTATGTATCTGGATTATATTAAACTGTAAGTAACTGCATTTTATACATTCTTTATGCATTTCATCAAATTGAAATGATGAAATTGATTACAACAAAGATTAGATTTTTAAAAATTCTATTATATTTTGTTATGGAGTGAGATGATTTTTTAAACGAAAACGTTTAAAAAAACAAAGTATCTATCCAATTATTCATTTTAATTGATATTTCAAACAATAAACACTTTCTGAAACCAAATATTAATCGAGAAATAAGTTTGATGACATACGCTCTCAGTCGAATGTGACTGTGAATGAAATGCATGAAAATTAGTTTCAGGTAAATTTTGGATGATGAAAGTTGCGAGCAGGGTTTGCAAGTTCTCACAGTTAGTTTTAATTATTATTCTGTGTTTATAAACATATATCATTTTAAAATATATTATTATTCTTTTATGTTCATTGGATAGTAAATGAAAATTACTTTATGAACATTATTATTTCATATATTTTATTTAATTAAAATTTGTCGAACGAAGTGTCCCTAATATATTGTACGATATATTTTAAAGAGATTTATTTAGAAACAAAAAATATTTAAAATTTAATAGTGAGCTTTAGGTTACCGAAAATTTAAAAGAAAACGGACGGCTTTAATTGTTAGCTGCTCTTTTTGTAAATTTTCGGGATCCTAAAAGCCCATTGTTAATTGTTAAGATATATTTATAATATTTTTATTAAAAAAATATTGTGTTCTAATTACATTTATTAACAAGTGTCTTTGAATTTTAAAATTCACCCTTAATGGTTACATTCAGTAATCCGACTGTGTAACACATGTTTGAACGCATCCAAAATATAGTTGTCAAATTATCTTGTCATTTTGACATTGCTGAAAATATAAATATCTAAGACTTCATGTTATTAAGAAATGTAAAGAAGTTAGCAATTTATGTTGTTTATCATAGGTGTTATTTCTATGATTTTATCTTTAACTATAACTGTGTAGTGAAGTCACATTTAAATAAGAATTCTAAAATACAGTCCAAAACTGATCAGTCTATGATTTGGAACAAGCCTTTACAAGCGCAGGTTGAAAAATATCACAAAGTTTCAATAAAATAATTCTACATAAACATGCTGGAAATTATCCTGGTACTCTTTTTACATTTTCAGAACATAAGCAAAGAAATTTTGTCTGAAACGAGTGCATAAAGTATTATACTTATAGCGAAATTGAAAGCACATTAAATAGGGCTGAAAGTGTAAAGAAAGTATGAGTAGAAAGTAGAAGCCAAGAAATAAAAACGGTAATAAAAATTTCATACGATAGACTTATTCGCAATAATACTACATATTCTACAATGAACTCTTTCATTGTAGATGTACATATGTACCAATAGAATTAGATTGGTACAGAGAAAATATGACACTGATTATTATAATGAAAATGTTGTTGATAAGAATCAATGTCTACAATTTTTATTGTAATCAAACTATGCGTTAAGGCTTGCAAACCGAAAGTAAAGCGAGATCAGTATTTCAAGATTCAACTAAAATATTATAAATGAAATTGAACTTTGTGTTGTAATATTATCTAACTAACCATACTTAGCAGGTAGTGATGATGGTTTTATGAAAACAGAAAATGGATTTGAACTTCTGGAAATAAAATGTCCTTATTCCTGTCAAAACAAATTCATTCTAGATTTACAAAATAAGAAGTCAGCTGTAAATATTTTGTTTCTTTTCACATCATACTGGTGATTTGGAAATAAATAAAATAACACTAGCGCCATCAGTTAGTTTGATATGTCACAAAGTATTCAAAATATTATTATGTACTTGTTTTTGCTTAGAATAATAAATTTCATTTATGCCTACAAATAATATTTTTACTCATATACATATAAAATTAAATATAAACATATTTAATAGACGACATTTAATAAGATATCGACTGTGGCGCCAACGTGTATTTGGAGAACTATTCGGACAAACATTACTATTCCTCCAAAACCACTGGCTAAATGTGTATAACTTTATTATTGTTATCCCACTTTAGTAATATTAGTAAATATTTATATTTGTATATACGTAAATATAAATTGTTGGTGAAACATATGCAAGAAAATTGTTGAAAAATATTGCAATACGAAGATCATGCATCTCATCAACAATATTTAAATTATCATATGATATTTACATATTAAATACATATAGCCGGTTGCACTAATATTACTAAAATTTGAAGTTGACCTTAAATGGACAATATCACATCGAAATAAAAATTCAAATGAACTATTCAATATTGCTGTCAAAGTTTCGTTTATCATGGTTTTGTTTGTTACTTAAAATTTAAGCCTTGCTGATGCAACTGGGTATTAGTGTTTTAAATGTAACTCTTTTTATTACGAATTTTATTTTTTTTGATCTTGAAGAAATTGATCATTTAAAATATAAAAACAAGTATTACTTGTGAAGAAACGTGTATATCATTCATGATATAGATAATAAAAAAAACAAATTTTATTATTAGTTTGATAACGATGAAGAAACACTTTGCAAAAACTTTCAAATTTATCAGTTTAAAGTGTATCATGAATCATGGTGTCAAGAATAGTTTTTGTATTTGTTTGGAACTTCAAATATATGGAAGTTCAGTATTTTTTCCAGGTATCAGTTCCCATTATCTCAGTTAATATTTCATTTCTATTATCATTAATATAATTTGCAATTGGAAGCCATTTTCCCTTTTTTACACTTAGGTATATCGATATTGTCGGTATTCCTTGCTTCATACCAATAACTTTGCACTCTGAATAAAATATAAAACGTAAGCGGAAAAGTAAAAACAACTAAAAATCGTGTAGTGTTCTAATTTTGCTCTTGGTACATTGTCTTCCGTTATTTTAAATTTATTTATATTAATTTTTAAGAGATTTCCACAAACTGTCTACTTGATTACCCAGCTATTTCATATTTTTTTGTTCGAATAGTTATAGAACTTACCACAGCTCTGTCATCGCTGACGTCATAATGAATATTGTCTATTGTTGAATAATTATATCGATTCCTTCTTTAGCAGATGCAATGAAATTCATAAATAGTGACATCTATGTGATTTTTTTTAACTATTAAAATATTGATTTTTTGTGATATACACAGAAACAAATTTTACAAAGACTGGTTTAAACGGTATTGTTAAACCTATAAAAATTATGTGTATATATTATTTAAAAATATAGATTTATTAATTCAAAAATATTATTGTATAGTAGTTAAATTTATAAACAAAGTTATAGTTATTTTTAATATAAGAATGCAATAATTTTAAATAAAATAATAAATTATCGATGAGCGGAAAGTGTAAATAGTAAATAAATAGTAAATAAATTTATCAAGGCAATCTTAATTCATTTTCTAAAAAACCTTAAATTTTATTTCATTATTATATCATTAAATATGAATAATTATAAAAGTTAGTTGACTTTACAGGATGCCTTTTTAATTTTTGAACAACTTATATTCCTAGGCTTTTAGCGCTAAAATGAATAGGTAAAGAGATACAGAAGTATGAAAAAAGTAACATTAAAATCTACACTCGGTATACAGCTTTGCAATAAAACAAAGAACATAGGACTTAAAAGTGCGATTTCAAAAAATTTTGAGTACTTTCTCTCTTGATATATATTAAAAGTACAAAGTTGTTCAAATTTCAATTCTACATCAGATAAAATCATAATCGATTGTACCGCACGTCTATTGTATGAAATATATTAAATATAAAATGTAACTTTTTCGCTAAAAATCAGACAGTTATCTGAGAGTTTATTATTGTTATTATATCATTCTAGTAAATGTTATAATAGATATTAATTATTAATTTTTGTTAAAGTCTAATATTATCTTAAAAATGGTTGTTTTCTATGTAAATGTTTTCTGTCTTGAATAAATGACAAATATATTTTACGTCGAACGGCTTTTGTTTTTTTCAAAAAATTGTTAGAAATATGTCATGTTTGGTATCAAATGAAAGGTCTCGTTGTGGGCTAGCGTGCAGAAATGAAAAAATGATACATGTCGATCGACTTTTGTTTTGTGCAAAAAGTTATGGAAAATAGATCGTGTTTGGAATCTAATGAAAGGTCTCAGTAAGGGCTAACGAGCAGATATGAAAAAATTGTCGATTGGCATTTGTTTTTTGTACTGACAGCGGAGCTCTAGGGAATGCTCGGCGTAGCCGAGAATTCGCTAGTCATATACTATTTTGATAGATTCACTATCTATATATCTATCTATCTATCTATCTATCTATCTATATTTGGATTCATCACGACGATCGGGCATCGTTTGTCCAGCGCAAACTCTTAGACCATTCAAGTAATTGCTGTAATTTTTTTTTCAAGTTGTAGGGTCTAATGTGCTGGAGTGCCTTTTGGGGGTCTCATATTTTTACTGTGAGTGGTTTTTGTTTAAAAAATTAAAAACTGTGCAAAATTGGTACCTTGAAACAAAAAATCCCAGAAGCCATGTCAAATGTGAGAAGAATCACGGTTGTCATACGTCAAATTTGACAATTCAATATGAAACTTTTATTTGATTTATTTTGAAAATGAAAAGGGATATTGTAAATATAAATATATTTTTATACATTATAATAGTGAGCGAAATATATACAAATATACTGAATGTTAAATGTAGTGTATTTAAAATATTTCTTTTTTGACATTCGACGTTTATCATACGTTAGAGCCGTCAAAAATTCGTGGTACAAGTTTTATATTTTCAAAGACAAATATACAGAAATAAAAGTAAACTATGTTTAAAAGAATATGTACAATACACTTTGTGATGTAAGTATATCATTTTAAATTTGTTTCAATGTATTTAAATATGTATTTTCATTTTAGTTACAATTTTTAATTGGTTACCCAAACAAGAGTACATTTATAGAAAAGAAATAACATAAAATTATTGATAATAACACTACTGAAATGAAACTGATTATCATAAAAGTGCATTGTACATAATAATTTACGGCAAACCTTATTTGCAATATATTTAAATTTTCATGAAATATGACGTTTATCAAAACGTCAGTTATAATCAATCAAACAATCATAATGGAAGTCTTGTATTTGCTTGGAGAAATATATAGTAAAATAAGTTTAAAAGTAAAACTACACTACATTTTGTGATGTAAGTATGTAATTTTATATTTCCTTGGCTGTATTTAGATGTGTTTTCATTTCAGTTCTAGTTTTTAAATGGTAAGTTATTCAAACAAGAATATATTTATAAAAAAAAAATTTCATAAAATTACGGATAATAACACTATTGGCTAAAAAATAAATTCTGGAAATCAAACAAGGCGCGTCGAATTCAGTCATAAACACATTTATTTAAAAATACTGACAAACCTTTCCTTCATACTCTCTTGGAAGAAATGTTTCACAATTTATTGTACAATAATTATTTTGAATTATGTATCTGCATTATATTAAACTGGAAGTAACTGCAATTTTATACATTCTTTATGTATTCTTTCATCAAATTTCAGATGAAATTAGTTGATTACAACAAGGATTAGATTTTTAAAAATTCTATTGTATATTGTTATGGAACGAGATGATTTTTTAGATGAAAACGTTTACAAAAACAAAGTATCTATCCAATTATTCATTTATCATTGATATTTCGAGCAATAAACATTTTCTGAAACCAAATATTAATCGAGATATGCGTTTGATGACATATGCTCTTAGTCGAATGTGACTGTGAATGGATTGCATAAAAATTCATATTTTTACTACGAAATAATGCAAGAGAAGGTTTGAAAATTGTTATATATTGGTTTGAGGTATGATATAGATATTTTTAAATACATTTTTAATTTTTATCACTTACAGATGTCATATTAGGTTACTGGCTCAAAGTATAATCAAATGAAATTAAATGAAGTTATTTTTATCATAAATAATGCTATAAAAAGAGTAAATATAATATATTCTTTCATATACAACCATAAAGTTTTAAAAAATGGATTATTTATGCCAAAATTTGTGATGATGAAAGTTGCGAGCAAGGTTTGCAAGTTCCCGCACTTAGTTTTAGTTATTATTCTGTAGTTATAAACATATGTCATTTTACTATATATTATTATACTTTTATATTCATTGGATAGTAAATATAAATTATTTTATTAACATTAATATTTCATATATTTTACTTATTTTATTCAATTCAAATTTGTTAATCTGACATCTAAAATTCATTTTCATAAACGAAGTATACCTATTAAAATAGTAAGGTATATTTTAAAGGATTTATTTAGAGACAAAAAATATTTAACATTTAACAGTGAGCCTTTATATTTCCGAAAATTTAAAAGAAAACGACCAGCTTTGATTGTTAGCTGCTCTTTTTGTTAATTTTCGGGACCCTAAAGACCCATTGTTAATTGTTATGGTATATTTTTAATATTTTTATTAAAAAAATATTGTGTTCTAATTAAATTTATTTAAAAGTGTCCTTGAATTTTAAAATTTAAGCTTAATGGTCACATTCAGTAATCCGACTGTACAACACATGTTTGAACGCATCCAAAATAAAAGTTGTCAAATTATCTTGTCATTTTGACATTGCTGAAAATATAAGTATTAGACTGTATTATGCATTTAAAATCAATAAGACTAGATAATCATGTTGCTGTGAAAATGTTGTTGACAGGAATCAATGGCTACAATTTTTATTGTAATCAAGCTATGCGTTATGGCTTGGAAACCGAAAGTGAAGTGAGATCAGTATTTCAAGCTTCAACTAATATATTATACATGAAATTGAACTTGTTGTGTTGTAATATTATCTAACAAACCATACTTAGCATGTAGTGATGATGGTTTTATCAAAACAGAAAACGGATATGAACTTCTAGAAATAAAATGTCCTTATTCCTGTCAAAACAAATTAATTGTAGATTTACCAAATAAGAAGTCAGCTAAAAATGATTTAGAATTCGATGAAAATAGTAACGTTAAACTCAAGAAGTCCGACAAATATTACACACAAGACCACTTTTCAAAGCACATACTTTATATTACCGTTTGCCATTTCATTATTCGTAGAAAGAGATGAGAAGTTTCTATCTATATTAATTTTAAAAATTCAAGACTTTTATTTGAAATATTTCAGTCAGTTTGTTCTGAATAAGTTTTAATAGACTGCATTAGTGTACCGGTCCTTTTGTTGCGCCAAATTCAAACTGAAACTCTAACTCGCCTCCACCGATTTATACGCCCATGTTATTCTTATGTGAATAAATATATGCTATCTTTAAGCTGCTGGGAAGTATTATAAAATGCAAATCTTAATTATTAAATCTTATAACTACTAATCTCTTTTATCTATCTTCTAATGTAAGAAACACACCCAGAAAACATAATATTATTTAATAAACTTCGATTTAAACAGTAGGTGCAAATTTATGAAAACGTATGTAGTAGCTGTCTTAGTTTTAAGTTGAACCTGCCACTTTAACACGGCGTTTTTCACCTGCTGCACCAAGTAACGACATATGTTACTATTTGCGATACTACTTTCTTTAAAATGAAATTTTTCTTAATTTATTATTTTATTTGTACTTTTTCTGTAAGGACAGCAAAGAGTAATGTTTTGGAACATAAAAAATCTCTGTTATAATTAAGAATCGCCAAAATGCTTTAATATCGGAATTGAAAATGTACTCCCGTAAGAAATGCATGCATTCAGATTTGAATTAGGGTTTCGCGCCAAATGTAATTCTTAACCTCACTATATAAAATTAAATATAAAAATATTTCATTGTTGAATAATTATATCGATTCCTTCCTTAGAAGATGTAATAAAATTCATAATTAGTGGCATCTACGTGATTTTTTTAAACTTAAAAATATTGATTTTCTATGATATACACAGAAACAAATTTTACAAAGACTGGTTTAAATGGTATAGTTAAACCTATAAAAATTATGTTTATATATTATTTAAAAATATAGATTTATTAATACAAAAATATTATTATATAGTAATTAAATTTATAAACATAGTTATAGTAATTTTTAATACAAGAATACAATAATTTTAAATAAAATAATAATTTATCGATGAGTCAAAAGTGTTGATAGATAATTTATCCAAAAATTTGTTTTATTTATCAAGGCAATGTTAATTTATTTTCTAAAAAACCTTAAATTTTATTTAACTAATATATCGTCCAATATGAATATTTATGAAAGTAATTTGACTTTATAGGACAATGATAGGATAGAGTTTTCCAGAACCGAATTAGGATCTAGGTGTAACGTTATACGTCAAAATAATTTAAAACAAATTCCTTCTAATACTACAGTTTCGGCATGTGATTCTAGAAATAAAAATAGAGGTTTGTGTGTTACAAATTTATCTGGAAAAGAAAGAATATTATATAAATATTATAGACAAGAGAAAATAAAAGTTATAAAATTGAAGAACAAGCTTTCAAAAATGAATTATGCTAAGAAATATATAAGTCAAATAGTATCTAATCAATTGGTAGAAAATATTATAAAACGGGTTAATTTAAATCACAGTTGAAAACATCTCTCCAAAACTTTTGCTGAGAGAACATTGCTCCAAAAATTTCATCGAGAAAATATCTCTTCCACAAATGGCACTGAGAGAATATCTCTCCAAAAGTTTTGCTGAAAGAATATCGCTTCGAGAAATTTCACCAAGAGAACGTCTCTTCCACAAATGGCACCGAGAGAACATTTCTCCAATACTTTTGCTGAGTGAACATCATTTCGACAAATCTCACCGAGAGTACATCTTCCACAAATGACACCGAGAGAACATCTCTCCAAAACTTTTGATGAGAGAACATCGCTTCGACAAATGGCACCAAGAGAACATCTTTCATCATATATTTTTATTTTAAATGAATAAATAAACAATAAATATAATGATATCAAATGTATATATTTTATTTAAAATTAAAATATCCAGTAGTAATAAATGAACAAATGAAAATTGACAGCTGCATTTGACGTTTATGTGGAATATACAAAATTTAATGATCAAGTAGGCTTAGAGTAACTCAACCCCGAGAACATCAGATGGCAGCAGTTCCGTGCTGCACAGTTGATCCATTGGGTTACGCTTCTCCTTATGTTAATGTTTTGTGGATTCAACTTTTATTTAAAACGGCTAGAAAACATGGAATCAAATTTGGTTGACATTGAAATGTCTGTACTCATCTGTTAACATTGTCAATGTCGTATGATTTTCAAATGCTGTTTAGTGTTTACATATGTACATTGTTTTGAAAATGAAACCGGGGTAATTTGCCAAATGTACATTATTCTATAATAAATGAATTTTATCGAATGAATTCAAATCCTCAAAGTTTTCTACGTGACGTCACATATCCCCTCTCCAAAACTTTATTATTGTTTTTCTCCGAAATTATCAATAATAGAGCGATTTAAAAAAATACGGGTATTTTATTTTTTGTACAGAACAATAAAATGGAAGAAAATAAATTAGATCATATATCCCATTAAGGTTTACAAACAACACATTTGGTTAAATCAACTCAAAAACTTATAGTAACTTCCTCAAATGTAACCAAAATTACTTTCAAGTGAAGCAAGTAATGTACTTTGTTTAATAATAACTGTTTTATTAAGAAGGTATGTCGGTAAATATTACAAATTCTTCTTCAAATTATTATAATTTGTTCCCCAAAATGATCCATTCAAAAGGTTTGTTCGTTAAATGCAATAGTCTAAAACGAAGTGAAAACTTCGAGTAAGATAATAAAAGAAAATGTAATCAAATTTTATAAAAAATTTAATTTTGATTATATCAACCATAAGGCGTATTTTAATTAATCCTTTTTTATCCAAAAATGAACTTGTAATTAAGGTTTACAGACTAAAAATTTGATTATAGCAATGAAAAATTTGTCTGAGGTATACCGTGTTTGTTATTAATTGAAAGCACTTGACAAGGGTTTAGCTTGCAAAAATGATAAAATAGTTCTATGTCAATCGGCTTTTGTTTTTAGCGAAAAGTTGTCAGAAGTATGTTGTTTTGGTATCATATGAAAGGAGTCGATAAGAGTTGGCTTGCAGAAATCACAAAATTTTCGATCGGCTTTTGTTTTTTTTTTGTGAAAAACTGTCAGAAGTATGCCGTGTTTGGTATCAAATGAAAGCACTCGAGTAGGGCAGCCATAATGAAATAACAAAAATTTGCCAGGTCGATCGGCTTTTGTTTTTTTGCAAAATTTGTCAGAAGTATGTCGTGTTTGGTATCATATGAAAGGTCTCATCGAGAGCTGGTGTACAGGAATAAATTAGACGTCAACTGTAAATACTTCATTGATGCCGGAGGCCTAGTGAAGCTCAGCGTAGCTGAGCCTTCGCTAGTCATATACTATTTTGGTAGATTCACTATCTATATATCTATCTATATTTGGATTCATCACGACGATCAGGCATCGTTTGTCCAGCTCAAACTCCTAGACCATTCAAGTAATTGCTGTAATTTTTTTTCCAAGTTGTAGTGTCTATTGTGCCGGAGTGCCTTTTGGGGGTCTCATATTTTTACTGTGAGTGGTTTTTGTTTAAAAAAATAAAAACTGCGTAAAATTGGTACATTGAAACAATGGATCCCAGAGGCCATGTCTACATTTAAGAAGAATCACGCCGTCATCCGTCACTTTTGACAATCTGTCTATGAACTTTAAATGATTATATCTTTTAATAGAACAATGATATCAAAGATTTAAAAACAATTTCATGAATAATAGACTTGAGCAAAGGTTTTACAACTAATTGAAGTTTAAAACATAACGTATTTAATTAATATAAATTTTGACGTTTCCAATGTCAAAAGTCAATGTTGCCAAATGTGTGATGAAGTAACTAAATTAAAACCAAATATTCCTAAACTAACTTCAATGAAGACGGTGACAGTTGTAGTAGGGTTGACAATATTAATTTATAAATGTAAAAATGAACTACAATTTTTTAATACAAACAGTGTTGCCAAATTATAAAGTAACTAAATAAAAATCAAATATTATTAAATAAAATAAATTGAATACTTTGCTGTGTTTGTTATCAAAAGAAAGGAAACCGTAAGGGCCAGTTTTAAAATGACAAAAAAAATGTGTCATGTCGATCTGCTTTTGTTTTTCGTAAAAAGTTGTTAGAAGTAGTTGTAGTGTCTATTGTGCCGGAGTGCCTTTTGGGGGTCTCATATTTTTACTGTGAGTGGTTTTTGTTTAAAAAAATAAAAACTGCGTAAAATTGGTACATTGAAACAATGGATCCCAGAGGCCATGTCTACATTTAAGAAGAATCACGCCGTCATCCGTCACTTTTGACAATCTGTCTATGAACTTTAAATGATTATATCTTTTAATAGAACAATGATATCAAAGATTTAAAAACAATTTCATGAATAATAGACTTGAGCAAAGGTGTTACAACTAATTGAAGTTTAAAACATAACGTATTTAATTAATATAAATTTTGACGTTTCCAATGTCAAAAGTCAATGTTGCCAAATGTGTGATGAAGTAACTAAATTAAAACCAAATATTCCTAAACTAACTTCAATGAAGACGGTGACAGTTGTAGTAGGGTTGACAATATTAATTTATAAATGTAAAAATGAACTACAATTTTTTAATACAAACAGTGTTGCCAAATTATAAAGTAACTAAATAAAAATCAAATATTATTAAATAAAATAAATTGAATACTTTGCTGTGTTTGTTATCAAAAGAAAGGAAACCGTAAGGGCCAGTTTTAAAATGACAAAAAAAATGTGTCATGTCGATCTGCTTTTGTTTTTCGTAAAAAGTTGTTAGAAGTAGGTCGTAATTGGGTTTGAAGAAAACGACACAATACGGACTGGTGTGCACGAATGACAAAAATGTTCTACGTAGATTAGAATTTGTTTTTTGCAAAATGTTGTCAGAAAAATGTCGTGTTTGGGTATTTTCGAATTACATGTCAATATTGCCAAATGTTTAATAAAGTAACTAAACAAAGAACAAATATTCCCTAATGAACGTTACTGAAGTCAGTGAATGTTATATTAGGCTAGGTCACGATGAGGGCTAGGGTGCAAAATGAACAAAAATGTTCTGTATCAAACGGCTTTTGTTTTTTGGAAAAAGTTGTGAGAAGTATGTGGTGTTTGGTATCAAATGAAAGGGCTCGATAAGGGCTAGCGTGTAGAATTAACAAAAATGTTCCATGTCGATCGGCTTTTGTTTTATGCAAAAAGTTGTCAGAAGTATGTCGTGTTTGGTATCAAATAAAAGGTCTCGGAGGGGGCTAGCGTGCAGAATTGACAAAAATGTGCTATGTCGATCGGCTTTTGTTTTTTGCAAAAGGTTGTCACAAATATATAGTGTATGGTATCAAATGAAAGGTTTCAATAAGGGCTGGTGTGCAGATTTAACAAAAAATGTCAATGTCGATCGGCTTTTGTTTTTTGCAAAAGGTTGTCACAAGTATATAGTGTTTGGTATCAAATGAAAAGTCTTGGTGTGGGCTAGCGTGCAGATGTGATAAAAATGTTTTACATCGATCGACTTTTGTTTTATGTAGAAAGTTGTCAGAAGTATATCGTGTTTGGTATCAAATGAAAGGTCTCGGTGAGGGCTGGGGTACATAAATGACAAAAATGATTCATGCCGACCGGCTTTTGTTTTTTGCAAAAAATTATTGGAAGTATATCGTGTTTTTCAAGCTAATGAAAGGTCCTGGAGAGGCCTGAAGTGCAAATATGAAATAATTGTTTTATGTCGATCGGCATTTGTTTTTTGCACTGACAGCGGAGCTCTAGGGAATGCTCGGCGTAGCCGAGAATTCGCTAGTCATATACTATTTTGATTGATTCACTATCTATATATCTATCTATCTATCTATCTATATTTGGATTCATCACGACGATCAGGCATCGTTTGTCCAGCTCAAACTCCTAGACCATTCGAGTAATTGCTGTAATTTTTTTTCCAAGTTATAGTGTCTATTGTGCCGGAGTGCCTTTTGGGGGTCTCATATTTTTACTGTGAGTGGTTTTTGTTTAAAAAAATAAAAACTGCGTAAAATTGGTACACTGAAACAATAGATCCCAGAGGCCATGTCTACATTTAAGAAGAATCACGGTTCTCATCCGTCAAATTTGACAATTCAATATGAAACTTTTATTTGATTTTTTTGGAAAATGTGAAGAGGTATTATGAATTGAATTATGTTTTCATATATTATAATAGTGAGCGAAATATATACAAATATACTGAATGTTAAATGTGGTGTATTTAAAATATTTCTTATTTGACATTTCACGTTTATCATACGTTAGAGCCGTCAAAAATTCGTGGTACAAGTTTTATACTTTCAAAGACAAATATACAGAAATAAAAGTAATCTATGTTTAAAAGAATATGTACAATACACTTTGTGATGTAAGTATATCATTTTAAATTTGTTTCACTGTATTTAAATATGTATTTTCATTTCAGTTACAATTTTTAATTGGTTACCCAAACAAGAGTACATTTATAGAAGAGAAATAACATAAAATTACTGATAATAACACTACTGAAATGTAACAGATTATCATAAAAGTGCATTGTACATAATAATTTACGGCAAACCTTATTTACAATATTTAAATTTTCATGACTTATGACGTTTGTCAAAACGTCAGTTCTAATCAAGCAATCATAATGCAAGTCTTGTATTTGCTTGGAGAAATATATAGTACAATTAGTTTAAAAGTAAAATTACACTACATTTTGTAATGTAAGTGTGTAATTTTATATTTTCTTGGCTGTATTTAGATGTGTTTTCATTTCAGTTATAGTTTTTAATTGGTAAGTTATCGAAATATGATTATATTTATAGAAAAGAAATATTATAAAATTACGGATAATAACACTATTCACATAAAACTAAATTCTGGAAATCAAACAAGGTGCGTCGCATTCAGTCATAAACTCATTTATTTAAAAATACTGACAAACCTTTCCTTCATACCCTTTTGAAAGAAATGTTTAACAATTTATTGTACAATAATTATTTTGAATTTTGTATCTGGATTATATTAAACTTAAGTAACTGCATTTTATACATTCTTTATGCATTTCATCAAATTGAAATGATGAAATTGATTACAACAAAGATTAGATTTTTAAAAATTCTATTATATTTTGTTATGGAGTGAGATGATTTTTTAAATGAAAACGTTTAAAAAATAAAGTATCTATCCAATTATTCATTTTATATGATATTTCAAACAATAAACACTTTCTGAAACCAAATATTAATCGAGAAATAAGTTTGATAACATACGCTCTCAGTCGAATGTGACTGTGAATGAATTGCATGAAAATTAGTTTAAGGTTAATTTTGGATAATGAAAGTTGCGAGCAGGGTTTGCAAGTTCTCACAGTTAGTTTTAATTATTATTCTGTAGTTATAAACACATATCATTTGAAAATATATTATTATTCTTTTATATTCATTGGATAGTAAATGAAAATTACTTTCTGAACATTATTGTTTCATATATTTTATTCAATTAAAATTTGTCGAACGAAGTGTCCCTATTTAAATTATAAGATATATTTTAAAGAGATTTATTTAGAAACAAAAAATATTTAAAATTTAACAATGAGCCTTTAGGTTACCGAAAATTTAAAAGAAAACGGACACCTTTGATTGTTAGCTGCTAATTTGTAAATTTTCGGGATCCTAAAAGCCCATTCTTAATTGTTAAGATATAGGTATTTATAATATTTTTATAAAAAAAATATTGTGTTCTAATTAAATTTATTAGTGTCTTTAAATTTTAAAATTCACCCTTAATGGTTACATTCAGTAATCTGACTGTGTAACACATGTTTAAACGCATCCAAAATATAGTTGTCAAATTATCTTGTCATTTTGACATTGCTGAAAGTAATAGACTTTATTATGCGTTTAAAATCAATAAGACTAGATATTCATTTTGCTGTATTATCATAAAGAGACTTCATGTTATTAAGAAATGTAAAGAAGTTAGCAATTTATGTGTATCACAACTTGTACAAATGAAACTACTGCAAGAAACAAAGTTGTTGTTTATCATAAGTGTTATTTCTATAATTTTATCTTTAACTATAACTGTGTAGTGAAGTCACATTTAAATAAAAATTCTAAAATACAGTCCAAAACTAATCAGTCTATGATTTGGAACAAGCCTTTACAAGTGCAGTTTAGAAAAATTGAAATTGAAAGCACATTAAATAGGGCTGGAAGTGCAAAAATAAAATCAGTAGAAAGAAGAAATCAAAAAATAAAAACCGTCATAAATATTTCATACGATAGACAAATTCGCAATAATACTATATATTCTGTAATGAACTCTTTCATTGTAGATGTACATATGTACCAATAGAATTAGATTGGTACAGAGAAAATATGACAATGATTATTATAATGAAAATGTTGTTGATAAGAATTAATGGCTATAATTTTTATTGTAATCAAGCTATGCATTATGGCTTGGAAACCGAAAGTAAAGCGAAATCAGTTGTGTTGTAATATTATCTAACCAACCATACTTAGCATGTAGTGATGATATTTTTATCAAAACAGAAAACGGATTTGAACTTCTGGAAATAAAATGTCCTTATTCCTGTCAAAAAAAAATCATTTTAGATTTACAAAATAAGAAGTCAGCTGTAAATAATTTGCTTCTTTTCACATCATACTATTAAATTATTGATTTTTTCTGATATACACAGAAACAAATTTTACTAAGACTGGTTTAAACGGTATTGTTAAACCTATAAAAATTATGTGTATATATTATTTAAAAATATAGATTTATTAATTCAAAAATATTATTGTATAGTAATTAAATTTATAAACAAAGTTATAGTTATTTTTAATATAAGAATGCAATAATTTTAAATAAAATAATAAATTATTAATGAGCGGAAAGTGTAAACAGAAAATTTATTCAAAAATTTGTTTCATTTATCAAGGCAATCTTAATTCATGTTCTAAAAAACCTTAAATTTTATTTCATTAATATATCATTAAATATGAATAACTATAAAAGTAAGTTGACTTTATAGGATGCCTTTTTAATTTTTGAACAACTTATATTCCTAGGCTTTTAGCGCTAAAATGAATAGGTAAAGAGATACAGAAGTATGAAAAAAGTAACATTAAAATCTACACTCAGTATACAGCTGTGCAATAAAATAAACAACATAGGACTTATAAATGCGATTTCAAAAAATTTTGAATACTTTCTCTCCTGATATATTTAGAGCAAAACTATAAAAGTACAAAGTTGTTCAAATTTCAATTGTCCATCAGATAAAATCATAATCGATTGTACCGCACGTCTATTGTATGAAATATATTAAATATAAAATTTAACTTTTTCGCTAAAAATCAGACAGTTATCCGAGAGTTTATTATTGTTATTATATCATTCTAGTAAATGTTATAATTGATATTAATTATTAATTTTTGTTGAAGTCTAAAATTATCTTAAAATTGATTGTTTTCTATGTAAATGTTTTCTGTCTTGAATAAATGACAAATATATTTTACGTCGACCGGCTTTTGTTCTTTTCAAAAAATTGTTAGAAATATGTCATGTTTGTTATCAAATGAAAAATCTCGTGGGCTAGCGTGCAGAAATGAAAAAATGATACATATCGATCGACTTTTGTTTTATGCAGTTGTAAGAAGTATGTCGTGTTTGGTATCAAATGAAAGGTCTCGGTGAGGGCTGGGGTACATAAATGATAAAAATGTTTCATGTCGACCGGATTTTGATTTTTGCAAAAAATTATTAGAAGTATATCGTGTTTGCAATCCAATGAAAGGTCTCGGTGAGGCCTGACATGGAAATATGAAATAATTGTTTCATGTCGATTGGCATTTGTTTTTTGCACTGACAGCGGAGCTCTAGGGAATGCTCGGCGTAGCCGAGAATTCGCTAGTCATATACTATTTTGATAGATTCACTATCTATATATCTATCTATCTATCTATCTATCTATCTATCTATCTATATTTGGATTCATCACGACGATCGGGCATCGTTTGTCCAGCGCAAACTCTTAGACCATTCAAGTAATTGCTGTAATTTTTTTTTCAAGTTGTAGGGTCTAATGTGCTGGAGTGCCTTTTGGGGGTCTCATATTTTTACTGTGAGTGGTTTTTGTTTAAAAAATTAAAAACTGTGCAAAATTGGTACCTTGAAACAAAAAATCCCAGAAGCCATGTCAAATGTGAGAAGAATCACGGTTGTCATACGTCAAATTTGACAATTCAATATGAAACTTTTATTTGATTTATTTTGAAAATGAAAAGGGATATTGTAAATATAAATATATTTTTATACATTATAATAGTGAGCGAAATATATACAAATATACTGAATGTTAAATGTAGTGTATTTAAAATATTTCTTTTTTGACATTCGACGTTTATCATACGTTAGAGCCGTCAAAAATTCGTGGTACAAGTTTTATATTTTCAAAGACAAATATACAGAAATAAAAGTAAACTATGTTTAAAAGAATATGTACAATACACTTTGTGATGTAAGTATATCATTTTAAATTTGTTTCAATGTATTTAAATATGTATTTTCATTTTAGTTACAATTTTTAATTGGTTACCCAAACAAGAGTACATTTATAGAAAAGAAATAACATAAAATTATTGATAATAACACTACTGAAATGAAACTGATTATCATAAAAGTGCATTGTACATAATAATTTACGGCAAACCTTATTTGCAATATATTTAAATTTTCATGAAATATGACGTTTATCAAAACGTCAGTTATAATCAATCAAACAATCATAATGCAAGTCTTGTATTTGCTTGGAGAAATATATAGTAAAATAAGTTTAAAAGTAAAACTACACTACATTTTGTGATGTAAGTATGTAATTTTATATTTCCTTGGCTGTATTTAGATGTGTTTTCATTTCAGTTCTAGTTTTTAAATGGTAAGTTATTCAAACAAGAATATATTTATAGAAAAAAAAATTCATAAAATTACGGATAATAACACTATTGGCTAAAAAATAAATTCTGGAAATCAAACAAGGCGCGTCGAATTCAGTCATAAACACATTTATTTAAAAATACTGACAAACCTTTCCTTCATACTCTCTTGGAAGAAATGTTTCACAATTTATTGTACAATAATTATTTTGAATTATGTATCTGCATTATATTAAACTGGAAGTAACTGCAATTTTATACATTCTTTATGTATTCTTTCATCAAATTTCAGATGAAATTAGTTGATTACAACAAGGATTAGATTTTTAAAAATTCTATTGTATATTGTTATGGAACGAGATGATTTTTTAGATGAAAACGTTTACAAAAACAAAATATCTATCCAATTATTCATTTATCATTGATATTTCGAGCAATAAACATTTTCTGAAACCAAATATTAATCGAGATATGCGTTTGATGACATATGCTCTTAGTCGAATGTGACTGTGAATGGATTGCATAAAAATTCATATTTTTACTACGAAATAATGCAAGAGAAGGTTTGAAAATTGTTATATATTGGTTTGAGGTATGATATAGATATTTTTAAATACATTTTTAATTTTTATCACTTACAGATGTCATATTAGGTTACTGGCTCAAAGTATAATCAAATGAAATTAAATGAAGTTATTTTTATCATAAATAATGCTATAAAAAGAGAAAATATAATATATTCTTTCATATACAACCATAAAGTTTTAAAAAATGGATTATTTATGCCAAAATTTGTGATGATGAAAGTTGCGAGCAAGGTTTGCAAGTTCCCACACTTAGTTTTAGTTATTATTCTGTAGTTATAAACATATGTCATTTTACTATATATTATTATACTTTTATATTCATTGGATAGTAAATATAAATTATTTTATTAACATTAATATTTCATATATTTTACTTATTTTATTCAATTCAAATTTGTTAATCTGACATCTAAAATTCATTTTCATAAACGAAGTGTACCTATTAAAATAATAAGGTATATTTTAAAGGATTTATTTAGAGACAAAAAATATTTAACATTTAACAGTGAGCCTTTATATTTCCGAAAATTTAAAAGAAAACGACCAGCTTTGATTGTTAGCTGCTCTTTTTGTTAATTTTCGGGACCCTAAAGACCCATTGTTAATTGTTATGGTATATTTTTAATATTTTTATTAAAAAAATATTGTGTTCTAATTAAATTTATTTAAAAGTGTCCTTGAATTTTAAAATTTAAGCTTAATGGTCACATTCAGTAATCCGACTGTACAACACATGTTTGAACGCATCCAAAATAAAAGTTGTCAAATTATCTTGTCATTTTGACATTGCTGAAAATATAAGTATTAGACTGTATTATGCATTTAAAATCAATAAGACTAGATAATCATGTTGCTGTGAAAATGTTGTTGACAGGAATCAATGGCTACAATTTTTATTGTAATCAAGCTATGCGTTATGGCTTGGAAACCGAAAGTGAAGTGAGATCAGTATTTCAAGCTTCAACTAATATATTATACATGAAATTAAACTTGTTGTGTTGTAATATTATCTAACAAACCATACTTAGCATGTAGTGATGATGGTTTTATCAAAACAGAAAACGGATATGAACTTCTAGAAATAAAATGTCCTTATTCCTGTCAAAACAAATTAATTGTAGATTTACCAAATAAGAAGTCAGCTAAAAATGATTTAGAATTCGATGAAAATAGTAACGTTAAACTCAAGAAGTCCGACAAATATTACACACAAGACCACTTTTCAAAGCACATACTTTATATTACCGTTTGCCATTTCATTATTCGTAGAAAGAGATGAGAAGTTTCTATCTATATTAATTTTAAAAATTCAAGACTTTTATTTGAAATATTTCAGTCAGTTTGTTCTGAATAAGTTTTAATAGACTGCATTAGTGTACCGGTCCTTTTGTGGCGCCAAATTCAAACTGAAACTCTAACTCGCCTCCACCGATTTATACGCCCATGTTATTCTTATGTGAATAAATATATGCTATCTTTAAGCTGCTGGGAAGTATTATAAAATGCAAATCTTAATTATTAAATCTTATAACTACTAATCTCTTTTATCTATCTTCTAATGTAAGAAACACACCCAGAAAACATAATATTATTTAATAAACTTCGATTTAAACAGTAGGTGCAAATTTATGAAAACGTATGTAGTAGCTGTCTTAGTTTTAAGTTGAACCTGCCACTTTAACACGGCGTTTTTCACCTGCTGCACCAAGTAACGACATATGTTACTATTTGCGATACTACTTTCTTTAAAATGAAATTTTTCTTAATTTATTATTTTATTTGTACTTTTTCTGTAAGGACAGCAAAGAGTAATGTTTTGGAACATAAAAAATCTCTGTTATAATTAAGAATCGCCAAAATGCTTTAATATCGGAATTGAAAATGTACTCCCGTAAGAAATGCATGCATTCAGATTTGAATTAGGGTTTCGCGCCAAATGTAATTCTTAACCTCACTATATAAAATTAAATATAAAAATATTTCATTGTTGAATAATTATATCGATTCCTTCCTTAGAAGATGTAATAAAATTCATAATTAGTGGCATCTACGTGATTTTTTTAAACTTAAAAATATTGATTTTCTATGATATACACAGAAACAAATTTTACAAAGACTGGTTTAAATGGTATAGTTAAACCTATAAAAATTATGTTTATATATTATTTAAAAATATAGATTTATTAATACAAAAATATTATTATATAGTAATTAAATTTATAAACATAGTTATAGTAATTTTTAATACGAGAATACAATAATTTTAAATAAAATAATAATTTATCGATGAGTCAAAAGTGTTGATAGATAATTTATCCAAAAATTTGTTTTATTTATCAAGGCAATGTTAATTTATTTTCTAAAAAACCTTAAATTTTATTTAACTAATATATCGTCCAATATGAATATTTATGAAAGTAATTTGACTTTATAGGACAATGATAGGATAGAGTTTTCCAGAACCGAATTAGGATCTAGGTGTAACGTTATACGTCAAAATAATTTAAAACAAATTCCTTCTAATACTACAGTTTCGGCATGTGATTCTAGAAATAAAAATAGAGGTTTGTGTGTTACAAATTTATCTGGAAAAGAAAGAATATTATATAAATATTATAGACAAGAGAAAATAAAAGTTATAAAATTGAAGAACAAGCTTTCAAAAATGAATTATGCTAAGAAATATATAAGTCAAATAGTATCTAATCAATTGGTAGAAAATATTATAAAACGGGTTAATTTAAATCACAGTTGAAAACATCTCTCCAAAACTTTTGCTGAGAGAACATTGCTCCAAAAATTTCATCGAGAAAATATCTCTTCCACAAATGGCACTGAGAGAATATCTCTCCAAAAGTTTTGCTGAAAGAATATCGCTTCGAGAAATTTCACCAAGAGAACGTCTCTTCCACAAATGGCACCGAGAGAACATTTCTCCAATACTTTTGCTGAGTGAACATCATTTCGACAAATCTCACCGAGAGTACATCTTCCACAAATGACACCGAGAGAACATCTCTCCAAAACTTTTGATGAGAGAACATCGCTTCGACAAATGGCACCAAGAGAACATCTTTCATCATATATTTTTATTTTAAATGAATAAATAAACAATAAATATAATGATATCAAATGTATATATTTTATTTAAAATTAAAATATCCAGTAGTAATAAATGAACAAATGAAAATTGACAGCTGCATTTGACGTTTATGTGGAATATACAAAATTTAATGATCAAGTAGGCTTAGAGTAACTCAACCCCGAGAACATCAGATGGCAGCAGTTCCGTGCTGCACAGTTGATCCATTGGGTTACGCTTCTCCTTATGTTAATGTTTTGTGGATTCAACTTTTATTTAAAACGGCTAGAAAACATGGAATCAAATTTGGTTGACATTGAAATGTCTGTACTCATCTGTTAACATTGTCAATGTCGTATGATTTTCAAATGCTGTTTAGTGTTTACATATGTACATTGTTTTGAAAATGAAACCGGGGTAATTTGCCAAATGTACATTATTCTATAATAAATGAATTTTATCGAATGAATTCAAATCCTCAAAGTTTTCTACGTGACGTCACATATCCCCTCTCCAAAACTTTATTATTGTTTTTCTCCGAAATTATCAATAATAGAGCGATTTAAAAAAATACGGGTATTTTATTTTTTGTACAGAACAATAAAATGGAAGAAAATAAATTAGATCATATATCCCATTAAGGTTTACAAACAACACATTTGGTTAAATCAACTCAAAAACTTATAGTAACTTCCTCAAATGTAACCAAAATTACTTTCAAATGAAGCAAGTAATGTACTTTGTTTAATAATAACTGTTTTATTAAGAAGGTATGTCGGTAAATATTACAAATTCTTCTTCAAATTATTATAATTTGTTCCCCAAAATGATCCATTCAAAAGGTTTGTTCGTTAAATGCAATAGTCTAAAACGAAGTGAAAACTTCGAGTAAGATAATAAAAGAAAATGTAATCAAATTTTATAAAAAATTTAATTTTGATTATATCAACCATAAGGCGTATTTTAATTAATCCTTTTTTATCCAAAAATGAACTTGTAATTAAGGTTTACAGACTAAAAATTTGATTATAGCAATGAAAAATTTGTCTGAGGTATACCGTGTTTGTTATTAATTGAAAGCACTTGACAAGGGTTTAGCTTGCAAAAATGATAAAATAGTTCTATGTCAATCGGCTTTTGTTTTTAGCGAAAAGTTGTCAGAAGTATGTTGTTTTGGTATCATATGAAAGGAGTCGATAAGAGTTGGCTTGCAGAAATCACAAAATTTTCGATCGGCTTTTGTTTTTTTTTTGTGAAAAACTGTCAGAAGTATGCCGTGTTTGGTATCAAATGAAAGCACTCGAGTAGGGCAGCCATAATGAAATAACAAAAATTTGCCAGGTCGATCGGCTTTTGTTTTTTTGCAAAATTTGTCAGAAGTATGTCGTGTTTAGTATCATATGAAAGGTTTCATCGAGAGCTGGTATACAGGAATAAATTAGACGTCAACTGTAAATACTTCATTGATGCCGGAGGCCTAGTGAAGCTCAGCGTAGCTGAGCCTTCGCTAGTCCTATATACTAAACGATTAGATTCACTATATATATATCTATAGATTCATCACGAGCATCGAGTAACTTTTGTAATCGCCTACAGCCTGAACCATGCAAGTGATTGTTATAATTTTTTTTTTAATATGTGGGGTCTAATGAGATCTGGTGCCTTTTGGGTGTCTCATATTTCTACTGTTAGTAGTTTTCGTGTAAAAAATTAAAACTTTGCACAAATGCTGCCTTGAAACAATGGATCCCAGAGGCCATGTCTAACTTTAAGAAGAATCACGCCGTCATCCGTCACTTTTGACAATCTGCATATGAACTTTAAATGAGTATATCTTTTAATAGAACATTGATATCAAAGATTTAAAAACAATTTCATGAATAATAGACTTTTGTTTTTTGGTAAAAGTTGTAAGAAGTATGTGGTGTTTGGTATCAAATAAAAACGCTCGGTTAGGGCTGGCTTGTAGAATTAAGAAAAAAGGTCAATGTTGATCGGCTTTTGTTTTTGCAAAAATTTCTCAAAGGTATGTCGAGTTTGGACTCAAATGAAAAGTCGTGTTGAGGGCTAGCGTGCAGAATTGACAAAAATGTTCCATGTCGATCGGCTTTTGTTTTATGCAAAAAGTTGTCAGAAGTATGTCGTGTTTGGTATCAAATGAAAGGTCTCGGAGAGGGCTAGCGTGCAGAATTGACAAAAATGTACTGTCGATCGTTTTTTGTTTTTTGCAAAAAGTTGTCAGAAGTATGTCGTGTTTGATATCAAATGAAAGGTCTCGGAGAGGGCTAGCGTGCAGAATTGATAAAAATGTGCTATGTCGATCGGTATTTGTTTTTTGCAAAAAGTTGTCAGAAGTGTGTGGTGTTTGGTATCAAATGAAAAGTCTCGTTGGGGGCTAGCGTGCAGAATTGACAAAAATGTACCATGTTGATCGGCTTTTGTTTTATGCAAAAAGTTGTCAGAAGTATGTCGTGTTTGGTATCAAATGAAAGGTCTCGGAGAGGCCTAGCTTGCAGAATTGACAAAAAATGTGCTATGTCGTTTGGCTTTTGTTTTTTGCAAAAGTTTGTCACAAGTATATAATGTTTGGTTTCAAATGAAAAGTCTGGGTGTGGGCTAGCGTGTAGATATGATAAAAATGTTTCATGTCGATCGACTTTTGTTTAATGCAGAAAGTTGTCAGAAGTATGTCGTGTATGGTATCAAATGAAAGGTCTCGGTGAGAATTGGGGTACATAAATGACAAAAAT
This sequence comes from Stenolophus ochropezus, assembly GCA_035578165.1. NCBI lineage: Eukaryota > Metazoa > Arthropoda > Insecta > Coleoptera > Carabidae > Stenolophus > Stenolophus ochropezus. The sequence goes on from JAQOWZ010000017.1 coordinate 25,735,372, forward strand.
GTTTCATGTTGAACGGCTTTTGTTTTTTGCAAAATATTATTAGAAGTATATCGTGTTTGCAATCTAATGAAAGGTCTCGGTGAGGCCTAACGTGCAAATATGAAATAATTGTTTCATGTCGATCGGCATTTGTTTTTTGCACTGACAGCGGAGCTCTAGTGAATGCTCGGCGTAGCCGAGAATTCGCTAGTCCCTATACTAAACGATTAGATTCACTATATATATATCTATATATCTATCTATATATCTATCTATAGATTCATCACGAGCATCGAGAAACTTTTGTAATCGCCTACAGCCTGAACCATGCAAGTGATTGTTATAAATTTTTTTTTAATGTGTGGGCTAATGAGATCTGGTACCTTTTGCGTGTCTTATATTTTTACTATTAGTAGTTTTCGTGTAAAAAATTAAAACTTTGCACAAATGCTGCCTGGAAACAATGGATCCCAGAGGCCATGTCTAACTTTAAGAAGAATCACGCCGTCATCCGTCACTTTTGACAATATGCCTATGAACTTTAAATGATTATATCTTTTAATAGAACATTGATATCAAAGATTTAAAAACAGTATCATGAATAATAGACTTGAGCAAATGTATTACAACTAATTTAAGTTTAAAACATAACGTATTTAATTAATATATATTTTGACGTTTCCAATGTCAAAAGTCAATGTTGCCAAATGTGTGATGAAGTAACTAAATTAGAACCAAATATTCCTAAACTAACTTCATTGAAGACGGTGGCAGTTGTATTAGGGTTGACAATATTAATTTATAAATTTAAAAATTAACTACTATTTTTTTAATGCAAACAGTGTTGCCAAATTATAAAGTAACTAAATAAAAATCAAATATTCCTAAATAAAATAAATTGAATACTTTGCTGTGTTTGTTATCAAAAGAAAGGAAACCATAAGGGCCAGTTTTAAAATGACAAAAAAAATGTGTCATGTCGATCTACATTTGTTTTCCGTAAAACGTTGTAAGAAGTAGGTCGTCCTTGGGTTTTAAGGAAACGACACAATACGGACTGGTGTGCACGAATGACATAAATGTTCTACGTAGATTAGAATTTGTTTTTTGCATTATGTTGTCAGAAAAATGTCGTGTTTGGGTATTTTCAAATTACAAAAGTCAATGTTGCCAAATGTTTAATAAAGTAACTAAACAAAGAACAAATATTCCCAAATAAGAGGTTACTGAAGACAGTGAATGTTATATTAGGCTAGGTCACGATGAGGGCTAGCGTGCAGAATGAACAAAAATGTTCTATATCGAACGGCTTTTGTTTTTTGGAAAATGTTGTGAGAAGTATGTGGTGTTTGGTATCAAATGAAAAGGCTCGATAAGGGCTGGCGTGTAGAATTAAGAAAAAAGGTCAATGTTGATCGGCTTTTGTTTTTGCAAAAATTTCTCAAAGATATGTCGAGTTTGGTCTCAAATGAAAGGTCGTGTTGAGGGCTAGCGTGCAGAATTGACAAAAATGTTCCATGTCGTTCGGCTTTTGTTTTATGGAAAAAGTTGTCACAAGTATGTCGTGTTTGGTATCAAATGAAAGGTCTCGGAGAGGGCTAGCGTGCAGAATTGACAAAAATGTGCTATGTCGATCGGTTTTTGTTTTTTGCAAAAAGTTGTCAGAAGTATGTTGTGTTTGATATCAAATGAAAGGTCTCGGAGAGGGCTAGCGTGCAGAATTGATAAAAATGTGCTATGTCGATCGGTATTTGTTTTTTGCAAAAAGTTGTCAGAAGTGTGTGGTGTTTGGTATCAAATAAAAAGTCTCGTTGAGGGCTAGCGTGCAGAATTGACAAAAATGTTCCATGTCGATCGGTTTTTGTTTTATGCAAAAAGTTGTCAGAAGTATGTCGTGTTTGGTATCAAATGAAAAGTCTCGTTGAGGGCTAGCGTGCAGAAATGACAAAAATGTTCCATGTCGATCGACTTTTGTTTAATGCAGAAAGTTGTCAGAAGTATGTCGTGTATGGTATCAAATGAAAGGTCTCGGTGAGAGTTGGGGTACATAAATGACAAAAATGTTTCATGTCGACCGGCTTTTGTTTTTTTGCAAAATATTATTAGAAGTATATCGTGTTTGCAATCTAATGAAAGGTCTCGGTGAGGCCTGACGTGGAAATATGAAATAATTGTTTCATGTCGATCGGCATTTGTTTTTTGCACTGACAGCGGAGCTCTAGGGAATGCTCGGCGTAGCCGAGAATTCGCTAGTCCCTATACTAAACGATTAGATTTACTATATATCTATCTATATATCTATCTATATATTTATCTATAGATTCATCACGAGCATCGAGAAACTTTTGTAATCGCCTACAGCCTGAACCATGCAAGTGATTGTTATAAATTTTTTTTTAATATGTGTGGGCTAATGAGATCTGGTGCCTTTTGGTTATCTCATATTTTTACTGTTAGTAGTTTTCGTGTGAAAATTTAAAACTGTGCACAAATGCTGCCTTGAAACAATGGATCCCAGAGGCCATGTCTAACTTTAAGAAGAATCACGCCGTCATCCGTCACTTTTGACAATCTGCCTATGAACTTCAAATGATTATATCTTTTAATAGAACATTGATATCAAAGATTTAAAAACAGTGTCATGAATAATAGACTTGAGCAAAGGTGTCACAACTAATTTAAGTTTAAAACATAACGTATTTAATTAATATAAATTTTGACGTTTCCAATGTCAAAAGTCAATGTTGCCAAATGTGTGATGAAGTAACTAAATTAAAACCAAATATTCCTAAACTAACTTCACTGAAGACGGTGGCACTTGTATTAGGGTTGACAATATTAATTTATAAATTTAAAAATTAACTACTATTTTTTTATACAAACAGTGTTGCCAAATTATAAAGTAACTAAATAAAATCAAATATTTGATATCAAAAGTAAGAAAACCATAAGAGCCGGTTTTGAAATGACAGAAAAAAATGTGTCATGTCGACCTGCATTTGTTTTTCGCAAAAAGTTGTTAGAAGTAGATCGTCCTTGGGTTTTAAGGAAACGACACAATACAGACTGGTGTGAACGAATGACAAAAATGTTCTACGTAGATTAAAATTTGTTTTTTGCAAAATGTTGTCAGAAAAATGTCGTGTTTGGGTATTTTCGAATTACAAAAGTCAATGTTGCCAAATGTTTAATAAAGTAACTAAACAAAAAACAAATATTCCCAAATGAAAGGTTACTGAAGACAGTGAATGTTATATTAGGCTAGGTCACGATGAGGGCTAGCGTGCAAAATGAACAAAAATGTTCTATATCGAACGGCTTTTGTTTATTAGAAAAAGTTGTGAGAAGTATGTGGTGTTTGGTATCAAATGAAAAGGCTCGATAAGGGCTGGCGTGTAGAATTAACAAAAAGGTCAATGTTGATCGGCTTTTGTTTTTTGCAAAAATTTCTCAAAGGTATGCCGAGTTTGGTCTCAAATGAAAGGTATCATTGAGGGCTAGCGTGCAGAATTAACAAAAATGTGTCATGTCGATCGGCTTTTGTTTTATGCAAAAAGTTATCAGAAGTATGTCGTGTTTGGTATAAAATGAAAGGTCTCGGAGAGGGCTAGCGTGCAGAATTGACAAACATGTGCTATGTCGATCTGTTTTTGTTTTTTGCAAAAACTTGTCAGAAGTGTATTGTGTTTGGTATCAAATAAAAGGTTTCAATGAGGGCTGATGTGCAGAATTAACAAAAATTGTCAATGTCGATCGGCTTTTGTTTTATGCAAAAAGTTATCAGAAGTATGTCGTGTTTGGTATAAAATGAAAGGTCTCGGAGAGGGCTAGCGTGCAGAATTGACAAACATGTGCTATGTCGATCTGTTTTTGTTTTTTGCAAAAACTTGTCAGAAGTGTATTGTGTTTGGTATCAAATAAAAGGTTTCAATGAGGGCTGATGTGCAGAATTAACAAAAATTGTCAATGTCGATCGGCTTTTGTTTTTTGCAAAAGGTTGTCACAAGTATATATTGTTTGGCATCAAATGAAAAGTCTCGGTGTGGGCTAGCGTGCAGATATGATAAAAATGTTTCATGTCGATCGGCTTTTGTTTTTTGCAAAAAGTTGTCAGAAGTATATCGTGTTTGAAATCAAATAAAAGGTCTCGGAGAGGGCTAGCGTGCAGAATTGATAAAAATGTGCTATGTCGATCGGTATTTGTTTTTTGCAAAAAGTTGTCAGAAGTGTGTGGTGTTTGGTATCAAATGAAAAGTCTCGTTGGGGGCTAGCGTGCAGAATTGACAAAAATGTACCATGTTGATCGGCTTTTGTTTTATGCAAAAAGTTGTCAGAAGTATGTCGTGTTTGGTATCAAATGAAAGGTCTCGGAGAGGGGTAGCGTGCAGAATTGACAAAAAATGTGCTATGTCGATCGGCTTTTGTTTTTTGCAAAAGGTTGTTACAAGTATATAGTGTTTAGTATCAAATGAAAAGTCTGGGTGTGGGCTAGCGTGTAGATATGATAAAAATGTTTCATGTCGATCGACTTTTGTTTAATGCAGAAAGTTGTCAGAAGTATGTCGTGTATGGTATCAAATGAAAGGTCTCGGTGAGATTTGGAGTACATAAATGACAAAAATGTTTCATGTCGATCGGCTTTTGTTTTTTGCAAAAAAATATTAGAAGTATATCGTGTTTGCAATCTAATGAAAGGTCTCGGTGAGGCCTGACGTGCAAATATGAAATAATTGTTTCATGTCGATCGGCATTTGTTTTTAGCACTGACAGCGGAGCTCTAGGGAATGCTCGGCGTAGCCGAGAATTCGCTAGTCCTATATACTAAAAGGCTTAGACAATTTTTCCAATATATATTTTCATCAGACGATCGCCAAAATTTTGCAACGGGCTACAGCATAAACTGATTATCCGATTTTAATGATTTTTGCACCATATTATAGAGCTTGATTCAAATTAATTTCCTTTTTATTTTTACTGTGTGTGGTTTTTGTGTAAAAAAATTTAAACTTTGTGAAATTGGTACATTGAAACAATAGCTCAAGCAAGCATTGGAAAATTTCAAGTGAATGCCAACTACTAGCTGTCATGTTTGACAAGTCAGAAGCAAACTTTAATCATTTATTACTTCCTAATGAATGAACATATCAAAAATATGAAAGCATTGTTATACATTGTACACATGAGCAATTATTTCACTAAAAATTTTAGTGTCTTTTGTGGCGAATTTAAAATTTCTAATTTTTGACGTTTAAATGTCAGTACAGACAGTGTTGCCAAATGTGTCATGAAGTAACTACATAAAAACCAAATATTCCTAAAGGAACTAAACTGAAGATAAAATCTGTTATTTTAGAATTGCCGATGGTAATTTATAAATTTAAAAATTAACTATAAACAGTGTTGCCAAATTATGAAGTAACTAAATAAAAATCAAATATTCCTAAATAAAATAAATTAAACACTTCGCTGTATTTGATATCAAAAGAAAGAAAACAATAAGGGCCGGTTTTGAAATGACAAAAAATATGTGTCATGTCGATCTGCATTTGTTTTTCGCAAAAAATTGTTAGAAGTAGGTCGTCTTTGAGTTTTAATGAAATGACACAATGTAGACTGGTGTGCACGAATTATAAACATGTTCTACGTCGATTAGAATTGGTGTTTTGCAATATGTTGTCAGAAATATGTCGTGTTTGGTATCGAATTAAAAGTCTCGGAAAGGCCTGGTGTGCAGAAATGAAAATTTTCTATGTTGATTGGCTTTTGTTTTATGCAAAAAGTTAATAGAAGTATGTCGTGTTTGGTATCTAATGAAAGGTCTCGATGAGGACTGGGGAGCAGAATTGACAAAAATGATCTATGCCAATCGGCTTTTGTTTTTTGCAAAAAGTTGTCAGAAATATGTCATGCTTGGTATCGAATGAAAGGTCTCGACGAGTGCTCGCGTAGATAGTTGACAAAAATGATCTATAACGATCGGCTTTTGTTTTTTCCACAAAGTTGTCAGAAATATGTCGTGCTTAGTATCGAAAGAAAGGTCTCGGCGAGGGCTCGCGTAGAGAATTGACAAAAATGATCTATAACGATCGGCTTTTGTTTTTTCCACAAAGTTGTCAAAAATATGTCGTGCTTAGTATCAAAAGAAAGGTCTCGGCGAGGGCTCGCGTAGAGAATTGACAAAAATGATCTATGTCGATCGGCTTTTGTTTTATGCAAAAAGTCGTATAAAGTATATCATGTTTGGTCTCAAATGAAAGGTCTTGTTGAGGGCTCGCGTGCAGAACTGGCGAAAATGGTGTATGTTGATCGGCTTTTGTTTTATGCAATAAGTTAATATAAGTATGTCGTCTTTGGTATCTAATGAAAGGTCTCGATGAGGACTGGGGAGCAGAATTGACAAAAATGATCTATGCCAATCGGCTTTTGTTTTTTGCAAAAAGTTGTCAGAAATATGTCATGCTTGGTATCGAATGAAAGGTCTCGACGAGTGCTCGCGTAGATAGTTGACAAAAATGATCTATAACGATCGGCTTTTGTTTTTTCCACAAAGTTGTCAGAAATATGTCGTGCTTAGTATCGAAAGAAAGGTCTCGGCGAGGGCTCGCGTAGAGAATTGACAAAAATGATCTATAACGATCGGCTTTTGTTTTTTCCACAAAGTTGTCAAAAATATGTCGTGCTTAGTATCAAAAGAAAGGTCTCGGCGAGGGCTCGCGTAGAGAATTGACAAAAATGATCTATGTCGATCGGCTTTTGTTTTATGCAAAAAGTCGTATAAAGTATATCATGTTTGGTCTCAAATGAAAGGTCTTGTTGAGGGCTCGCGTGCAGAACTGGCGAAAATGGTGTATGTTGATCGGCTTTTGTTTTATGCAATAAGTTAATATAAGTATGTCGTCTTTGGTATCTAATGAAAGGTCTCGATGAGGACTGGGGAGCAGAATTGACAAAAATGATCTATGCCAATCGGCTTTTGTTTTTTGCAAAAAGTTGTCAGAAATATGTCATGCTTGGTATCGAATGAAAGGTCTCGACGAGGGCTCGCGTAGATAGTTGACAAAAATGATCTATAACGATCGGCTTTTGTTTTTTCCACAAAGTTGTCAAAAATATGTCGTGCTTAGTATCAAAAGAAAGGTCTCGGCGAGGGCTCGCGTAGAGAATTGACAAAAATGATCTATGTCGATCGGCTTTTGTTTTATGCAAAAAGTCGTATAAAGTATATCATGTTTGGTCTCAAATGAAAGGTCTTGTTGAGGGCTCGCGTGTAGAACTGACGAAAATGGTCTATGTTAATCGGCTTTTGTTTTCTGCAAAAAGTTGTAACAAGTATATCGTGCTTGGAATCAAATAAGAAGACTCGATGAGGACTGGCGAGCAGATATGATAAGTTATCAGAAGTATATCGTGTTTGGTATAAAATGAAAGGTCTCGATGAGAGTTGACATGCAAAATTGACAGAAATGGTTCATGTTACCCCGCTTTTGTTTTTTGGAAAAAGTTGTCAGAAGTATGTCATGTTTGGTATCAAATTAAATATCGGTTGAAGGCTAATTTGCAGAAGTGACAAAAAATTGCCAAGTCGATCTGCATTTGTTTTTGTACAATTAGCCGGAAATACACCGTGTCTGGTATTAAATCAAAGCATTCGTCAAGAACCGCCTTGTAGAAATTAAATTAGCTATTAAATTAACATTTCACTGACGCCGGAGGCCTAGGGAACGCTCAGCGTAGCTGAGCATTCGCTAGTGCACAATACTAAATTCTAAATATACGAATCCCATATATAAGGACACATTATTGCTGTCCAGCTGTAAAGGAATAAATAAATAAAAATAAAACGAATACTTCGTATGGTTTTCCCTGTTTAATATGTTCAATTATTACACTTCAGCAAAAGTTGAAAATTCTTTCTGTGAGTCTGCTGACTTATTTTAAAACTTTGTTGCTTTTTTTTAGTGTGGCCAAAATCTTGAATTCTTTTTGTCTGCGGACGTTTGCAATACATAGGATAATATATTGAATTTGTCTAACAAACCACAACGAACTACATGGCCAGCTAAAAATACGGCTTCTCCATCTCGTAAGGGTCTGACTCTTTTACCGATATATTGAAATATGTCACTAATATTTGTAGGCATAGTTATTAAAAAGGAAATATATTAATAATACTGTCATATAAAAGAAATAAACACAGGACAGTTCGGACAAATAAATTAATATCCACAGAAAACTTTGCAATGGCTATACAAAACAATGGAATCTATCACCACTAACGGCCATTTTTAAATGTCCTTCGGTGAGACACCTAGCGGCCGGCGCACTCCCTAATATATACTAGCGCAACGATCACATATACACTAGATGAACCTTAATACCATTTGTTATGACTTCGGCTGGCCAGAAAGAGATAACTAAGGATAGAGATATATGAAGTACCTTAATCTCCCGGCTTAGTCGCTAGATGTCACTGCTTGTTCTACGAGTATAAACTTTACTATATTTGAACACTTTTTAAAGGTAATCAATAATAAAATGCATAAAACAAATTAACGTTGGAAAGAATAAAAAGAAATATTGTACATAATATTTTTTATTTTACTGATTTTTAAACAGTATCGTTTTTGTGTACATGCTTCTTATTCTAGATAAATTTTTTTCTTGATTTATTTTCGTTTCGTGGTGTATACCCCTGACCACATATACAATGGGGTATTCCAAGTTTTTTTCATTTTTTAATATGTTATTCTATGCATAAAAATATTAGACCCGTATTTTTTCTTTTCGCCGAAAGGTTTCAAACACGCCAGAAATAAATTTTTAAAGTTTCAATAAATTACTCACTAGAAAATCGGCCGTGCGTGTGACGTCACAGGCACTGAGAACCAGCTGAGAACATCATTCGTAGGTCTGAGTCAGAGGCGTGGCGCGTTCGAACAAGAGCCAATAGGCTGAAGCGAGTGCCTTCTTCGTCACAACATGGGCTGATACTGAATTTTACGTACTCGATTCAAATGCATTACAATTTCATTTTGATATTATGGTATTAAAAATCAGAAAAATAATGATTATATTCACTTTAATATTACTTATATATGGTAAACAATGATATCCAATAAGAATTTCTTTAAAAGCCGTAGGCTTGGAATACCCCATTGTATATGTGATTAGGAGACCTATTCTGTGGCACATATCGCTAGTGATAAGTGATAAGTTTTAGGTGAAAGACGTGCTGCCATCTGTGAGAATTGATGTGAAACCTCGGTATGACGTCATATTAAGTGGTAGACTTATCACCACCAAAGCAGGTAGTGTTAGATACTTATCACTAGTGATACAGAGTGGGCGTGTGATACAATGTATTTTTCTTGGTTTCATTTTGTGGAGTTTTTGAAATTTTAGTTTAGTTTACTTGTGTTTAGGTGAACGTACTATTATTTGCTTATAGGTAAGTGAAAAATAAATCAAATTTTCAAAAGTATAATACTTTTTATTTTTATATTCAAGGAAGTATGGCATTTTTGCACGGGCAGATAGCAGTGATTGGAAGAGTTGGATAATGAAGAAAGAAGAGAAGAAGACCGGTTGTTTAGAAGGCATATGAGAGATATGCAAGATCCGTTCAGTATCTCAGAGCGAGAATTTAAATCTAATTTTCGACTGAATAAGGAAGCGTGCCTGTATTTGATAAATACTTTGGTTTCGCACATGGATGCTGGCCAACGAGCGCCTTCTAGAATACCGAACAACATGCGAGTGAGTAATCATATCAATAATAATATTTTAAAATAGTATTGTTATATTGTCATACTTTGTTTGTTTCAGATTCTAATTGGATTGAACTTCCTTGCGCTTGGGAGCTACCAACGAAGCGTTGGCAACAATTTGTTGGCATGTGTCAGTCAGCCGATGGTGAACCGCAGGTTGAAGGAATTTACCAATGTGTTAATAAATGTATGCGGCAGTGGATACAATTTCCGAGAAATAATATCCAAAGACAGGATTTGAAGCATGGGTATTTATTTGTATGCGTATATTTTACGTTCCATTTAATATTATATCTTATTTTTTCAGTTTTAATGTGATCCAGGATTGTATTAGCGTGTACCATTTTGCACAATATCGCCCAACACTACAATGTCGAGGAGCCAGAACCAGGATACGATGAAATTGATTTAGAAGTTCCACCAGTTGCTGACAACGCCCAGGATGATGTTTTGTATTGACATATATATGTATTTTTGTGTAATTGTTGTATTTTTTATTTTTGTATGTTATGTATTGTATTTTTATAATTTTTGTATTCTATATTTTGTATAATGTATTTTTGTATTCTGTATTTTGTATAATGTATTTTTATAATTTTTGCATTATATATTTTCGTAAGTTTTGTATTCAGTACTTTGTATAATGTATTTTTGTATTATGTATTTTTGCAAATATAGAAAATATTTACAAAAACGTAGAAAATATTAACAATATATACATATAAATAATTAGTAAAATTTGTGGAGATACAGAGATCCCAGATTGGCCGCTTGTTATTATGTGATTCATATTTTGAATATTTGAATGTATTGCCAACGTAAACATGTACTGGAAAAAACCTAACCATTCAAAAGAAACTAAAGTATCACCCGCAAACTATCACGAGCTGACGTCATCAACTTATCACTAGTGACAAGTGATACGTGCCACAGAATAGGTCTCCAGGGTGTATACGAATTTTAAAATACCCATCAAGAATTAATGGTTGTTCAAACAATTCAAAATATCTGTTGGTAATATCCTCATTATTCTATTAATTAATATATTTTTAATGTTATTTTTAAAAATATTTCCAATAGCTCTACCTCAAACGATGTTACCCTGTAATATAAAATGAATATGATCTTTTTAGAATTAACAATATTTTATTTGTTATTCTTACTTGAAAAAGGCAGATTTATAAAATCACGGGAAAACAAAAACCAAACTAAACAAAACGCCGTACGTCAAACAACGTTGCCCTAAAATATAAAATGCATAATGATCTTTTAGAATTACCTACATTTTTTTTATTATACTTACTTGAAAAAGGCAGATTTCTAAAAACGCGGTAAAACAAAAACAAACAATATAAAACACCGTACGTCAAATAACGTTGCCCTAAAATATAAAACGCGTAATGATCTTTTAGAATTACCTACATTTTATTTGTTATACTTACTTGATAGAGGTAGATTTATAATTGTTTCAAAAACAACAAAACACCCGAAAACAAAAACAATCAAAACAACACGCCGTACAAACAAAGAAGCTGTTATAATGGTGGCGTGGATGGGTACAAAAGATAAACATTTTTACATTTAACTGAACTAAAATATATTCATAAACAGAATCACAAATACAATAAACAACTATTTTTTTGACAGACGGACATAGAGTACGCGATCCTTTTAGATTGAGTAAAACATCTGGTAGATTTTTACAATCGTTGATCGATGGTGTCGTGAATCGTCAGCTGAGAATTAAATTCTAACACTCCCCCTTAATTCGAGCTGGCTGGACTGCTCTTGAAGAGATACCCATTCCCTGTGAACAATAATCATGTTTGGCCCGGGGTAGACCTTTAGTTAACACATCTGCAATCATAAGATCAGTAGACGTATGAGATAATTTAATTGGTTCATTTTCGAGAACTTCTCGAATATAATGATGTCTTATGTCGATGTGTTTAGTTTTCGGGTGAAAACTCGCATTCTCGGCTAACTTAATAGCACCGTTATTATCGTTGAATAGTTCAACGCTGGTTAGAGAGTCAAATCCTAACTCCTTCATGAGTTGAATCAGGTAGACTGATTCCTTTGCTGCTACTGATAGGCTGAGGTATTCTGCCTCAGTGCTAGACAACGCCACAGTGCGCTGCTTGCGTGATTCCCATGTAATGGCTGCTCCAGCTAATAGGAAAGTGAATCCCGTATAAGATCTGCGATCGTTGGAACAATTTGCCCAATCAGCATCCACGTAGCCACGTAGGGTATGGTTGTCTGGTGTATAAGAAAGCCCGAAGTCAATCGTTCCCTTAAGATATCGCAAAACTCTTTTTGCGGCAATCCAATGAACGTTGCTGTTCTTCTCATTAAATTGAGATAAGACACTCACTGCATGTGCAATATCAGGTCGCGTTGCGACAGCGAGGTACATAAGGGCACCTACTAAGGCGCGATAAGGTGGTTTTGAGGGTGATTTCTCTTCATTTTCAGAATAATCGTGAAGATTTGTACCCACGGCTAGAGGTGTCGATATGGGCTTACAATCGATCATTTGAAATCTGTCTAACAATTCTCGAATGTAACCTGATTGAGAAATCTGTATGCTCCCCCTTGTCTTGTTGATTTCTATATCCAGACAGAAATTTGGTGTGCCCAAGTTTTTAATCTTGAAATGTCTGGATAAAGTGTCGATGATATGTTTTTCCTTTCGTACATCTCTTGTGGCTATCAGGATATCATCTACATATACCAGTACAAATGTTTGCTTTCTTTCGTCTGTATATAAACATGGATCAGAATGGATTTGTGATAATCCAGCTTTTTGCAGAACATTTGTCAATTTCTTGTGCCATTGGCGCCCAGCCTGCTTCAAACCATAGATGGCTTTATTTAGTTTACAGACTTGGTTATTTTTGGCGAGACTTCGTGACATTTCTTCTCTTAAAATTGTGTCGATAGTTTCCTTGAGTAATTCGGGTAGTTCCATATACAGTTCAACATCTGTATCTCCATACAGATAAGCAGTTGTAACATCGAGTTGAGTCATATTGAGGTTGAACTTTGCTGATAAGGCCATGAGAATTCTAAATGAACTCAGTCTGGCAACTGGAGAGTCGTAGTAATCGATACCAGGTGATTGTGTGAATCCCTTCGCTACGATTCTGGCCTTCCTGCGATCTAGAGTTCCGTCGCTCTTAAATTTGTTTCGCAGAACGGTTCATGATCCGACGACTTTTCGCTCTGTAGGTCGATTGACTACCTTCCAGGCGTCATTTTCGATAAGACTCTTTGTCTCTTCATAAATGGCGCGTTTCCACTCATCAGCGTTTGGACTGGATAAGGCTACTGACAGAGGTATTTCGGAACATGACATAGCTATCTCCGCTTCAAGCCTGTTGACATCGGAATTTGTTTCAGAACATGTGGTTTCAAATTCTTGATCCTCTAAATCAGAGTTGAATTCTTGCTTTGTGGCGTTGGTAGTTTCCTCTGTATTGGTCTCTACATCTACGTAGCGATAACTTTTTCTTGGTCTTCCAGGTTTCCCAGTCATGATTTTGGAAGGACGTCCAGGTATACGTCTCTGGTTTTCTTTATCACTGCGAGTTTCGATGCTAGAATTTTCAACATTTTCTTCTACCTTGACTGAATTATCACTGTCCTCTTCGTGATTAAATCCAAGGTCAATTTGATTGTTATCATCGAGTAACTTGGACTTTCCATTGAACGTGTTTTCGGAAATGAAATCGGAGTACTCATTTGAACCAAACTCTTCGACGAATTTCACATCCCTGGTTACACGGATCTTCTTCTCGCTCGGGATCCATACGCGAAAGGCTTTTGATGTCTCAGAATATCCGACGAATCTTCCACAGATTGCTCTGACTTCAAACTTTCCTTTCCCAGGCGCTTTATCTAGGACAAAAACTTCACATCCGAATACCTGTAGGAAGTGTAGATTCGGACGTCGGCCTGTTCGTTTTTCGTATGGAGTTTTTTCTGCGTCGAGAATTTTACTAGGACATCGGTTTCTGATGTAGTTGCTCGTGTTGATGGCTTCAGTCCAGAATGAAGGTGGCATGCCCGATTCGAGTAGCATACAACGAGTCATTTCTACAAGGGTTCTATTCTTTCTTTCGGCTATGCCGTTTTGCTGTGGAGTGTGAGGTGTAGTGAGTCGTCTCTGGATACCACTACGCTTCAGGATGTTGTCCATGCGTGAGTTGTAAAACTCTTTGCCATTATCCGATTGAAAAGCTTTGATCTTATGATCATTTTGATTTTCGATCTTACTTTTGCACTCAGCAAATTTTTCAGGAACTTCATCTTTATTTCGCAGGAAATAAACGTCTGTCCAACGACTATACTCATCTGTAAATGTGAGAAAATAACGGGCTCCTCCCTGAGATGGAGTACGCATCGGTCCGCATAAGTCAGTGTGGATTATGCCAAGGGGTCTAGTTGATGTTTCCAAACGTTTAGGAAAAGGTAAACGGGTCAACTTACCCACGATGCAGGTCTCACAAGCTGGATGATCATTGAAGTCGATGCTTGGTCCTTTGATATATTTCTCGTTGATGAGTGTCTTGACATCATGGAAATTGACGTGACCTAGTCGTCGGTGCCAATTCTCAACCTGAGATGAGCTGCGCACTGCTGAACTTGCCTGTTCGTTGTCTTGATGCAAATAAAACAAGTCGCCAACACGTTTTGCTTCTAGCCGAACATTGTTTTGTTCATCTTTGACAACTGCACCTTGTCGAGAAAATGTCACAATATTGCCTTTGTCAACCAATTTTGCGACAGATAACAGATTTGTGCGTAAGTCTGGAACATGGAACGTATTTTGAAGAATAATATATTTTGAAGAATTACCAATTCTTGTCGAGATCTTCACGTTTCCTATAGCTTGAATGGGGGTTGTTGCACTGCTGGCCAAGCGTATTCCGCTTTGTACTTTTTCAATACTACTGAAAAGTGACTTATTCTTGCAAAGATGAGATGTCGCCCCACTGTCTAGGCACCATTGAGCGGAGTTATCCCCCTGATGAAGAGTTCTAGTCGATTCGGAGCTGCGAGCATCCGCAAAGTAAATCTCTTCTGATAGGTTACTCTTTTGTTCATCGGCCCTTTTCTTTTTACGACATTCCGCAATTACATGTCCTTTGATTTTACAATAGTGACATTTCAGAGTCGTTCGTTTCTCTGGTTGCTTGTATTTGTCACCTGTTGGCTTCTGTGAATTTGACGAAACTGCTTGAAATCGATGGTTATTCGTGTAGAATGCACCAGAACTGCTATTTTGAGCCTTCTGTTTCCTAGCCTCACTTTCCTCTACAATTTTGATTTTTAGTGAATCAGCGCTAGGCAGGGTGTCGCATGATTCAATTGCACACCTGAAGTTTTCAAACGAATCAGGTAAACTATAGAGAAGCATGATAGTGAGTAAATCGCCATTGATTTCGACATCCATTGACTGCAATTTGTCGACGGCATCAAAGAAGGAAGAAAGATGTTCGCGTATGTCATCTCCTTCGTTCATCTTCTGTTGTGACAACTGTTTCAACAAGGACGCTTTGCGAGCGGGACCTTTCGAGGCATAAATGGATTCGAGTTTGTCCCATACCGCTTTTGATGTCAGACAATCTCGTATCTGTTTTAATTCCGATGGACTAATATATAATATTAAGTCAGACTTTGCCTTACGGTCTTGTTTTATCCAGTCGTCCAGAGCGGCTTATGCTGCTTGTTGATGATCGGCGCCTTCGATGATCTTTGGTTTGGGTTTTTCACCGCAAACATAACTCCACATGTCATTTTTAACTAGAAGAGCCTCGACTTGTATCTTCCAGGTATCATAATTGTCTTTAGTGAGGTTCTCGAGACGTGTGGTGTTCATAATATTGTGTGCTATGCTGATATTTCGATTTTTCACTAGGACGAATGGGTGTCTACTTTTCACCTTTTGATTTGTGATTTTTCATGTAATTTATTTTGTCTTTTGTCGCCGATTCTGGGCCCATAACCTGTTATAATGGTGGCGTGGATGGGTACAAAAGATAAACACTTTTACATTTAACTGAACTAAAATATATTCATAAACAGAATCACAAATACAATAAACAAGTTTTTTTTTGACAGACGGACATAGAGTACGCGATCCTTTTAGATTGAGTAAAACATCTGGTAGATTTTTACAATCGTTGATCGATGGTGTCGTGAATCGTCAGCTGAGAATTAAATTCTAACAGAAGTAAATATCACAAGTAACTATAGGGACATCTAGCAACAGAATTAGAAAGTTACCTCATATATTTCTATCCTTTGTTGTCTCTTTCTGGCCAGCCGAGATCATAACAAACAGTAGAAAAGTATAGAGCATGTTTTGTCTAGTAATGTGTGGTCGTTGATATTAGCGTATACAGATCGACATTTCTAATGGTACAACTGGAAACCGATCATTTTGTTCTGTTTCTGTTCAATAGATGTCACGCATATACTAATATTGAAGGTCAGCACATAGTTTCGGTTGACTGCACACACCTTAACAGTTTACGCGACTGTTTTATCTCCTAGTTTGAGTTCCGAGCTTGTGTATCGTACTAATCCGGCCTTTTCCCCGTACAAATAATTTTTACATTGTTCTTTAGGAAAATTTTCAACGGATCTTATGGTTATGGGAGCCACATTTCATCTTATTCCCAACATTCAAAAATCTACATTTTTTTCTTAATGAATACCTACATATTTTCTTGGAATTCGATTTTTTTAACTTTAGCTTGTTACATCTCGGATGTTACTTGGAACACTCTTATGATTTTTGCAGGAAAATATATCTTTATGTATTTTGAAAGTATTTAATATATCTATAAACATACAATGGTTGTATTAAATATATAGTTAAAAATATAAAATTTAATAATGAACAAGCCAATTTTGCAGTATGCAATGCAGTACAATTAATTTTTCTAAACATTTTATTTATTCTATATAATAATTTTGATTTTAGTGTTGTTAATTTAAGATATTTTTGGTCAGCTGGCGTTCTAATTTTTTGTTTGAATTCAGCAATATTTAGAATTATTTGCCATAAATAAAAATAGAACAATTTATCATTGAAAATATCTCTCAATGTTATTATTGGTGGATTATCTAGGACTATTATTACCCTATAAATTTTATACACGTATTTTATAATACTTAATAATGATCCTGTTTAAACCAACATAACGTCGTAATATTTCAAATGGTGTAAATTTAAAAATAATGCAATTAAAAGATATTTTTGCTTAATTTTCTTAAAATTTGTTGTAATATATGGTGGTGAGGGACTAGGGATGGGCATCGAAACGAAAATCATATAAGTTTGGTATAATCAACTCAAATAAATATTTTTATTGCAGATACCTATTAAAAAAAAAACAAAATAAAAATTAAATACCATTACAATAACCAAAAAAGTAACAAAAAATATATATTCTTATAGGTTAACAATAATGATAACAAAATATCGAGTACTATTATACTAGAGTAAACGCAAAATCTCGTGGCACAACTCCGCGCATGGGCGGGGTTATTTTAGATAGGAAAAGTGGTGGGAGGCATATTTTATTAACTAACTTAAAAACGTTGGTCAATTTATTTTATTTATCTATTAAGTTGAATAACTTGTCAGATACAAAATTAAAAAAAAATACATCAATAACAACTCTAGAGACCTGCACCGTACGAACACTACAAGATAAATGAGAAATTTTACAAGTCAATGTTTTTGTCTTGTACAATAGTCAGTGGCCGGCCTACAATGATGAATTTCGCTTTGCGCGCAGGGCCACGAGATTTTGCGTCTACTCTACCTACTTATTGATGTTTTAAAATTCTTAATTTTGGTTTTTGTGTATGAACATAGACTTTCTTTGAATTTTCATTATTCATTATCTTAGTCTTAAAATAAATTTTCGTATTTAATAGTTTATCTACAATAAATAATCGATGTTCTTTACAGTCTTCTAACCACAAAGATATATCATTTCCTTCCAATAGAGTTTTTAATAGAATTTTCTTTAAATTATTTTCAAAATATACAGGATGTTCCATTTAAGTGTGCCACCATTGCTATCTCGAGAACTATAAGAGCTACAAGGTTGATTAAATTAGCAAAGAACCACCATTTTACAAGACTAATACAATGAGTTTTATAAACTGTTATTTTTAACTTGCTAAGCAACCGTTAAAAAGACTATTTTTAACAGTGGTCGTAGGAAATAGTATATTGCGTTATTAAGAGTAAAAGTGATACTTTGTGTAGCGAGCATGGAAGTTTGCACGACGAGCGAAGCGAATCGGACAATTGCATGCGAGGCACACAAAGACACTTTTACTCTGAATATCACATGCTATTTTTTCTTCAAACTTAGAAATTTTAAAAAATAAATTACTATTTGACGTTTAATATGTAGGTTACCTGTCAGTTATTCATAATTTTTAGTAACTTTATTCTTAGGTTATCTAGTTTTTATAGTGACATTTAGGGCGATATTACAGATTTCTATTGTACAAGTTACTTCTTATTGGCTATACGGCGGCGACAATATTATATGGCGCTTCTTATTGGCTATACGGCGGCGACAATATTATACGGCGGCTAGAATAAAAAATTATATTACGTTGGCATAGAAATTAAACTTCAACCTTGTCAATCACGTCACAGAAGATGTCACTTTTATGACGTTTGAAGAAAAAATATATTAGCTCACTGTTTTTTGGTTCGTATCATAGTAACTACGTTATAAAACCTTCTCTACACTATTTTGTTCCTAAATGTCATTTCGAAATTCCATCTATCAAAAATCTTCTATGTATTTTATATCAATGATTAAAATGTGTTGGATAAAATGTTGTATGGCCATTGACCTATTATATAAATGGACGTAACAATGATGCTGGTCTCCCCTATAACCATTGACGCACACCTTAGAAACGGACAGCGCTAGTTTGGGCAAAAGATTAAATTACAATACACGCAACAAACAGTACATACGAGTAGGATGTGTAGGGATGTAATATTTCTAACTTATTTTTACATTTTTGTTCATAAACCACTTTGAGCACATTTTTTCATCCTTCGGAAATCTACTCAAAAAAAAAAACATAATAAGAGCATATAAAATATGAAAATTGAGATTACGACGAAAAGCTAAACTTGTGAAATTTTATATCTTTGTTTTTTTGATAACGAGTAGTATATCTATATGCACTGCATGATATTACCATTTTAAAAGAATTCTGAAATATATATGAAATATCACCTATATACATAGCATCAACAAAACATCCGAAATTAATAGCATGCTAAATTAAAATTATCTCTATTTCTCATTAAATCAAAATACTCACTCTAATTCTTATTTAGAGATATATAAAAGAAAATCATATTCTTACTAATATTGCACTTTTACTCCTATCATAAAACGAAAACAAAACTACAGATTGTAACATAAGTTGACGTTGCCCAACTTAACCCCACCAATACTCTTTCTTTCATTTTCTAAGGTGAGTGTCAATTTCTCTCTCTCTAAGCTGGGTCCATTTATATCATATACCTATTAGTAATATACCACTGATCCTCCGCGATCCACACATTCAACAAAGCGTAATGGACAGGGTAAGTGATGACGTCAATGTATTGCGGGTAGTTGGAATTTACTTCAAACCTTTCCAAACAACTGGTGAGTACATGTTATTTTGCGATAAGAGTTTCTTTTGAATTTAATTACAATTATATTACAAATAAATAAGAGGGGAAAGGGTTTACTTCACATTGTATATATGGAGTAGATTATTTCCTAATTTTTTGAAGCGTTGTATAACGTATTATAAACCTATAAAATGTTATTAACTTCTGTTTTCAGGTTATGTTTTATGTTTACATGGGTTATTTTGAAATTTGAGCTATAGGTATTTGCTTCTTAATAATTACTATAATACTGAAATCTATTAATAACAAAATGGCTTCGAAATATGTAGTGAAATTATCAGCCATAATGTCATTTTTTGATGATGACAAAAAAGTATAGGTCGTGGGGAAAATGCATTGGAATCTGGACATGTAATTAAAATGGATCTTAATTCTGATTTATATATATTAATTCTATCCATTTTTTCTTTTCTTGTTGATTAGTTGGGAAACAAAAAAATTTACAAATCCTTTGTTCGCTGTAATGCTTACAGTCTGACGCAAAACACATAACCATCATAAAAAACTGGAAAAGAAATTATTTAATAAGAATTTTGAATAAACATAATCGATTATTATTTAAAAATACAAATTTGATTCATATATATTTCATAATGACACATGTAAACATAAAACATAACCTGAAAACAGAAGTTAATAACGTTTTATAGGTTTATAATAGGTTATACAATGCATCAAAAAATTGGGAAATAATCTACTCCATATATAGAATGTGAAATAAACCCTTTCCCTTCTTATTTATTTCTAATATAATTGTAATTAAATTCAAAAGAAACTCTTATGGCAAAATAACATGTACTCACCTGTTGTTTGGAAAGGTTTGAAATAAATTCCTACAATCCGCAATACACTGACGTCACACCTACCCTGTCCATAGAGATATATCTTGCATCGCACACAGCTGTTACAGTGCACTTGGTGCGCATGCTCAACACGCAAGAAGATAGGGTTTCAATGACACATTTAATATTTAAAATATAATAAATAAATATAGAAATTTGAAGGTAGTAATGAATTATTGTACATGACACTGTAATAATCATTTAATATTGTTTATTGATAATAAAATTACTACAGCGCGATATTTCAAATATTTTAAGCTATGTTTTGTATACTATGCACGAAATGATAAAGCGAAATTTATTTCCCTAGTTAATAATATATAACCCTTCAATTGACAATCGAAATTTTATTTTATAATGACAGGTTAAAATAACAAGTTCAATAAAATAAATTCTTATTTATTAAAATTTATTTTAAATGAACAAATTCAAACATATTTATTAATGACACAAATTATATTGTTATCAAAATTACGATTATCAATTGAAGGGTTACATATTATTTGCTAGGGAAATAAATTTCGCCTTATCATATCGTGCATAGTATACAAAACATAGCTTAAAATATTTTTTTCACTGCTAGCCTACGAACATATCATTATTAACCTGTTACTGAGTTGTGAAATTGTTTTTCTCTACCGCTTCCTTAGCAACGCTTAACAACGGTCAATAATGGATTATTATTAACCATGGTCAATTATGCGAACTGTCACTTTTTAAAGAAATTAACGCTTCTGAATTTATTTAACTCACTGAACGCAAGGAAAATATTATATTTAAATTTGCCGCCTAATTTCAAGTTGGCAATAGTTAAATTTCAGATTAAAAATTAACTATCTTATTCTGTGATCTTATTTCTTGTCAAATTTTTCGTGCGTTCACATTATATTCACAATGCAAAATGTATTTATTTATTTATTGCAATATTTATTGTTAAATCTTTGAAAAGGTAAGTGTTAATTGTTATATCATTTTAATTATCTTACTTTGTACATTTTTTTAGGGTTATAATTACATTTCTATGTAAAAACACAAAACGGGTAACATTTATTTGTTATTTATAGTTGAAATTGATAGTGCAATTGTGACAAGTCAAATTTATTGCTGCAGAACCCGTATTCAATGAGGTTTGAGTGTTTCCTATATTTATTGTCGCATTATGAATTTCTGGCATCATTGACTGAGGTATGGGGCTTGTTGAAGGGTTCGTAGCTAGTAGTGAAAAAAATAGTATATAAACCACGGTTGAGAAGATCATTATTGACCAGGCGCCTTGTATCACGAGGACGAATCCTGGCGCTGGGTCAATAATGATTATCTTCTCAACCTTGGCGTATAATATACTATTTCCGCCCACCGGTTATTAATAGGTTATATTACGTGCCTCGAACGTACCAAAAATTGGTCATTAATAACATCCATTAATGCCCTGATTTTTATTAATGACCAATTTTTGGTGCGTTCGATACACGGAATATAGTTGCCGAAAATGCTAGATAAAATTAAAAGATATGATTTTTACAATTACTAGCTAGGTATATTCACGTAACATACATTTAAAATTAATTTGAACCCATAATACTTGTCAAATAAAATTAAAAAAGTATTTGTGCTACGTAGCGTTCAGTAAACTCAACGCATTCACTGAAAACAATTGACAAATTTGTTGATTTTTGACGTATCAAGGTAGGTCAGTCAAATGTCAAATGTGTTACTTACCCTAACCTAAAAAAATTATCAATGAATAAAATTGGAATTTAACAAGAAACGCTGGACGGAAAAGTATTGTAATTACCTCGGATGTTAATAAGCGATTAATGATCTCCAATATTAACGCCCTCGCTTCGCTCGAGCGTTAAAATATCTCAATCATTAATCGCTTGCATTAATATCCTTGGTCATTACATAACTATTAAATATCGCACTATAGTAATTTTATTATCAATAAACAATATTAAATGATTATTACAGTGTTATGTACAATAATTCATTACTTTCTTTAAATTTCTATATTTATTTATTGTATTTTAAATATTAAATGTGACTTTGAAACCCTATCTTCTTGCGTGTTGAGCATGCGCACCAAGTGCACTGTAACAGCTGTGTGCGATGCAAGATATATCTCTCTTACGCTTTCTTGAACGTGTTTCCAGTACATTGGGGAGATATGGGATCAGAGGTATATTACTAATAGGTATATGATTTATACAGTGTGTGCAAGGAAATGCGGAACATAGGACTTTAACATGGGATTTCAAAAATTTGCGGATACTCTCTCTCCTGATAGATTTAGAACAAAACTGCAAGAGTACAAAGTTGTTCAGAATTAAATTCTACGTCAGATAAAATCATAATTGTTGCAACAGCACGTCTGCAGTACGAGATATATTAAATATAAAATGTAACATTTTCGTTCAAAATCAGACACCCATGGAAATAAAAGAAAAACTCTATGTGCCAATTGTGACAGTTAGTAATCTTACTTTGTGTTCAATATTTTTTAAAATTATATTTGTACTGTATTTTTTTAATATTAGCACATTGTTAAAGAAATGAATATAATTTCAACTTAAATAATATTAAATTATAGACAATAAGTATTACAATTAGCGAAAATTCTCTAAACTGACAGATAGATATTTTCTTTTATTTCCATGGCTATCTGATTTTTAACGAAAGTATAACATTTTATATTTAATATATCTCGTATTACAGTCCTGTTGTTGCAACAATTATGATCTTATCTGACGTAGAATTTAATTCTGAACAACTTTGTACTGTTGTAGTTTTGCTCTAAATCTATCAGGAGAGAGAGTATCCGCATTTTTTTGAAATCCCATGTTAAAGTCCTATGTTCCGCATTTCCCTGCACACACTGTATAATACGACAATGATATACATATACAAATGTGTAGTTCTAGCTAAATTTAACAAAATAACAAAATTCCAAAAGACAAAAATCAAACGTAAAAATGAGCTGCAGTCTTAAAAATTGGGAAGACGATTTCTCCATTTATGAATGTTTGTTCGACCGATTTTTTGCCAAATGACTTTTTTTCCTGATAATTTTAAACAGTTTATTTATTACTTAAAACAATTTAATATAGTTAAATATTTATAAAAATTAAAATTTGGTGTTGTACTACGTAAAAACCTCCCATTAATACGATACGATAGAGAACGAGATAAAACCATAGTTCAGGAGCACAAAAATTATCTGCTGAATGGTACTAAAAATTTATTAAAATTAAAAAAAATCTAAGCAAACCTGCTTGTTTCGCTCACTCTAATATGACAAACAGAGAATTTATACAAAAAATAAGCAAAGTTATTTTTTGTAAATTTGTAAGTTTCACTTCTGATCCTACACTACAAATTAATTGACAACAAGAAGTATTGCAATTCCAGTTTTCAACATTTGATATTATTTACAAATTAATATTATGTTGCGATACTTTTGGGATCTTGGATATCTGTAAACACAGACCTGATATTTCCAACACATTTGATGTAGTTTCTTCTTTGCACTTTGTCAAAATTAGACATAATATCCGGCTATAAACAATAGTTACATTTATATGACATATCATAAGCAAACTTTATTTATTTTACCTTTATATACTGGATCTCCTTCAATCATGGGACGCGCATTACCTTTTAAAAATAAATATATATATCCCCCCAATAATTTTATGGTATTTAACGGCTAAATGAATAACTAAAACGAATAAAAACTGAATGTTGTACATATAACCTTGTAGGTTCAAATGGAATGTGTTCCCTATCTCGATGTTGATGGTGCTGCCACCTATTTTCAGTGATTTTTCTCAATTCTAAAGGACTACATTTTGTAATAGTCCCCAAGCATAACTGAGTATCCATTTTTTTAATTTTTAAATTCTTTCATCCACTAAGAGCAAATTTAATTATAAATAAATAACAACTATAATATTAATTTAAAAGGTTTTAGGCTATTGAAAGTACTCTCTGTAAACTGTAACATATATGTTCATGTAGTAAAAATGAATTATAAAATTACAAATTATGTAAAAATATGATATGATTCTAAACCAATCGTAAAGTAGCAACTATAGATAATATTAATTCTTTTATGATATACTCGTATAAATAATTTTTGGTATTTTTAAGCAAATACATTTTTCTAAGATAATTTATCTTGCATGTATTTTTTATTTGCATTACATATTTATATATAAGTGATAAATTTCAATTAATCATTGATAATGTTACATATATATTTTACTGGCTTCTTCTTTTGGGCAGCGGTAGCTAATTTTTGAGAACACAATCTGACTCGAATTGCACGGAGTTCTGGAATTCAATCACCAGCATCATTAACTGTTAACCAAATAAAAATCAAGTTTCATCTGAGTGATTAGATTTTAGTTTAAATTCAGCATTATTTTAATGAGAGAAATACGCTTATAAATAGACGAAATGATCATTTTGAATCAATTATTTATATTCCTCATTGGAATGATGAAATAGAAACACAATTTGTATATTACAATTAGTTTCTTAAATTTTGTTTATAACTATAATTAATTAGTAATATGTTTTTAAGAAAAAAACACTATATTCTCCTACTTTAGAACAAAATATTTTCAGATTAACATGTAAGGACAAATATAACTACATTTTATCTTGTAATTTTTAATATTAACAAATTTATAATTAAATCAAAATTTTATTTTCCTAACCTGTAATAGTATATTGTATAACAAGCATGGAATGGTACACATTTCACACGAGTATGAAATGGACATTCCATGCGAATTGTATACTATACTTTTTCTACGACCACGATATTTTCTAATTAATTAAATTTGGAACAATTTATTTTTGACAGAACTGTGAGATATGAATAATTTTTGACAGAACTGTGAGAAATGAATTTATACCTTAACGTTGTCTATGGTTACCGTGGGAAATGAAAATGTGTTTACAATATACTACGTATACGTAGCAATAACAAACATACAACAAGCAATTATCTTAACGGTCGTAGGAAAAGATTATTATACCTATACCATGAGTATTTTTTAACGTGAAACATGGGTTTTACTATATCCATGGTTACAACTTGGCATTTGATTGATAGCAATGTATTTCTACTTGTCACATTTAAAATGAAACATAGGGAACGAATTAGACAAAAATATTATATTTAAATATTGTAAAAAATTACAAAGTAACGAACAATTAAACCAACTAACACACAAATAAACATAATAACTAACAATTAAACAATAATTACTAACTAACTCAAACAAATTTTCAAAAATCCCTCCATTAACTGCTAAGCAATGACACAATCTGCTATAAAATTCTTGGATCATATTTGATATTTGAGCAACTGTGATGTTTTGACATATATTTTGAATTTGATATTTTAATTGTTTTAAATTTTGAAGATTTCTCCCCCAGCGTAAACTTTAGACTTAAAAAATCCCCAATAAAAAAAATCTAGTGGTGTAAGATCGGGTGACCTAGCAGACCATTCTACTTCTCCACCGCGTCCAATCCAGCGACGAGGAAATGTGGTATTTATTGTACCAACCCATACATTAACTTTCTGAAGTAATTGAGTCCTCATATTATTATATAGTGTAGATTTTCTTTGTACCAATACCTACAATTTCGTGAGTTAACTTCCCCATGTAAATAAAACGTTGCTTCGTCAGTTTAAGTATATTTTGCAGCAAATTTGGGTTTTCATTTATATTTTCAAACATTCACAAAAATTTACTCTTCGTTCCGTATCGCCCACAACAAACTCCTGGTGATTTGTTACGTTCAAAATGTACGATTTCTTTTAAGCAACCAATTATACATTTATGGCAGACATGTGGCTGTCCTCGTAGGCGGGTAGCATGTCGTCTGCTAGCGCTTCTTTCTTTAGCGGTGACTTTTTGCAAATAATTTTGGGAGAAGTATATTCTCGTTCATTTGCAATTGAGATTTTGTTTAGTAAATTTGTGCTCTGGTGTTGTGCGACAAAAGAGATAAATCTCATTGGGAATTCGATTAGTGATATCTTATCAATTTAGAAGAGTTATTTCATACCCGTTATTTGGGGAAAGTTTCACGACATTTCAAAGGAGGCAGTTGTTTGTTTCTTCGGGAAAAGTACCCGGAAAATCGAGCGCAAATTACTTTTCAACACACAAAAATTCCGCCAATTCCATCAGGTAAATATCCTAACAATTTCTTTGGTTGTTGTGTAGCTGGACTTTTCATAGTTCAAGAAGGTTTCACGTTCTTTTGACGTAATAAAATCATAGAATTCAGGTTGTTGATTTAATTGTTCTTTCAGGCTTTTAAGTTTGGGAATAATTTTATACATTGGAATTGTTTTATATACTCATTAGAATAATTTCACGTGTTGGAGTATTGTTGACCGAGAGCAGCAGTCAATACACGGCACGGCAAGTCAAGGTTCACGCCACGGCAAGTCAAGTGGTTCTCGCCCTGTACTTACTCGGCACGTACCGGACAATCTTGGGATTTACCAGATAAGATTTCCTACTTATTTTTTTTTATTTGATATTGTTGCCTTGGTCAATTGTTGATTTATTTTATATCAACTAAAACCACATTTTTTTGTTCGTTTTAATATTTATTTGTTATTGAAAACTCTGCTTAACCCAGATTTGATTGTTTAAATTCAAATTCTTATTGATTGTTGCATTTTTTTTGTAATGATATTTAACCACATTGGTTTATTACGTTATTGAATTATTTGCTGGTTTAATAGTAATCATTATTTGGAACACTTAATTAATAACTAATCATTAATTGAAATCTTTTATTGTAACATTGAGTTCCTTTTCGTTAATTAATTGATTGTTTTGAACATTTATTTATTCACTTTTGATAATTGAATACTTTATTGTAGTATTGAGTAATCCTAGCTATTATTTATAATACCTAGTAATCTTATTGATATTATATTTTGTTGTATCACCTTTTTAAACTGTTATACCGATTCAAAGTTAGTCTGATAGCTTTCAGTCTGTATAAACAGTGCCACTTTATAATTGAATATTTTGTCACTGTGATAATTATTTCTACGATATTTTCGACACTAGTGTGTATAAGTGTACAGGGAACGTCAGGCGAGGAAATTTAGGGCGTTTTGTTTTCAGCTTATTTTTGTTGGACTATACGTAGAGTGACCATTCGTACTGATTTTGTCAGTACAGTACTGATTTTTAGATCCTTGTACTGATAAACAAATTGTAACATATTTTGTACTGATTTTTTACATACTGTACTAAATGTACTGATTTTCGATATTTTATAATTATTTTTGATAGATGTTTAAACATTTTCATATAATTTAAGTATTAACTAAAATTTCTATCTCTCGACATGGTTTGATTTTATTAGTAAATGACTTGCTTAAAAGGTTTGATTTTGAGAGGAGCTGTAAACTTTAGTAAAGCAATAAAATTATAGCAAGTAATATTGCTGTAATTTTTCCATTTGTTTTTAAAGCTAATGTAGAAAAAGCAAAAACAATATATTAAAAGTTATATTTGGATTTATAAATGTTTTACCTGAGAATAATAAAAGCCTCAAAGAAATCAAATTTAAAGAAACCAAAACAGTATTTACTAAAACATAATAGTCGAATTTTTAAACATTAATCATCGCATATGGCATAAAATTTCAATTTACTTTTATCACTTTTTTTAAATATTATATTAAATGACTTACTATAAACATTTCAATGTAATATAGTCAATAAAAATCTAAATGTAGAACACAAGTTTTGTACTGATTTCATTAAAAAAATTAATGGTCACTCTAACTATACGTCGCGCATGCGCTTGATCGATCAACCGTCCCGCGTTCGTGTATGTTTGTTATTCATATTAAGGGTGGATTTTGCATCCTTTATATCGTCCTTAATCACCGAACCGCGACCCCCGCGCGTTTGAGGATTCAACTCAACTTGTAAAAAAAAAAAAAAAAATTGAATTTTTTTATATTTATTATACCATATTACATTTCCATGTAATATTATTATATTACAGTTTGTATGTTACTCAATTTATTAATATAACTGTTCCATTTTAATTTAAATTTTGTTACGTGTGGTTATTTACATTCAGTTGCGATCTGTATTTTTCTTTCCTTCGTTTCCCTTAAGGTTCTAGTAGTTTCAGTGTTGTATGCTAGGTAAAATTCACAACACTGTGGCGCCTTTGGCACCTGATAGAGTTAGTATATCAGGTTAGTTTCGTTTAGATCGTTCTTCTGTCATTATAAGAATCCACGACCGACTCCACTGTTTAAAAGTTAGCGGCTGTATTCGAACTTCGTGAATACAAGGACCCCGACAAGCGTCTTGGGCTTTCAGGCGTTTGTTGCGCAATAGGGTACGACTTATTGCATCCCTTTAGTCCATGTTACGCCTAAAGAGGTAACAGATTTTTAAAATGTTATGCTCTATAATGCTCTTTTTTAAATAATCTATGTACTGTAGTTCTGTTTACACCAGTATGTTGTCTAATCTCTCTTAATGTTAGTCTATTATTATTACGAATTAAAGTACTAATTTCAAGTTTTTTTTGTTCATTTAAAACATCACAGGATCTATTTCTTTTTTTATGCTCAGGCTTAAAACAAACCATTTCCTCCAAAGTTGTTGACAAGACAATTCTCAAAACTGTTCATGCACTTAGTGTAGACCTGTCAGAAAATGTTGCACGATATAGGTCTGACACTTGCCTTAAACCACGAAGTATAATATAGTAAGGAGTGGAAAACGAAGCCGCGCGAAGCGGCCCGAAAGCATTTACTATGAATGAGAGAGATAAAGCACATATAGGCTCATATTCAATGCGTCGTACGGCAATATCGGAATTATATTGAAATAAAACATATTTTATAATAAGTGCATTTAATAATTTTAATAATGTATTTAAATGTGATATAATGTTTTATAAAAAAAGAAACAAAAACAGAAAAATATTGTATTTCTTCTACCTTTTTAAATTTTACAAAAAACTACTTCATATTTACTTATTCTATTTTTTAAACTTACAACAAATTTGACATCATACCACAGAATAGTTACATACAGAAGCGACACACGGTACCTTTCATGTTATCCTACTCAGTTCTATGACCTTGAAGCATTGTGTAGACCTTTAAATTTATTCCCTTCCCCTATCTAGCTTTAATATTATATTATATTAAAAAATTTAAAAAACCATTGATATAAACTATTAATTAGTGTATCTCATCAGTCATCAGTAATTTGTAAATTGTGTTATCTACAAAGTGTTGGAAAAACTAGTACCGACTAGCGCCGTCTAATCGAATGTCAAACGATCGGAGGGGTCCCACTGGGGCCCCAGGCATCCCAGATCCTGGAGGATAAAGCGAAGATAAGTACTTAACTGCCCACTTATCACTAGACAATTTCAATTCCGAATCATTTAATACAATTAATGATGTCAGTATACCAGTAGTGACAGTACAAAACACCAAAAATAAACGCCCATATTCTGGTGAATTGCGATCACATAGGACAATTAAACATAGATTTGTAAGACCAAGTCATAGCCAAGAAGAAATACATAATTTAATGGATGCCACAAATAGTAATAGTAAAATAAAAGATAACACAGATACAGTCATTCTTGAAAATAATAATCTCAATAGCCAGAATACAGAAGTACAATCCTCCCCTGACAATAATCCCATTCAAAATTCAATTCTTAGCAATTCTGATAAAATTAAAAATAGATATTCGTATAAAGATACTGGCCCATATTTAGTTTATGCAGAATCTATTGATAAAAATCTGGGCAATTTATATCCCATATCTTTAGGGAAAATTTTAATTAAATCTTACACTGGAAATATTTATTTATTTATTTATTAATATTTATTCTTGCCAAGTGGCTTAGAATCTACAGAAATAACATATACATTTTTATTCTACATTGTGTGTGTGTGATACATTTATGCTACTGTTCTCTTCTTAATGATTTCGCTCATCCACTTCTCTCCTGATCCTAGATCGTCTAACAGCTCCATTTCCCCTCTATCTTCTCTTTTTACTTCTCTGCAATATTCCCTTAAATGCTTCAGTGTTTCATCTTCTCTGCCACATAATCTGCACCCCCTTTCTTCCTTTGGTAACCAATACTGGTTGTCTCTTTCTTCGTTACCGCATCTGAATCTGGCTATCATTTTGATGTTTTTCTTTGGGTTTAATATGTAACGTGGTATCTCTGTTGTTTGTATCTGTTTGTATCTTTTATTGTAATTGGATTGATTTATTCTGCTCTGTTGTTCCTGCTTCTGTATATCCCAATCTCGTTGTTGTACGGCGAGGATCACACTTTCTTCATTTATTCGATTCCTCTCTATTTGCATTTCCGAGTATCCATTCCTTTCGTAATATACCTTTCTTGTGTGTCCCCATCTTGTTAATTTGTTTTTGTCGTCCTCTCCCTTCCTTATAACTTTCCAGCATTCTTTCAGTATTGAAATCTCTGAGTTTCTAACTCTTTCTTCGTATTTCACTGCTCTCTTTCCTGTTTCCACTCGAAGTTTTGCCACTTTCATTTCTTCCAATACTATATATTCTGGTGTACATTTGTCGAGGCCCAGGATCCATTTTATGTAGCGTACTTGTACATCTTCTATTAGTTTGTGCTCTGTCCATCCAAAAATTTCCGCCCCATAAATTAGAATACTTTTTACTATTGCTTCGAACATCATCCATCTTATTCGCATATTCGTCTTGAACTTCCTTTCGCCTATACCCCATATTTGTTTCATGGCCACAATTGCCTTCCTTTTCTGGTACTCTAAGTGTTTTGTGGCTTGGTTATTCCTCTGGAATGTATATCCCAAATATCTGAATTCTTTTACCTCTTCGATACTTTCATTTTTCCACTTCCATACTTCCGAGGTTTCTCTACCTCCACCTTTTTTGAATTTCATAATTTTTGATTTTTGTGCGTTGAGATTCATATCTTTTCTTCTTAAATACAGTTCAAGTCTTTTCAGCATTGCTTTCATTCCAGGTGGATCTTTCGCGACTATGACAATGTCATCCGCGTACGCTAGAGACCATATTTTCTTTCTTCCTATTACAATGCCGCCTGTTTGCTCTTTGCTGAGGAATTCTTCTATATCCGCTATATATAGTGAAAATAAAGTTGGGCTTAATGGACATCCTTGCCTTAATCCTTTTTCTGTCCAAATCTCCTCTGTGGTTGTGTCCTTTACTTTTATCATCGATATAGTTTCTCTGTAGATGTTCTCTAAGTTCGCTAACAATTGTTTATCTATATTCATATTTGTTAAAGTTTTAAACAGGTGATCTCTATTTACATTATCAAACGCTGCTCTCAGATCTGCAAACAATGCGTATAACTTTCCCTTATCTTTGCGGATCTCGTTTTCAATCATTTGATTAAGTATATAAATATTGTCTGTTGTTCTTCTTGTTTTCCGAAAACCTGCCTGGTTTTCTGGTATGAGATTTTTTACTCTTATTTCTTCCTCCAATTTTTCTTGTAAAATCATCGCATAGATCTTGAACGCTGTATCTAGTAATGTTATTCCTCTATAATTTTCTACTTTGTCTATGTCTCCGTTTTTATGAATCGGTTGTATAATTCCTTTTCTCCATCTAGTGGGTATTTGTGCGGTGCGCCATACTTTGTTAATAATACTTGTTAATATTCTTAGTAAGTTCTCATCTGCATATATCCAGGCTTCATTTGTGATTTCGTCTTCTCCTGCCGCTTTTCGTTTTTTTAGTTTACTAATTTGCACTTTGACTTCTTCTAGTGTTATCTCTTCTACATCTCCACATATTTTCGGTTTATTTTCTTCTCTTCTTAGTATCTTGGTATTTTTCCCATCTAAAAGTGTGCAGAAATGGACTTTCCATTCCTCTTCGGATATTTGTTTCGATATATCTTGTTTCTTTTTCCTCTCTTTACTAATAAAACTCCATGCCTCCGTCTCTGTCTTTATTCTCTGCAGCTGTTCCTCAATTTCTTTCTTTTTGTTTTCCTTTTGTTTTATACACAATTCTTTATATTCTTTTAATTCATTTTTGTATTCTTCTTCAGTGATTATCCCATCTTTCCATTGCTTACGTTTCTTTCTCATTTTTCGTTTTTTTTCCAAACAGCTACTATTCCACCAGTCATTTCTGTTTGTGTTTCTTGAGTTCACTCTTATTTCTTTTTTGCGTGTAGCTTCATTTATTTTACTTATGAGCTCATTTACTTGTTCTTCTTTTACTATTATACTATTTTCTAATTCTAAGCTTAATAGTTGATGGTCGGATTCTACTGTGTTAATTACTTTCATGTGTCTAATTTTCCCCCAACTCTCTTGATTTGCTATTATATAGTCAATTACTGTCTTTTCCCCTCTTTTACCTATGTATGTGAAGTCACCCACCTCGTCTCCTTTTATGTTTCCATTTAGAATAGTCCAATCTCTGTTTCCACATTCATCAATTAAAGCTTTCCCATATTTGTTTATTATTTTGTCCTTTGTGCTTCTTTTCTCTTGTCTTCCTGTTTTGGAATTCCATAGCCCTCCTTCCTCGCCTATTCTGGCATTGAAATCCCCTCCTATAATTAACTTATTTTCATTAGTATCTTCTATTTTCTCCCTTATTTCTGCAAGAATTTCGTTTATTCTATTGTCATTATATACCGTGAGTATTCTCCATGTCTCGTTGTCAATTTTAATTTTTCTTTCCATAATGTTTTCATTGAAAATGGTTTCTTTTGCTTCTTGAATGTGTTTCTTGATACCTGTTACCATTCCTCCCTTTGCTCTTCCCTTTTTATTTAGTCTCTTTGCGTATTTAATTTTCCATGTGAAATCACTGGGCATTTTATTTTTCCACTTATTCCAATCTTTTTCCTCTAACCAACTTTCTGTTAACCCTACTATATCATATTTATTTATTATATCCCAAAAATCTTTATCTTTACTTTTTATTCCCGCTATATTCCAAAAGCCTATTTGTATGTTAACTACTTCTTTATTATTCCTATTTATTAGTTTTTTGAACTTTTAATTAAGTTTTTTTGTTCTTCATTCCATTCATACCAATCTCTACCGATTTTTAATTTTCTGTATCCTATCTTTACTATATTTTTTAGCTCTTTTTCTTCTTTAGCTCTTTTTGAGATTTCATTTTGAATTATCCTTTCATTGTACGTCATGTCGTGATCTATGTAAATATTGGTGCCTCTCAGTTTATTTTTGTTACTCATCACTAGTTTCTTGTCTTCCCATGAATTTACAGTCGCTACTATCGCTTGCTTTTCTTTTAACTTTCCAACTTTGTACGCCTTTGTTACTTTCGTTGTTATTCCCATTCTGCTTTTTATGAAGTTTTCAACCTCTTGAGCATCTTCCAGTGTCGCTCCTTTTATTATAATATTATTCTTTTTTTCCATTTTCTCTTTTTCCTCCTCTGATCTCTCTAACTTTTCTATGCGTCGGTTTAAGCTAATAATTTCCTGGTCTTTTTTCTCAACTTTTATTTTTAACTGCTTGACATCTTCTTTGAGTACGTTGACAAAGTCCTCTAGTTTTTTAATCATGTCACTTCTCAGATCAATTATCTCTCTGCTCATATTCTTTAGCATATCTAAAATCTCATCCTGTGTTGCACCTGTCTCTTTCCTCTTTCTTGTTGGAGATCTTTCCATCTCCGCTTTCCCTTTTTACCTAGCTGTATTGCTGGTTGCCCGACGCTTAACGCTCCTATGACGTCACTCAGACCGTGGAATCGGATACCTACTTGATTCGACACCCGACCGGCCCCAGTGCTGGTCAAGTTACGTTATCGTCGGTCAGATGTTACTTTAAAACAGATAGTTTCCGTTTTTATCCTTTATCTTGCCATCCAACACTACAAACTGAATCGTCGCTGGCTGCTACTGAGCAAGAGATGTCTCTGTCTAATTTCTGTCGGTAATGAATCTTTCTGATTTCCAAGATAGCACATGTGCTTAACCTATAAATAGCTGTTAATTTTTATTTGTTTTTTACTTTTTTTCTAACGATACTTATCTTTGTATCTGTATCTTCTTTTGTAGTCTTTTATTACACCTTTGCTTTCGTTGCTGACAATCTTTATTTTAGTTGTTTTTCCTTTATTTTTCAATTTCTATACGGAGCAAAGTTCTCACGTGTTCATACACACACCACCACTTCTATTTTATCCTACACTGGAAATAAATCTGACATAATAAATATTGCTAGAATGTCTAATCATATTGTAAAAATTTAATTAAAAAGTGCAGCAGTAGCTAATAACTTAGTGCAAATAAATCTATTCAAAAAGGAACAAATTACTTTGTATATCCCAACCCATATGATAATTAGAGGAGCTAATGCAGGATATAGAATCTGATATTCCAGTAACTTATATCAAACGAATAATGAGGAAATCGTCAGAGAACAATTCACTAATTCCAACCAAAACTGTTATTGTCCACTTTAAATCCCAAACATTGCCTCAATATATATATATAGATATATATATATATATATATATATATATATATATATATATATATATATATACCGGGTGTCCCAGCTCGACCGACACATGGGAGTTTTACATGGGAAATCAGTTAATTATGAATAGTATCTCCCCAGTGCAAGATATTAACTTGAAATTTTGTATACTTATCGGAGAATATTAATTCTATGGATAACATTTATTTGAAATATGCAATTTCGTCTGCAGGGCGAGATTTATTAAATTTAAAATCTAATATTTTCGTTCAAAATCAGACAGCTATGGAAATAAAAGAAAATATTTATCTGACAGTTTAGTGAAGTATCACTGATTTTAATTCTTATTCCCTGTATTTTAAAATTATTTAAGTTGAATTTAGTTTCTTTTTGTTAAATAATATATCAATATTACAAAAATATAAATATCTACAATAGCATGTCATTAACTGTCAGAACTGTCACATAGATATTTTCTTTTATTTCCATGGCTGACTGATTTTGAACGAAAATGATGATTTTATAATTTAATAAATCTCGTCTTGCAGACGAAATTACATATTTCAAATAACTGTAATTCATAGAAATAATATTCCCCAATAAGTATACAAAATTTCAAGTTAATATCTTGCACTGGGGAGATACTATTCATAATTAACTGATTTCTCATGTAAAACTCCCATGTGTCGGTCGAGCTGGGACACCCGGTATATATATATATATATATATATATATATATATATATATATATATATATACAGGGTGAGTCTGGGAAGACGCCCCCCCCCTTTAACTTTTTTATTATAAGTAATAGAAAAAAATGGCTCTTATAAAAGTTTTATTATTTTACATATACTAGTTGATGGCAGATGTAGATATTTTTTATAAAGTCAGGTTTACAAGATACGACTATCAACTTTTATTTTTCAAATGGCAACCTATAATTATTTTAATAAAATAGAAACCGCCATTTTTTTCTCTTTTCAACGATGTATTAACTTTTATTAATGTATTTGAAAAATTTCGAGATAAATGAGATATTTAAAAATATTTGAAATAATTATTAAATAAGTATTATAAGTGGCTATATGAAAATAAACAAAACGTAACAATGTAAAACAATTAAATTAATGTCAAAAATGTATACATTTGTTTGTTACTTACTGAGAAGGATGTTTACCCGATTTCGAGAAACATAGCCACCTATGATATTTGTTAAAAAATTATTTCTGACATTTCTAAATGATCTCATTTTTCTCGAAATTTTTCAAATACATTAATAAAAGTTAATACATCGTTGAAAAGAGAAAAAAATGGCGGTTTCTATTTTATTAAAATAATTATAGATTGTCATTTGAAAAATAAAAGTTGATAGTCGTATCTTGTAAACCTGACTTTATAAAAAATATCTACATCTGCCATCAAATAGTATATGTAAAATTATAAAACTTTTATATGAGCCATTTTTTTCTATTACTTATAATAAAAAAGTTAAAGGGGGGGGGGGCGTCTTCCCAGACTCACCCTGTATATGTATATATATACATATATATACAGGGTGTTAATACTAAGTTGTACCATCCGAAAATGGCAGTTAGAACTCATTGAGATAAACAACTTTTCCTAGTTCAAATTTTTGATTTGGAGCCCCAGTTCATAGTTATTGGCGTTCTTTTGTTTTTCGAAAAATCGTCATTACTTCCTTATTTTAAGAGATATTGAAAAAATACAAAAACTTTCAGCATTTGCTTTTAGTTCTCTAAAACTTTTGTATTTACAATTATTTTCTATTTTATCAAATAACAAAATGGCGGCCGATCAAAAATTTCAAAACAAGATATTTTGAAAAACACTCGATCGATTTTTGAAAATAATACATTTATAAAATCCTTATACTATCTACTAACATATGCCTGAAACATTTTTTTTCGATCTGTCGAAAAAAAAATTTTATTCAAATTTAATTACAAGATAAATTTTAAAAAAACTGCAACAATAAATTAAAAGACCTAATAAAAAAAGAATTATGCAGCAAATGTAGAAGCTATAAAAACTGAATACGTATTCATCGCAGAAATACCAATCAAACAAGCAGTGAATAGTCCTGAAGCTGCAGAATGGTATGACGCCATGGCAACGTAACTAAAATGTATAATTGCTAAAGATACTTGGAAATTAGTAAATCGTCCTAAAAGTCAACAAGTAATCGGCAGTAGAATGATTCTTCGGAACAAATATAGCCCAGACGGAACAATTGAAAGAAGGAAAGCAAGAATAGTTGCAAAAGGATACGCACAAAGGTACGGAATCGATTTCACTGAAACTTTTGCGTCTGTAGCTCGATTAAGTTCGATACCTTTGGCCGCCGCTCTTGCGTCACAGCATAAGATGGGGATTCGTCAATTTGACATTACTACAGCGTGTCTAAACGGAATTGTAAATGAAAATATTTTTATGGAAACTCCGGAAATGATGGAAGAAACGCTAGAATGTATAATCAGAAAAGAAAAGAAAGACACAATCATCATGAAGAAAGCAAAACAAATGCTGGAAGATTTAAGACAAGGAGACAAGGCTTGTTTACTTAATAAAGCACTATATGGACTTCGACAAGCTGGACGCCAGTGGTATGAAAAATTAAACAGCGAATTAATAAATCTTGGAGCAGTACCATCAAATGCTGATCCCTGCTGCTATTACATTAGGCGAGGGAGAAATATTCTATCATAATTGTCTACGTGGACGATATTCTCATTATTGCCAAAAATTCAAAGAATATAGAGCAACTGAAAACTGGAATCATGAAAAGATTTGAAGTTAAGGATCTTGGCGAAGTAAAATGCTGTCTAGGAATTGAATTTGTTCGACAAAAAGATGGATTCCTGATACACCAGACCGGATACATAAGAGACATACTCAAACGTTTTGGTATGTCTGACTGCAAACCAGTATCAACTCCGATTGATATGAATTCAAAAGTATCGAAGAAAGAAGGTCCGGATCCTGAGAATTCTGGTAAAACTCTGTATTGAGAATTGATTGGTTCGCTTATGTACCTAGCCATGGGAACTCGACCGGATATTACACATGCTGTTAGTTGGTTGAGCCAATTTAATGACTGTCACGAGAAACAACACTGGATAGCCGCCAAACGAATTCTGCGATACCTAAAAGGAACAGTGGAATTAGGAATCTTGTACAAGGCAACAAGTGATCCACTTATTGGATATGTGGATGCAGATTGGGGTAACTGTACTCATAATAGAAGATCGTATACTGGATACGTTTTTAAGCTAGCAGGCGGAGCCGTAACATGGGAATCTAAAAAGTAAAGAACTGTAGCATTGTCGTCAACGGAGGCGGAATACATGGGACTTGCTGAAGCAGTCAAAGAAGCCATCTACATAAATAAATTTTTGGATGAATTAGGATTTAAATATTTAACAAATACTGTAATTTTCTGTGATAATGCCGGAGCATTGAAATTAGCAGAAAATCCAGTACATCACTCTCGTGTAAAACACATTGATATAAAGTATCACTTTATACGAGAAAAATTGAAAAGTGAAAAACTGAAGCTACTACACACACCAACAGAAGAAATGGGAGCTGACATTTTAACTAGAGGAGTTACACGGGCCAAACATCTCAAATGCCTGGAAATTATAGGAATGACTCAACACAACGAGTGTTGGAATTACGTCATGTTGCGATGAATGTCAGAATGACAGTGACATATAATGACAACTATTTAAATTACATCAATATGGCTCTGTATACTTTCATATTTTATATATGTTACCATGTAATCAAATAATTAAGTTGATTCAGTAAATTGATTGATATGTAATGACGTTTGTTTGTAATTTAACAAAAATAAAACCTGAATTATTTCAATCCCTGTGCTATTTATATCCACAGTACTTGCTCTAATATATATATATATATATACATAAATAGTGCAGCGATGCCAGGGTCGCGGCGGACAAGTCACAACCGTCCGCTCCCCATTATTCTGTTTACGAGAAGGGTGGAGAACATTCTAGCAATTAAGTGTTTTATTTTAAATACCCCGAGCAAGAGATCACGAGGGCAGTCTAATATAGATACGTGTAGAAATAAATATTGCGTAGTTTTAATTGTTTAAATAAATTGTTACACTCTAAGTTGCCCCAGCCCTATAGTGTAGGCAATTCTTACTGCATCTTTGTATTTTTGGTCGTTGGAACGTCTTCGTATTTCATTCCAATCTGACGAGGATTAATTAAGGCGGTCGGCCAACTTCGGCTCAAGAAGATATTCTTCAGAGATTGCGTTTGCGGGTTCTGGGCTGTTTTTTTTTTGCTAGCATGGTAATGAGAACCACGTGTGAATAAATTTAGTTATTTTTCTCGATTTCGTATTTTATCCTTGCTGAGGGAGTTGTTATTCTGTGGTTCACCGGGACGATTGAAACGTTCCTCCGGAATTACCGGGATATAATTCACACCGTGCTCAAAAGCAGAAGGACGTCGGGAATTTCAGCAGCACACCATCTAAGGTATGATTTTCTGGTGCCGCTTAAGTATCTTTTGCGTCTGCTAACAGTTTCCTGATTGTAAATTTTTAGGCTCTCATTGAATTTATATTCGAGGCTCTTGCCTCAATGCGCATCCTGTTTTGGGAAAAAGAGTCCTGCTTCAAAAGCCGCACATCATCAGAGGTGAGATTTTAGGATTGCTAATCCGCGCTATGGAATATCTCTTGGCTCAGGTGCTAATAACGTTTCGTTCTTTTTAGACTTTTAATTTTTATCTCCTGTTACTACCGTTATTACACGTTGTAGTATTTTATTCGACTTTATCTTGTCGTGTTTACGTTTCACGTAACTGATCCTGTTCTCGTTACGTTTCGGATCTTTTTCTACCATTGTGGTGGGATTGTTTTGGAGCACGAGCGGATGCGAGGCGTACCTGTTGCACCCCGTATCGTTTGGTTTGTCTCTGTTCGTGAGGATTCTATCTGGAGCAGAAATCTTGGTTCCGGTGTATTTGGAACCCTTTCCGTCGCCATATCAATTCCCAGCACTGGCCTCGCGGATCCAGACATTGCCCAGATAAGCCTATTTAGATTTTATTTAATTTTGTTTATATATTTATATGCACTTTATGTTTCGATCTTGTACAAAACAAATAATTAGCGTGTACTTAGCCATTTCGGGGAAATTCGTATAGTGTTAATTTATTCTGTTGATCGCGGGTAATCACTCGATATTTCGCATTGGCCAATGTACCTACCGGCGATTTTCGTTTTTATTTAGCCGATATAGTTTGTTCAGTTTTATTTCCCACAAATCGCGCTAAGACGCGTAGATCTTTTTTTGCGTGCAATAAATTTTCTTAAATGTTTTAAATCGTATTTTGGTCCTTTATACGACTCCTTACTCTACAACATCGTCTACGGCAAGCTCTAATAGAAGCTGGTGAAAATCCTAATGATTTTCTATTCGAAATTGATGATTTTATTAGAACAATAGAACAAAAATTAGAAGAAAGCTCTAGAAAATCCGAAGAAAATTCTAGAGTATTGAAAGAACAAATGATGGAAAACTCCCGAACATTAAAAGAAGAGTTGATAGAAAATTCTAGAACTTTAGAAGATAAATTAACAGAAAATTCTAGAACTTTAGAAGAGAAATTAACAAAAAATTCTAGAACATTGAAAGAAGAATTAATAGAAAATTTCAGAAGTTTAGAACAGAAATTGGAAGAAAAATTAACAGAAAGTTCTAGAATATCGAAAGAAGAGTTTATGGAAAATTCTAGAACTTTGGAAGAGAAACTAAACGAGTAATTGAAAGACAGTTCTAAAATATTGGAAGAGAGAATAGAAATTTACGAGAAGAAAGTTGAAGAGTTACAGCAAAATTTCTCAAAAATTAGGCCAGCGGTGGCAAATTCTGAAGTGGCAGATATAATTCAAGAAAACAAAACAGTAAAAGCGGAATATAATTGAAAACTGCACATTAACACACCTGAATTTGACGGAAAGACGTCGTGGCCGAATTATGTAAAACAATTTGAAGCCGCTGCCAAAGCAAATGGCTGGAATTCCAAGGGGAAGGCTACAGCGCTGACAGTTTCGCTGCGTGGAGAAGCCATCGGTATCCCACAGACTCTAAAAGAAGATGAACAGGAAGACTACGAACAACTTGTTAAGCGATTAGATATGCGATATGGCAATGCGCATCTGCAGCAAGTATACCAGACGCAACTGAGGAACCGATATCAGAGTTCTAAAGAAAACCTTCCAGAATTCGAAGCAGATATAGCTCGTTTGGTTCGTCTCGCACATTCCACAGCTCCTGATAGCGTTTTGGAATGTCTGGCCACTCAATCATTTATTTATGGAGTTCGAAACAGTGAAGCACTACTATTAGCTTGACCAAAAACTGTAGTTGATGCACTGTCATACGCCTTAGAGGGAATTGAAGATAAGATAAAGCGAGTCATATCTGAAATTCATACTGAAAGAAAGATATTTTATGGTTGGAAATTAATAAATAATATGCTTGGCCACCCGCAAAGGCTGTGCGGGAAATTTCAAAAACAGAATACTGCAGCGACTACTGAAAAGAATTTTAAAAAGAAAACACTTGAAAAAATAGCAACAGCTCCTCTTGCTGTTAAGGATGTAGGAGTGAAGAAAGTAGTTCACGGTGTAAGCTTGGCGCAAAGCAAGACCCGTGAAGAAGACTGCAAGCACTGTTGTCATTTGGAAGCGAAACTTGTCACCGTCAAAAGGACAACAGTAGTAGACGAGAGATGGCAACCTGAAGACTTACGGTAGGACCAAGAGAATGATCCGGATTTATAGATCATACTGGATTGGAAGCAAGGCGACAGCAGACCACTCTGGGAAGACGTTGCACGACACTCACAAGGTGTAAAATCGTACTGGGCGCAGTGTGATTCTATTGTGGTTGAAGAGGGCCTCCTGAAACGTGTCGTAGAAAATACGGATGGTACTAAGAGTAAAACCCAGCTGATAATTCCTAGAAACAGAGTACCGGAAGTATTGGAAGAGATCCATGACGGATCTGGTGGAGGTCATTTTGGAGTGAATAAAACCCTCGAGAGGCTACGCCTACGATTTTACTGGGTAAATTGCAAAGAGGATGTTAAAGAGTGGTGTAAGAAATGTGTGATCTGCGCGGGAATTAACGGGCTACATAGGAAAAGAAGAACTCCAATGCGTCAATATAGCGTTGGAAGTCCCTTTGAACGCATTCGATTGACGTGGCCGGACCATTCCCAGAAACTGACGAGGGAAATAAATACATAGTGGTAGTAATGGACTACTGCACTAAGTGGGTTGAGGCCATTTACCCAACCAGGAAGCCGTAACGGTCGCTGAAGTTTTGGTAAAAGAATGCATCTGCCGATTTGGAGTACCGCGAGAGATACATTCCGACCAAGGAATGAATTTCGAGTCTGCTCTGTTCTAAAATATCTGTAAAATATTAGGAATAAAGAAAACCAGAACTACTGCATTACACCCGCAGTCTGATGGCATGGTTGAACGGATGAATAGAACAATAATTCGGTATTTGTCGAAGGTAGTCTCTAACCATTAACGAGTCTGGGACCGACATCTTCATCTGTTCTTGTTGGCGTACCGTTCATCCTTGCTTGAGACAACAGGGCAGACACCAGCTAACATCTTATTCGGGCGGGAGTTGCGCTTACCATGGGACTTACAGAGAAGAATGAACGACATCCATGAACAAGTCCGTGTAAGCATACAAGGTGCCAGCGATCGGATGAAGAACCAGTACGACATCAAGGCTGAAAAAAGTGGATATCAACCTGGGAATTTGGTGTGGCTTTACAATCCACAAAGACGTCGTAGATTATCACCGAAGCTGCAAAAGAATTGGGAAGGTCCCTACGAGATCGTAAAGAGAATAAATAATGTGGTCTACAGAATTAGGAAAACACCTAATGGAAAGCCGAGAGTAGTCCACTTCAATCGGTTAACCCCTTTTGCTGGTGATTACTATGACGATCATCGTGGAGTGACGGTTCGCCGGGTTGTAGCTGAGGAACCTACATAGCGTAGCGAAAGACATTAAGATGTCCCGCGGCATCGCTTCAGTTTTTAAAAGAAAATTTGGACGAGTACAAGAACTGGCCAACTGTCGGAAAAACTCTACAACTGTAGGATAATAACCTAGAACACAAGCGGACATTTACTATCTGGTTACAAAACAATACTCAAATCAGAAGCCGTCATACCGCAGTTTATGGGACTCGCTATGTGATATGAAGGACCATCTGTTGGAGAACGACATCATGAAGCTGGCAGTACCGAAGATAGGCTGTGGGCTAGATGGTTTAGATTGGAGGATTGTTAGAAGCATGTTAGAGACAATCTTCCGCTTTACCGGAGTGGAAATTCTACTTTGCTCCAACGGCCAGTCGACTGTAACTTCTTCAAGACCCCCAAATGCACCAAGGGTGATGCATGCAGATTTTGTCATAACGAAATGTTCTGAGACGAAGCAGTCTTAAGGAGGGGGCAATGTAGCGATCACAAGGTTACGCCGCGGGCGATGGCCGCTAGCTGTCACGACAGGTCCGCCCACTTCCCATTGTTTTATCTTCGAGAGAATTGGAGAACATTTCAGCAGTTAATTGTTCTACTTTAAAAACCCCGAGTCCAATACTGATACGTGTAGTGATCGTTGGAGATATAAATAAATAGTTGTGATATAAATATTGTGGCAATATATATTGCGTAGTTTTAAGTGTTTAAATAAATAATCTTGATGTTAAAGTTTTTATTAATAATTGTTAGTCTTAAAGTAGTGTT
This sequence comes from Stenolophus ochropezus, assembly GCA_035578165.1. NCBI lineage: Eukaryota > Metazoa > Arthropoda > Insecta > Coleoptera > Carabidae > Stenolophus > Stenolophus ochropezus. Next base: position 25,779,114 of record JAQOWZ010000017.1, read on the forward strand.
TATGTTTGTTTATTCATAGAGTTACTTATTTTTATTATCTTTTATAATTCATATTTCGTTTATTAAACTTAGTTATATAAATACTAGTGTTTTAATAATTTTTTTACACTTCACCTAAATAAATACATGTTAAAATTTGTTGTATATAGAACAAAATAGTTTTATAATCAATATGAATGGAACCAATATTACCACTGTTTGTATTATAAGCTAAATCTTCATTATTATTATTATTAATAATATTACTGTCGTGATCTACATTTATATAGTATAGACTGGTTGAAAATAACTCGCAAATAAATGTGAAATACCTTGTCCAGATTCAGTTGTATGATCTAAAATTCTAAATAGTGAACATTGGAATACTCTTGTTTTTTCTCAATGTTTTACTATATTTCCAAAATTTATTTGGATTTAAATTTAAATTCTGTTCAATATGATAAATATAATTATTTAAATCTGCATGGATTTTTCGTTTTACTTTAGAGCGCAATTGAGAAAAAATATATCGATATCGATATTGTTTTTATACACCTTCCAGTTTTTGAAGAATTTATATTTTTCTCTGATCATTTTTTTAATGATAAGGAAAACCAGGGAGTGTAAGAATCATTATTAATAATTTTGATGGGAACAAAATTTTCAATGAGATCATTAAGTATGTTGTAGAACGTATTCTCATTTTTATTAATTTTTTTTATTATTTAATTTTAATTCCCAATTTATATTCGATAACTTAAAAATTAATTCTTCATAATTACATTTTTTGAAGTTATATACATAAAACGGGTTCGATGCGAGTGAAGTGAAGTTATGGAATTGAAGAAATATCTCAAAAGGTGGATGGTGTACGTCTATATTAGAAATATTAGATTCGCACAAGTTAACCACACAATAAGTATTATTATTAATGTTCCTTGCACCATTACATTGTAGTAAATTACTAATATTAATTGTCTTTATAAACTGCAACATATATTGGTGAATTTTGAGGGAAATTAAGTATATTCGCATTTAATTTTTTTAACGCTCTTGTGCACGTATTAAATTTAACTTTCTTCATGAGAGAGATAAATCTGATGATATTTTTATTCTTGTTAGAGGTGTAATTAAATGGCGTCACTCTATGAACAGCATCAATATCATAATCATTTACCAGGCGATTTATTTTATTTCTTAAGGCTTTTATAGTTTCCAGTAAATTTTCATTCTGTTTATGAGGTACACCTACAATTTCGATATTATTTATGCGGGATTTTTGTTCGAGATCAGCAACTTTTTGTTTTAATACTTTACACTCTTCTTCAAGTTTATCAACTGTACTAACTTTATTAGATATGCTTTTAAATTTGAGTTAAAAATCATCTATTTTATTACAACAAAATTCTATTGACTTCTTTAATTTCATAAAGTTCTCCATTATGTCGAATAATGTCCTTGTCCAATATTTTAGCAAAATTTGTTATAGAATATGCGCAACATAAATGCGCATTGAGTTAAGTCGTTCCCTCACAGATGTGATGTGTTGTTTGACGTTTAAATTACTTTTCATATTGTTATGTTTAAGTTTGAAATGTGCATTTATTTAAAAATGTCTTCGTCCAGTAGTAAAGTTAAAAATTTTAATTAAAAAATGTCAGAAATACCCTTGTTTATATAAAATAAACATGTTAGCTTAAGGGTATTAAAGCAGGGTTTATGTAAAATAAAAGAAAAATGACTTTAAATGCTCTCCATTTTGCTTTTCTATAAGATTTCGGACAGCTATTTGATTATAATGCTGTTTGTGCGCAGGCACTTATACAATATTATGTATAAAATGATGCAGTAAAGGTTTATTAAATAATCAACTTTGCTATTTATTAACCAGGAATTATGTTTTAGAACGTTTTAATACTGAAGATGACATCTCAATAACACAGAATACTTTTATTTTATATATTATTTCTAACGTAACCTAGCTAATATACATAATTGGCATTTATAAATTGCACTCTAACACCCCCTCTCAATTCAAAAATATTCAATAATCTTCTGTAATACCAAGTTTTTGCTGAGTATTGCATACCGTGGAGCAGGAATACCTTTAGTAAGAATATCAGCATTTTGTGATGAATGTATTTCAGTACAATTTTTTCTTCATTAATGAATCTCGATTGAAGTAGCACTTTGTGCATAAATGTTTCATACTTTGATGTACCCTAGGTTCTTCTGCTATTTTAATACAACCTGTGTTATCTAGCAGTGAGTGTGTCTAGCAGGTTGACTGCGTTACCGGCCCCCGAGGACCGGTGACGTACTTTGTTATCTTGCGGTTGTGTATATCCAAAATTTCTCTCAAATTGCGGAACTCGTATTTTCGTTAATTTAGCCTTTCTGGAACTTTTATAAGTACGGTTTGGTTAGTTATTTATATATAAGTCAGAGTAACGCGATTGTAAGCATAGATTCTTGTTGAAATATAGTAACAAAACCCCCATTCCGATTTATAAATTCTTTAAAAATGCTTACGTTAAACAAAATAAAACAATTATGTAATTACCGGTCCTCGAGGACCGGTAACGCATAGAAAGATAGAGGACTTACCGGTCCCTAGGGACCGGTAACGCACACAACGCAACACTAATATTTTTAATGACGCAGTTAACCTGCTAGAGAACTTCGTTGATGACAGTGAAACAGTATGCTGCTTCATTGAAGTCCAGGGAATGGTGCAGCCATACAATTGAACAAGATGCCCAGTTATGGATATTCGATCAATTATATCTATACCCCAGACAGCGTCTTCATAAGCTTTTAGTACTTCTATATCTTTGTTCAACTCGTAGACAAGTCTCAGATCGAAAGTTTCTTTAATATATCTTAAGACTCTCAATAGATGCTTCCAATGAGTGTCGGTCGCGCAAGCCTGAAATCGACTGAAATAGGATACTGTTGCTGATAAATCTGGTCTAGTCATCAGTGCAGCATACATCAGACATCCAATCAGTTCTTTATAAGGTTTATTGGTTTTATCACTATCAGAAATTGTTGAGAGTTTTAGTCAGACTTCTATAGGTGTAGAGACTGGTTTGCAGTCTTCCATTTGAAAACGTTTTAAATTTCTTTGTAAATAGTAGGTCTGATTTAATATCATTATACCTTTATCAATATTTCTCATAATCTTTAAACCCAGAATATATTTTATTTCATTTAACTCTGTTATTTCAAATTCGTTAATTAGTTTTTGTTTAATAGTTTGAATATCTTTAAAAAATTTAGTAGCTAGTAAACAGTCATCAACATACACAAGTAGATAAAAAGGATTCATGTTATTTTCTATAATGTATAAACAGTGATCTGTTTCTGAACGACTAAATCCAATTGAAGTAATATAATTATTGAATCTCTTGTTCCATTGATAAGAAGCTAGCTTAAGACTATATAAAGGTTTTCTTAATTTACAAACTAGATCACCTGGTTTGTTCATCAAGATTTCGTTGTAGAAATGTCGATTTAACATCCATTTGATGTATCAATAAATCATTTTGGTTCACAATAGCAAGCAAAGCACGTAATGTAGTGAGTTTAGCAACAGGGGAGTAAGTTTCTTTGTAGTCAAGACCATACTTTTGTAAAAATCCCTTAGCCACTAAACGAGCTTTGTATTTTACTAAATTATTGTAAGCATCATGTTTGATTTTAAAAACCCATTTCGTTGAGATTAAGTTTTTATTTTTAGGCAGACCTGTCAAAATTTCCCAAGTTTCATTTCTCTCCAAAGCTTCCATTTCTTCATTTATTGCTTTCTCCCAATTTTCTCTGTCTGAACTGTTGCTTACTTCATCTAATGTTTGTAGAGTATTTTCAACGAAAGTTTCAGCAGATCAAATCATAATGTTTATGCTATACAGGTTTTTGTTTTACTCGATCACTCTTCCTTATTTCTGCTTCTTCTCCTAATGTTTCCTGTTCAACTGTCTGAAATTCATTATCTCTTAGTTGTTGATCAGCTTCAATGTCGTTCTTTTCTGTTTGTACTAAATCAATGTCAGTTATATCAGAGAGATTTTGTTCTAAAACGTTAACATCTCGTGAAATTATTACTTTTCTTTTGAAGGGATCCCATAGTCTGTAACTGTGAATTGTGTATCCAATCATAAAATAACGAAAGGCTTTAGCATCAATTTTATTTCTAAGCTCTTTTGGAATATGATAGAAAGCACGACATCCAAAAATTTTTAATTTATCAATAATACGTTTATGCGTTGTCACGAGTAGACGTCTTTTCTTGTCGCTCCGTAATCTTAATACTAGTTATTTATTATATAAGGTTTTATTAGGTATATAAAACACGTAAGAAAAGTTTAGACACGAGACCGTAGGTCGAGTGTTTAATTTTTCTTAAGAGTTTTATATACTAATAAAACACAAATATAATACAAAATTTTATCCACAACCCATAAATATACACCGAATAAGATGGGACATGACGTTTGACGTTGATTTTGCTAGTTCTCTCAAAATATGGTAGGTCATGAAATGGTTGTTAAGTGATTGTTTGCAGTTGTTTGTTTATTGTGTCTTTATTGTTTATTGAATGGTGTCAAATTTGTGAAAAAATATCTGTGGAAAATGGAAGATAATGAGAATATTCCAGCAGAAATTATTGCAGAAGCTCAAGAAACGACATTGAATTTGTTGCCAGTGAAATCTAGGGATGCCTACGAAAAAGTATTGGCGGAGTTCAACGACTGGAGAGAAAAAAGAGGTGTAATAGCAATAACAGAGGATGTTCTGCTGGCATATTTTTTAAATATTAAAAAGAAGTTTGCGGCTTCATCTATGTGGACAAAGTATTCAATGTTAAAGGCAACTTTAAAAACACATAAAAATATTGATATTTCAAGATATGGCAAGCTGATTGCTTATTTGAAAAGCGCATCTAAAACATACAAACCCAAAAAAGCAAAGATTCTCGAAAGAGAACACATCGAGCAATTTTTGAAGGAGGCACCCGATGAGGAATATTTGATGATGAAGGTAATAATCTAATAGTTGCTTTTTTTCGTGTAGGTATTAATTTTGAATTTTTGTAGGTTGCATTGATAATAGGCGTTGCTGGTGCTTGTCGGTGTAACGAATTGACAAATCTAAACATTGAGGATGTTCAAGACAAAGGATCATATCTGTATATTCTTATACCAGATACAAAAACCAATATTTCACGGAGTTTCACAGTTATGGAAGAAGGATTTTCAGTTAATGCTCTTGACATCTGTAGAAAGTACATGCATTTACGCCCTAAATGTTATATTTCCAACGGTAGATTCTTTTTACGATATTTAAATGAAAAATGCACGATGCAAGCTGTCGGAATTAATACACTGTCGAGAATACCTTCCAAAATTGCTACATTCTTGAAACTAAAAGATGCGGAGACCTACACTGGTCACAGTATGAGGCGTTCTTCGGCAACTTTATTGGTTAATGCGGGTAGTGATATTACGACCATCAAACGCCACGGTGGATGGAAGTCATCAACCGTCGCCGAAGGCTATATTGAAGAATCCGTTACAAATAAAATAGAAATAGCAAAGAGGATCCAAAGGGACGCTTCTAAAATAGAAAACCCCTCAGTTGTTATTAATCCGTCATCAAATACGTTTTGCGTGAATGTAGCTAATCCACAAAATGTTACAAATGAAAACAAGTTGGAATGCGATGAAGTTAACAAGGTTATGACGTTTAATATTAATGTTAATGTAAATTTTAATAAATGATTTAATAAAATTATTTCTAATTTTTCTCTAGTGCCTTGTTAATTATAAAACACTAGTGTTTTATGAAATATAAAACACTAGTGTTTTATAAGCCCCATAATTCAACTAAAATCAGTGTAATTATACCTCTATAATATGTAGGTTGTGGATAAAAGTATTAAATTGATTTAGTGCATATTATTTTAAAAGTGCTATTTTTCACCATGAGTACAAGAAGTGTTAACACCATCGTGAGAGATACCGTTGCTGCTATCCTTTCCGATGAAAATTTCATCGAAAAACTAGCAAACAAAGTTTGGCTGGAAATTAGTAAAAAACTTGAAGAGCAGGAACTCCATTACGAAAAAATTATAACTGACTTGTCAGTTGAAAATAAGGTTCTTGAAGATCGCCTAGACCACCTCGAACAATATTCCCGCAGGAACTGCGTTCGTATCTTCGGTATTCCAGAGACTGTTGGTGAAAATGTTGAAGTTTTAGTTCGTGAAGTGTTCAATGTTAATCTTAAACTAAATGTGAACTCCACTGATATTGATAGATGTCATCGCACGGGTAAGAAAACCATGAACACTACAAACATTACTCCTAAGACTAAACCACGTCCGATCATCGTTAAATTCACAAACTGTAAAGTGCGTAGTGCAGTTGTGAAAAACCGCAAAAGCTTAAAAGGCACCAAAATCATTATTAAAGAAGATCTAACGAAATCCAGACTCGATCTATATAACAATGCAGTTAACAAATACGGTTTTAAAAATGTGTGGACAATTGATGGTAACATTTATTCTAAAATCAGTGGCGTAGTTAAAAAAGTTTCACGCCTAGAATTTGTATTAGATCAATAATATTATTTTTTTCGTGTTTACAAAACGGAGCGTCAGTAATGACCTTTATCGTTTATAATTAATATATATTTAAAACTCTTTCTTTGATTTTTTTTGCATTTTACTTAACTTTTTTTCATCATTTACATATACTAAGTATTCTACGGCTGTGTTTTCTATCTCTTTTTGTCGGTTTATTAATCGAGTTGTTACTTATTGTTTATTAGTTAGTCTGGTCATTGAACTCTAAATTCTGTATTTACTTAATTCACAAATTTCTCAAGGTTTCTTTCTACACTGTTAAAAATTACCACAGTTTATTCATTTAATATTTATTTCTTTACTGATTGTTACTTACTATGCACATTTACTACCAAAATGTTAGAGGGCTGAATACCAAAACTAATGACTTCTACAATAATTGTTTTAATTCGGAATATGATTTAGTATGTCTTTCTGAAGCATGGCTAAATGACAGTGTACTTAATGCAGAATTATTTAAAGATACGTATGATGTTTACCGTATGGACAGAGACGTATCCAGGAGTACAAAAATAAGAGGCGTCGGTGTCCTATGTGCAGTAAATAATAAATATAAATCAGAACGTGTTGATATTATGTTTCATCCTAACTGTCTCTCTGATATTGTTTGTGTAAAAATTCTTTCTTCATCTAATACTCATATTTATGTATTTGTTATTTACTGTCCTCCATCACTGTCATCTGAACAATTTAACTATATGATTGAATGCCTGGAATCTGTCTTGTCAACTATCGATACAGAATTTTTAATAATCGGTGATGCAAATATCACACACCTTGTTGATTATATAACTTGTGGGCGTACAGATAATTTTGTTACTTCCTTTCTAAATTTATGTGCCTTCTCAAATGCTAGAAACTACAATACTATTACCAATTCCAATAACAGAATTCTTGATATTGTTGTCTCAAATAAATATTGCACAGTCCTTCAAAACCTTGATCCCTTCGTTGACGAAGATTCACACCATCCTACTCTATCAATTACTTCTTCCTTCCAGCCCCATTATTCATACCCTTCCGCCACATTTAATCATTCTCTAAATAATTATAATTTTCGGTTATGCAACTTCAATCTTTTGTATCTTTCTCTCTCTAATGTCGACTGGACACCGCTGTATTCTTATGAAAATGTAGACACAGCATTTTCTAAATTCTATGAAGTACTATATGATATTTTCAATAAATGTGTTCCTATTACTACACGTAAACACTCTAAATATCCACCGTGGTTCACTCCTCAAATAATCAAAAATATCAAGTTAAAATCTGAACTACGCAAACTATACCAGATTCATAAACATAATCAGTACTTGATAGAATTTAAAAAAATACGTGCTCAGGTTAAAAAGGACATTAAAATTGAACATTCAAAATATCTAGCTTACATAGAAAATTCCATTTCAACTGATCCCACTAAACTGTGGTCATATATTAACAATAAAAAAAATACTACACGTATTCCACTAAAATTTTTATTTAATTTGGCAATAAAAATAAATAAATTTCCAACTTGTTTGAAAAAATCATTCATTACGCCCATTTTTAAATCAGGAGATAAAGCGGATATTTCTAATTACCGACCTATTGCCATCTTATCTAACATCTCAAAATTTTTTGAATCTATTGTAACGTTTTATTTATTTAGGTGAAGTGTAAAATTGATTAAAAACACTAATATTTATAAAACTAAGTTTAATTAAAGAAATATGGATTATAAAGAATAATAAGAAAAATAACTAACACTAAGAATTAACAAATATAAACACTAAGAACTAATTATTATTACTAAAGACTTAAACACTAAGATAATTTATTTAAACAATTAAAACTGCGTAATATTTATTTCAACACTATTTATATCACCGTCTATTTATTTATATCACCATCTGTACACTACACGTATTAACACAAGACTGTCCTCGCGACCTTTTGCTTGGGGTATTTATATTAAAACAGTTCAATCTAGAATATTCCACGATTCTGTGAATCAGAACAATGGGGAGCGGACGGACGTGTTTTAACCTGTTCGCTAGCGGCCGCAGCCCGCGCCGCCGCCCGCGCCCCGACCCTGGGTTCGCTACATTGCCCCCTCCTTAAGACTGTTTCGTCCCGGAACAGTTCGTTATGACGAAATCTGCATGCATCACCCTTGGTGCATCTGGAAGTCTTGAAGAAGTAACAGTCGACGGTCCGTTTGAGCTCTTCTTGACCGGTAGAGTTGAAACTGCAGACTAGAATTTCCACGCGGCGTAACCTTGTGATCGCTACATTGCCCCCTCCTTAAGACTGCTTCGTCTCAGAACATTTCGTTATGACAAAATCTGCATGCATCACCCTTGGTGCATTTGGGGGTCTTGAAGAAGTTACAGTCGACTGGCCGTTGGAGCAAAGTAGAATTTCCACTCCGGTAAAGCGGAAGATTGTCTCTAACATGCTTCTAACAATCCTCCAATCTAAACCATCTAGCCCACAGCCTATCTTCGGTACTGCCAGTTTCATGATGTCGTTTTCCAACAGATGGTCCTTCATGTCGCACAGCGAGTCCCATAAATTGCGGTATGACGGCTTCTGATATGAGTATTGTTTCGTAACCAGGTAGTAAAGGTATCGCTTGTTTTCTACGTTATCATCCTTCAGTTGTAGCGTTTTTCCAACAGTTGGACGTTGGTTGGCCAGTTCTTGTACTCGTCCAAATTTTCTTTTAAAGACTGAAGCGATGCCGCGGGACATTTTAATGTCTTTCGCTACACAGTGAGCGAGGGAATATTCTGGGGACACGGTGAACAAATCTCGTTGTTCTTCTCGTGTCACGCCATACCGAGCCTTATGACCAGTAGAATGACTTTCCATGAAGTCTTCAAATGTAGGTTCCTCAGCTACAACCCGGCGTACCGTCACTCCACGATGATCGTCAAAATTATCACCAGCGAAAGGGGCTAACCGATTGAAGTGGACTACTCTCGGCTTTCCATTAGGTGTTTTCCTAATTCTGTAGACCACATCATTTATTCTTTTTACGATCACGTAGGGACCTTCCCAATTCTTTTGCAGCTTCGGTGATAAGCCACGACGTCTTTGTGGATTGTAAAGCCACACCAAATTCCCAGGTTGATAACCACCTTTTTCAGCCTTGACATCGTACTGGTCCTTCATCCGATCGCTGGCACCTTGAATATTTGTACGGACTTGTTCGTGGATGTCATTCATTCTTCTCCGTAAGTCCGTTACATAGTCCTCCCCGGCTAGATCTTCACCGGGTTTACTGCCAAATACCAGGTCACATGGTAAGCGCAACTCCCGCCCGAATAAGATGTTTGCTGGCGTCTGCCCTGTTGTCTCATGCACGGATGAACGGTAAGCCAACAAGAACAGAAGAAGATGTCGGTCCCAGTCTCGTTGATGGTTAGAGACTACCTTTGACAAATACCGATTTATTGTTCTATTCATCCGTTCAACCATGCCATCAGACTGCGGGTGTAATGCAGTAGTTCTGGTTTTCTTTATTCCTAATATCTTACAGATATTTTGGAACAGAGCAGACTCGAAATTCCTTCCTTGGTCGGAATGTATCTCTCGCGGTACTCCGAATCGGCAGATGCATTCTTTTACCAAGACTTCAGCGACCATTACGGCTTCCTGGTTGGGTAATGGATAGGCTTCGACCCACTTAGTAAAGTAGTCCATTACTACTACTATGTATTTATTTTCATCAACAGTTTCGGGGAATGGTCCGGCCACGTCAATCGCAATGCGTTCAAAGGGACTTCCAACGTTATATTGGCGCATAGGAGCTCTTTTTTTTCTATGTGGCCCGTTACTTCCCGCGCAGATCACACATTTCTTGCACCACTCTTTAACATCCTCCTTGCAATTTACCCAGTAAAATCGTAGGCGTAGCCTTTCGAGGGTTCTATTCACTCCAAAATGTCCTCCACCAGATCCGTCATGGATCTCTTCCAATACTTCCGGTACTCTGTTCCTAGGAATTATCAACTGGGTTCTACTCTCAGTACCATCTGTATTTTCTACGACACGTTTCAGGAGGCCCTCTTCAACCACAATAGAATCCCACTGCGCCCAGTACGATTTTACACTTTGTGAGTGTCGTGCAACGTCTTCCCAGACTGGCCTGCCATCGCCATGCTTCCAATCAAGTATGATCTTTAAGTCCGGATCATTCTCTTGGTCCCTCCGTAATTCTTCAGGTTGCCATCTCCCGTCCACTACCGTTGTCCTTTTGACGGTGGCAAGTTTCGCTTCCAAATGACAAGAGTGCTTGCACTCTTCTTCACGGGTCTTCTCTCTCGCCAGGCTTACACCGTGAACTACTTTCTTCACTCCTACTTCTTTAACAGCAAGAGGAGCTGTTGCTACTTTTTCACCCGTTTTATTTTTAAACTTCTTTTCAGTGTTTGCTGCAGTATTCTGTTTTTGCAGTTTCCCGCACAGTCTTTGCGGGTGGCCTAGCTCTCCACATTTCCAGCAATGAAGTATCTTTCTTTCAGCATGAATTTCAGATACAACTCGCTTTATCTTGTCTTCAATTCCCTCAGCATCGATATCTTGCACTTGTGATAGGTTACGTGATGCTTGTTTAGCTGCTTCATACTCTAAGGCGTTTGACAGTGCATCAATTACAGTTTTCGGTCGAGTTAATAGTAGTGCTTGCTGAGTTTCATTATCTTGGACTCCATAAATAAAGGCTTGTGTGGCTAGGCATTCCAAAACGCTGTCAGGAGCTGTAGGGTGTGCCAGACGAACTAAACGAGCTATATCAGCTTCGAATTCTTGAAGGTTTTCTTTAGATATCGGTTCCTCAGTTGTGTCTGGTACACTTGCTCCAGATGCGCATTGCCATATCGCATATCCAATCTCTTAACAAGTTGTTCGTAATCTTCTTGTTCATCTTCTTTTAGCGTTTGTAGAATATCGATGGCTTCTCCACGCAGCGAAACTGTCAACGCTGTAGCTTTTTCTTTGGAAGTTCAGCCATTCGCTTTGGCAGCAGCTTCAAACTGTTTTACATAATTCGGCCACGAAGTCTTGCCGTCAAATTCTGGTGTTTTTATATGCAGTTTTGAATAATGTTCCGCTTTTACTGTTTTGTTTACTTGAATAATATCTGCCACATCAGAATTTGAAACCGCTGGCGTAATTTTAGAGAAATTTTGTTGCAACTCTTCAACTTTTTTCTCGTAAGTTTCTATTCTCTCTTCTAATATTCTAGAACTTTCTTTCAATTGTTCGTTTAATTTTTCTTCCAAACTTCTAGAATTTTCCATTAGTTTCTCTTCCCATATTCTAGAATTTTCTGTTAATTTCTCTTCTAAAGTTCTAGAATTTTCTGTTAATTTTTCTTCCAATTTTTGTTCTAAAGTAATAGAAGTTTCATCTAGTTTTCTAGAATTTTCCTCTAATTTTTGTTCTAATATTCTAGATTTTTCTATTAGTTCTTCTTTCAATACTTTAGAACTTTCTTTCATTTGTTCTAAAGTTGTACCGAAATCATCAATTTTGAATAAAAAGTCATTAGGATTTTCACCAGCTTCTGTAAGAGCTTGCCGTAGACGATGTTGTAGAACAGTCTTGGTTCCCGATGTCTCCAACTCTCGTTCTTCCAGCTCCCTCTTGAGATCGGCCACTTTTAATTCATTTAATTTTACTTGTTTAGTAGCCATTTTATTTATTTTTATTTACACTTCACAGTTTTTAACAACCCTCACACCTGACACCAATTGTAACGTTTTATTTATTTAGGTGAAGTGTAAAATTGATTAAAAACACTAATATTTATAAAACTAAGTTTAATTAAAGAAATATGGATTATAAAGAATAATAAGAAAAATAACTAACACTAAGAATTAACAAATATAAACACTAAGAACTAATTATTATTACTAAAGACTTAAACACTAAGATAATTTATTTAAACAATTAAAACTGCGCAATATTTATTTCAACACTATTTATATCACCGTCTATTTATTTATATCACCATCTGTACACTACACGTATTAACACAAGACTGTCCTCGCGATCTTTTGCTTGGGGTATTTATATTAAAACAGTTCAATCTAGAATATTCCACGATTCTGTGAATCAGAACAATGGGGAGCGGACGGACGTGTTTTAACCTGTTCGCTAGCGGCCGCAGCCCGCGCCGCCGCCCGCGCCCCGACCCTGTGTTCGCTACACTATCATATACAAACACATATACAATTCTGTACAAAAATCTATCTCCATCTTTCAACATGGATTTGTCAATAGTCGGTCAACTACCACGAATTTAATGAATTTTACAGAAAAAGCACTGAACCTTCTACATGACAACAATCAGGTGGATGTCATTTATACAGATTTTGCGAAGACCTTTGATCGTATTAACCATAGCATTCTTCTTCATAAACTAGATGTGAATTTTCAATTTTCGAATGACCTTCTTGCATTCCTTAAATCCTATTTAACTAATCGCTCATTATGTGTTAAATATAACAATTTTATTTCTAAATCCTACGTCCCCACCTCCGGAGTTCCACAAGGCTCTAATTTAGGTCCTCTCCTATTCATTCTGTTCATTAATGACATTGTCAATTTTGTCAAATATTCCGAAGTTGTGTTATACGCTGATGATGTTAAAATCTTCCGAAAAATTAATTCAATAAATAATTGCATTCTTCTACAATCTGATATAAAAAAATTTATTAACATGGTGTCGGTCATCCAAACTATTCTTTAATTTCAGTAAGTGTAAAATAATGAGTTACTTCGTAAAGAAATTTGTTTATACTTCTGCATATAAAATGGAAAGCACAATGCTTGATAGAGTAATGCAGTATCACATTAACTATATTATTACTAACGCTCACAAAAATTTAGGTTTTATTATAAGAAATAGTAAATCGTTTAAAAATATATTAACTTTAAAAAATCTATATTTTGCCTTTGTTAGATCAAAACTAGAATATTGTCTGCAAGTGTGGCTTCCAATATACAACAAAAATATTTATAACATTGAATCAATTCAACGAAAATTCCTGAAATTCTCTTTTCTTCGAATACATGGACATTATCCTATAGTTTTGATTACAATTATAATGATCTTCTCAAACAATTTAATTTTGTTACTTTGTCATCCAGACGCAAGATTCAATGCACTATGTATTTGTATAAACTACTAAATGGGAATATAGATGACCAAGTCAGTCGTGCTAAAATTCCATTTAATGTGCCAAGGACTTCTTCTAGGACTAATAATCTTTTTAAATTACCATTTGTAAGAACTAATTACGAATCAAAATCCCCGATACGTCAACTATGTTCCATATTTAACAATATAATTTGTTCGGAATGTAGAGTAGAATTAGATATATTTAAAGACTCGTTAATTAAATTTAAAAAAAAACAGTCACAGCTACTTTTTCAGTATAGTTTGATTGTTATTGTATATATTCATATATTGATTATTTTCATGTTTACTTGTGACATTTATGATATTATCTTTTGTATAATCATCCTATAATTGGGATCTCCTATCCTGTTGGATTGATTTTAATAAATAAATTAGGTTTTTTCTATAGCAGATGTTAAAGTGTAATTCTATCAACTCAAAATAGTGGATAAAGTAGCTTTTTAACCGCAAGGATAGATAAAGTAACACTTTAACAGTAAGGGCAGATAAAGTACTTTAACTTTTGTTTCTTAGAAGTACATCTCCATAACAACGCAGGCTACTGACATTTTAAAATTGTTCTTAAATATTAATTTAATTTTTCTAATTCTTTTCTCTTCAAAACCTGCTATAGAAAAGAATAGAATTTTATACACGACGATAAAATTAAATTATCGACTCGCGAAAAATAATTCACTCGCGATTATATCGCTCGTGAATTAACACTTTTCGCTTGTCGATAAAATATTATTTTATCGTCTTGTATAAAAAATAACTATTCTTTCCATACCAGAGCTCAGCAGAAGTTACAAAGTTTTTGAGAGCTGATTTTGGACTTCGATTGATAAGATATGCAGCCGTCAAAATTGCTTCTCCTTCTCTTAACCCTTAACTCTCTTTACAAAATCCGTCCTCCATTCCTTCTGTATCGTCTTCTTCTACCACTCCTATTCTTTCAACTCTCCATACATAAACTTCTAATCAATTTCAAAAAATGATAGAAACACTGAAAGTTCAAACTAGTTCTTATGTGGCTGGGTATATTGTAAGAAAACTAATGCGAAGCGATTGTCAGACATGCGTTCAATTCTTTACAACTAATAAATGTACTGACAATCACGCTATTATTAAATTTAAAGATTATAGGGACGGGATTACACAAAAATTAGTTTATCCTTCGGAACATTATATAGAATCTATAAAATATTAAAGCAGAATATATATTGAAGCATTCCAAATAATTTAAATAAAACTAGCTGAAAATTTCATAAAATTAAATTGCCACCCAACCATTCTTTTGAAAGTTATAGAAATTTTAGTTCACATTATGATAAAATATTAAAAAAAAATAATGATAAGTTGGTTGAAAAAGATAAAAACACCGGATGTTATTATAGATCGTTATTTAAATTTGTTCGCTAAACGCTATTTTAAATAAATATTTATGTATTTACTAAATTAGTGGTATTAATTTAAAATTATTATATTTATTAAAATAAATAATAAAAATTGCAGAAGCTACTTAGATCTAATAAATTTATTTTTGGTTACGTAATCTGTTCACAGAGGGCCGAAAAACGTGGTAATGCAATATTATATAGGACTTTCACATCTGTATATGTAGTGGACTGTGCGGATAACAATGCAAGGCGTGAATCGCACCAAACAAGTGTAAAATCAACTGATTTACGAACTACGAAATAATGTAAGTATTCGATTTAAATAAGATTCAATTTAGCATGACATGACAATCAGGCAATAAATTAATTATCATTAAATTTATTGCCTGCATAGGTATTACAAAATTATTCAAATCATTTAAAATAAATTAATACGATTACTGCAGAAAGCGGAAGAGATGTTCTGTCAATGAATTTTGTAGAAGTGATATTCTCTTGACGAAATAAATAGATGTTTTCTAGGAGAAAAACATATAAAATGATTCTTCGGCGACATTCATGGAAGAGGTGTTCTCTTGGCGAATTTTGTAGAAGTGATGTTCTCTCGGCGAAATTTATTTATTTTTCGCGGTGTCCTTTATGGAAGAGATGATCTTTAGTCGAAATTTGTTCTCTGAGCGGGATGAAATATTCTCACAGTGCCACTTGTGGAAAAGATGTTCTGTCGGCAAATTTTGTAGACGTGATATTCTCTTAACGAAATTTGTAAAAGAGATGTTCTCTCGAAAAACTATGAAAGCTGTTCTCTCGAAATCATTCGTGAAAGAATGTTCTTTCGCCGAAATTTGTGGAAGAGATGTCTTCTCCGCGAAATTTGTAGACGAGATGTTTTCTCATTGACATTCGTGGCAGAGTTTTTCTTTGGTCGAAATATGTAGCAGGGATGTTCTCTCGAAAAAATTTATAAAATGTTCTCTCGGTGACATTCGTGGCACAGTTCTTTGGTCAAAATTTGTAGAAGAGATGTTTTCTCGACGAAATTTATAAGATGTTTTCTCGATGACATTTGTGCCAGAGTTGTACTTTGGTCAAAATTTGTAGAAGAGAGCATTACACCTAGATTCTAATTCGAAATTCTTGAAAATTCAATTGAAGATCCACATTTGTAACGGAGTTTAAAAGTGTCTGAGAATCAGAATAAATTGTTGGCACTGCGTTTCTTAATAATCGGTCTTTTGATGCGTTATAAAAAAAAATATATCAAAATGATCTTTACAAAAAAAAAAGAAAATGATTAATTTTGCGGATTTTTTTAAATCTCACAATGCGGCAAATCTTTGATTGGAAATTTGTAAAAATGTTTATTTTGTGGGCCTCTCACATTCACTCGTCTTTTATTCCCGCAGCTGGGGTATTTACAACCATGTTGATCTGCTGATCTATAAGTAATAAATATTGTAATTTATTTTTCATATTTGTAGATAAAATATTTTCAATAATATAACTTACGGTGTATGCATGTTTCTTTAATTCAATATAATTTTATTCTTATGCCCGGTTGCAGAAAGGCTAATAAAAAAAATCACTGATTAATTTGACGTTGTTACCATGGCCACTGTTGCGGCTTCAAGACGGTTGTTCCGACTAAGACTGTCACGATTCAGAAAAAATATAATTTAATATACAAACAATTGTTATAAAAAAAGTAGTAGTTTCAAAAAAACATTATAATATTTTGATATATTATGTTTAATAAATAAATAAATATTTGAGTCGTTCAAGCCGGATATTATTAATATTATTTCTATTACTTATACAGGTAATTCAGACGCTACATTGGTCCTTCGAAAGCCTTTACAAATCAGCATTTAGAAATTACTGTTCAACCATGTCAGATACAATTCGTCGTAGTGTACGAATTCAATCAAAACAAGAATTACGTAGTGAGGTTGAACAACAGCGATGTACTACAGAAAAACCTAAAACAACTTGCGAAAAAATACGACTGACAAGGTAGTAACTGCTCCTGAAGACGACCGGGCTAGCGTTATTAGTCATTAAAGTCATAAATCTCATCGATCATCGACTAATAGTTTATCTGCAGTACGTCGCCAGAAACTTGCAATTCATTTAGAATATGCCCGAAAAAAGAAAGACCTAGAAATGTAATTAAGATTGGCAGAAATAGACGAAGAAAACGATTTCAATGATAATGACGACATGTCAGTGGACGCGCAAGCTGATAAGAGAAAAAATATTGAATGGTGGATAATGGATAATAAATTACATGACAAAGTTGAACATCATCCACAATTTATTGAATCAGAATATGATAATATCAATAAAGGTATAGATTTAAATAAAATAATGACAAGACAGTCATTACCGAAAGAATTGCCAGTATTCCATGGGGATCCAACAGAGTGGCCTAACCGACGAAGAAAACCAATACAGACTCCAGAAATGTTTGAAGGGAAAAGAGAAGTAGTAAATAGTCTATTAATTCTCTCTAATAACTTGTACGTCTTAAACCCAAACTATTAAAGAAACCTTCACAAATATAAACCGGACGGAAACAAAGAAGACGACTTTTGGCGTAAAGGAAAAAACAAAAATAGGATGTTGGAACATCCGTACCATGACAGAAGCAAGCAAACTATCACAAGTCATAAACCAGATGCAGAATTACAAAATAGAAATACTTGGCTTGAGCGAAATTAGATGGAAAGATTATGGAGAATTTCGCACATCGACGGGATAAATACTACTTTACTCAGGTAAAGACGATACCCATGAGCAAGGAGTGGGTCTTCTACTAAACAAGAAAGCAAAACAGTCACTATTAGATTGGAAACCCATCTCACCAAGATTAATTACAGCAAAATTCCGGACCAACATCCGCAATATTACAGTAATACAATGCTACGCTCCAACAGAACAAGCTCCTGGCGAAGAAAAAGAAGATTTCTACAGCAAACTAGAGAATGTCTGCCAAGCTGTACAAAAGAGAGACATATTACTACTAATGGGAGATTTGAATGCAAAAATAGGCACCGACAATACGGGGGTCGAACAAATTATAGGAAAACATGGACTCGGAACAACCAATAACAACGGCGAACGTCTGAAAGACCTGTGTGGCAATTATAATTTAGTAGTTGGAGGAACGTTATTCCCCCATAAAAGATGTCACAAAGTTACATGGGTCTCCCCAGACCACAACACAGAAAACCAGATAGACCATATTTGCATATCAAAGAAATGGAGATATCGCTACGAGACGTCAGAAACAAAAGAGGGGCAGATGTAGGCAGCGACCACCATCTTATGCTGGCCGAAATACGGCTGAAGATCGCCTCACCTTCAACTAAGTCAAACCTAACTAATAAGAAATTCGACTTGGAAAAACTGGAACTCCCCATACATAGAAAAAAATTTGAAATCGAACTAAAAAACCGTTTTGAAGCCCTCAAAGGAGCACTGGAAGAGACTGAAGAAATAAACGAGAAATGGAGCATGGTTAAATCGTCTTTTCTAAAATCAGGTGAAGATACACTAGGGTATCAAACGAAAAAAGAAATGAATGGATATCTTATTACACATGGAATCTAATAGGAAAAAGGGCAGAAACCAAATAGAAAATCAACCAAGCCAAGACCCGTAATCAAAAAGCCATTAGCTTAAACCACTATAAGGCACTAAACAAGTTAATCAAAAAAAGTGCTAGGGAAGATAAAAGAAAATGGATTGATAATATAGCCGAGAAATCAGAAGAAGCTGCCAAGAAAGGCAACGTCAGAGAACTGTACAAACTAACTAAAACCATCTCTAGAAAACCCTTGAATATTGAAAAGCCGATAAGGAACAAAGAAGGGGTCTTGCTAGCATCCACGCAAGATCAATTAAATAGGTGGGAAGAACACTACACAGAGCTACTCAAAAGCAAACCCAATGAAGAAAGAATGGACGAAATTGAACCTGAAGAAGAAGTGGCAGAAGATCTAGAAGGTTACGAGGACGAAGAAAACGACGTTAATTCACCTAGTAAGGAAGAAATAATGTTAGTAATAAAACATATGAAATCTAGGAAAGCACCCGGGAGCGATAACATCCCTATAGACCTGTTGAAAGTCGACCCAGAAACAAGTGCAAACTTACTACTTCCTCTTATTAAAACTATATGGCAAAAAGAGGAAATACCTAATGACTGGAAAACAGGCCTATTAGTCAAAGTTCCAAAAAAGGGTGACCTCAGCCAATGCAACAACTGGAGAGGGATCACCTTGCTTAGTAGCTGCAGCAAAGTACTTTCAAAACTACTACTAGATAGAATCAAGGCAAGGATAGAAAATAAATTAAGCAGAGAACAAGCGGGGTTTAGAGAAGGAAGATCTTGTACAGAACACATACATACACTCAGAATAATTATTGAACAAATGATGGAGTACCAAGAGACGCTCTACTTAACGTTTATAGACTATGAGAAAGACTTTGATAATTTAGATCAAAAAAGCATCTGGACAACAATAAAAAATTATGGGATACCTAACAAGATTATAAATTTAACCATGAGTGCATATAAATAATACACATATACATGCAGGCAAACTTAGCAACAAGATCCCCGTACACAAGGGAGTCAAACAAGGCTGCCTCCTATCCCCACTACTGTTTATTATGGTCTTGGACCATATAATGAAAAAAGTTACTGGAAGTAAGCAAAGAGGCATTAATTGGACCTTTAACAGTAGATTGGAGTACCTCGCTTTTGCAGACGACATATGTTTTATGTCGCAAAGTCTAAAAGATATGAAAGACAAACTAGAGGAGCTGCAGATAGAATCCTCTAAAGTAGGCTTGAAAATTAACTCCAAAAAGACTAAAGAAATGAGACTAAGAAACAGAGTCAACACCCCCTTAAACGTAAACCAGGAAGCAATAGAGGTAGTAAATAATTTTTGCTACTTGGGGAGTATTTTAACCGAGGATGGAGGAGCTTCGGCCGACGTAAACTCCAGAATTAATAAAGCTAGAGGAATCTATGCACAAATGTAAAATGTATGGAATTCAAGAAAGATAAATACACCTAGTAAGCTCAGACTATTCAACAGCAATGTTATGTCCGTGCTACTGTACAGCTGTGAGGCATGGAAAGTCACTAAAGAAGTAAACAGCAAAATCAAAACCTTTATTAATCGATGCCTGAGAAGAATTCAAAGTACATAAGAAACAAATTAATTAACTATAAGTAATTATAATTGTATATACGAGGTGTGTTCAAAAAATATCGCGAATTTTGAATTTTCGCGGGTTACGTATATTCGAATTTCGATCTTTTTGTGGCTTTATGTTGGTACTCATGTCTCTCACTTATGTCGACAAGCTCGGCCATTTTGAATGTTCACTTAATTGTTGACAGCTGCTTTGCTTGCACGTGTTTTGGATCGTCTTCGATTTTTACCTATTCAAAAAAATGGAACAAAGAACCTGTATCAAATTTTGTGTGAAAAACGAAATTAAGTGCGCGGATGCATTCCGAATGTTGACTGTGGCATACGGAGAAGCTACCTTGGACCAAAGCAACGTTTATCGGTGGTACAAAATGTTCTCAGAAGGCCGAGAAGATGTGAACGACGAAAAGCGTGCCGGACGCCCGAGCACTTCAACAACAGACGAAAAAATTAATCAAGTTGAGAAAATGATATTGGTCAATCGTCGAATCACCGTTAGAGAAGTTGCTGAGGACCTAAACATATCGATTGGCTCGTGCCATTCGATTTTTATCAATGATTTGGGCATGAGACGGGTCGCCGCGAAATTTGTACCAAAATTGCTCAATTGCGACCAAAAACAGCATCGCATGAACATTGCTAATGAGATGTTGGACTCTGTCCGCGACGACCCAAATTTGCTCCAGAGGGTCATAACTGGTGACGAATCGTGGGTTTATGGTTATGACGTGGAAACTAAAGCTCAATCATCTCAATGGAAGCTGCCGCACGAACCAAGACCGAAAAAAGCGCGCCAAGTTCGGTCGAATGTGAAAGTTTTGCTGACAGTTTTCTTCGATTGCAGGGGCGTGGTGCATCATGAGTTCTTGCCACAGGGTAGAACGGTCAATAAGGAATATTACCTGCAAGTTATGCGCAATTTGCGCGAAGCAATCCGCCAGAAACGCCCGGATTTGTGGAAGAACAAAAATTGGCTTTTGCACCACGATAACGCCCCTGCTCACACATCGTTGCTTGTGCGTGACTTTTTAGCCAAAAACAACACACTAATGATGCCGCAGCCACCGTATTCCCCAGATCTGGCCCCCTGTGACTTTTTATCGTTCCCTAAACTGAAGAGGCCCATGAAAGGACGACGTTACGCTACGCTTGACGAGATAAAGACGGCATCGAAGGAGGAGCTGAACAAGATAAAAAAAAATGATTTTTTGAAGTGCTTTGAAGATTGGAAAAACCGTTGGCACAAGTGTATAATATCTCATGGGGATTACTTTGAAGGGGACAAAATAGATATTTATGAATAAATAAATAATTTTTGAAAAAACACAAAATTCGTGATATTTTTTGAACACACCTCGTATATAAAAAAAGACGATATATGAACAAACAAAATTAAGAACATGTACATACTGAATACAAACAAAAAACTAAATACCTTTTGATTGACAAATCATTTATTACATCCTCAAAGTCAGTTTCTTTAAATACATCTTTCTCTATTGATAAAATGCTTAAATTACTCATTCTGTTTTGTGACATAGTAAATCTTAAATAATTTTTGATTATTTTTAATTTGCTAAAGCTTCTTTCTCCTGAAGCTACAGTTACTGGCAGAGTGGGCATTATTCGTAATGCAATAGTAACATTGAACCCGCAAAGGGCCCATTTTACTTTCTAGTATTTCCAATTGGTGCAAAGAATTTCAATTTTTAAATATTAATTTTGCTTGGCTTTGTAAGCATTCTAATTCGGCAGATAATTGTACGGCGTTTACGTCATTGTAAATAATACAAATGTCTCTGGCAGCTTTGTTTAATTCTGTTAATGTCATACAAGCTAAATTTTTTCCATTTAAAAAATCAAAAGTTGCAGATAATGATACAAAATTTTCAAATCGATCGTTTAATTGTGTAATGATTATATCAAAACTCCATAAAATAAGTATTTAAGTTCCTCGTCACTGGAAAACAAAATACCTTAATCTGATTCTCTAGACAAAAGTTTTTTCTTTTTTAAACGTTTTGTTTTTGGTGATGTGTCTATTAGAAGTTGTTCGCACTTTTCTTTACATTCTAAGGCAATTGTTTGAAATTGATCATTTCTAAAATTTTAAAAATAAATTACAAGACCATTTAAGAGTTTAGAGGAACGGAAAATATCTTGGGTTTTATGTTGGAACTGGTAAAATTTTTTCCCACATAATTAACATAAAAATAAAATTATATGTTTTTTTAATCATATTTTTTGCTGTAGAAACGCCATTTCTAAATGAAGGATCTTTCGAAATTTGTAATAACTTCAATAACTTGAGATTTTAAAGCACTTACTGACTGTTATTTAGAGCACCATTTTGTGTCACTATGGCCTTTAAGTGTTGTATTCAATAAAGCTGTAATTTTTTCCCATTTACGAGTGGAAAACTCAAAAAAATTAAATAACTTTTGTATTATTCCAAAAAATGTAATCATCTCAACATTTCTACTTGCTGCATAAACTCCTACTAAATTAAGAGAGTGCGCCGCGCAAGAAACGAATTTGGCAAGGTTATTAATTCACAATATATGCGCTTGCATCCCATTGTATATTTGCTCCATTAACGTAACCTTGCTGTTCCGAGAACTGAATGTATTAAAATACTACCCATACAAAAACACATTAAGGTTCGAAGTTCATTAAAAAAACCGATGTAAAATAACTGAATTTATCCACATTAATAGAAAAACACACAAATAACAAAATATTATTTTCTACTGACTTTTCTGTCAGCAACCGTATCTATTAAAATAAAACATAAACTGAAAAACTGAACTACTAGATATCAGATTCTAGAAATCATGTACAATTAGATACAAAAGTTTGTCATAAAAGTCAAGATTAAAATTCTTTTGCGTCAATATCCCAACACTTACCCTCTTATATTTTTGAAATCTAAATCATCACTTTTTAATTTGTCTAAAACTTCATTTGCAAGTCCTTCTCCGGTTTTACATCTTGAGACTATAAAATCTACAAATCTCTCTTCAGTATGAACTTTTCCATTTTCAATTTTCACAAATCGGATAATTTGACATAATTGTTCCTTATGAGATATGTCAGGAGTACCGTCAATAATAATACTAAAATATTTTGCAGATTTTATGTCATTTAAAATTTTGTTTCTAACTTTAGATGGCAATAAGTTTATAAACTGATTTTGCATTTTTAGACTTTAATATGACACTTGTCTTTGTTCTATCATGTAAGACGGTTTTTAATAGAGGATCATAGGTACTAACAAGCTCTATTAAATTGAGAAAAAATCCTTTATTTGAATCTTTGTCAATTAAACTTTTATGGGTTCCTCAAAAAGCTAAATTATTTTTGGCACAAAAGAAAACACAATTTAAGATAATTTTAAGAATATGACGCCACTTAGTTACTTCATCTAAAAGTTGTTTTTGTATAGCTTTATCAATAAGATTGTCTCCAGTCTTAAGGTTTTTTTCTAGAATTTTCCAACTTGAATAACTATTTATATGTTCTAATGACTGTACATGACTAGGTATCCTAGGATTTAGTACTTTCCATTTAGAAAAACCAAATTCCTTGTTACTTAATAGAGAATTTGAATTTTTAGCATGGGAAACAAAACAAAGAATTTCTAGCTTCAGAGTAAAATAACCATTTTCTATATTGTTTCTCAGCGTTAGGTAATGTTTTATACATCCAGGCTTTATTAAAACTGCGACTATTAGTTTCTGGATATACTTCCATGTTTCTATGTTCTGAACCGTGTAATATATGTAAAGTTCTAATCTTATCTGAAGATAATTCCCAACGACAATGGATCATTAAAATCAATACAATCTATCTTATTCTCTTCCCAATTTGAGGAATTTTTTTTTTGAATGTCTTCAACTACAATTTTTATATTATCTATATTGTTAACTTGATATTCATCCGTATTTATTTCATATTCTTCATTAGCGTTATCGATATTAGAGTCTAGTAATTTTTTTTCATTCATTTCATTTTCAGAAATATGCTCATCTAGATTTACATTATCTTCAATTTCTTCTCTTTCTACACTTTGTACAATCCATTTTTTCATTGCACTTGATTGTTTTTTTTTGTACTTCAAATTTTTTTTCTTTTTGTTTCTTATATCCCCAGCCAGATTTTTTTTAGAAGGCATATTATTTATTAATTTCAATATTTAATAAATATATTAGTTATAAATTTTATACTGCGTAAATGTTGTAATCTCAGCTCACTGTCTCTAGGCGCTACACCCTGTTGTATGAACATCGCAGGCGCCCGGCTAGTTGCAACGGGCTCGCTCTCGCTTTGATTCGACACGGCGGTGCGTTAGTACTACTAAATACCACAGATCAAACACATTAAAATAAAAATTAATTTTATTTGTATTAAACTAAATCATCTTTCCAATGTTTCAATTCTTCTTGCTGTATTTTCTACACTTTATATTTATATAATTTCAATTGCGCTCTCAAATCTGCCTTTAATATTTTCTGCGCTTTCGCGCCTTCAACAAAACGGCGCCTATGGCAGAGGCTACATTGGCCATACCCTAGTTACGGCACTAAAAATAGATATCAATTCGTCAAAATTCCAGTCAAAAAATGTGTTTTTTACTAATAAACTTCAAAATTACTCTTTTTGCTGTTGTTGTCAACTCGGAAAACATCATTTAATTAAATGCCAAAAATTTCTATCACTAACCGTTGCCGAACGTTGGAAATTTGTATCTGAAAAACATATTTGTTTCTCATGTTTACTAACTAAACATGGAGTTATGAACTGTCAAAATAAAGAATTCTGCAAGATAAATGGGTGCAAGCGACCACATCATAATCTTTTCAGACGACCACCTACGAAAGTAGCAATAACAACACTGTAAATAACAACGGAAAGTGCAACTTAACACACTAGTGCTGTTATGACTATAACATACTAGTGCTGTTATGACTTTTAGTTCCGTTAAATAACTTGAGATGGCATTTCGACAAAAAAATAAATAAAATATTTGTTAATTTACTATAACCGTCAAGTTGAATATTAATAATTATTATATTTGTTAATATTTTTGTATTATTTAGTATTATTTATTTAACGCAGTTTTAGATTACGCGCGTTTAACGAATTGAGTTGCGCTGAACGCTGAACGCCACTGGTTGAACCTAACCTCAAATGTCAGCCGGCAGCCGTTTTGTGTTTAACAGTGAAAAAAGAAATTTTGTGTTCGAATATTACATTTAATCATTTTTTTAACGTCAAACATGGACGCAAGTGACGAAGATATCATTGATTGTACACCGCCTACAATTTTACAGGCTGCAAGAGAAACAACATTAAATGTTTTGCCGCCTAAATCTAAAGAACGCTATGAATTGACTTACAACCAGTTTATGGCTTGGCGTAAAGAAAATAAAATAGATAAATCATTCTCGGAACATGTTTTATTAGCTTATGTAAGTGAACAATCTAAAAAACTGTCTCCAAGCTCTCTGTGGACAATATATTCTATGCTGAATATTATATTGGTGTTAACACTTTTTTTATGAATTTTTTTGTGGTCGTCTGAAAAATAGTGTACATAACTCGCTCGAAAGTGTCTAACTTGCTCGTGTATTAAATCACTCGGCGCTATGCGCCTCGTTCTTCAATGTCTACACTCGCAAGTTATTTACCACTTTCCACGCTCGTTATGTAATATACTATTTGCATTCTGAAATTAAGAATGTCAAGAAAACAGAAACGTCAAAAGATAAAAATGGCATAGAAACTAATTGTCACATGTCACCATTATCAAGTGACATATTATTGAAAATTATATCTGTCAAACTGTCAAGCAATGCAAGTACAATTGACACATTTGCTCTATTAGATGATGCATCAACTGTTACTTTAATTGACGACAAAGTAGCTAGGGATCTTGGACTAGACGGACTTGAGAAACCGCTGCAAATTCAATGGACAAATGATGAAATCAAACAAAATTTGACGTCAAAAATTGTAAATTTGACAATATGCGGGAAGAAGTTTAAATCCCTCTACAATACGGAACGTTCGAACCATTAAAAATTTATCATTGCCGACTAAAGTCATTAATATACCTTAGAAGATTTAGTCAAGAAATATCCTTGTCTTAATATACCAGATAACTCTGTTACAGCATTTTTTGGAAAACCAACAATACCAATTGGACAAGACAATTGGCCTCTTCTGATAAACCGTAAAACAATATACACTCAGCAAGACAATTCTCGGTTGGGTTATTCACGGAAACACTGGAAACTCAAAACATGTATCTTCTCATCATTCTACCTGTCACGTCTATCAAGAGAAGGACAACATAGATATCCTCCATGACATTGTTAAAGAGCAATGGAAAATTGAAAATCTTGGACTCAAGTCAATTAACAACACATCGTTATTAAAACAAGACGTACGAGCTCAAATAATTTTAGACACTACTATGAAACGAATTGGAAATAAATACGAAACTGGTTTGCTTTGGAAAGAAGATAATATTACTTTCCCGGAAAGTAAACAGAACGCGTTTCAAAAACAAACACACCGAACGAAATATGGACAAAGATCAAGAATATGCAAAAACTTTACTTTATTACAATAAAATATATGACTTAGTTTGCAAAGGTTATTTAAGAAAATTGACGACAGAAGAAACATTGATAGAAAATCCAAAAACGTGGTATTTGCCACACTTTTATAAAATCAAATGGAGTTAGTTTAAACGATAAATTACTAACTGGACCCGCCTTACTGCTAAATTTTCGAATCAAGAAAATTGCATTCGTAGCTGACATAAAAGAAATGTTCCTGCAAGTACTAGTACGTAAAGAAGATCGATGCGCACAAAGACTTCTTTGGCGGGGGATGGATCGTCATCGAAATCCAGATTTACGAAATTCAAGTTGTGTTTTTCGGATCGACTAGTGGATCTTGTCTCGCTCAAGAGGCGAAGAATAAAAATGTCTGTCATTTTAAAGAATTATATCCAGAGGCAGCTCATGCGATAATTAAACAACATTATATGGACGACTATCTTGGTGATTTTGATAGTGAAGAAGAAGCCATCAAATTAATAAAAGACGTTATAGAAGTTCACAAACAAGGCGGGTTCGTCATCTGTAATTGGATATCGAATTCCATGAAGGTTTTAAAACAAATAGACCCTACTTTGACTATTTTTGGGGAGAAAAATATGAGTAAAATGAATGACGATAGTGACATACCTACTGAAAGAATTCTAAAATCTAGTAGATTATTCTCATTATCAAGTTCACTTGAAAAAGATGGACTAGTTCGACTAAACGGAAGACTAAATAATAGGAGAATAGTAAACGAATCAACAAAGAAACCGATAATTCTGGATCCAAGATATCATTTGACGAAACTTTTGATTCAACAGTATCATGAAAATGCAAATCATTTAGGCCATGAAACAGTGATAAATGAATTAAGAAAAAAAATTGGATAATCAACGTCAGGCCAGCTGTCAAAAACATACGTTTCGAATGTCAAAAATGTAAAATTGAAAAGAGTTTGCCGAAAGTTCCTATCATGGGTCAACTACCAGAGTGTCGTATTGAACCTACTATTCGACCATTCATAAAAACCGGTGTGGATTACTTTGGACCGATTGAGGTAACAGTAAAACGTGGACATGAGAAAAGATATGGCGTCATATTCACGTGTATGGTGACAAGAGCAATACATTTCGAAATTGCAAACGATTTGACAACCAATGGGTTTATTCATACTTATCGACAATTTGGCTGTAGAAGGAGATTTCCGGAAGAAATTTATAGCGACAATGGAACAAACTTCAAAGGCGCCAACAAAGAATTAATGAAAGTATTGCAAAATCTAGATCAAAATGAAATTTTAATGAATCTTTCACTTAAGAATACAAAATGGTATTTTAATCTATCGTCAGCTCCACACATGGGCGGAACATGGGAGCGATTAATACAGATTATAAAAAAGAATATCTTACAAGTATTAAAAGAAAGATATCCTCAGGAATATGTGCTTCGTACACTATTTGCTGAGATAGATAACATAGTAAATAGTAGACCGCTTACACATGTATCTGTCGACCCAGAGGATGAAGAAGCACTGATCCCAAACCATTTTTTGATCGGACCATCTTATTCAGCATATCCTTGTGTAAAAACTGATGACAAAAATATATGTTTGCTATCAAAATGGCGAGTAGCGCAACGACTCGCAGATATATTTTGGAAACAATGGACGAATGAATATTTACCAGCCTTGTTAACACAAAAAAAATGGAGAGAATAAGAAAAACAAGTGGCTATAAATGATATTGTCTCCATAGTAGATTTGGATGGACCTAGGAACACATGGCTCATGGGTCATTTGTGTCTATCCAGGCAAGGATGGACAGGTACGGGTGGTCGACGTGAAGACAATATCAGGAATCTATCGCCGTCCTGTCATCAAAATTTGTATCCTTCCGACTAAATTAGAGTAGTTGTCCAGGAGTAACTACTCAGGGGGAGGATGTGGCGGCTACAAGACGGCTGTTCCGACTAATGGTGCAATTCTAAGCAGTTTTACTAAAAAAAATCGTAAAATCGTAAAACTGTAGTGTACGAGACAATCGTAACAAGTTATGTTACAGATTTACGATAAATGCAATTCTATATAGGTAACTGTACCAATTAACGTTATGGTTAAAGCCTTATGAGTGACGTCATTATATTACGATCGGTGTCTAACTTCATTGCTGTCAGCCAGTACGGTTGTGTGGTCGTGGCGTGTCTTGTCTGATCGTGTAGATAAGCAACATAGCCCGCCCTGTCCAATTGGATGGGTTGCCGCACAACGGCTCGGTGTGTGCTGGCCTTGCAGAGACTGTAGGCTGACAACCTGCATCACTAAAATGCAAGTAAAACATGTCACGAAACAAGTACTTCAGGTACTTGAGGCCTAATCGGCTTCACCAAAAATCTGGATCTATTTCCGGAAAACTAAGTAAGGGCTGTCACAATAGATCTTCTAGGTCGCGTTGACAAAAAGCGACAAAACGCTTAAAAAACCCTCATATACATACAATACAATACATACAACTTCATTGCTGTCAAAAATTGGATCTGACAAATTTTTTGGATTTGTCAAATTTTTTTTTGTGCGTTATACATATTAAATACAATTATAAGGTAAGTTTTCACTTCTAATTTAAGATGAAATTGTTATGAATGTATATTGAACTATTTTTAAAATAGGATTTTTATCTATTATATGATTACTTAGTAGTTAGCATTAAACATAAAAAATATTTGTAGAGCGCCTTTCAAGATGGATTGTGAAGCCCAAAAAAAGAATAAAAAAAGAAAAAGGACCATGAATACGACACGAGAGCAATATGAATTACACTTATCGACTATGGAATCTGATTACGCTCTTCGAAGTGGAATTATAAACCCAACATTAGGTGACAATTATCTATCTGAAAAATGGGAGGAACTAACAAATAAGTTAAATGCCATTGGAAATGGTCCAAAATTAACGCCTGATGAATGGAAGAAGGTTAAATTTATGTTTGTTTTTGTATAAATTTTGTTGTAAGTATTTTGAAATTATCATATTTGTATGTTTATATTTATATTTACAGCGGTTTACGGACTGGAAATATTCTACAAAGAATAAATACAGGAAAAAGTCCGAACATATGAAAGGAAGTGGTTCTGGTCCACAGTTGAACATCACTCTAAATGAGTTGGAAGAACTGTTACCGGCAATGAAAATAATACAAATTATGAAGGGATAGAATCTAATATTATACCTGTGGAGAATGTTTTAACTAAACATAGTTGCGATGAAAGCAACAAAAATATTATTTGCAATAATATTTCTAATAATACAAATTTATTAGAAATTGAAAATGAGAATAATTGGGAAGTATTCATTGATACGAATAACAGACTTGATGCCGAATATAATATAAGTAATTTGGAACCCAATATTAGCATAATGAATCCCATTCCTGTGAATAAGGAATTCAATAATGTACAAGAAATTAATAAAACTACCCCGACCTCTAGTAAGGATGCTGCAAAATTAAATAAAAACAGAAAATATTTACCGCCAAGAGCAAAACCTTTATCTATTTTAACAGAAAAATTACTCGAAATTAATAAAGATTTAACCAATAATATAGAAGAATTTAATTCTATTTTGAATAAATTTGCAGATAATTATATAAAAGTTAAACAAGAAAAATTGAAGTTGGAAAAAACCAAATTACGATTCGAAATAGCAAAAATGAAATTTCAAAACCCTGAATTTAATTTTGATATTTAAATTTATACTTAATTACACAGTTCATATCTTCATTTAGTATTTGTATACATAAGTTTTTCCTTATTTTCTTAAGTAAATTTCAATTTTCTAAGTATATTGTCTAGCAATTTAAAAAAATATTTGTGTATTAGTAGTAATATTTCCCTTAATTTATAATAAATTATTTCTTATGTATTCAGCTCGTGCTACTCTCCCTAAATTATATTTATTTGAACAATTAAAACTACGCAATATTTATTTCCACAATATTTATATCATTCTCTATTTATTTATATCACCATCTGTTCATTACACGTATTAATATAAGACTCCTCGCGATCTCTTGCTCGGGGTATTTAAAGTAAAACACTTCATTCTGGAATATTCGCTAATTCAGTCGTTCCGTTTTAGTTCTTCTTTCCCGGTAGAGTTGAAGCTGCAGACTAAAATTTCCACTCCGGTAAAGCGGAAGACTGTCTCTAACATGCTTTTAACAATCCTTCAATCCAAACCATCTAGTCCACAGCCCTTCTTAGGTACTGCAAACTTCAAGATGTCGTTCTGCAATAGATGGTCCTTTATATCGCACAGCGAGTCCCATAAGCTGCAGTATGACAGCTACTGATATGAGTATTGTTTCGTAACCAGATAGTAAATGTACCGCTTGTGTTCTACGTTATCATCCAGTTGTAACGTTTTTCCGACAGTTGGATGTTGGTTGGCCAGTTCTTGTACTCGTCCAAATTTTCTTTTAAAAACTGAAGCGATGCCGCGGGACATTTTAATGTCTTTCGTAACACAATGAGCGAGGGAATACTCTGGGGACACCGTGAACAGATCTCGTTGTTCTTCTCGTGTCACGCCATACCGTGCCTTATGACCAGTGGAATGGCTTTCCATGAAATCTTCAAATGTAGGTTCTTCAGCTACAACCCGGCGAACCGTCGCTCCACGATGATCATCACAGTTATCACCAGCGAAAGGGGCTAACCGATTGAAGTGGACTACTCTGGGTTTTTCTTTAGGTGTTTTCCTAATCCTGTAGACCACATCATTTATCCTCTTGACGATCTCGTAAGGGCCATCCGAATTCTTTTGCAGCTTCGGTGATAAGCCACGACGTCTTTGTGGATTGTAAAGCCACACCAAATTGCCCAGTTGATAACCACCTTTTTCAGCCTTGACGTCATACTGGTCCTTCATTCGATCGCTGGCACCTTGAATGTTTATACGGACTTGTTCATGGATGTCGTTCATACTTCTCCGTAAGTCCGTTACGTAGTCTACCCCGGCTAGATCTTCACCGGGTTTACTGCCAATTACTAGGTCGCATGGTAAGCGCAACTCCCGCCCGAATAGGATGTTAGCTGGTATCTGCCCTGTTGTCTCATGCACGGATGAACGGTAAGCTAACAAGAACACAAGAAGATGTTGGTCCCAGTCTCGTTGATGGTTAGAGACTACCTTCAACAAATACCGATTTATTGTTCTATTCATCCATTCAATTATGCCATCAGACTGCGGGTGTAATGCAGTAGTTCTGGTTTTCTTTATTCCTAATATATTACAGATATTTTAAAACAGAGCAGACTCAAAATTCCTTCCTTAGTCGTAATGTATCTCTCGCGGTACTCCAAATCAAAAGATGCATTCCTTTACCAAAACTTTCAAATGGACGTTATATTGACGCATTGGAGCTCTTCTTTTCCTATGTGGCCCGTTACTTCCCGCGCAGACCACACATTTCTTGCGCCACTCTTTAACATCTTCTTTGTAATTGACCCAGTAAAACCGTTGGCGCAATCTCTCGAGGGTTTTATTCACTCCAAAATGTCCTCCACCAGATCCTCTTCCAATATTTCCGGTACTCTTTTCCTAGGGATTATCAACTGAGTCCTACTCTCAGTACCATCCGTATTCTCTACGACACGTTTCAGGAGGCTCTCTTCATCCACAATAGAGTCCCACTGCGCCCAGTACGATTTTACACTTTGTGAGTGTCATGCAACATCTTCCCAAACTGGTCTGCTAACGTCACGTTTCCAATCCGGTATGATTTTCAAGTTCGAGTCATTCTCTTGGTCCTTGCGAAGGTCTTCAGTTTGCCAACTATCATTAACTACGGTTGTTCTAGTGACGATGGAGAGTTTTTTTTCTAGACGACTGCAATGCTTGCATTCGTCTTGGCAAGGTCTTCGTGATAATGCGTCAGCATTACGCTGGCTTGTACCTGCCCGATGCTTGATAAAGTTATATTCTTGTAATCTTTTAATCCATTTAGCTGCCTGACCTTCAGGATTCCTAAATTGTTGCAGCCATTTGAGAGCAGCATGGTCAGTTCTTATAAGAAATCTTCTACCGTACAAATATTTGTAGAAGTGCTCCACGGATTTCACGACTGCCATAAGTTCCTTTCTGGTGACGCAATAATTCCTCTCTGATTTTGACAAGGTCTTACTAAAATAGGCAATAACCTTCTCTTGTCCGTCTTGTATCTGGGAAAGGACGCCACCAATTCCAACGTTGCTGGCATCTGTATCTAGAACGAATTCTCTTTCCGGTAAAGGATAACTTAGGACAGGTGCGCTTGATATGGAATATTTAAGTTGTTTGAACGCAGCTTGACAGTCCATCTCCCAGATACATTTTCTGCCTTCATCAGTGAGCCTTGTCAATGGCTTCGCTATATTGGCAAATCCAGGTACATAACGTCGGTAGTATGTACAGAGACCAAGGAAACTTCTCAATTCGTGTTTATCTTTCGGTACTGGCCAGTCACTCACAGCACTTATTTTCTCCGGGTCAACTGCAACACCCTTACTAGAAACTACGTATCCAAGATAATGAACTTCTTTTTGAAATAAGTGACACTTCTTTGGACTGAGTTTCAGGTTAACCTTCCTCAATCTTTGGAAAACCTCTTCCACGTTCTTTATGTGGTCCTCGAATGTTTTTCCTACCACAATAATATCGTCGAGGTAAACCAAACATGTTTTCCACGATAGTCCAAGTCAATATGGTTTCCATAAGTCGTTCAAACGTTGCAGGGGCATTGCAGAGTCCAAATGGCATAACAGTAAATTGCCACAGACCGGTGCCGATGGTAAAGACTGTCTTTTCTTTGTCTTTTGGATCTAAATTCACTTGCCAGTATCCGCTCTTTAGATCAACAGTAGAGAAAATCTTTGAACCTGCCAATGTATCCAGCGTATCGTCTATTCGGGGTAGCGGGTAGCTATCCTTTTTCGTCATGTTGTTATGTTGACGATAATCGACGCAAAATCTTGTAGAGCTATCTTTCTTCTTTATTAGCACCACTGGTGAAGCCCATGGACTGCTTGAAGTTTCAATCATATCTCCCGTCCTCATGTCTTCAATAATTTCTTCTGCTTCGTCCCGCTTCGCCAGTGGTAATCTTCTTGCTGTCTGGCGGATGGGTCTTGCGTCTCCGGTGTCTATTTTATGATGGACTACATTGGTTCTTCCTTTGTCCTTCTTACCAAATTGGAACACATCTTGAAAGTTCCCAATTAAGTTCTTAGCCATAGTTTTCTGGTCTGCGGTCAATTACTGGAACGTGTTGACAGCTCCTTGATTAAAATATCCGGCACTTCACAGGATGTGTTGTCTTTGGCTTTAACAGTTCAAATAATTGATGATACCGCTGAACATTCACATAATATGGCCCCTTTCTTTAGTGTAACGGGATAAAAATTAATGTTCATTACTCGAACTGGGATTATCTTGTCGATTTTGAACAAGGCTTTTCCAATTACAACTCCAAGCCTAGTTTTGGCCTCATAATTTTTCGGCTGGAGCATGACAATGTTTCTCTTACAGAAATTACCTTCTAACTGAGCTTCCACGATCGATTCACTTCGTTCTGGGAGGGTTACATCTTCCGTTTTCAATACTCGCATAGCATTGTCGTCTCGTGAATTTAATATCAGTTCTTCATCATTAATTATCATCACTCCAATCTTCAGGTCAAGTTTAAATCCATTCTTTTTCATTATGTCCATGCCCAGAATGAATTCATCTTCTACGTCAGCTACCAGCACACGATGTTTAATGCACGTTTTTCAAACAGTGATGCTCAAATCTATTTCTCCAGATGCGGTAGCTTGTTCTCCTGTGGCTGTGCGTATCTGCGACTTTGTTGGAAGTAGATGTTTTCTGCATATTTTTCTTGCTAAGTCGGGTCTGATTATTGTTTTTGTCGCACCCGTATCCAGCAACAATTTAAGCGGCCTTCTGGCGATAGAACATAGATGCTATTAGCTTGATGATGTAGGGAGGCGACATAACTAATGGATTCTGGGGCTACTGGATTACGGGTCGACGATTGCCCCTTCGCGTCAACCCGACTTAGTTTCCCGACTCCTTTTCATCCTTTCTTGGTTCTGCTTTCTTCTGTTGTTTTCTGCAGAGCCTTTGCGGGTGACTTAATTCACCGCAATTCCAACAGCGGAGTTTCTTTCTTCCAGCGCCATGAATTTCAGATGTAATTCGTCTTATCCTGTCATCTAGATCCTCAGTGTCTTCAATCCTCTCAGCATCGATAATTCGCACTCGCGATTGGTTACGTGAAGCTTGTTTTGCGGCTTCATGATCTAAGGCATATGAAAGTGCATCAACCAGAGTTTTTGGTCGAGCCAATCGTAGTGCTTGCTGAGTTTCATTGTCTCGGATCCCATAGATAAATGCTTGTGTAGCTGGGCATTCTAAAACGCTCTCAAGAGCTGTAGGGTGTGCAAGACAAACCAAACGAGCTATATCAGCTTCGAATTCTTGTAAATATTCTTTGGAACTCTGGTACCGGTTTCTTAGTTGCGTCTGGTACACTTGCTCCAGATGCGCATTGCCATATCGCATATCCAATCGCTTAACAAGTTCGTAGTCTTCTTGTTCATCCTCTTTTAGTGTTTGTAGGATATCGATGGCTTTTCCACGCAGCGAAACTGTCAGCGCTGTAGCCTTCTTCTTGGAAGTCCAACCATTTGCTTTGGCAGTGGCTTCAAATTGTTTTACATTATTCGGCCACGATGTCTTGCCGTCAAATTCTGGTATTTTTATGTGCATTCTAGAACTATTTTCTTTTTCTGGTTTCTTTTCCTGAATTTCATCCGTCTTAGCTTTATCAGAATTTGAAACCGCTGGTGACGTAATTTTGGAGACATTTTTCTGTAATTCTGCAATCCTCATATCGTATTCATCTTTCCAATTTATCTTCTTAATTTCTAGAACTTTCTTTCAGTTGTTCTTCCAAAACTCTAGAATTTTCCATGAACTCTTTTTTCAATATTCTGGATCTGTTCACTACACGTATCAATATAAGACTGTCCTCGCGATCTCTTGCTCGGGGTATTTAAAATAAAACACTTCCAGGGATGTAAAATTACCGTAATTTATTTTTTCGGTAAATTACCATGAATAATTTACCATTTTTTGTTACCATTTAAATTACCAGGTAATTTAAAAATATAAGTTTCAGTAAAATATTTTAAATTACCGTAATTAATTGAGAAATTACCGGTAAATTACAAAGAAATTACCCATAATGTAATTTACAAAATTACAAAATATGATTTCATTAGAAAAATAAAAAAAATGTTCGTAAATTAAGACATATAAGAATGAATTATTTGTACCCAACCCAGTTGCATCAACAATCTTAAATTTTAGGCCAGACTTAAACAAACAAATGCTAATCGAATTTTTGGCAGCATTGTCAAATAAGGCAGTTGACGTTTTATTTTGATAGCATATTGTCTATTTAAACCAAGCTTCAAATTTAAGTTATGTTGGTGGAACCGGCCATTAGTAATCAAATCACATAATATAATTGAAAAATAAAAACACATACCTGTAACAAAAATTTTATTTTAAATGATAAACCCATTGTACAAAAATAAATCATTAATTATTATATAATATATAATCTAGAAAAAACCGTGAAAATTATTCTAAATCTGAAA
The DNA here is from genome assembly GCA_035578165.1 of Stenolophus ochropezus. NCBI lineage: Eukaryota > Metazoa > Arthropoda > Insecta > Coleoptera > Carabidae > Stenolophus > Stenolophus ochropezus. The sequence goes on from JAQOWZ010000017.1 coordinate 25,815,857, forward strand.
TATCCTGATCCTGATCCTGAACATCCTCACTCTCCTCATCTGATTCAGATTCGGAACCAGATTCACACAAAAATAATTCATATATATCTCCTGCTGATTGTTTATTCATACCATTATTACCTTTATTTGTTTCACGTTCACATAGTTCTAAATTTTGTTTGACATATACCAGTTTTTTAGCTCGTGCATTTGTTAATCTATTTCTATTTTTTGTATGAGTACTAGCATATGAGGAAAACGATCTTTCTGTGGCAGCAGTTGTTGGAGGACTATTCAAAATTAGAATAGCTAATGTGCTAATTTTTTTCATGCAACAAAGCGATTTCCACCAAATTACCGCTGATAAATTATTTGTTTTAAGTGAATCCCACAAAAATGACTTTGAAAAAAATTCTTCTTTAGATTTGTATTGTGCAATTTCGCACATTACTACATTGGTATCATTTGCATTCAGAAAAAAACTCGATAATTTATTTATGTATGTTAGAGCATCAATATATTCATTATCTGTTAAATTAGCACCCAGAAAATAGGGATCCAGTAAATTAGCTGCTGAGTGTATTGGTTCTATTGCCATCGTTTTTCGTAATTTTAAATTTTTTAATAAAATTTCTTTAAAGTTATCATTAATTTCTAGTTCATTAAAAATAGTTTTTAAATTATAAAAAATTTCTATAACTTTAGATATACAGGGGTTTACAGTTTCAAGTTCAATAATACTATTGTAAACAGGAGATAATATATAGCACAAAGAATTTATTTGTTTCCAAAATTAAGTCATTTAAAATATTACTTTTAATGTCATTGCTTATGACGCCTGATATTTTTTCATTAATTGCAAACTCTTGCAAATTATGCTTGTTTTCAAGCATACTTTTTAAGCAAATAAATACAGAACCCCATCTAGTTATACCAGGCAGCTTTAAGCTAGTAATCTTATTAATAGTTATGGCATTTTTCTTTTGCACTTCATTAAAAGTACACAGTAATATATGAGAATTTTTTATGCTTTTTACTATATTTTACTTTATTACTACTACTTTATTTTTGTATAACTTATCAAATTGCTTTATTTTTAATATATCTTTAATAAATAAATTTAAATATGTGCGCAACAACCATAACACACAAAAATTTTATCTGGGAATTTTTCTTTTAAAATATTCCAAGTAGCTTTCATATAACTTGCATTATCCGTTACCACACTAAAAATCTTACCAATGCCTATTTCTTCCATAACTTTTATAATTAATTGACACATATATTCAGCATCATTTCGATTAGTTTTTGATTCAATAACATCATACAGCACAGGTACTGGTGTAGTAACTATCACATTTATTATGGGTTCTCGTCTTATATTAGTCCACCCATCAATCTGAATTCCTACACTCTTAGCATTTTCTATCAATTCTGTCATTTTTTCTTTTATGCAGTTATACTCATTGTTCAGAAGTGGTGTGGATAGCTGATATCTTGAGGGTAGTTCTAGTGAAGGTTTTAAAAACTTGAACAATTTTTTCCAGTGTTCGTTCTCTGTAAAATTTAGAGGTGTATTTGTAGCATAGCAAGCACGAGCCAGCAATTCCCACGCATATTTCTAAAATAATAAAAAAAAAATGTATATATATATATATATATATATATATATATATATATATATATATTCTAATTTATGTCTTCAATGATTATAAAATTATAATATACCTACATATTGGGTAGGATGGCCAGACCAGAAGGTCTCTTTTAAAGAGAACATATTCTCTTTTTCGAATTAGATCTTATTTACTCTTTTTTTTAAATTTCTCTATTATTATCTTTTTAAATGCTTATTGCTTATTATATTATAACGTTATTAATCAAAAAATAATTTTTTAGGTGGCTGGTACATAAATTGTTGTTTTTCGTATCTGCTGGCAACCTTAAAGTATCAATTTTTATTTGACATCTGTCAAAGTCAAAATTTTTGGCCCCTAGTTTGTTCATTATTGATTTACATAGTTCATATTAATGTGATTAATTATTTTAGAATATAATAACAAATGTAAGTAAAATATTAACTATTCCTTTACAAATATTAATAAAAAAGTAATGTATTTGCGAGTAAAAATAGCGGCCGTAAAGTAAATGCGGCCGTAAAGTAAATTTTGACAGATGTGAAAAATTGATTTTGAATGAAAATTCATAATTTTTTGTTGTAATCGCCTAAAAAATGTTGTGTGCACCTCGGCTAAAAGTTCTTTTTGGGCCTCATCTGATTTGTAGCCTCGGCTTTGCCTCGGCTGCAAACTTCGGTTTCGGCCCAAAAAGATTACTTTTAGAACCTTGATACACAAATAACTATTTCGTTATTTTACAAACATTTTTAGAATCACATTTCAGTTAAGTTTTTTTTATTCGTTCATTCTATAATGTATATATTCCACGAAAAATTAAAAGAACTAGAACTTACATCTGATTCGGTTATGGAAGTTAGTACGATTATTAGTTCTTTAGAACAAAATTTGTTAAAACGTTTCAAAAATTCTTTGGGAATCGAGCTAAACATAAAAAAATACAAAAAAAATATAAAAAAAATTGTGACAAAAAAGTGAGTACTCTTATTCAAACTGTACTGTATGGCTTGGCCACCCTACCTAGGGGTAATAATAAATTATGACAGTAGCTAGCACCAACAAGGCTTAAATTTTAAACCAGACTCAAACAAAACAGTCTAATCGAATTTTTGACAGCAATGTTAAATAATACATTTGACATTTTATTTCGATATGATATGATATTGTCTATTTAAGGCAAGCTTAAAATTTAAATTATATTGGTGCAAACCATGCAAACGGCCATAAAATACCTACCTGATCAGTTTGGCTTGTGGTATCTACGAAAGAATCAAGTGTAGCTCGTTGTTGTAAATGTAAAGAATTAGTTGAGCTTGAATTGGTATTGGCAACATGACTAACATGTATAGCACTCATATTACTATTATCGTCTGTATCCGTGTCATCATTACTGTCAGTAGAATCTTCATTTCGTTTAATTTTCTTCAGTGTTTTATAACTTTTATTTTTTGCTATAATTAATCATATACATAATTTAAAAAGGTGAGACTTTGGCAAGTAGCACAGATATTATACTTACATTCACTATTTTTTTTTAATAGAGTAGATTTACTCTTCATTGATAAATCAGATTTAAATTCTTCTGGACATCGTACACAGTTTTCTAATAAGTGTTTAGACATTCTTGTTACATTTAAAGAGTACGTTTTGTTGCAAAATTTGCACTGGTAAATTTTATTTTTTATTTGTACGAAACATTTAAGAATGATTTTTCTTATATTATCATGCTTGCCCATTTCTTCTTGCTGGAATACGAGATACAAAGATACAGTACAGTAAAAACAGGAAAACTAGATATATTTCACTTACTTTTTCCTTTAGTCTCTGCACTCACAAATCACAAATACAACGCAAAACGAACGAGGAACGACGACATATGCAATGTATCATCTAGAGACCTCCCTCCCTTCTCCAATGCGCAGCGCCGCTTAGTAAGGTCGCGTTGCGCAAAGAACTTAAAACTGAACACTGGTAATTTCTCAAATTTTGGTAAATTATCCGTAATTTCTTCAGTAATTTACGGTAATAAAAATTTTTAAATTACGGTAAATTACGGTAATTTATTTTGTAATTTACCCGGTAATTTACATTTTTACATCCCTGAACACTTCATTCTGGAATATTCGCCGATTCTCTGGAAATCAGAACAATGGGGAGCGGACGGACGTGTTCTGACCTGTCCGTTAGCGGCCGCCGCCCGCGCCTCTGCCCTGGGATCGCTACAATATAAATCATTGCTTACATCTGGATCTGAAAAAAACAATATAGTATTTCTTGGCACATCTATTTAGTTTATTTTTATACTTCTGGCACTATTCGGTATCAATTCGTCTGGATCTTCATATTCTACTTCGTCTCTTGCTAATATTATATTTGCATCAAGTGCAATATTATGAAGTACACAACCCGTATAAATTATATTTGAAGCTCGAGTTGGGTGATACAGCAATGTCCTATGTTTTGAAAGACATCTGAACCTTCCTTTCAAAATGCCATTAGTTCTTTCAATCACATTTCGGACAGATGTTAGTTCCTTATTAAATCTTGCTTCAGGAGTATTTTTACCAGGGTTACCAAATGGAGTAAACAACCAGGGTTCTAAAGGATAACCGCTATCTCCTAAAAAAAAAAATATTGTTAACTTAGACAAATTTTATCCATTCAAATTTATGTAATTGACACAAACCAATTAAATGTGTTTGATTATCACCGTTTTTATAATTTCTCTTTAAAAAGCGTTTAACACTGTTCATCTGCCAAATTGTCGCATCATGAACAGAACCAGGGAATCGGGCAGAACATGCAATAATTCTATTATTGGAGTCACAGATCTTTAAAAAAATTCTCTTGAATTATAAATAGATTAAAACATAACAAGATAATACATACCAACATTACATTTATAGAATGCTTCCCTTTTCTATTAATGTAGACAAATGGGGGGATGGTCATTATCAGTAACAGGTGGAGCTATAATATTAACGTGCGTCCCATCAATTACACCTACAACACCTCGACATCCCCACTTTTCATAAAATCTAAAATAATTACATTATATTATAAGAATAACTTATAAGATTATTCATGTATATTTACCCTGTTTTAACTATATTTTGTTCTTCAATTGTACAAGGAAATTTAACATATTGTGGTAATAAATTTGTCGCTGTTAAATGGCATATTTCATGTATAATACGACTTACAGAGCTTTGGCTGAGTGATATGGAGTAATTTACTCCAATGGGATTTTGGAATGATCCTGTTGCCAGAAAGTACCACACTGATAGGACCTACAGACGTAGTATTTTTTGTAATATGTATATATAAACATAAATTTCTACGTTTTAATACTTTAATATGCAAAGAAATTCGCGAATTTGATGGATGGTAAAATGGTTCAATACTTCTAATAAAATTCATAGCCCATTGCTGATCCAATCTGTACATTTGTTTAAAATGTGCAACGGGAATATATAATGGATTTCCCAAATCTCGTATATGTCGCGCAGTATACGCAAGTAGTTTCTGAAATAAGGTTATTTTTTAATTAGATATATGTAATAACACAATTTTTTAAATTACCTGTTATGTTCTTTTAGTATTAGTAGCGCAATATGTAAAACGTTCACATTTCGATTCATTTTGTTGACCAAAAGTTCACTACTTATAAATATAAGATACAAATCGTATTGCTACTGTCAGTCACAATGTGATCGTAAGGTTTTCGAGAAATCATAAGATATTTTCGAGTGATCGGAAGTAGTCAAATTGCATAGAATTGCTCTTGTCTCGTATCTCACTACGAGTCTTACGAGAGCTTACGATACTGCTTAGAATTGCACCATAAGACTGCCACGATTCAGAAAAAATATAATTTAACATAGAAACAATTGTTATAAAAAAAGTAGTAGTTACAAAAAAACATCATAATATTTTGACATATGTTTAATAAATAAATAAATATTTGGGTCGTTCAAGCCGGATATTATTAATATTATTTCTATTACTTATGCAGGTAATTCAGACGCTGCAGCCACGTATTAAAAATACATTGCTGTTAAAAAACTAATCATTAATCAAAATTGATGAAGCTTTGTAAAACCTGGGCTTTTGTTTCACAATGTTGACAATTTGACAATTATACAGGGTGTAACAGCTAAACGAGCTGCCTCAAATAATTTCTATATTATTAAAGATACAATAAAATGCTATAAGACAATTTTATAGAGAGCCAATTAGGGAAGAAAATATTTTTTTTAAACCAGTGGCTGTCAAGTTACAACACAAGTTATATTCTCTTAAAAAATTCGATAGAGTATTTTTTCTGAATTCAATAATGTATTTATTTTATACCCTAACATAACAAAAATATTGAGAAAATGCATTTGAAATTTAAATAAATCTATTTTTTTTATTTATTTTTCAGTAGGCTATGTATAAAAAAACAAAAACTGCTATCTGACAATTTCAATTATTTAGTACATAGTTTCTATTTGTCACAGTGTTATTTGTTGTGTTGATTGCTTATTGTTGTTTCAATATGGCTGGAATTTATACAAACGATGATTTGTTGAATTTGTTATTAATTTATAGTGAATGCCATCAAAACTATGAACAAGCTTGCAATATTTTTGCTGTAAGAAACCCCAATAAACCGCGTCCAGGAAAAAATGTCATCAAGCGAATTAAAAAAAAATACAAAATCATGGATCATTTTCAACGTGAAAGACAAAGAATTGTAAGAAATAATGAAGAAATAGAAATAGCTGTTTTGGGATTTATCGCTCGTAATCCAAATGCGTCCACACGAGAAATTGCCAGTGAACATTTTATTTCAAATATGAAATTTGAATTTTGAAAAAACATAATTTGAAACCGTATTCTTATAAATTAGTACAGGCAATAAATAATACAGATAATGAACGTAGAATAGAGTTTTGCGAGGGGTTTTTAATAAAATACGAAGAAAATAACGAATTTTCTTAAAATATTTTGTGGACGGATGAATCAAAATTTACTAATAACGGTAAGTTCAATAGGTATAATAAACATGTATGGGCAGAAGAACATCCGCATTTATTTCGAGTAAGAAATTACTAATGAAGATGGGGTTTTAATGTGTGGGTTGGATTAATGGGGAATAAATTGATTGGTCCTCATATTTATGAAGAAACTTTAAATGGACCACGTTATTTAGAGTTTTTAAAAAATGAAATATTAAATTATCTCGAAAATTTAAATTTAAATGAAAAACGAAATAAGTGGTTCCAGTAGGATGGTGCACCGGCCCACAATACTCATCCAGTGTATGAAAGATTACACGAAATGTTTGAAGACCGCTGGATAGCAACAAATGGCCCATTCAAATGGCCTGCTCGTTCCCCAGACCTAACACCTCTCGATTTTTTTTATAGGGATACCTAAAGAATAAAGAGTACTCTGAGCCAGTAACAACGAAGCAAAATTTGATGGATCGCGTAATAGAAGCGTACGCTACTCTCACACCAGAAGTAATTATTAATGCAACATCTGAATCAGTTTTGAAAAGAATTGAATTGTGTATAGAAAAGGATGGAAGTCACATAGCACACTATTTATAAAGTTAATATTAATTAATAATTTTTTGTTACATAGCCTACTGAAAAATAACTAAAAAAATATATTTATTTAAATTTCATATGCATTTTTCTCAATATTTTTGTTATGTTAGGGTATAAAATAAATACATGATTGAATTCAGGAAAAATACTCTATCGAATAGACATAAAAAACATACTATCCCATTTAGGAAAATATAACTTTGTGTTGTAACTTGAGAGCCACTTGTTTAAAAAAGTCGGATGTCCCCCTTGGCCCTCTATAAAATTGTCTTATAACATTTTATTGTATCTTTAATAATATAGAAATTATTTGAGGTAGCTCGTTTAGCTGTTACATCCGGTATTATATTTGATTTAAATTGTTTCCCCAGTTTACTTTATTTTAAATTTCAAACAGATATAAAATGAAAATTAAAACCTAAAGTTACAAAATTTTTCCTCCAGATTTTGAGTAGTACTAATGACATCTTAACTGTATAGGGTAGAGTTATTTCCAGCCTACTTTATGCTGCCAATTTCCCTATACATGTTTCACCCGGGTGAAGCCAATGTGGATGAACAATGTGCTTTCACGAATACACAGCGATTTAAAGTCTTCACGGACTTTAAAGACGATCTTGGTTCCCAAAATTCCGTTTGGTTTCCAGTAATCGTGTTCCCAATAACGAGGGAATACCAAATGGGAAAGAAACAAGTATAATATAATGAAGTAAAATAAAATTCAATAAAATAAAAGCCTGAAAAGAGCTTACTATTAAACTCAATATGGTCAGTAAGTCACTGATTAATTAATTAGGCTGTGATGCAACATATAAAAATTTAACTGAAAAATTGACTAAAATAGATTAACTGCTGATTTTAATTTAAATTATTGACTATAAAATGAACAAAAAGACTCTACTTTTAAACTCGAGACTGCAAAGTTGGATTTTAATTTCAAATAATTAACTGAGATAAAATGCGACTTAAAGTATGTAGAATTTTGAGATCTTTAAATCCGGCTTTCTGCCGCAGAATACACTATTCTGAAAAACGGCTGTATCGTTGCTAAATCGATCCAGAGCAATCTGACAAAGTTTCCAAATACTAAATTACTATCGGAGCAATACAACCAGATCTGACAAAAACTATTTTAAGACTGACTTAAAAATCTATTTCTATTTTTCAGTTCAAGGTACTGCGAAGCTAAGATGACTTAGGCCGTATTCATTTGGGACTTTTTAAGTAACCTGATAGGTTAATTCTGTTTACTTGGTTCGTTTGAAGTAACCCAGAACTGACCCTAAACTGATCCAACTCACCAAGCTATTTTGCTGGGTTAGTGAGTGGAACCAATTTTTTATCTTTGTTTACTTATTGCTGTCTTTTTCTAAGCTATTTTATTCCTTGACGTACAATTTCTGCAATTATTCAAATATTATGATATTTTTTGTATTTTAAATGGAAGCAATTATCACCCTGAAGAAGATTTATTTGAAGTCGAAACGTTGGTGTGTAATTGAATTTTAATAAATTGACAGAATTCTCCAGGAACTTCTTCATTTATTTATTGTCCAGTCGAGTGAACTAGCCTTCTTCATTTTATTTGTGCCTATATTAATATTGTAAATTAAATGCAGGTATGGATCAGTACTTCTCCACTAAATGTAGTGTATTTCTTACACATAATAATGCTGAGAATCATAGTTCCGGTACGCCTTATATTCTAATAAACTTGACCGAACATGAAGATAATGAAAAATTAATTATTAAAAAATGGTTCGACAATGAAGTCATGTGCTTGCTTAATGTATTTCAAAAGTACAATGATGATTTGAACCATGTAAATCAAAAGAAGAAGTGCATGGAATTACAACTCAATGATATTAATAGTACTGAACAACAGATACAAAACAAAATAAAAAAAAACCTTATTAAATCGGCAGTAGTAGATAATAATAAATTAACAGGAAGAGGAGCATTCAAATTTAAATTTTTTGATCCGATGGACGAAATACGTGATAGAAATTTTAATAACATGTACAAAAGAACCAGGGTCAGAAAAAATGAAAAACATAGAAAAATTAGATAATACTTTGGTTAATACGGAACCAAAACCATGTACTTCTACTTCTGCTGAAACGTTACAAGACAATGATATAAGACCTATGAAGAAATTTCCCAGGAAATATAGAAAAACAATGGAACTACCAACAAGCCCCTACAATATCTTCATTATCAATTAAAATTTTTTGTAAAATACAGCATGACAATATAATTTTCGTTATTTTAGAAATAGACAAAATATCCACATATTTCAACTTTCGAAATCGTGTCTTGAGAATGCCATAAAACATTTCTACCGCCATCCCTGTAGCAGAATGTCGATGATTAAATTTAGTTTGTTCAGCTGTAAACTTTCATTATCTTTAAAGGGTGGTACTAGCCAACTCAAAGCCGGGTACGCAGAATCTCTTAGTAGAAAAAAGTTGTTTGGAAACATTTCATTGTTTTTATTAAGTATTTCGACAGTTTTAAATAAATTTAACCTTTTATGCATTCTGGCATCATGCATAGATCCAGGATAACCACAAGACACATCAATTATTCTTTTTTTGTCATCAACTACACATTGTAACAAAATTGAATGAAAACCTTTTCTATGAATAAAATCCTCGCTATTCTCCATGGGTTTAATAATAGGTATATGGGACCCATCTATAGCCCCTAAAATACCATCATTACATTTTTTTTGTTTAAATTTTTTAATAATTCTATGCTATGCTATGCTAAAATATGCTTTAAAGTACAAAGCCTTCCGCCAAGGTAGAAGGTACTTTACAATATTGTCATTCACTTGTGAATTATGAAATGCAATGTCGTAAACAATACAATATTGTAAACTCAATTTGTATTGTAGCCAATAATAAAAATGTCTATATGAAAATTGAAATGAATTAAAATACCCTCGTTATCGCTATTATAGTCTATATTTATTAAATAATTGTAATATTGTTGACATTTTCTATCAAACTGAATATTTCGTTAGTAATTTAATATTTACGTATGCATGTTCTGTATCTGTAGTTGATATGACTTATTTATTATTTTCTTATTTCGAAATAATTAAAAAAATCTGACACTTGTACGATTTTTATTTAAATGTAAGATAAAAGTATCTAAACAGCAAAAAAATAATTATCTGCAATATTTAACAAAATATGACTTTAAAACGTCAAAAATGTATAGTGATTTTCAGATGATTGACACAGGGACTACAGAGAAGTTTATTACTTCATAATCTGAAATAAACAAACCGCAAAACTTTAAATTCAACGGAATGCTTATCACTTTCCTATGAGAATCATTTAAATGTATCACGATTTCAAATATACAATTAAATGCTAATTGTCACGAAATTCTATATGTCTGAAATAAATTTCCTAATAAAGATAATGGGTAGGTTCAATTCGAGTAGCAAAAGTCAGTATTGCTGAGAAAACCGGAACTGTACCTATTGAACCTTTAGCTATTTTAGCTTTGCTAACTTTGCTGGAAAGTGAATGAAGCGAAGATTTTTCTGATACTTTTAGCACCAGGTAATATATTTACGCGATATTTCTTAACTTTGCAAATTTAAATAGAAGATTTATGAATAACAAATTTATTATTTGAAGCTAGTAATTTAAAGCCAGTTATTGCAACAGCAGTCCTAATTGCTGAATATGTTTTCTTGTGTTGGCTTTTCTTCAATCTGTAATCTGTAAAGAAAGAAGAAGACGTATACGTGAGCCAATATTTTGAAAAGATGGTGCCAAAATATTCCCAGGAAACATATAGAAAGCACTTATGTCAAATATGAACTAATGTATTGTGCTGATCTCTCGTGGTAAACATATTAATTAAAACTGAACCGTTCAATGCATTCAATGTATTACTGTCTTTGTGGCTGATTGCTGTTATGTAGCAATTCTTTTGCTTCTTTCATTGAACCTACCCAATGCATCGTTAGTATCTCTCAATCTATTAAATTTTGTCTGAAAATAATAAATAATATATGGATTAATTTCTTAATTATACATATAAGTTACTTTTTATTGTTTTGAAGTAATATAAAATCGTTATGTGCCATAATTCATAACAAAATGTGCTTATTATATGAAAACAACATTCTTAAAAAGTTCAGTAAACTACTTGTTTAAATTACAATTGTAGTTTACAATAACCGTATTCATTACAATTTTAGGGAATACAAAATTGGTCACCAGAATGTTAATATGTTAAATATCGTATTCTATACAATATTGTATTGATTACAATAGTCACGAGAATAAAGCTGCAAATATACACTTCAGTATTTTTGGCAACTTATTATGTTTTATTATTTTTCATAGGTTGTATGATATTAATTAGGTACTCTGTGTTTTGTGTTTTGTAGAATGTTGAATTTGAATATCCAATTTTTTTGTTATTATTATTATCACTTTTCCTGCGTGGTTGATATACTTTTTTTTGATAGATTTATATTCAATATTAATGAAATAAATATTATTGTATTTTAAATTTATGGAAAACAATGGATTTCGTCCAGTATGTATGTATGACACATACTATTTTTTTAAAAGTATGTATATTAAAAAATTATTTACAACTTGACGTAAAATTTGTAGGTTATCAATTTAAATCTGTCCATTGTAGAGGATTTTTAGTAACTTTATTTTTGGGTTATTTTATACACTATAGTGACATTTAGGTTATTTCAGGTTTCCATTGTATATGTTATTTCTTATTCGCTAATTCTACCTTTGCTTCGGCGGCGTACAAGTAAAAATTTTTACTTCGGCGGCATAGCAATTAAATTTCAATCATATCAATCTCGTCATAAAAGATGATACTTTTATGAGGTTTGAAAAAGTAGTTATTTGTATCATTAAGTCCAGCTATTGAACCTTTGCGACAACGAGTGTATATTGATAGGTCGAGCATATATCGCAAAAAAGTTCCTGGCGCGTGATACATAAGATTTTTTTGCGCTGATGACATGCATGCAAGAGTGGATTTTTTATGGGATTTGTATGTAACAAGATATCTATTAAAATACTATTGCAATGTTCAACTTTGCTAAAATGAGTTGTCTACCTTGAACATTTTAAAATAAAAATTGTGTTCTACAATGATAGGTCAACATTTTCATGATTGAATGACTATGACCAGGGCCGTAGTCAGGGCAGTGCGAGCGGTGCCCAGGCGCTATGCGCCATTTGAGATACGGACTTACACGACAAAGGTATGATGAACGAAAGAAAGATGTGAGCCGAATTTCGTGGTCTGGAATTTTTATTGCAAATTATTGCAAGTTTAATTTATAGTTCTAGTGATAATGATATAATTTTATTTAAGTATAGTAGTAACATTTCACAATTGGTTAATGTTTTTGGCATAAAAAAAGCTTAAGAGTATTATATTTTACTTGATATTATACATTTACAGTTTGCTAAGAGTCAACTCGTTATTTACTTGTTTCGAAAGTGAGAAATGTCTTCGGAAAAACAATCTGGTTGGCAAAATTACATTAATAGAATGCAACGGGCTGAAACTGATCGGAAATTATTTAATCAAATGCTAAACTGGGTAAAACCAAAATCTACAACAGCTACACATACAAATAAAACCGATAGATGTAGTCGGTTTCCGAACATAATAATCTTTAAACGGATACGAATAAAAATATGAAGGGACCTATATAAATATTCTTCAATTAGGCACCATTATTGGTTTTTGCACATTACGACTGACCCTGCAGTGTCAAGCTTCTCAATTATTTTTATATTAAAATGTATGAAACGTATATGAATTTTTATTCTAAATTGGCTCGAGCTTAGTCATTGGCTGAACACTGGCATAAGGAAACATAAGGGTAAAGAGAAAATAGAAAGACACCACGTATCTTAGGTGGCGGTCAGTGGTGAAAGTAGATATGTCTGGTGTTAAAAGGTATATTTTTATACTTTGCATTAACAATTACTCTATTGTTATATATATATATATATATATATATATATATATATATATATATTGTTTTTAGTATTTTTTTGTTATAAAATTGGTACTTCTAAGTACTGCGCCCCACGGTAATGTCAAATTGTTAACTTATTTTAAAATGTTTCTTAATACTATTTGGATTTATTATATATATGAAAACCAAATAAACAAAGCTAACTTAGAAGAATATTAAAATTAAATAAATTTATGAATTATACAGTTACCCTATTTTACAAAAATTCCTAGATTACACTTAATTAATTTTTGTAATTTAATTTATTGAGTTATAAAATAAGTGTCGCAAAGTATTAAAAATAGTATATTATTTTAGTATATAGTATTTTAGTATAGAGATAGTCGTTTATATTTCATTTAATATGATATTATTTCACATATGTTATTAATATTTATAGGTAGGTATATTTATGATATTTTTTTACAGGTACGGCGAGAGGGCTCCATTTTTCTTATCGGTAAGACACACCTCAGAGTACCGGTCTACTTTCACCACTGGTGCGGTATGAAAATATTGTAATTTTATAATGAAGTAAATGGAAATTTAATGTGAGTGTAAGTGATCCGAAGTTATAGTGAGAGGTAATGGTAATGTTGGAGTGAGTTATCTGTGGAGTAGCGGAGTACATGCGGGCTGTCACTTCTCAGATATTCACACAAAGCTTCGGAGGCCTTGATCATGGATATCTCCATCATCCTCGCTCGCCGAGATCTGTTCAATACACTCGCGGCCAAGACTAAATTAATTAACGGCCATTTTGACACCTTTGAACATAAATCAAAAATGTTCCACAAGAACACAGGTACATTGCTAATGTACGTTTCCTCGCTATACTATATCCTCATTAATGTCTTACGTACGACCTAGTTTTATAAGTGATACAGCTATGTATTTGTTTTATAATAAATAACAACATTAATTATACACGTAATTAGGCTTTAAAATTGAGGAGTGCTAAGTTCTTACCTTAAAATAAACCACCGAAATGTCCATTTATACATTGTTTTAATAAAGATCAATACAGCCAAAAAAACTTAAAATTCTTAAAATTTAATAAAAATTTTTTTTTACAAAATAGAAAAAAATTGGTTTTTTAATTTATAAACAAAACAAAATATTATTCAAAGTTATAATAAAATTTCATTTAGTATCACATAACAATTACCCCAATTCAGTAAGGAAGTTACTAGCTCTTAGCAACGTTACTAACATCATTAGCCAATAAAAATAGTAGACACTAAATAAAATATGAAAATGACAGCTTTTACAAATATTTTTATTGGTTAAAATTTTTAGTAACGTTACTAAGAGCTTTACAGAATTGGGGTGAATATATATTGTAATAACAGTTTTCTATTCAAAAGAATTAAATATTCTTAAATAACTTTGTTAATATTTGTAAAAATTCGTTTTTAATATTTTATATTGCCAAAGTTGTAACAAGATTATGTAGCTCTCATACAGTTCTTTGGCTTCCTTATAGCACACTTGATCTTTCAGAAGTTTCTGTGTTTATACGCAGCATGAGTGTAATTTTGTAGTTTATCTTAATTAAGTACACTTCCAAATTCATTTAATTTTTGACTGCTCACCATGTTTTTTAGAAAAATCATTTCAGCTTTCAAAATATCTTTATTTATACAAAAAGCGGTATAATGATTTATAAATTTGGAACTTTTATGAATATTTTCTACGGAGAATCGAATTTTTAGGTTTATAGTTTCAAATATAAGGTAGTAAATATTAATTAGGAATGAATCTTTCATATAATTTGCAATATAACATTATGAATTAATTTTCGGTTTGCAGGAAAAAAGATTTATTTGTTATTCTACTCGTATAAATATAGAGGTTCTTTTTCGTTCTATATCAATGCTTCCTATTAAGAAGAAGATAACCTTAAATAAAATTTACAAAAAAATTATTTCGGGGTTGCTAATTTAAAATTTTGCGGTGTTTAGCATCTTTAAGTAAACCAAATAAATTCTTCATAGAAGTTTTTGCATGTTCAAAACGGCCAATTCAATGTTAACCTTATAAAATTTTCTTTTAGTTTCAAAGAAAAATCGAAAATAGGGCGGCTTAGCTGAAAAAGTCTCAAAAAACATGTTCACGTTCTCATAACTGGCATTATATATCCAGTTTCATTGCCTGTCAATTAGGAAAATCTATTGTAATCGTAGAGAATTTAAGTTAGAGGGTTAGATACGCTGTGATGTCTGTAACTCTGGAAGAAATTCGAAGTTATAAAGAATTGTATCGAAGACTAGAATTGTGCGTTTTGAAGGCGGTGAAAAGATTTAGTTGAATAGTTTATATTATTTTTGTTGTTAAATTTATGAAATTAAAATTAAGTAAAAGTCATGTTAACAATTATTATTACGAAAACGCGAACTTGTTTTTTGGGAATTTTTTAACTGAGACGACCTATATTTTTGAATTTTCTCTGAAACTAAAAGAAAACTTGGAAAGGTTAAAACTGAATTGGCCGTTTTGGTGTATGCATGAACTTTTATCAAGAATTTCCCTCTTTGCAACTCGATCCGTTGACAACTGTATATTTGACTATTATGATTATTTCAATCGCTTTCGTCTATCAAAAAATTTGGTGCAATTAACATTTCACCAAATTCAACATCTTTTTTTTACAACAGTGGTATGTAAGAATAATTTAAAAAAATACGAAATTATTTTTAGCGAAAAATAAATAAGTTATCTATTCAATTTCATTTCTTCTTTTGTAAAATTTTTATAGTACCTTCTGTAACTCATTTGCTGATTGTTCTCCGCTTCTTTGCATCAAACAACATGTGAAGTATAACAGTCAGAGATTTTGGGGGTATTCATAAGACTACTGCGAGTAAAATTGTAATCAAGTTAGATATGCAATATAATAACTTCTGTTGTTGTTAGAGGCGCTGCTTGATATTTGGAAATCTTCCAGATTATAAACAAGCGGTGTGACTATCTATAATGTACCGACTGCCGACAGCCCATTAGTTTATAATGAAATTGCACAAAAGTTTGTAAAGGCACATGCACATAGAGGTTTTTCAATCATGTAGGCGGAGCGTACAAAGAAAAATTAATTGCAAAGACCAGCCACACAATGTGTTTTTAGCAAAAGTTAAAAGTATTATTGGAACATGGGACAGGCGAGAGGGGTTGGTTTCGCGTCGAGTCGCTGGCTTGACTGTAAGTAATAATCATACCGACCGATCATTGACAATGTGCAGCAAGGTAAATTATTATAACGAAAATTTCGTAAAAATGTTATTTCATACCCATAATTATAAAATTGTAATAACTCAATGTAGTTGAAATACAATAAAGAGTATTATTATTACGTAATAGATTTGTAGTATTCGTATGATTCGTATAAATCGAACGAATCTTTTAAAAGAGTCATATCGTACAAATCAGTATGCCCGAAATGATTCTTATCGAGGTGTCATGCGCGCCTGTCGACCGTTCGACATATAGCATTGCAGGTACATTGCATGACTGCATGGCTCATGGTACCAGACTGATATGTATTACCGACAAAGCACTTCATAGAAACATTATAAAGTATAAATATAGTAACATATTTTTTTTATTTCCATGAATGTCTGATTATTAACGAAAGTATTACTTTCATATTTTATATCCAGTAATGAAGACGTATTGTTGCACCAATTATAGTGTTATCTAAAGTAAAATTTAATGAAGAATGGAATCGTGTCCAATGTAGGATTTAGCCAAAATTATTTTTTGGAATTTGGTTAAACAAAATTCAATTTACCATTTGTCTAAATTTCGACAAATATTCTTAGTAAAATTTGATTTTGAGCAACTTTGTACTCTTCTCGTTTTGCTCTAAATCACTCAGGAGATAGAAAGAATCTGCAATTTTTTTTCGTTATATACACTGTATATATTATATTGAATACCGTGCAAGAGTGTTATGTTTTGTTTCAGTAGAATCTATCTGTTGTTGAAAATACCGGTCGTAAATGAAAATATTGTCACTCAAAACGCACTGTAATTTCCTTGAAGAAGTGTAGGTTGACATCTTTCAGCACTTTAATGTAAGTAAAAATCTTTACGTACTTGACGCCCTGTTTTATTTAGTAATACTTGTATGATGATGATTAAGCGGAATTTGATTATTTGCAATTGATGTTGTTTCGATTGATGTTGCTATAGTTTTTTCTCTTCTGATGGTGACAATTCACAAACATTGCACTAGGTTTATAAATTATACCGACACCAAATTTAATTACAGCCAAATTTAATTAAATACAACAATATTATGACTCACACAAAAATATATACAATGAACAAAATACACAAAAAGAAAAACAACCAGATTACGAATAAAACGCGATAAAGGAATTTAACTCTGGACCCTTAAGACCATGCACCTGAGCTTCGTAATCTTGACTGGCTCTCTGCTCAAATTTTTGAAATCGGGAAAGTATTCCTAGGCAACCCCCGAAAGGAAGGGCACCAATCACATTTAGGAAATTTCTGAATTTTGATCTATTGGTTAGTTTAAAAATGTAATATTGTAACGAAGTGGGATGATCAAGAGTAAATGCGTGGCCGGCATGCACGGCAATCCTACAAAATACAATATTAAAAACATCTGAACTATAAAAACTGAGTAACGTACCTGATATATCAGTTAACTGTAAATTCCAAAGACTGTATGTTAGTAATTCACAGATGTTCACAGACACTCTGTCCGATTTCCATCCTAGCTGTCAACACTTGTAAACAGGTGGATTTCCAGTTGACAGGTTATGTACTAGCGCCGCTAGCGACACATTACTGTACTAACCCGGCTTATATTTTATTAAAATAAATTCAAATAAATAGGGCAATCTGTAAATAATGTATAAAATATCCAGTGTATTTATTATATTTTTTTTACCTTGTGAAATTGTAAACAAGTCACGCATCTGCTCACTCTCTCTCTCTTCATTCTAGAAGAACTAAATGTCTCTTTTCATTTTTGCAAAGTTAGGGCCCGATTAATTAAGGATCAGGGTATAAAAGCGGGTCCGAAGATGCTTAAAAGTCAGATTATCTCAGCGTGCTTATCCGCCGAGAATAGCCGACCAGAGCGAGAGCAAGCGACACCTTTTTTTTGCGAGGTAAAATTATATGTATATGTTTGTTTATAAAAATTGTTTTAATTCTCATACCCGGTCCAACTCCCTGAGCTACCCGAACCCAATTTTCCTTCCTCCAGCTAACCCCAACCACCGAAGGCGCCCGAGTAAAACCCGACTCCGACGCTGCAGGAAGTAGTGACGTGTGCACCTCCAGGTGATGTCACAAAATTGGCGCCCGAACAGGGACCTTTTCTGTCCGATTCTAGATACCGTAAACATGGCACCCGATCCACCGTTGAAAGACGAATCCGCACCAGGTCCCGTCGCACAAACCTCTTGGATCTACCAACTCTCTAAGGCCGAGTTAGCGGAACGGCTGGCTAAGTTGGGCCAGGATACCATGGGAACACTGGATGACCTCCAAAGCAAATGCGCACCATCGTCTACAACCTGTCTGCAAACCCCAACCAAAGACACCCATTTGTGAGACCGTCGGCAAATAGAATACCTTCTTCGATGGAAAAACGGATCCCGTCTCGTTTCTAGAACGCATCACGGAGCTTAGGAGTAGCTATCGGTTTCACGAAGACCAGCTGCTAGCTGTATTACCAGAATTATTGCGAGGAACACCTCTACAATGGTTCCGAAATAATTAGGCCGACTGGAAGAAGTGGTCGACTTCCTTGAAGACTTCCAGCTATTCTATATCGGATCCGACTACCGGCTAAAATTAGAAGAGCAAATAAATTGCCGTAAGCAGCGCCCGAACGAGAGAAGTCGGGATTATATTACCGACATCCACACGCTTATCCGCAGACATGGCAAGCTCTCGCAAAAAGAAGAGCTGTTCCGCGTCTACAGCAACATGCGGCCGGAGTACAGGCAATATGGCCGGCATGCACGGCAATCCTACAAAATACAATATTAAAAACATCTGAACTATAAAAACTAAGTAACGTACCTGATATAATAATATATAACTTTATTGACTTACTGAGTCAATGGCGGGGTTCATCCAAAGGCTGCTATTCCACCCAATAAATACATATATATTTTACATAGAAAAATAATAAAATGCCAATAGAGTACAATAAGAATCAGAAATAGAATCATATAATTTAAATGTTACATAATAACTTTTGAAATACTGTAAATTCAGAGATTTTAATTCGTTTGGAATAGTTATATAGCGAAGGTGCAAGGTAAGAGAAACAACATTTAAATTTAGACTTATTGAAACTTGGTACAGCATATAATTCTTTACCCTTTAAACCATAATCGTAAATTTTTAAACTCAACTTTTCAGATAAGTACCAAGGACTACCTGTGGTTTTAATCTTATGAGTTAGAATGAGGAAAGCTTTTTGAACTCTAACATCAATATCTTGCATTTTAGCTAATAATCTATATCCACAAATGTGATTATATTTACGCACACCATAAGCATAACGTAAGCACGTATTTTGCAGCACCGTAATCCTGTTCTTATCAAATAATGACAATATTAAAGAATTTATTAATTTTAGTTTTACTTCTGTTGACAGAATATGTCGAAATTGATATAAATGACGTAGTTTTATTATAGCTGTTATAGTTTACTATGAAGGTGCATCCTGAAAGTTAAACCTTTGTTTACAATCAATCCCAGGCTCGTAGTAACAGTACTGCATTTTAATTTTACGCCATCCAATAGAATATCTGGTACAGATTCTGATCCAAATACCATCAGAATAGATTTAATTGGATTAATTCTGAGACCATTGTTGTATTATATGTTTCATTTAGCTTTTCAATGGAAGTAGATGTTAATATTTGTGTATCATCGGCATAGGAGTGTGTATCGCAAATCGTCAAGGTTTTAGTCATATCTGAAATATAAAGTAAGAAAAACAATGGTCCCAAATTCGATCCTTGAGGAACTCCATGCTGTATTAGAAATGCACTAGAATTTAAAGACCAACCTTTGTGCAACATGTTGACGCAAAACTTTCTGTTATTAACATAGTTTTTGCACCACCGTATAGTATTGTCTGAAAAATTATAATATTTCATTTTAGCTAGTAGTAGTTCGTGGTCAACCATGTCAAATGCTTTTGAAAAGTCGATTTGAACAAGAATTGAAATTTTAGATTTATCAAAATTATTTATTATGGAATCCATAATATTTAAAACGGAAGTATATTTATAAATCCTGATTGCGTAGATGGAATAATATTATTTTTTAAGGCATATGCCATAATTTGCTCACAACATACTTTTTCTAGTACTTTGGATAATGTTGGTAAAATACTGATCGGTCGTAACTCTTCAAATGTAGTGGATTTCATATTTTTAGCAACAGGTTTCACAATTACAAATTTCCATGAATCAGGAAATGTTCCTTCTAGCAAACAAGTATTTATAATGTGCGTAATATAATCCACAATAACTGGAAGAATTATTAGGATCACTTTACGAGAAATTTCATCTATTCCAACGGCATTTGATTTGATATTTATTACAATTCTCTCCACATCTCTACTTTGAATAAGATTAAACTCTAATTTTTCCTTACAAATATTGGAACATGAATTATTTAAATAATAATGAAAGGTTTCAGAATTGATGTGTGTAGTATCAACCTTGTCTAATAAATGTTGCCCATATTCTTGTGGTTTCAAAAGAGAGTCATCTATGGTATCTGACACAGTTTTGTTTACACCAAGACACTTTAGATTATGCCAGAGTTTATTGGAATCATTTCTGTTATTGTTAATATTAGAATGTAAATAAGCTTGCTTTTCTCTTCTAATTGCAGCAGTGGTTAAGTTTCTTAATTCTTTATAATAATTTAGTTTACACTGTGTTTTGTATTGTTTATAATCCCTAAGAGCTTTATCGCGTTTGCGCTGCATAATTTTAAAAACTGGAGTAATCCAGGGCGTATAGTTTTTATTGGTTGAAATATATTTAATTGGTGCATGTTTATCAAAAATAGAGATTATATTTTAATTTAGAAAAGCAACTTTGTCATTAATATTTGTAATATTAACAATTTCATTCCAATTTATTGCTTCACAATTTTTTAAAAGATTATCTCTATTAAAATTGTTAAAATCTCTGAATTTAAAAGTCTTCCATGGAGCAGGCGTTTTAGAGAACACAAAATACTGCACTGTGATCTGAAATATCGCTACAATCTATGACACCAGAATCCACACATATGGTTTTATCAGAAACTAGTACTACATCTAATAATGATTTTGTAGCTGGCCTAGTATACGTCGTTATTAGTTGATGCATATTATTTCCTGACAATATGTCATTAAAAAATACTGATTTGCAAGTAAATTAATATTAATATCTCTTAAGCAAAGTAAATAATTGCATTGCGGAATATATTCAGCAAATATAGCATCTAAAATTGCAAAATCTTTATAAAACCGTATATGTGGACTATACACAACTCCAAGACAGATTTTATAACAATTAATACTGCACATTATCCATAGATGTTCATTATTATTGTTCGAAATAAACGATGTATCTAATATTTGAAACTGTACTGAATCACGGATGTAAGAAGCTACACCTCCACCACGTTTATCTGATCTATCTACATTCACTAGTGTATAATTATTTATATTGAACAAATGTGAAGGAGCAGTTTCTCCAAACCATGTCTCCGTAACAGCTAGAATATCAAAATTATGTTTTCTAACAAATTCTACAAATTTTAAAAAACATGAATTTATAGAGCATACATTTATTTGACATAAAATAAACTTATTGTTGTAGAGTGCAAACAAAAATGTGTCTTAAACAAGGACAGTAAATCAAGGGAACTCAGAGTTCATTGACACGATGCACGTTCTAGCAAATAATTTAAACGATAGAGTGTTTAAATTTGAAGCAAAAAAGAAGAAACATCCTATGGTTTATTATTTTAAAATTTTATATTTTCAATGTCCTTAAGGTCACTGACGTAGTACTTATACGGTTTTCCTCTTTTCTGGATGTTGAATATGATGCGCCCATCAGATGTCCAGACGTTTTTGGCGGTGAACTTCTCCATAGCAGACTTCAAGAGGGATAGTTGGGTTTTTGTGAGATCTTCCCTGATGGTTATGCCTGTGTTCTTTAGTAATCTTTTATCCAAAAACTTTTTTACGAAAACGGTAACTTGTAAATTTCACAATAACAGGCCGATTATATATATATATATATATATATATATATATATATATATATATATATATATATATATATATATCAGTTAACTGTACATTCCAAAGACTGTATGTTAGTAATTCACAGATGTTCACAGACACTCTATCAGATTTCCATCCTAGCTGTCAACACTTGAACACTTGTAAACAGGTGGATTTCTAGTTGAAAGATTATGTACTGGCGCCGCTAGCGACACATTACTGTACTAACCCGGCTTACATTTTATTAAAATAAATTCAAATAAATAGGGCAATCTGTAAATAATGAATAAAATAACCAGTGTATTTATTATATTTATTTTTTTACATTGTAAAATTGTAAACAAGTCACGCATCTGCTCTCTCTCTCTTCGTTCTAGAAGAACTAAATGTCTCTTTTCATTTTTACAAAGTTCGGGCCCGATTAATTGAGGATCAGGGTATAAAAGCGGGCCCGAAGATGCTTAAAAGTCAGATTATCTCAGCGTGCTTATTCGCCGAGAATAGCCGACCAGTGGTGGGAGCACGCCCCGGTAGAATTCTACTGTCGCCTGCCGGCGAAGGCGATTCTATGTATCGCATCCCCGGTAGAATTCTATTGTAGAAAAATACTTCCTGCGCTTTCGGCTGTCTACCACCCGATATGAAAACATAGCTCAAATTATACTGCTCAACACAAAAACATTTCATTGTTACACATTTTTCTAGACTGTGAGCAACTGTGAGCATGAGTGACGTTGATTGTTGAACATTTTGTTTCGTTGCGTATTGGTTTATTACGGGTAAGATATAACATTACTTGCGAAATATTATTTTAATTATTAATAATTTATTGTTTCAGATATTTGAATAAAAAAATAAACAAATATTAAACTGGTTTTTTGTTAGTGATCACGGAGTTGATTTTCTATTTGTTGTTTCGTAACATATTGTTTTATTACGGGTAAGATATAATTTTAATTATGTAATATTATTTTAATTAATAAATAATTTGTTGTTTCAGATATTTGAATAAAAAAATAAACAAATATAAAACAGGTTTATTGTTAGTGATCACGGAGTTGATTTACTATTTGTTGTTTCTTTACATATTGTTTTATTACGGGTAAGATATAATTTTAATTATGTAATATTATTTTAATTATTAAATAATTTATTGTTTCAGATATTTGAATAATATTACCAAATCAACTGTATTATGCAAATAACATAATTGAAGAAAGGCGACGAGAAATAATTACATTAATTTTATTTGGCAAATTCCTATACCTTCAGTTTATTTTAAATCTACGAGTTTATTGTTTACTAAAACTTTTTAAAATATATATTGTATTGTAAAATCCTGTTAATATATTCTTTCTCATATAGTTTACTTAATTTAGCGCAAATGGGACATACATAATTTAAGTTTCTATAGCTAAATTTCATTAATTTTCTTTGTTTTATATTAAATAGTTATTCATACTTTGCCTGAGCATCATTTTAAATAATATTTTATCAATAGTATCAATTGAATATTGTCTGAATAGTCTGAAAATTAGTTAGAGAAAAGGAAATTTGTAATAATTTGTTTATTAAAGTATGGAAAATTAACAATTTATTGTTTGAAGTGTCATTTAGAAGTATTTTTTCTATAAATATTAAATTCTATGTGTTTATCTACTAGGAAGATAGATTTGGCGACAGCCTTTCGATCGCTTCGTTTCCCTCGCTTCAAAGCGATTCTACAAATCGCCTCGTTACTACAATTTTTAGGGGTGTGCTAGCGTTAGGTAGTTTCGTAGCGATAACGTGACGTCACGGATAGAATTCTACCGGGCGTGCTACCACCACAGAGCGAGAGCAAGCGACACGTATCGTATCCGTCCGACCGCTGATCTTTGTACCTTTTTTTGCGAGGTAAAATTATGTGTGTGTTTGTTTATAAAAATTGTTTTTTTTTACTTATCGTACTTGGCCCAACTCCTTGAGCTACCAGCACCCAATTTTCCTTCCTCCAGCTAACCCCAACCGCCGAAGGCGCCCGAGTAAAACCCGACTCCGACACTGCAGGAAGTAATAATGCGTGCACCTCCAGGTGACGTCACAATATTTAACAAAGATCTGCGAGGATCTGGCGTCCAGATGTTGGAAAGTACATTAAGAGGTTTACAAATAACAGAACAATGGAATTTTCGATAGACACATTTGCTAGGCAATAAATAGCTTTATTAGGCTCGTCCAATGGTTATATGAGGGTTTTACAGCACAAATATCCTAAATGGTCTTTTTAATGAAATAAACAAGGGACAAACATGCTTTTGCAAATGTTTAAATAAAATAAAGTAAGTTTACAACGTCTTTACAGATGCTTTTTTTAGTGTTATTACGGGTTACATTGTGTGAGAATTTGTAGGTATTGTATTGTATTGTATGTATACGAGGGTTTAAGCGTTTTGTCGCTTTTTGTCAACGCGACCTAGATCTATTGTGACACAGCCCCTACTTAGTTTTCCGGAAGTAGATCCAGATTTTTGATGAAGCAGATTATGGCTCCAGGAGTCAAGTTCTTGATCTCATCTGCCATAAGATACCTCTTACCTAGTTGATTGAGTCTCTGCGCTGTTACGGCTGGGCATTCACACAGTATGTGTTCCGACGATTCTTCGTTTTTCTTCGTTTCATTTTCAGCTTTAGCATTTTGTGCAAATGGTACTTTAAAAGACAGTGGCCAGTGAGAATTCCTTTCATTATGTTAAGATCCTTTTTGCTGAGAGCTAGTAGCTCTTTGGCGTTTGTCGAAGCTGGGGAAATAAATTTCCGAGCTTGATTGTGGCCTGGAATATTTTTCCAATATGAGGATATGGCAGATACCTCCCAGTTTTTGACCACCTTCTTATAGTGGCTTTGTGGAAGACCACATGAAGGTTCCGGCCCGTGGTATGAAAGTTTAGCCCCGTTTTTTGCAAGTTCATCAGCTTTCTCGTTTTCTAGGATTCCCTCGTTTCCTGGTACCCAACATAGGGTGACATGGTTTGCTTCGGATAGCAATTGGAGGGTCTCCCTGTAGTTCCAGACTAGCTTTTATTTACATATGAAGGCATTCACTGCCTTTAAAGCTGCCTGGCTGTCTGACATTATATTTATTAATGCTCCTTTTAAACCTTTATCTAGGTTTATGTAAGAACAGAGATTTATTGCATAAATCTCAGCCTGAAAATTTGTGGAGCAGATGCCTATGGATTCCTTAATTCGGCAATCAGGGCCAAGCACTCCTATTCCAGTTCCTCCTGAGTCTAATTTTGAACCATCAATAAATCAGGACACAGAATCACTTACAACAGGTCTTTACGTTGCTCATCCAAGGCGATTACCAATAACAACCTTATATTTCTGGTCAAAATTGTATTTTGTTGTAATCTTATCACAGACAGGCAACGCCAGTTAATCTGGTTGTACTTCCCTTAGAATTTCCAAGTGGCCTACGAAATCTCCGGGCATAAAGTGTTTCGTTCTGCAGAGAGTCAGTGTCTGTTGCATCGCCTCTTTTTTCACCTGAATGTGTAGAGGTGTTAGCCCCAGAATCACTTCCATTGCTGCAGTCGGACAGGTACTCATAGCATCTGTAATACTGAGGCAGGCCATGCGTAGTAGTTTCCGCAATGATGCCTGTGCTGTGATTTGTTTCACTTTTGGCCACCATACAAATGACGCATAGGTGATCATGGGTCTTATAACATTAATATATACCCAATGGGTCATTTTTGGCTGTAGTCTCCAGTTTTTACTCAGAAGCCGACGGCATGTGTTTAACGCCACTGTTGATTTCTTTGTAATTTTGTTGATATGTGAGTTCCACGTGATTTTTTGCACTAGATTTAGAGCTTTTTGTGTAAGGTACGAGATAGTTACTACGTCCTCTGACCATAATTGCAACGTCGTCTGCATATCCATTTGCAAAATAACCAGCTTTATTGAGCCTATTCAGGAGGTCATCAATGACAATACACCAGAGTAGAGGTGATAGAACCCCACCTTGTGGGCATCCTCTATTGGTTTTTATCATTACTGATTCTCCTCCTATCGAGGCTGTAATCGTTCGACTTTGCAGCATGGTTTTTATCCACTCCACTACAGCTGGGTCGAAACCTTTTGACCTAGTAGCTCTTTCAATGGACTTACAGGAGGTGTTATCAAAGGCACCCTCAATATCTATAAATATTCCCAGAGCTTTCCTGGTAAGCAAATTGATTTACGTTTAGTGGTGAAGCAGTTATCACTTCATTCCTATGGTATTGATCTAAGACCTTTTCCATACCTTTCAGAATAAATGATCATAAACTAATGAGTCTGTATGACTTAGGCTGGACGCTTGGACGCCCTCCACCTTTAGGTATAAAGACTACATTAGTTTTCATCCACAATTTGGGAATGTATTATAATTTTAGGTTTCCCTGGTATAGTTCGCAGAGTATTGGCAGTATATCCTTTATGCATTTCTGCAAAAGTGCCGGAAAAATGCCATCTCCACCAGGTGTTTTGTAGGGTTTGAAAGTATTTATCGCCCATTCAACTCTGTTTTCTGTAAAAATATTATTAGCAGTGTTAAGACTGTTAATTAAGCTTAGCTTAGTTGTAGCTCCGGAGGAGTTGTCCCTCTCCTCAACTGGCCACGATGATCCTGGGAAGTGTGTACTTAACAGAAGCTCCAATGTTTCCTTTGAATCTGTCGTAAAGTCCCCGTCTGGTTTCTTTAGTATGATCTTTTGATAAGACTTTCTGAAGGCGAGCTACCGTGGGCGTTTCTGATAAGCCCTCACAAAAACTACGCCATGCATTCCTTTTAGATGTGCGAATTTCTTTATTCTATGAGGTTAGAGCACTTCTATATTGCTCCCAGTTCTCATCGCTGCCACTGGTTTTGGTTTTATTGTATAACCTTCTAACAGTGACTCTTTGCTTACTTAGCTCCTCGGTCCACCAAAGTACTTTCCTGGTACTTTGTCGAAGCTTTACTGTACAGCTGTTTTCATATGCTGTATGTAGCGCATTATGAAAGTCAATAGAGGCTGTTTCCAGTTCCTCAATTGTGTTTATATTAATTTTCGTGAGTTCTTCTACTTCACACTTCAAGTGGCCTTCGTACAAGACCCAGTCTGTCAGTTTCGGAATACGAATTTCAGTTTTAAGTTCTTTATTAGCCTTTATCTCAAACCTTAAATATCGATGATCCGATATTGAGGCTTCATTTGAGACATGCCAATTATATATTTCAGAGCTAATTTGAGGAGTGGCTAACGTAATGTCCATACCTCTCGCCTGTTTTTAGTTATAAAAGTGGGTTCTTTACCCCTATTTATTATATCTATGTTAGTACTAGAAATAAATTCTAAAAGGTACCCACCCCTTGTATTTATATCAGTACTACCCCAAACTGTATGATGTGCGTTTGCATCACATCCCAGGATGAGGTTTCTGTTTCTATGTTTGCAGTAGGAGATCAGGTCCCTTACCAGCGGCGGTGGGGCTTCCATCGTTTCTCCCGGGAAATACGCCGATGCAATGATTACCTCTTGCGTACCTCCTGATATAGGCAGTGTAGCTTCCACAGCTACCAAATCCCTAGATATAAATTTATTTAATGTTACGAATTTAATCGACGTCTTATTGAGCAATGCTGCTCTTGGAGTGACATCTTGTTCGTTACAGTAGGTTAACTTATCTACTGGTTTAGTTTTCTAACTACGCCTTCATACACATAAGGCTCTGGAATTAGCACTATATCGGTGTTAGTGGTGGTGAATGTTTTGTTCAACACGTCAGAGGCAGTTTTGCTGTGTTGAAGATTCACTTGCAGCATCTTTATATTACTGCTGGACATCACGTTTTGTTCAGAGACACGTCGCAGCTTGTTTCCCTTTGTGCGTGATTCCGATGGCCGGTGGTGTCTTGGAGTGTGTAGGTGTGGATTAGGTTAAGGCTTTGAGGCAGCCTCTTTATCTTTACCTACTTTTAAGCTGGAATTTCCAGTGTTAGTGTTGGTGGCATTACTTCCTGCCTCCTTTTTTATGTTAACCTTACCTGTAGCAGTTCTGGTAATGGCTTTTTTGGTAGTGACGTCGGTAGGCTTTTTGTTGGGTTTTTTACCCTTTAGCCTGATCGTTGTCTGCCCAAATTTGTAGCTGATTTTGAAATCAGCTTTTTAAGGGTGTTTAAGGACGTCGAGTCTATGGACAGTGTAAGAAGCACTGCCGAGCCGTCATCTGTCCTCTTTAAAACCTTCCACTGCTGCGTATCCAGGCCCTCGTTTTGGCACTCTATCAGATTCAATATCTGATCTGTTAAATTGTTTTCTTCGGCAAATCCTTTTCCTCCACAGCTTTTAGATGGGCTCCTTCCCAAGGCTTTAAGCTGTCGACTTTGCCTATTAGCCACTCGACGGTGACTTTATCGGCGCAGTTGACGCTCAGCCATCCGGACTTAGAGGTTGTTCCAAGAAACTGAGGCTTCACAGAGCCTTTAGCCTCTTTAATGATTAAGTGTAGGATTGCATCCTGAATTTTCGTCAGCTGTCCTGTTTCTAAAATATCCTCCGGATAATTGTAGTACATGATGCCGACGCGTGTTCCCAGGATTGCCTGCTTAAAGCTCACAGACGGTGTGGCCTTATCAGGTGGTGGCGGAGCACCACTGCTGGGTTGGCCTTTAGCATCTGTTTTTTGCCTTTTTACAGACATTTCGGGCGTTGATTCCTCGGATCGGGTCCGTTTTGGACCGTTATCCTTCATGGGTTGAAGGGCTTTGATACGTGCTTCGTCAGCACTAAGCCCACTTTTATGAGCCACTTAAAGAGTTTTCTGGCGGCATCGCTCAGCTTGCTTTTCTGCTCTTTTAGTTGGAGCTTTCCGATAGTTTCCTCTAGTTTGGAAGTGGATGGAGTTGGGCTACGTAGGAGCTCCTCATCCACAGTCGTCCTTGGGACTGGAATCCCTTAGGACCTCTGGAGAAACATCTCTCTGAGTTCCACTCACCCTAAAAACCACAAAAATTAACTGAAAATTGTGTCATATTGACACAGCAACATGTGCTTTTCTTAAAGTGAGGTTATGTTACACATGTGTAGTGAAAATTTTTAAATTTTGAATATATTGTTAATAAATTTAAATCAAAGTAATGTATATTAATTATAAATACCTCAATAATAACTGTTTGAAATAAATTTACTGAGAGATTGCACAAAAAAAAGTAAATAATATAAACTGAGAAAATGAGTGATACACACTACTACCAACCTCAACGCTAAAATTCT
Organism: Stenolophus ochropezus; assembly: GCA_035578165.1. Taxonomy (NCBI): domain Eukaryota; kingdom Metazoa; phylum Arthropoda; class Insecta; order Coleoptera; family Carabidae; genus Stenolophus; species Stenolophus ochropezus. The sequence goes on from JAQOWZ010000017.1 coordinate 25,845,687, forward strand.
GATGATTATGAATTTGTAGGTATAGTATTTTTATTTTTAAGGGATTATAAGAAATGTTTTTTAAAATGCAATTTTATATATTTTTTGTTTAAATATATTTTTTTGGTTATGACATCGATTGTTAGGGTCATTAGTCTTTCTAAAAGTTAAAAGTACACAAATAAAAGGTAAGTGTTAAAATATTATTATTACATAAGGACATGTTAAAAACTTTGTTAAAATAAAATATATAACGTATAATTAATATCACTATTTATTGCCCATCGGCAGTCAAATAATTAAAATGTAGACGTTCAGAAAATAAGTTTACATGTATAAATAAATAACTGGACAAAAGAACAAAACTGAATTGTTTCAAAGCCTTTGTTTATATCTGATCACAAAGATCGCAGGCTTTAAGGAAACTAATGACTTTCCTTATCTCCCCATGATCTAATAACATCTCTTGGATGTGTTGACCTACATCCAAAGCTTGTCTAATCGGTTGCAGAGTGGGGCATTCCAATAGAACTTGCTGTATAGTCACATGCACTCCACATTCCGTGCAAGAGGGCTGATCCTTCCTTGTGAGTCTGTATCGATGTGTAAGGCCCGTATGGCCTAATCGCAACCATTGATCTTTGATGAGGTCTCTTCTTGACACATGATGAGGTAGGTTGACAAATCCACTTGAGGGTTTGATCCGGTGTATATGATTGTCCACCATGTCCCAAATGCGTTGCCATAAAATGGACAGCTTTATGTACGCTACATTTCTTGCATCAGTGTATTTAATGACTTGCGCTTCTACTGTGTCTCTTGTGGCTGCATTGCAAGCAGCATCCTCGGCAATCTTGTTTCCTCGTATCCAAATCTGACTGGGGACCCACACGAAATGGACATGTTTACCCTTGTTAGACAGATGTTTTATCAATGATAAAATCATCTGAATGACTGTGTCCGTGGACGAGGAATCCGAGATGGTGGAGAGAATGCTAAGGTAAACGTTAGCAATTTAATTTTCCTGTCTTGGCTATGGCAAAATGCAGTTTTTTCTTTTAGTATGTAATGCAATTATTTCTACTGAATATGTAATTTTTCAACTTTATTAATATACAGTATTGGAGGCACCCAATCCCTGAACTATCTCTTTGTTGCCGTAAAATCGGCAGGGAAATTTAATTTTACATAGAGTATTATGAAAGAAATGAAAGACAACAAAGAAAAATTAAAACAATATATCAATGAGATTAGTAAAGTGGTACTATAAATGTAAAACGATTTACAAGCAAAAGAAAAGAAATGGGAGGACGATAAGTTTATTTTATATACCAACATTAACTAAAATGGAAGAAAAGCTGGAAATGAAAAACAAACAAGAGAAGAAAAACAATATAGTAATTAAATGAAAGATACAACAAAAGAGGACATAAAAGTAGTTAAAAGTTTTATAAAACATGAACTGAACTTTATACCAGATATAAAAGACGGTTACCCAATTAAAAATAGTAAAAACTATCCAATAGTGGTAGTGAACTTGAACAACTGTCTAGTAAAAAACATATACATGCATGCAATTTTCAAAGAACTACTATAAAAATCAAAAGACAGAAGTGATACACAGATAACAAATGGACAAGGAAAACGGACACAAAATATAAATTTATTTATATAGGAAATTGGAATATTAGATGAAGAAAAGGTAAATAAGTAGAATTAATAAAAATGGGAGTAAATCTTATTTTAATATACAGCGGAGAAAATGAATATGAAAGAAATAAAGCAGGACTACATAGAGAATACTAATCAAAGACGCTATGTGAAACATACATAGAGAAAACAATTTGCAAACAAACATCATGGTGGAACGACCAAGTCAAATTAAGCAATTAATTACAACAAACAAAAATGGAAGAAATAAGTAGATTCTAAAAAGGAAACACATTACAAACAATATAAAGAAGCAAAGATAAATGTAAAGAACATGATAAAGGAAGAAAAACAAAAAATATCGGGTGAATGTGGGAATATGATGGAATCAAAGATTCAGAAATTATTTTAACCTAACTACGTTATTTTTGCCTACAAAACTAATTGGAAAATTACTAACATTTTCCTGAAAACGTTCTGTACTCTCAATATTTACCCCAGTCTCGATACTAACCGCACCATTCACCTCGAACATTGATATGATTAAATAGTACATCGAAAATGTGTTCTCGGAAAAATTCATAATTGTTCCATGCTTAACTAAAAAGTCTGCACCGATTAAACCGTCGGTTTCAACACACAATTCGTCCGAACATATCATGAAATCATTTTTCGAAAATCACAAAATTCTGAAGCTTTTATTAATATTCTAAATGTAAATGATGAAGAGATAATTATTAACAATAAAACATTAATTGGTTTTGCGGTGGAAGCTGAAGAACAACTAGACACGGAAAAGAAAGATTGTAAAGTGATTAACTCAGCGCAAATGTCATCCAAACATAAATTCAATTTAGATCACCTGGCAGTAGAAGAGCGCGATAAATTCAAATCATTTTTAAATGCTGACATATTCAAAATGAAAGACATATCGCTAATTAAGACAACGTTAGTGCGGCATCGCATACACACAAATTCCGACGTACCAGTAGCGCACGCCCCATATCGTGTACCTTTTAGTCGCCGTCAAGTTATAAAAAATTTGATTGATGAAATGCTTGACAATAAAATCATCCAACTTTCAGTCAGCCCTTATTCAGCCCCGGTAGTATTAGTCGAAAAGAAATTAGATAATGGTGAAAGTTCATTTCGATTTTGTATCGATTACCGCGAACTAAACAAAATTACAAAACGGGATTTCTTCCCTATTCCAAATTTGCAAGACACTTTAGACCAATTAGGCAAAGCGAATCGTTTTACAACCCTGGATCTGACTAAAGGCTACTGGCAGTTAGAGATGGACTCGCGTGATAAATAAAAGAATGTAATAGGATGCCGTTCGGACTAATTAATAGCCCGAGCACATGGCAACGGCTAATGGAAACAGTATTATCCGGTTTAACGATTGAGCAATGTTTTGTATATCCCGACGACATAATTTGCTTCAGTTCTGACGATCTTGATGAACATATCGGAAAATTAAGACTTATTTTTGACAGACTTAGAGATGCAAATTTAACTTTAAACCCTGATAAATGTAAATTTATGATGACTGAAACAAAATATCTCGGACACGTAGTGAGTAAAGATGGTGTGAAACCGGACCCAGACAAGATAAATGTAGTGAAAGAACTCCCAACTCCACGTGACGCCACTGAAATCAGATCATTTTTAGGTTTAATTGGATTTTACAGACGTTTCATTCCAAATTTTGCCGAATTGGCCTTACCATTAACTAAACTAACAAAGAAAAATTGTAGATTTTCCTGGTCTCCCAACGCCGAAATTTCATTTAACACGTTAAGAGAAGCATTAACAAAATCCCCGATTTTAAAATACCCAAATTTTTAAAAACCGTTTATTTTGTGTACAGACGCTTCTGCATATGCAATAGGCGCAGTTTTATGTCAAGAGTACGATGGACATGAAATGCCGGTTGCATATGCGAGCCACCAACTCAAGCCATTCGAGTGTAACTATACCACAACCGAACGTGAAGGTCTCGCATTGGTTTGGGGTATTAAACATTTTCGATGTATCTGTACGGTACGGTATTTCAGGTCTTTGTCGATCATCATCAACCCCTAAAATAGTTGATGGAAACGGCAGAACTTTCTACTCGATTAATTAAATGGTCGTTGCTCTTATCAGAGTATAGTTTTAAAATTGATTATTGTCCCGGTAAGAAACATGCAAATGCTGACGCGCTCTCGCGTATCAAGCCTGTACGTGTCATGTTTCAATACAAACACTATGAGCCAGTCATATGGGATCGTGACGTCATGAAAACAGACTCACCGTTATCGGGTTACGGCGGGGCGGAAAAACATTCGAAAAAATTACTTCTAGTTTCTTTTGGTCAAAACTCTGCTCGGACTTAAAGGAGTACGTCAAGAAATGCATATCGTGTACAGAACGGAAAACATCCCATCATTTAAGCCCGGCTCTTTTGAAAAAATTTAGACATGCCACACGACCTTTTGAACGCATTGCGATGGACGTAGTAGGTCCACTTGTAACCACTGACTCAGAGAATAAGTACAACCTATCAGTACAAGATGCGGCTACTCGTTATCTGGAGGCTTTTCCCATGACTGACCAAACCGCCGAAACAGTTTCAAAAAGCTTGATAAAAGGTATTATATTACGGCACGGTACACCTCGACAGTTACTAACAGACCTTGGCACGAATTTCTTATCAAAATTAATAAAATTTGCCAAGTTTAAATATTGAACGCCTGTAAACGACCGCTTTCAGGCCTCAAACGAATGGAAGCCTAGAACGAAGTCATCGAACGTTAAAAGACATCCTATCACATTATATTAACGCGCGTCATACTGATTAGGATGAATGGCTACTATTTGCAGTATCAGCATTTTGTAGTACCGTACATTCTATAGTAGGAGAGTCGCCGTTCTTCCTGATGTATGGGCAGGGCCGGCGGAAGGCGTGGGTTGAAAGTTTCCCTGGGTGGGTTATTACCCACCTGAAATTTTGCAAAAAAAAATTGAAAGTTTTGAAAAAATTTTTGAATTTTTTTTAAATTCTTGGAAATGTTGCAAGATGTTTAGAAATTGAAAATTGAAATTTGGCTGAATAGTAATAACACTGCGAAAGAATTGGACATAGACGAGCCGGATTTGCCGCGTAAACGTAAATCTACGAAAGCTGAAAATGTTTTCAAGTCCCCGCCACAGTATTACCGAAAGGTATACTGCGAAGTGTACGACCAAGTACTCAGCTCGTTAAAAAGTCGATTCCAAACAGGTTCAGCCAAGTTCTTCAAAAGCTTAGAACGTTTTGTCATTGGTGACACGGTTGACGTTGATGTCAAAAACATTGTCAATTTTTACGACAAGGATTTTGAAGTGTTAACGGCAAATTTAGGTATTATGCAAGTATAAAATTTATTAATGATAGAGTCGAATTACATAAGCAGGTATGTTTAAGAGAAAAGCTATTTAATTATTTAGTCTGTTGTGATTTGATTGTTGACGTGAGCACAGTGGTATTTATTTCAATAGTGATAGTGAGTGTTCATCATTTGTAAAAGGTGGGTGTCAGCATTCAGTTTTTATATATGTGTGTGTGCTAGAATGGCCTCCCCTGAGGCAGGTGTTGATTATAGGGTGTCGAGAGTTGAGAAAGGGCTATTCTGCGGTTTAGCTATCCCCTCTTCTGCGGTTGAGGAAGAGTCTACAGTTCGGCTGGGACTGCCACACTTACTGCGGGGGTGTGGGACAGTACTTTGCGGAGGCTGTCAACCTCATACCAAGTTTGGTTGAGGCGTGCTCACGCTGCGGTGTTGAGACAGGGCTATTCTGCGGTTTAGCTATCCCCTCTTCTGCGGTTGAGGAAGAGTCTACAGTTCGGCTGGGACTGCCACACTTACTGCGGGGGTGTCAACCTCATACCAAGTTTGGTTGAGGCGTGCTCTCGCTGCGGTGTTGAGACAGGGCTATTCTGCGGTTTAGCTATCCCCTCTTCTGCGGTTGAGGAAGAGTCTACAGTGCGGCTGGGACTGCCTCACTTACTGCGGGGGTGTGGGGCAGTACTTTGCGGAGGCTGCCATCCTAATACCTATATCCTTTCTCTCACCTATTCTCTAATTTAGGGTTTAGGAACTCTCTGTTTATTTCAGATTTCGAGTGTGTCCAGCCCAGAAGGCCCCCAGAACTAGATGACCGAGAAGGGAGCGTCGACTGGGAGATATATTTGTTAACCATAATGTTATTTTCTTTTATAATTGTATTTTAAAATAATTAATAAATAGGTATACTTTACATTTCAGAAGTGGGATCTGAACATCTTTAACCTTCAGATTTACATACAGCATAACTTTTGGAGCAGTGCGGATATTTGTTACATTCATGTTCAACTGGATAACGAAACTAGAACAATATTTCAATATGGCATTACCTAACAACAGTCCTCAGTTTCAGTACGCAAGTTCAGTTAGAAGTTTATCACCGAATTTAAGTACGGATGATAGTTTGCGGCAAATGTCAGATATCATGTTGCAACTTTCCCAGAATGTGCAGCGGATGCAAGAAAAACAATTCTCAGTTGAACTATCTAATTACTCTGCCCGTCCAGAAAGCCGTAAAACCATATCTTATTTTGATCCTTCAGATACAAGTCTTTCAAGCGAAAAATGGATTCAGAAAATAGAGGATTTGCGCGCTATGTATAAATGGGATGAAGTAACTACCATTATGTATATGACATCACGATTGAAGGGGTATGCGCAAACGTGGTATAAAGGTCTGCAAGGAATAAATCATTCTTGGGAAACATGGAAGACTATGTTGTTAGAGGCATTTCCGTCACAGAAAAATTACTTTCAGTTGCTTCAAGAAATGATGGCTCGCAATAAGAAACCGGATGAACCGATATTGCAATATTACTACGAGAAGCTGGCGCTACTCAATGCTTGTGACATCACAAGAGAAAGGGTCGTCTCATGCATCATTGGTAGAATTCCTGACGAAAACACCAAAACTGCTGCTCTTTCTAGAGATTACAAGAAACCGGAGTCTCTTTTATTATTTTTGAAAACGGTCAAGGATAATCTATCTACACGAAGCCTGTCTGTTCCCCATAAACGCGATTTACATCGAGTTTCTCAAAAGAACAAGCGGCCTTTCTATACTACCCAGCATCACAATGATGGTATGGCAAACGTCCGTTGTTTTACTTGCGGAAAATTGGGACATACACGCGCACATTGTGGCATCGAACGGCAACGTACATCGAATTACGTAGGACGTAATGGAGGTGAGTTCAGTGAAAATAGGAACCACCAACCACAACAACGTCAACATCTAAATGTTCAGCGTCAACAACAGCCACAACCACAATTGCCAGAAAAGAACATTTTAGTAACTTCTGCGGAGGTAAGTGGAAATTGTAAATTTTTTATGGATGTTGAAGTAAATGGAACGGGAGTCAAAGCATACGTCGATATGGGGTCTGCTTGCATCACTATGAAGGAATCAGTAGTACAACGAAAATTACCATTCAACAAACACAAAACAGTTACTCTGCGTGGTTTCGGGAATGGATGTGTGAAGACTTTAGGCGACATTGAAGTTCAGAAGTTGAAAATTGATGAAGTAGAGCTAGATGTAGTATTCAACATAGTACCAGACACAGTTCAATCCATACATATAATTGTAGGGTAACCTTTCACAGAATCACCGGAGGTAGTTGTTTACAAGGATTCAAATCGGCTAAGATTTTACAGGAAAAACGACTCACCATTCAGTGAAATCGAAGCGACACCCCGTAAGAAGGTAAACATCTGGACCAAACATGCAACTGTTGTACCTCCAGGATATGTAGGGCGTGTGGTCTGCTATGTAGAGGACAAAGGATAACTTTTTGTAGATTTAAGCGTACGAACACCTGAAGGAAACGAGCATGTATTCCCGCGAACAATTGTAGAAGCAGATCAGGATATGGAATGTGTTCTTCCAGTCGTAAATTTATCAGATACGGATATAACATTTCAGAAGGATAAAATTGTAGCAAGAGGATGGAAGTGTCAAGCTGATAATAATGAAGTGCAGAAAAATGAAGGAATTGATTTTACGGAGGATGAACTACATGTAGGAACGGATATAAGTGAGGATCAACGCGAACAACTGATACGTCTATTGCAAGAATGCAGAGATTGTTTTGCAAGAATTGTGAAGGATATTCGATGCACGAATGCGACTGTAGTGGATATTTTACTGACTGATGACACACCCATTACGTACAGGCCGTACAGATTATCAATTTCAGAAAGAAAACAAGTTCAGGGAATAGTACAAGAGCTTCCGGATAGTGACATTATACGCGAATCAGCTTCACCCTTTTCAGCACCGATTCTACTAGTGAAGAAAAAGAACGGAGAAGCACGAATGTGTATCGACTACAGGCATTTGAATAAAGTAACCGTGAAAGACCGATATCCCTTACCAAGAATTGATGACCAATTGGATCGGTTGCAAGGAGCGAAGTTCTTCACAACTTTAGATATGAAAACAGGATACCACCAGATGCCTATCGCCGAGAGTTCAAAGTATAAAACTGCATTTGTAACACCAGACGGACACTATATGTTTAATCGTCTTCCTTTTGGATTATCCAATAATGGACCATCAGTTTTTCAGAGGCTAATCAACAAAGTTCTAGGATCATGTCATAACACCATTGCCATGACCTACGTAGATGACATCATCTGTCCATCATCATCATTTACAGAGGGAATTCAGCGGCTGACGACACTGTTCGACATTTTTAGGGCGAACAACTTGACACTGAATATGAAGAAATGTTTCTTTTTTTCAGAGTAGCATAAATTATTTAGGAATTGAGATTGATCGAGATGGAGTTAGACCTGGAGCAGAGAAAATAAAAACCGTCACCGGATTTCAGGCACCGAAGAATGTACATCAAGTAAGACATGTTGTAAGATTTTTAGAGCACATCTTTAATACTCTTGGAGTCCCGACAAGATTAGTTTCCAATCGAGGAACAGCCTTTACATCGAAGCAATACATGAACTACTGTCAGGAAAAGAGCATTAAACATATAATGAACGCTTTGGCTACACCACGCGCTAATGGTCAGTGCGAAAAGGTAAATTCCACGATCTTAGCGGTACTTGCTACTTCAATACAAGAAGAAAACAAATGGGACACAAAATTGGCACAAGTACAATTTTCATTTAATAATGCAGTAAACTCGTCAACTAAGAAAACACCAAGCGAGCTTTTATTCGGTTACCGACCTAGATCTACTAGTGACGCAATTTTGAGCACCGAAGTTCAACCAGAGCAGCCAGTCATAAATGTGACTGATACTGGGCAAGAAGTGGCACAACAATTATTAAACGAACAACAACGGATTCAAAGTAATTACGACAAACACAGGTGCAAGGGGCGACCATATAAAGAAGGTGATTTAGTATTAATTAAAAAATAAGTTTCATTTGAAGGGGGTAGTAAGAAACTTCTAGCCTCGTTTGACGGACCCTTTCAAGTGAGGCAAGTCCTACCAAAGGACAGATATTTAGTTGAAGAGTTACCTGATTCTAAACGAACTAAAAGAGGAAAGTATAGTAATGTCATTGCAATAGACCGAATGAAGCCATATGTCGAACCAGAAGGAATATCTGCGTCATCCAGTAAAGAAGTAAGCGAGGTAGATGACGACATACACGGCATCGTAGATTAGTCCGCGAGGACGCGGAAAAGTCAGGATGGCCGAACTGTTAACGGCAAATTTAGGTATTATGCAAGTATAAAATTTATTAATGATAGAGTCGAATTACATAAGCAGGTATGTTTAAGAGAGGAGCTATTTAATTATTTAGTCAGTTGTGATTTGATTGTTGACGTGAGCACAGTGGTATTTATTTCAATAGTGATAGTGAGTGTTCATCATTTGTAAAAGGTGGGTGTCAGCATTCAGTTTTTATATATGTGTGTGTGCTAGAATGGCCTCCCCTGAGGCAGGTGTTCATTATAGGGTGTCGAGAGTTGAGAAAGGGCTCTTCTGCGGTTTAGCTATCCCCTTTTCTGCGGTTGAGGAAGAGTCTACAGTTCGGCTGGGACTGCCACACTTACTGCGGGGGTGTGGGACAGTACTTTGCGGAGGCTGTCAACCTCATACCAAGTTTGGTTGAGGCGTGCTCACGCTGCGGTGTTGAGACAGGGCTATTCTGCGGTTTAGCTATCCCCTCTTCTGCGGTTGAGGAAGAGTCTACAGTTCGGCTGGGACTGCCACACTTACTGCGGGGGTGTGGGACAGTACTTTGCGGAGGCTGTCAACCTCATACCAAGTTTGGTTGAGGCGTGCTCACGCTGCGGTGTTGAGACAGGGCTATTCTGCGGTTTAGCTATCCCCTCTTCTGCGGTTGAGGAAGAGTCTACAGTGCGGCTGGGACTGCCACACTTACTGCGGGGGTGTGGGGCAGTACTTTGCCGAGGCTGCCATCCTAATATCTATATCCTTTCTCTCACCTATTCTCTCATTTAGGGTTTAGGAACTGGTACTGATCACTCACTGAGCGAAGAGTTTCTCATATCTCTGTTTATTTCAGATTTCGAGTGTGTCCAGCCCAGAAGGCCCCCAGAACTAGATGACCGAGAAGGGAGCGTCGACTGGGAGATATATTTGTTAACCATAATGTTATTTTCTTTTATAATTGTATTTTAAAATAATTAATAAATAGGTATACTTTACAGAAGAAAGTAGATTAGAAAGCGATAAAGACATGGCTTTGGATGTTTTGAAAAAGAAAGGGAAAATTCCGGTGAGCTTGCGAGATGTGGTCGAATTTATGCGAGAAAATGATTGGTGCGTGGGACTTGTTCCAGAATATGTGCGTTTCATTCGCCTTCTCATGACCATTCCGGGTTCGCCATGCTCCAACGAGAGAAGTTTCTCTGTTTTGCGCAGAGTGAAAAAATATTTGCGCTCGACGATGCTGCAAAATCGACTAAATCATGTAGCGATTTTGCATGCTTACCAAGAATTAGTCGATAAGTTAGATATTGAGGAAATGATGAATAAGTTCATTTCCAAAAATGCCAAACGAGCTACGGTTTTTGCTCTACATTAAGTAAAAATTTCAAAAATATAATAAAATAGTTATTTGTGTATCAAGAGCGCAAAGTGAATCTTTATTGCTCGTGCTCGTAAATTGAAACGCGAGCGTAGCGAGCGCTACAATCGAGCTAGAGCAATAAAGATACTTTACGCTAGAGATGCACACATAATTTTTTCTACGACTTTACTAACGAAATAAAAATTCAATTCAATCTTTAACAATTTCCTGTTTTGTGTTGCTGTAACCATGACGATATTAGTAAATAAATAATCTAACCGAGCAAATTAAGTACTTTACCGCTCGTTGCTTATGGAGACGCGCGGTAAAGTATTTATTTGCTCGTTCCTCAGTAATCATTGACATTACGATGACAAAAGAGAGCATAAATATCAACTTTTCATGGTGGTCGTAGAAAAATCTTATTATATACATTTAAAATATTTTTCTTATAAAAACCTTGATATATAATAAATTCCAGTCGACATGCTAACAACTACCCCCACCCCACCCACCCCCTCACCTACCGAAGACACTGAGACTACCCACCCGACTTGCAAACGTTCCGCCGGCCCTGTGTATGGCCGTGATATGGAATTACCCTTCGATGAAATATTTAGACCCCTTAGGACGCGATATGATACGGACACTAATTCTGCGAGCGAAATGATGCAACGAGTAAAAATAGCTTACACTAAGGCCCAAGAACAGCTAGATAGAAATATCGAAAGAGTACACCGCACTTTTAATAAGAAAAATGCTGAGGTTACTGTTATGAAATTATTACCTTTAAATAAATTACAGTTAGAGTCGGATTGAAGCAGTTTATTAAATTGTTGGATTATTAACTACAAAACACATACATAGAAAAAATTCCTAATATCTTGACATTTCAATCTATTTCTACTCTCCTATTTTTTTCTCGTCTTGCTAGATTTATTTTTTTATAAAAGTATTTAATCACGAACTACTTGATTCTCAATAACATTATTCCCTCCTGAAAAAGACTTGTCTTTTTCACTTCATACTGCATTTATGGGAAACAGGTTTATCACGCATAGCTTAGCTACTGAGCGTCTAAATACACCGGATTTTGTCTTGACGTCAACTACTCTTGTGTGTCCGTCAGTTCCAGGATAACATTTTACAATAATTCCTTTATTCTATTTCTCGCGAGGAATATTTTTGTCCATTAATAAAACATAGTCGCCATTTTTAATTTCTTCATTCGTTGAATTCCGTTTGTTTCTCTTATTTAAGAGAGGTAAGTATTCCTTTAGCCATCTCTTCCAAAATTCTTCTACTAAACGTTGAGCTACTTTCCACTGTTTTCTTAAAATTAAATCGTCTGACGTAAATATTCCTGGAATTGAATCAAAATTTCCAACTTTTAAAAAGTGATTTGGTGTTAAAGCCTCCAAATCCTTAGGGTTGTCAGAAACTCGAGTTAAGGGTCTGCTGTTAATTAAATTTTCTGCTTCTATTAGCACTGTCATCAATACTTCTTCACTTAATTTTACTAAAGGTTTTACATCCCTCAGTTTGGCGACAGTATTGTCCCACTCACTTTACCAAATTAACTGATACAGGGTTTTAGGTCATCGGGATGGATGCGACCATTGCCAGTGTAAACGTTGCTGTCTGCTGATGAGACAGCATCAAGCCATCCACATGTGTTACTTCAGTCCGATGATAACCAGGGCCACTGAGTACGACCATGATGGCCTGGACGAGGAGATCTGTCGAGAACCTGCATGCGATTTCTGATAATACACTAAAGGAATCAATGCAGAGCAGGATATCGCGCTGGTCTCTGTCCTCAGGGCAAAACTCAAGTAACTGATATAGAGAGGTCAGCTTAAGGGTGCATACTGAACACGAGGATGACAATAGGATCTCGGTTGGTACGTCGTTGATGACGTACTCGTAACCAGTCCCTGTATCAGATTTCGAGCCATCGGTATAGATGCGCCGAAAATTGACATACTGTTCAGCTCGTCAGTGGAACTGTGCCTTATAGATAGCTAGTGAAGAGGCAATTCGGAAAGAGAAGTGTCTACAACAAAATTTGACTTGTACCAAGGAGGATGAAGACGTGGTTTGAAATGTCACACTTCCTTAAATCCCGAGGGGAGTTATATGGATTAAGGCGAAGCTATGCTTGAACACGTTCATTCTGAAATAGATGTGAGTGGTTTATGTGATCTGGTAAGGACCACATCTTAGAGGGGTGGGGTGCTCGATTCCACGAATAGCGATTTTATAGGGCTAGTTCTGAATGCGCCAAAGACTAGCTTTTTCGCCATGGCGTAAACCACAAAACCAAAACCCATGTTAGGCAACACAAGTGACACGTAAAGCCGATAGAGAGAGTCCTGGTTAGATCCCCAAAAAGTGTTGGAAAAGTATTTTTGTGCGTTCAACGATTTTCGGTATTCAGAGGCCAGTGAAACTATGTAGCTGTTCCACGATAGTTTCTTGTCGAACGTAAGACCTACTATCTTGACCTCTATTGCTACAGTAATTACTGTACTATTGAATCTAAGAGTAGCATCTACGAGTGGTCTCCGTAATCGACAAAACTCTACGCTATTCGTTTTTTTTTTCTGAAGAAAACTTAAAGCCTGTCGTTGTAGCATCTGTTAATAACGCAACAGACATGCTGAGGTGTATGACTCTGAATGTACTGTCGGTAAGAAATTGAGGTATGTTGTCCCTTATATCCCACCCATGTAGCCTCTTCAATATACTATATCTCCAAGTCATGTCAAACGTCTTCTCTAAATCAAAGGTGACAGCCACTAAATGGTGGCGATTTAGAAAGGCACTATATATGGCATCAGTGAATTGTACGAGAGTATCAGTAACAAAATGCTATTTCCTGGACCCGCATTGATATCTATTCAACAGTTTGTGAGATTCCATGAACCATACCAAACGATTGAAAACCAGTGTGACGAAGCGTCACGATACAGTTTTATTTTAACAGTATTTTTGAACGTAAATTTGAAGTCAAATTTACCGCAGCTCTACCTTCCAAATATTTTAAATCTATTGCCTAGATTTTGCATTCGAGTCAAGCAACCGCGCAAGGCCAGCGCGCGCATGTCTAGTAATGGAAGAGCAACATGGAGTTTTATTTGTTTACATCGTGTTTTTGTGAAGTTGTTCTACAAACCATTACTCTGATTTTCTTGATTCGAACACCATAAGATGCAAGATAATGTTCTACGTAGTGTAGTGCCAAACACATCGCAGTGGTTTTTGTGAAAGTGGTGTTTTGAAAAACATAACCATCGAACATGTGTTTGAGTTGTAGTCAAGATACTCGTTCAGTTCATTTCATGCGGCGAAATTAACTCGTTTAGTGACTTAAGGCAATAGTAAGTGTTTTTATTACTGTTTGTATCGTATTAATGTTAAATGTTATTTATTTATATTTATATATTGTATTTGTAATTGTTTTGTGACTATGTTCACCTCTGATGATGGGTACGAGAGGAAGGGGGTGAACATTTTTATAAAAGCGCGGTCTTTGACCGACTCATGGCTTTTTTTGGAGTAAGTTTTTGGCCAAATAAAGACGTAAAAAATAAAAGTTGTGAAGCAGAGTTTTTTTATTTGAATTATTTTCAGTTGTTTTCCTATCCTTCCACTAGTGAACGTAAGGTAAGTGGAAGTGAAGTATTTATAGGAAAATTGAAATAGTGTTTTGCCGTTTTTCACATCTTTATGTGAGCAAAACGTGTGTTTGAGAAAATAGTTCATTTTCATCCCGTGCAGTTGCGATAGTTTGTGAATTCCAATTACTAGGGGCAGAGAAGAACTAGTGATTGCGCTACCACTATCAAGATAATTTTGGATGAATTTCGGCGTAGAAAGAATCCTCGAATCCGTCATTTTGCTTCGTGAGTCGCGGAACAGGACTCGGCTTGTCCATCGGCCACCGCCAGGACTAATCAAGGATAGTTCTGCTGAATTTGGTTTTGCGTTCGTTTTTACCTCGCCCTCGCATCGCGTGCACGTGGGTGAGTGAGCAACGCAGGTTGTAAGAATAACCGATTTTTATCCGAAATTTATTTATGCTTTCATTACGTCTTTTTACTGTCTTTTTTTTGAAAAGTCGCTCCGTGATGTTGTGTTCAAGCGAGCGACCACAACCAATGTTGGAAACCGTACCTTGGACATTTTTCTCCATTGAGATATCCGTGGCCGTCGTCACTGGAAGCCTGCGAGTTAGACGTCTCTACCGTTACGTAGAGTGGCGCCCGAGATTTGGAAACGAATAGTGCGACAGCGTTTGTATATTTTATTATACCGTGCCTGTCGACTAATTATTGTGCTTTTTCACGAGTTATTGTTTTGTAGGCTGTGACGACGTATTTTACATTGTGTGACGCGAAGGTAACGCCGTAGTCCATCACACGTTTTCGCGAACGATAGGGACTGACGATGTAACGACGTCACACCAGCTTCTCATAGATCTTAGTTAAATGACTCGTAAGAGACATTCTTTGGTATTGGGTCTTTGCCCTGTTTGAGCAGGGGAACAACTATAGATTCGCGCCACGTGAACGGATAGGCTTCCTGAGTCCATAGAGAGTTGAGATACTCTAGGACCAGGTCTTTCATCTAAGGAGAAATATAATATAATAATATAAAATATTGTCACGACTCGGTGCACATGCGGTGATGTGCGACAGTGCATTTTCAAATTCCCCATGTGTGAAAGGGAGGTTGTAAAGGAGGACTTATCTAGAAGTGAAATAATGGGGAACCTCAAGCCTACTTTTGCGGGATATGAGTATGATGCTATAGTTATCCGTACACGATACGAACCAAAAGTGCTGAGCAAGCTGGTTGGAAATTTCCTACTGTACATATTGCCGTTAACTTGGAGGAGTAATACGTTTGAAGCTCCTACGGCAACATTTTGCATGAAACTTTCGCCATAACTCAGTCGGAGAGAGTTCTTAGTGAATCTATACTACAAAGCTACGCAATGGGTCCCTCTTAGCCGTAAGAATAGCACGACGGGCTAACGCTCTGGCTCGCTTGAAGGCTATTCATTTGACGTTAAGGGATCACGTTTGAACCACTTGTAACAACGACGTTTCACAGTGACGGCTAATGCAACATTCAGATTCCATTATGGTACACTAAGATTTTCGTGGCCTACTTATCGTCTGACTAGCTATATACAAAATGGCATTATTGATGGCCTACAGACTAACATCTACTCTTTCAAGGAGTTCGAGGAACATTAACACATTCTGCACAATGGCTCTAATCGGCAAAGTTATCTCGCTACTTGCTTATTGATGGACACGCTTCTCTGCTAATCGTCGAGCGAATGATAATGAGTAAATAGTCAATCGCCGACCAGAAATCTACGACCTTCAGTATTAAAGTTAGCGTAATTGTTGAAGTAACCACTGAAAGGTCAATAGTAGAGACGATGTTTGACGGCATATTGATATAGATATGTTGGATGCCCATTATTCAAGAGCGCTACATCATTTACATCGAGAAATATCTTGATATGTACATTAAAATTGCCAATTATTAGATCGGGGAAGGCAATTGTTTGAATAGGTCTTCTAATTCCCGCACGTCGTAAGTGTACTGTGGGAGCTAAGCATTTCAAGTGGTGAGTCTAAACGGCGCGAGGATGGTACTGACGAAGGTGCGTGAAGTTAGCAGAATGAAGTAAAGCACTAACGAAACAATTTATATACAAAGTTAGTGCCTCGTTAGTGCTCTTTGGTGCTTCTTCAATTTCTGTAGCAGGAGTCACCATGCTGCTACAAAAAGCATTCGACTTTTTTTCCTGCCAAGTTCACACTAGCAGGAACTTTGAAAGATAAATTAATGAACTTAGTGTCAAAAGTTAGTGCTTCGTTAGTGCTCTTTAGTGCTTCTATTAAAAAAGTCACAAATCATACTATATCGCTACCAGGAGCATTCGACTGTTTTCCTGCCAAGTTCACACTAGCAGGAACTTTGAAAGATAAATTAATGAACTTGGTGTCAAAAGTTAGTGCTTCGTTAGTGCTCTTTAGTGCTTCTATTAAAAAAATCACAAATCATACTATATCGCTACCAGGAGCATTCGACTGTTTTCCTGCCAAGTTCACACTAGCAGGAACTTTGAAAGATAAATTAATGAACTTGGTGTCAAAAGTTAGTGCTTCGTTAGTGCTCTTTAGTGCTTCTATTAATTTTTTTTTTTATTATTTTATTTTTTATTGTAATAAAATATCAAAAATTATTTTTATTATTAGCAACTTTTTTGTTCATTTTGTGCTATTTATTGCTACAGTCTATTACTTTTGTGCTCATCTCCTACAATCGTCATTATCAAAATAATATGAATACGATATGTTTACGTTTGCTCATTCATAATGAAAAATTTAAAATTAATATAGCAGTAATTTTTTCAGATCTCGTTCCATTTATTGCCTTATTTTTAAAATTTATTATTCATTTCGGTTTATTATAAATAAGCTGGAGGAAATATGTACTATTCAATTGATCGAAGAAACCATTACATTAGGTACCTACTAGCTATAGCCATATATTTAGCCTAATCTTTTTTAATTGTTTAGTTTAAAATTATGGTTTTCTTTAATTTTTATGTTAATATTTATATTGCATAGTTATTTTATCCAACACCTGCTAATAGCCTTACCATTTTTATATAAATAAAGTAGCTCATAAGTCATTAGTGGGTTAAATAGTATATTATTTAACAAGCATAATATGTAGGTTATATTCAGGGATATAGAGGTAGGGAGAATGAACGTACACCCTGCGCGGGTATACAAGAATAGAAGGTCGCCATTTTGCAGGTTCATACAGGCGGTAATTTTAAATGAAGAACTATAAAACAATATAGCTGACATTAATTTGTACAAAACTTTTTTAAAATTTGACGCTATTAATTACATAACAATAATAATACATAATAACTAGAGTTGATAGATTTATGCTTAAAAATATTATAAAATTATGCATTAACATTGGTAATCATTTTATGCAAAAAAAAAAAATAATCAAAATATGCATTTGTGCATTTTATTGAATAACCAGGTTTTTATAAAATATATATAAGTGTTTATAGAACATAATAATTATTGTACTAACTGTATCTTTATTTAGAAATTTTTGTTACGACAACATCCTAAATTTTTTTGTACATTAACAAAATTAAATTACGATATTACAAAAACAGACGCACAACAATCGGTACCTAACGTCCAAATAGATATCGTAAAGTATGAATTTTTAAATTCAAAATAAACCTATTAAAAAAATATGCATTTGCATAAAATTATCAACTTTAACTAATAACTATTGATGATAAAATAATATTAATTTATTTAATTCTCTCATAACCAATTTTTCTTGAATACCTAAGTTCTGTGTATCTTTTCGACAGATTAAAAAACCTTATTCTCTTAAAAGAGTAAATAATGTCCTTTACTAAAATAATACCATGATTTTGTTCTATTATACCGATTTCAGTAACACAAGAAAACAAAATGATGAAATAAACAATCCTGACCGCGTGCTTACATAGCAAATGGACAAATGACCTGCAAAATGGCTACCTCCAGTTTGTACATCGAAAACTGCATGCGCAGTCGTCGAAGCATATTCTCCCTACCTCTATATCTCTGCTTATATTACATGAGGATGTAATTAAAAATACGAGCGATAGCAAGTATTTTTAATCATCCGAGTCTAATGTAGCCATATTATGCGAGTCAAATACTATACTTTATCTACAACTATCAGGCATATAAAAAATCTGATATTATTTGATAAATATTCAGTTAGGTGTGAGTAGTTCATATATAGCTTAACAGATGGCGCCACAGTTGCACTTAAATGTCAGAATAACTATTCAAATTGTATTTATTATACTTTTATAATCATTTATATTGAAATTTATAATAAAAATATATTATTAATAAATTAACAGTTTATTAAAATGTTATGTGTTAAATTATATGCTCTATTTATTACAGAAAAGTGTAGCGAGTAATATAACATTTCATATTACACTTGTGTAATATGAGTAGTATATTATATGTAGTATCACACGTATAATGTACTTATATTTCAATAGTTGTAGATAAAGTATCTTTTCTCATTGCTTATTGTTTCGTACCTATAATAGTATTATCTATTACGTTAAGTAAGCTTATCTACACTATTTTTATTATTATATGTTAAATTCAATTTTAAGTGTAACAGTACCTATAGTTACTCACAAAACAATAAAAAGTTATGTAGTCACCAACGAGGCAATTATCAGGCTCGGATAAAGAGGCGGGCGACACGGGCGACACGGGCAACCGCCAGGGGCGCTAATTTTTTAGGGGCCGAATCAAAAAATTAAATAAATTTTAATATCAGTAATATTTATTGATTTATATATTTAAATTGTTTATTTTGTGCATAAAATTCAAGGTGCATTTACAATCGAAGCTAGCAAGGTCAATTCACCCAATCAGAATGCAATATCACTAAAGTCACGTGGTGCATCAGGTGATAAACGTCAAACTCCTAAACACAAAGTATAATATAGTAAGGAGTGGAAACGAAGCCGCGCGAAGCGGCCCGAAAGCATTTGCCAAGGATGAAAGAGAGAGATAGCCTATGTAGTCCCATATTCAATGCGTCGTACGGCAATATCGGAATTATATTGAAGTAAAACATAATTTATAATTAGTATATTTATTAATTTTAATAATATATCTATATATTTCTTCATGTGACATAATATGTATTATAAAAAAGGAACAAAAAACAAGAACATATTGTAATAAAATAGTATATCACAAAGTTCTACAACTGCAGAACATAATATGTACTGTAAAAAAGAAACAAAAAACAAGAATATAATTTATTTAAATATTATAATATCACAAAATTCTACATATGAAGAACATAATACATAATATGTATTGTAAAAAAGAAATAAAAAACAAGAATATATTATAATTAAATGTTATAATATCACAAAGTTCTACAACTGAAGAACATAATATGTATTATTAAAAAAGAAAGAAAAAACAAGAATATATTATAATTAAATATTATAATATCACAAAGTTCTAGAACTGAAAAACAATACGTATTTATAAAAATCAAACAAAAAACAAGAACATATTAAAATTAAATAATATATCACAAATTTCTGTAACTGAAGAAAAAACTAAAGTAAAACGTGATGAAATTACGAACTGTGTAGTTTAGATTTTTTTCGGTCAATATTTGTGTTTGACAATTTGTCTTTTTGTTGCTGGTGGAAATATTGCCTTAATCGCATATGAATAAATTCGTGAATCACTTGTGCTAAAATTTCAGAACTGTACTGAGTGCAAGTAAATTCAAAATTGTAATTTTCTAAAACTGAGCACAGTGTTTCTTCATATACCTGTGGCGAATCAATGTTAGCCATTAAATTCGTTTCCACATACTGGCAAAGTTGAAAAATGCTAATATTTGGATAAACAACAAATCCTCGGCTTTTGATGTTAGTTAAAGCAGTTTCGTTTATAGAATAAATATCTTCCGATTCTTTTAAGCCTTCGCGGCATGCATTGCAAGTAACTATTTTTAATAATTTATGACATAAAAATACTGTTATATAATATAAAATACAACTGCTGACTTCTTTTTTACAATAATCATGCTCGTATCTGTCAAAAAACATTTCTTTTTGTTCTTTTATCAATTCATCCAGTCAAATTTTAATTTTATTTATAAGTTCTTTCTTATTAGAATTTTTATAGGACCTAAAAATTTCTTGAAATTCAGAAAGTGACATACTGCATAGCTTTGTGTATTTACACCACAAGACCATTCTTTCACAATATCTTCATCTACAAAATGTTTTTCACACACATAATCTTTGGCACTTAGAACTCTGTCACTTCGCGGTAAAACCTGTCTCCATTTCATTACTAAATTTGGGTCCTTAGGGACAGAAAAATGAGAAACTTTCTCTTTATTTGAGGTATACCCACTTTTGCAATTAGGTACAAAGCATTTCCCATTTTATTCCGCTACTTTTTGTAAAATTTACTTTAATTCGCAACCGGCACTTCACAACGCGCTTACTTACATAGAAACAAGCATGAATGACGGGCCTACATCTGTTCTCTCTCTCTAGAAGTCCTTGTCGCACGCGGCAAATAATATGGTGCCATTTATCTATACAGCTGGGATACGGCGTTGCATAGACGTGCTCCTAGAGCTAAACCTTGTTCACTACATAACTAATTATTAAATATTTTTCTACTCAATAGATGGCCACTGAATCTAGCCACTAAATTTGATTTTCAACTCACTAGATGGCGGTCAAAATATTTGAATTTTTAAAATCTAATGACTTGTATACGCTTATGCCGAATTTGTGGACATCTTTAAGATATTATTAACAATTCCTGTGACTGTTGCAGCTTGTGAACGTAGTTTTAGGAAGTTAAAAGTTATTAAAACATACCTGCGGTCTACAATGATAAACGAAAGGATAAATAATTTGGCAATTTTGTCTATAGAAAATGAAATTGCGAAGAACATAGACATTACAGATAATATTAAAAATTTTGCCGATTTAAAAGCCATAGAAAAAAATATTTTCAAATTATCTATATTTATTCATACCTTAGTACAAGTTTTGTTATACAGGATGGTGACCGCGACCCCGGAACATATAGGACTTTCACATGTAAAATCATACTTTCTTAATTTCTTGCTTCCCTAATTATTTTAGGTAAAAAAAATTCAAATAAAAGTTGTAGAGCATAGAATTCTACATCAGAATCAATAAACAGAATTAAATTTACATGTCCTATAACAGCAGAAATTAAATTTGAAAATACTGAAAATTAGCTCAAAAATAGGGATAGCCGTGGAAATGAAACAATATTGTAAAGAAAAGATTGACGTTTTATTATCACTAACATTCGATTTTAAATTATATTCTTCTGACAGATAAAACGACAATCTCCATATATACCAAATAATAAAGCAATTTACAATTCAAAACATCATAATGTTTAATTCAATAAAATTTCAGAATTTTAATAATTGTCATACCTTAATCATCAGATATGAGCAGTCTAGAGATTCAGTCATAAATTTTATAATATTATTTTTGGACAACACCATAGCTTTCTTTGGTTCATGGCCAATACTATTTTTTTAAATGAAATTAGCTTGTAGTAAGTGGTAATATTCACATTTTTCTTAATTATAAGCATCTTTTTAAGCATGGAATATTTTGACAAAGAACTGCATTTGTATACTTGACACCGAAAATCGAAAAATTTAAATTATGTAATAAATGTGCAAAACATGATTGTGTTATTTACCAGTTGGTTAACATATGCCAACAAAACAGTTTCGTTGATGGTTTCTATTTTTTTACTGTCGTCCAGTTTTCCATGTCTTTAAACTCTTTTTTATACCTCTCTTGTGATCCCCCAACGCTTCTTCAGCTTCAGCCAAAATTCCGTTTGGAATCTCCATGTCGTACACAATTTACTAATTTTTACGATCTTTGTTTACATATAAACAAAATTAATTGTTTGACACATGATAACATCATATGAGTCTTTGTTACCATCGGCACCTTTTTCAACGTTTTTAAAATTTCGAGATAAAAATAATTATATATTCTTATGCAATTGTGCGTAAAACGTTGTACATACCTCGGGCCGAAAGAGATTTACGCCCATGGACGAATAAAAGCACTCCGCTACGCGTCGGGCTTCAAATTTCGTCCGTGGGCATAAACATTCTCTTTCAACTCTCTATACGTAAATAACTATTTCGAAGGATTAGTAATAACAGTTCGGCTAATAAATCAATTATTACATATTCACCCTAATTCTGTAAGGAAGTTACTAGCTCTTAGCAACGTTACTAACATCATCAGCCAAAAACAATAGCAGATACTAAATAAAATATGGAAATGACAGGTTTTACAATTATTTCTACAGATCACAATTTTTAATAACATTGCTAAGAGCCAGCAACATCCTTAACAGAATTAGGGTGATTATCTATGTATAATAGGAGTATAATACAGTAAAATTGTTATTATAATACTAAACAAACGTAAAGTATTATTATTTTTTCAATAAACGCACATTACAAAAAATAAAAATAATTAATTTGAATATAGGTTTTGGCGTTGGAAGATATAATTTATTTTCACAACGTTTTTATATGTTTTAATGAGAAATAATTGAGAAAAAAATAACTTAATACCTACACATTTAAAAATTAACATTGTGATCCCTATACAAGTACGCTTATTCCGCGTGAATATTGTTACAATAATTTTATTTTAGAGTTGACTCGATTACTGAAGCAAGAGATCTTTTGAAATAAAAATGTATCTAATTCTTTGATTTACAAAAAAATCTTATTTGTTACTCGTATCAACAAATCTTCATACTCGTATAACTTGGTATAAAGAATGTGTTCCTAAACTTTTATGATACTTTTATTATATAAATTTGGTACGGCGAACACATTATTTTCTGCGTTTATACATATACAAAATATTGTAAATTTTATATATACATATATATATATATATATATATATATATATATATATATATATAAAACATATAATAATAAAAATAATGTAGATAAGCTTACTTAACGTAATACTATTATAGCTACGAAACAATAAGCAATAAGATAAGATACTTGCAATCCTCTAGTTATGTGCTACTTTATTTATATAAAAATGGTAAGGCTATTAGCAAGTGTAATAAACCGAGATGAATAAAAATTTTTAAAAATAAAGCAATAAATGAAACGAGATCAGAAAAATTACTGCTATACTAATTTTAAATTTTTCTGAGTGTATAAGCAAACGTAAACACATCGTATTCATTTTATTTTGATAATGACAATTGTTAGAATTGAGCACAAAATGAATACAATGTAGCAATAAATAGCACAAAATGAGCAAATAGTTGCTAATAATAAAAATAATTTTTGATATTTTATTATAAACTTTATAACATACTTTCGATCAACATAAATTGGCAAATGACGACTGCTTCTTGTAGCGACGTAGTGTGACTTGTGATTTTTTTTAATAGAAGCACTAAAAAGCACTAACTTTTGACATCAAGTTCATTAATTTTTCTTTCAAAGTTCCTGCTAGTGTGAACTTGGCAGGAAAACAGTCGAATGCTCCTGGTAGCGATATAGTATGATTTGTGATTTTTTTAATAGAAGCACTAAAGAGCACTAACGAAGCACTAACTTTTGACACCAAGTTCATTAATTTATCTTTCAAAGTTCCTGCTAGTGTGAACTTGGCAGGAAAACAGTCGAATGCTCCTGGTAGCGATATAGTATGATTTGTGATTTTTTTAATAGAAGCACTAAAGAGCACTAACGAAGCACTAACTTTTGACACCAAGTTCATTAATTTATCTTTCAAAGTTCCTGCTAGTGTGAACTTGGCAGGAAAAAAAGTCGAATGCTTTTTGTAGCGGCATGGTGACTACTGCTAAAGAAATTGAAGAAGCACCAAAGAGCACTAACGAGGCACTAACTTTGTATATAAATTGTTTCGTTAGTGCTTTACTTCATTCTGCTAACTTCACGCACCTTACAGACGACTGCCGAAAATGCATTATTAAGGTTAAATGTCAAAAAAGTAAAACTTGGACAGCAGTCTTAATATTGAGAATTTATTTCAAAATCAATGTTTCGACTTTTCTTTAGTCTTTTTCATGGTTGTGGTGTATGATGTTGTCCATGAGTCACAAGTTGTAGTTCCAAGTGTAATGGTAATGATAAAGATGATAGTCGACTGGATAGTGGATGTCAAGGAAGCAAAAATTGGACGACAGTCTTAATATTGAGAATTTATTTCAAAACCAACGTTTCGACTATTCTATAGTCTTCTTCAGGGCTTAAAATCTGTACAAAAAGTGATTTTCTAATAAATTGATGTATCATCTGTGAAGGTGTATGTGTTAGATATGTCTTTGTGTGAGTTTGTGATCCATGACATTACGAGAATTCCAAGCGGCAATATCTTTGAAGACAAAGAAAGGAAAAAGAGAAAGACAACAGAAAAACAATAACATATTTGCCAAAAGTAGAAGACTAAAAGAAAAAAAATTAGGAAAATGAAGAAATAAAAAAAATGTTAAAGGAAATTATAAAAGAAAATAGAAATAAGGCTGAAGAAATAGGTGAGGTAAAAGAGTTAAAGGAAATGAGAAAGGAAAACAAGCAATATGCCGAACAAATTAAACGTCTACAAAAAGAAAATGAGAAACTTAAAACGCAGCTAAATCAAATCACCAGATTTTATCTTTCATCATTTTATCATTTCCATAACTCCCTCCGTGGTTCCCAATCTTTACAATCCTAATAATTTAATTTTATTTTAGTTTTCATTTTGTTAAATTAATAATAATGTACCTGTCTGTAAATAGTAACTTCAATTTTCATTTTTAGAGTCGTTTATTCAGTAATTTAGTACAATGTTTCCTTTTTTTTGTGCAACCTAACCTCTCATTTCATTCATAATCTCCCGCTGTCATCTTGACCGTCTGTAACCTTAAGTTAGACATTATTCTATGTCATTCATAACATAGTTACCATACTCACCTTTTCCTAGTATCATCAACCTTTCTTGCCCTCTTAATCCTATCTTATCATTACAACCTTTTACTTCGTTCATTAGATTCCCGCTGTCACCTTGGCCCCTGTAACCTTCACCCAATTATCATTCTTTTTCGGCACTCTGGCCATACGTTTATCACTCACGTCTTGAGGGTAGGATATGCCGGGTGCATAATCAAGGCGTCATGTGATTGGCTAGAAGTTTTCTTAAAGATCATATTGACCTTGCAAGAAAAACCTTGAGACCACTTGACTTAGTTTTAATTTACTTAAAGTCATTCGTTATCTAAATTTTGGTTTGAGACGTGGCAAAATTTACCAGTTGTTGGGATTTAAATTCATCCACGCATTTTGAATTTTTCTAATTCAACGGAAGTGTTCCGGATTTAGTGCCATGTTAAAAGTTTTGGCACAATTCACATTAAGCCACGCTTCATCTAAGGTAACTGTAACATCCTTTTTTTTTCTTTTCTCTTCTTTTTATTGTGGTTGATTTTCTTTCCAAATACAATTTGTATTTGGGTTTACCACGTTTTTGTGTCTACGGGATCATCTGCGACTGCGCAAGCGAACAGTTCCGGCAGCATACCAAAGCGCGCCAACTTGAACTCCGTCGTTCCCGCCAACCGGCACCGGAACCTGACAAGGCCACTCACATCATCGCCTTACGGACGCTGTAGCAGTGAAGGCTGCCACTCAACTTTGTTTCTTTATGGTTGTATTGTTATTGCCGTTATTATTTCGATTGTTATATTTGTTTGACTTATTCGTTAGTCGATTTATCGTTTATTACATTTATTGTACAGTGCTACTGACATATATTTATCTTCCGCTTGTTATCCAGGATAACTTGAGTGAGGTTACGTATATCAAGCATCCAGACAAGCCGTTGTTGTCGAGCTTAGTTATATTATTGTTATCGCTTCGCGTGTGTAGCACGGGTGAATGTAGTTTGCAGAGTCTGCGTGTTTTTCTTTTGTCATTTCTGCACCAAGTATTTATGAAAGGTGGTACCATCGCTTCGAATACAACGTTTTGCGCCATTGTGTACATGTATAGGGTATTCCCCTATACACAATCCTCCCCGCTATCGTCAACCATTGCATCCCCGCGCACAGCGGATCACTCTACTTTACTTTTTTTTTGCTCACCCCCTTGTTTGGATGTCCTGTGTCGAGACGCCATGCGTTACCCGACTCTTGATTCTATTGTATATTGTCGCCGAGAATATAGTAATTATTGTTATTGCAAATTAGTGTATCTCATTGACGTAGCAGCGCATACCTTTCTTTTATTTTCAGCGTACCTTCGCAGTTGGGTACTAAAAATAACTGCGTGGCGCCCTATATATTTTTCTTTGTATTTTAATTTTACGCTTCATCATCGCCCTTTTCGAACCACCCCGTCTCCACTTTCGAAAGGCTAGCGGCTACTCCTACGAACATCTGTAGGAGTGAATCCATACAGAAGAAATCATAGATGATAAAGTGTATATAATGCAAATGGTCGACTTTGAAGACAAAATAAAAGTGCTGAACATATAAGTATACTTAAGAACAATAAAGAAGAAAAATATATATTGATTGTGACATTAATGAAAAAGAACATAATTTGCAAAAGAAAATAAGAAATAGAGCCGTAGAAGAAAGATATAAATGTCAGAGTGTCAAGGTAGGATATAACAATATAATAATTAGTGACATCAAATAGATCTGAAATGTGAAAACAAAAACTCTAGAAAATGAAACAAGGAAAACAAATCCAAAAAACTTGTGAACATAAGCATAAGAAAGGAAAAAAGACGACAAAGGCTATGAATATGGAAACGAAAAGGAAATATAAAACTGCAAAAAAGGCACGGGAAACTAAGGAGACGAAAAAGAACAGGTCCAATTCAAGAACAAGTCAAGAAAATGAAGAAATTATAGAACAAAGGAAGAGAAATATCATAACATAGCAATATGGAATGTAAGAGGTACGAACTATGAATGAGAAAATATAATGTAGAGCTGATGGTTTTACAGGAAACGAAACAGGCTGGAAATAATATAAGCAAAATAGGAGAATATATAATGTTTACGAGTGGAGATCAGGACAAAAAATTTGGAAACGGATAGTAACGAAAATTATGAAAAGAGAAAGAGTAGAATTCACATCAATCTCGAACAGAATGTTTATTATTCGAATCAGAAGCAGATATAGAAAAATAAGTATAATTAACGTTCACTGTCGAACTGAAAAAAAGAAATTGAAGATAAAGAAGAATTCTGTGAAAAGATTGAAAAACTGTACTATAAAATACAAAAATATGATGTGAAAATGGTAATAGGGGATTTCAATGCTAAGATTGGAAAAACAGACGAATATAAACCGACTATAGGTATACATAGTAAACATGAAGAGACTAAGAAAAATGGGAGAATATTGATAGTTTTCCTCAGGAAAAGATTTACGAATAATGACAACATATTTCCAACATCCAGAGATTCATAAGAAAAGATGGATATCATCAGATAAAAAGACAGTAAACTAAATTGATTACATTTTAAAAGAGAAAAAAACAAGAAATATATAATGGACGCAAGAAGTTATCGGGGAGCAGATG
The DNA here is from genome assembly GCA_035578165.1 of Stenolophus ochropezus. Taxonomy (NCBI): domain Eukaryota; kingdom Metazoa; phylum Arthropoda; class Insecta; order Coleoptera; family Carabidae; genus Stenolophus; species Stenolophus ochropezus. The sequence goes on from JAQOWZ010000017.1 coordinate 25,873,709, forward strand.
CAGATAGCGATCACATTATTGTAAAAGCTAAAATAAAATATAGGAAACCGCCTCTGCAAGATAAATCAGTAAAAAGAAGTTAAAGATACTATATGGATAAATTAAAAGCAAAAGTTATAACAGAGAAAATTAAAATTTTCGACAATGACAGTATTGAAAAAAATTGGGATAATTTTGAAAATGTGATACAAGAAGAAGCACAAGTATTAAAACGTGTTAATAGAAGACCGACGAAAGAGTGGTACGACATGGAATGTGAAAAATATATGCAAAACGAGACATTGCTAGAACAGAGATGCTAAAGAATAATTTACCTGAAGATAAAGCACAATACGAAGAATGTAGAAAATAAGTAAAGATTTGTAGAGAAAAGAAAAGAATATATATGGAACAGAGATAAAAAGATGTGGAAATAAAATATGTAAAGAAGCAAACAAGACAATTTTAGCAGAGAAAAGAAAGGCAGTTACGTCTCGAAAACTGTTAAAAATAAAATCACACTAATTACGATGTTATGATTTTATGAAAACAGTTTACCTGTTAAATTGCTGGGTAACAGGGTTTCGTGATCAACAGAAATTTATCCGGCAAAATAAAAAGTTCTTGCATAATTACAATTGAAAAATAAATTGTTTATAATACCTCACTTATGATAAAATAGCTATTTATGTAAAAAATAAGGAAAAAATATTGGTTATTTAAGGTATGCGAAAATAATACCTGCTTCTCGTTATGTCATGGTAAATGTTAAAACACTTTTATTAGGTGTTTCATACAATATATTTTCTAAAAATAAACAAAAAAGGCAAGATTTTCTCAATTTTATGCGTTACTAAGTTACTATATACAGTGGCGTAACTACGGGGAGCATACATCTGCAACGCGGGAGGCTTCACAAGTCAGGGGTCCTCACTTCTACAAAAGTAAACAAAAAGATAAATAGGTAAATAAGAAGTAGCGATACTATATCAGCATTATTGACCTTTCATTAATAATTAAAAGTAATAATGAAATAAGTAAAAATTATTTCTTGACAATTATATTATTGATGTTGGATTTTCATAGTGTGTGAGTAAGTCAATTACATTCGTTTTATTTCTTGACACGAATCATACATTTCCAATGAATTCAAAAATAACATTTACAAGGTGACCGATCTTTCGGCAAATTAAAAATCATTCAAAACTAAATGTAACAGGTTCCAAGTGAGATAGATTAAAATATTTAGCAATGTTAGTGATAGAACATGAAAGTGTCCATACGTTAAATTTGAAAGTGTTAATTGCTGATTTTGCATATTTAAAAGAAAAATATAAATAGTGTCACAAATAATTTAATTATTAACTTCGGTTAGAGGTGACATTTTGGGGATGCCACACTTTAGTAGCTTCATAAAACTCAATAAGACCCTGATCTATGCAGTGACAATAGTGCTACTGGGTTAATAAATTTTCTACAACCTTCCAAGTCTTACCAGTCTATCAATGTTATATTTTTGAAGCATATAGAATTTCGATATTTCTTATAACGTTTTCCTTCTAAAATTATGTTCTCCTTGTATTTATAATTTATAATTTGACAGCTTCAAAAGCCCAAAAGTGATAATTATGAAAAAATAAAGAATATAAGAAACTGAGTACTTGCAGATTAGAAACAGTTACAAAAATATTTTTTTTTATATTGAGACTGTCGGATTCGGGGCTACCATATATATTGTTATTCTAAAGAACGCCGCCACTCCAGGGTTAAAACAAATCTGTTTTAAAACAATAGAAAATTTAATAAATTCCTGTCTCCCTTTAGATTTTTTTCCGAAAAAGTGGGGCCCTTAAGTATATTCTTGCAGGGAGGTCTGTGAATTCTAGTTACGCCACTGACTAGATACAGGGTGAATACTGAAAACCTTGACATAGGGAAATAACATGGGAAAACAGTTTTTTGCTGTTTCCATCTGTCCCGCTAAATAAAATCGGGTGTATATGGTATCGTTAGTTAGATTACTTAATTTTGCATCTAATAAAACCAAATGTTGTTTAATATGGCCTTTTCAAACTGAAATATTTGATAAAATAAATTGTATTTTGAAGGTTATCCTTCATATTTTCGAATAAAAAACGTCAAAACAAAATGCTCCATAGCCGAGTGGATAAGAGGGCAGATTCATAAAATAAATAATCTACAAGATCTGGTTCGAGACCACCTCGGCCCTATATAACAAATTGTTGGTTATAAATAGATAACCAATATAAATTTGTCATTCGAGTTTTTGGAAAAGTAAAATATGTCACCATGAATCTAATAAATGAAAAAACTGTTATTAATATATTTAAAGAGTATAAGAACTAAATTTTTTTATTTTTATAGTTCTTAATTTGTCTATATATGCCTAATTTTCATTTTGATTTCGATTCGATTGAAATATTAATTATTTCACCAGTGAAATGTGGAATTAATAACCAAGTCTATTTTAAACGAAAAAACGAAAATAGAAAATTTTTAATGCGAGTAAATCGATGTAATACAGTTAAGTAAATTGTTGTATTATAAAAAACGTATCACGTTAAAATTTGAAAAAAAATAGCTGTAGCCACTAAAAACCGACTGTTACTATTAAATACTATAAAACAATAATATCCGATAATAGTGTTACTAAAATATTATTTTTTCCAATAAAGTTTGTTACTTGCAAGAAATACATTTAAATATTTTTATCCAACACCGTGTAATTATAACGATATAAGTATGCTGTTTTTAGATAAATAAAGTAGGTCATAAGTCACTAGTGAGCTAAATATATTAGCTCACTGTTTTTTGGTTCGTATCATAGTAACTACGTTATAAAACCTTCTCTACACTATTTTGTTCCTAAATGTCATTTCGAAATTCCATCTGTCAAAAATCTTGTATGTATTTTATATCAATGATTAAAATGTGTTGGATAAAATGTTGTATGGCACACGTGTTTACCTAAGTCACTTGAAAAAATACCACACTCGGCCTAACGGCCTCGTGAGCTAAACTTTTCCCACGTGACTTATCTGTAATGTAACACACTTGTACCATAAATAACTATTATTATTCAAATATTTATATATTACGAAATATTTACCAAAAGTTGATCATCTCATGTCGTTGATAGGAGAAACTTACATATGCAGTTATATTAAAATTTGATATGTCAATACATACATCTAGGCGGACGGACGGACGGACAAACTTTATTCTAAAAATATTTAAAATATACTATAAAAATCTTAATTCGTAGGCATTTGCTAGTATAAAAAAATATATATAATATGATTATAATTTCACCCTTGTATGTTGCGGTCGGTAAAATACACTGGCATAAATTATAGAGTATTATGAATAAAAATATAAACCGAGCAAAAATTAATAAGTAGACTTGTAGACCACAAATCCATAATATATTAATAGAGAAATATGTGCTGGAAGAGGATGTGTGCAGACGTAGTTTTTTTATTTTTATCTGGCGAAGTATTTTTACACCAATGCACTCCATTGGTATCAGTGGCGGCTCGTCAGAGGAGGCAAGGGAGGCACTCCCTCCTCTCAACAGATAAAGAAAATGTGCACATTTAATAAATATTTTAATACTTTCTACAAATAATAAATGGAATATTATGAAGACTCATTTATTTTATAAGAAAAATATATTAGTAGACATTCTTTCAATTATATGTGTTGTTTAAAGAGAGAAATAAATATTCTTTAATGAGCCGGAGACAAACTTACAATTTGTCTCCACCTATCCCCCTTTAAACCGAAGAAAAAGCTAGTTTTGACCTTGAATCAATTCAAGAAGAAAGATGAAATATATGAGTTGAACAAAGAGAAAACATAGAAAGGGAGGCATGAGCTCCGATCATTAGCAACTCTCGGTAACGGTGCAGAGGCTCTTCTAGGAATGTTTGGATTGGGTGTCTGGCTATAATATATAATAATTTAATTTTTGAACAAATTGAAGTGATTTTATCCATTTTCATAGCAGAAATACAGATATTACATTAGCAAAAGAAGGTTTAAGTTCGTTACCAAAAAAAATTAGAAATCAGATCCAATTCTCAAAAAAAGAAAAACTACTTTTGATATTTCAGATTTAAAACAACAACACCGACAAATTTTGATTGAAATTTTAGACAAAATAATTGGCCAAATTCAAGTTAGATTTTCTGATTTAGACAACTTACTCTTTTTTGATCTTTTGACCACCGAAAAATATCTAAATTATTTAAAAGAATTTCCTAAAAATTCGTTTAAAAATTTGCTAGAACAATATTCTTTTTTGGACCCTATTAAATAAAAAAATGAGGTTTTCGTTATTTATAACGACATTATTATTATTTAATGGAAACAAGACACCAACTGATATGTTTACTTATATGTTTAAAAACGATTCACATTTTTGCATGCCAGAATTTTATAAGTTTTTGAACATCATTGTGACTATTCCAATCAGTTCAGCATCTGTGGAAATGAGTTTTACAATTTTAAAGCACATAAAAACTTATCTGCGCAATTTTATGGATCAAAATCGACTTAGCGATATTACATTAATTTCAATCGATAAAGGTTTTATTTCAACGATCAAAAAAGAATATATATTTTACAAAAGTGTAATAGATTATTATGCGCTTCAAAAAAACAGACGTATTCCACTAACTTTTAAAAATGTTTATTTTTCAGTATATTAATTTTTTTTTGTTAATAATTTATTTATGTATTGTATTTTCAAAGTTTATGTTGGCTTAGGCAGTTTATTATTTTTTTTTATTGCATATAGTGTGTGTTTATTTTCTTTTTTTAATTTAATGAAAGCTGCCTTTTTATTTAATTCCTAATCTATCCCATCCTGGCAAGAAGTACTCTACACCTACTCGATGATTTTTGCTGGACAATAAATTATGAAATAATAACAGCGGAGCTACTAGCTAGCAACATATTCCATGATTTTTTGATTAAGCAGAGTTTATAGTTTTAAGTAAATAATTTGCCTCCTCATTCCTTAAAGGCACAAGCCGCCACTGATTGGTATATTGTGAAAACATTTGTGTAATTATAAATCTGTTGAATTAAATTGTGTATATAAGTAGAATATCATGGTTTAATATCCAATGTTGGGTGTGTCATTGTGACTGTCGCAGATTTCAATAATGACGGGTTGACAGGCCACTCAGAAATGGTTGACGTTTCTTAGAATTTTTTATTATCCCACCCACTTTCAATTTAATATATACATGTTATATTTTATTAAGTTACCGTATAAACTATTGAAAACATGGGCGCCTAGAGGGGGGTGCAAAGGTGCAAGTGAAAGTTTATTTCTGAAAATATATTTACTTGAACGTAAGTGGATTAAGTAAATGAATTATTCTTAAAATAAAACCTAAAGACGTCTTGGTTGTTTTCCAACTATGTTTATCATATTATCGATATATCTCTTTTACTCCGTTCAATAAGATGTTATTCGAGCTGTTATCGAACCTCATCCGATATATCGATCATATTTTTTTAATGTGATGATATTGCTTGTATAAAATTAAAATAATAAAATAAAACTAAAATTTTATATCGGATCTCGTATGATAATGACCTAGGCGCCAGATGAATGTAACATAGTTAAATCAGAATAGAGACACTATGTTTTATTTTATGTCATCCGAAGAGAAATCAGGAAGAACACATCCTTAAGGCCTTATCACACGTATGCACATAACTGCAACTTGTCGCATATAATCTGCAACCCCAAGCATTTCGGGCAACTTTTGACGTGTGATAGTGCGACTATTTTCATGCAACTAGTTTTACATTTTGTTTAAAAACCAGTTACAGATACCTGCGACTTGTAAAATGCGCATGCGTACTGAAATTTTTTGGGGCAAAATACCCTAGACTGTTTGACATTTGTTTGGAAAACGTGGTTAGCAGTGCAAGTATTAAAATGACAGTAAAAATGGAAAATTAAGAATTTTATAACATCATGATTTTAATGAGCAATGAAGAAATGTTATGGCAGCCGAGGAATTCCTACTACAAATTGAAGAAAAAAATACATCAAGCAAATGACAAATAAAATAATTTACAATATTATTTCGATAAAATACTAATATAATCCATTTAACAATCTATAATTGCAAAGCAACTAGAACCATTAGTACCAACTTCAAAATTAAAAAATTACTGTATTTCATGCAATTTTGCGTACGTCTGATATCACAGGTTGCGTGTCGCAGAAACTTCAGTCAAATCAGTTGCAGATATGTGCATACGTCTGATACCCGCTTTAGATCATATTTTCAACTACAATTAAATTTTAAAATGTAAATTACTTTTTTTGCAATTTATTGATATATGTAATTAATAAAATAACAATTTTTTCTGAAATTAACATAAAAAAAATCACATTAACAGTAAAATAGAGAAAAACTGTCACTCCGTTTCCTTTTTTATCTGGGTGCACCCCCCTGAATAAAATCCTGCCGGCGCCTTTGATTGAAAACAAAATAGGATTTTAAATTTTATACATAATTTTATTTTCTTTTGCTTCTATAATAACTGAATTGGCAAAAACTAGTATAAAAGTGTTTCTCGGCAAATTATTTAAAATTTCAATAAAACAGCAGTCACAAAAAAATGAAATGACTGTAATTATCGGCAATGTGAAGCTGGAACAACCATTTCGGCACAACTCAATGAAACTAAACGCGAAATGAAGTACTCATTAATTACTAATTTATTACGCAAAAATAAAATTTATTACTATTACCATTACCGAGAAAAGGGTGGTTGTTCCAACTTCTGAGTGAAGCTAGCACAACCCCATTATTTTAAATTTTTTTTAATGAAATATTTAGTACTCATTAATTACTAATTAATTACACTAATCTATAATTTATTACTATTACCATTACCAAGAAAAGGGTGGTTGTTCCAACTTCTGAGTGAAGCTAGCACAACCCCATTATTTTCAATTTTTTTTAATGAAATATATAGTACTCATTAATTACTAATTAATTACCCTATTCAGAAGGGTTGTGCTGGCGTAATAAATTGTTACATAATTAATAAATACCCCGGTTAATTAAAATATTATATTTTCTAGGAGGTTTCACGACATATCTGCATGTAAGATATTATAATTAATAACTATCAAGATAATTGTTGTAGTAAACAACAATACCTGTTTAAATATACCTATTTAGAAGTATTGTGCTGGCGTAATAAATTGTTACCTTATTAATAAATACCGCGGTTGAAAAACATATTATATTTTCTAAAAGGTTTCACTAAAATCTGAATGTAGGATACTGTAATTAATAAATATCAAGATGATTGTTGCAGTGAACAACAATACCTGTTTAAATATACCAATTTAGAAGGGTTGTGCTGGAGTAATAAATTGTTACATAGAAATTAAACACTACAGAATTTAAATATTATATTTTCCAGGCGTTTTCACTGCAAATCTTTGATTAGGATACTATAATTAATAAATATCACGATGATTATTGTAGTGAACAACAATACCTGTTTAAATATATCTATTCAGAAGGGTTGTGCTGGCGTAATAAATTGTTACCTGATTAATAAATACCGGCGGTTGATTAAAATGTTATATTTTCTATAATGTTTTACTACAAATTCGAATGTAGGATACTGTAATTAATAAATATCAAGATAATTGTTATAGTGAGCAACAATACCTATTTAAATATACCTATTCAGAAGGGTTGTGCTGGGGTAAAAAATTGTTACATAATTAATAAATACTGCGAATTAAAATATATTCTAAAAGGCTTCACTACAAATCTGAATGTAGGATACTGTAATTAATAAATATCAAGATGATTGTTGTAGTGAACAATAATACCTGTTTAAATAGACCTATTTAGAAGGGTTGTGCTGCCGTAATAAATTGTTACATAATTAATAAATACCGCGGTTAATTAAAATATTAAATTTTCTAAAAGGTATCACTACAAATCTGAATGTAGGATACTGTAATTGATAAAAATCAAGATGATTGTTGTAGTGAACAACAATACCTGTTTAAATATACCTATTTAGAAGGGTTGTGCCGGAGTAATAAATTGTTACATAGAAATTAAACACTACAAAAATGAAATATTATATTTTCCAGGCGTTTTCACTAAAAATCTTTGTTTAGGATACTATAATTAATAAATATCACGATGATTATTGTAGTGAACAACAATACCTGTTTAAATATCCCTATTCAGAAGGGTTGTGCTGGCGTAATAAATTGTTACATAATTAATAACTACCCCGGTTAATTAAAATATTATATTTTCTAGGAGGTTTCACGACATATCTGCATGTAGGATATTATAATTAATAACTATCAAGATAATTGTTGTAGTAAACAACAATACCTGTTTAAATATACCTATTTAGAAGTATTGTGCTGGCGTAATAAATTGTTACCTAATTAATAAATACCGCGGTTGAAAAACATATTATATTTTCTAAAAGGTTTCACTAAAATCTGAATGTAGGATACTGTAATTAATAAATATCAAGATGATTGTTGCAGTGAACAACAATACCTGTTTAAATATACCAATTTAGAAGGGTTGTGCTGGAGTAATAAATTGTTACATAGAAATTAAACACTACAGAATTTAAATATTATATTTTCCAGGCGTTTTCACTGCAAGTCTTTGATTAGGATACTATAATTAATAAATATCACGATGATTATTGTAGTGAACAACAATACCTGTTTAAATATATCTATTCAGAAGGGTTGTGCTGGCGTAATAAATTGTTACCTGATTAATAAATACCGGCGGTTGATTAAAATGTTATATTTTCTATAATGTTTTACTACAAATTCGAATGTAGGATACTGTAATTAATAAATATCAAGATAATTGTTATAGTGAGCAACAATACCTATTTAAATATACCTATTCAGAAGGGTTGTGCTGGGGTAAAAAATTGTTACATAATTAATAAATACTGCGAATTAAAATATATTCTAAAAGGCTTCACTACAAATCTGAATGTAGGATACTGTAATTAATAAATATCAAGATGATTGTTGTAGTGAACAACAATACCTGTTTAAATAGACCTATTTAGAAGGGTTGTGCTGGCGTAATAAATTGTTACATAATTAATAAATACCGCGGTTAATTAAAATATTAAATTTTCTAAAAGGTATCACTACAAATCTGAATGTAGGATACTGTAATTGATAAAAATCAAATGATTGTTGTAGTGAACAACAATACCTGTTTAAATATACCTATTTAGAAGGGTTGTGCCGGAGTAATAAATTGTTACATAGAAATTAAACACTACAAAAATGAAATATTATATTTTCTAGGCGTTTTCACTCCGAATCTTTGTTTAGGATATTATAATCAATATATATTACGATGATTATTATAGTGAATAATAATACGTGTTTAAATATAACTATTCAGAAGGGTTGTGCTGGCGTAATAAATTGTTACCTAATTAATTAATACCGTGGTTGATTAAAATATTATATTTTCTAAAAGGTTTCACTGCAAATCTGAATGTAGGATACTCTAATTAATAAATATCAAGGTGATTGTTGTAGTGAACAACAATACCTGCTTAAATATACAATTTTAGAAGGGTTATGCGGGAGTACTAAATAGTAAGAAAATATATAAACACCGGAATTAAAAAATTATATTTTCTAATATGTTTCACTACATATCTGTAGGTAGGGTACTGCAATAAATAAATATCACGATGATTGTTGTAGTAAACAACAATACAATTTATTACGCCAGCACAACCCTTCTAAATAGGTCTATTTAAACAGGTATTGTTGTTCACTACAACAATCATCTTGATATTTATTAATTACAGTATCCTACATTCAGATTTGTAGTGAAGCCTTTTAGAATATATTTTAATTCGCGGTATTTATTAATTATGTAACAATTTTTTACCCCAGCACAACCCTTCTGAATAGGTATATTTAAATAGGTATTGTTGTTCACTACAATAATCATCGTGATAATTATTAATTGCAGTATCCGACACACAGATTTGGAGTGAAAACGCCTAGAAAATATATTATTTCAAATCTGCGGTATTAAATTTCTATGTAACAATTTATTACCCCAGTACAACACATCTAAAATGATATCTGTATAAAGGTGTTGTTGTTCACTACAACAATCATTTTTATTAATTACTGTATCCTACATTCAGATTTGTAGTGAAACCTTTTAGAAAATATAATATTTTAATTAACCGCGGTACTTATTAATTAGGTAACAATTTATTACTCCAGCACAACCCTTCTAAATAGGTATATTTAAACAGGTATTGTTGTTCACTACAACAATCATCTTGATAGTTATTAATTACAATAACCTACATGCAGATATGTAGTGGAACCTCCTAGAAAATATAATATTTTATTCAACCGCGGTATTTATTAATTAGGTAACAATTTATTACGCTACCGCAACCCTTCTGAATAGATATATTTAAACAGGTATTGTTGTCTTCTACAACAATTATCTTGATAGTTATTAATTACAATAACCTACATGCAGATATGTAGTGGAACCTCCTAGAAAATATAATATTTTAATTAACCGCGGTATTTATTAATTATGTAACAATTTCTTACGCTAGCACAACCCTTCTGAATAGGGATATTCAAACGGGTATTGTTGTTCACTAATCATCGTGATATTTATTAATCACAGTATCTATCGCAGATTTGGGGTGAAAACCCCTAGAAAATATAATATTTTCATAACTGCAGTGTTTATCTATTATGTAACAATTTATTACTCCAGCACAACTCTTCAAAAATGGTATATTTAAACAGGTATTGTTGTTCACAAGAACAATCATTTTGATATTTATTAATTACTGTATCCGACACACAGATTTGGAGTGAAAACACCTACAATATATATTATTTCAAATTTGCGGTATTAATTTTCTATGTAACAATTTATTACCCCAGTACAACACATCTAAAATGGTATCTGTATAAAGGTGTTGTTGTTCACTACAACAATCATCTTGATTTTTATTAATTACTGTATCCTACATTCAGATTTGTAGTGAAATCTCTTAGAAAATATAATATTTGGTAATTGCGATGTTTATTTATTATGTAAGAATTTATTACTCTAGCATAACCCTTCTAAAATTGTATATTTAAACAGGTATTGTTGTTCACTACAACAATCATGGTGACATTTTTTAATTATCGTATCGTACATGCAGATATGAAGTGAAAACGCCTAGAAAATATAATATATCAAATCTGCGGTGATTAATTTTTATGTAACAATTTATTACTCCAACACAACCCTTTTAATATGGTATCTTTATACAGGTATTGTTGTTCTCTGCAACAATCATATTAAAATATATGCATTACAGTATCCTACATGCAGATTTGTAATAAAACCTCCTAGAAAATATAATATTTTAATAACTGTGATGTTTATTTTTTATTTAACTATTTATTACTGCAGCACAACCGTTCTAAAATGGTATATTCAAAAAGGAATTGTATCATTTTGATATTTATGAATTACAGTATCCTACATGCAGATTTGTAGTGAAACCTGCTAGAAAATATAATATTATAATAAATGCGGTGTTTATTTATTATGTAACAATTTATTACTCCAACATAAGCCTTCTAAAATGGTATATTTGATTTGAGAAGGTATTGTTGTTTACTACAACAATCTACTTGATATTTATTAATTACAGTATGCTACAAACATATTTGATGTGAAAATTCCGGCAGAACATAATATTTCAACTAATGCGGTGTGTATTTGTTTATTTATTTCTTTATCTAATTTACACTTTCCAACAGACCAAAATTTAATTACAGGACAGGGGAACCCAAGATCTCTCACTTCACTCAGCGGGCCGAAGCGCACTAACCAACTACGCCACTACTACTTGTATCGGATACTCCAGAAAAACGCTTAAAAATTGTTAATTTTAACAAGTACCTTTTTTTAAATTGTATGTAATAAACTCTAGATTAGTGTAATTAATTAGTAATTGATGAGTACTAAATATTGGTGTATATATATACTTTTTCTATGGGGTTGTGCTAGCTTCACTGAGAAGCTGGAACAACCTCCCATTTCTCGGTAATGGTCATAGTAATAAATTATAGATTAGTGTAATTAATTAGTAATTAATGAGTACTAAATATTACATTAAAAAAAAATTAAAATAATGGGGTTGTGCTAGCTTCACTCAGAAGCTGGAACAACCACCCTTTTCTCGGTAATGGTAATAGTAATAAATTTTATTTTTGCGTAATAAATTAGTAATTAATGAGTACTTCATTTCGCGTTTAGTTTCATTAAGTTGTGCCGAAGTGGTTGTTCCAGCTTCACATTGCCGTAATTTCGCATGTAAGAAAATTTAGAAAAATAATTAAAATATTCACAATTTAAAAAAGTTACAAAATTGGGTGAATAATATTTAAATAAATAATTTGTAATCCAATATTACATACTAACTGACGTTGTCTTTCTGTGAGGGTGAGGAGACCGACTTCTGAGTGGAGAAGGGTGATTCGAAATTTAAAAATGGCGTCACACCCTGTGCGTTCACCCAACCAAATGGTGATGGTTGGTAGAACCATTGACGTCTTATATACGACATCGTTGGGTAGAACACGTGATATCAAGTATAGTTCAAACACATTTGAACATAACATTGGCCAATAAAGAAATAGAAGATATATTCTGCATAGGTAAAAAAGATTCCCAGAAATCCAGACCTGTGCTACTGAACCTTATCTCTAGAAAAAGTAAATTAGTTATAATAAATAATAAAACGCAATTTAAAAACTCTGACACTTTTATCAATGAAGATATAAATAAATCCGAAAGAACCAGAAGAAGGATATATCAGAATAAAATAAAACATCCTAAAAGCTCAACCGGTTCGGTGCACGAGGAGTGCAATGAAAAAAAACCACACTTCAAGTACCACCAGTACTTCACAGAAGACAGCTAAGAGGGACCGTCAATCCTACGAAGATATCTCGTCAAAATTTAATCAGAAACCTAAGATTCAGCGCTATGTAACTAAAAAGGAAACACAACCATGGACCCTTTTTTAGAGCGAAACTTAGGAGCTAACACCAAATTATGGTTAACACAAACAATAAATTAAGTATCCTATATACTAAAAGGCATGTGTCAGTGATGTTCATTTATTTTCATCACGACGATCGACAAATTTTGTCACAAGCCTAACTGCCTGAACCATTAAAGAGATTGTTGTAATTTTTTTTTTAAGTTGCAGGGAATAATGTGTAGTTGTGCCTTTTGGGGGTCTCATATTTTTACTGTGAGTGGTTCTTGTGTAAAAAAAATAAAAACTGTGCAAAATTAATAACTTGAAACAATGGATCCTAGTAGCCATGTCTAAATTTAAAAAGAGTCACGAGGTCATCTGTCACTTTTGACAATCTGTCTATGAACTTTAAACGATTATAACTTTTTATAGAACATTGATATTAAAGAAGTAAATACAGTATCATGTATAATAGTCTCGAGCAAAGGTGTTACAATTAATTTAAGTTTAAAACATAACGTATTTAATTAATATAAATTTTGACGTTTCCAATGTCAAAAGTCAATGTTGCCAAATGTGTAATGAAGTAACTAAATTAAAACCGCATATTCCTAAACTAACTTCACTGAAGACGGAGGCAGTTGTATTAGGATTGACAATATTAATTAATAAATTTAAAAATTAACTACTATTTTTTAATACAAACAGTGTTGCCAAATTATGAAGTAACTAAATAAAAATCAAATGTACCTAATTATATGGGACACTTTGCTGTGTTTGATATCAAAAGAAAGAAAACCATAATGGCCGGTTTTGAAATGACAAAAAAAAATGTGTCATGTCGATTTGCATTTGTTTTTCGGAAAAAGTTGTTAGAAGTAGGTTGTCTTTGGGTTTTAAGGAAACTACACAATGTGGACGGGTGTGCACGAATGACAAAAATGTTCTACGTAAATTAGAATTTGTTTTTTGCAAAATGTTGTCAGAAAAATGTTGTTTGGAAAAAGTTGTGAGAAGTATGTGGTGTTTAGTATCAAATGAAAGGGCTCGATAAGGGCTGGCGTTTAGAATTAACAAAAATGATCAATGTTGATCGGCTTTTGTTTTTTGCAAAACTTTCTCAAAGGTACGTCGAGTTTGATTTCAAATGAAAGGTCTCGTTGAGGGCTAGCGAGCAGAATTGAGAAAAATGTTCCATTCCGATCGGCTTTTGTTTTCTGCAAAAAGTTCCCAAAGGTATGTCGAGGTTGGTCTCAAAAGAAAGGTCTCGTTGAGGGCTAGCGTGCAGAGTTGACAAAAATGTGCCATGTCAATCGCCTTTTGTTTTTTGCAAAAAGGTGTCAGAAGTGTGTGGTGTTTGATCTCAAATGAAAGGTTTCGTTGAGGGCTAGCGTGCAGAATTGACAAAAATGTTCCATGCCAATCGGCTTTTGATTTTCGTCAATAGTTGTCAGAAGTATGTGGTGGTTAGTATCAAAATAAAGGTCTCGATGAGGGTTTGCGTGAAAAATTAACAAAATTGCTCAATCTTGATCGGCTTTTGTTTTTTGTGAAAAAATCTCAGAAATATGTCAAGTATAGTGTCAAAAGAAAGGTCTCGTTGAGGGCTAGCATGCAGAATTGACAAAAATAATCCATTACGATCTGCTTTTCTTTTTACAAAAAGTTTTCAGAAGTGTATAGTGTTTGGTATTAAATGAAAGTTCTCGGTGTGGGCTAGCCTGTAGAAATTTCAAAAATATTTATGTCGATTGACTTTTGTTTTATGCAAAAAGATATCAGAAGTATGTTGTGTTTGGTCTCAAATGAAAGGGCTCGATAAGGGCTCGCGTAGAGAATTGACAAAAATGATCTATGTCGATCGACGTTTGTTTTATGTAACAAGTTGTTAGAAATATGTCATGTTTGGTATCGAATAAAAGGTCTCGTTGAGGGCTAGCGTGCAGAATTGACAGAAATATTCCATTCCGATCGACTTTTGTTTTCTGCAAAAGTTTCTCAAAAGTATGTCGAGTTTGGTCTCAAATAAAACGTCTTGTTGAGAACTAGCGTGCAGAATTGACAAAAATGTGCTATGTCGATCGGTTTTTGTTTTTTGCAAAAAGTTGTCAGAAGTGTGTGGTATTTGGTATCAAATAAAAAGTCTCGTTGAGGGCTAGCGTGCAGAATTGACAAAAATGTTATATGTCGATCGGCTTTTGTTTTATGCAAAAAGTTGTCAGAAGTATGTCGTGTTTGGTATCAAATGAAAGGTCTCGGAGAGGGCTAGCGTGCAGAATTGACAAAAAATGTGCTATGTCGATCGGTTTTTGTTTTTTGAAAAAAGTTGCCAGAAGTGTGTGGTGTTTGGTATCAAATAAAAGGTTACAATGAAGGCTGGTGTGCAGAATTAACGAAAATGGTCAATGTCGATCGGCTTTTGTTTTTTGCAAAAGGTTGTCACAAGTATATAGTGTTTGGTATCAAATGAAAAGTCTGGGGGTGGGCTAGCGTGCAGATATGATAAAAATGTTTCATGTCGATCGACTTTTGTTTAATGCAGAAAGTTGTCAGAAGCATGTCGTGTATGGTATCAAATGAAAGGTCTCGGTGAGATTTCGGGTACATAAATGACAAAAATGTTTCATGTCGACCGGCTTTTGTTTTTTGCAAAAAATTATTAGAAGTATATCGTGTTTGCAATCTAATGAAAGGTCTCGGTGAGGCCTGACGTGCAAATATGAAATAATTGTTTCATGTGGATCGGCATTTGTTTTTTGCACTGACAGCGGAGCTCTAGGGAATGCTCGGCGTAGCCGAGAATTCGCTAGTCCTATATACTAAAAGGCATGTGTCCGTGATGTTCATTTATTTTCATCACGACGATCGCCAAATTTTGTCACAAGCCTAACTGCCTGAACCATTAAAGAGATTGTTGTAATTTTTTTTTTTAAGTTTCAGGGAATAATGTGTAGTTGTGCTTTTTGGGGGTCTCATATTTTTACTGTGAGTGGTTCTTGTGTAAAAAAATAAAAACTGTGCAAAATTAATAACTTGAAACAATGGATCCTAGTAGCCATGTCTAAATTTAAGAAGAGTCACGCTGTTATCTGTCACTTTTGACAATCTGTCTATGAACTTTAAACGATTGTAACTTCTTATAGAACATTGATATTAAAGAAGTAAATACAGTATCATATATAATAGTCTTGAGCAAAGGTGTTACAACTAATTTAAGTTTAAAACATAACGTATTTAATTAATATAAATTTTGACGTTTCCAATGTCAAAAGTCAATGTTGCCAAATGTGTGATGAAGTAACTAAATTAAAACCAAATATTCCTAAAGTAACTTCTCTGAAGACGGTGACAGTTTTATTAGGATTGACAATATTAATTTATAAATTTAATAATTAACTACTATTTTTTAATACAAACAGTGTTGCCAAATTATGAAGTAGGTAACAAAATAAAAATCAAATATTTCTAAATAAAATAAATTGAACACTTTCCTGTGATATCAAAAGAAAGAAAACCATAAGGGCCGGTTTTAAAATACCAAAAAAATGTGTCATGTCGATCTGCATTTGTTTTGCGCAAAAAGTTGTTAGAAGTATATTGTCCTTGGGTTTTAATGAAACGACATAATGTGGACTGGTGTGCACGAATGACAAAAATAATCTACGTCGATTAGAATTTGTTTTTTACAAAATGTTGTCAGAAATATTTTGTGTTTGGAAAAAGTTGTGAGAAGTATGTAGTGTTTAGTATCAAATGAAAAGGCTCGATAAGGGCTTTTGCTTTTTGCAAAACTTTCTCAAATGTACGTCGAGTTTGGTCTCAAATGAAAGGTCTCATTGAGAGCTAGCGAGGAGAATTGACAAAACTGTTCCATTCCGATCGGCTTTTGTTTTGTGCAAAACGTTCTCAAAGGTATGTCGAGTTTGGTCTCAAATGAAACGTCGCGTTGAGGGCTAGCATGCAGAATTGACAAAAATGATCCATTTAGATCGGCTTTTGTTTTCTGCAAAAATTTCTCATAAGTATGTCGAGTTTGGTATCAAACAAAACGTCTAGCTGAGGGCTAGCCTGCAGAATTGACAAAAATGCGCCATGTCAATCGCCTTTTGTTTTTTTGCAAAAAGTTGTCAGAAGTGTGTGGTGTTTGATCTCAAATAAAAGGTTTCATTGAGGGCTAGCTTACAGAATTGACAAAAATATTCCATGCCGATCGGCTTTTGTTTTTCGCAAATAGTTGTCAGAAGTATGTGGTATTTGGTCTCAAATGAAAGGTTTCATTGAGGGCTAGCGTGCAGAATTGACAAAAATATTCCATGCCGATCGGCTTTTGTTTTTCGCAAATAGTTGTCAGAAGTATGTGGTGTTTGGTATCAAAATAAAGGACTTGATAAAGGTTTCGTGAAAAATTAACAAAATTGCTTATTGTTGACCGGCTTTTGTTTTTTGTGAAAAGTTTTCAGAAATATGTCGAGTTTAGTCTCAAATGAAAGGTCTCGTTGAGGGCTAGCATGCAGAATAGATAAAAGTGTTCCATTTCGATCTGCTTTTCGTTTTACAAAAAGTTGTCAGAAGTTTATAGTGTTTGGTATCAAATGAAAGTTCTCGGTGGTGTGGGCTAGCCTGTAGAAATTGCAAATATGTTCCATGTCGATTGACTTTTGTTTTATGCAAAAAAAAATGTCAGAAGTATGTTGTGTTTGGTATGAAATGAAAGGTCTTGGTGATGGCTGGCGTGCATAATTGAGAAAAATGTTTCAGGTCGACCGGCTTTTGTTTTTTCAAAAAGTTATTACATGCATATCATGTTTGGAATTTAATGAAAGGTATTGGTGAGGGCTGACATGCAGATATGAAAAAACCGTTTTATGTCGATTGGCATTTATTTTTTTTGTACTGACAGCGGATCTCTAGGGAATGCTCGGCGTAGCCGAGAATTCGCTAGTAATTACCTATAAATGTATAAAACCTCAAAGCTTCCATGTAATATTTTGGAACAGCCGTATTAAAAATATATTTAATCTAGATCTGATTAATGAAAACAAAACAATAATTATCTCTCTAGCTGAAACACGATTATGTAAAAAAATACTTTTACTCTCCCTCGTTTTTTAGATACTTATGGAATTATATTCTACAGTCCTACAGTCAAAGAGAAATCCAAAGGAAGAACGAGCGCTGGTTTATTTATATTTGTTAAAAGCAACTATTTTAAATCAGTAAACTTAATAGAGACATCAAATTTATGAATCATTATAGAAGTTCACACAGGGACAGATAATTGAATTTGAAGTCTCAATTTATTGTATTATTTGACGTTTCAATTTATCGTATTATATGTAGTGTCACATTGTGACTATATGTACTGTCACATCGTGACAGGACTTTATTTTAGTTTTTTGATTATCATATAACCTATGTTAATTGTTTAATATTTTAGAATCTAGATTTCTATGATAGAAATAAGTGAAGTTGTTGTAGTTACCTAAGGACTATGTAAAATTGAAAATATAGAACAAGTCACAAAATAAAATTCTCCTGTTTTCGTCTCTTTATTTTAAAATTAAATAAATTTCTCATCATCGATTAAATCATCAAGCATTTAAGTAAACATGAACAACGTGTATTCAAATGAATAAACATTTAGAGGTAACACTCCCTTATTACAAATGGTGACCCCGACGTGCGACAAAAGCAGGTAACACGCATGGCTTCGCTACCGTGAGCGGTACCGTCGCTCTATTACGGCATCATCTTCTTCATCTTCATTCCTTCCAGCGAACTTTTATTCGACCTTCAGAATCTTCGAACGAAATTACAGAAAACCCTTCTTCGATCTAACTTCAAATCGCCCCCAAGACTTTTCGAACGAACTTCCAGACAACCGTACCATCGACCGATACATCAAAATTTTTAAAGACAATAATTTTTCATGATATTTTCATTTACAATTGTGTGAACATTTTAAAAAAATTTTGAATCGTTAACAGGTACTGATCTTCCTTCGGAGATGGAGCAAAACCTTATTAACGCCCCTAGTAACATACCCAATGCAACTCAAGATACAGTACTCCGGCCGACCAAGCAAACCAAAATGCTTCATTCTCCATCAAAGTCCTCCTTTCTGGAATCATAGTCATTTGCCCTGATGCGCCTGAGAATAAGCACAATATTTTCTTGCGAGGATAACCCGGGATGAAACTAAATTAAATTATATCTTGACATCCTTATCAAAGGTAATTATAGTCAGTATAATAGACATTGAGGGATGGGATTTTTTTCGACTGTGGTGTAGTGTAGATAAAAAACAATTAATCGAAATTTCAGTCATACAGCGTTTATTCCTACAAAACCGACGTTTCGGTATACACTTATACCTTCATCAGGGTCTACAAACATTCAAAAAAACATCAATATATTACAAAATCACGCATAACAATCACTTACAAGTAGAATCTATAGATTATAATCATGTACACAGCATACATTCGTAGATTCATTCAGTATTACATACATCGTACAAATTTCAAAAAAGCACATACGCATCTAAATTGTCTCACGAACGACAACCGAATAAATCAGAACACATCCAGACATATCCTGCAGACCAGTTTGCAAAAAAGTGACATCATTTAATTGGATTCTTATTGGTCGTCAAACCACCAATAAGTGTATGTTAACATCTAGGAATTTAAATGAAATGTAAAGAATATTTTTTAATAAACTTAGTCTGGCTTGAAATTTGCTTTTTCCTTTTTGAACCTTTCTAAAACAGGTAGCGGGAAGACTGGATCACATGACCCGAAAAAATATTTTTCAATGCCATATGTGGAACACTTAGCGCCAAATTTAAATAAGATGTTAAAGAATAAATTACAGGTGGAGATTGCATGTAAACCCATTTCTACAGTCGGCAACCTATACACCAAAATAAAAGATCCAGTAGACAAGAACTACAAATCTAACCTGGTTTATAAAGTTCATTGCTCTACTGCGGATTGTAAGGCTACGTACGTAGGGACTACAAAAAGGTACGCCAAACTTAGGATGGATCTACACAGAACAATGTGACTAGTAAATGTGCCCTTGCTGAACACTCTATTTCTTTGCACCATAGTTTTAATTTGGACGATTTTAAAATCTTAGCGGAAGAAAGGAATTACGCTAAACGTATGTTCCTTGAAATGTTGCACATCAGAGACGATTGCAACAATATCAATGCTAGAACCGACATACAAGGCCTTAGTAAAACTTATTATGGTGTCCTAGAAAGGTTCAAAAAGGAAAAAGCAAATTTCAAGCCAGACTAAGTTTATTAAAAAATATTCTTTACATTTCATTTAAATTCCTGGATGTTAACATACACTTATTGGTGGTTTGACGACCAATAAGAATCCAATTAAATGATGTCACTTTTTTGCAAACTGGTCTGCAGGATATGTCTGGATGTGTTCTGATTTATTCGGTTGTCGTTCGTGAGACAATTTAGATGCGTATGTGCTTTTTTGAAATTTGTACGATGTATGTAATACTGAATGAATCTACGAATGTATGCTGTGTACAGGATTATAATCTATAGATTCTACTTGTAAGTGATTGTTATGCGTGATTTTGTAATATGTTGATGTTTTTTTGAATGTTTGTAGACCCTGATGAAGGTATAAGTGTATACCGAAACGTCGGTTTTGTAGGAATAAACGCTGTATGACTGAAATTTCGATTAATTGTTTTTTATCTATAATAGACATTATTCATACACCTCCTGTTGTGAACAAGTGTTACAGTGTGTAGAGAGCGATGACAAAATAAAATAGAATTAGTAAAGGGGTAGAACATTTTAATATAAAACATAATAAAAAAAACTAGAACAATAATAAATTAACTAATAACGATAATAAATTTATATAACACAACATATATAAAACTATTTCAGCCGGACTGGTAAATTATAATGAATACCTTAAATCAACCATTATATCACGCCACTCTCAGTCTGAAAAGAGCGTTTGGAGGAAATTTTGTCCTCCGACGCTTGCTTTGACAAACCTTCTGAATCTTACAGAAAAATCCTTATGCTAGCAGACAATAACTCTATATACTAATGGTCTACTTTTAAACTTTGGATGAGAAAACTTCCAATTAATATTACTACAGCAATTATTCCTATGACCCACAAACCTATTTCCGAGATATTAAACATAGCAGACCGAATCTAGGAAATTAATAATACCAATATTTCGGCTTACAAACAATTCTCACTCACTCATGACAAAAATTAATCAAAAACGAATCGAACTTGACACTAGACAAAAAATTTGTAAATAGAACTGAGTACTATAAATTGTGAACTGACATTAATAAAATTTCAACAATGATTACTTTTAGTTTCACAACATGCACCTTCAAACGATTCAACAGCCATTTAAACGAATAACAGTTCCCACTATCCCGGCGAGTCAAGGAACTGTTAGAATATGCTACTTGCACGTTTTCGACAAAAACACAAATTTTTAGTTCTTAGTAGATTCAGGAGCAGAAATCTCGGTAATTCCTAATTCCTACTATAAATTAAAAACAAACGATCCTACTTTTTTCCTAACCGCGGTTAATGGAACGAATATTAAAACTTCTAAAACATTTAAATTGGACATTAATTTAAACATTATTTACGAATATAAATTCATTATAGCAGATGTAGACCAACCTATTTTAGGTTCTGATTTTTCAACACATTTTAATCGTTTAGTAGATCTTAAAAGCAAAAAACTTATCGCACGTAAATTTTTACAAGTCAAAAGCTTACAAAACGACATAGACAAACAAAGCGTTACGAATATGCTACAAAAATATCCTAATTTAACTTTAACAATCAATTTTAATGAACCAGTTATGCATCAAGTAACACATCACATCCATACTGAAGGTAATCTGCCATATGCCAAACCACGAAGACTTAACCCTATTAAATTGAAAATTGCAAAAAATGAATTTGAGGAAATGATCAAAATGGGTATATGCATAGTTTCTTCACCACTGCACATGGTTCCAAAATAAGAGCCTAATTCTTGGAGACCCTGCGGAGATTACAGGGCATTAAATTTATTGACAGTACCTAACAGATATCCTCATCTACACATTCAATCCTTCCATAACAACCTCAAAAACTGTACATTTTTCTCGAAGGTTGAACTAATGTGAGCTTACCATCAAATTCAAATTGCAAGAGAACACATACACTTAACTGCGATAACAACACCTTTCAGACTATTTGAATTTACATAAATGCCTTTCGGCCTAAAGAACTCAGCATAAACCTTTCAAAGATTCATGATCAAAATTCTTAAGAATCTTGATTTCATTTTCACATTGACGACATTTTATTAGCGAGCAAAAACATTAAACAAAATTTTGAACATTTAAACATATTATTTAAACGATTAAATGATTACGGGATAAAAATTAAACAAGAAAAATATCAATTTGCTCAATACTCCCTGACTTTTTAGGCGACGACATTTCAAAAAAACGACATTAAACCATCAGACATAAGATTAAAAAATATTTTAAAATTTGAACCTCCCGAAACAGTTACAGGTCTACATAGATTTCTAGGAGTGGTTAACTATTATCACAGATTCGTTCGTCAATTTTCCAAAACACTAATTCCTTTAAATGATGTAATTTTTAACAAAAAACCTACCAAAGAAATTAAGTGGTCAAAATCGGACCTACTTTCCTTTAACACGGCAAAAGAACTAGTTTCAACTTCTTATTTGGCGTTTCCAAATGACTCAGTTGAAATATCTTTATCAGTCGACCCTTCATCTACTCGTGCAGTTTTACAACAATTCAATAATAACAAGTGGAAACCAATCGCCTTCTACTCCAGAAAATTGACCAGGCCAGAAATTAACTATTTGGTTTTTGACAGAGAGCTGTTAGCGGCATATCTAGCAGTTAAGCACTTCAGATACTATCTAGAAGACAGAATCTTTTATATTCTTTTAGACCAGAAACCCTTGTTAACCTCTCTACACGTTAAATCTGGACGTACCCGGCGACAACACAGTCATTTAGATTTTGTCGCTCAATTTACTTCCGACATAAGATACTGTAACGTTTATTTATTTAGATGAAGTGTAAAAAAATGACTAAAACGAGTATTTATATAACTAAGTTTAATAAACGAAATATGAATTATAAAAGGTAATAGAAATAAGTAACACTATAAATAAACGAATATAACACTAACTAAAGAAGTAATTATTATAAACAAAGACAAAACATTGATTAAACACTTAAAAGTACGCAATATTTATATCTATCTATTTATATCCTTAACTCATCATCATGATCACTACACGTATCACTATTAGACTTTCTTCGCGATCTCCTGCTCGGGGTTTTTATAGTACAACAATTAAGTTCTGGAATGATCGCCAACTCTTTCGAAAATAGAATAAGAGGGGCGAGCGGACCTGTTGCGGCAGGTCCGCTAGCAGCCATCGCCCGCGACATGACCTTGGGATCGCTACATTCCCCCTTCTTAAGACTGTTTCGTCCCGGAACAGTTCGTTAGGACAAAATCTGCATGCATCGCCCTTGGTGCATCTGGAAGTCTTGAAGAAGTAACAGTCGACGATCCGTTTGAGCTCTTCTTGCTCGCTAGGGTTGAAGCTGCAGACTAGAATTTGCACTCCGGTAAAGCGGAAGACTGTCTCTAACATGCTTCTAACAATCCTCCAATCTAAACCATCTAACCCACAACCTGTCTTCGGTACTACCAGCTTCATGATGTAGTTCTCTAACAGATGGTCCTTCATATCGCACAGCGAGTCTCATAAACTGCGATATGACGGCTTCTGATTTGAGTATTGTTTCGTATCCGATAGTAAATATACCTCTTGTGTTCTACGTTATCGTCCTTCACTTGTAGCGTTTTTCCGACGGATGTACATTGGTTGGCCAGTTTTTGTACCCGTCCAATTTTTTTTTAAAGACTGAAGCAGTGCCGCTGGACATTTTAATGTCTTTCGCTACACAAGGAGCGAGGGAATAATCTGGGGTCACGGTGAACAGATCTTGTTGTTCTTCTTTTGTCACGTCATACGATGCCTTGTGACCAGTGGAATGGCTTTCCATGAAATCTTTAAATGTGGATTCCTCAGCTACAACACGGCGAATCGCCGCTCAACGATGATCGTCATAGTTATCACCAGCGCAAGGGGCCAACCATTTGAAGTAGATTACTTTCGGCTTTTTATTAAGTGTTTTCCTAATCCGGTAGACTACATCGTTTATCCTCTTGATGATCTCGTAAGGGCGACGCCTCTGTGGATGATAACCAAATTTCCAGGTTAATAACCACCTTTTTCAGCCTTGACATTGTACTGGTTCTTCATCCGATCGCTGTCACCTTGATTGTTCATGGATGTCGTTCATTCTTCTCCTTAAGTCCGGTACATAGTCCTTCCCGGCTAGATCTTCACCGAGTTTACTGCCAAATATCAGGTCGCATGGTAAGCGCAATTCCCGCCCGAATAAGATGTAAGCTCGTGTCTGCCCTGTTGTCTCATGCACGGATGAACGGTGAGCCAACAAGAACAGATGTCGGTCCTAGTCTGGTTGATGGTTAGAGATTACCTTCGACAAATATCGGTTTATTGTTCTATTCATCCGTTGATTCCTAATATTTTACAGATGTTTTGGAATAGAGCAGACTCGAAATTCCTTCCTTGATCGGAATGTATTTCTCGCGGTACCCCAAATCGGCGAATACATTCTTTTACTGAAAATTCAGCGATCGTTAAGGCTTCCTGGTTAGGTAATGGTTAGGCTTCAACCCATTAAGTAAAGTAGTCCATTACTACTACTATGTATTTATTTTCTTCGCCAGTGTCTAGGACTTGTCCGGCCACGTCAATTGCAATGCGTTCAAAGGGACTTCCAACGTTATTTTGGAGTATTGGAGCTCTTCTTTTCCTATGTGGCCCGTTACTTCCCGCGCAGACCACACATTTCTTGCACCACTCTTTAACATCCTCTTTGCAATTTACCCAGTAAAATCATTGGCGCAATCTCGCGAGGGTTTCATTTACTCCAAAATGTCCAAATCCGTCGTAGATCTCCTGCAATACTTCCGGTACTCTATTTCTAGGGATTATCAGCTGGGTTCTACTCTCAGTACCTTCAGTATTCTCTATGATACGTTTCAGGAGGCCCTCTTCAACCACAATAGAATCCCATTGCGCCCAATACGATTTTACACCTTGTGAGTGTCGTGCAACATCTTCCCAAACTGGTCTGCTATCGCCACGTTTCCAATCCAGTATGATTTTCAAGTCCGAGACATTCTCTTGGTCCTTGAAAAGATCTTTCGTTTGCCAATTATTATCGACTACTGTTGTTCTAAACTAACTAAAGAAGTAATTATTATCAACGAAGACTTAAGCACTACGAACATTTATTTAAACACTTAAAACTACGCAATATTTATTTCCACAATATTTATATCACCAACTATCTATTTAAATCACCAACTCATCATTATGATCATTACAGGTATCAATATTAGACTGTCCTCGCGATCTGCTGCTTGGGGTTTTTATCATAGAACAATTAAGTTCTGGAATGTTCGCTAACCCTCTCGAAAACAAAAACCTGTTGTGACAGATCCGCTAGTGACCGTCGCCCCAACGTGACCTGGGGATCGCTACAGTACGTTAAAGATAAAGACATCGTAGTCTTAGAGATCCTATCACGTATTAACTCTCTATCAGAACAAATTATCTCCCCACACGATATCGAACATGCTCAAGAATTAGATGACGAATTACAACATTTACTCAAAATTTCTAGTTCCTCTAACTTTACTATTGAAGAACGTGACACGCCAATGATTCTCAATTTTACTGTGAAACAAGTAAAATCTAACTAGACTGTTACGTTAGTTTTAGCGACGAAGCGCCAGGGTCACTTACGTACTCGAGTTGTTCCGAGATACGGCCGCTCGCTTTTAAACAGTGGAGCAGGGGTGGTTCTTAAGGATAGTCAAAAAAAAGGGGAGATAGGGCGCCACGTAATTTATGCCGAAAATTACGAAACGGAATGTTTTAAAAATAAAGATTACCTACCGTGGGTCTTATTGTTACCTGAAAACATCAAAATAGCAGGTCTTGTAATTAATACGCAATACGGAAATCAAAACCAAGTTTAATGAATATTTAGGAAAAATATATATACAAAAAAAAGGTTAAATTGGGTGCTAGAATCAACAACCCAGTTAAATTTCAAATTCGAACAACTAAGATTTTAACAGTTGAGGTTGTCGCGGAAAGAGCTCGTAACCCGAACGACAGTTATACCTCCATTGTTGGCCAACCATAGACGCAGGCAGGCTACAGCCAGGTGATGTCGGTGTACGAACCGTTCGCGACGGAACAAACAAATATAAAATTGAATATCGTCTACGCGCAACAATTGACACAACAATGCGAAATATTGGCAGTCTAACAATGACTGCCCAATAATAAACAGTATACCACAAAATAAACAAGGTTATTGCAATCTATAATAAGGAATGTAAAACAAAAAATTAAAGGCAGCAAATAGCACCAAAACAATAATCTGTAGTCGACGATTTCAACGTAACAATAATAAAGGTAATAAAAATAATAACGATAACAAATAAAAGTTTAAACGTGACTTATCCTGATCCGGTGGCGGCTGGTGACAGGAATTGTGGGAGATGGCGGAGGCGACTGGACGGCAGTGTTGTGGACGATGGTAAGCGGCGACGGCAACCCACCAGGTGAAAGGGTCCAAATCGTTGACGTGGGGGAATAAATAAACTAATCCTCCGAAGAGTCGGACTCGCATAACAATCGGTCGTCCTCACAAGATGCACAAGACACTCGCGGGACACCGCACAACAATAAAACGAGTCACTAAAATTCCGGTGTTTAAATCCGCACAATGCGTAACCTCACAGGGTTAAAGAAAAACACTCGAAATAATATTTATTTCCACGTGTGTAGAAAAGTATAAAGCACGCCGGCGAACAACCGTCTCTTCACACCGTCCGAAGAAGAATCTCCCCAAAATCCCCGGAAATTCTCAAGATTCCCAAAAAGAACTCTCAGCACAGCGGAAGAAGAAAGAAACGATAAGATGTTCGTTTTTAACAAGGAAAGAATAAATTGTGAGCTACAGACCCATCCACAACAAGCACTTTAACTTCTAAACAATTGTTAAGGCTGATACAAGATTAATTTTATTCTAGATATAAAATAAACAATTAAGGCTGCTCTAATATTGTCGTTACCTAGTGAAGATGTTACAGTTAAAATATGATTTTATTTATTTAAAGTCTCTATTAAGCAAAACTAGTGAGAACGCACCTTTAGACTACGGCCAGCTGCGAACTCTCCGCAACGTGTCAAAAATTATAAACAATAAACACATGGTAACTTAACCTATGATTTTTGCGGAATAAATTGTTAAATATGAGACAATACTTAAACCAAGCAACAATTAAAAGAATAGGTAAGCTTATACATACTTAACAACAATGCGCTACATAAATTTGATTATTGCAGCTATGTATTAATGCGGAAGGCAATACAAGACTGTCTGGATGGATGATCTGTATATTGAAACAGATAAAGGACGAATTAAGAGAAAAACAGGATAACCACGAGGTAATACGCAAAAGAACCGTAACAAGACCATTCATTTCTAAACAATTACGAAAATATTTTTTTGACAAAGTTCATAATCCCTCACATTTCAGATACAAATCAACTAACAAATTACTATCCTCAAAATTTCTTTGGCCACATATGTCAAAACAAATTTATACATGATGCAAGTCTTGCATTAATTGTCAGAAAGCAAAAATAACAAAACACGTTAAATCATAAGGTCAACATTTTAAAAATCCAACCAATAGATTTCAACACATACACATGGACATTATTGGATCGATCCCTTGCATAAAAGATTACCGTTACATACTAACTATAGTTGATAAGTTTTCTAGATGGCCAGAAGCTTACCCTATAAAAAAAGCTTCTGCAAAAACGATAGCAAACCTATTTTTTGAGCAATATATACCCAGATTCGGTGTGCCAGTAACAATAACTACGGATCAAGGAACACCTTTCGAATCTAAATTGTTTAAACAAATAACTTCTTTAGTTGGTTTAACACTTATCCGTACAACTGCTTATCACCTCCAAAGCAACGGAACTGTGGAGATATTCAGTAAAAAATTAAAAACTGCCATTAAAGCTAAAACCTCCACTAATGATAGGCTTCATCATTTACCTTTAATTTTTCTTGGTCTTAGAACTTTAGTTAAATAACTACTTAAATCTTCAGCGGCTGAAATTTTATATGGTGAAACCCTCCGTACACCAGGACAATTTTTTTCCAACCTGCTCTTACACCACTCAAAGAACACGATACTATCAAAACACTCAGAAATATTTTCAAGAAACTTAAGTTCACACAACCGCGGGATAGACTGATCACACCATTTATACATAAAGACTTACAAAATTGCGAATATATTTTCCTGCGTAAGGGTGGAAACAAATCTACATTGCAATCTGCATACAAAGGCCATTTTCGAGTTATCAGCCGGCAAGAGAAATTTTTAGAAATTCAACAAGACAACAATATGAAGTTTGTTAGTATTGACAGACTTAAACCAGCCTTCCTTGACGCGACGGAGTATTCGCACCTAAAGAGTAGCGGAAAATTTAGGTAGTGGACTCCGTCTTCGAGGGACGCCTATCTGTACCGTCACAAATTTGACGTTTCAATTTATTGTATTATTTGCCTTTTCAATTTATCGTATTATAAGTACTGTCACTTCTCTTTCAGTGTGAGTAGTGTGAGTCAGAATAAAAATGCTTGATAATTTCTTTACAACGACGCCATACTTTTTTACACACTTAACATGGCTATTGTTGCCAACCATACATATACAAAAATATACAGCGCTACCAACAGTAGATCATTTCGCGTCAACATGCCGTTCACCTTGAAATATTCCAATTCAAAAACAAACTAAATACAATTTTGGCAATAACACAATAATCATATAACTCGAACTAACTTATTTTAATGTAGCTGTCAGTTTTCACTGTTGGGCAAAATACAGATTTTATTCACTGATTTTATTTCACCTTTCTGACACTTTATTGTTACTACACGGATGATGCCGTCTTGTCCTGGGTGAACCTGGAGAACTCTGCCTAGTTTCCAATGGGCTAGTGGAATATGATCTTCCGTGACGATGACCATATCGTTGGTCTTCATTGGTTCGCCCTGTAGTGACCATTTTGCTCGAGTTTTTAAATTATTTACATACTCCTTTTGCCATTGATTCCAAAAGTTTTGAACAATCAACTGGAGCTGTTGGAACTTATCCAAACGGGATATCTTAATGTCTGTAATATCAGGATCTGGTAATGTAGTAAGTGGTCTTCCTATCAGGAAGTGCCCTGGTGTTAGAGCAATACAATCATTAGGATTGGTAGTCAATGGTGTTAAGGGACGAGAATTTAGATTGGATTCTATTTGGGTGAGGATGATACTAAAACTCTCATAAGTTAGAGGTGTATTAGTCAAAACTCTCTTTAAATGTTTTTTATGCTTTTGATCCCGGCCTCCCACAAGCCGCCAAAATTAGGTGAATGCGGGGGAATTAGATGCCAATTTATATGATCCAAACTAAATTG
The DNA here is from genome assembly GCA_035578165.1 of Stenolophus ochropezus. Taxonomy (NCBI): domain Eukaryota; kingdom Metazoa; phylum Arthropoda; class Insecta; order Coleoptera; family Carabidae; genus Stenolophus; species Stenolophus ochropezus. The sequence continues at coordinate 25,903,564 of JAQOWZ010000017.1, forward strand.
TGAATGAATATCTTTATACTCATTATTTAGAAATATTTGCAAACTAGCTAATTCATTTATTGCACCTACAAAGTTTGTGCCATTATCATTAAATATGTGTAATAAATCGTTTTAGCGTAGCAATAAAAGCCTTCGTAGTTAATTGTGAGACTATCTCTAAATGTATCGCCTTTGTATTAAAACAAATAAATAAAATCTTCACAATCCTTTAACATGAAGGGCCACCGCAGTCTATTCCTACAGAATGAAAAGGAGGCATAATTGTCGTTCTTTGAACTGGTAATTGTCCCATTAGTTGTTGGTTAACCTCACTCTTTAATCTTGATACATTTTATGCATTGTCGGACAATTCTTTTGACTGTTGTTTGAGATTTTAATTGTTGTCAGCTCCGTATATTGTGAAAGGTACACCGCATATTTGCCAATGTCAACGCCATATACGCTTCTCTGTATTTTTTTGTAGTTTATTGTTAGTGGCGCTGTCGCTAGCGAATATATGTTGTACAAGTCTGTTCGGTTCCGGCGTTGCCGCGCCAAAGTTGTTTTGTATCGGTCCGGAACAATCCATTGTTGTACTGCTAGTTTGTTCCGTAAAGTATTTACATTTGTTATCTGTTATGTATAGTTTTAGTTGTGCTGTGTGTAAATAAATAAGTGTTTTTCGCGTGGTTGTGTGAAAGTGAGATTTACAACCTCACCAACTGTTCCATCATCCATACTCGATATCCTGGGTATCCATCCCTGTTAATCCGCACATTTTTTGGTCCTTCGAGCCAGATACTATCTGGATTATCCGAGTTTTTCCACCCTTAAAACCACGTGCAAAACCTGTCAAATCCTTGTCCATGCGCACAGCCTGTCAAATCCTAATCCAGTGTCATCCACCCATCCTTTGTTAATTCTAACCTCGCAAACCTGCGTGTAGAATCACGATAACTTCGAAGTCATCGCCAAACAGTTCCGTTTTCGCGTCCGTAACCTTCACCAGGTTCAACAATGGCTGAAGTGTTGCGCCACCAGCAAGAGTTGACGAAACAGATCCGGAAGTTACCGCTGGCACTCCGTACACAGCTGTCGAAAGAAGAAATAACTCCGACAAGCAAGCTGATCGACAGCGCGCTCGCCAACCTACAGAGACATTGGGATGACTTCCTGACTAACCACCACTCTTTTAGAGCAGAAAAGGGCTCAGAAGCTACGGTGTACTTCGTTGAAGATCACTTCTCCGCCACAGAGCTCTTGTACTTGACGGGTGTCGCTATCCTGGAGGCCCTCCGTCCTTCGCCACCTCCGCCAGCTCCAGTTGTCGCTCCAGTTCAACCGCCAAAGACTTCCCTTCCGCCTCTACCTAAGGTAAACCTGCCGGGGTTCTCCGGGTCATACTTGGAATGGCAGGCATTCCACGACGCCTTTCAGGGTCTCGTGATAGACCGTGACGATGTTCCCGACGTCTAGAAGCTGCTCCTCCTCAAGGCAGCACTGAAAGGTGAAGCCGCACTCCTAGTGCGTACCATGGCCACCACGGCAGCGAACTTCCAGGGAGCCGGGACGCCGTCTGCGCCAGGTACCGGAACAGTCGGGTTCTGGTAAGTGCTCACCTGTCGGCACTGTTCGACCTGCCGCAGGTATCAAAAGAGTCCGCACGCGACCTGCGGGCCCTGATCGACCGAGCAAGGGAAGAGATAAGATCGCTCGAGCAGCTAGGGCGACCTGTAGACAAGTGGGACGACGTCATCGTGTTCTTACACCTCTGTCGCCTAGACTCCGCATCCCGCCGAGCATGGGAGGTGCATCTCGCTTCCATAGATGCGACTCAAACGTTGGTGAACCCCGACTACACCGCTGCGTCGTTCTACGGTGGGCAGTCCAGGTTATTCCCAGTCGGCCTGATGTCCACACGATCTTGCTTACTTAAGTTTCATTGTTCTTCCATGTTAATTGTTTAGTTTAGTCGCTTCTCGACTAGGTGGGCAGTATGTTTGAGATTTTAATTGTTGTCAGCTCCGCATATTGTGAAATGTACACCGCATATTTGCCAATGTCAACGCCATATACGCTTCTCTGTATTTTTTTGTAGTTTATTGTTAGTGGCGCTGTCGCTAGCGAATATATGTTGTGCAAGTCTGTTCGGTTCCGGCGTTGCCGCGCCAAAGTTGTTTTGTATCGGTCCGCAACAATCCATTGTTGTACTTCTAGTTTGATCCGTAAAGTATTTACATTTGTTATCTGTTATGTATAGTTTTGGTTGTGCTGTGTGTAAATAAATAAGTGTTTTTCGCGTGGTTGTGTGAAAGTGAGATTTACAACCTCACCAACTGTTCCATCATCCATACTCGATATCCTGGGTATCCATTCCTGTTAACCCGCACAACTGTATTTTTTCCTGATATAGGCCAAAACATTTCTCGCATTACTGCAAGAAGTTGTATTGGCCCAACATGCATTGTATTTATATGCTATTGATGAGAGATGATATGAGTTAAATGGTGAGATTTTGGCAGAAGGATTGGATGTTTTTTATCATAAGGATAAGCTGATAACTTTAATCTTCCTGGAGTCCTTCTGCCAATTTATTAAATCTTCGGAGTTATCCGTAGCACTCCAACAGCTAAAATATATAATACGCAAAAGACACCGCACTAAAGAACATATCAAATTTTTACAAGAAGCCAAAAAACATAAAATTATTCCAAATTTTATCAAAATTAAATTTCCAAAACATAAACATATCCCATTAAAAGAACAATACGAATTTCATATGCGACTTATAAAACAAGAATTAAAAAACCTAGCCAAGAAGGAAACTACAATAGACATGCAACTAAAATTTCTACATAGACATCTACTAAAACAACTTCACACAATAGAATACGAAATCCTGATAACAGATCTACAAGACCATACCATATATCAAGAATACAGAGACGACCAAAACAGAAGAAAAAAACTGGAAAAACTCATATACAACAAACAACATAATCAATCAATAAATAACAATACAAAGACAACATCAAATATCTCAAACCCTCATCATATAGCCCTAACTTCCAACAACAATTCAGAAATACGCCAGCCTACAACTACACAACAGAAATTCCCACCTCGGACAACAAATCTCTCTAACTACACCTTCAACGACACAGAAACAAAACTTCTACATACCAGCCACAAATTTGCACCGCAACCATCCTCAGACTTACAACTTAGAACAGCCATAGAAATAGAAGCTCAACTATACAACCACCCTCAACGCCAAGACATCTTCAGCAACATAACAAACATCATACTAAACAATAAAGAGGTAAGTGCACATGCAAATGACAAAAACAAAAATTCTCCAAAATTAAACAATTCTTTTATTCATAATCACAAAAACTCACTTAAAACTATAAAATCTATACGGAAAAAACTTACAGACAATAATTTAACAATTACTAAAGCCGACAAAAATGCTGGTTTAGTTATCCTAAATACAGACGACTACATTGATAAAACTCTCACTTTTTTCAGAAATAACAATGTAATTGAAATAACAAAAAATCCTATAAGTTCATATATCACAAAATTCAATAATACTCTAAAATTTGCTTCTGATACTTTACAAAACTTTTCAATAACTAAAAGACAACTAACCAATCCTAATCCCTCCACACCCATACTTTATAGCCTCATAAAATTACATAAAACAGATAAATCTATTCGTCCCATCACTAGTTCCATATCTTCCCCAGCTCATAACCTATCAAAATTCCTGAATCATTTAATTACAAATCTTTCCAATTTTCACTCTACATATTCAATACAAAATTCAATAGATTTAATTAACACAATTAACAATAATCTTAATTTAAATAACAACAATAATTTTAAAATGATTTCATTTGACATAGTAAATTTATACACGAATGTACCAGTTAACGAAACAATAGATATCCTTTCAAATTTCTTAAAAAATGACAACGAGTTCATAAATTCATTTAATCTAGATTCCACAGATTTAAATAACCTCATAAACCTTTTCAAAATTAGTACCAAACAAAATTTCTTTCAGTTTAACAATAAAACCTACATATTAAATGACGGTCTTCCAATGGGAAGTCCAATTAGCGGAATTTTAGCAAACATTTTCATAGACAATTTAGAACATAAAATTATGCAACTTCCATGTAGTAATAACATACTACTTTGGGTTAGATATGTTGATGATATCCTTTGCTTTTGGAATGGTACAGATACAGAACTTCAAAACTTTCTTAATACAATAAATAATATTTCACAAATTAAATTTACCTTAGAACAAGACACAAATAATTCATTAAATTTCTTAGATTTAACTTTAACCAGAACAAATAACGGCATAGAATATAACATATTCCGAAAACCTACAGCTACAGACAATATAATACCATACGACTCTTATCACAATCCCACAGTTAAACAATCAGCATTTTATTACTATTTCCACAGATTAACTTCAATTCCATTATCAAAAGAAAATTATAATAAAGAATTACAAACAATAATAGACATAGGCCTAAACAACAAATATCCTTTAAATTTTATACTACAAATTTACAATAAAATACATAAAAACAAAATTTTAAAAGATATATATCCACACACAAAACCGATTACCCGTTACATCTCCATCCCTTACAATAAAAACAATTTTAATAAATTCAAAAAATACTTCACAAAATATAATCTAACAGTAACTTCAAAATCACACAATACAATAGCAAATTATCTCATAAATACCAAACCCAAAATTCCCCCAATAGAAAAATCTGGCATATATAAAATTTCATGTAATTCTTGCGACAAAATTTATATAGGTTTAACAACTAGAAATTTAAAACTACGATTTAACGAACATTTAAATAAAAGACCACCCTCAGCCGTACATACACATATTAATGAAACTCATCATCAAATATCTATCGAAAATAGTATCAAATTACTGCATAGCGAAACTGCATACCACAAATTAAATTTACTAGAAAAATACGAAATTCTTAAACAAACTATGTCAAATGAAACCATTCTTTTAAACGAAAATATTACATTCCCAGAGCCACATTTATTTAAATATTTACCTCCTTTTTCCTCATAATACACCAATCCAAACAATTCCAACTAACGCCACCTACTTCCTCTTACTAACTCTAACTTCCATAGTTCATAAATTTAACATTCCACGACAACCTTCCTTCTTGGCTAGTTATCTTTAAAGTTTCTTCCAAACTATTTCAACCATGTGTTTTCAACTTTTCAATTATTTAATTTCTGTTTAAACAAACTAAGCAATGGATTTTGCCTATGAAACCATATATATTTTACTACTTGACTGTAAGTATATTTTATACAAATATCTTTTGATCAAAAACATGTGCACTTAACCTACATTTAAAATTTAAATTTAAAAATTTTAGAAACTAATTATGAATATTTGTTAAAAAACATTACAAACATTCCCCCACTTTTTTATAACAAGACAATTTTGTATATTACATGTTATTTATAATATTGTATTAAATTTTAGCGTCCGCCTGATGATGTGGCCCATGTAGCCATGAAATCGATAGCGACTTAAATAAAAATTTTAAAAAACATTCTGCAATTCTTCTCTTCCTATACTTCATTCACCATGCAGAACAACCTGGAGTCCTTCTGCCAATTTATTAATCTTCCTCCTACTCGAAAAATCCCAACAGAATCAAGGAATGGGGCTAAATTAACCAATTTGCTTCTTTTGTGAAGAGGTTTGTTGTTTTTTAAACTATTTATCGCTGCCGTGAATTCTTCTTTCTGAGCTATCTTTACTAGCTGTAAAGATGCCTTGGATATTTCATCCACTGTTAACTCCCGACCTTATGTGTCGTCTTTGGATTCTTAGAATTGTAAATATATCTTTGGCAATAAGCCATTACTCTTTTTGAGAATTTCTCTATTGGAAATCATGAAGTTTCATTATTTATAATATATGATTTTATCATTGTTTTTTGTTCTGGAAGTTCTGTTATGATATGTTGTGGCTGTGATTCCCATGTACTTGAATCTTCCTTTAACCATGGAGGTCCTTGCCACCAGAGTTTTAAGTCAGCTAAAATACTAGCACAAACCCCTCGTGATATCAAATCAGCGGGATTGCTTGGTGATCTGACATAGAACCAGTCGTAAGTTCTTGAATTTCAGCAATTCTATTTGCTATATATTGTAACGTTTTATTTATTTAGGTGAAGTGTAAAATTAATTAAACCACTAATATTTATATAACTAAGTTTAATTAAAGAAATATGAATTATAAAGAATAATGAAAAATAACTAACACTAAGAATTAACAAATATAAACACTAATTTAAGACTAACATATATCAATAAAGACTTAAACACTAAGATAATTTATTTAAACAATTAGAATTACGCAATATTTATTTCAACAATATTTATATCACCCTTTATTTATATCACCCTTTATTTATATCACTATCTATTAATTTATATCACCATCTGTTCACTACACGTATCGATACAAGACTGTCCTCGCGATCTTTTGCTCGGGGTATTTAAGTAAAACACTTCCTTCTGGAATATTCGCCGATTCTTTGGAAATCAGAACAATAGGAAGCGGACGGACGTGTTCTGACCTGTTCGTTAGCTGCCGCCGCCCGCGCCGCGACCCTGGGATCGCTACATTGCCCCTTCCTTAAGACTGTTTCGTCCCGGAACAGTTCGTTATGACGCAGAATTCATGACGAAATATGAATGTCTCATTCTGGAGTTGAACTCCTCTATGAGGTAAAGACAGTTTCATAACATACGGTCTTACATCATCTACCTTCGACAAGTTGATCATCGTGCGAATATGGCTGGCTCTCTGAGAACCATCAAAGATAAAACATTCTCCGACGAATTTGCATTTTCTTTCACCAGTACGACGTGGTCTGTGGCAAGAGTGGTCCTTGGACAACAACAAACGTACACGGTTATTTGTCAGCACACCTTGTTGCACCGGGAAACCCTGCTTGTCGTTTCCACCGGTGATGCGGAAGACGTAACCTTTCCATACATCGCTCAACGCAGCAGCATCTAATTCTGCCACGTTGTCCAGGTAGCTGGTGTCGTCCAACGCAATGTCGTCGCTCAGGGCGCCCAGCTCAGCTGCAAGCTCAACATCGTCTCTCTTAGGCATGTTGGAGTTGAGACACAGCGCTTCTTGTACTTCGTCGCTGTGATACAGGAGGTCGGCCATCTTGTTCGTCAGGTCATCTATCTCAACTCTGTAAATCTTCTTGAATTCCTTGACTGTCATTGTAAACCGTTCGTGTTCTATTATCTCGCTTTCCATTCTGCCATGCTCAATTCTTTTGCAATCCATTCGACCTAGTTTCATGTGAAGGTCGTCGTTAAAGAATGGCGGTGGTCTATCTTAAGGGGTTCGTCTACTACTGGTGGCTGATCCGGTTTCTTTTCATCTGGATCATTTCGATCTCGGTCGTGTCGGTGACGGTCAAACCATCTATTACGGTCATGTCTATCATTTCTACCCATATCTCGATTTCTGCCTCGATCCTTACTGTCTCGATCTCTATTGTCTGTAAAATCTCTGTGAGGAGGAAGACCTTCTCTTTCATCTATGTCAGTAGGTGACAACAAAGGAGGCATGTTTCCTCTAAATCTACCAGCCGACAAACTCAAATTTAATGAACTACCCAAAACATCAAATCCTGGTTCGCTACCAAAGGCCGCAAGCCACTAATCATCCAAAGGCACCCACTCTTCCGGCCCATTCGCGTCCTTCACTTCAACGTTCATGCCACCATCACAACGAGATCCCATCCTTCCGGCAGAGAATGAATTAGATGGAACAACCACCACGCCTGACATGCCGACACCATCTCCAGAAACAACAAGATAAGGAACAAACCCTGACCTCTCCAACACACTTGCATTGTTCAGCCTGTCCTCCAAAACTCCAGATTCCTCTAGCAGTTTCTCTTCACATATTTTAGAATTTTCCGTTAATTCTAATTTTAATATTCTAGAATTTTCTTCCAACTCTCTAGATCTTTCCCCGAATTCATTCTTCAAAGTTCTAGAATTATCCATTAATTCTTCTTTCAATATTCTAGAACTTTCTTTCACTTTTCCAGAATTTTCCTTTAATTCAATCTTCAAAGTTCTAGAATTTTCTATTAATTTTTCTTTTAAATTTCTAGAACTATCTTTCACCTTTCCAGAATTTTCTTTTAATTCATTCTTCAAAGTTCTAGAATTTTCTGTTAATTTAACTTCTAAATTACTAGAATTTTCCATCAATTCTTCTTTTAATATTCTAGAACTTTCTTCCAACTCTCTAGAACTGTCTTCTAATTCGTTCTTCAAAGTTCTAGAATTTTCCATTAATTCTTCTTTCAATATTCTAGAGCTTTCTTTCACCTTTCCAGAATTTTCCTTTAATTCATTTTTCAAAGTTCTAGAATTTTCTGTGAATTTTTCTTTCAAATTTCTAGAATTTTCCAACAATTCTTCTTTTAACATTCTAGAACTTTCTTCAAACTTTATAGAAGTTTCCACTAAATTTACTTCAGAAGTTCTAGAATTTTCTGTCAGTTGTTCATTAAACTTTCCTTCCAATCTAACAGAACCCTCGTCAAACATTTGTTCTAACGTTCCAGAACTTTCCACAAACATTCCTTTTAATTCCTCAAATTCTTGTTTCAACAATTTGGCAAATTCGACGGCATCAATTGGAATTTCAAATAAGAAGTCATCAGGATTTTCACCGGCTTCTACCAAGGCTTGCCGTAGGCGAAGTCGTAGAACAATGTTGGTTCCTGATGTCTCCAAATCTCGTTCTTCCAGCTCGCTCTTGAGATCGGCCACTTTTAATTCACTTAATTTTTTTAACGACATGTTATATCGTTTCAATTTACACTTCACAGTTTTTAAACCCCACACCTGACACCAATTGTAACGTTTTATTTATTTAGGTGAAGTGTAAAATTGATTAAACCACTATTATTTATATAACTAAGTTTAATTAAAGAAATATGAATTATAAAGAATAATGAAAAAATAACTAATACTAAGAATTAACAAATATAAACACTAATTTAAGACTAACATATATCAATAAAGACTTAAACACTAAGATAATTTATTTAAACAATTAGAATTACGCAATATCTATTTCAACAATATTTATATCACTCTTTTATCACCCTTTACTTATATCACTATCTATTTATTTATATCACCATCTGTTCACTACACGTATCGATACAAGACTGTCCTCGCGATCATTTGCTCGGAGTATTTAAGTAAAACACTTCCTTCTGGAATATTCGCCGATTCTTTGGAAATCAGAACAATGGGGAGCGGACGGACGTGTTCTGACCTATTCGTTAGCGGCCGCCGCCCGCGCCGCGACCCTGGGATCGCTACAATATGTTTTGTATTAGTTTGATTCGGATTTAAGCCATGCCAACACTATCTGAGAATCAGTCTAAAAATATTCTTTATCAATTTTCACTTTCAAAATCGTTCTGAATTTACTTGCCAGCTGTGCAGCTAGAACTGCTGCACATAGTTTTAACCGAGGTATTGTTGTGGTGTTAAGAGGCGCTACCCTCGATTTAGTACTTACTCATGAGTTCTGAATCTAGTTATAATGTTAAATAACTCATCTTGTAAGGTGGGTCCCACGTATTGTAATTTATTAATTGGTAAACCATCTTCAAGCTGACAACCTATTAAATACTATTCTTCGTTTTGTGGTTTCACTTGATTCCTTTAATACGGCATGATGAGGCAGATAAAAAAAATGAGCCTCATCTTGTGATTTGTTCATATGATTTTGTTTTATATAGTCTTTGAGTACGTTCTTTTGAATTCCTTATTTCCATTGAATCTATTTTCAAGCTTATGAAATCTTACCTTTGCTACTTCATATGAGTCTCCTAACTCGTCTATTTGGCTTTAACGGTATTCGAACCATAAATCTCCCTTCTTCTTTTCTAGTTGTTTCCTCAAATAAATCCAAACAGAATTGTTCTTCAGGAGTGTACCTTGGCCCCTTTTGAACGAATTCGTCAATTTTCCAAAATCATTCAATCCCCATTTGTAGGTTTTCCAATGTAAATAACGTTTTTTTTTACTTCTTCAATTTTCGTTGTTTGACTCTCATTTATACTTCCAGAAACAATCCAACCTAATTTTGTCTTAGGTCCGTTAAGTTGACCCCCCCAATATAGAAATTCAATAATTGCAAAGTCGTATTTGAAAGTGCTAGTAAAATGCTCTTAAGTGCTGCTATTTTTAATAAAAGTGCTCCACTGGTACAACAATTATAAATAATTTTATTTGGAGGGGCTAACTTAACGACAGCCCCCCCAACATGGAAATTTAATCATTTCAAGGTGGCATCTGAAAGTACTAGAAAAGTGCTCTTAAGTGCTGCTATTTTTAATAAAAGTGCTCCACTGGAACAAAAATTATAAATAATTTTATTTGGAGGGGCTAACTTAACGACAGCCCCACAAACATGGAATTTTAATCATTTCAAGGTGGCATCTGAAAGTGCTAGAAAAGTGCTCTCAAGTGATACTATTTTTAATAAAAGTGCTTCACTGGTGCAACAATTATAAATAATTTCATATGAAGAGGATATTCTTAATGACAGCCCCCTGACACGGAATTTTAGTAATTTCAAGGTGGTATTGAATTTTACTATTCCAAGATGTTTTATGGAGTAATAATAATCCAAAAAAACTGACTGAATTCCCATACTTAAAGAGTTCGCAGAATTTCGACGACTTCGTCCTCGCCTAAAAAACCAAAACTTTAAAAATTCTTTTGCTTTGCCAGGGCGCACGAGACGGTTCTGCTCTTTAGCTCAGCACAAGATATAAAACATAGTTTGCTTATTGGCATGAGCCAACAAAGTAGCTGACATCTGGTGGCGAATTTTGAAAATGTTTTGAAATGTCTAGTAAATCAAATAGATATTGTTCAATACACCAATGAAGTAATTATGTTATTACAAAAATACTCATACATTATTTCTCCAATGATATTAAGTTACAAAGTGAATGGAAAATTGCATTATACATAGATAGAGAAAAAGATGACTAGTATGAACATTTGTTCTGCTCATTTCTTGCCTTCAGATTATCATCAATATAAATATTATATAACGTTTCTCATATATTTTTATAAATTAAATAATATTTACAGCTAGAACTCCAATAGAAAATCAATTTTAAAACAAAAATTTCCATTACGGTACTTTAATATAGACGAAAACTAAAAAGAAAACGTGTGTAATTAGTAAGAGTACTAGCGAATGCTCAGCTACGCTGAGCGTTCCCTAGGCCTCCGGCGTCAGTGAAATATAAACATTTGAAAGCTAATTTTATTTCCGCAAGGCAGGTCTTGCCGAATGCTTTCATTTAATATCAAATACGGTGTACTTCCGGCAAGTAATTGTAAAAAAACAAATGCAGAACAACTTGGCAATTTTTTGTCACTTCTGCACATCAGCCCTCATCAAGACATTTAATTTGATACCAAACACGACATATTTCTAACATCTTTTTCCAAAAAACAAAAACGGGTCAACATGAACCATTTCTGTCAATTTTACATGTCAGCTCTCATCAAGACCTTTCATTTTATACCAAACACGATATACTTCTGACAACTTTCTGCAAAAAAGAAAAGCCGATCGACATGAAACATTTTTGTTAATTCTCGACATCAGCACTCAATGAGACCTATCATTAGATACCAAACACGACATACTTCGATTAACTTTTTGCATAAAACAAAAGCCGATCCTAGTCCGTTTTTATCAGTTCTGCACGTGAGCCCTCAACAATACCTTCTATTTGAGACCAAACATGATATACTTTATACAACTTTTTGCAAAAAACAAAAGCCGATCATCACCGAGACTTTTCATTCGATACAAAACACAACATATTTCTGATAACATTTTGCAAAAAACAAATTCTAATCGACGTAGAATATTTTTGTCATTCGTGCACACCAATCCACATTGTGTCGTTTCATTAAAATCCAAGGACGACCTACTTGTAACAACTTTTTGCACAAAACAAATGCAGATCGACGTGACATTGTTTTTGTCATTTCAAAACCGGCCCTTATGGTTTTTTTTCTTTTGATATCAAACACAGCAAAGTGTACAACTTATTTTTTTTTGCGAATATTTTATTTTTATTTAGTTACCTACTTCATAATTTGGCAACACTGTTTGTGTTAAAAAGTAGTAGTTAATTCTTAAATTTATAAATTAATATTGTCAATCCTAATACAAGTGCCACCGTCTTCAGTGAAGTTAGTTTAGGAATATTCGGTTTTAATTTAGTTACTTCATCACACATTTGGCAACATTGACTTTTGACATTGGAAACGTCAAAATTTATATTAATTAAATACGTTATGTTTTAAACTTAAATTAATTGTAACACCTTTGCTCAAGACTATTATACATGACACTGTATTTACTTCTTTAATATCAATGTTCTATAAAAAGTTATAATCGTTTAAAGTTCATAGACAGATTGTCAAAAGTGACGGATGACCTCGTGACTTTTTTTAAATTTAGACATGGCTACTAGGATCCATTGTTTCAAGATATTAATTTTGAACAGTTTTTATTTTTTTACACAAGAACCACTTACATTAAAAATATGAGACCCCCAAAAGGCACAACTACACATTATTCCCTGCAATCTAAAAAAAAATACAACAATCCCTTTCATGATTCAGGCAGTTCGGCTTGTGACAAAATTTGGCGATCGTCTTGATGAAAATAAATAAACATCACGACACATGCCTTTTCGTATATAGGATAGCAAATTCTCGGCTACGCCGAGCATTCCCTAGAGCTCCGCTGTCAGTGCAAAAAACAAATGCCGATCGACATGAAACAATTATTTCATATTTGCACATCAGGCCTCACCAAGATCTTTCATTAGATTGCAAACATGATATACTTCCAATATTTTTTTGCAAAAAACAAAAGCCGGTCGACATGAAACATATTTGTCATTTATGTACCCCAACCCTAGCCGAGACCTTTCATTTGATACCAAACACGACATACTTTGACAACTTTCCACATAAAACAAAAGACGATCAACATGAAACATTTTTATCATATCTGCACGCTAGCCCACACCGAGACTTTTTATTTGATACCAAACACTCTATACTTCTGACAGCCTTTTGCAAAAAAAAATAGATGATCGACATTGACAATTTTTGTTAATTCTGCACACCAGCCATCATTGAAACCTTTCATTTGATACCAAACACCATACACTTCTGACAACTTTTTCCAAAAAACAAAAACCGATCGACATAGCACATTTTTGTCAATTCTGCACGCTAGCCCTCAACAAGACGTCTCATTTGAGACCAAACTCGGCATACTTTTGAGAAATTTTTGCATAAAACAAAAGCCGATCGACATAGATCATTTTTGTCAATTCTCTACGCGAGCCCTCGCCAAGACCTTTCATTCGATACCAAACACGACATATTTCTGACAACTTTTTGCAAAAATCAAAAGCCGATCGACATGAAACTTTTTTGTCAATTCTGCACGCTATCCCTCTACAAGACGTTTCATTTGAGACCAAACTCGACATACTTTTAAGAACTTTTTGCAGAAAAAAAAGCCGATCGAAATGGAACATTTCTGTCATTTCTGCACGCTAGCCCTCAACGAGACCTTTCATTTGAGACCAAACTCGACATACTTTTGAGAATTTTTTGCATAATACAAAAGCAGATCAACATACACCATTTTCGTCAGTTCTGCACGCGAGCCCTCAACAAGACCTTTCATTCGATACCAAACACGACATATTTCTGACAACTTTTTGCAAAAAACAAAAGCCGATCGACATGGAACCTTTTGTCAATTTTGTATTTCAGCCCTCAACGAGACCTTTCATTAGATACCAAACACGACATACTTCGATTAACTTTTTGCATAAAACAAAAGCCGATCAACATAGACCGTTTTTGTCAGTTCTGCACGTGAGCCCTCAACAAGACCTTTCATTTGAGTCCAAACATGATATGCTTTATACAACTTTTTGCAAAAAACAAAAGCCGATCGACATAGATCATTTTTGTCAAATTTCTACGCGAGCCCTCGCCGAGACCTTTCATTAGATACCAAACACGACATATGTCTATTAACTTTTTGCATAAAACAAAAGCCGATCAACATGGATAATTTTCTTTTTTGTACACCAGCCCTCACCGAGACTTTTCATTCGATACAAAACACAACATATTTCTGATAACATTTTGCAAAAAACAAATTCTAATCGACGTAGAATATTTTTGTCATTCGTGCACACCAATCCACATTGTGTCGTTTCATTAAAATTCAAGGACTACCTACTTGTAACAACTTTTTGCGCAAAACAAATGCAGATCGACGTGACATTTTTTTTGTCATTTCAAAACCGGCCCTTATGGTTTTTTTTCTTTTGATATCAAACACAGCAAAGTGTACAATTTATTTTATTTACGAATATTTTATTTTTATTTAGTTACCTACTTCATAATTTGGCAACACTGTTTGTATTAAAAAATAGTAGTTAATTTTTAAATTTATAAATTAATGTTGTCAATCCTAATAAAACTGTCACCGTCTTCAGAGAAGTTAATTTAGGAATATTTGGTTTTAATTTAGTTACTTCATCACACATTTGGCAACATTGACTTTTGACAATGGAAACGTCAAAATTTATATTAATTAAATACGTTATGTTTTAAACTTAAATTAATTGTAACATCTTTGCTCGAGACTATTATACATGATACTGTATTTACTTCTTTAATATCAATGTTCTATAAAAAGTTATAATCGTTTAAAGTTCATAGACAGATTGTCAAAAGTGACAGATGACCTCGTGACTCTTTTTAAATTTAGACATGGCTACTAGGATCCATTGTTTCAAGTTATTAATTTTGCACAGTTTTTATTTTTTTACACAAGAACCACTCACAGTAAAAATATGAGACCCCCAAAAGGCACAACTACACATTATTCCCTGCAACTTAAAAAAAAAATTACAACAATCTCTTTAATGGTTAAGGTAGTTAGGCTGTCCACAAAATTTGGCGATCGTCGTGATGAAAATAAATAAACATCACGACACATACCTTTTTAGTATATAGGACTAGCGAAATCTCGGCTACGCCGAGCATTCCCTAGAGCTCCGCTGTCAGTGCAAAAAACAAATGCCGATCGACATGAAACAATTATTTCATATTTCCACGTCAGGCCTCACCGAGACCTTTCATTAGATTGCAAACACGAAATACTTCTAATAATTTTTTGCAACAAACAAAAGCCGGTCGACATGAAACATTTTTGTCATTTATGTACCCCAACTCTCACTGAGACCTTTCATTTGATACAATATACGACATACTTCTGACAACTTTATGCATAAAACAAAAGTCGATCGACATGAAATTTTTTTATCGCATCTACACGCTAGCCCACACCGAGACTTTTCATTTGATACCAAACACTATATACTTGTGACAACTTTTTGCAAAAAACAAAAGCCGATCGACATTGACCATTTTCGTTAATTCTGCACACCAGCCTTCATTGAAACCTTTCATTTTATATCAGACACCACACACTTCTGACAATTTTTTGCAAAAAGAAAAACCGATCGACATGGAACATATTTGTCAATTCTGCCCGCTAGCCCTCTCCGAGACCTTTCATTTGAGACCAACCTCGACATACCTTTGAGAAATTTTTGCAAAAAACAAAAGCCGATCAACATTGACCTTTTTTGTTAATTTTACTCGCCAGCCCTTATCGAACCTTTTCATTTGATACCAAACACCACATACTTCTCACAACTTTTTCCAAGAAACAAAAACCGATCAACATAGCACATTTTTGTCAATTCTGCCCGCTAGCCCTCTCCGAGACCTTTCATTTGATACCAAACACCACATAGTTCACACAACATTTTCTAAAAAACAAAAGCCGTTCGATATAAAACATTTTTTTTAGACCTCGTCGTGACCTAGCCTATTATAACATTCACTGTCTTCAGTAACGTTCATTTGGGAATATTTGTTTTTTGTTTAGTTACTTTATTAAACATTTGGCAATATTGACTTATGTATTTCGAAAATACCCAAACACGACATTTTTCTGACAACATTTTGCAAAAAACAAATTCTAATCTACGTAGAACATTTTTGTCATTCGTGCACACCAGTCCGTATTGTGTCGCTTCCTTAAAACCCAAGGACGACCTACTTCTAACAACTTTTTACGAAAAACAAATGCAGATCGACATGACACATTTTTTTTGTCATTTTAAAACTGGCCCTTATGGCTTCTTTTCTTTTAATAACAAACACAGCAAAGTATTCAATTTACTTTATTTAGGAATATTTGATATTTATTTAGTTACTTCATAATTTGGCAACACTGTTTGTATTAAAAAATAGTAGTTAATTTTTAAATTTATAAATTAATATTCTCAACCCTAATACAACTGCCACCGTCTTCAGTGAAGTTAGTTTAGGAATATTTGGTTTTAATTTTGTTACTTCATCACACATTTGGCAACATTGACTTTTGACAATGGAAACGTCAAAATTTATATTAATTAAAAACGTTATGTTTTAAACTTAAATTAGTTGTAACATCTTTGCTCAAGTCTATTATTTATGAAATTATTTTTAAATCTTTGATATCAATGTTCTATTAAAAGATATAATGATTTAAACTTCATAGACAGATTGTCAAAAGTGACGGATGACGGCGTGATTCTTCTTAAATATAGACATGGCCTCTGGGATCCATTGTTTCAAGGCAACATTTGTGCACAGTTTTAATTTTTTACACGAAAACTATTAACAGTAAAAATATGAGACACCCAAAAGGCACCAGATCTCATTAGCCTCCACATATTAAAAAAAAACATTATAACAATCACTTGCATGGTTCAGGCTGTAGGCCTTTACAAAAGTTACTCGATGCTCGTGATGAATCTATAGATAGATAGATATCTATCTATCTATCTATAGATATAGTGAATGTAATCGTTTAGTATAGTGAAGCGAATTCTCGGCTACGCCGAGCATTCCCTAGAGCTCCGCTGTCAGTGCAAAAAACAAATACTAATCGACATGAAACAGTTTTAAAATATATGCATGTCAGCCCTCACCGAAACCTTTCATTAGATTCCAAACACAATATATTCCTTATATTTTCTTTTGCTTTTTGCAAAAAACAAAAGCCGGTTGATATGAAACATTTTTCTCAATTATGCCCGCCAGCCCTTATCGAGCCCTTTCATTTGATACCGAACACAACATACGTCTGATATTTTTTTTTGTATAAAACAAAACTCAATCGACATGAAATATTTTTACAATTTCTACAGGCTAGCCCACACCGAGAACTTTCATTGGATACCAAGCACTTTAAACTTCTTACAAGTTTTTGTAAAAAGAAAAGCAGATGGTGATGACATGGAACATTTTTATCAATTCTGCATGCTAGCCCTCAACGAGACCTTTCATTTGAGAAAAAAGTCGACATATTTCTGAGAACTTTTCGCAAAAAACAAAAGCCTCTCAACATGGAGCAATTTTGTTAATTTTTCAAGCAAAAGACTCCTCGAGACATTTATTTTGATACCAAACACCACATACTTCTGACAACTATTTGCGGAAAACAAAAGGCGATTGGCATGGAAAATTTTTGTCAATTCTGCACGCTAGCTCTCAACGAAACCTTTCATTTAAGACCAAACACGACACAATTATGACAACTTTTTGCATAAAACAAAAGCCGATCGGAATGGAACATTTTTGTCAATTCTGCACTTTAGCCCTCAACGAGACCTTTCATTTGAAACCAAACTCGACGTACCTTTGAGAAAGTTTTGCAAAAAACAAAAGCCGATCAACATTGATCATTTTTGTTTATTCTACACGCCAGCCCTTATCGAGCCCTTTAATTTGATACTAAACACCACATACGTCTCACAAATTTTTCCAAACAACATTTTCTCATGCCTATGAGAAAGTTTTGCAAAAAACAAAAGCCGATCAACATTGATCATTTTTGTTTATTCTACACGCCAGCCCTTACCGAGCCCTTTAATTTGATACTAAACACCACATACTTCTCACAACTTTTTCCAAACAACATTTTTCTGACAACATTTTGCAAAAAACAAATTCTAATTTACTTAGAACATTTTTGTCATTCGTGCACACCCGTCCACATTGTGTCGTTTCCTTAAAACCCAAAGATGGCCTACTTCTAACATCTTTTTCTGAAAAACAAATGCAGATCGACATGACACATTTTTTTTTGTCATTTCAAAACCGGCCCTTATGGTTTTCTTTCTTTTGATATCAAACAAAGCAAAGTGTTCAATTTATTTTATTTAGGAATATTTAATTTTTATTTTGTTACCTACTTCATAATTTGGCAACACTGTTTGTATTAAAAATAGTAGTTAATATTGTCAACCCTAATACATCTGCCACCGTCTTCAGTGAAGTTAGTTTAGGAATATTTGGTTTTAATTTAGTTACTTCATCACACATTTGGCAACATTGACTTTTGACATTGGAAACGTCAAAATTTATATTAATTAAATACGTTATGTTATAAACTTATAATATTGGTAAAACCTTTGCTCAAGACTATTATTCATTATACTGTTTTTAAATCTTGAATATCAATGTGTTATTAAAAGATATAATCATTTAAAGTTCATAGACAGATTGTCAAAAGTGACTGATGACAACGTGATTCTTCTTAAATTTAGACATGGCCTCTGGGATCCATTGTTTCAAGGTACCAATTTTGCACAATTTTAATATTTTTACACGAAAACCACACACAGTAAAAATATGAGACCACAAAAGGATCGTAATTCACATTATTCCCTACAATCTAAAAAAAAATTACATCAATCTCTTGTATGGTTCAGGCTGTAGGCCTTTACAAAATTTACTCGATCTTCGTGATGAATCTATAGAGAGAAAGTGAATCTAATCGTTTAGTATATAGGATTAAATTATTCTATTCGTTGAAATATATTTGAAATTTTAACTTTCTTTACCGGTGTAACCGAAGAAATATTTTTATCTTAGTAATATGTAATATGTCTTAAAAGTCGTCAAAAGTATTGTCTGTAACAAAAGTGGCCTTAAGGATAAATTATCATTGTTTCTGTTGAATTTAAAGACCTATAATATTTACATAGAATCGTATATAATTTACCAAATACTACTGCAAGTAGATTTTTTTTGGGAAACGCTTGCAATATTATATATAATTTAGAACCAAAATAATTTCATAAATTGAAAAAGTTACTAAAATAAAATTGATTAAGTCGTAGGATAAGGTCATATTCTTATAAAAAAAGGACCTACTTTGAAATATTTAATTGTAGTTACACCAGTAAGTATGATATGTTTTCTTAGTTTTATCTTTAATACAGATTGTCCTTCAACTACTGGTCTTACTGCACTATTTTTAAATGTGCAGATATCTCCTATAGAGATAAACATTTTCTTTCTTTTAAGCACTCCACTTAAATATTTGAAATAAAAATTAAAAATCCAGATTTTTCCTATAGCACCAATGTTAAAAATGAAATGTTTTCCCTAATGCTCAGATTTTAGTGCTGCCATCTGTTGTCAGTGGTTACCCCGGATAGAGAGCGAATTGATAATTAAAAAACAGAAGCAGTTTATTTTACTGAGAAATATATTAAGGCAATAGGAAAAGTAACCGATTTTGATTGGTTCATAATGGTCTATGAGAGTGAACTTGGCAGCCGATTCAAAATTTAGCTGCTTGTGAACAAACCACGCAGCACGAACAGCGACGTTAGACCAAGACCAACTGTATCTAAAAAAATGATATATAACTAAAATATATGTTATTTAGCGTTTGTAGACATATCCCAAGCCAGTTAATTAAAACTTAGTTATTAAGTAAAAGTGCACATTATTAGTATGCGTACTCATTGATATTATACATTCTTGGTAAAATTGACAATTATGACCTTGAGTACTTAGGCGCGAAATATGAATTATTGCCACTTCTTCATAATAATTGATATTAACAAATATAATTATATGTGCCTGTTGTTAATATTTTGAATATATTATACTTATAAGTACGTAAATATATATCCACAAAATTAAAATAAACAGAAGTTATATCACAAGAATCCTACACCTGAGGGTAGAAGGATTACTGACTATATATATATACAGGCTGAGTCACCGAAATGCCCGTCTTCGATATCTCCCTTGTCGTTAGAAATACAGCATAAATTTATTAACAAAAGTTATTGGTCAACTCAAGGAACATAACGTAAAATTATTTTCACATATACAGGGTGTTGTGTTACGGCTCGGCGAAAATTGTTTGCCTTTTATTAAATGGAACATCCTGTATATTTTTATATTTTTTCAAGTGTATTTCATTCCTCTATACGGACATATAAATTTTGTTTTAGTTTTCCGCGGCGTTGCCAAGTTATTCCGTTTATTCTCTAAAAAAGACCAAATACACGCATTGCTTTATAATGACGTACTGAAGTTATTTTAATAGTAAAAATTAAGAATTTTTTTTTCTGTACAACTGGAACTACACTCTATGTTCTCACATATATTTTTTTAAATGTAATTATACAGGGTGTTCAATAAAGCGAATCAAATTTACTCAATTTCAAATGACTAAAACTCATTTTCAAATGGAACACCCTTTATTTTATCATTCAGTTGTGCGTCTTTTTGTATTATCTTCATATTTTATTAAGGGTACCCTATGCCGAAAACCAATATTTTTGGAGATTTTCACCATTTTAAGTTTATTTCTAAAAATTAGATCCCAAAAGATTTTTAATGTAACAGCTATTCGCACGGAAACATGTTTGAGACAGTTTATAAATGAGTAATTTACTCTTCGCAGATATTTGCGTCGACAGTTTTAAAACAGATACGAATTTTAATCTAATTTTGAAAGATCCGAAAATCTAGCGGGCCAATTTCTTGGACCACCTCCTCCGATCCATCTATAGCAAATTCTTCATTTAAATGATTCCTAAACCGAATACTGTTGTGAGCTGGTGCACCATCATGTTGGAACTACAATCTCCGGGTAATATCCATGGTATACTAGATTTAATTTTTAATTGAATAAATAATTTTAGAAAAAAATTGTTAAAATCTCCAAAATTATTGGTTTTAGGCATAGGGTACCCTTAATAAAATATGAAGATAAAACATAAAGACGCACAACTGAATTATAAAATATAGTGTGTTCCATTTGAAAATGACGAGTTCTAGTCATTTGAAATTGAGTAAATTTGATTCGCTTTATTGAACACCCTGTATAATTACATTTAAAAAAATATATGTGAGAACATAGAGTGTAGTTTCAGTTGTACAGAAAAAAAAATTCTTAATTTTTTCTATTAAAATAACTTCAGTACGTCATTATAAAGCAGTGCGTGAATTTGGTCTTTTTTAGAGAATAAACGGAATAACTTGGCAACGCCGCAGAAAACTAAAACAAAATTTATATGTCCGTATAGGGGAATGAAATACACTTAAAAAAATATAAAAATATACAGGGTGTTCCATTTAATAAAAGGCAAAGAATTTTCGCCGAGCCGTAGTGCAACACCCTGTACATGTGAAAATAATTTTACGTTATGCTCCTTGAGTTGACGAATAACTTCTGTTAATAAATTTATGCTGTATTTCTAACGACAAGGGAGATATTAAAGACGGGCATTTCGGTGACTCACCCTGTATATATATATATATATATATATATATATATATATATATATATATATATATATATATACCCAAGGTTTGAGGTCAACTACCGGGGCGCGTCCCCAGGTGGCGGATAGGGGAACGGCCATTTCGCAAGTCATGGTTAGTGACAGCTATACGCTGACCCTCTGGGCTTAAAACCCCGGCATGGGCTCAGCCAAGGCTGTCACCGCGGACCATCCTCCCACGTGTTTGTGCCGTGCGTGGCGACCCGTGTCGGCCGGATGAAGGGATCCTGGTGGCTGAGTCGCCAGACAACACTCCACTTTGGCCCTGATTTCACCTAGACGGTCGGTCGAGACTAACCGGCTGCGACGTCGGGTCAGAATGCCGTCAGAGTGAGTCTCTGGGGACTGCGGACACGCAGGGGGCCCAGCCATCACTGGATTATTGGTCGCTTTCCTCTGGCTGACTGGCAACCTCCTCGTGTGTTTGTCATCCTTGGAGGCTATATCTCACCGGTAGGCTCTGGCGTTGAAGTTCAACGTCCCCTTTTGGGGCTCCCTGGTGGGTGGAGCGCTGGTGAGATGAAGTTTTTTTTCCCCATGGATGGATTTGTAAAGACCACCATAACCCCAGCGGGCGCGTCTTCGGATACACCGCTAACAACATCAGTGGGTGCGTCTTCGGACACCCCATTACCAATGGGTGCGTCGTCGGACACTCCATCAACTGCTCCCAAGCCCAAGAGGCACCGCATTAGCGGAGCGGAGCAAAAACGTCGGAAGAAGGCACGTGAAGCTGAGCTGGCGAAAGCTAACTCAGCCAGCAAACCACCTTCCGCGTCTTCGGTGCACTTGGGAAAAGCTAACCCCGCTGGCTCTAGACAATCGTCTAAACCGGTGAAAACGGCTGGCTGCCCAGGAAACACGAAACGCCAACGATCGGAAGGGTCGGAACCTTCTCCCAATGTCAGGAAAAGAAACCGCCCTCTCCCATCAGCAAAACCCTCTGCCCCAAGTGTGAGCTACGCAGATGCCTCTAAGAGACATCTGAAAGTGGCGATCATTTGTCGCAGTAATTCCCTTGGGAAGATCTCCTCCTCTCAGGTGCAGATACTGCAGGACCGGCTGTATGAACAACTGGACACCGCATTATATACCCTGAAGGATGAAGAACAGCCTCCTGTCTTCAATGGATGGCTTCATTCCGGGGAAATTCTTCGCATCACCTGTGGTGACAACCATTCCCTGGAATGGCTGAAATCTGCGGTGAGCAAACTCCCCCCCCCCCCTTGGAACAACGCCCAACTTGAGGTCGTTGGCCTGGACTGCCTTCCTCGGTTGGTGAGGGCAGCTGTCTGGATTCCGGGTAAAGCTGATGAAAGGCAGACTGTCCTTCGGAGGCTGGCAGCACAGAACAAAGACCTGAAGGTTTCCAACTGGTGCGTCTTTCATGATGCACCTAAGGAGAAACCATTGGGCAGATTGTTAGTCTTCGGCGTCAACGAAGAGGATGCCAAAACTCTTACGGAAAGAGGGAAGAAACTTCGGTATCTTTTCTCCTCCCTCACCGTCAAGTTGAAGGTTGGTAGTTCAATACCACCTCAACCAACCTCTGGGACCGCAGCTCAGTCTTCGCAGAGTGCAACCTCAATGGAGGTTTGCTCCAAAGAGGATGCTGAACTGCAGGAGCTCGAGTCTCTCTTCCTGACATCCGAAACCTTAAGTGACCCATTCCAATCCTAAATCTCCCTCTTCTTCACCTCTATCCTTCATACAAATAAACCTGCAACACTGTCGGGCGGCGACCTCAATATTGAGACGACACCTAGATAGTAGGCAGCACAGTACAGCCCTGGTTCAAGAACCCTGGATTGTAAAATCAAAGATCTGTGGACTAGGCGACAAAAATACCTTTACCTTTACAGGTTTTGGTATTGAAAATCCGAGGACATGTATCGTAGTGCCTAACAACCTTCAGGCTGTTATTCTCCAACACCTGTGTACACGTGATATTACTGCCATCCTTCTTAGTAGAGTCACAAACAACAGCAAGGAAGACATCATTCTTGCCTACTGCTACCTTCCCTCAGATTCTTCACAATCACCTCCCAGCCTTGAACTTGTCAAACTGGTCGAGTTTTGTGAAAAAAATCACAAACATCTAATTGTAGGAAGTGACTCTAACTCACACCATACTGTCTGGGGCAGCAAAGACATTAACCCCAGATGTAAATCTTTATGTAAATACGTCACTAGTACCAATCTAGAAATTCTCAACCAAGGCGATGAACCTACTTTCGTCACGTCTCGTGCACAATCTAGGATTGACATCACCCTGGCAACATCTAAGATATCTAATGACATATCAGGATGGTATGTATCACCCGATGTCTCAATGTCTGATCACAAATCAATTCACTTTACGCTGAACGCTAAGCATATTGAGAAAAAGGTCTTTCGGAACCCCAGGAAAACAGACAAAACTCTATTCCTAGATCTTCTTCATTCTAGAATAGAGGGATGTCATATTCCAAATCAAATTAGCAAGGATTCGCTTGAGGATTGCGTCAGCAAACTCCAGCACGTTCTTATCAATTCATATGAAAGGGCATGTCCCTTAAGTACAATTAACTCAAAGATCGCCCCATGATGGTGCAAGGAATTGAGTAAAATGAGAACTTCTATTAGGAAATTGTTCAACAAAGCCAAAAACTCCAAAATAGAAGCTGACTGGCTCTCGTACAAATTGAAGAAAACAAAATACAAAAGAGCTATTAGGCAAAGGCAAAGGAACGCCTGGCAACAATATGTCAGCAATATTGACTAATCTGCCCCTGTAGCTCGCTTGAAAAAAATGTTCTGCAAAGAACTAAACCAACAGCTAGGCTGCCTCAAAAAAGAAGATGGCACCTACGGTTCCTCAATCATTGAAAACAATGAAATTCTTCTAAAATGTCATTTCCCCGGCTGTGTGATCTCTGAAAGATGTATCTGGAAGGACAACGATCACTCCTTCTCAGAGGAGGCGCTCGAACTCTCTAAGGTAATCATTGATGAGACACGCACAACCTGGGCAATAAACTCCCTAAAGCCTTATAAATCACCAGGTCTAGATGGTATTGTTGCGGCCCTTCTTCAATGGGGCTGCAAGCAATTAACACCGTACCTGGTTTGGATCTTTAGAGCTTGCATTACCCTCGCATATGTCCCTATAGGATGGAGGGAAGTTAAAGTAGTTTACATTCCCAAACCTGGACGCGTAGACTACTCAATACCTAAATCATATCGCCCAGTAAGCCTTACCACAGTTCTTAAAACTCTGGAAAGACTTTGTGATAGATACATAAGGGAAACTGCACTGGTTCAAAATCCGCTGCACCCCAACCAACATGCTTATATTCAGGGAAAATCGACCGAAACTGCTCTTCATGCTGTGGTTAGCAGGATCGAAAATTCTTTGGAACACAACAATTCCTCCCTGGTTATTTTCATAGATATAGAAAGCGCTTTCGACAAAGCTACCTTCAACTCTATAGTCCATGCTCTAGAGTTCCATGAAGTAGAATCTCCTCTTATCAGGTGGATAAAGTTCATGCTAGAACATAGGGCGATCGAATTCTCCTCTGGAGAAACAACCATAAGAGGCTATGTTACAAGAGGCTATCCCAAAGGTGGTGTTCTGTCACCCCTTCTTTGGGCGGTATTAGTAAACAATCTTCTGCTACTCCTCAACAACAATGGATATCACTCTATTGGATATGCAGACGACATCACTGTCCTGCTAAACGGGAAATTTGAGAACATCCTTGCAAATCTAGCAAGCGCTGCTCTCAAACTCATTGAAAACTGGTGCAAAGACCACTTTCTTTCGGTAAATCCTACCAAAACTGAAATGGTTCTTTTCACAAGAAAGCGGAAAATTGGCACATTCACAATGCCAAAAATATTCAATCAGTCTCTAAGTTTGTCCAGTAACGTCAAATATCTGGGAGTCATAATTGACAGCAAAGTGAACTGGAGTCTACATTTAAACTACAAAGTCTGCATTGCTCTATTTTCACTAGGCAAATATGCTACTGTCTTCCAAGCAGAAATGCTGGGGATCTTGCATAGTGCATTGCTGATTAAAGAACACAACGTTCTAATTAAGCATATAAGGATAGCATCTGACAGTAGAGCAGCTCTTCAAAGCCTGAATGGATTTAAATTTACCTCAGGTTTAATTGAACTCTGTCACACCGCCCTGTCAAACATATGCCAAGATAATACTCTTGAACTCATATGGGTAAAAGGACATAGTGACAATGAAGGTAACATTCGTGCCGACTATTTAGCAAAGCAAGGCTAATCTACCCCACCTTGTGGGCCCGAGCCCATCTTGCCGCTAAGTAAATCGACTCTTTATAACATCATTCGAACCATTACTTTCTACAAATTTTCAGCTAGTTGGAACACTAGATCTAACTGCAAACAGACGAAATCTTTTATCTTTAAGCCGACTTTCAAGCTGGCTAATTACCTAATAAGGCTTTCGAGGAATAATCTCAAACTCCTTATTGAAGTATTTACAGGGCATGGTCGTTTCAACAAGCACATGCATCGTATAAAAATCTCAAACACCTCACTTTACATATATATATATATATATATATATATATATATATATATATATATATATTTGGTTCGCCGGAAAGTTTTTAAAAACAAATTTTATTATTAAATGAGGTTAAGATTATATTCTTTAATCTTATAACAAATGTTACAAAAATTTACAGTTACAATTCTAATGCAATTTGGACATAGATTCGACAAGGAATTATGACTGACTAACTCTACATTACATATTACAGTTTTTATAGCATTTGTGGAAAGGTGTCGGGTTGTTTCCTGTGGGAACAGCAACCTCAGCAGGATGGACCGTGGTAACTTATATATATATATATATATATATATATATATATATATATATATATATATATATATATATATATGCAGAATATTTCTAGAGAACAATTTCACTTTAAATATAGATAAAGTGTTGCTATAAATATGTAATATTTATTTTAAACTGTCATATAAACGTCATTTATGAAAATATGAACAACAAAAACATATAATTATAATTGTTGATATCAATTATTATGAAAACAGTGACGATAAATCATATTTGGCGTGTAAGAGCTCAAGGTCATAATTGTTAATTTTACCAATAATGTATAATATCAATGAGTACGCATACTAATAATGTGTATTTTTTTACTTAATAAATAAATTTGAATTATTATCTGGCTTGGGATATATATATATATATATATATATATATATATATATATATATATATACAGGGTGTTCGAAAAATAGGGGGCCAAATTTGGAAAATATATTAATCAACCCAAAACAAGAAAATAATCCTAATATACCCATGTCCGGAAACGAACCATTTCGGAATAAAACACTCTTTTGTTTGAATTTTATTTTTAGTAATGTTTTTTACTGTCAAAATTACAATAGTTACGTTAATACTTGTAATTTGTTTAATCACATTTCCTTAGCAACTGTCAAAATTTGTTGTCACCGTAATTAAATTATTTTATTATTGTTTTGAAGCTTTTCTATTAATGTTGTATTGTTGGAGATGAGTTGATAGAACTTTATTTTTTGTCTAACATATTAACGGGAAAATTGTATCTACATTATCTGGAAAATAATTTACCAAATTTAATGGAGAATGTTTCACGCCATGTTCACTAGACTTGAATCCGTTTGATTTTTATTTTTGGGTTCATTTAAAGAGCTTAGTTTATTCGACGCCCATTAATAACGTAGAGAATTTGCGGCAAACAATCATAGACTGTTTCAATAGTATAAGACTAAAACCAGGAATATTCGAACGTGTCCGACATTCAATGAGAAGACGTTTAGAATGTTGCATGCAACTTCAAGGAGGACATTTTGAACAACTATTGTAATTTTGAGAGTAAAAACATTACTGAAAATAAAATTCAAAATTCAAATAAAAGAGTGTTTTATTCCGAAATGGTTCGTTTCCGGACATGGGTATATTAGGATTATTTTCTTGTTTTGGTTTGATTAATATATTTTCCAAATTTGGCCCCCTATTTTTCGAACACCCTGTATATATAATTTTTTATAAGATACAGTAGGCTTTGGTTTTGGTCTAACGTCGCTATCCGTGTGTCCGTACTGCGTGGTTTGTTCAGAAGCAGCTAAATTTCGAATCGGCTACCAAGTTCACTCTCATTATAAATCTTAAGAAGTCGTGTCCCTTTTAGAGATGTAGAGGTAGGGAGAATACGCTTGGACGACTGCGCATCCAATATTCGATGTACAAACTAGAGGTAGCCATTTTAAAAGTCAACTCTCAGTTTGGTTTGTAAGCACGCGGTTAGGATTGTCTTTGTTTTACATTTTGTTAGTTTGTGTTGTTTAAATCGGTGTAATTGTTAATATGTCGTCGTGTTTAATGTCAGAATATTCAAATAACAGAAGATTTAGGCCGGAAGAAATTTATTTTTATATTCCACCAGACGGTGTCCTAAGTATCTGTTCGCGAGTAGAAACTTATAGAAGAATATTTAACTATACAAAGTACAAATTGCTTCAAGAAAATGATTTTTTTACTAACTTGATAAGGCCGTAGCAAAATTATTTAAAAAAAAAATTACAATCTTTTTCCTAATTTCCGTGCCTATTTTTTGAGAGATACGCTGATAGATTAAAATCATTGTTTTATTTTAGTAAAAGATATTATTTACTGTTACACTAGAATTGGGTTCATTAAACTCTCGAAAAGATGTATAGAAGTTATACAATGAAAATTAAATAGGAAAGAATTAAATAAATGAATATTATTTCATCACCAGTAGTCATTAGGTATTATTATTATGGAATTAATAGTGTGTTGAAATTTAAATAAAGTTTGTGTAAATTTATTTCTTAATTATATTGTTTTGTAAGTCTACATTTAAAATTGCCGCCTATATGTACCTTCAAAATGGCGACCTTCTATTCTTGTATATTCGCGCAGGTGTACGAACATTCTCTCCACCTGCAGTGCCATCTATTGACTCCACGTATGATAGTCGACCTATCCCTCAACCTTAAATGTTGTCTTTGATGGTTTGGTGCCGAGTCGAAGCAAGTTAAACGTCAATCAGCAGTTATTTTCTGTACTATTTTGTACTATTAAAACTATTATTCACATAAATACCCACACTAAAGTAAATATACAATATAATTTCAACATCTTTCTTTCGGAACTATTAATTTAAAATTGGTACGTATGCATTTCTACACATCAGTTTTGAATAAATTGTTCATACAGGTGAAATAAAAAGTTGGGCACATGGTTTTACAGTTATTACAGATACAAAAATATATCTATTAAATAACAAAGTTGTAGGAGATCAAAGGGGCCATTTAAATTTAGAACAAAATATGTTTTTAAACCAGTGGTTCTCAAGTTAAAGCACAAGGTTATATTTATTCAAATGGGATTATACATATTTTTATGCCTATTCTAAAGTATATTTTATTCTGAATTCAACCATGTATTAGTTTTACACCGTTACCTAATAAAAGTATTGAAAAAAATGCGATAGAAAATTAAATAAATTTTTGTTTTTATGGATGAAAAAGCAAGCTGTTGTACAGTTAAATAATGCGAGTATAAATTGTAAAAGGCATAACCATTTTACGTTAATAAACTTGCGTCATAGACTTCTTTAATTGCTAAACATTATGTAAAGGTACGCTTCTATATACAATTACTATTGGCCGAGGAGAGAAGTGTATTTTTCCCGAATGAGGAACAACTATATATAAAGTCTATATTGGTATTATTTAAGGGATTTATTTGTAGTTGTTAGTGCGAGTAAATGCTTTTGTGAATTCTAATTAATATAGAAGTTAACAAAATGTAAATTTTCTTTTTTTTTTATTGTTCTATTTAATTTACAACTGGCCTTTTGCTGCCAACTAGCAAATGTTATGTCTAATATACATAAAACGTGTAAAAGGAATTACTCATTAGTAATTCCTTTTTTACAGATGATATAGAATTTTACATTTGATTATTACAGTTGCATTAAATCCAATGGTTTTGTTCTTTTTAGTCTTCGAATTTCATTGGTGTTGTCGAGCAGCTTCGTTGCTAGTTCGTTGGGATGTTGGTTTAGTCTTTTGCTGTACCTTTTTGAGTGTTTTTCAATTTGTTCGTTTATATATTTTATTCATAGATCTGAATGTAGGGTGTCATTCCGTACATACCAAGGTGAATTGGCGATCATGCGGAGAGCTTTGTTTTGAAATCTCTGGATTAGGTTTATGTTGGATGGTTTTGCACAACCCCACAATTGGATCCCATAGATCCATATAGGTACTATTATTATTTTATACAATAATATTTTATTATCCAGGGATAGTTTTGATATTGCACCCAATAGCCAATACATTTTTTAAATTTTTATATCAAGCTGTTTTCTTTTAGCTGTTAGATGTTGCTTCCATGTAAGTGATCTGTCTAAATGTACGCCTAAGTACTTTGTTTCGGATTTTTGAGGTATAATTTTATTGTTGAGAGCAACTTGTGGGCAAGTTTGACGTTTATTTGTAAATGTGACATGCGTGGATTTTGTTTCATTGATCTTGATTCTCCATTTCTTGGTCCATGATTCTATTTTATCTAGAGATTTTTGTAAAATTCTTGATGCTTCTTCAGGGTTCTCATTAGTAGCTAATTTCGCTGTGTCATCAGCAAACGTTGCTGTTGTAGTGTTATCTTCTGTCGGCATATCACATGTGTATATTTGATACAATATTGGTCCTAATACGCTTCCTTGTGGAACGCCTGCGTTTATGCTATATTGTGCAGATTGACATCCTTCAAAGATTACCTGGAAATATCTGTCTGAAAGGTATGATTTAAGTAATAGATAATACTGCGGTATGTACTTCTTTATTTTGTATAATAAACCGGTATGCCAAACACGGTCAAATGCTTGACTTATATCAAGAAAAACAGCAGATGTGAATTTTTGTTGTTCTAGATTATTTTCTATTATATCTACCACCCTGTGGACTTGTTCTATTGTTGAGTGGTGGTTTCGAAATCCGAATTGGTGTTCAGGGATAATGTTGTTGTTCTCTGCTTCTGGTTTTAATCGTTTGAGCAATAGCTTCTCAAATAGTTTGGATAGAATAGGTAAGAGCGATATGGGCCGATATGATGTCAGTTCATGAGGAGGCTTTCCTGGTTTTAGAAGCAGCATGATTTGCGAAAATTTCCATTGAATGGGAACGTAGTTCAGTCTGATTATGGCATTAAATATTTGATTGATAGCCACCACTGCTTTTCTTGGTAGTTGTTTAAGTACTGTTGCTGTAATTAAATCGTAGCCAGGGGCTTTTTTGTTGTTTAATGTTTGTATTTCGTTCGCCAATTCTGTTGGTTTGATGTGTTTTATGGGTAATGAAAGTTGTAAAGGTATGTCTAAATATTCACTTATTCGTTCTTCTTCTTCATTACATGTTTGGCTTGCATGAGGTTTAAATATGTGCGATAGGTGTTCTGCAAACTATTCTGATTTTCTTTATCAGACCTTGCCCATTTCCCGTCAAGTCTTCGGAGTGGAGGTATTGGTTGTTTTTGCCTTTTTAACTTTTTTGTGGCTTTCCATAATGAATAGTCTTCATATGCATTCGGAGATAAGTTCATTAAATATTCTTGAAATGTTTCATTTTTTAATTGTATGATAAGATTTTTTATTTCTTTTTGTTGTTTGTTTAGAAGAGTTTTGTCTTGCGGGTGTCTAAATTGCTGCCATCTCTTTCAAATTTTTCTTTTTTCAGCTATTTTATCTCGTATGAGCTTCGGATAGTTATTGACTCCATCTTGATGTTGTTTCAGGGGCGGTGTAGATTTCCAACAAGCGTCTTGTATTTGTCGTGTTAGATCTTCAGTTGCTTTTTCTACATCATCACCAGTTTTAAGTGGTATATTTAAATTTATATTTCGTTCGAGATACTCTCTAAATTTATTCCAATTGGTTTTGGAATTATGTAAATATGGTCTGGGTTCTTTTTCGATTATTTTTGTGCTTATTGTTAGTAAAACTACTGAATGATCCGATGATAAGTTGAAGTTTTCTTCCACCTTAATGTAGTTTGATGATATTCCCTTTGTTATAAAAAAATCTAACAGATCGGGAATTTTATTCGTGTCGGTAGGCCAGTATGTAGGTTTACTGGTGCTGATGTATTGGTAGCTATTCGAATTGATTGTCTTTCTAAGTTCGTTCCCTTTGGGGTTTGACGTTCTTGAACCCCATTGTGGATGTTTGGAATTTAAATCGCCACCTGCTATAAATCGGTGTCCAAGTGTTTTGAAGAAGTTGTCGAATTCATTATGTTTTATTGCATGTTTCGGTGGACAATATACAGCCGCTAGAGTAAGTTCCCCATTTGTGTCTTTAACTTTTATGCTCGTAGCTTGAAGAAAGTCTTTTTCGTATTTTTCAGTTTCGTGATGTTTTAGGTTTTCTCGGATGAGGATAGCTGTGCCACCGTGAGCTGTCCCATCGGGGTGGATTGTACTGTATATACTATATTTAGGGATTTTAAAATAACTTTTTTCGGTAAAATGTGTTTCACTTACGAGAAAAATATCAATTTTTTGTTCTTTGAGAAAAAATTCCACTTCATGCCTATGTTGTGCCAGGCCGTTTGAATTCCATAATCCAATTCTAATTGTGCTATCCATTTTTGCTGAAATTGTTAATTAACGTGGAGAGCATATTTATAATCATATTGTTTTGGTTAATAAGTTGAGTAAATATATTTTCAAATTTATTTAAAAACCGTGTTATCAATATATCATTCTCATTGTTTTCTTTGTGTTGGTTTTTTGTTATTTCAGCGTAAGTGGAAGTCGCATTACCTTCTTGGGGTATTTGTTGAGTAGCATAGAGATTATTCTTTTGCTCATTGATATTCAGCGTATTGTTTTGTTGGATTTTGAAGACTGTTTTATTCCTTGATTTTTGTAGATCTTTGTATGTGATACATCCTTTATAATTAGCAGGATGATCACCATTGCATAGTACACATTTCGCTGGTGTACTTTTTGGTTTTACGCACGTATATGTTGGGTGATTAGATGCACATTTAACACAATAAAACGGTTTATTGCAATATTTTTTGGTGTGATCGTATTCTGGACATCTTGTACATTGGGGGATATCTTTTCTCTTCTTTGGTGGTTCTATGATCACTTTTGTTCCGAGAAGATTGGTGAGATTATAGATGTCTTTATTATTTGCATTTGGCTCTTGATCTATAAAGAAAAGTGGCAGTGGTTCCTTCGTTTTCCAGTTACGAATATTGCTAATGTTACGAATATAAAAACCTTTGTCTTCTAAAGCTATTTTTATTTCGTCAGTTGGTATTGACGGATGAATGTTTCTCAATACAACTCTGTAGCTTCGTTCTTGTTTTGGCTGGTAGGTGTGATACGCGATGTCTTTTTGTTTCAGGTATTTAACAAGTTTCCTGTAAGCGTCTATGGTTTTAGTATCAATCTTAACAGTGTTATTTGTTAGTGTTTTGCAAATAAATTCTTCTTCTACTAAAACTGATTTTAAGCTGTCGTACATTGCTGGGAAATTTTCGATATCTTAAATATATACTGGAGGAGTTTTGGGTTCTTTGGGGATATTTTGTTGTTCTTCATTGCTTGTGTGCAAAGAATTTGAATTTTGAGTAAGTTCTGTAACATCTTGTAGCAAAGAAAATCTGTTACTTGTATTTGGACGTTTATTTACTGTTTGGGATGGTTTATCTTCTTCGTCGCTGCGATTTCTTTTCGTTACTTTCCTAATTTTAACTACTTGCCAAGCGCTGTTTTGACTGCGATTAATTTCCCATGAGTTGTAGCTGTCGGGTGTCTTTTGTCCATTTCCAGTTGTTGTGGTTGTTGTTCTTGAGTTGCTATTTTTTGTAATGCTTTGTGTGTTTTTTAGTTCTTCTGTGCATGTTGTACTGAATAATGGTGTACAGTAATACGGGGTGAACTGTGTCATTGTTGTTAATGGGGGGGTAGTTGTTGTGGTTGTATTTGTATATGCCGTTGTTAGCGGGGGTAAACCCCCGCTAAATTCTGGCATGGTAGATTTTTTTTTTCTTTTACTTTGGTATTTGTTGTAGTAATATAATTAATTGGAATTAATAAATATTGTAATTAACGTGTAATGTTTTTAATTCTTTACTATTACGTAAGTATCCGGAGCTCTTCACAATACGTCTATTCACTGTGATGTCTCGATCACTACTTGAAAATGTAAATTAAACTTGTTAGAAAGGGCTTATTGGTATGTACGAGAGAACGGTGGCAATTTTGAACAATTTATGTCAATAGATAATAATATTTATTATGTCGGTATTTTTAAATACTGTACATTAATTTGGAAAGTAAACATTCATTTAAATTTTTATCGCATTGTTCTCAATATTTTTATTATGTAAAAATGTATATAATTTAGCGTACAAAGAAGTTATGTTGTGTCTACATCATATTTTTTTTACGATATTGTACGGCACACGTATTTTAATGAGGTTTTCCAAAAGGCTGAAAAAAAAATTGCATATAAAATTTGGGTTAAATAGACTGTAATAATGTAATTTTTTTTAAATTTATAAATATTAATAAGAAATTCCAAAAGTTAAAAAAGGTTTTATCCTGTGACATCATTACCCGAAAAATAGATTGTAATGCACGAAACGAAATACAGATGTCATGCTCAAAGCACTGCAAGTTAAAGGCAATCTTCGAAAATAGTGAGCCAGTGCGCATGTCCAAGTTTGGAATGTGACTAGTACATTAAAGAAATTTTACAGGTTCCTGCCAAATATAGTAATCTTCTTCAGCCAAATATGTTATTTGTAACATAGATATAAAATATTTATTATTAATGAATCATGACATACTGTCGTTAAGTTAGTCTATCTAAATTTAATATACAGATTGTTGCACAACTTAGGACAAAAAATTAAAGGGTGTATACTATACGACGTGCTGATTATAAACCAAAAAGAATTTTTTTAAAACTCTCAAAAAAATACGATCGTATTTCAAGAAACAGTTATTTTTCGAAATCGATACTAAAGTGCATGGTAAAACTCCGCGAAGTTAGCCAAAATAGTAGCTAAAGTAAAAATTTACGGACTCTTATGTCAAAATTTAACTTTACGGACTCATTTGTCAAACTTGAATTAACTTATATTCTATTAGTATCTATTACATTTCTGCAGTTTATTTCACTTTAATAAAAATAACAACATAAAATAGTTCATATTTTGTATACAATATGTACAGCTAATAGAATTGTCGTCACTGTCTATATAATCCATATCTACTCGTATCTCCATTATTTAAAAATTTTAGCACTACCTGAAATAACGAATTATCTATAATACTATTGGTGAATTTATTTGTTATTTACCTTTGATAATAATATATCGAATAACGGATATAATGCAGACCACGTCTAAGCATGTGTAAACCATGATAAAAATTATAATCAAATATTTGACACTTTGACAGTACTTTTGTTATCACAGCCAGCTCGTTGCAACAGCAGGTTATGTTTTACAAATACATAATGCTATTTATTTACATTTTTAATTATTAATTTAACGATTTCGGAAAAAATATAATGTATGCCTCAGCACTAAAGTATTTTTTTATTATTCATATGGTTTATTCACCTCGGCTATCGCCTTGTAGAATAAATTCCATATTCGTAATAAAAAATTATACTTTAATGCCTTGATGTTCAAATAACTATTGTGCTGCTAGGTAAAGAACTTGTTCTTTTCTGGTTCGAAGGATATGCATACGGCCGAGACGCAATCGAGGATGGATACTTCTTGAGGATCAGAAAACAACTTTATACCATGTAGCACACACTATTTTTAATCCTACACCACAAAACAACATAGTAAAATAATATAAACATCTTATGAACACTAAAAAATTTGATATTTAACTGAAAGAAATTTTTATTAT
This sequence comes from Stenolophus ochropezus, assembly GCA_035578165.1. NCBI lineage: Eukaryota > Metazoa > Arthropoda > Insecta > Coleoptera > Carabidae > Stenolophus > Stenolophus ochropezus. The sequence goes on from JAQOWZ010000017.1 coordinate 25,939,507, forward strand.
CAACATTCGAAATGATATTAGAACAAAAAACAAAAATTTTATTTTCATATATAAATAAGGTTAGCAATTTTGTCTTATAATTTACGGAATAATAATATAAATTCCTAGACTCTAATGTAAGTATCAAAATTATCTAAATGTATAAAATATTTTAAAAGCATCTTGACATATTATTTCTAGCGCAATAAACGCCATCTTCTAGTCCGCATACGAACTGATTTTTCTTCTCTAGGGAATAGTGAAATTTTATAGGTGTGAACCAGCAAATGTTTATTTCCTTGCGCACGCACACGCAGGAAAATCTTATTTTCAATATGTGTAGGATAAAAAATATTTTTTTCTGAAACAGGCACGAAAGTACTATTTTTGCTCCTAAAATGCGGCGCGAAAGTTGAATTTCCCTGACTAGTCATAAAAATATTTAAACATTTTTGTTATACCTCATTTTTTATTTTTTGGGCAGTAGATCTGCTACAACTTCTGCTACCGCTTCTTTTATATCTACAGGAACCTCGTCGTTGTGATTAGTTTCGCAAATCATTGCAAATAACTACACTCGCACGCATAAAAAATTTAAAACTGACAGCACTGACAGTTTGATTTTTGTTAATTTGAAATTTTTAGTCTATCATCGAAGCACACTACTAAATACTTATAGACAATCTGATTTGATTTTTTTTTATTATAATCAAAGGTTGCAGAAAAAAAATAATACATGATTCGTCAGAAAAATGCCTGTACTTGACTCGGACCCATAAAATACTCGGCACAAAGTGCCTCGTATTTCAGTATGGCTCCTCGACAGTAATGTTTCATTTTCCTGAATCTTATGTAAATAACTATTTTTGCCACTGGTCGGTAGATATTTTTAATATTTTTTTTAAATGTTCTACAAGGAAAGTAATTGTTTATATTATATTTAATAATAACTGTCTAATATTGTGTAATTAATAATTTAATTTAATTTGATAGGTGGTCACTACTTCAAGTAAACTACCCTTAATTTTGCGAATTTAAAAAAAAACTTTTTGTGATCAGCACATCGTACAGTATATACCAACGACATAATATGACTAGACAAAACTACTCTTGGTTTGTTATGTTTTCGTTAAGCCAGAAAGAGAAACCTGTAGATAGATATAAAATGAAAGTATTGTTCGAGCATTGCTCAGTAGAGGCGCCCGTGCTTTTATGATTAACATTTGAATTGGAAGTTTGAAATTTATGTGTTTCAAATATAATCAAATATAACGCGTCATTGACAGAGCAAAAACGTAAATAATGATAAATAACAAAAAATAATGACAACTACACTAACTACAGTGACGCCTCTAGCGAGCAATACTCGAACAATATGTGTTGTAGAACACCTGTATACTAGGTTAACTGGACCTGGTTGATAATAATCTGGCTTTGATAATTTGATATTTGGAAGAATTTGGAAATTTTTGACATTCAATGTGAATGCTGGAAAATTGTCTGCTATTTTCAGTATGACCAAACATGTAATATTTGTTTCGAAGTTATTATGCTTAGATCAAAATCTTACCTGAGTTTGATACTTGATATCTAAATTTGCTTGACTTATTTCTGAGACATTAATATTTACTCTTTCCTTTTTCAGTTGCAAACGATCGCATATGTCTTCAGTTATAAAATGTGACTGAGACGCTGAATCAAGTAAAACTCTTACGTCATGTGGTCTTTGTTTATTATCAATTACATTAACTCTAGCAGTGGATAAAAGAACATGTTTATTATTTATTACTCTCGATGTATAGCTTGCAGTTGTTTCCATAGTATTTGTTTCTTCTTTTTGTTTGTTTTCTTCGGGTTGTGGGGATTTTGGATCTGAATAATGGAGTAGGGTATGGTGCTTTTTTGATCATTTTTTGCATGTATTTCGTGATTGACAATTCTGAATGAAATGTCTCTTACGTAGGCAATTGATACATAACTTTAGATCCTTAACTTTCGTATTCCTTTCTTGACTATTTAATTTCAACAAAAATTCACAATTATTGATAGTATGATTGCCATTGCAAACAATGCATAAAACGTTTAATGTTGTAAAAGATCTACTCCTTTGGTTTTATTAAAATTTACTACTAATGTTATCTGATCGTTTAATCGAGATTGCTTCTAATGTATTGAGTTTATTGTTTAAAAATTCTACAAATGTATTTAAACTAGGAATGCTTTCTCGCGTTGAATCACCTTTATTAACTCTAGATGTCCATTCTCTATTGGTATAACTATCTAACTTGGCCAAAAACAAAGGAACTAAAAATGCATCCCATGACTCAACCGGTTGCTCCCATGTTTTTAGAGATTCCATGTGAGTTTCAATAGTATGCACAAATTTTTGTAGAGTTTGTATCGATTCTTTGGCAACTGGCTGTATTTCTAATAAATTACGAACGTGACCATAAATTATTTTACGCTTATTATTGTATTTTTTGTTTAATTTTTCACATCCTACAAGATAATTTTCATCCGTAATTTCTAAAGGGCGCTATAAATCGTCTCCCTTTAGTAACGATTTTAAATAATTTAGTTTTGTGCCATTTAGAATATCATTATTTGAATGAATGAGGGATGTAAAAGCGTCTAAAAATTCACGCCAGTGACTAAGTTTTCCGTCAAACGTAGGCAATTGTATAGTTGGTAACGTTATATTCACATATTTTGGCTGCGACTGAGAGGAACTAGTAACTGCACTATTTTCTAATCCCAAATGAGATTGAATATCGTTTTTGAATTCTCTCTTTATTATGATATTTGCGCGACTTAATAACGCGAAATATTCATCTTGAAATTCTTCCCGCTCTTTATATTCAATTGTTATATAATCAGCTAATAATTCAATCTCATTCTGGATATCATTAAATTGGTCGTAAATAGACCTATCCAGTTAGAGGAAGCGATCGCGATAAATACAAACTAACTTGCATTGCGTGAGACAAAAAACTGATGCGCAGTTCGTCCTGCGCATTGGTGTGGAAATAGTAAACGCGGTCTCACTGACTTTATATGAAAGATAATATTTTAAAGTCATATAAATAAGAGTTTCAATTAAAAAAATGTGGAGAAAAAGTTTAAAAGCTTTTAAATATTTTAATTTTAATGTAGCAACATCATTTTTTAATAAAAAAAACAGTGGACTTCACGACAACAATGTAAAGGATACAATTTTTTTGTAGAAGGGTACATACATGATATATGGTCGGATGATTTAGCCATTAAAGGAAACTGTTACAAAAGCCAGAAAAAGAATGATAAAGGACGTCGAATGTACATGAGTTTTGACAAAATCACAAATTTATCTCTTCGTGAAGTACATTGCACTTGTGAAGCCGGGTACTTTTAATGATTACATTTCATTATAAAATAATTACTGTAATCAACTTTAAATAAGTACGATTAAAGTATTAAAAAAATTAAAAATAAATATAGCAATCATTATGAAATTTAAAATATAAACATTACGTAACCAGTCTCTGAATAGATTGATCTGAAAAAATAACAGAATATAATTATAATATAATTAGTTTCATCTCTAAATATATGCTCAGTATAGTTTTATAATGATTATTTACTTTTGTATGCTTATTAATGACAAACGGTCTTGGATTTTTGGCTGATTTTCTAACATCACGTCGAATCAAATGTAATCATTTTTTACGTAATATTTCATTTTTTGGGAATGAATGATATGATAATTTACATCCCTTAATTGCTTTATTTGTACAAATACGTGTGTACCATAATAACTATATTATAATATCTTATTTACTGTTATTGTTATTAAATCTTTACGACAATCAAATACATTTGACAGAACTTGGACAGTATCCACATCTATACGCGCGCATTGCATTGCGTGACGTATGGATGAGAGTTCAACAGGATAGGTCTATCGGCAAAATTCTTGTTAATCGCGTTTCTATATTTGCTACTTCGCTTTTAGTAATCGTTTCTGATAACTTATTTAAATATTTTTCAAATCTCTTTTCACATGTAAATCTTTTAAATCAGTCATTTTAGTTGTATCTTATGAAAATTTTAGTAACTCACAGGGGTTTAGGATTGCTACTCTTCTAGTTGATGACCTTAAGATGACTGGAACACCTCAAAATGGCTGCTACGGTTTATTGGATTCCGTACAAACCCCTTTGGACCACTGCTGGGCTATGTGTTGTACAGAAAACCACTTGTATAATGAGTGAAACGACACTGCTTTGCTGTTGTGATTTATCTAGGCGACTATGCTTTTCTTCGTATGCTACTATGCTTCAGTTTTGCGTTTGATTATTGTTATGTTGCACTAATTCACTTAATCCGGCTCGAAGGACCATTATGTTGTTGTGTAACTCTTCTTTCAGTGTGAGTAGTGCGAGTCAGAATAAAAATGCTTGATAATTTCTTTACAACGATCTTTACTTTGACGCCATACTTTTTTACACACCAACCATACATATACAAAAAATATACAGCGCTACCAACATTAGATCATTTCGCGTCAACAATCACATACAAAAAAAACTGAACACAAATGAAATTAATAAACACAAGAACCGTACTAAAACACACACTAAAGACACTGGAAACGATGCACGCACTAAATAAATTGACTAAACCCGCACTAAGCACTGTTTAAATACTGAATTAATACTGAATTCACTGATCGAATGAAAAAGACAGCATAGATACTCCCGTTGCTATTGAATGAACTGCGATTTTATTGTTACATTTGTTATTTGTTCACGGCTTCTCGTTTCCGAAAATCGCGAATATTGTTTTCTCTAATTTCGCACCTTTGCCCCATATTTATGCCGCAAGTAGTATAACAAACTACTATAATCCAAATCTATACCCTCAGCAGGTAATGAATCCATATTCACTATCAGCAGTGGGTTATGGACACCCAACTTATCCTCTGCCGAACTACATTCCAGGTTATGTCCTTCCAAATATGCCAACACCCACTTCGACACCTCCAGTTGGTACCTCTCCTCCACCTCTCGGGTGGTTTCGGATTTACAAGGATTTTTAGATCTTCTAAATGTAGTAGTATGTTGTAATAATTGGAATGATAACAAAAAACTATAGCTCCCACGTTAAAACTATCGGAAAATGCAAGAGACCTATTCTTTTTTGCAAAATTTATTCATTAACGTTAATGTTTGGAAAAAGACCAACAACGACAGGCGATGAGAGAAATTTTAAAAAAATTGTACGCAAACAGAACAAATCACTTAACAAATTAGCCATAAGATTAGAAACCGAAGCAGAAAAACTGTACCCGACTTCGTAAGACTACAATTTCGTAGAAATTACCCAATTTTTAAATGGGATTAATACACGACTTGCTAATGAAATTTGTCGGGACAAGCAATTTGACACGTTGGAAGAAGCACTACCATATGCAGAACTATGTGAATAGACTCTTTCATCAGTGGCGGCCGTCCGTGGCAGAGTGGGCAGTGCCCCCTCAAATTAAAATAAAATATGTTTTCTATTTCACATGAATATATTTTTATTATTAATTATTACAACAATATAAACTTTATCTTATACTACTTAGCATTTAACAATGTACTATGTTAGTGGTCTATTTCAATAGAAATTAGCGCGGCGCCGCTGTGCAAGACAATATTATATGCATCAAATTCGACCAGCGGGGGCACGCATCCGCCAGACGAAACTTTGATGGTATACTACTAAACGATACGTTCCAAACACAAATGGGAACAAGATGACTGTACAAGTGAGACACCGCTATGTATGTGAGTGCTTTCATGCAGTATACAGCGGTTGTCAGCCCCCTCGCCATCTCGAACGGTGTTGTACTTGTATGACTTAAAATTGTTAAAATAAATTCTATAATATGAATGATAAATAAAGAGATGCACAGATTTAATTTGTTTATAATAAAATAATAATTTAAAGTATATATTCGGTAAAACTGATAAAACAAAAATAATGCGTATTGTGATTAAAAAACTTATTTAAGAATAAAAATAAATATGTATATGTAAAACATCATTGAAGAGTTTTTAAATATTATTAATATTTTAATTTTGAAACAAATGCTTTGCTTATTTTTAAAGTTTGTAAATTTATCATAGAAATAATACGAATAGCCGAGTGTTGAACCAGAGGAGGCATGCATACTCTGAGATTCGGAAACAATCGGACGTGATCGGTGAAATATACTCATTGCATGTTAAATTTCTAAAATCGCCAGATCGTCAGTCGTGTATAAATTGTATCTGTAAGCGTGTAAGATTTGATTAAACATTTACGAAAATCTCCAGATTTTCTTTATAAAATAATTGATCATTTTGCTAAAACTAAAGACATAAGAGTTGATATAATATATAAACAACTGTAATTAATAATTAGTGTATTCTGCTTCTAGCTCATTAGAATTTTTTAGTTTATGGGATAAGAATTTATTTTTAGTTATTCTTAACCGAATAGAAATGAGATTTGTTTTCTTTTTATTTATATTATATTTCAAATTTATTCTAGTACCTATATCATTTTTAATTTGTTTTTTTACTTTCTTCATTACCCCTACCCACTTTTTTTTACTATCATTGACCTTTCCGTTGGGTTGTGCTGAACATTGATACCTATTAATATTTATTATTAATAATATTAAAATTATTTTTGACGAAATCGGAGTTCTAAACATCGTTTCATGACCACGTTTTTCTCACCAAAATATTTGACACTAGCAAAATAATTTGCCCCTTCGCTCAAAAATACCACGAGCCGCCACTGACTTTTACGTACGGTTAGAAAATAAAAAGACATTGGGACAGACAGAATCGAAAAGCCTGAGTACCAACCAAGTTTACTATTCAAGTACAGTTAGAGAGTACCCTAAAATGAGGGGTAAATGTTTTAATTGTGACGGTAACTATCATATTTCAAAATTGTCCTTTAAACAAGGAAACTGCCTCAACGTCGACCTAAAGCGAGGCAGTGTAAATAAAATTCTCGTAATTCCGTGGGTCGCCAAATTAGTGAATGACAAATCTAAATTAGTTAATTTTGAAATAAATAACCATAGTTATAAATTTCTTTTAGATTCTGGATCAGCTGTTTCAATTATCAAAAATAGTCCATATTTAAAATTAAATAAACAAATTATAAAAACAAATGAACAATTAGTAGATATTTCTGAAAATAGTTTAGATTGTAAAGGAACAATAGATTTGGAATTATTAGTGGTAATCTGAAACTGAGACATAATTTTTGTGTGTTCCGAAGATTTATGTTACGAGGCAGACGGCCTTTTCAAGAATCAAAATTTAATTATTGAAAATTTAAAAATTCCTTTTTTAAACAGCAAAATTCAGGAAAATAAAATATTGTTAATAGAAAACAAAGTATCAGTAGAAACAGCTGATTCGGACACGGTTAACGATTTTAAAAATACAGCGGGAGTGGTAGTTAACGACAACAAAATATTGCAAATTAGTAAACGTAAATCATACGTTAGGCTGACCGAAGATATTAAAATACCTCCACATCATGCGGTGTTGTGTTTAGGTAAAGTAACAAAAACTTTACCTGTAGAAGATTTTGTTCTCGAGCCATTAGCTGTTGGTATTCAGGGGTTATTAGTAGCCAGAAATTTAGTACGGAAAAATCAAGATCAATCCACAATTCAGATGAAACTGGTTAGCAGGATATTCACGTATGTGCGTGCACGCCGTTAGCTACGGCAATTCAGACCCGTGAACTGACAGATTCAAATACAGGAGCAAAATGTATAGTTCAAATTTCGGTGGTAGATCAAGAATCATCCAATGTAGATTTAATTGTCATTAGTCATTTGGAAGGCTTGAAACAAACTAAATTTAGCGATTTTCTGGAGTCGAATAAAGATATTTTTGCGAATAAAAATAAGAAACTTAGTGCGACGATTAGTAAAACATCGCATAGACACGGGCGATGCCACTCCAGTGGCACGCGCCCCGTATAAAGTACCGTTCGCAATGCGAGACCTAGTTAAACAACAATTAAAGGAGATGATAAAAGATGGAATTATTTCACCTTCTTCATCACCATGGTCAGCACCAGTGGTCTTGGTTGAGAAAAAAGCCGCCAAAGGCGAAAGTAAAATTCGATTTTGTATAGACTACAGGAAACTCAACCAGTTGACAAAGCGCGATTTCTTTCCATTGTCTAATTTACAGGAAACTCTGTCTCACTTGGGTAATGCGAAGAGATTTACAACACTAGACTTGACAAAAGGGTGTTGGCAGGTCGAAATAGAACCTCGCGATCGCGAAAAGACAGCTTTTTCGGTTCCGTGGGGTCATTATGAATGTAATCGCATGCCGTTTGGGTTAGCGAATAGTCCAAGCACAGGGCAAAGGCTCATGTACGAAGTTTTGTCGGGCTTAACGGAAACTGACTGCTTTATATATTTGGATGATATCACCTGTTTTAGTAGCGATAGTTACAATGAACATGTTTCCAAATTAACTAAAATTTTGATAGATTCAGACAAGCAAATTTAACTTTAAACCCCACTAAATGTAAATTTATGGCCCCAGAAACTACATATTTAGGACATATAGTTTCTAACGAAGGTATTAAACCCGATCCGGGAAAAATATCCGCTATTCAAAATTTAAAAGCCCTAACTTCCATTACTGAAATTAGATCTTTTCTCTGTTTAATCGGATTCTATAGAAGATTCATTCCTAGATTTGCAGAGTTGTCAAGTCCGTTAACTGCCTTAACAAAAAAGAGCGCGTTCAGTTCATTTGGACACAAGAAAGGCAAGACGCATTTCAAAGTTTGAAAAATTCACTATGCAATGAACCTTTATTGAAATATCCAGACTTTTCAAATTAATTCATTTTATATGCTGGCGCATCAAGTTACGCTATTAGCGGCGTTTTAAGCCAGAAAATTGACGGATATGAAATGCCATAGTTGCTTATACGAGCCGGCAACTATCAGATAATGAAAAACGATACGACTGTTTGAGAAGGACTTGCTTTGGTATGGAGTGTAAAACACTTTTTTTGTTTTCTTTATGGCAGATCTTTTACAATTTATGTAGACCATCAGCCACTTAAATGGCAACTAACTGACAATGACCCAACTAACAGACGTACTAGATGGGCTGTGACTATGTAATTAATTATAGACCGGGAAATAAACATGGAAATGCAGATGCATTATCCAGATTACAACACATTAGGACACTTGGCAAAATTTAATATGAACCTGTTGTTTGGAATTTTTGACATTTAATTTTTAAAGAACAAAGAAAAGACGCAGATATTTTAAAAACTATTAAAAATATAAACAATAGACCTCTAAGCTCTGAATACTTTTTAGACGACAATAATATATTGTATCGTACTGACACTGATAATTGCGAAGGTCGACTTGTAATTCCGAAAAATTTAAGTACAGACTTCATACTTTTATATCACGAATCACTTATGTCCGGATATACAAGTGTTGATAAAACGTTTGAACGTCTAAAGAAACGTTTTTATTGGCCCAACTTGTATCAGGATGTGAAAGATTTTGTGAAAGCTTGCGTCTCTTGAACCCAACGGAAAACGTCGACGCATATGAAGCCGGCGCCTTTAAAACAAATCGAGCCTTTACAACGACCCTTCTAACGAATCGCAATGGATGTAGTTGGACCTCTTGTAAAAACAGACAACGGAATTGTTTACATACTGACTGTACAAGACTGTTTTACTCGGTACTTAAAAGTATTTCCTATGGAAGATGCAAAAGGGACTACCATAAAAGAAATATTTGGCAAAAAAGTTTAAAAAGTTCATGTAAATAGATTAAAACCTTATTTTAGAGTAATAAATGAGCCTAAAATTTAAACGAAAGCAATAACGATTTCCCAGAAGAAGACGTGTTTTTCACCATAATACCGCCAGTAACTGTAAAAGAAACCAAACCGTAATTGTGTGAAAATGTTTTAACTTCGGAATCTCTTATCCCCAAAGTATCAGATGACACCGCCTACTCTATTACCACCCGACTTTGTAAATATAATTAAAATTACATCCCCAATCCCTAATCCTCCCAGCAAGGAACCTGCAATAAAAGCCTGACACACTTATCAGACCCGCAGTCGGCGACCTGTACCAATTATTCCCTGGATCTGGAAAGATCGTATATAAATTTGTAACAGGAAATGGGCAACCTTTTCAGAATTATATTATGGTAATTTTTGTCAATTACGTGGGCTGAAATAATCGCCTATGACTGTACTGATAAAGAGACAGAAATTACCAGGCTGTCTCTTTTAAACGTCAGATCCTGTCTGGACCCAAGGAATGCGACAAAGACAGAGAACAAAAAAATCTATCTGGTGCAGGAACGGCGCTACATGGAGGTGCATGTATACACTTGCATGGTCACGGTGCAACAATTAATAACGCATTGTGGTATGTACTCACATGCAAGTCTTGTAACCGGCGGGCTAGGCAAGTACGTATTCTACGTAAAACCCACAGCTTGCCGTGACGTGCACCGTTTCCAACACCTGGATCTCACCGGGTTAAAAGCAGGTATCATCTCCAACCTAGCCATGAACGGGACCACGGAGGTCTCAGCCACCATAGCAGGTAACCTGGACCCCACCGGTAAATGTCACCAACCGCTTACACGACTACAGTGCGGTAGCTGAGGTAGAGAAGTGATGTGGGAGTCTAAGCTGTACGAGGAATGCACGGCAACAGGCATCAACATCATCTATGAAGGAATGACATCGATCTTAACAATGAAAGACGTAAGCTCGAAGAACAAACAAATCTTCGTCATTGTGGAAGCCTATGACACCGTCTTCGCCCTCAAACTGGTAAAACCCCAAGCCATCTGTCATCAGCTGGCATGGCGAACAGAACAAAATCGCCGTAAACCTCCAAGATTCGTACAAAACAGTGATCTTATATCTCAAGTGTTAAGTAAATTGCTATTCTTGGAGATTACGGTGAAACGCCACATGGGGGAATTAATTTACGACTCTATTCTGAAAAGATGCCGCCTTCGAGAGAAAATCCTGCAGAATCACCTTGCCCTTGCCCTCCGAACGCCCGACGTCGTGAGCGGCCTCGTACGCGAAGCTCCAGGTCACATCGGCAGAGTCGTCGGAGAAGTACTCTACATAGCCCGCTGTAGTGCCAAGGTGGTCGAGTACCGAAGCTCCGAATTTTGTTACTAGGAACTTCCGATTTGGTTCAAAAATCAGTCAAAATTTATGACTCGAATCACACATATTATTAAAGATCATGGCATTCAGGTGGACTGTAGTGATAAGCTACCTGCGATGTTTCACTTGGAGAACAAGTGGTTGGAGTTATATCCGTAAGTTCACTACGCAAGACCGGAACCTACTGTGCTCGACGCCAATGAAGAGAAGCATGTACTCGATTTGATCAAAATCTCACGCATCAGCACACATGGGGTATATAAGCAGCAAGAAATGGAACAATTTCAAAAAGCGTTATTATTTCCTATGGAAAAACAAGCTATCACTAGCCTCGTGACTCTTAGAGTGATGGGAGATAAAACAGATCACCAACGCTACCATCTTCCAAACGTGTTCAGTTCGGATGAATTCGCGCATGTCGCGACTACATCCGCGCAACACGTATGGGGGTTCCTGTCCAAAATGGGGAATTATTTTTCAGTGATTGCGCTGCTTTGTACTCTATTCTGTGTTGGTGGATACATAGGCAATTTTCTTGTGGGCCAGCCTGTGGCATGTTCTAGCTAATCGGTACTTGCACCTTTTCCAGCATAAGACGCAGCAAACAGAGTCGGATGCTCAATTGGAAAATATTTGTGTCATGTAAGAGTGAAGTGTAGCCCCTATAGTATAGTGAAAAACTTATAAACTTTTGCTCTTCTCCCCACCAGGTTACCAGTATTTTTAAAGTCACTAAGAGTGTGATTTACAATTTAAGGACAATATGGACAATATTTTAGTTATATCCAATAATTGTAAGAATTGTAGAAAGTAAGAAAATTTTGTTTTGTTGTTTTGTAAACATAGTAATAGATACCGGGACAGAGTTTGGACTTGTAGACAGAGGCGCGAAAGAATAAATATATCGATGCCACGATATATTTATGTCTTAAGGGGAGGGTGGTATAGCAAGATGGATTTTGAGTCGTTAAACAAATTCAATTTATCAATTAATTATTCAAAATTTTCTAGCCCAGACTCATAAATAGTCTGACATAGTAATAAGAGTCATTTCCGTTGTCCCAAATTATCAACGTCTCAAATATCCTACTTGTTATGTTGCAGCTGAAACTACAAACATTTGGAAATCATATCACTCGCCTATGCCACATAAACAAAATTGATAAATGGGCATGTGAACCAAATTTTAGGGTTTTATCATAGCTGTGGTCGATTTTTTTAGCAGGGCTGTGGGGTTAATGTCTCACACTTGTGTTTCTTACCCCCGCGACCCTCTACAGTTACTATTTAAACTCCTACCGAATCAAGGAGAGGGAATTCTGTCCAAATTCAGTCCTGGGTTCACGTCGCGTGAAATATTTTCATCATTTTAATATTTTTTAAATTCTACACTATTAAATTTATATTTTATTTAAACTGCCTTTTCTTTCAAAACCTTTCGGTCGTTAACCTCGTGTTAAGTGCCAGACCATCAGCTGTTGCCAGATCCAAGTCAACAGAAGTCCAGTAGTCCAAAGCGGTAAGTACCGAATTTTTAGCATTTTGCGCAGTTTTAAAAGAACGGCAACGTCCCGACAACCCCTATCTGTCAACACAGTCCCCGTTCCTAAGCTCGTGTTACATTCTTCGTCCATAAACGGATGAAGAGATTGAATGGAGAAGGAACTACAAACTTTACCGGTGCGACGTATAGCGGCAATGTCTTCCGCAAAGGACTTAGCCTGCACGAACCTTAGCAGACGAACCTTTATCTTGACAATTTCTTACGGAGTCAAAAAAGTGGGGAATTCAGAGTGAAGACGGCACAAAGTCGCAAACTTCAGGCAGTAAGCTGTCACTCTGACGACACGGTTTAGCAAAGAGTACCGTTGTAGTAAAATGAATTCAGTGTCCTTGACGACACCGTGAAGTGAGCTAACTTCTATGGATTTCTCTTTACCTTGATCCAATGAAATCTGAAGGTCCTGTGGTGGCCAGTTCTCCTTTGGTGTGGTTAACCAAGTGGGCAAAGCAAAACAAAAGATAGAGATGATCTTTGTAGAGGATAAGCGACTGATGAGGTTGATGGATAAATCAAATATGCAGGAATACAATAATAAATTTTCGCTACTATTTGTAGCTTCCTCAGGGCAAACTGGTTAGAAAGATTTTAAAATTATAATGTGTATGAAATGCAATTAAATAAATTACTTACAGGCTAAAGTCACACAATATAACATGTATTTAAATGAAAAGGATCAAACATAGAGTTATCGTCGAATTTTAGAAACAATTTTGAAATAATTGTAACGCGCGTCATTCAAGAAGACTGTCTGATTTGGTGAAAAAATCTACAATGACGATGAAGATGAATATGCAGAAAAATCCTTGCAGAACGAAGGAACCTGATGTAACAAGTAGTGAAGTGAGGATGTCTTCAATGACCTATGGTGGATGATGGAACAATTTGCAGATTCTGCTGTATATTGTGCTTAAATGATCGATGTCAGTAAAAGATAGAGAGTTATGAAAGATCATAAGGAACATCTAAAGAATAGTAAACGAGATAGATGGAGTCCAATAAAAATTGAATCTAGAAAGCTTCGAAAGAAGCGGCGTATCCCCATGGGGGTGTGAAATCACTACATATACAGGTGTTCATTTTAAGTGGTACACTATTGCTATCTCTGGAATTATAAGAGCTACGAGGTCGTTTGATTTAGCAAACAATTTCTATTTCATAAGACTACTGTAATGAGCGAAACAAAATTTTGACAGCAATAATATTAACAATTATTTTACTGATTTATTTCCTGTTTCTTCCGTAGCACTCTTTGAATAGTCAAATTTAAAGAAAAATGATACATACATAATTTTACATTTTTCTCAAAGATTTTATTATGTAAGGGTATTACATATGAATATCGTTGAATTCAGAAAAAAATACTGAAACGAATAAGCAAATAAAAAAGTAGGTTCACATTTAAAATAAGAAAGTTGTACCCCGTATTTTGAGAACCACTGGTCAAAAAAAATATTTTGTTTCCCTCATTAAAGTAGTCTTATAAAAAAGAAATTGTTTCCTGATTTATTTGACCTTGGAGCTCTTATATCTTATGAAATGAAAGTAGAAGTGTGCAAAAAAACTAATACAATGGAAACAGCTTTTTGCTACTACACAGAGAGAACGAGGGATCCATACTCGAAGTAGAGGTCGTACTCGTGGTCATAGTCGTGGATCATCTAGCTCAAGACAAGTGGTACCAATGAAAGAAAATGTTACTGCTGTAGAGATTGAAATCATTTAGCGTGGCAATGTCCGAAGGGGATCATCAACGTAAACAAGAAAGTACTTCTAGCGGCATATCTCAGAAAGGATCATATGTAAATAACAATGATAAAAAGTCAAGCACTTCGAAAAATTATGCAATAAAGGCATGGTTGTATTATTTCTTAAAGATAACTGATATGAAGGAAATGCTCTAGTTTCAGCAAGCAACTATAGTATTCTGTATAAATTGGATAGACAAACAAAAACCGAAAATCAAAAAAAGGAAATATTGAGAGCTTATGCTACACAAACTATAAGTGAAAGGGAAACTTTATCGCAAGTACTTTAGCATAAAACGTTAGGTCGATTAAATGGAAGCAGGATGCAATCTTACGTGAAGAAATTACTTACTGATATTCATTTTATCAATCAAGAGAGGAAGCATTGTTCTATATATTTAGAAGAAAAACAAGAAAGACAGCCCTTTAATAAGACAGGTGAAAAAATATCAAACAAATTATTGGGAATAATCCATGCAGATTTATGTGGGCCGATAAGGGAGTCTGCTTGGGATGGATATTTTATAGTAATGGTGGCTGATTTTTCTGGGAAGAATTTTATCTATTTCTTAAAGTGTAAGGATTAGGTCAAATATATTTTCTTAGAATTTAAAATCCTAGTAGAAAATTAAACAGGAAACAAAATAAAAAGATATAGGTTTGATAATGGAACCGAATTCGTAAATTCTGCTATGAAAGAAATTTTTTAATAGTGGAATAATACATGAAACAACCATACCAGGTTCACCTTAACAAAATGGTGTGGCTGAGCGAGTCAATAGAACCATTGTTGTAATGGGTTTAATTCTTTAATTATGATTCAAGATTCAAGCTTAAATAAAAGATTTTGGGAATATGCAACTGAAACTGCTGTATACATACGGAATAGATCACCAAGCAGAGCAATACCCAACAAAACATCTGAAGAAATATGGTCAAAGGTAAGATTAGATTTGAGTAATTTAAGGGTATTCAACTGTAGAATCGTGGTGCAAATTCCAAAATCATAAAAAGGAAAATAGGACCCAAAAAGTAAGGAATATATTTTTGTCGGATATTGTTTAATATTTAAGGGATACAAATGTGTAGATCCTGATTATCCTCAAAAAGTAATCATAGTTAGAGACCTGTGCTTTTTCGAGACCAATGAAATTATCCGTATAGAACAGTTGAAAAACAAAGAGAAAATTGAAACGACAAAAATTCAGACTAGAAAATAGAATCTATAGATGCTCAAACAATTGACGAAGCGACAGAAAGTAATGAAGAACAAGAGTGTGCAGAAATTGAATCCGAAATATCAAGTTCGTCAATAGTTGACGAAAATTATGCGGTTGAAATCGGAGTAGATACCCAAATAGAGTAAGGAAACCTAAAAAATATCCAGATTATATTTTATATAATGTAAGTTGTTTTAATTATAATGGTATAAAAATTCCAATGCCTCGAGGAAACATTAACGAGTAAAGAAAGTGAACAGTGGAGAGAAACCATATGTAATGAATTAAGATCACATTAAATTAACAATACTTGGACAATTATTGACAAAACCAAACATATGAAAATAATAACATGTAAATAGTGATTCACACTCAAGAAAGGAGACAATGTTTTAACATATAAATTTAAAGCAAGGTTTATTGCAAAAGGTTTTACCCAAGAGGATGGGGGTAGATTATAATGAGACATTTCCCCCAATCGTAAGGTTTGAAACCATCAGATGTTATTAGTAATTGCAGTTGAAATAGATATGGAAGTATATCACTTAGATCAAGGCTGTGCAACCACAGGCCCGCGGGCCACGCTGTGACTGTGACAAATTAATATCTATTTGCACTGATGGTGCACCTGCCATGACCGGGAAAAATAATGGATACATAGCTTTGTTAAAAAATTACTTGGATCGAAAAATATTTTCGTATCATTGCATCATCCACCAGGAGGCGTTGTGTGCAAAGGACATGAAGATGGACGATATAATGGAGCCAGTAGTACGCTGCATAAATTACATACGTGCAAAAGCTCTTCATAGACGTCAATTCACAATTTTATTTGAAGAAGAAATCAGTGAATATGGAGAGTTACAACTGTACTGCGCTGTGCGATGGCTTTCAAGGGGGAAAATGTTGCAATAGTTCTTCAAATTGAGAGAGCAGGTGTTGGATTTTTTAGAAGAAAAAGGGGCGTTACCTTTAGAAACTGATCTACTGAAGAAAAAGTCCTAGTTGAGTGACCTTGCTTTTCTTGTTGACATCATCAATTACCTCAATATTTTAAATCTTAAATTACAAAGTAAAAATTGTTCACTTCCGACTATGTTTACTTTGATTAACGGTTTCAAAGCTAAATTAAATCTGTTTTTAATTAATTTGGCCAACGAAAATATTGACCTTTTTCCCATACTCAAAGATTTGAAAGAGAAGCTCAATATTGCTACTATAAATTGTACTAAGTACGAAGCTAAAATTAGATGCATATTACAGTCGTTTGAGAACAGATTCCAGGACTTTGAAAGTACAAAACCAAATTTTCAAATTTTTGTTAATCCTTTCACAATCAGTTTGACAGAAATAATCAGTTATCCTGCCAATATTCAGTTGGAACTTACTGAACTTCAAAATCATTCTGCACTAAAAAACCTTTTTGCAGAAAAAATATCTTCAAAGTCACAAACTTCTTCAGAAGAATTTGTAGATTTCTGGAAATTGGTGCCAAAGGAAGACTATTCTGCAATAACTGACCTGACCTTTCAATTTTTAAGTAGTTTTAGATCAACATATATTTGTGAAAAAAAATTTTCAAATCTTAATTTTGTAAAAAATAAATACCGCACATCTTTAACTGAGCAACATACATCTGATTTGTTATTACTGTCAACATCTGACCTCACGCTTAACATAGAAAATTATTAAAACAAAAACAATGTCAGACATCACATTAGATTTTTGTTATATAACATTTTGTTTGTGTAGAGATGCTATTTATTTTATTATTTGAATAAATGACAAATAAATTTCAAAATGCCGATTTTTTTGTTGCACAAAAAAAGACTTCAAAAAGCTTAGATACCAAAAATAGGAACCGTCAGTAGTCAATGGCCCGTCAGTAATTTTAAATCTTCAATTTTGCCCAACTGTTAAAAAGGTTGGGCAGCCTTGACTTAGATGTTCTTACTGCAATACAAAATGGAGTATTAGATAAAACTGTTTTTATGGGGAGTCCGAGTTAGTATGTTTGCTAAATAAAACAATATATAGATTTAAGCAGTCATCCAGGAACGTGGCACACAAAGGCTGATAAATATTTAAAAGGTCATGGTTTAAAAAAATTAAAACTGAAATCATGCGTATATAGAATGATTACAGAGCCTACGGCTCGTGAAATAAATCTCACTCTCAGGATGAAACCATGTACTTTAGTCCGCAGTGTATAATATACTATTAAATGTTAGGTTTTAAATATTTTACGATTTGATTTTAAATGTTACGCCATAACATTCGTCTGATAATGTGACGTTAGTTTTAAGTAAATAAAGATGAGTAAGTTTGATTTCGTTGTCGTTATTAAATTTTATTATAAGAAAAGTTAAAATATTGAAAAAAATTTCGTAAGATCGTTATAATTTCGTTGATAAATGTACCTACATTGAGGTATCATTCCCAGCTACTGTTTTAATTTTAAGTTCAGTTTTATTTTGTTTTAGTCGCAAGAAAAATATAGTATATGCCTTTGTGCGTAATCATTCCCTGCACGTGTTTTAGTTTAAATTTTAATTCTAGTTTTATTTTTTTATTTGCAAGAGTTTGCAAACTCAATACGTGCTCTATACTTTCTAAAACCAACGCTAAAACTAAAAATTAACACTGTCACCTGTCTCAATATGTCAGATTTCTTCTTCTTCTTCTTCTTCTTCGATGGCACTACGGCCCAATTCGAGCCTTGGTTTCCTCAAGTTTTCGTCTACATCCTCCTCGGTTTTGGGATGCTCTCTTCCAGTCCCCAACTTGTAGTAGTTCTGCGGCATCCTTTTTTACTCCATCTTCCCACCGTAGTCTGGGTTTTACTCTTGGTCTTCTCCCTTCTGGTTGTCCTCTAAGAGCCTTTTTTGGTAATCTCATAAGTCTTATGATTATCGACAGTCTCGGTTCTTCATACAGTTGATATATCTCCTGGTTCATTCGCAGTCTCCAGTTCTCCTCGTCCTTCTCTGGCCCGTAGATTCTTCGTAGTAGTTTTCTCTCGAAATTATATACTATTTCTGAGTTTTTAGCAGACAAGGTTTATGTTTCTGCTCCGTACGTCAATACGGTGCGGATCCTGTTTTTGTACATCTTGATTTTGGTTTGTTTAACAAGAAATAAGTACTAATAAATATACTTTACAGAAAAATTTTAGTATTTATACACGGAAGTACAAAGACAAAAACTAAGTATTAATATTCGATGGTAGAATATCTAAAAAGGATTAAAGCGGAGAGATCAATGGAGATTTGACTAAGTCAAGTTGTTCATCTTTAAGATTTTTCTCTTCGTTGAGTGATTTTTGGATTTCCAATTCCATATTCTAAGAACTCCATTATTAGTTATAAAAAAATTCTTTAGAGGTACACGGTCAGTTTTGAACAAGTCAACAAAACGTAAAGTTATTTCTGTATTTATTGTGTCTTATTTCTTATTAAAATATGTGACGATACGACCTGATCTCCAGCCAGCGGCACGGCATCCAGTCATCCGAACCCCAAAAACCCCGACAGCGACGCACAAGTGCGGTTATGTGCGCGCTCCAAACCCCGTGATTGTGATGCGTGTGTGGGTTAACACCTTAAACAACGAACACTGTGATAAAACGTAATCATGCAACTATCGTGTAACTTACGTTTAGTGAAAAATCGTCTCGGTTGACACCACGTGTTTTCATGTACAACTACTATTGTACTATTACTTTGCACCTGAGAAATATGCTATTGCAAACATATAGTAAAATAAGAATATTGTAACTCTCCATTGTTCCCCTGTTTGTAAATAACTTTGTACAATAGCTGTCACAACACATGTTTGTATCCGCTGACAGGCCAAGCGACCTTGCACTTGACATACGACTGCCACGTAGATGTAGAACTGTGATACAGGTCAAATTCAAAAGTGTAACAGATATCATTTTATTGTATAAAATAGGCGCAGGGTTACAGAGGAGTTGACAAAACTTAAATTCAAATTTATTAGACAAAAATGGTAGAATGTTCTAGAAGTTTTTACTCTCTTTGTCTAAAGACATGCGCTTAACGCCTTTAATTAAGATTTTCGGGTATAAAAGCCGGTGCTTACTCGCTGTTTAGTCAGAAAGATTCGAGCTTGGCCGTCCGCCGAATCTAGCTACCTGCTCAGCGAGTATACTGGTGAGTTCTTGCATGTTTTGTTTTGCCTCAGCCGTTTGGTCGTCCGCGGTTGGGACTTAGAATAATTTCTGTTACCGTCTTTCCGCTCCCTGTTATCTTCCAAAGATCCTTGTATTTGTCGCCCGCTAAGTCGTAGGCCGTCCGCGACTTGGTGTTTTCCGACCACCTGTCAGTGCGTATGACTCGGACCGTTTGGCAGTCCGCGGCGAGAGAAGTACGCATCTGAATCCTGTCTTCCTGTTTGGTTGTCCGCAGGAAGGCGTCCTACGCGTCTGAATCCTGTCTGCCTGTTTTTTTGTCCGCAGGAAGGCGTCCTACAAGTCTGAATCCTGTCTTCCTGTTTGGTTGTCCGCAGGAAGACGTACCGTATTGCCTCTCAGCCACTGTTTATGATGACGGAGTTGTGTCAGTTAGTTTTGCGGGTTTCTCTTCACAGTCTGGCCATATTCTTGTGATAATAGGGTGTAAATAAAAGAAGTTGAACATACCTTAGTTTTTTTTAGGAACCCTCCCGTCTCCACTAGAGCTCCCGGTTCCCTTTATTTGCTTACAGGGATCACTGTGGCTTCACGCTTCCCTCCCAAGCAGCGTGTACGTCACAAATATTTTAAGTTTACAATATTTATAAAAAAGTAAGTACAGTATGAATTTATTTAATACGGACCTGTTCTTACTTTTCAAGTGATACCTTTGAGTTGGGACAATTTATAATTCCTGACCACAAAGCTTGCCACCCTTCCATAAAAGATTGTAAAACCCGCATAAGTCAGTTTCATATACATAAACTTCTACTACATAATCATCGATATTTATGTATTGCTATTGTTGGTGTTGTTTTTACTTTGACGAAGTAGCTTCGTTTTTTGTTTGTTAACTTATAATTCTTGCTGATCTTTTTATTCTAGTGAAAGCTTCTTTAATAGTTCTTCTGCTTCTTCTCAGGATATTCAAGAGGGTTGTGTTGGTCTTTACTTGAGAGTTACTAATTGCCTGTTCTAATGCAGTGATGAATAGGGTCCGGGCCAGCCCGTCCCCCTGTTTGAGGCCTTTCGAAGGGTTAACTTAGCTCTTCGTTTATCTTTATCCGGCATTTAGTGTCCTCCATTGTCATCCTTGTGAGTCTTACTAGTTTTCGTGGGATTTCTTGCTCCAGCATTATTGAATATAGTTTTTTCTTTCTTATGCTATCGTAGGCTTGTTTGAAGTCCACGAACAATTGGTAGTTGTCGATACTGTATTCCCAGCACTTTTCGATCACCTGTCTTACTGTGAATATCTGCTCCACAGTTGATCTGCCGGGCCTGAAACCGGCCTGGCCTGATATTCTCCTAGAATATTCTCAATGTGGCGTTCTAGTTTGTCTTTGATCGTCATTGTCAAGATCTTATAGGCTGCACTTAGGAGGCTTACGCCTCTATAATTGTTGCAAAGTAGTAGATCGCCTTTTTTGTGTATTGGGCATATTATAGCAGTTTGCCATTCTTGTGGGATTTTCTCTGAGTTCCAATATTTTTAATTATGTTGTGTGTAGATTGTATCATATCTTTACCACCATACTTGAATAGTTTACCTGGGGTGGGATATTGTAACTACATAACGCACTCAAATAACAATTAATTGCGTTATTTGAGTCTGTTATCATAACAAAAGATAAATAGTATCTGTCACAGAACATCAGTTTGTCCACTTCAAAGACAAAAACTTAATTCATAAGTAAGTAATACCTAAATAACCATTAAAATTGTACTTTTTGTTAAATGAGGATGGTATGATACTTATTTCATCTGAAATACACGACTGTACATGTGAAATTGACAGCTAACCTGTAAGTAATGGTATGTTCCAAAATTTAATTTGTTTGTTTCATGATTACTTTATATTTGTACTGTATTTAAGAAATATAAACATTAATGATAATTAAAAATCTTTATTGTATTAATTCATTAACGTTTTTCATATTTTAAGTTTAATACAGTTACGATTCACAATAGATTAGTCAACTGACAAAGTGACAGACATTAAACCACAAAGTAATCGGTTTCGTGATCACTGTTAAGTTTCAGAACATACTATTAGTAGTTTTGCATTACAAATTTTTGACTCATCATTAGTATTTGACAAGATTTGGTTATAATTTTTATCTACGACAGTACCCTTAATATGTAATTAGTACATTATGTAGATAATTGAATGTTATGAGTTTCTCAATGGCACTATATGTCATTATGGATTATTTATCTTGTAAAATAAATTACAATATAAATTCATCATAAATTTATATTTTTATGTCCGATGGACCATTGTTATTTAATTCAGATCTACATATTTTATTTTGAAAACTAAGGTAAAAAGTACTCATTTTAAAGAGATTGACGTAACTATTTTTTTTCTTCGCTCAAGAAAACAAACCAAGGTAGTAAGCATAATAATACGAGGGCCCGGATTTTTTATTAAAGAAGAGTAGCCAGTGGCGGCTCGTCCTTAAGTGCTGCACTATTAAAAATTTTAAATAAAATACGCATTACTACTTAATCATACACGTACATAATTAAAATATATGTAAATATCAAATAACAAAATTATTTCTTTATATTACACATTATTCTTTGGAATGACCAGGGCGGTTGTAAAACTGCTCGGAAAACCCGAGAAGGCGAGTAAAGAGCACCCATCAACCAGCAATGGATGATCACGGATTGCGATTTACTCAGATTAACTTGCAACATTGCGCTGCTGCTTCTGCGGTAATTAGCAGACAGCTGTCAAAGTTGTACACACAAGTACTAATCATGCAAGAACCTTGGATGCACAAGGGGCAAATCAAAGGTATATATAATAAGCTTGGTACAGTCTTCTACTGCACTGAGGAACAACGACCAAGAGCCAGTGTTTTTAATGCTAAGCACATTAATGCGGCCATGGTACCCAATTTCTGTTTCAGAGACCTAGTTGCTGTCCTGATCCGATACACTGTGGAAGACGTGGAACGGGAGGTAGTTGTGTGTTCCGTCTACCTTCCATATGACTCACCAGTACCACCACCCTCAGAGAAACTAGAAGCATTGATAGAGTACTGTCGAGTCAAGAGGCTAGGTCTTCTCGTAGGTTGTGATGTTAACTCGCACCATACATTTTGGGGGAGTACGGACATAAACCGAGAGAACAGGCCCTACTCGAATTTCTATCAACCACAGATTTAAAAATTCTAAATCGTGAGAGTCAACCCACCTTTATCACAACAAGGAGAGAAACCACGGATATCACCATGTGCTCTATTAGCCTAACACGTGATATAGTAGACTGACATGTGTCAACAGAGCCGTCTTAATCTAATCACAGACATATCTGTTTCAGATTGCAAGCAGCTGAGCCAGAACCAGGGACATACAGGAACCCGCGAGTTACCGACTAGGATTCTTTTAGAGAAGATCTGTCGGGGACAATGCGTAGAGTCTCAGTGTGTCCGAAAACAATAGAAGACCTTGAAATGGTTCTGGATAACCTCCAAAGGGCTATTTTAACATGCTGTGAGGACAACTGTCCTCTTAAAAAGCGGAGTACCATGGTGGAATAACCAGCTCACACAACTCCGCAAGAAGACACGTAGTCTTTCCAATAAAGCTAAGAGAACTAACTTACTTGCAGATTGGGAATGTTACAGGCAAGCTCAATGCAAGTACAAGACACCTATCAGGGACTCTTGGAGATCTATCTGCTTTCACGTGGAATCCATGCCACGAGCGGCTAGGCTTCAAATGGTCCTTTCAAAAAATCCCAGAGGAAAATTGGACTACGTGCAGCTGCCAAATGACGACTACACTACTTCCAATGATGGTACGTTGAAGATTCTACTTCAAACTCATTTCCCCTGTTCAACCGAAAGCAACACTTCTATCACAAACAGCCCCTTGAACAGAGACAAGACACAGAGCTTCACGAGAGAACTGGAGGATCGCGTCTGAAGTGGTAAGCTATAATAAAATACGCTGGGCGATTAATACTTTTGTCCCGTATAAAAAGCCAGGAAAAGACAATATCTTTCCAGCTCTACTGTAGAATGGGCTAACAACGATTGTAGGACCTTTATGCAAGATATACAGATTTTTTCTGGCCCACAGATATGTTCCAATGTCTTGGAGGGACGTCAAAGTCGTATTCATACCAAAACCAAGGCATACTAAGTATAACTAAGCGAAATCCTTTCGTCCAATCAGTTTAACCTCATTTCTGTTGAAAACATTGGAATGACTGGTAGGCAGAAATATACGTGACGAGGTCCTAAAAGGAGTACCGTTACACAACAACCAGCACGCATACCAGACCGGTAAATCTACCGAAACGACCTTTCATCACTTGGTAACACGAGTGGAGAAGGTGCTCAAGAGTAGAGAACTGGCTCTAGGTACGTTCTTAGATATCGAAGGTGCTTTTGATAATACATCTTCACACTCCATTTGTGTAGCAGCTGCGGCTAGAGGTATCGCAACCACACTTGTGGTATGGATTCGCTCCATGCTCACAAAACGCAAAGCGACAGCCACCTTGAGAGATACTAGAGTTGAGATTGATGTCAATAGAGAATGCCCACAAGGAGGGGTACTGCCTTATTACGGCTCTTAACGAGCAAGGCTACTATACGCAAGGATACGCTGATGACATAGCAATCCTCGTAGCTGGTAAGTTCACTAATACCGTTTACGAGCTCACCCAGGGGGCTCTAAATATTGTAGAGAACTGGTGCCGACAGAACGAACTGTCTGTTAACCCAAATAAGATAGAACTAATTCTGTTCACAAACAAGAGGAATATTGATGGTCCAAACCTCAGTCTCTTCGAACAACCGCTAAAACTCTCTCCGTCAGTAAAGTATTAAGGTGTAATACTAAATTCTAAACTTACATGAAAAGAACAAGTAAAAGCTATCATAAGGAAATCGTTAAATGCTATTAAATAGCTTACTAGCTATACTGTGCATTAGTTAGACCTATAATAACCTATTTTACTTTCGTTTGGTGACCTAGAACTACTGTTTTAATGGTCAGGTCTAGACTAACTCACATCCAAAGAATTGCTTGTCTAGGTATCACCGGGGTACGAAATGTGTACTTCTCCGCCTCTCGGCACTACAGTCGGCAAAGCTGCAACCATAGGGACGAGTTACGCTCATCAGACACGTCAGAGCGAAGCGCAATGACTACCAGTTGGCTGCCGAACGATTCCTGTTCCCAGGTGCAAGCCCGGCAGAGGACCCACTATTGGGGTGGGCCACTATCCAAAGCCTTACTAGCTATGCAGGCTAGCTTCTGAGTTGATTGGCACACAAGTCACACGCTGGGGTGAACGAAGCACTCCTAGGCAACATTTGTCTGTTGAAACCGTTTGCCCCCCGCCTTCGCGCATGCTGCAGGCCTCCCGTTATGCCAACCAAGGTATGAAAACTCCGGGTCTGGTCAGCCCTACCGAGTACTGGTTTAGCCTCCCGGTTGAGGTTTGCTGATACAGGTTCTGGGACGAAGCCCTTTCCCAGTCCAACTCCTTAATTAGGCTCATGCACGCCAGACATAAGTATCGCCAGGTCCATGAGGGGGAGACGCCACCTCCAAGTTTCCCCAAGGCAGTCCATAGGAGAAGACGATGCTACTCCACCCGGCACCATCATGGTTCCACGCCCTGGCCTTAGTAGGTGTCCGGATCGGCAGCACTGCAGCATGGTGGCATTCCGACCCACCTTCGCACATTCGTGCCACACAACACGCACCCTTCGTTCACCAAACAGTCCCGACCTCAATCCTTCAAACGCAAAGTCCTCCAGCACCTGGTATCTTCCTTCGTCCTCCAGAGTACCTGTAACAATGAACCCATCCCCCTCTGGACTACCCCGAGACGACGGAGATCACGGACATCCCTCAGTAAACGACATCTTACTAATACGTGGAGCTAGGTTTCCTCACCCTCGCCACAATCACAGTCACTTATATCTGACAAACCCCTAGCATGCAAGAATGCCCTCATGCTCCCGTGCCCTGTCAAGAGAAAAGTCAGCTTCAGACTAGGTTCGAACCACCGATTCTGAGAGGCGAATGACACGTCTGGGACGAACGAGTAGGTGACCCTACCCTTGTCCGAGGCGTCCCACCCGCGCTACCAGACCTCCATGGCTCTTTCCGCCAACAGAGACTTCACCTGGCCCAAGTTACGTCCCCTAACCTCTTCTTCCTTTAACAAGTCAGCGGGTGTTAGTATGACCCCATGCTTCACGCGGTACATACAAGCCCTACGCTTAGCCTCTAACCACCATGGTAACTCCCTTATCAACACCTGCATCGCATGCGTAGATACAGTCCTACAAACACGTAAGCATGCATACAGCGCAACCCGCTCACATCTATCAAGCAATTCTATTCTATAATCAAATTCTAAAACATCGTACAGAACACTGTTGACAAACAGCCCCTTGAACAATACACGACATGCTCGACGCGACAATCCCCAGTCCTTGCGCAATACCCTACGCATCATGCCTACTACCCGAACAATCTTGCAGTTCCTCCACATGCAATTGGAACTTCATGCCTTTATTCACTCGCACACCCAAGTACTTCACACTTGGCACGTGACGCAGACTCATACTCCCCGATCGTACCACTGGAGATTGATTCGCCGACAACTTTCCTTTCAGCAGCATGGTAACCCACTTAGAGCCAGAAACTGGCACACCGACTCAATCCCCCCAGCCAGTGACGAGTGAGAGGAATCTTGACGCTTCTGTTTCGAGCTCAAGTCGACTACCACCCTCAACTAAAAACAAGAGGTCATCGGTGTAAGCCACAAACTTGCAACCTGCAACCTCCAGTTCCCACAACAGCACATCCATACAAGCATTCCAGCATACAGGACCACTAATACTACCCTATGGACAACCTCGTTCTACCTCCTGCCATGCAACCCCACTACGACCTTAAATACGAACGCGTCTGTCCCGGAAAAAATCCCGCCAGATCGCGATGTCCGCGCAACCCAATTCGCGAAACCTGCCAAGGACCGAGTTCCAAGACAGGTAGTCGAACGCGCCTTTAATATTGTTAATGTGAATAAAAGCGAAGTAGTAAATAATAAATACATATATATATATATATATATATATATATATAATATGCTTTAATAAGAACACAAAAATACAATAAACAAGACTGACAGAATCTAAAACAGATTGACAAAAACTGACAGGTTCAAGTTGTAACTTGATACATATTGTATTAACAAACGGTGACTACGAATAAAGCTTAAGTTTTAAGTTTAACAAGTATCAACAAATACCCCCAATACATACTTCTTTCCGGATTCCCTAACCGTAGACTTCACGTCGCTTCATGCGTCCTCGACTGACTTCACTTTCTGAAAGTCATACTGCAATATCACCGGGGCAATGAGAACTATACTAACGGCATCGATGGAAGCCCTGCTAAATCTTACACTACTTCACTTTGTTGTGGTAAGAGAAGCAATGGCTGCTACCTTGAGATTAAAACACACTAACGAGTGACAGAATCTGTACCCATTCTTAATTCTGACAGTGACTACATGTCCCCTGTGTATATCTTTGAGAAATCCTACTCCATATTACCTTTCTCTAGAGAAATATGGAAAAATAATGCCCAAACTTCCTTTCAACTACAGGGATTAGTCTGGTTTACCGACGGGTCTCTAACGGAAAGGAGTGCTGGAGCAGGTGTCTTCGGAGAATCGCCCAGGGCAAGGATGTCCTTCCCATTAGGTTCAAATTCTTCTGTGTTTCAGGCTGAGATTTTCGCAATTTTAGCCTGCTGTCAAGAATATATCAGCAGGGCTTATCGTTGTCGGCACATATATATCTGCTCGGACAGTCAAGCGGCTCTCAAGGCACTCGACAACGTCAGAGTAAACTTAAAGCTAGTCTTCGAGTGCAGGGAAAGACTGAACGTGCTCGCCAAGTATAACTTTGTTAAGCTCGTGTGGGTACCAGGTCACCAGGGTATCATGGGAAACGAAGAAGCTGATTATCTGGCTCGTGAGGACTTTAACAGCTTACTCGGGTAGCACAATGGGCCTTCAAGCCTAAGTGCATGCGGCTTCTTCTGAGGCCCCCCGAATAATCAACAACAACAACAACAACAAAATTCTCCACTAGATGATTCAGAAAATTATGTGTAAGACACAAAATATTTTATGCCATGAAATAAGTAATACGAATTTTAAATCTAATCAAAAAGAAAGAAATCTTGCAAAATACACACATTTTGTTTAATTTAAGTTCACAAAATATAATTATGTACCTATTTATGTCATCTAATTTGCTTTTATTATATTGATAAATTTATAATTTTAGTATTTTTACATTTTAAAAATTATTTTATCATTCAAACAAAAATTTAAATTTCGAGCGTAAATCAGCCAACAAATTTAAAGGTCCACACAATTCTCCAAGGTCATAGAACTGAATAGTGTCAGATCAAAGGTACCGACACGGAGTGGCGCTTCTGCATACAACTATTCTGTAGTTCTGCTATAGTATTTTACGCGATCCGATAGATGTCGTCTACCATCGGAATGAGTTTGACGCATAAACGCAGACTCTGTTAATACTCCGGCGTTTGAGCCGCTTTACTCTTTACTAACACGATAGGAGAATTGGTCGACAATATTACTTGACAAAATTTATTTAATATTTTCAAACATGTTAAATTTAGCTCAAGAATCTATAAGTTTTGTTTCTTCCTTTGGAAGTCTATATAATATTTTTTTTTTCTTTCTAAATCTTGTGTTCCCTTATATACAGTCTGTTAATTCTATCATTGCTATCTTGAGAACTATAAGAGATTCAATAATAGTCAAATTAGCAAACAACTAGCGAATGGGGTATTCCAAGTTTTTTTCATTTTTTAATATGTTATTCTATGCATAAAAATATTAGACCCGTATTTTTTCTTTTCGCCGAAAGGTTTCAAACACGCCAGAAATAAATTTTTAAAGTTTCAATAAATTACACCCTAGAAAATCGGCCGTGCGTGTGACGTCACAGGCACTGAGAATCAACTGAGAACATCATTCGTAGGTCTGAGTCACAGGCGTGGCGCGTTCGAACAAGAGCCAATAGGCTGACGCGAGTACCTTCTTCGTCGCAACAAGGCTGATACTGAATTTTACGTACTCGATTCAAATGCATTACAATTTCATTTTGATATTATGGTATTAAAAATCGGAAAAATAATGATTATATTCACTTTAATAATACTTATATATGGTAAACAATGATATCCAGTAAGAATTTCTTTAAAAGCCGTAGGCTTGGAATACCCCATTCTCGGCTACGCCGAGCATTCCCTAGAGCTCCGCTGTCAGTGCAAAAAACAACTGCTAATCGACATGAAACAGTTTTTTCATATCTGCACGTCAGGCATCACTGAGACCATTCATTAGATTTCAAACACGATATACTTCTAATAACTTTTTGCATAAAACAAAACTTTATCGACATGGAACATTTTTGTCAATTCTGCACGCTAGCCATCAACGAGACCTTTCATTTGAGACCAAACTCGACATACTTCTAAAAACTTTTTGCGAAAAACAAAAGCCGATCAACATTAACAATTTTTGTTAATTCTGCACACCAGCCCTTATCGAAACCTTTAATTTGACACCAAACACCACACACTTCTGACAACATTTTGCAAAAAACAAAAACCGATCGACGTATCTTATTTTTGTCAATTCTGCACGCTAGCCCACAACGAGAAGTTTCATTTGCGACCAAATTCGAAATACATTTGAGAACTTTTTGCAAAAAACAAAAGCCCTCAATGAGACCATTCATTTGAGACCAAACTCGACGTACCTTTGAGAAAGTTTTGCAAAAACAAAAGCCAATCAACATTGATCATTTTTGTTAATGTTACACGCCAGCCCTTATCAAGCCCTTTCATTTGATACTAAACACCACATACTTCTCACAACTTTTTCCAAACACGACATTTTTCTGACAACATTTTGCAAAAAACAAATTCTAATCTACGTAGAAAATTTTTGTCATGCATGCACACCCGTCCACATTGTGTCGTTTCCTTAAAACCCAAAGACGACCTACTTCTAAGAACTTTTTACGAAAATCAAATGCAGATCGACATGATCCATTTATTTTTGTCATTTCAAAACCGGCCCTTATGGTTTTCTTTCTTTTGATATCAAACAAAACAAAGTGTTCAATTTATTTTATTTAGGAATATTTGATTTTTATTTAGTTACCTACTTCGTAATTTGGCAACACTGTTTGTATTAAAAATAGTAGTTAATTTTTAAATTTATAAATTAATATTGTCAACCCTAATACAACTGCCACCGTCTTCAGTGAAGTTCGTTTAGGAATATTTGTTTTTAATTTAGTTACTTCATCACACATTTGGCAACATTGACTTTTGACATTGGAAACATCAAAATTTATATTAATTAAATACGTTATGTTTTAAACTTAAATTAGTTGTAACAGCTTTGCTCAAGTCTATTATTCATGAAATTCTTTTTAAATCTTTGATATCAATGTTCTATTAAAAGATATACTCATTTAAAGTTCATAGACAGATTGTCAAAAGTGACGGATGACGGCGTGATTCTTCTTAAAGTAAGACATGGCCTCTGGGATCCATTGTTTCAAGGTACTAATTATGCAGTTTTTATTTTTTTACATGAAAACCACTCACAGTAAAAATATGAGACCCCAAAAGGATCGTAATTCACATTATTCCCTACAATCTAAAAAAAAATTACAACAATCTCTTGTATGGTTCAGGCTGTAGCTACTTATAAAAATTAATCGATTGTCGTGATGAATCTATAGAGAGTGAGATATATTAATAGTGAATGTAATCGTTTAGTATAGGAGATTTTTGTACTATAAGACTATTGGAATGAACAAATCAAAATTTTATTTCAATCAATGGTTCTCAAGATATGGAACCCAATTTTCTTATTTAAATGGAAAATCCTATACAGTTTTATAATTAAAATTAAAATGGTAAATATTTGTATAGTTCGGACGTTTTTACCGTGTGCTCTATATAAAAGTTGTATTTTACTAGTTTCTCTAACTAAAATAGCTCGTGTTCCTTATCATTGTGTGCATCTCGTTACAAGTGATTCATCTTTAACTTCATTGTGCTCTAAATATTTGTGTTTTTGTACATAAAGTCGATCACCTTCTTACAAAATTTTGTCTTTCCACTTTGTGCAGAATTTCGCCTGTCTAATTAAATTTAAGTGTCACTGACCTCTCTGTTTGTGTTCTCCCGCGATGAACAATGAGTAAGTGCGCGAAATGCAAGCGGAAATCTGACAATCTCATAGAGTGTAAGGTACCTGTGGTCAATGGTTTCATCCAGGGTGTATCTATTTCACTGATGATGAAGGTCGCATCTTAGAAAAATCTAAGTCTCTCTTCTTATGGTATCCTACCTGCAAAGTGAATTGTATAGTAATAGATCGTAGTAAGGATATCGACATTAAGAGTCTTTTCAAAGATATGCATGACAAACTTACTAGCCTCGAAACATCCTATATACTAAAAGGCATGTGTCCGTGATGTTCATTTATTTTCATCATGACGATCGCCAAACTTTGTCACAAGCCAAACTGCCTGAACCATGAAAGGTATTGTTGTAATTTTTTTTTTAGGTTGCAGGGAATAATGTGTAGTTGTGCCTTTTGGGGGTCTCATATTTTTACTGTGAGTGGTTCTTGTGTAAAAAAATAAAAACTGTGCAAAATTAATAACTTGAAACAATGGATCCTAGTAGCCATGTCTAAATTTAAAAAGAGTCACGAGGTCATCTGTCACTTTTGACAATCTGTCTATGAACTTTAAACGATTATAACTTTTTATAGAACATTAATATTAAAGAAGTAAATACAGTATCATGTATTATAGTCTCGAGCAAAGGTGTTACAATTAATTTAAGTTTAAAACATAACGTATTTCCTATATACTAAAAAGGCATGTGTCGTGATGTTTATTTATTTTCATCATGACGATCGCCAAATTTTGTCACAAGCCTAACTGCCTGAACCATGAAAGGGATTGTTGTAAATTTTTTTTTAGATTGCAGGGAATAATGTGTAGTTGTGCCTTTTGGGGGTCTCATATTTTTACTGTGAGTGGTTCTTGTGTAAAAAAATAAAAACTGTGCAAAATTAATAACTTGAAACAATGGATCCTAGTAGCCATGTCTAAATTTAAAAAGAGTCACGAGGTCATCTGTCGCTTTTGACAATCTGTCTATGAACTTTAAACGATTATAACTTTTTATAGAACATTGATATTAAAGAAGTAAATACAGTATCATGTATAATAGTCTTGAGCAAAGGTGTTACAACTAATTTAAGTTTAAAACATAACGTATTTAAATAATAATAATTTTGACGTTTCCATTGTCAAAAGTCAATGTTGCCAAATGTGTGATGAAGTAACTAAATGAAAACCAAATATTCCTAACCTAACTTTACTGACAACGGTGGCAGTTGTATTAGGGTTGACAATATTAATTTATAAATTTAAAAATTAACTACTATTTTTTAATACAAACAGTGTTGCCAAATTATGAAGTAACTAAATAAAAATCAAATATACCTAATTAAATGGAACACTTTGCTGTGTTTGATATCAAAACAAAGAAAACCATAATGGCCGGTTTTGAAATGACAAAAAAATGTGTCATGTCGATCTGCGTTTGTTTTTCGGAAAAAGTTGTTAGAAGTAGGTTGTCTTTGGGTTTTAAGGAAACGAATGACAAAAATGTTCTACGTAAATTAGAATTTGTTTTTTGCAAAATGTTGTCAGAAAAATGTTGTTTGGAAAAAGTTGTGAGAAGTATGTGGTGTTTAGTATCAAATGAAAGGGCTCGATAAGGGCTGGCGTGTAGAATGAACAATAAAGGTCAAAGTTGATCGGCTTTTGTTTTTTGCAAAAATTTCCTAAAGGTATGTCGAGTTTGGTCTCAAATGAAAGGTCTCGTTGAGGGCTAGCCTGCAGAATTGACAAAAATGTTCCATGTCGATCGGCTTTTGTTTTATGCGAAAAGTTGTCAGAAGTATGTCGTGTTTGGTATCAAATGAAAGGTTTCGTTGAGGGCTAGCAAGCAAAATTGACAAAAATGTTCCATTCCGATCGGCTTTTGTTTTCTGCAAAAAGTTCTCAAAGGTATGTCGAGTTTGGTCTCAAATGAAAGGTCTCGTTGAGGGCTAGCATGCAGAATTGACAAAAATAATCCATTACGGTCTGCTTTTCTTTTTACACAAAGTTTTCAAAAGTTTATAATGTTTGGTATCAAATGAAAGTTCTCGGTGTGGGCTAGCCTGTAGAAATTTCAAAAATATTCCATGTCGATTGACTTTTGTTTTATGCAAAAAGATATCAGAAGTATGTTGTGTTTGGTATCAAATGAAAGGGCTCGATAAGGGCTCGAGTAGAGAATTGACAAAAATGGTCTATGTCGATCGGCTTTTGTTTTATGCAACAAGTTGTCAGAAATATGTCGTGTTTGGTATCGAATAAAAGATCTCATTGAGGGCTAGCGTGCAGAATTGGCAGAAATGTTCCATTCCGATCGGCTTTTGTTTTCTGCAAACAGTTCTCAAAAGTATGTCGAGTTTGGTCTCAAATGAAACGTCTTGTTGAGAACTAGCGTGCAGAATAGACAAAAATGTGCTATGTCGATTGGTTTTTGTTTTTTGCAAAAAGTTGTCAGAAGTGTATGGTGTTTGGTATCAAATGAAAGGTCTCGGTGAGGGCTGACGTGGAAATATTAAATAATTGTTTCATGTCGATCGGCATTTGTTTTTTGCACTGACAGCGGAGCTCTAGGGAATGCTCGGCGTAGCCGAGAATTCGCTAGTCCTATATACTAAAAGGCATGTGTCCGTGATGTTCATTTATTTTCATCATGACGATCGCCAAACTTTGTCACAAGCCAAACTGCCTGAACCATGAAAGGTATTGTTGTAATTTTTTTTTTAGGTTGCAGGGAATAATGTGTAGTTGTGCCTTTTGGGGGTCTCATATTTTTACTGTGAGTGGTTCTTGTGTAAAAAAATAAAAACTGTGCAAAATTAATAACTTGAAACAATGGATCCTAGTAGCCATGTCTAAATTTAAAAAGAGTCACGAGGTCATCTGTCACTTTTGACAATCTGTCTATGAACTTTAAACGATTATAACTTTTTATAGAACATTAATATTAAAGAAGTAAATACAGTATCATGTATTATAGTCTCGAGCAAAGGTGTTACAATTAATTTAAGTTTAAAACATAACGTATTTCCTATATACTAAAAAGGCATGTGTCGTGATGTTTATATATTTTCATCATGACGATCGTCAAATTTTGTCACAAGCCTAACTGCCTGAACCATGAAAGGGATTGTTGTAAATTTTTTTTAGATTGCTGGGAATAATGTGTAGTTGTGCCTTTTGGGGGTCTCATATTTTTACTGTGAGTGGTTCTTGTGTAAAAAAATAAAAACTGTGCAAAATTAATAACTTGAAACAATGGATCCTAGTAGCCATGTCTAAATTTAAAAAGAGTCACGAGGTCATCTGTCGCTTTTGACAATCTGTCTATGAACTTTAAACGATTATAACTTTTTATAGAACATTGATATTAAAGAAGTAAATACAGTATCATGTATAATAGTCTTGAGCAAAGGTGTTACAACTAATTTAAGTTTAAAACATAACGTATTTAAATAATAATAATTTTGACGTTTCCATTGTCAAAAGTCAATGTTGCCAAATGTGTGATGAAGTAACTAAATGAAAACCAAATATTCCTAACCTAACTTTACTGACAACGGTGGCAGTTGTATTAGGGTTGACAATATTAATTTATAAATTTAAAAATTAACTACTATTTTTTAATACAAACAGTGTTGCCAAATTATGAAGTAACTAAATAAAAATCAAATATACCTAATTAAATGGAACACTTTGCTGTGTTTGATATCAAAACAAAGAAAACCATAATGGCCGGTTTTGAAATGACAAAAAAATGTGTCATGTCGATCTGCGTTTGTTTTTCGGAAAAAGTT
The DNA here is from genome assembly GCA_035578165.1 of Stenolophus ochropezus. Lineage (NCBI taxonomy): Eukaryota > Metazoa > Arthropoda > Insecta > Coleoptera > Carabidae > Stenolophus > Stenolophus ochropezus. The sequence goes on from JAQOWZ010000017.1 coordinate 25,974,543, forward strand.
GTTAGAAGTAGGTTGTCTTTGGGTTTTAAGGAAACAAATGACAAAAATGTTCTACGTAAATTAGAATTTCTTTTTTGCAAAATGTTGTCAGAAAAATGTTGTTTGGAAAAAGTTGTGAGAAGTATGTGGTGTTTAGTATCAAATGAAAGGGCTCGATAAGGGCTGGCGTGTAGAATGAACAATAAAGGTCAAAGTTGATCGGCTTTTGTTTTTTGCAAAAATTTCCTAAAGGTATGTCGAGTTTGGTCTCAAATGAAAGGTCTCGTTGAGGGCTAGCCTGCAGAATTGACAAAAATGTTCCATGTCGATCGGCTTTTGTTTTATGCAAAAAGTTGTCAGAAGTATGTCGTGTTTGGTATCAAATGAAAGGTTTCGTTGAGGGCTAGCAAGCAGAATTGACAAAAATGTTCCATTCAGATCGGCTTTTGTTTTCTGCAAAAAGTTCTCAAAGGTATGTCGAGTTTGGTCTCAAATGAAAGGTCTCGTTGAGGGCTAACGTGCAGAGTTGACAAAAATGTGCCATATCAATCGCCTTTTGTTATTTGCAAAAAGTTGTCAGAAGTGTGTGGTGTTTGATGTCAAATGAAAGGTTTCGTTGAGGGCTAGCGTGCAGAATTGACAAAAATGTTCCATGCCAATCGGCTTTTGTTTTTCACAAATAGTTGTCAGAAGTACGTGGTGGTTAGTATCAAAATAAAAGTCTCGATGAGGGTTAGCGTGAAAAATTAACAAAATTGCTAAATCTTGATCGGCTTTTGTTTTTTGCGAAAAGTTCTCAGAAATATGACGAGTATAGTCTCAAAAGAAAGGTCTCGTTGAGGGCTAGCATGCAGAATTGACAAAAATGATCCATTACGGTCTGCTTTTCTTTTTACACAAAGTTTACAAAAGTTTATAATGTTTGGTATCAAATGAAAGTTCTCGGTGTGGGCTAGCCTGTAGAAATTTCAAAAATATTCCATGTCGATTGACTTTTGTTTTATGCAAAAAGATATCAGAAGTATGTTGTGTTTGGTATCAAATGAAAGGGCTCGATAAGGGCTCGAGTAGAGAATTGACAAAAATGGTCTATGTCGATCGGCTTTTGTTTTATGCAACAAGTTGTCAGAAATATGTCGTGTTTGGTATCGAATAAAAGATCTCATTGAGGGCTAGCGTGCAGAATTGGCAGAAATGTTCCATTCCGATCGGCTTTTGTTTTCTGCAAACAGTTCTCAAAAGTATGTCGAGTTTGGTCTCAAATGAAACGTCTTGTTGAGAACTAGCGTGCAGAATAGACAAAAATGTGCTATGTCGATTGGTTTTTGTTTTTTGCAAAAAGTTGTCAGAAGTGTATGGTGTTTGGTATCAAATGAAAGGTCTCGGTGAGGGCTGACGTGAAAATATTAAATAATTGTTTCATGTCGATCGGCATTTGTTTTTTGCACTGACAGCGGAGCTCTAGGGAATGCTCGGCGTAGCCGAGAATTCGCTAGTCCTATATACTAAAAGGCGTGTGTCCGTGATGTTCATTTATTTTCATCACGACGATCGCCAAATTTTGTGGACAGCCTAACTGCCTGAACCATTAAAGAGATTGTTGTAATTTTTTTTTTAAGTTGCAGGGAATAATGTGTAGTTGTGCCTTTTGGGGGTCTCATATTTTTACTGTGAGTGGTTCTTGTGTAAAAAAATAAAAACTGTGCAAAATTAATAACTTGAAACAATGGATCCTAGTAGCCATGTCTAAATTTAAAAAGAGTCACGAGGTCATCTGTCACTTTTGACAATCTGTCTATGAACTTTAAACGATTATAACTTTTTATAGAACATTGATATTAAAGAAGTAAATACAGTATCATGTATAATAGTCTCGAGCAAAGGTGTTACAATTAATTTAAGTTTAAAACATAACGTATTTTATTAATATAAATTTTGACGTTTCCAATGTCAAAAGTCAATGTTGCCAAATGTGTAATAAAGTAAATAAATTAAAACCGTATATTCCTAAACTAACTTCATTGAAGACGGAGGTAGTTGTATTAGGATTAACAATATTAATTAATAAATTTAAAAATTAACTACTATTTTTTAATACAAACAGTGTTGCCAAATTATGAAGTAACTAAATAAAAATCAAATGTACCTAATTATATGGAACACTTTGCTGTGTTTCATATCAAAAGAAAGAAAACCATAATGGCCGGTTTTGAAATGACAAAAAAAATGTGTCATGTCGATCTGCATTTGTTTTTCGGAAAAAGTTGTTAGAAGTAGGTTGTCTTTGGGTTTTAAGGAAACTACACAATGTGGACGGGTGTGCACGAATGACAAAAATGTTCTACGTAAATTAGAATTTGTTTTTTGCAAAATGTTGTCAGAAAAATGTTGTTTGGAAAAAGTTGTGAGAAGTATGTGGTGTTTAGTATCAAATGAAAGGGCTCGATAAGGGCTGGCGTTTAGAATTAACAAAAATGATCAATGTTGATCGGCTTTTGTTTTTTGCAAAACTTTCTCAAAGGTACGTCCAGTTTGATTTCAAATGAAAGGTCTCGTTGAGGGCTAGCGAGCAGAATTGACAAAAATGTTCCATTCCGATCGGCTTTTGTTTTCTGCAAAAAGTTCTCAAAGGTATGTCGAGTTTGGTCTCAAAAGAAAGGTCTCGTTGAGGGCTAGCGTGCAGAGTTGACAAAAATGTGCCATGTCAATCGCCTTTTTTTTGCAAAAAGGTGTCAGAAGTGTGTGGTGTTTGATCTAAAATGAAAGGTTTCGTTGAGGGCTAGCGTGCAGAATTGACAAAAATGTTCCATGCCAATCGGCTTTTGTTTTTCGTCAATAGTTGTCAGAAGTATGTGGTGGTTAGTATCAAAATAAAGGTCTCGATGAGGGTTTGCGTGAAAAATTAACAAAATTGCTCAATCTTGATCGGCTTTTGTTTTTTGCGAAAAAATCTCAGAAATATGTCAAGTATAGTGTCAAAAGAAAGGTCTCGTTGAGGGCTAGCATGCAGAATTGACAAAAATAATCCATTACGATCTGCTTTTCTTTTTACAAAAAGTTTTCAGAAGTGTATAGTGTTTGGTATTAAATGAAAGTTCTCGGTGTGGGCTAGCCTGTAGAAATTTCAAAAATATTTTATGTCGATTGACTTTTGTTTTATGCAAAAACATATCAGAAGTATGTTGTGTTTGGTCTCAAATGAAAGGGCTCGATAAGGGCTCGCGTAGAGAATTGACAAAAATATGTCATGTTTGGTATCAAATGAAAGGTCTCGTTGAGGGCTAGCGTGCAGAATTGACAAAAATGTTCCATGTCGATCGGCTTTTGTTTTATGCAAAAAGTTGTCAGAAGTATGTCGTGTTTGGTATCAAATGAAAGGTTTCGTTGAGGGCTAGCACGCAGAATTGACAAAAATGTTCCATTCCGATCGGCTTTTGTTTTCTGCAAAAAGTTATCAAAGGTATGTCGAGTTTGGTCTCAAATGAAAGGTCTCGTTGAGAGCTAACATGCAGAGTTGACAAAAATGTGCCATGTCAATCGCCTTTTGTTTTTTGCAAAAAGTTGTCAGAAGTGTTTAGTGTTTGATCTCAAATGAAAGGTTTCGTTGAGGGCTAGCGTGCAGAATTGACAAAAATGTTCCATGCTAATCGGCTTTTGTTTTTCACAAATAGTTGTCAGAAGTATGTGGTGGTTAGTATCAAAATAAAGGTCTCGATGAGGGTTAGCGTGAAAAATTAACAAAATTGCTCAATCTTGATCGCCTTTTGTTTTTTGCGAAAATTCTCAGAAATATGTCCAGTATAGTCTCAAAAGAAAGGTCTCGTTGAGGGCTAGCATGCAGAATTGACAAAAATAATCCATTACGATCTGCTTTTCTTTTTACAAAAAGTTTTCAGAAGTTTATAGTGTTTGGTATTAAATGAAAGTTCTCGGTGTGGGCTAGCCTGTAGAAATTTCAAAAATATTTTATGTCGATTGACTTTTGTTTTATGCAAAAAGATATCAGAAATATGTTATGTTTGGTCTCAAATGAAAGGGCTCGATAAGGGCTCGCGTAGAGAATTGACAAAAATGGTCTATGTCGATCGGCGTTTGTTTTATGCAACAAGTTGTCAGAAATATGTCGTGTTTGGTATCGAATAAAAGGTCTCGTTGAGGGCTAGCGTGCAGAATTGACAGAAATGTTCCATTCCGATCAGCTTTTGTTTTCTGCAAAAAGTTCTCAAAAGTATGTCGAGTTTGGTCTCAAATGAAACGTCTTGTTGAGAACTAGCGTGCAGAATTGACAAAAATGTGCTATGTCGATCGGTTTTTTTTTTTGCAAAAAGTTGTCACAAGTGTATGGTGTTTGGTATCAAATGAAAGGTTTCAATGAGGGCTTGTGGGCAGAATTAACAAAAATTATCAATGTTGATCGGCTTTTGTTTTTTGCAAAAGGTTGTCACAAGTATATAGTGTTTGGTATCGAATGAAAAGTCTTGGTGTGGGTTAGCGTACAGATATGATAAAAATGTTTCATGTCGATCGACTTTTGTTTTATGTAGAAAGTTGTCAGAAGTATGTCGTGTTTGGTATCAAATGAAAGGTCTCGGTGAGGGCTGGGGTACATAAATGACAAAAATGTTTCATGCCGACCGGCATTTGTTTTTTGCAAAAAATTATTGGAAGTATATCGTGTTTGCAATCTAATGAAAGGTCTCGGTGAGGCCTGACGTGGATATATAAAATAATTGTTTCATGTCGATCGGCATTTGTTTTTTGCACTGACAGCGGAGCTCTAGGGAATGCTCGGCGTAGCCGAGAATTCGCTAGTCCATTACTAATCAAGTATTATCCAGCCTAAAAGATGAGATTAGCTCCATTATCTCCTCAAATCTATCCAATCTAAAGTCCGCAATCCAAGAGGATATTAATTCTAAACTGCAAAGTACTAATAGCAACACTCACCCGTCGTCGTCATGCGGTGACACCTCCTTCGCAGCTGCAGCCAAATCCACTCGCAACCCACCAGTATTGTTGAAACTCAAAGATACGTCTCAATCATCTTCAGTGACCAAATCAGATCTGTTCAAATCTGCCAACCCTGTTGCCTCAAACATCACAATCAACTCCGTCCGACAGATCAGTAAAGGTGCACTCATAAGTAGCTCCGATCAATCTGACAAGCTAAAAGACATGATAATTGACAACCTAAAAAGCAAGTATGAAGTCAAACAATTACCTGCCCTACATCCTAGGATACGTATTTCTGGTATGTCTGAGTCACCAAAGAGACCTTCGCGGACCATCTTCTCCACCAAAATAAGTCCTTATTTCTGTCTGGTTATACATGTGATGTACTTGATGTTAGTCCTACTAAGCGCAACTCTCGTATCTACCAAGCTCTCATCCAAACCGACGTGACAACATACAACTTATTACTTAAGGCTCAGAAAATATTTATTGGCTTTGACATATGTGCTATCTATGATGCTATCGAACTACGCAGGTGTTTCAAATGTTGTGGTTTTCATCACACATCCAAACAATGTGTCAAATCTGACCAAGTTTGTGGTAAATGCACTGGCAACCATGAGGCCAAAGACTGTTCATCCAAGGAATCCAAGTGTATCAACTGTATAAAATTTAATGAAATCCACAAAACCAAACTCGATATATCTCATGATGTATGGGATAAAAATTGCCATACATACATTGATATTCTGAAACGTTTTAAAACCAATATTGTTGGATCACAATAGCAATCACCCATCACTTCAAGTTCCCCAAACCCCCAGCGCCGACTTACCATTTTCTACCAGAATATCCAAGGTCTCAACTCCAAACTGGGACATCTGCAGTCCACTCATTCATCAATCGACTACGATGTCATCGCACTCACTGAAACATGGCTCACCGGCAGTATTTACAACGCGGAACTTGGTTCAGACTCGTTCAGTGTGTACAGGTGCGATCGAGATTTCATTGCATGCCGTCTTACTAGGGGAGGAGGTGTTCTTTTACTGATCAAAAATCATCTTTCATCCTCTGCAGTTGATCTCACCGATTATACTGACATTTTACCCGTTAACGTTAACAATGTCTGTGCAAAAATACCAACTGTTAATTCTAATTTTTATGTATTTACTTTATATATGCCACCAGGTTCACCTGTGAGTTCATATATTGCGGTTAACGATTTTTTTGAACATCTCCCATTCTTAAATAACAGCAATTTCTTGATTTGTGGTGATTTTAATATCCCTGAATTAACATTAAATTCAGATTCTCCCAAAGTTAATGAACTAAATTTGTTACTTGAATTTTTAATGCAAGTCAGATCAACAATGTAAGAAACGCTAATAATAGGTTATTAGATTTAGTTATTTGTAACAGTCAGTGTAATGTCTCACGGGCTACTGATCTGGTGTTTGATATAGACTATCACCTTCATCACCCTGCACTTACTATCACTCTAGATCTCAACTTTGCACATTACCCTAAGACTTTACCATCTGTTAAATATGATTTTAAAAAAGCAAATTTTGTGAAACTGTATGAACTTATTGGTAATTATTATTGGAATTGTCTTGAGGAATTTTCTGACGTTAATCGTGCCTGTGAGTTTTTGTATTCTAAATTATATTCTTTTATAGACTTATGTGTTCCCACTAAAATTACCAGTGGTAGCAACTACCCACCCTGGTTTAACAAGACTTTCATTCGGAAACTCAAGGCTAAGATTCGCGCCAGAAAGTTATTGAATCGGTTTCCACATAATCAGTCGTATATTACTAAATTTAAATTATTAAGATCTGAAGTAAAATCTCTCATAAAAAAATCGTACGCTGACTATGTGAAATCCAGTGGAACCGCAATTAAGTCGGATCCTAAAAAAAATTGGAATTATGTCAACTCTAAGAAAAAAATATCTAGCTACTCTAACTCTTTCGTCTATAACAACACCATTTCATCTAAACCTAATGATATATCTAATGCTTTCGCTTCCTTTTTTCAATCTACTTATCTTCTTTCCTCTTCCCCTACTACTACTTCTTCAACTTCATTTTCATCCTCAACTCTGTCTTGATCATATAAGCATTCGTGAAATTGAATCATCCATTAAGTCTCTTAAATCTTCTCTCTCTTGTGGCCCTGACCTCATTCCCAGCGTGTTGATCAAAGACTGTGCTCATCCTCTATCCAAAGCTCTTTACTTCATCTTCAACCTATCCCTCAAAACGAATACTTTCCCCAATATCTGGAAAATGACTCGAATAACTCCCATCTGGTGACGCTTCGGCAGTATGTAATTACCGTCCTATAGCCATACTGTCCAGTTTTAGCAAAGTTTTTGAGAAGGTGATATATAACAATATTTATCCCGCAGTAAGACATCTTATCTCGCCTTGTCAACATGGCTTCATTGGTAAGCGTTCCACGATTACTAATCTTATGTTTTTCACGCAGAAAGTTTCCTTCATTCTTGATTCCTGTGGTCAAGTAGATTGTATATACACCGACTTCTCTAAAGCCTTTGACAGACTGTATCACAACATCTTAACCAGTAAACTTGAATTTTTTTCTTTTTCCTTCTCCTTAATTAAACTAATATCTTCCTGTCTTCATGGACGTGAGTTATTTGTCAACTTTCATGGTTCCAACTCTCTCAGTTATTTTGCCACCTCTGGCGTTCCCCAAGGCTCACATCTCGGTCCTTTACTTTTTCTTCTTTTCATAAATGACATCTCAAATTCCTTACATTGTCTTATTACATAAATTAAATATTTATATTTCAAACTTCATCTTATCTACCCCAACCGAAATTTTCCTTATCCTAATCTATGCCATATGTTTAATATTAAAAGCCTCTTCCAACGCCGTGAGAAGTTTGCCATTATTCACCTCTATAACCTTATTAACAATCGTATTGATGACCCCAATTGCCGTCTTTTCTTAATTTTCATGTCCGTGCTATCTCCACTCGATCATCATTCGTTTTCTATATTCCACTCTGTCGCACCAATCTTCTCATCTCATCTCCTTTATATCGCATGTGTGCCTTATATAATACAAAATTTTCTAGCATAGATATTTTCTTCTTGAATTTTAAGTCACTTTTAAAATTACTCAACAAGGCTTAATTGTTTTTCTTTTCTTTATCTTTTCTCTGTCAGTTTAATATGTTTTTGTATATTTGCTAATGTTCCTATTGCTATCCTCTATTGGGCTTGTCCTGTTAGTATAGTTGTAAATTAAATAAATAAATAAATAAAATATATTTCGAATCTACATAAAAATACAAATCTAATGATATGTTTGAAAACTTTTGACACTATGTTTGAAAACTTTTGCCTAAAAATAGCAGTTTCCATACATAAATCAAACGTCAAAAAATGTAGTCAGAGAAACGCAGATTTTGACGTTTGATATTTATATTTCCATAGCAATTGCTATTTTCAAGTAACTCTATACAAACTTATTGCTAATGAAGAGATTTTATTTTTTATCTAAAAATTAATAAATTTATTTAATTTTCCAATTTCTTTAACTGCTCTAATGACATTTAATTATATTTCTGATTTTTTTGGACTGGATAGAATATACTTTTTAGGTTTTGAGCACCCGACAGAAACATTAAAAGTCGCGCCACTAGTTTGGCGTACACAATATTATGTTCGATACGAGCTGCAAAAACTGTAGCTCATAAGCAGAAATCTGGCGCAAATCACGCTAACTTCTTATTTGTTAAAAATAATTATCATCAACGTTAGCAATACAAGTATTTACCAATTAAAATTTATCTTAATTAATTTTGAAAATTTAAATACATGTTTCAAAATGAATGCAGTTATTCAATTATATAAAAATTAGTTTTCCAAACTTTACTTATCAGGAACAATTGGCAATTAAACAGCAAGGTCGTTCAAAATCTGAAAATCTGAACTAAACATAAGAATTTCGGTTAAAAGTCGCGGCAAACCGTATAAAAGACAATTTAACAGACATATATTTTAAAAAGAATTGAATTTGTGGTTGCAACGAGAAGAATGCTTTGTTTTGTTTTCGGTGTTTGCTGATTCCAAAAAATATGAACTGAAACTAGAGTGAGAGATTTTTTGCATTTCACTGAGAAAGTAAAGAAACCTGAAAATTTATTGCCACAAAACTACAATAAATAATTAATAGGTTAGTTATCGAAAAAGGGTAAAGACGAATTACTTTAAAATTTAAATTACAATTATAAACAAAATTTAATTCCTTTCATTAATATTTTATTTCTTGTTTGATGTAGCACACCCATAGATATGTTGCACGAGCCGCTACTGAGAATAACCATTCACTCTTTGCCATTGAACTTTCATATATAATACCACTAGTGATTAGAAATTTGTTGTCATGATCACGATCGCTTGTTGTGACGAAAATGAATGTGACAGCAGGAGTGACGATTTCCTAAAATAACATACAGAAGTGAACCAATGTATTCGGCATGACTATTCTTGAAACCATATCATTTTTCAATTAATTAAATTCGTTATTGCGGTAATTTTCACTAGTGATAATGGTCAATGTGATACAATGGAATGAAATTATAAGAGTATTTCCAATCAATAAGGTATTTCACTAATTTTGAATTTTTGTAATGATATTTAAAAAAAAACATTTTTGAAAATATTGTCCATTGAATTTACCCCTCTTGATGACGTAGAAAAGGACAATGACAATTCAGTACTCTGACAAACTGTTAGATAGCATTAAATAAACATTATTTAGACGTTATACAGTACAATATCATAAGTAAAGTTTTGAAATGAGTAGTACTCATACAAAATATTGTTTTTATATTTAAATGTGTAAATAATTCGACGAGTGAGCATAAAATTCAAAACGGTAATAAAACACATTTTGGACTGCTGCTTCGCCATCTAGCGGCTTTTCAACTAAAAGAACAAGAAATTCTGTAGCGCCGTTATTAAATCGTTTCAAAACGATGCAAATTTTAATTGTATTTTAAAATTTAACATGCATACATTTTTTATTACAGAATTCATTTTTTTGTTACTAGTACACCTAAGTTGCAATTAATATAACCAAAAATGTAGAATTTCATTTAGGTGCAATAGTAGGTATATTGATATAAAATTTTAAATAATTTTTTTTTTAATTATAAAACTTTGCGAACACTTTTATTTATTATTTATTAAAATTTAAATTAGAAAATATTGGTATTTTTAAATGATAACCAAATTTTAAATTAGTTTTTATTGTAAAATCAAAATTTGAAAACCAGTTCGATGTGAGGAATATTAATTTATAATAATCTTTCTCTAAAAACGTACAAAAACTGAGATATTAGTAAAGTATGAACCTATGAACGACACTTTGCTGTAGGTAAACTATCCCCTTAAATGGGCCTGATTCGGAATCGGACTAGCAACCCGGACCAGACCGCCACTGAATTCAATATATTTTATTGTCAAAAATTAAATGAAAAATGTATTTAATGGCTATATTCTGTACAAATCCGTAATCTTTATAAATAGATGACTGTAGTAAAAATGTTATCCTATACATTCTTAAATGCGCTGTCTTATTACAGATCTGTTAGAAATTGCTGTAACTTTACAGCAAAAGAATGTTTCTATAACTCGTAACTGCCTCATGTACACGTGTACCGTTGTCAGTCTCTTGTTTATTGTAATTAGAGCTGTTCTATTACAGTTTTTTTTATTAATCGATTATATTGATTAATCGGTTAATCAAATAATTGATTCCAATAATCAAATAATTAAATGATCAAATAATTAATTGATCAAACAATCAAATAATCATATACCTAATTAAATGACCAAATAATCATATAATGAATTAAATAAATAATCAAATCAGTCAGTTTCTTGTTTATTGTAATTAGGGCTATTCGATTACAGTTTTTCATAATCGATTATTGATTACGAAAAATATTCAATTATTTTGAATAATTGATTATATTGATTAATCAAATAATTGATTCAAATAATCAAATAATTAAATTATCAAATAATCAAATAGTCAAATAATAACTAATCAAATAATCAAATACTCAATTACTCTGTTAATCAAATAATAGAATAATAATAATAATAATAATATTTTATTAAATAGCTTTAGCTAATGCAAAACATATAAATATAAATACATATTACATAAATATACAAGGTGTAAACAATTGTTAAAAAATATAATTTTAATTTAGATTTAAATTCATTGACGGTTTTTGAAGACTTTATAGTGTTGGGTAAATTATTTTACATCAATAACCCATTGTGAAAAATAGATCTGCAAGTTCTTAGATCATTAGTTTTGGATACATAAATGTGGTTAATTTGCCGAGTTGCATGAAGATCTGTTTCAGAGACATTTTTACATTTTTATTCAAATAATTTGGCAATATACTGGACAACATTTTAAATATAAATATAAACACATTATAATTTATCATTTGTTCCATATTTAACCAGTCTATAGATTTTAACATGAAATTCTTATTTTTATTACACATGTAGTAGAGCAATATTTAAAATGTGGTAATATTATAGTATTGTATACAACAATTCCGCTCCAAAATGACAGAATATTGAAGTTCACTAACAATATCAAGCACAATTGAATTCAATTTTATTACATTATTATCATTGTCGTTAATGTTTGAAGACAGGGATAAAAACATTACTTTTGTTTTTGATTCATTTAATTTTAATTTATTTTTGTTCATCCATATGCCAACATAATTAAGAGCTTCGTTAATTTTATTTATTAATGTACTTTTATCCTTATCTTCTAAATAAATGAGAGTGTCATCCGCAAAGAAGTGTATTTTACAATTTGTTATTACTTTATGTAGATCATTGATTTAAATAATAAACAGAAGTGGTGTTAAACACGCAATTAAGGGTTTTTCACTTTGTATAAAATTATCAATTTCTTTTTTATGGGCTAAGTAACTTTGAGAATTTAAACAAATCATGTTAAATGATCCTGATTCAGTCTGTAATATTTGATTTAATTTTTTTGTTGTTACACAATTTTTAAATAAACTTCACAATTTTTATTTATTGCTCGGAGATTCGTTTTTAAATTTAATTTGAGGTCCTTATTTGCTTTAACACAGTTAGCACATTTAATAATTAGAGATTAACATTCCGTATATTTATAATTTTCTCCACATTTACTGTACATAATATTATTTTTACATATTCCAGCTTTGTGACCATATCCCAAAAATTTATAACATCATAGTATATTTAATTCTTCATAAACGTTGCACTTATAACATCCAATATTTAATTTACCTTCACTCATAATTTGAATAAAAGTTTGTAGATCTACTTCAGCGATTACATTGTCTTTCCTATTACGTTCCCATGTATTTGTAATAATAAATTTAGATTCATTATTTATTACCGTATTTTGTTGATATAAATTTTTACAAAATTGTTCATCTGGTTTTACAGATATTCTGACATTTTTTATGATTGGATTTTTTAAATGCGATATTTTTACCTTGTATTTGCGACCCATTTTTTAGCAACTTCATTTTCAAATTTTTTAACATCGTTTTCTTTTTGACATTTGACAATTATTCCGCCATTTTTTACATTTTTAATACACGTACCCCCTACTGCTAAATCTTCGGGTTTGATTTTCTCTTTTAATTCTTTTTTTGTCTGTGTACTTTTTTACTCTCGTTTGGGTTTAATAACAACAACGGGATTATTTTTACTTATAGTTTCTGTATATGATTTGTTTTGCGAAGTATTTCCCATTTCTGATATGTTTGTTACCATTTTTTTAATAAGTTCAGTATTTGGATTGTATGAGCGAAGAACATCTTCCACGACTTTTTAATTGTTCTTTCTATTACGCAGAAATTTTCAATCATTAGATAATATTTACAGAACCATTTGAGTCCCTTATATGTGCTTATTATTGTAAAGTTTTTTATCTTTGATATAAGTACATTTTAAATGATACTATTTTGTAAACAGCCCTTCACACCCAATAATTTTGTCACTATCGAATTCAATTTTCCATTTAGAACAATATGTGTCTTCCTCACAATTTTTCTTATCACCTTTATTTTATTGTTTATGTGTCACAAATTAAATAATCAAATAATAAACATCAATCAAAAATATTGTAATTTGTGTATAAGAATATGTTAGGGTCGGTAAAAAATATTTCTATACGATAAGAATAAAATTGGTAACCTACATTACGAGAGATGTTATAATGTAAAACATTAATCAAATAATGATTAATGAAGTAATCGATTAATCAAATAATCAAATAATCAAATATGGATTTTTTTAAAAATCGATTAATTAAGAAATTGATTAATCAAATAATCAAATAATCGATTAATCAAAGATTCGAGTAATCAAAGAATCGACTAATCAATTTAATTGGTATATCGATTATTTTTCTCAGCCCTAATTGTAATACATTGCAATAAATAAAATTTTGTGGTGAAATTTTTCATTTTTATTAATGTAATTTATTATACGCTATCCATAAAATTTAAATATTCTTTGTACAGTCTTTTGTTCTATTATGCGATCGTTTCTTTTTTACTTCCTTGTACGAAGTAAAGGAAATATTGTAATCGCGATAAATTTAGGATATAACGGAAATATCCATTTTGACTATCTCTGAATTAATTTTGTCTAGTTTCGGCGTGACGACTGTACGTATGTATGACGTAGAATTTATTTTCAACTACTTTGTTCTCGTATAAATTTATCAGCAGAGAGAGTATACGTAATTTTTTGAAATCCTATGTTAAAGCCCTATGTTCCGCATTTCATTGCACACCTGTAAATATTCTTTTTACTGTGGTTCAACGTTATAGAAACAAGTACAGAATTAGTATTATTGTAGCTTTATAGGAGGATGATTTATAGAGCTTTGTACGTTACATTGCTTGTACAGATACAGAATTACAGAGCATTTGTGCAGAATACAGACATTAATATCCATTTAAACTGTCTTAGATAAATATTGAAGGATAGTAGTAGTACATAACTACTAGTTTCTTTTTTACTTCCTTGTACGAAGTAAAGGAAATATTGTAATCGCGACAAATTTAGGATATAACGGAAATATCCATTTTGACTACCTCTGAATTAATTTTGTCTAGTTTCGGCGTGACGACTGTACGTATGTATGAACGTATCTATCTCGCATAACTAAAACATTATTAACCGTAGAATATTAAAATTTTGTATATGGGACTACTACAATATCTAGTTGTGCACTTCCCTTTTTTATTGCAATCGGCAGTGCCAAAAGGGCACTTTGCTCAAAGGGTTTTGTTTTGAATTTTTCGCATAACTCAACAACGGTTAACGGTTGTATTTGTTGCAATCAGCAGTGCCAAAAATACTCTTTGCTTAAGGTTTTTTTTTTTTAATATTTCTCTTTAATTTCATAGACATAGTCATGTGGTGTCTATATAATATTTTTTTCTTGTCATTTTCTCTAATGTTGATAAAGAAATAATTGGGGTTATATTATAAAAATTATTCACATGTCCCATTTATACATATTTAGTAATTTAATAATTATAAATTTATACTTACATTATGTGAAATTTTGTATTTTTTAGCCTTTAAAATAAAAAAAATTAAACTAACAGCAATGTAATGTAACAGTTACAGAATTACTGCGGAACATATAAGACTTTAATATGGGATTTCAAAAAATTGCGGATACTCTCTCTCTTGATATATTTAGAGCAAAACTACAAGAATACAAACTTATTCATAAATAAATTCTACATCAGATAAGATTAATGCAATAGCAAGTCTACAGTACGAGATTTATTAAATATAAAATGTAACATTTTCGTTCAAAATCAGACAGCCATAAAAATAAAAGAAAATATCTATGTATCAGTTGTGACAGTTAATGAGATGTCATTATAAATAATTTAATTTAATAAAAAACTAAGTTTTAATTGAGTTATCTTACCTATCTGTATTTATTACGTTTTTTTAAGTTTTCTTGAAGTAATATCTTTGTAAAATCGGTAGGTATATTATTAAAGAAAAAGAATATAAATTCAACATATATAATATTAAAATACAGACAATAAGAATTACAATCAGTGATACTTCTCTATACTGACAGATAGATATTTTCTTTTATTTCCATGGCTGTCTGATTTTAACGAAAATATTACATTTTATATTTCATATATCTCGTACTGCAGACGTACCTACTGTTGCAACAGTTAAGATCTTATTTGACGTAGAATTTATTTTCAACAACTTTGTTCTCGTATAAATTTATCAGCAGAGAGAGTAAACGCAATTTTTTGAAATCCCATGTTAAAGTCCTATGTTCCGCATTTCATTGCACACCTGTAAATATTCTTTTTACTGTGGTTCAACGTTATAGAAACAAGTACAGAATTAATATTACTGTAGCTTTATAGGAGGATGATTTATAGAGCTTTGTACCTTACATTACTTATAGAGATACAGAATTACAGAGCATTTGTGCAGAATACAG
The DNA here is from genome assembly GCA_035578165.1 of Stenolophus ochropezus. Taxonomy (NCBI): domain Eukaryota; kingdom Metazoa; phylum Arthropoda; class Insecta; order Coleoptera; family Carabidae; genus Stenolophus; species Stenolophus ochropezus. Next base: position 25,990,059 of record JAQOWZ010000017.1, read on the forward strand.
ACATTAATATCAATTTAAACTGTTTTAGGTAAATATTGAAGGATACTGATTTGATACAGCCTCATAATGAACGCTTCTATCTTTAAAATTTATAATTTAATTGAATAGTAAATATTGTGGGTATTTATTAGTTTTTCCAACCTTGAATTTCCATTATAAAGCTTCATTTAAGTTATAATTATAAACACTTTCATTGTCTGTATTTAGCTGACCGTTTGAATGAACATGTACATTTATTTATTGAGGTAAAGTTGGTCAAATTTCGGAAATTAGCATATCCTTGCGTAAATTTACGCAGAATTCAACACGTGTTAGCGTAAGCTGTAGTAGCTGGCGGTAGGGGCATGTGCAGACCTGCGCAGTGCTTTCCGAAAGTTGTAAGAATGTTTACAAAGCTGCTGGCTGGCAACGGAGTTTCGCGTATGTCAGTTGTCAGTTGCCGACGAATCGCGGATGAGTGAAGTGTTTTCCATACACCGCCAGCTATGATCGGCAACAATTGAACTCTTAACAAGGTACACTAACAATTCATTTGTTTTCACCTGCCAACTATAGACCCGTTTCATCAATAAATTTATTTCAGTAACTGCTTGCATGTTTTGTAACTATTTAATTTATTCATAAGTTAAATTTATTTATAATGTTTGGTAATTTTTACCCTACTTATATGCGACACGAAACTGAAAATACATTTTACTATTTTTATATTTTTGTTTATGCGTCACTATATTGTAATATAAATGTGAAAATATTTTAAAATATATTTATAATTTGTAGAGAATATTATATTCTTTCTATGAGAATGTTGTTTAAAAGTTTGACAAGTAGTAAAAACGAAGAGAAACAAAATTAAGATATAATATATTATGTGTTATTTTGTTTCCTGTTGACAAGTAAAATAAAATTTTTATCTCTTTTTAAATGTGTGTAAAGAGGTACAAATTGTATGGAAAATCAAAGATAAACAACTTTTTAGAAGTTTTTAATAGTTCAATTGTTATATACACTACTTTAATTTACAATTTCACGTTAATAAAACAAACATTATAATTAATTACATATCAATCATTATTGTCACAATAAATTTCTACTCGAATAAATAATAATAATTACCAAGATTCAAGGTTTCGTATATATGTTCAGTGGTTTAATGTTTTTATAATAATATATTTAATATTAAGTTCTGATTTGTTTCGGAACCTACTAAAAATTGTACGTCTTTTGTACAGGTTTTAGTTAAAAACTTGCACTTAAAATGCTATAAATGAGATTTGTACTTTTGTTGGAGCGGAGCTCTGTTTTTTTAGTAAACTAGTGCCGTAGATAATTAAATGTTTAGTTATATTCTAACAATTAATTTAATTTCTAAATAATTAGCTAATAAAATGGTTACCACAGAATCGATCTAAATTACAGAATTTGAATGCTGTGCGACAAAAAAAAAACACAAAATTAACCTTTTGTAGGTACAGTTTCTTTCATGGAGAAAGAGCAAACAATTTTTATATTCACGTATACACACTTACAAATAATTTTTGTAATTCTATTTCAGAATTAAAGCACTTTTTAAAATTTTGAAAAAGGTGTATGTTACTGATTTCTCTGAAATAAAATATCCAAAAACTAATTGATGTAGTTTAATTAAAAAATTGAAAAAATATCTTGAGATTTACAATTTGATTTACTTTCGAATAGAATTTTTTCAGGTCTATTTTTGCGATAGTATAGAACGAAAAACAAAATGAAATTATGACATTTTATATATCTTGAGAGTGAGGTTAGAAAGACGAAAATTTGAGGAATGAGCGACATTTTGAAAAAATTTTCATCTAAGCATCACGATTTTTGGGGACGTTTTTATCCTTTTATTCGGCTATGGCTATATCCTTTAAATTCCTTTTTTAAGATCGCAAAAAAAAAAACTTTTTTCTGATACGCTTATTATAACAATTAATATTAGTAAAACTCTAGTTAATTGACAAAAACATTGTATAGTTATTTATAGAATAACTTACTATTAAGTTACGTGAGAATATTTAGCTCATATGAGGCCGCTAGTCTATGTGGGGAATTTTGAGTGACTTAGGTAATTAACACATTTGAGCCATACAACATTTTATCAAACACCTTTAATCATTGGTATAAAATATATAAAAGTTTTTGACAGTTGACATTTTGAAGTGATATTTAATAAAAAAAATTTAGTAGAGAAAGTTTTATAACGTAACTATGATACGAAACAACAAACAGTGTGTTACAATTTCTAACCCACGTGTGTTACATAATCTACTTTATTTATATGAAAACACCATAGTTATAGCGTTATAATTACGTGGTGCTTGATAAATTACATTTATTTATACTTTTATTTCTGAATATAATATGTATCTACATAAAATTACTTATTATATAAATGAAAACATTATACGTTATTTGGGTTAGAATATAAAAATTGATGAGGGAACACAACTTAATTTGTAACCGTGTCGATATGATTATTATCTCAAGTCTATAAAAATCAACTGCGGTTACCAAAGAATTCTTGAATTAAATGTAACGTGTACATTTGTGTACCGATCACGAAACTGAATTTTATTTTTGAAAATTAGAAATTTTAATTTTTAAGTTTTCTAAGCGAACAGTTTTGAGACACTGTTTTCAAATAAAAATTGGTTTAATTTTTAATCGATAAACTTTAGTAATTTAATTAATTATTCGTTTCACTGACATTTAGTTATGCAATGTTAATTCCAGTGGTAGGTACCCAAAATATACTCTTTTTGAAACCCACTTTTAGTTTAGATTTTTTGTCATTTGTAATCATTACATAGAAAACATGCTCTTAAAATTAATGTACTAATTCGTGCATCATCCTGTACAGGTACATTACGCAAAAATGAAATTCATCAAAATATTATTCCTTAAATATTTAACAGCAATATTATTATTGTATTTCGTTAATATTTGCCAAAAATTAAATTGAATAAATAAATTGACCTCAGGAGCTCAAGTACGACGTTTAATTAATTCCGTTCAGCCTATACTCCTCATGTGTTTGCATATATCCAGACAAACAGATGGACGGATCTACAGACGTGAGTGTGCAGCTATTCGTCAACATCAGAAAAAGTTAATATCGTTAAAATGTAAATGGTCAGAATTATACATAAATAAAATCATAAACCTATAAATCAAACACTCTTTAAATACATAGATTGTATAATAATTTACAATTTATGAATCCAGAAAATAAATTATCCAAAATTTTTAATTCAAAAGTATGTTGCGGAAATCTCAAATTCAAAAGACTTAAAATTAATAATTATAATTTACAGATGGTATATATAGGTACTCGTAAGTATTAAATATTCTTCAGGACATCCGGACAAACGACTCAAAATAGAGACGAATCCTGCAAGTTCAGGACATCAAGAGATTGATAAAAAAATCGTTGTCTGTGAATTAATTTTAAAATTTTAATCTTAAATTCATACATTCTATAATAATATTGCACTTTTCTGGAAACGTGCATTTAATGGAAAGTTTTTAAAAATGTTTTTACCATTTTCATAATTGAGGAAGCCTTACACATCTGAATTGAAGAAAATCGTTAAAATTATAGACGAATCCAAGACAATACAATGCGTATAAAAATATACAAGTACGCATATGAACAATTTAAAATTCTCTCAACTAATTTCTTTTGCAATAGCTGATGATACGATCGTCGAAGAATGCATGGGTCAAAAATGTAGTGTTGATAGAGCCACAGAATATAGTTTAACCATCTTTGACGAACTTCAAATATAATATGTAGCACATCGAGGACATTTCATAATGAAAGTGGATGGAGGTTATTAGTTCTGTTTGAAGGGTATGAATGTTTGACAACGAATGATTGTTGAATGGACTGCGAGTCAACTCACTTGCTGGAAACAGATAGTAACTAAGAGGAATATCAAAGCGGAAATACATTGCAATTAAATATTATCAAATCTTCAGTTATGATAACATTATAACGACCTAAATATTATTTTTAAATATTACAATTTAAACAAATATTATATATACAAAAAATAAATGAATCAAATTATTATTTTTCAATAAAATTTTAAATAAATCAATGCAAATATGTATTTGGTTTATCTCCATTTATTTATTATTGTACAAGATGTTCATTTTATATGGGCCATTATTGCTATTTCGAGATCTATACGAGTTACGAAGATGGTTAGATTAGTAAATAATTTCTATTTGGCAAGATGAATGCAATGAACTCGAAAAAAATCGATCGGTTTTCAAAATATGAGACCTAACTTTTTATTTTAAATGGATAAATGTTTTTTTTTATTTTTTTTATTAGTTAGACAATTTAATTCTGAATCCAATAATGTTATACTCTCATATCCCCACATAATGAGAAAACTACCTACATGTAAATTTTCTTATTAATTTTATTTAAATATGACTAGAATGAGAGAAATAATTGAATTATAGGGCAAAGCTTTTTTAAATCTTATGTAAATTAAATTTAAAATCTAACTGTTATGGTTTGGTGGTAACGTTCGCACTTCACGTGCGAGCGGATCTGGGTTCGAATCCTGTGTAAGTGTCTTTTTATCTTTCATCCTCATTAAAATAGTAACGTAACGTAAAATGTTATAAAATATAAATGAAAACTATATCATATGCAAAAGTTGATATGTTCGAAGTATATATTTTGTCACGACAAGCAACACAAGGGAGTGTGAAACAGAAGTACCTTCGCGTAAATATTTCCGAAAAATTGAATTAATATTACGAGGAAATATATTCATATATTCATATTCATATATATTTTAACTACGATACATAAAAAATGTTTGTAGCAAGTCATAAAATAAGAAACACATTATATATGTATATCAAATATTATAAGATAATTACAAATAACAAATAAATTATTTAAGTGAGGGTTGTTAAGAAAAAGCCACTATGATTTTTTAAACCAGCGGTGTAAACCGGTTTAAACCGGACTGGTTGTTGTATAGTTTTAACCAGTGGTTCTTATTAAAAATAATAGTAAAAAAAATACACTTTTTGATTTGTGTGTTCTGCATTGTGTTGCATTCATAAGTTATAAAGTGATACATGTATTTATATTATTAATAATAGGTACAATAAATTTACAGAGACAAACTATATTTTCGAAATATTGAAAACTATTTATACATTTTTATATTCAGATATTTTTGTCTTTATGTTATTGCAGAATGAAGTAATTGCCAATTGAGTTATCATATTTTTATATTAGTATAAGGGCCGGTTTTATATAAAAATTTAATACTTTATTTAGTTCAGTAATTTTTTTTCATCAAATACACATCGTTTTAATTTATTAAATGATGATTTTATCATACATTCGTTTATAATTTGGACTAGAAGATGAAAATTTGCTGTGCAAGTAGATTTAAGTGGGTATTAAATTTATTTATAAACCCGACCCTTAGTGTATTTATCTAAAAATATTAACTATGTATTTATTTAATTTTAAGTGATTTAAACCACTTTCAGCTGGTTTAAACCAGTTTCTTCCGGTTTATACCAATTTAAACCACTGGTCTGGCTTTTATTACAAAAAGTGGCTTTTATTACAAAAAGTGGCTTTTATAACAACCCTGATTTAAGTATAACTCGTACAAAAGTTTTCATTCCTTACATGTTCAAGATATTCATCTACAGAATAAAAACAGTTCTTTAGGAGATAATTTTTAATTTTACATTTAAATAATTTTTCTGATAATTTTTTTATTGAATCAGGTGAAATGTTGTATAAGTTCAAATTCAATGAATTATTTTTAGATTTACTTAGCTTATATTTAGGAAAAATCAACAAATTTGAATTTCTAGTATTATAATTACGATGCTCTGATACAGTCGCCAAACTACTTTTCTGGAGATGAGTTTCCAAAAGAGAGTTGTAAATAAATAGTTTTGGCATTTTTTAAGCGCTCCCATCATTCATTCTTTAGAAAGACCGCTAATGAATGCATTTCGTTGCAGGGATGATACATAACATTTAACAATAGTTATTTGTGCTGCTAGATACGAAAGTTGTTCTTTTCTGGTCCGAAGGATATGTATACGGCCGAGACGCAGTCGAGGCTGGATACTTCTTGAGGACCAGAAAACAATTTTACTACCAGGTAGTACACAATATTTTTTATCCTACACAACAAAACAACGTAATAAAATAATATAAACATTTTACAAATACTGAATAATTTGACAATTAACTTCACCTCAATAAAATTTGTGAAATTGATTACCAACATTAGAAATAGAATAAGAACAAAAAACAAATATTCTATTTTGACATATAAATAAGGTACTGTTCTATTATTTACAGAATATATGATAAAAATAACTAGAATCTAATGTAAGTATCAATATTATCTAAAGTTACAATATTTTAAAAGCATGTTGACGTATTTAATCTGGTTATTATTTCTAACGCATTAAACACCATTTGTTAGTACGCACACGAACTGTTTTTTTTTCTTCCTAGGGAATAGTGAGATTTTATAGGTCTGGATCGGCAAATGTCTACTTTCTTGCGCACGCACACGCAGGAAAATCATATTTTCAACATGTGTAGGATAAAAAAACCTAAATATAAGCCATTTGTTTGTCGTATCTACTCGTATTACAATATTGGTTTGTTCCAAATCGCCTTATTTACCCCTTTTAAGTACCAATTCGGAATTATTATTTAAATTACGTAGTTTTCGTTTCGTTTTGTATTTTAACAAATCTGGTAATTAATTTTTGTATACCATAGCCGAATTCTTTGCTACATAACAATGGCTTATGGCTTATGTGGTATCCTACACGCGTCAGAAAGAGTGCCTAGTAGGCGAGGTTTGAAGGTTTGATAAACTAAATAAATAAAAGCAGATTGGAATGATTTTTATTTACTATAAAGAACCCTTCAACGATATAAAAGAAACAATTCAAGTTCGGGGCCCGTATACTTACAAGTGCCTCACTTGCCTAATGAGTAATACGCTACTGTGCAAACACTGTTATGTCCAGAATGGGGTAGGTGACCAAGGTAGAATTTTAATGAAAAAACTATTGAATTATAGAAAGTATATTTATTTACTAACGTTGACATTAAAAAAGTTAAATATTTATCAGCAATTGTTTAGTAATTTGCGTTAAATAGAAACAGCGTCCTTTACTATGACGTTCACTAAGTTAGCACTATCTCACTCACACCACCTATTTCCGTCTGTCTACCTTCGCCGCTCTCATGAACTTCGTTGACGTCATAATCCCCTCCCAAGTACTATATTATTTATTTACTTCAAAACAACATATAATTAACAATTTTAAAAAAATACGGGTATATTATTTTTGTACAAGCTATCACATATACCAAATTTAGAAATTGGTCACCTACCCCATTATACAGGACAGTATAAATTTATTTGCGTAGTAAATCTAATTAAATAAACAAATTCTAATTAGGGATGGCCAAAAATCATCGATTTTTTTTGAAAATCGATTTTTTAATAGGAATTATCAATTTTCTGAAACCGATGATTATGTTTTCGAGTAAACATCAATTTTTGTTAACGATATTGATGAGTTATGTTTATTTTTTTGTAATAACATTTAGTACAAAGTAAAGTAAATTAATACAACTAAAAAGGTATGGGATGAAAAACATAGGAAATATACACATTCGTCACTTACATATATTATATTGAAATAAATATAACTTCAAATTGTAGTTTTGTTACACTATAGTAAAAATATTATTAATTTCTTCTATTAGTCAATAAAAAAATTACCAACGAACCAATTATTAGTCTCTGCTCTCTGGTGTTCACTACGTTTAAGGTCTATTTTTGTGCAGTTACATTTAACCTTTATTTTGTTATATGTTTTTTATTTCTATTATTTTTCAGTTTCGATGTTTATTTTTAAATATTTTATTGCTACCCTAATTCCAATGAAAAAAAAATTATTGATGACATAAATTACATTGCTGTCAAAATTTCGATTGTCAATTGTATGAATAAGTATTATGTAGATAACTAAATTTAACTAAAGTTAATAATACTGGGCATAAGAGTTTTAATTGTAGAATTTAAGGGAAATACGTTTTATCGATATCTTGTTGAAAATAGCAGATATATAAATATATCTCTTGAGTTCAAGACTTCAGAATAATAATTAAAGGGCGGATTATATACAATAAAAAAGTGTGAAAATATGCATGCAATATGCATTTAAAAAATCATTAAAATGAGTATGATAAACTGTGATAGGGATGCAAAAAAACTGTAAATAAGTAATTTAAAATAAAAATATTCAGAAAATATAATAGCAGGTGGTTTTTACTAAATTCATTTTCTTATTTCTATTTTTATATGCAGTAGGTATATAATATCATAGACAATTACAATATTATTAGAAATATGGATAATAAAAATTAGAAATTACATTTGTAAATTAAACTAAATAAAAATCTAATTTTCTTAAATAATCAGGAATTGGCAGTGCAATGGTAGCGTCAATATTTCACAAATCTGTCCTATGTACTTTTTCAAATTATACCAAATTTATTTATTTTTCTTACAATTAATTTTTGTTTTTGAAAGTGTTAAAATATGCAGTATACGAAACATGAACATATGGAAAGAGCTTGCTGATATGCCAAATAAAATTCGCACATGCAATATCATAGAATTCGCTCTTTAGTAATAATATTTATATAGTCTTCGGCTTTTACCAGAAGTCATTTTCCGACATGAGCACTCTTGCTAGTGTTGAGAGTGTTATTTGAACACAATTTCTCAGAACTGGTCACCGTACCCTCTAAACCATACACCCCGTTGAAAATATCGGATGTAGGTACTTGTGTTTTATTTCGTTGAATGATTTTCACTTTTCGCCAATAATGCTGATGAGTTGGAACAAATGTGCTGTAGTAGAGTAGTATCTGACATTCCGTTCGAAATCGAGCAGTCTGTCAATTAAAACACTAAATTTAACTGCAATTGAAACGAGAGCATCAAGATCCCGCAAATTAGCTTTCATATATCAAACAGCTCAACTGTGTTTGCATAACATTCCATTATTTTATTTATACAAAGCAATATGCACGTGCAATCAAGGTTGCTGACCTTGTAAAAACGCAATAAATCGCCGCAGGTTCCGCGGTTCCAATCTCAACTCTTTTCTCTAAAAATTAAAGTAAAAAAATATTGAATAAAAGAACTTTTTTGTTGTGTATTTATTTATTTATTTAACCCAGCATTTCTCTCAACACAAAATTAATTAGAGATGCCATTAAGATTTTTAAAACTAAGAATATTAATCTCAATCACAATGATGGTTTGGAAATTAGTAAAGCATGGCTTCCTCTATTAAATATGTTGTAATTCGTTTTTTAGTTACTTGTTTACTTGCTTTGCTCTTATTGTCATTACCCGGAAGAAGGCAGCAGTTTATGCTGCCGACACGTTGGGTTTAATAAATAAATAATTACAGAACTAAAACTAAAAAAGTTTTATTCAATCAGTATGAGTTCTGAAATAGTGTATTATTATACGAGTTTTATCAACGTCGTATAAAACGAGTATAATATATTATTTATTATACTTTGCTTCACTTATTTAATAAAAATAAAATTTTCAATTAAAAAAATTGATTGTAATTTAGGGATATATAAATGTAAAATATGGTAACTCTGTGGAATGAGGTTGAGCACATTTATCTGTTAATATGCATTTAAAATATTATGAAAATATTTATAAATCTACACATTATAAATTATGAAATTTTAATATCCTTTTAAATTAGTTTTGTTTATTCGGTTTTCCTACTCAGAAATAATATAAAATATATTAAAAAATATTTTAAAATATTTGAGGTTATCAATTTGACATTTAAAGTGGGGTGGAATTGATAGAAGTACCAATTTTACAAAAATAAAAATACAAAAATAGTTTAACAATATTTTTTATAATTAAACTGTTTTCGATATAATAATGATGCAATTTTTAACACAAAGTATAAAAAATATTATTATTATTTTTTTTATATAAATAATAGATGTTAGAATAGAAGTGATGCTGCATGCTAATTTATTTTATAAAATATTTAAAAAACATTTAGTGAAGTAGACACTCTCACCTTCCAGAACATGATGCGACATGTTACTCGAAAATTGCTTACCAATGAAGACAATGAACCATAAAGTATAATTTAAATTATATGTTTTGTTAATCATTTATTTATGAAAAAGTTGCTAAATAAATTATTTCTATACATTAGGTCCATATTTTTAAATTTTATCAAAAAAAATGACAAATAGCAATTAAGCCAAATGACGAATATTTGGTAAAATTTTAACCGAATATTCGATAATACCGAATAATATATTCTTTTATAATCTAAAAGCGTGATTGGTGGTCTTCGTTACGGAGACTGGTTTATTTTTTTATGAATTACTCCCCTTGCGTGTCGAAAGTTTGTTACAGTAATTTCTTGTTTTCTTATTATTAAATTTCATAATTTCATTACTAATAAATAATAACTAAACCTATATATTTTGTTCAAAATTTGTTAGCTATAATTATATATTTTAACGAAACAAAACAGCGTTGTACTTCATTAATTTCTTGTAACCGAATAATCGTTATTACAATAGGTCGAATACCGAAGTGGATATATAGCCAAATAGATCAAATACCGAATAAATATTCGTATTCTCTAGAAATATTATGTAAGGATTTAAATTTCGGAACATCCATTAAAATCACGAAAAATTATAATATCTGCCTTGTAAATATGATATTAATTGAAAAAGAAGAAAATAACGTCGATTAAATACTAATCTCCAAAATGGGAATAATAAAAATAATCATACACATTTCATTCAAAATTTTATTTGTAATAAGACGAAGGTAGATTCCTTCCTTGAAATTAACGCAATTTAAAAGTTTAAATTAATTGTAAGTAAACATTTTAAGATATAAAAAATACAATATTGCTATTAATTTGATATAAATATGTTTAAATGGAAAATCAGATTTCACTGAAAGGAGTCGTCATTTGTGTCGGAAAATCTGTTATTACGAGAGGTTGGATTTATATTTATTAACATGTTTTATTTGATTATATTCATATGAAACTAATAAATTATATCTATAAACCCAAATACTAAGTTTTATTTCGCTTATAACTTAATATTTTATTATTTACCATATAAAAACTTATTATCCATATAATTACATAAAAACGCGTGTATCATCATTAACCCTCCGTCACTGGCAAACTCACTTGACAGTGAGATCATTTTACGGCTAATCGTTCTTCAACTTCCATTCGTTTCATATCTTTGAACTTCTCTTCGAAAGAGATATATTTTTGTAAAATTTTATTAAAATGTTTATCGCTATTCGTTATTGCATTTTCCAAATTTATTTTAATCGCTCAAAAATATATTTTAATAGCACGAAATATATTCTGTCAATGTCAATTTAGTAATAAGAAACCTAATGTTTCCTACAAATAGGTACGTACAGAGAGAGTATCAGTCCGTTTTTCAACATTACAACACCATCGAGGTTCATATCGAAAATATTTTCATTATACCCCTTTAAAATGTTAACGATTGCCGAATTCTACGCTTATTGATTGCTATGTACCGTATTACAAAAATTATATTGTGCATATCATTTTTTTTAACTCTCCATTGCACGCATTGGCGGCTTTTTTTCACGGCAATTATAAAATATTTAATAAAACAGTTGTCAATGTCAATGTATTATGAAAATGTTTCCTACAAAAATTAAAACTCAACTAAATTATTTTTATGAAGTGTCTGCCAAAAGTAAACTACTTTTTTGTAAAAGCCGATTGGAACAAAACATAAAGGTGCATGACTAGATGTTATATAGTAATTACATAAATCAATTTTCAACATTCTACTGCTAATTGTTTTTAAGTTAAGCGAAAAATTAAAAAAAAAATACACTACGAGCAAACTGACCTTTGGCACTTCCGATTGCAATGAAAAAGAGAGGTGTACAATTAGATGTTATAGCAGCCCCATATACAAAATTTCAACATTCTATAGCCAGTCATTTTTGAGCGAAAAAAGTACGTACTTACATGTGTATATACAGAAATCCCACCGAAATTAGTCAAAATGGATTCTGGGATGGTCAAAGTAGATATTTCCCTTGAAATCTGAAAGCTGATATTTTTCGTAATTACAACATTTCTTTTACTTTATACAAGGAAATGAAAATTCAATGAAATATCTTGTTTTGCTAACAATATTGTGGTAGCAATAAAAAATTTTAAAAGTTCTCCGTAATTTTTATCTATTTCATTATGTTTCTCTAATTTTTGTGGACTATTTAATTGCATAGCAATGCGAAATTTCGCAAAAGAATTATCGAATTATTTACAACCAATGTAACATTGTCAACAATACTCCAATATTATATAATTATAACATTTGTGAAGATTTTTAAAAATTTAATCAAATAAATTGAAATTTACGGTAGGACGGAAACCATGTGCAGCGTAAATATGTGTCTGTGAGAGAAATGTGTTTGTGTAGGTATGAAACCGTGACGTCACGATTTAGTCCCTGTGTATGACCGCGAGTGTTTATTATCAAATTTATAAATGAAAAGTTCATATTTCTTATTTTTTTTTTGTTACTATATTTATTAAGTGACATAAGTTTTACAATTATAAAAAAAGGATCAATTAAATTAAATAAAACTAAAAATTCTCCAAAGCAAATATTCCGGGAATCAAAATATTTAATCTTGTCAATACCAGCATAGACAGTAAAAAATTAAATATTTTTAAATCAATATTAAAATATTTTCTTTTAATCAATGTGTTGTAAAATTGCAATGAATATTTCGAAAATAAATGTATCTACCTACTAAAATTTAATTAGTTTTTAATTCGACGTCAACCCTGATTAATTGCAACCTGGAAATCTATGTAAAATATGGTAACGTTGTTATAATATATGTTATAATTAATGTATAATAATGTGATAAAAAAAATCTATATATTATGACTGTTAATATTCTTAAATTATCTTTGTTTATATGGTTTTCATATTCATAATAATTCCAAAATATATTAAAACACATTTTAAAATATTTGAGGTTATCAAATTGACATTTACCGTGGGGCGCAGTAATAAGAAACCAAAACCAAAAACAGTTATTTCGCGCGTGATCGTGTTTTTTCGCAATTTGCTCGTGCGTGAGCAAGCGTGATTCAAATTATTAATTTATGATTGAACGTAAGCGTGTATGACAAGTCTCACGAGCCCACCTCTAGGTTAAAAGGCAAATTTGTAAGCTTCCAGAACTACTATATTAAAAACAAATAAAACTTAGTACAGAGAGAGTTAGAAAGTTTTGAAGTACAACGTACGAGGGATATGAAAACTTGTTAGAATACTGTTATTAATGTAGGCGGGGAGAAAGAAATGTTTATATGTTAATAAAGTTGTTTACTATTGTGCAAATTTGTCTGTTTCATATGTAAGTTTTAATTGCTTTTTAGTGATGAAAGGTTTGAGCTTTAATAGTGACTTACGAACATCTAAGATACAGCGGTATTTTGGTTATTGTTTGCACTTAAAGTTACAAAACTTACCTGCGTTACGTTTTGTAATTTTCGCTTGCGTTAAAAAGTTAAGTTACCTTTGTTTCTTTACTTTCGGAATTTATAACAGCTACGACTTTGGTTAAATGGGAATTATTGTGCGCATCTGGGGAACGATTTGAACGGTATCCTTGTTATCCCAAAATTCCCTCTAGGTAATGAGAAAATGGCGGAAAACTGATTTTAGTCCATATCTTCTTTTACAAATAATTCCTAAACAGTTGAATATCCAGGTCTATATTTCAAATAAAAAAGTTAAATACATTTATTTTCTAATAAGTGATGTAAGCAAAAAAAATTCAGGGGCACAATTTTGAGATACAATACAAACTTATGATTCCAATGCTGCCAAATAAAAACTATCTATTTTCTAACTATACTGTTAATTTATTTCACATAGGATTTCAAAAAAATGTGGATACGGTTTAGTAAATAAAAAAATATATTGTGATATCGATGATCGACTGGGAGTTGATAATGGAAAGAAAAAATTTGTCGGGACTGAGTGCCGACAAAATTTTTTCTTTCACCATTGTTTTCATGTTATTGTAGTTAATGTTTAAAAATAGATGTTTTGTTGTAAATATAATATAAATTTATATTATTTGATGTATCTTACTTTTTATTCAATATTTATTTTAAGTATATTTTTTGATCATATTGGCATATTTTTAAAAAAATGTATATAAAGTCAATTAGAGTAATATTAAAATCCAGACAATATGAATTATAATGACACTAAACTGTTACATATATTTCTTTTATTTTCTTGCCTCTGATTTTTAACGAAAGTTTTTTTGTACATAATATATCTCGTATTGCATACGTGCTGTTGCACTAAATATGATCCAAGTATGTTCTTATCTGATGTAGAATTTAATTGGAAGCTACTTTCTATTTTTATTGTTTTGCTCTAAATCTACCAGGAGAAGGAATATCCACACTTTTTTGAAATCTCTTGTTGAAGACTTATGTTCCATGTTTCGGAGCACACCCTGTATACTAAAATATATACACTATATACGTATTATTAGAAACAGTCGTCAAAACGAAAAATATAAATAGACGAATAAGCAAAAAAACTGTGCTAGCGTGAAGGTGTTGCGGTTATGAATCTAATAGAGACGTAAATTATGAATATGTGCATATATGTTTGTATTTCATGTATTAAACCCACATTGGACTGCGTATGACCTTAATAGTTGAGCCATCTTTAAGCATTGTGAATTACTATAATATCGTTGATGTCAAAGTGGTTTGGAATCTATAAACTGATCCTATGACCGCAACATCCTAGCTATTGTCTGTACAGTGTGCAGCATAATAACTGAGTAATTACTTTTGCAGTATTCCATCGGGAGGTATACGGTATTTGTATCTGCCGCCTACATAAATACATATATCATTTATAATGGCTCATGCATAAGCTCTATCCAAAATCTATGTGTAGGATAAAACAATTTATTCAAGGTTCTTGTCATTTCAGTTATTGTTATGTTCTACACAAAAAAATGTTTCTGGAATATATGTATCTAAACACGTTTTACAGAACTTTGTTTCCTATAAGATACTTTGAAGTGCTAATATATTTTATAAATAAACTGGAAGAAATATTGATATCAAAGTAAAGCCATGTTAAAAGATTAAAGAAATATTAGCAGTCGCTTCAATTATTACGTGTCACAAGAAAAACATGACATCATTGTTTCTATTTTTGCTGCAACAACGCGTTTTTGACACAAAATAATTGATCTGTTCACGGTGATTTATTTTCGTTATTAAAATACACAGCAAGAAACCGTATTTTTAAAATTGAATAATGTATCAAATACTACACTTTTACAACTAAAATACGAGTAAGTAAATATAGAATCCCAGGCTTATCGTATCGTAATAGTTTTCCTAGGACAAACACCTAAAGATCTATGAATTAAAAATTCAATTAGCATTCGTAAAACTCGATCAATAAATATAGGCATGAATAAAGATAGGCATGTGAGTGTCTTTTCACAACCAATCACGCCTAGGCGTAGTCAGGATTTTCGTTTGGATAAAAAATGAAAAATATATTTCTCCTTGCAAAATAAATATACAGGATGTTCATTTTAAGTGGTACACTATTGCTATCTCGGGAACTATAAGAGCTACAAGGTCGGTTAATTAGCTAACAATTTCTATTTTGTAAGACTACTTTAATGAGGAAAACAATTTTTTTTTCGACCAGTGGTTCTCAAAATACTAGGCACAACTTTCTTATTTTAAATGGGAACCTACTTTTTTATTTGCTTAATCGATTCATTATTTTTTATTTAAATATGACTATTCAAACAGATACATACATAAATTTGTATTTTTCTCAAAAATTTTGTTATATAAGGGTATTACCTACATATGGATATCGTTGAATTCAGAAAAAAAAATACTAAATTGAATAAGCAAGTAAAAAAAGTAGGTTCCCATTTAAAATAAGAATGTAGTACCCCGTACTTTGAATTTTTTTCTAATATTTTTTTTTTTATTATAAACATTTGAAAACTTTACAGGGATGTGCAATGAAATATAATAAAATATATTTAGAATTCTAAATACCTCGTCGTTATTAAAAATGTTGCTACATGGCAGCAACATCTTCTTGCAAAATGTCGCTACAGTATGATATTTTTTGTAATAGAAGTTGCTATTTTTATGTAATACAGAGTGATTTTGAAGGTAATGTCATAAATTTAAGTGTAAGTAGTATGATATGTGTAGATTACGAAACGTTAATTAAAAATTAAAATTATAAATACAAAAGAATAACTAAAATTCGAATCAAAGATTTTTTCGTTCATGCGAAATGGGTTAAAACTTTTTTCGGATTCAACTCTTTTAAGAAGTTATAATTTCCTTAATGTAGAAAATGTACGTTAATAATTTATTTAGTAATAAATAAATATTGGCTATCAGCACCAAATGGTTTCAGAATTTCATTTTCACTGAAGGGAATAGAAGATTAATTATAAATTAGGCATTTGTATTTCCATAACAATACTTTAGCAAATAGTTTTTGTTCTTGACAATTCTGCTTGAAATCTTATAAATCTTTGTCTATGTACGAGGCGCCTTTGCGCTCCAGATTTATTTATTATTTTTGAAATTATAAAACTGGCCTGTCTAAGGGCCCCCCTTAAATCCGCCACTGAAACTCGTTCGTGGCACGAGTATGTTCTTTTTCCTATTTTTTTTTAATATAAAATTTATTTTAATGAATTGAATGGGGAAAATATGATAAATGTGTCATCAAGATCGTTGTTTGTCATGAACTTGAGAATACTCCTCGGTCAGATAGGAGTATGTAACGTGTGTGTAATATTATTGAAAACAGTTACATTATTTTCGATCTAATAAAATTAATATTTATTTTATTTATAATCTCACCTATTTTAAAAATGTTTGTATGAATAATTTGTAATTTTGAAATAATTTTTATGTTTGGACTATAATTATAACTTGTGATAATTTTGTACGCAATTTGTACTACTTTCTTCATGTCTAATTTTACTTTGACAAGAAATCAGCACAGATATGTTTATTTGAAGAATACGCAAATATTTCCAATAACGTAACCCAAATAAATTAAGAAATTACAAAGCATCAGAAACGGCTCGTAATAGGAAACACGAAACTATAGTACCCTCAAACATCAAGTATAATAATTTTGTGTATAATTTAAATTGTCGCTTTTTCATATAAACTAATTAATAATAAAAAAATTTAATGTTTGCCAGTCACGAGGAACTGCTAGTTCGCCTGCTTGTATCTAAACCTGAAGAGTAGCTGCAAGTGAGTAAGACAGGCCGGCGGAATCCTTGTCCCTGGTAAATCGACAGCAAATTTTTAATATCAGTGGAAAAAAGAGCGGAAAACTTTATAGTTGTCAAGGAGACGTAAAAATAGTCAAAATGTTAGTTTGAAAAAATTTAAATTTAAATTTTGATGTGAATTAAAAGTTTTCCACTACCAGGCTACATAGTCTACAATACAAGTTTGCGGTCTCATGATGAAGTAAAATGATTGTAGTGCAGGCTTGTCCTACAATGAGCAGCCAAAGTATTCGTACATCGTTTTTGTTTAAAATAAAACTTTAATGTACCATATCGTCTGTAATATATTGCCTTGCCTATTTTTTCATAAAATATGTATTAGCTTCCATTATTATTTACACTACAAGACACTATTCGTTTTCATTTAATAGAAACAAATACTTTTATCATATTACGTTAAAGGCATCAACATCACGTAAAATCGAATTATTTTATAGAAAATCTTTTATTAGTTTAATTTAGTTGAATTCACAACGTTTGTCTTAAATATAGGATGTAAATCTAAAGAGACTTCTATTGAAGTTATTGAAATTTTAGTTCAACGCCATAACGAAAAAAAACAAAAAAAAATGTAAACAGAAGTGAATGTTTAATTTAATACATCATAAAATAATATAGAGCTGAAAAATACCGTCAACCGGATGAATCAGACGGAATGAAATTGATAAATCATATGTTTTCGGATATATTTTTTTATAGTTTTCAAACAAAACGCTAGACGTCTGATTTCTCTACGCCAGTAGAGACCATGTGACGTAAACTCGCGAAGTTCTTTTAGATGTTACAAAGGCAATTTGAGCTAGAAATAAATTAAACAATTGTAGCCAGAAGCAGCCGTTCCGCGGAAAGCATAACTTTGTTTGATTCTACACACCAATTCATAATTGTTGGCGGAATTTTGGTTTATCTATTTCTTCATTAATTATTTTTTTTATGCATAATTGCAAAAAAATATGAGGTGAAGTGGTTCAATTTTTGGTAGGAATTTTCACTGTTATAAATAATAGTTTTATGTGACCTTGGTCATTAAATCAGGTATAGATTATCTAAATCATGTCTAAATTTTTGCAGATTACAAGAAAAAGTTAGGTGGTTAAGAAAATGTATATTAACATTTAATAAAGCAGTGATAACTAAGGCCGATAGAATTTTGTTTAATATTTCTATGTGGTTAATTGATAAAAAAATATTTGCTAAATTGCACCCATGAATTATTATTTTATTTTTAAGTGATCTATTTCAACTAAAGTCAGTTTTAAGATGATAATATTTGCTTTTAAACAAAGTGATCCACGCCATTCCTAAACCAGAGGTACAGTGAATCATACTTTAGTAGGATAATCATTTAACCAAGGCAGTAATACGGGACTCAAAAATCCTTGAAGAAGAGCTATTTTAGGAGGTTTTGGTTTGTAGATTTGTTCAAAAAGAAAAATCTGACGTGGACATCACATGACTTCCTTGTACGCCTATTAAATTAAAGACAAGTAAAAGCCATGTTACATACAAAATTTTAATATTCTACGGCTTATCGTTTTTGAGTTTTGCAAAAAAATCAAAAGAACCATTCTAGAAAAGTACCCTGCCGATAGCAATCAAGAAGAGAAATGCACAATTAGGTGTGCCAAATACAAAATTTCAAAATTCTACGGCTAATCATTTTTGAGTGATGCGAGATATATACGTAGGTTAGGTTCGTACAGACGTCACGCCGAAATTAGTCAGAAGGGATTTAGGAGTAATCAAAATACATATTTCCGTTGAAATCTAAAAATATTTTTTCTCTCGATTGCAATACTTTCTATACTTCGTACAAGGAAGTAATGATGAATTTAATTCAACACAAAATAAAGTATAAATATTTATTATATTATTTGTATTTTTGCACAGAGTAAAGTTTTTATTAAAAAATTGTTCATTCCTAAAATCTTCACATGACTTTTCGCTGTTACACTTTACTGTAATCATGGCTTTCAGTGTATCAAGCACTATTTTCTAAACTCAGTAGTCTTCAAGAGTGAGCTAAGGAAACACGTATAGTGGGAATTTCGAAATTGTACCTCGGTGACATGATGCATCCAGGGTTGAATTATTCGCCCAGCCTGCCCTGGATAAAATATAAGTCAGGCGTCTGGCCCCAAATTTTTGTATTGTTTTTTTGGTCTTGCCAACTCAGCTCATCACTTAAAGCATTGTTTGTTATTAATTAATCAGATGTTTGTTTGATTTTATGGATAAAAATAAAATATAAACTGATTTAAAGAACTGGTTATAACTAATTATGCTTTGCCGCGTTGTTTAAAATAAAGCATAATTTATTTCTGGTTAAAAACTAAATTCAAAATATAAAATCAATGTAAATGTAAATATGTACCCTTTTAAATTTCCCATCTAATCCAATTCGTAACGTTTTGCACCAACTTCACTAATTTATCAATTTTCCAACACATTTATCAAAAGTTTTGTTTTTTTATTCATATTTTTCACAAATACAGTATTTTCCAGCATAATATATTGAATACATGTATACTATTAATAAGTGCAAAACTAGTCAGACAAGAATATTTTGTCACATATAATATTTATTATGCCAATTGAATTCAGGCCCCTCCGAATTACGGGCCCTAAACATTTGTCTTACTTGTCTCTTGTTTAGCCCGGCCCTGGATGCATCTACTCTCACATAGAGATCTCGCCCTCTATCAAACTATAATCAAGTATCATTTGTGTAACAAAGTTGCAAAACAGATTTCTCGCGTAAAAGTAGACGGTTAGTAAATTCAAAGGAAAAAACGGACAAATTTCAAAATGCGAGACATGTATCGTTATAAGAGACTGTTCCGCACAATGTGGGACGAATAGTCAGCATACACTTTAACAAATATAAATTGTATATAAATAATGATTCAAAATACATTATATGTGTCTTCTTCTACAACATAATGATGAAAGAATACATATTTTATCTGTACGGGAAAAGAGATTCTTTTTAAAATTCAAGTGAATATATTATTTAATAGAAACGTAATTAATGATACAATACGATGTTCAATTAAAGGTACGGAGTACTTTTACGCAGGTCGCAAAATTAAAGCCCTTGATCAACAGAATTTGCTAACCTTATGTGAATTAGCCAGACGATTTCAGTAATCGCGTAATTTTCATTGCAAAAGTAAATTTTGTATATTTTATTCCAATGGACGACAACTTGTGTAGAAAAAGACTATTGACGCTTTAAAAATACCAAATACAGTAAAGCACAGAGGAGATTGAGTCATGGTATGGGGTTGTGTGTAAGTGAAGCAATCTACTGTAAAATTACAGAGTATTTAAACAAAATTATGTTTTCTACCAAGAAAAGATCTGAAACATGCGGCGAGAATAGTACAAGAATGATTACTTTATAATACTCCTAAAGAGTTCAGATATAATAAGCTTTAATGAAAAGTTTATAGGAAAATTCGCAGACAAAAGAGAGGTGTATATACTTTAAATTTAAGGAACATAGTGTAAGAATAATATCTTGAAGACACAACACCATCAAGTTAAAATGCGATCAGCTACCACTGCAAACTACTGTGAGTTTCTTGCATATTCTTTAATATAAAACAATTCATAGTAGCAGTGTTTTTTTTTTAACATATACTTCTTGTAGTCTTTCATTTAGCAGGGAACATCATTTGCACACTGATGCTGCGTAATTATACACTGCAGGTTTGCTTCAGCTGATAAGACAAAAGCAAATTTAAATTAAAATTTTGTAAATATTTGCATTTTAGATTAAATTGTATCATTTTTGTGTTGTGTTAATTTACACAAAAAAGTTTTAATAACAAGAAAAGGATTTGTGAACTATTGTAGATAATTATATGGTCGATGTTGATAACAGGAAATACTTGATAAATAAATCAATTATATTGTTTAACATAGAACTTTAAATTATACAATATAAATAAAACAAAAATTAATTCGTAAATAAAACAATGCTGGAAATGCAATCAATATGTATTTTTTAATTTAGCCCTTGGCTAATTTCAACTTTCTATGGGTGAGGGAGAAGAAGCTATGATTTTTATTTGGTCACCATTGTCAAGGAAATTTATAAGGAATAACTAGTAGGACACTAGCAGGGTAATTATAAAAATCATATGAATTTCATATATATTTGGTCGTCTACCAATTGACAAAAATAACTTTAAAAAGTTTCAAATAAATAAATCTGAATTGTCACATATTACAGATATATTAACATCATTTGCAGTTCATTGCTGCTGATGGCGCGAAAAATGTAATAAGCAATTCGAAATGTAAGTATCTAAAAAAACTAATTTTGGAATTTATCTTCAATTTAAAAAATAGTTTAGCACATAATCTCCTATCCTACAAATTATTTATATAATTAAAATTGACTGAAAAATGAGAATGTGTTAAATATTCAAACTTAAAATTTTGAATTGGTGCCACCGTTGACCGGTAGTAGGTATGTAGCCGCGGGTTGTCGTGTTGCAAAAGAATGCGCCACCGTAAACTTACCTGTCGAATGCGCCACTAAAGCGGTTTACCTGGTTTATTCTTTTTTATTAATTAGAAAGAGCGAATTAAAGTTGGCGCACTAATGGCCGGTTACACCAATAGTACTTCAATTTTAAGTATCCCTTAAATGACAAAATCACATCGAAATAAAATGTCAAATGAATAATTTAACGTTGCTGTCAAATTTCGATTAACATTTTTTTGTTAAGTGTTGCTTAAAATTTAAGCCTTACTGGTACAACTGGGCCTAAATAAAATACTTTTGATTGGTTGTCGTAATGTCAGTTTTACACTCAACGATACTTATCAGCTGTTAGATATCATTGTCAGTCAATGTTTCCAGTTTCGTTCTACTCTTATATTTCACAAATTTTGTGTGCTTCAAACTTTGTTGTGATCTTAAATTTCATTGATTTTTTGTGATATATCGTGAAAAAAAATTTGGAGACATTTTCCTCATATTTACATAGTGTAAATGTAGCTACAGCATTCACTCTTTCTAGTTATTAAATAGAGTATGTATCGGATCAAAAGAAAAATATTGATACTTTCAAGAATCTTAGGAAATATTTGCTTCTTTTGCAATTTGATTCAGGAAGTACGTAGAATCATCAGGAAAAATTGTATAATAGAACACTAGGTAACCTACGAATAAAGTTACTAAAAACTGATAGATTTAAATTGATTACTTATATATTAAACGTCAAATAGTTTTTTTTTAATATATACGTTTGAAGTAAAAATTGTATGTATTATTGAGAGTATAAGTGTCTTTGTGTGCCTCGCATGCAATTGTCCAACTTAATTCGCTCGTCGTGTAAACTCGCCACGAAAAGTATCACTTTTACTCTTAATAACACAATATACCATTGTTTTTGTTGTGTATTTCATTTCATTTGTGAATATAATTTTAGAATCATTTTATTTACATTATGAGAACATAAAAATTGAATACATTAATGGCTAGGTAGGCATTATATCGAAATAAATTTTAAACGAATTATTTAACATTATTGTCAGTATTTCAATTAGCAATTTCTCCTCTGGACCAATACGTACGTATTGTTGCAGGTTAAACTTTTCGTTCAGCCCCGGCCCATTTTTAAAAATAATGGAAACATAATTCGTTTTCTTAATTTTCTTGAAAATGTATTGCTAAAATATTTAAAAACAAGTTATACAAATATTTGTAACAAGTGTCAGCATGGGGGATAGTGTTAGTATATTGAGTGCAGGTTGATTTACGACTTTCTGCATTCATTTTTAAGGCATGTATAGTATTTAGAAAATTCTGAAAACTAAATGTCGTTTTCAAAAACAGACATTGCATAAAAGAAACATGGGTGAAACGAACAAACGGGTTATTAATAAAATTAGTAAAGTTAAACAAATTTTTAAGGTTTCACAGTGGCTTAGAAAATCTAAATATTAAAATATCGAATTTACAAAATGATAATTTGGTTTCGTTATCAGAACACAGAGTAACATACAATTAGTGTATGAATCTCCGTCTATATTGTGGTTTATTTAAGCACACAAATAATGTATTTTTTTTTCAGGTAACCAATAAAATATATACTAATGTTAACCACAAAATTTATTAATTAATACAAAATCATTGAATGGGGTCCTCCACTATTTTTTATATTTTTTATGAAACTTGATGATATTTGAAAGTAGTTGGTTTTATTTACAACTCTAATTTGTTCTTCAGTAGGTCGTAATTAATTTTTTAATTTACTGTGACGTAGAACTATAGAAGAAATTGATTTCAAACAATGGGGCTCGCACAAAACTGTTCCCATGTAAAATTAATTAATTTATGATTCAAGAAAAAAAATATAATTTCAATTATTATTTGTACATTGTTGTGCAATGTGTACGAAAATATATTTTATAAAAATGGATTTACAATTTAAAAGTATAAAGTCTGCTTTTGATTGCCACTGATTTAATTACATCATTTATTTCATTCAACATGTCTTTCATTTTCCTCTTCTATATTAAACTAAACAACATTATTATGTAAAGTAAAGTTAAAATAAACTAATCAAAAATATAAAACCAAAACTATTAATATATTGCTTATTTGCTAACTGTCATTCAAGCAGTTGTAAGGTTGACTATTCACGATATTTCGAATAGGACAGATGAGCAAAAGAGAGGTACAGAGAGAGAACGCTACGTTGTGATGTAGAAATATAGATGCGTAAAATCTCCAATATTTCAAAAACTAACAATTTATTTTTAAAATTTTCATATCAGTCATATTTTTTTCTTATCTACTTTCAATGTAACTAACATTTTACTCAACCCCATTAGAAAAAATTATTAAAAATTAAAATTATACATACAAAAGAATAATTAAACTTAAGATCAAATTTTTTTCGTCGATGCGAATTGGATCAAAACTATCTTCGGATACAACTCCTTGAAGAAGTTTTGATTTCCTTAATACAGAAAACCTAGGTTAATAATTTATTTACTAATAAGTAAATATCAGCACCAAATTATTTCAGAAATTCATTTGCACTGACGGGAATAGCAAATTAATTTTGAATATTAGTAAAGAAGGTTGAAGCTTATGTATTGGCCACAGTTGATGTTTCGGTTTAGTTTTATATCAGTGGTAAATTGATCGTATATCAATTGAGTACACATATTTATATTATCTCTGTTTTATTTTCAATTTTCCATGTATCTGTGTCAATGTTTATTAGATTAGAACTACGTCCAATTGGCCTCAATTATTATTAAAAGATTTTTAGTGGCCCAAATTTTTGGGTTTCACTCGCTCTCAGACTGTCAAATCATTTTAATATTATTATTAATTAGATATATATGTACATGTTTCTTGATTAATCCCTTGGTATATAATATACGATTAAAAAATTGATTTTGAATATATATATATATATATATATATATATATATATATATATATATATATATATATATGAGAAATATTGGACATTTTGAACATATAATATTTAATAAATCATGTGGAGGAATATATTTACTAAATTAAGTACTAAAATGAGATTGACATTGATGTAAATGTAAACATACATAATTTTGAATTTTAATTTGTCTATTTATTAGCAAAATACTTAATAAAGAACACAAAAGAGCTAAATTTTTCTCAATCGCGAACGGTAAGTAAGTGCTGATGTAACCGTACAAACCATTTATGCAATCAATGCACTGTTTAATTTTTTTATTATTGTGTAACTTACAGTTGTTCAGGTATTGTAAAAATAATATTTCTGCCAACTTTTAGGATTATTTTTAGGGCACTTTTAAGGTAATATTAAATCAACATTCATTTCACCTAAAATCTAGTGCCAGTACTGATTATTTATACCGCATCAAGAGTGAAGAAGGTCCGGCAATAATAGGTGATAAACAGTTAGTAGCAGAATCCGTTGTGTGAGAAACATGTTTATCATTAGCAATGCAGGAAGATAGTTGTGTAAAGTGTTGTATTGATTGAGAATATTTGATTTCACGTTGCGCTTGGCGGCGTACGAACTGTCTCACGTTCTGCAGAGCTACATTCATCTACTTCAGCGGCAGCGCTGCGCTCGGCACTCAGGTTATCAACACCGCCGAGTGCCGACCGCTTCACTCGCCACTATTCTCATATTGTCACATCATTTACTACACCACACTCCACAAACTTTTTTTTGCATATTTTACTTTGTTTTGTAAAACTTTGTTAGTATTGTAACTTTTATTTTTCTGCCCTTCGCATAGGTGAGGTCTATACCAGTGGCGAAGCGTACATGGAAGTAAGACTTCTCTTGTGTTTTGAGAACATAAATATTTTTTTTTTCACAAATATCATAATTAACAATATTGGAGAATTGTTGACAATGTTACATTGGTAAATTGTTGTAAAATATTGCGATATTTCTTTTGCACGATTTAGCGTTGCATTACATGGTATTTTAAAACAGCACCCCTACCTTCAAGTGGAGTTTCTCTCTCGGCAGGTCTAATATAGTATAAAAAAAAAAACGTATTCATGTGAGCGTCTCTACATTTATTTTATTTGTTTCTCAGTCTGTAGATGCTTGTATTTTGCTTTCTCGCTTGTTATATTTAATTTTACAATTATCATGATGATGAATAATAATATACTTTACAAATTATACTAAATTTTAATTATAAAAGATTATCTAACAATTGTCTTGTTCATTAAATTAAATGCATTTTCTGCTGCATTTTATTTACATTTACTTCATTTAAAAGTGAGATCATTCTACGGCTAATAATTCTTCAACTTCCATTCATATCTTCAAAGACAAGACACAATTTATTATCAAATGTTTGATACAAACATTAAAATCCAATTAAATTATTATTTTTATTAAGTTTCTGCCAAAAGCAAACTGCCGATTGAAACAAGAAAATGGAAGTGCATAATTAGATGTAACTACATAAATAAAATTAAAAGAAAAAAACACGACTAGTAAAGCGCTCTTTTGGCATTGCCAAATGCAATCAGAAAGTCAAAATGGATGCAGGGATGATCAAAATTAATATTTCCGTCGAAACCTGAAAACCGAAATTTTTCTCGATTACAGTAGGTACTTCCTTTACTTCGTACAAGAGGAAGTAAAAAGGGATGGTATTGTAAAAAGGAATTTTAATATCAAAATATACGATATTTTGCTAGCGATGTTTATTGTTTAATAAAAAAGATTAGAAGAAGATTTAAAGAATTTGTTATATTATATTTATTTGTATCATCTCGCAAAAGAGTTTCTGCGCGTGTGATACACAATTTTTTTTTTTTGCACCGATGACACTTTTAATTTATTAAAGAAATATCATTACTACTTAAAATTTTATACACTATAGGTTTTTGTTAGTAACATTTTCGTTTCATATGGATATATAATAAAGATGGGTCCGAAGCCGAATAATTATTCGTTATTCGGCCATATTTTCACTATTCGGTATTCGGCCTATTCGGCATATCTTAATACCGAATATTCGGTTACAAGAAATTAGTAAAGTAGAACGCTATTTTATTACGGTAAAATATATAATTATAGATAATAAATTTTAAACAAAAGATATACATGTTTAGTTATTACTAAAGTATCTACAATATAATAGTAAATAATTTATCTAGATATATTGTTTGACGGTACATCATTTAATTCTTTTTTGAAACTGAAATAAATTAAATTATATAATAATCAAACAAGAAATTATCTTAACAAAAAATAGGGCGAATAATTCAGAATAAATACACCTCTCTCCGCAACGAGGACGCTTTCAGATTGTAGAAAAATACATTATTCGGTAACGCCGAATATTCGGGTAAAATTTCGCCGAATATTCGTTATTCAGTTATTCGATTAAACTGCTATTCGCCACATCACTAATATATAAACAATTCACTTGTTTTATTCAAAAAAATTAGTGAGATTAATATTCTAACCTAAAAAATAAAACGAATGTGAATTGATATTTTTCAACAATTAATCATAATCATACAATACGAGTATAATATGAATAATAAATCAAAAATCGTTGTTTTAATTAATGTTTCACATTTTCAATAAAATATTTAAGTTAGCATCCCTACATTTTGCCGGCCTTCTACTAGTCATAATAGGACCGAGGCGCGAAAAATTAATTGGGAAACATAATGAAATATTAAAAAATAACACAGAACTTTTAAAAAAGTTTATTACTTCACAAAATATTTCATTCATTTTTAAATTTTAGCTTTATTACATATTGGTCTAACATTATTTCTTCTATTATGTTTTTAATATAGACACAATTAAAAATTTTGTTGTACTGTTTTAGATTTATTATATTAATAATTTTTTTCTTCAAGCGTTATAAAAGTGACATCTTCTGTGACGTGATTGACAAGGTTGAAGTTTAATTTCTACGCCTCCGTAATATAATTTTTATTCTAGCCGCCGTATAATATTGTCGCCGCCGTATGTAGAATCAGCCAATAAGAAGTAACTTGTACAATAGAAATCTGTAATATCGCCCTAAATGTCACTATAAAAACTAGATAACCTAAGAACTTTACTAAAAATTATGAATAACTGACAGGTAACCTACATATTAAACGTCAAATAGTAGTTTATTTTTTAAAATTTCTAAGTTTGAAGAAAAAATAGCATGTGTTATTCAGAGTAAAAGTGTCTTTGTGTGCCTCGCATGTATCATTAAGTATCACTTTTACTCTTAATAACACAATATACTATTTTGTAATTACTACATTTTTATCTTGATCCTGTTCTCATTCTAAATTTATTAATTTAATTTTTTTATTGGAGAGAAGTATAGAAAATAATATTAACATTTGTAGATATTATCTGTATTCCTGTAAGATAAATTTTTAATATTTGTAAAATTTACTTCATTGTGCTTCCCATATGCAAAATATCAAGGTTCGCCACTGGTCTATACGTTTAGGAATGGTTAGAATGATGACAGTTGGTTTTGACAAAAAAAAATTTGGTCACACATGCTTCGATTGTAAAAATTATTCAATGATATTTTTAAGCGTTTGTGTAAATGTATGAGGTTATGGATATTGTGTAAACTCTACCTGTAAATAAATTTCTATCAAATAGGATTATTTTTTTTTATTTACATAATTGTTCAATAGGATGTAAATGAGAACGTCTAAACTAAATATATAGCTTTTTTTCGAATTATTGTCAAAAATAATTAACAAATTTTAGAGTTACAATTAAATAGATTATTTTTTTATCCAAAAATATAAAAATCCTCTCAATTTTACTTATATGTTTGTAACTGTCTGATTTCTTATAATTACCAACATCAAAACATACAAAAAAAAATAGCTCAAACACTTTAGAATGCTTTAATACTTTACTCATTAAAATCAGAGCTCAATCCAGAGCTTTATTGCTCCAGAATGTGCTCTGTTGTCAGCAGACGTACAATTAGAGCAAACACTTCTGTGTGCTCTAATTTCTGACCCACTGGAACCAGAGCATAGCCCAAAGTAGTCAAATCTACTCCAGAAGGTGATCTGGTTTCATCAGACCTAGAATTAGAGAAAATACTTCTGAGTGCTCTAGTAAGCCAAGAATAAGACCATTCTGAATACTTGCTCTGTCCAGTGGAATTAGAGTACAATCCATAGCTCCATTGCCCCAGAAGATGCTTTGGTTTCAGCAGACAAAGCATTAGAGCAAACACTTCAAAATGCTCTAATTCTTGACCCACTGAAACAAAACCACAGTCCAGAGCAGCTAACAAGAATTAGAGCACACGCTGAAGCATGATCTAATTCCTAGCCGGGTGAACTAGATCACCTTCAAGGCATTAGATGCCCTGGAAGGCTTTCTAGCCAGACCATTAGGCGGGGTGGATGCCCGAAGGCCCACTATCGCCTCGGCGCCACGCAGAGCGGGACTGAATGCTATCGTCTCAGGATCCCCAGTATATCCTGAGACGCGCATTATTACCGGTCATATGAATTCCTATTGACTGACATTCAATCTGTAATTGCGGCTGTACTAGTAGGAATTTTAAAATGAATATTTGTATACAGAGAAGGAATTTACTGGTTATTTTTATAGGTGTAACTCATACTCATTTTGGAGTAGTAGTCACTTATTAAAAAATGAAGGGATCTACAATAATTCTTTAAAATAATAACAATTCAGGGCTTTAATACTGATATAAAAATGCTGCCTAAGGAAAATGTCTCCTTGGGGTATTGCCTCTAGGAAAATTTTCCTTGGAGACATGAGCCCTGATGCCCCATATAGTCCGTGCCCATACAAACTATGAAACATTTCTTTGTTTTAAAGAAATGTCAAAAAATATTCATTACTTCAATAGCTAAATTTTAACTATAAATTAAGAAATTTTTAAATGAAGGTAAGAACATGTTAAATCGTTTAATTCAGAAAAAAATTCTACTGAATAACGTAATAAAAATATTTTGTCCTTTAAAATAAAAAAATCGTATTCCTTGAGAATCACTGGTCGGAAAAAAATTGTGTAATTCAATAAAATAGTCTCTTGATACAGAAATTGTTTGCTAAATTAACCAACTCAGTATCTCTTATAGTTCTCGCAGTAGCAGTAGTGTACCTGCTACTTAAAATGACCAACATTTTGA
Source organism: Stenolophus ochropezus (assembly GCA_035578165.1). NCBI lineage: Eukaryota > Metazoa > Arthropoda > Insecta > Coleoptera > Carabidae > Stenolophus > Stenolophus ochropezus. The sequence goes on from JAQOWZ010000017.1 coordinate 26,020,302, forward strand.
TATTTAAATATTTGGCAGGATATCCAGGAATAAAGATCTGTATTATACGTGTTGATTATTTTAGAAAATCTGTCGGTCCATGTCTTTGTCCTTCCGGATATACATTATTATGTGCATATGAAGGTATAGTAAATTCGACCGAACAAATTGTAATGGAACTTCACAGATAAGATAAATGACAGTGGCGTAACTACCGGTGTTCCGCATGTTTCACGGAACATGGACCCAATAACTTATGAGGCCTGGCCAGTGCACATGTCGAAAAATATTTAAATTTTGCGCTGCGTTTTTGAGTGATGTCCTGTAGACCAATTATGAACTATTCGACGATAGGACGAGTCGGCTTTGGCTATTTTTTATTCAAACTAAATTATTTTGAAGTAGAATCGAACGAAGACTGGTTTAAAATCTTGGATTATATGAGTTTTTGCGTTTTATCTGAAAATGTTTTATCTAATACTGCGTTTTTTTGACGATGAATTTATACCAAGTGGATCAGGAACTAAATTAAATATATTCCAAATTCTTTTTCGTCCCAGTGTGCCTAGTGCTACGCGTTCAAATGTGTTATAATCTGACCAACCATCTAGCGATTTTTGGGTGCTACAGAGCAATATGCGAAAGGTAGTGTTATATTCATTTCACTCGTGTTACCGTGACGTTTGGTTTGTGCACTTGGCGGTATTGTTTGGAGTTTGAGTGGTGATATTTTGCGAAAACGCTGTTATTTCTTCAATATGCTCGGATATTTTTTTATAATATTGTTTATTTTTTAGTATTATATTTTAATTAAATATTTATTATAAACTTTTTTAATCAACATTGGGGCCCGGGTACCTATTCTGTAACTTTTCAACGATTTAAAGTGTTATATTGATTGACGTCTCGTGTCAAATGTTCAATGTTGTAATCTTAGGAAATTTTGTATTTGTTTTAGTGAAATAATTTTTAAGTTGGCACTACGCTCTGGCACAACTAACAAATTGTACAAAATTGTGTTTATTATCAATAGCGTACCTTTGCATAATTTCTTGATTCTCTGTAGTAATTTTCACAAAATGTCACCACTCAAATTTCAAACAATACCGACAACGCACAAACCAAACGTCAGTATAACACTAGTGATATGAATATAACACTACCCTTCGCGCTAGTGAATCGTTTACAAAATGAGTGACGTCATTTACCCTGTTGCACTCAAAAACCGCTAGATGGCAGTCAGATTATAACACTTTTGAACGCGTATCACTAGTGTTATAAGTTACAGAATAGGCACCCAGGATTGCTTCTGCCACAAGGTCAATTTTCAGATTTTCTTGCGAATATTTCGTAACATATAATATTTGAAGTTCAAACGTCTTAAAAGTAGCATTGTTTTTGAATTTATTCTCAAGGCAGAAATTTAATTTCTACGCCGCGGGAGTAAAAATAGCAACTTCTATGCAGCCGGGGACTAAGTAAAATAAATAAATATCCATAAGAACTATATAGAATTAGCAAATAAAAGATTTATTGGCAGTGGTGGCTCGTTTGGTTTGCGCGCTTCGACTCACTGAGCGGAGTGTGAGATCTAGGGTTCAAATTCCCGTGCCGACAAACCTTTTACCAAAAATAAAATATCGCTATGCCCGAGTGATTCGAAACGAAGGTCCACTGTCTATTGTACAATGTAAATTAAAAGAAATAACGGGAGTCTAGTTTTTAAAGATAATTAGATACAGATTAAAATTATAGGGTCGGAATAAAGTCAAGAAAAGTGATAAGACAAGTTTATATTATAGGAAGATGAATTGAAATAAATGAAATTTAGAAACAAAATTGAAATGAATGACTTAACCGAAGAAGAAAAGTATAGAAACATAAGAAATAAGAGATTGAAATCCACAACTATTGCCTATGTATAGGCGTTGTGAACGGAATTCACGTAAAATTTTTATAATTATTATAATGTCAAGTAGTAAATTATTTTTTAACATATCTAGCTTTGCAGCATAAATAGAATGTATCATTCGATGTAAAAGTGTCGTGTGTGCAAACTTTTACGCTCGTCACACTAAGAATCACTTTTAGTCCTAATAACATATAATACTATTACTAAAAAAATTAATGATTTTTCTATCATACTTTATAGTTGTAGCGTACATATTCGGTTGTGACGGTCGATAACCAAAGCTGATTTTTTTTTATAAATACTATAAAACACATCCTTCAATCCGTTCATTCCTAAGTGGAAATGTTGAATTATTATCACTTCTCAGGTTTCAATATGTAATCTAGTTATGTTAACTTATTATTATTGTCCAAAAATTTCAGTTGATTTCGATAAATTATTTCATTTGCTAATCAGGACTGAGCTAAATCGTAAAGAACAGACAAAAAAAAAATAAGAACAATTTTCATATACGCTTATTAGTGACATTAATATATAGTATATATATATATATATATATATATATATATATATATAATATAATATAAAATGGTGGTTCTTTGCTAATTTAACCAACCTCGTAGCTCTTTTTGTTCTCGAGATACCAATAGTGGCACAATTAAATGGAACACCCTGTATATATATATATATATATATATATATATATATATATATATATATATATATATATATATTACCGGGGCAGTATATTTAAAAAATAATAAAATTATGTAATACCATTCCAAAATACTATAACAACAAAATAAATTTTTATCCACCGCCCATATAAAAAGGAAGATATTGTAATAATACCACGTTTTTAATTTTAATGAATACTTATACACGAATTTAGGCTATTTTATAAAAAATTATTTAAAGAAAGTTGCTCTAAAATGTATCAAAACATAATATATTGACGTTTTTATCGTACATTATGATGTATGATACATCATCATAATTTCATCATACATTGTTTTGTCCTTATTTATTATACAAATTTATATATTTCACGAAGAATGTCAGAATTGTACATCAGACATTTTAATTCCATATCCGTAAAACTGTTTCTTAATTGACTTACAATCCCAAAAGACGGCCTAGGAGTGGGTAGGTGTAACACTAATAAGCTCTAAATTATTGACTAAAATCTAGATAATCGAATTCTTTTCCATTATATTGTCTATTGTTTTTACTTAGATATAGGTATAACTCTTTCAAAATAATTTTATTAAGCTAACATAAACCTTTCCTCTCGTGTCAAAATTTGTTCATTCTTGATTGATGCTTTATTTATTTTGCTCCTTTTTGTTATATAAATTGTAAGTTGTTCCAAACATTATATTATCATGTCATATAATGTAGATATTTATCTTTTCCAACTGCATTGAATGATCATTTCCATCCTGTCTTATTTTTATCCAGGTAACAGATCGTGCTTAAAATAGTACATGAAGTTGATGAATAAGCATGTGTTAAAGGTCATTAGAATTTGATAATATTTTATGGATGATATATTTGTGTGAATGTGGGTGTATATCCTTTGATGTAGGCTAGGGTGTATATCTCGATTTCTGTTACGTTATTTTTTATTTAAGAAAGAAATACCTATTTATTTGTTGCAAAATACAATAATGTAAAAATATAAATATTCTTCATGCTGTTGAAATATCATAATCTATTTGATATTTGAAATATTTTTTCTAACAAATTTTTTTAATTTGAATGACAAGTAAGTAATTTAATTTATTTAGTATAGATTCAAGTTTTTAATAACCTTTTTTCATTGGATTATGAATTGGATTAATAGTTTTAATTTAATACTTCCTCTTTCCCAAATTATGGAATACATTTTTCTTACTTTGGGAAAAAAATAAAGGATAGATTCATATGTACATATACAGGGTCGTTAGAACAACAGCATAAATTTAATAACAGAATATATTCGGCAAGGAGCATAACGTAAAATTATTTTCACATATACAGGATGTTGCTTTATGGCTCGGCGAGAATTGTTTATCTTTTTTAAATGGAATACCGTATATATTTTTATACATTTTCAATTGTATTTTATGCACCTATAAGGGCATTTTGTTTTAATTTTCCGCGGTGTTGCCACGTTATTCTATTTTTTCTCTAAAAGAGATCGAATACCCAAATTTCTTTATAATGGCGTACTGAAGTTATTGTAATAGTAAAATTAAGAATTTTTTTTTGTACAACTGTAACTGTACCCCATGTTCTGAAATAGTTTTTTCTTAAATGTAATTATACAGGCTGTTCAATAAAGCGGATCAAATACTCAATTTCAAATGACTATAACTCGTCCTTTTCAAATGGAACACTGTATATATTATTACTCAGTTGTGTATCCTTTTGTACTATTTTCATATATATGCTAAAACCAATAATTTCTGAGTTTTTCACCATTTTTCTGTAATGTAACACTTTATATATGTGAAAATAATTTTACTTTATACTCCTTGAGTAGACGAATAAATTCTGTTAATAAATTTATCCTGTATTTTTAACGACAAGGGAGATATCGAAGACGGGCATTTCGATGACACACCTGTATACTACATGACCTTATCGCACTGATCATAGAACTATCTTAACATGAATTTTCTTTTATTTTATTTGGGCGCTAAATAGGTAGCGTGAGTTGTGACGTACAAGGAACTCATGACATATCTAAAAAAATTGTACTGTACCATATACTGCGCCAAGCATTGTTGTTGCCACCATTGAAATGTCCCTCATACGTCTTAACCGGTAAATTCAAATTTTCAAATAAAAAAATAACTGAAAATTTTAGATTTGTGATACAAAATACGCAAGTTTCAGAGAGAACAAAAAAATATCATTAGAATACGTCATTTTTGTATTGTTAATGACTACTTTTATCTCCCAGTATCATAAGCCGCTTAAAAGCGATTTTCTAACATTACTCTTAAGATTGTAGCGTTTATTTCGCATGATTTCATGTGATTATAGTTAACCTGCGTGAAACCGTTGCTGTTAAATAAGGACAGATAGAATAATTGACTAATATATTACATCAGTTTTTGACAACCTTATTCTGTATTGTGTTTTATGTTCAAAAGGACAACAAAAATTAAAAGAAAATAATGTTGTTAACACAAGTTTATCAATAAAATATGACACAAAATTTAAATAATTTATTTAATTTATAACTAAAATGATTAATTTATTAATTTTAGTTTGAATAAAAATCACAGACTGAATGGAATACAATTTACCTTTATATGTGAATTAAAAATAATAATATAAAAACGTTCACGATAATCAATATATAATAGAAGTTTTAGTGTCGTAATTATATATTATTCATAATTATATATAATATTTTAAAATATTTTCCTATTAATCTTTAGTCCTATCTGTTTATCTCACAGAATCACAAGCGGGTTGGTTAAGCTAAGTCGCTATTTAAGTGACTTGGCTGATCTTTAAACTGAACTGTTTACCACGCACATCAAACCCTCTGTATCCAAGCGAGTTATGGTTTACTTGACTTAAAGTGCGAGATAAATGTGGTCAATATCTAAATAAAATATTAAAAGCATCTAAGACCAGTGGTAAGTGAAGTTAAGTGAACCGTCAGCCTTAATTTTACGAATTTAAATAACAATATTTTTTCGTCATATATGGTACGTACAAACCATTTTAATTTTTTATTTTCCAAAGTAAGAAAACACTATATTTAAGTGTCCAGATTTCTTGGATACCCGTTATTGATTCCATTATTTCACGCGAAATCAAATTGTAATGTAAGTAGAATATTTAGTTTTTAATATCTTTTCAAATATTAATAATATAATTATTAAATTAATTAGACTCACGAAGACTTGTATTTTACAATTCAAAAAATGACATTTTAATTTTATTGTAGTAACTTTGTAATGCACAAAATTAAGGAGTCCCTGATATTGTCTTTTTTGTATATTTTGCAAATGTCAGCAAAATGTCAAAAATTCATAATTTCAAATAAATTTTTGTACTTATTCAAACGAAAGTGGAAAAAATATCGTATGAAGCTTTCGCTTTATTTCCTCACTTATTACATAAATAGCTATTATTTAACTCTTTCTACATATGTGTTATTATCCTTTGAATGCCGTGAATCTTCTTTAGAAATTCTTCAGTATATTGATTAAATATTAAATAATTAAATATTGTATTGAACAGGTATACCCTGCTGTTTCGAACATTAGAGAAGATATTTAGGCTATGGAGTCGCGGGACACTCGTATTGGTGTTTGCTAAAAATCATATATATTAATCAATAAACCAAACAATATTGTTAATAATGTTGAATTTCAATACTATTAAAAAACAACACATTACCAATTGTTTATTCTATTACACACACACATTACTTAAATTTAAATTAATTCATAGACAGGTGCCAACTTTTCAAAATTGTCTTGGGGGCTAAAAGTAAAAACATAAAAGTTACCGTTTGCATTATAAAAAATGAAATATTGGAAACATAAAAGAGAAAGTAAAACTTAATTTACTATAAAAAATATTTAAATATATGTATTTATGTATATTGCTTGCCGAACGTCAATTGCGATAATAAAAAATTACATGTTTTGATCAATAAGAATTTATAATTTCCATTTATTATATTCTTTCTAAATTTAAAAAAGTTAAAATTTAATACTAATATAGCACTTCAGAAATTGAAAGAATTAACTCGTTACTTACATTTATATAGCATAATATTTGAGGCAAAGCGAGTATATAATTGTTACATACATATATACGTAGAAGGGAATATTATGTACAATTTGTAATATTTGGTCCACACTTGCGATATAGTTCTGCATCTATGTTTACACTGGCCACCGCGTAACTTGGCATTTACGTCAATATGCATGAATCAATGAGAACACGTTTCTTTACTTCGGCATTGTTGTTATAGTGGAGAGGCAAACTGACGTAACTGCCACCTATACGGTGGCTAATATAACAGTTTGCATCCGTATGCTTGGTTGCTTTATCTATTACTATACAGTCCGCATATGTTCTAATAAATATTTATTTATAATTTGTTAAATTTAACCAGCTTGCATTTATTTCGCGACAATGGGGTCATCCAAAAAAAAATGTTATGATTTTCTGGATGAATGGAATTTGCGACACTAACCATGCCTATTGCAATATAAAATATTCCAAAATATAATAATTTTCTTAAAATATATTCTCGCTTCGTATTTTCGTGACGTCACGAATGAAAAAGCAAAAACATACACAAAAATGTAAACTTAACCTAAAAATCATAGGAAAAGGACGCAGTGTTTTAATCGTTTTTGTTTTGTGTAACTATATTATTTGTTCATATCTACAATTTGTATTCATAAAATATAATTTAAATTACGTGTAAACAATAAAATATAAACTATGGCGTTCTATTGAGATTTAAAATCAAAGCCTATTTTCAAAAAATTATATCTATAAAACAATGTGTACAACTGGCACGAAAATATTATTTACACATATGGTAGGTGCTAGACTTTCAGGAAAAAAAATAAAACAGAAAATATGGGATGACGATTGTGATAAATCAATGCAATTTTTATAGTGTTTATATAATCTGTATTGGAATCAAATTTCTATCCATATTTTTCTTGGTATTCTTACTTGTCTTTTTCTAATTAGAAGTATTTAATGCAGATGGTGAGAAAATAAATTGGAGCTTAATAAAACAGGGAAAATATCACTATCACATTCGCGGGTCACGATAATTATCTATTTTTGACAAATAAAAAATTATTGCTTTAATTCTTACATCCCATGTATTAATATTTTTCCTTTGTTATACATTAATTTTACCACTTAATGAAGTATGAAAATGTAGCAAGTGACGCTAAAAAAAAATTTACAGAAATTATGAAAGTATCACACAGGAATAGACTATACCAGAATGATTTGGAAAATTTATCATTTTTCTCGTTCAGATCCGATCACGACATGTGATCCATTTTAGTTTAGCGTGCTTTAAATCACGATTTAAATGTTTCGAATAAAATCTTTGATTGGTCATTTAAATCAAATTTTATAATATTTTGTTCAAAATTCTATTTTTCGTAAACAAACCCAAATAAGTAAATTGATTATTAAACAAAGCACAATCGCAATTATTTATGTATGTTTTTGAACATTGCATGCATTCCTGATTATATTTTAATTTTTGGGGTTATGCGACTTATTTGAAGTATGTCTACTAATTTCTGCTGCATGAATTATTAAGTTTTTATCTTGTATATTTTTCGTACATACATGACATAGATTAGACTATTATTCGCTATGACATTTCATATTTTAGAGAGATATATAGGTATGTTTATTATTTTAATAAAAATAGTATATTACATGTGAGGTGGGAAATGTTTCATTACAGTCGAGGGCTTATTATATGACCGAGAGGCGAAGCCTCGAGGCTCAGATATAGCGCAAGGCTGTAATGAAACTCCCACCGAACTATGTATACTATTTTATTCACAATTATCCAAATTAACTTCTACTCGTATATCGCCTTTTTCCAATAAACTAAATTAATGTACGGTAGTAGTCTATGAAAACAAATGTTTAAATTTATTTTAATATGTTTGACAGCACTGATCACCTTACTTTTAGAGATCTATGACAGTATTACTAGGCAACCATAGTAAACACTTCCCCCCCAAGGGATTTTAAAGTATTTTCCACCCGTGAGATTGTCATTGCAGTTAAAAATGACATACGTTTCCAACCTTTGACAGGTTAGGAATTGACATATTACAATAGTGGTTGTGAATAAAAATATTTTTTTCCCTTTATCCCAGTTTTTTTTAAATATGGCTAAAATAAGTGTGCAATGGACGATACAAATTTGAACAAAAACCAAAAAACAAATATATTTATAAATTCTGCCAAAATTGTACTTTCATTAATATATAGATCACAGCACTCCAAAATTAAAATCTATATTTATATTATATATCTATATTTATTTATTCACTTGTATCGACTATGGCACTCAAATTTTAAACAGATATGAAAAAATCTGCTATAAATTATAAAACTGTTATATAAGGGTATGCTTATATGCAGCTCTGAATTTAGAATTCTTTATTGAATAAGCACATAAAATTATGGTCCCATTTACTAGTTTGAGAACCATTGGTTGAAAAATATTTAAGCTTATTGAAATAGTTTAATAAAATGGAAATTCTTTGCTAATTTAACCAACTTCATATTTTTTACAATTTTCGAAGTAGCAATACTGTACCATTTAATATGATTATTTCACTCATGTATTTATAAACCAATCCAAATTCAGCATTGTACTTAACTACCAATAAAGAAAATTTCGCATCATTTAACCAACAAGATGCTATATCTTTAGGTTTTAAGAGTGACTAGAAGCTTGTTGTTTATATATGTCATAGTTGGATTTTATTTTTTCAAATAGTCATCTGAATATCATTTCTGGTTAAATTTTATCCTGACAAATTTTCCGATTGCTTTATTCGAACCTGTTGCTAATTTATCTCGACATTGATCAATAATCACTGGCTTGACCGTTTATGATTTTTATGTCAATGCAACTTGATAAATTGCTAGACAACTAGCTCTCGTAACAATCAAATCAAAAAATCTTGCAAAAATTAACTACTTATATATTATATATGAATAAATACTTGTACAAGATTGATTACTCAATATTTATTAGGTAAAAAATTATAAAACGAAAAATTAAGATATTTTACTGGGAACAGGGACTACAATTGGTCAACCGGATTTGGCATTTTACTTAAAGCTTAAAACTGTATTTCCTAAACTCTAAATATATGTATAATTATTCCAAATATTAGGTCACCATCAGACACAGATTTTTAATTGTCTATGAGCCTGCGATAATACTTTTTACGTTTAATCTTCAGTTTAACAGATAAATTTGAATACTTGTTGAAATATTTACAACATTTCACAAATATTTTGAAGCAAGTTAAATTGTGGAATATTCAGAGAAAAATTTATTGAACACATCAGATCTCCATCGTTGAACCAAGTCGATTATATAGTATTGTTAGTTGCAATAATCTGTAGGTAGTGTTAAAAAGTTAAAATGAGATGAAGTTTACGAAGTAAAACAGGAGTTATGTAACTATCGTTACGTGTTTCAGAAGATGTGTATCAAAAAATGTTTTTATTAATGAGTTTATTTTAGGTTCGTAAACAGGCGGTGAAACTAAAATGTCAATGTCAAATTATCATAAGTTTATAGTGTGTGCTACTGTGTGTAACATTGTATAATGTTTTCGAATAATTTATTATTCATATTAAGAAAAATATTAACGGAATATCAACATGTTTTGCTTTATTACTTTTTTAATTGAAAACTACATACGTGGAGCATTGGATAGGAATTTTACATACTCAGTAACATCCTTACTTGCATATTAACGATGCAATTAATTTCTAGGTTTTAATTAATTCATTTTTCATATTTTGAAGTTAGATTATGTGTACAAATTGTTTGTATAATTACAAAACATCAGTAAGTGCAGAGAATAGGAAAAAGTAATGATAGAAAATATATCAATTAAGGATGTAAATAGCATTATGATTGTTTGACCTAGTTAATTGTAGGCACAATTCAATTTAAAGCTTCGCGACTGACCATTATAATGGTCTCGGTCAAGCATTCACTGCTCAACTTCACTTCATCACTTATTGTTTGTTTTTATTCACAGTTTATTTAATTAGGAATGAGAACGATAAATTATTATTTCATGACAGCTTTTTATCTACTAATATTTATACTATCAATTTTAGGTAAATTGATGTATTATATAGTGAAAGATGATTTAAATTGAAACAAATTATAATAATGAATTTGAAAATTGTCGATAATTTATTAAGATAACATATATCCACTAGAGATTGGAATAATGATCCTTTAAAAAATTTAGTTCAATTATTCTTTTTCATTTATATTCGTAGTTCAAAATATATATTAGTTTCATAATTCCTCAGTTTATTATATGTTTAAGTATAACATTTGACCCAATCTGAGCCAAATTTCTAAGAATCAAATTCAAATTGAAAAATAAAATCAATTTATGATTTTTTTAATTGGTATGGATTATTATTTAACCATTTTAATGTAAATGAACGACTTTATTCGCTGTTTTTAAAACTGGAAATTAATAGTCAGTATAGGATGAGTACCAAATATTTTGTATAATACTACACATTTCTTCAATTTAGATTTGTTCTGAAGAAGTTTTTTGTGTTCATTGAACTTATTATTTTCGGATCTTGCATGTTTTGATTCAACTAAACTGACGACACTTTGATTCATTAAATTTAATTCTATTTTCATTGCATTTGTTCGTTTCAGTTGTTTAAAATTATTTATAGATTAGCGTGTGGTGTTGAATTTACCATATAAAACAGTAAAAAATAATAATTTTGCTTCAACATGGGAGTAGCCCGGATCCATGGGGTTACCTCCTAAATCGGCCACAAGGACTAATATTCGATATTCGATTATAAGAAATAAGTAAAGTACAAGACTGTTTTGTTATGTTAAACTATAAAATTATAGATAATAAATTTTAAATAAAATAATTAATTAAATAAAATATATATATACATATATGATTTCTTACTTAGACTGGTATATTATTAATAAAGAATATTCCTATTTATATTGTTTGCCGGTAAATCATTAACTTTTTCTTGAAATTAAAATAATTAAATTTAATCAAAGAACCTATTTATTTAATTATCTATTTATTTGTACTATAGTAATTTGTATTTACAATCTATTGACTAGACTATGATATTTTTGCCAAATGTCGCAAAAATTATCTTTACTAAGTTTAATACAAAATATATACGAGATTTAATACAAAAGGCGAGCATTGGATATTTTAAAATTTAACATTAAATTCATTTTCTGTGGTTAAAGAATTAAATCACAACAAATATATGTTGTAGGGAATTATATGCATTTTATTTAAAAATAAATAAATATATAGCTTGTAGATACATATAATATCAGTCTGATCGAGTATATTGAAAATATAATATTGCGAAATTTCTAGAATAATGTTACACTCTAGTTAAAAATAAAATGAGAATAAACGGTCATTATATTAGTATAGAGAGTAGAACATTAACGCCAAAGAAGATTATGTACTGACCATCAGATATGATTATTTGCAAAATTTTATTTACAATAATTGAGGCCTGAGCTCTCAAACGTGAAAATACGAATGAAAATAATCTAATCGAAAACATAAATAGACAAAGTTCTATAAAATCCATTTGAGGAATTCTACACTCGTTATTTCATTCTTGAAAGCGTAATTACGTAAAACTTGTATTTTTTCCGTACGAGTACTTTAAAATTAAACATTTTCTTTGTTTTAATTGTGGGAGTCTTTTTAATAATGCTCTTGCTAGATTTTCTTTCTCTTCTAGTTTGTGTAAAAAGCTGAAGTTAGCAACAATATTAACGGAGCAGAGAACGTCTGAAAGCGCCGAGAAGAACATATTAAAAACAGTTAACATTTTTCATTAATGAAAAAACTTGCCCTTATAGTAACTGTCTAACTTTTTGGTCAAAAGAAGGAAAAATAAAACAGTATTATCATGTGTTTATAAATTTACTTTAATTTCTACATTCTTTAATAAAACATTGTCGAAATATTACCATTTTGTAATGTAATATGTACATATGCATTTATTAATGAGTATTAGTGAAAATATTTTATTTAAATATTACTATGTTCGCGAGGTACAACAGATTAAATTTAATTGTATCGTGCTGTTCTGAGCAAATTTATTGGTTGCCTGATTTTAAGAAGACAATTAATCGCGCGCCTTCATTTCTTAAAACTTGCGGAATGGAGAGATGTATGCTGCCTGACTGTGTCAACATGTTAGTATATGTCCTTGTTTGTATGTATTTGTTACGAAAAATAAATTTTAATTATATATGATTTTTTTTATTCATATAAATGTAAATTGATATATAAACATATTTTTTTCTATAGCAGATGTTAAAGTGTAATTTTATCAACTCAAAATAGTGGATAAAGTAGCACTTTAACCGCAAGGATAGATAAAGTAACACTTTAACAGCAAGGGTAGATAAAGTACTTTAACTTTTGTTTATTAGAAGTACATTTCCATAACAACGCACACTACTGACATTTTAAAATTGTTCTTAAATATTAAATTAATTTTTCTAATTCTTTTCTCTTCAAAATCTGCTATAGAAAAAAATAGAATTTTATACACGACGATAAAATTAAATTATCGACTCGCGAAAAATAATTCACTCGCGATAATATCGCTCGTGAATTAACACTTTCCGCTTGTCGATAAAATATTATTTTATCGTCTTGTATAAAAAATAACTATTAATTATATAAATACAAATACCTATGGAAATAACCAATACTCTGTACTACTAACATTTTGTTCATCACTGGCGAAGACTTTTCACACCAAGGGCCAAAATTTTCACTATAAAAATTGATATCTCCTATTACGAAAGATTGTATTGTCGCATTTTCACTAATATCCTTATTTCACTATGTTCTTTAAAAAAATATATATTATTAAATAAAAAATATGTGGTTCCATTTAAAATAAGAAAATTGTTTCCCCAGAGTTTGAGAAGCACTGATTGAAAAAATAATATTATGTTCGTAGAAATAGTCTCGTAAAATAGAAATTGTTTTTTATTTTATATTTTTACATTTATTTTATTTTATTTATTTTTTATAGTAGAAGATAGATCATTGTAAATAACTGATATAGCTGACGACGTTGGATGCATTTATAATTATTATTTTTAATACAGTGTAAATAAACGACAACTAATATTCAAATATACTCAATCAAGCACTTCCACCTTCCTATTCAGTAGCGGTAGCGGAGCTAGCATGTCCAATGCCCAGGGCAAAACATTTTCTGCCCCCACCCTTTCCCAATAAAAAATGTTTTTTTATAAAAATAACTAGCTATTTTTACTATAAAAATCTGATGTGGACACCACATGACTTCCTTGTACACAATTTTTGCTGCACTTCATTTAAACTTATTTCATTAGAACTTCCATCCGTTTCATCCTTGAACTTCCCTTCAAAATAGATTAAGTTTGGAAAACTGTATATTGTTTATTACTATTCCTCATTGCATTACACAAATGATTTTTTCTTCAAACGTCATAAAAGTGACATCTTCTGTAACGTGATTGACAAGGTTGAAGTTTAATTTCTATGCCTCCGTAATATAATTTTTTATTCTAGCCGTCGTATAATTTTTTCGCCGCCGTATGTAGAATCAGCCAATAAGAAGTAACTTGTACAATAGAAATCTGTAATATCGCCCTAAATGTCACTATAAAAACTAGATAACCTAAGAACTTTACTAAAAATTATGAATAACTGACAGGTAACCTACATATTAAACGTCAAATAGTAGTTTATTTTTTAAAATTTCTAAGTTTGAAGAAAAAATAGCATGTGTTATTCAGAGTAAAAGTGTCTTTGTGTGCCTCGCATGCAATTGTCCGACTCGCTTCGCTCGTTGTGCAAACTTCCATGCTCGCCACACAAAGTATCACTTTTACTCTTAATAACACAATATGCTATTAATCGTTTAAAAGCTTGCAAACAAAGATATATTGTTTTCATTTAAGTTGTACATATTTCTTACTAAGTATACTCTGTTAGTTGCTAATTGTTAATTTATTATCAAGTATAACTAAAAAAACACTACTTATAGTGCCTTTTTGACACTGCCAATTGCAATGCAAAAGGAAGGTGCACAACTAAATGTTACAATAGTTTAATTTCATTTCATGTTACAGCATTCCCACATACAAAATTTTAAAATTTTAAGCTTTTTGTAAAACATATTTCAACAAAAATCGACAGTTCAAACCAAAGATATTTTTTTTGAGTTATGCAAGATACGTACGTACAGCTACAACGGGATCAGCGGGGAAATTGCCCCCTCGCTTACTTTCGACAGTGACGCCGGCGACTTCTTTGCTAAACAATATCACATATTTAAATGATCATAGTTAAAACTGTAAAACTCCGACACGTCAGCTTCTTTTGAATTCTATTGCACGGTTTCAGGAACCTTTGCCTAAACAGTGTAATGACTAAGTGGCTTATGCTTATAATTTACTGAACATAACACCCGCAATAGCAAAATTATATCTTAATTAAACAAAGTGGAATAAGAAATAAGTAGAACATAAAAATTAGTTTATAATGTACCTAAGTATGTTACCGGGTTAATTTTACATTGTAAGAACAGTTTTATTTATTTTACTCGTTTTTGACGCTTGGTAGCTTCAAGTTAATTTTCATAGTGAATGGTTATAAATAATATATATGTAAGTGCTATTTTTACTTGAGATTATAAAATATAAATTAACAAATAAAAGGAAAAAAGAAACAAAAATTTAATACAAAGTCACTTCGTACAAATTTTCATTCATTTATGCTCATACACGATCCATTATATTTTATATTAAATTTTAAAACTAAATTTAGTACTAAACTTTGTATCGTGTCATACAGGCTTTAGTTATAATTTCTGGACAAATTGTTGTAGTGAAAATATTGTTTGTATTTCGAGCGTGAAATGTGTTTTCAGTACGTTTCAATGACTTTTTTGACTCGGCAAGCCTCGCAAAAAATAACATTTTCACGTACTGAAACACCTTCTTGACGCTCTTAATACGAAAATAACTGTGCCTAGTAACCTCAGAAATTAGGTTTGAAAATGACTTAAATTTCCCCAAGATACAAAAATGACACAAAAGTTAACAAATGTTTCATGTATCATCTTCTGGTTTCGTTCCGGCAGAAGCTGCGTTCTTTTTCGATTCGGTTCCCACTGATCAATTTTTTTTATTAGTATTACAAATTAAGTGGAGTATAAGATTGAGTCAACATAAATGTTTGAAAATGTACCAAACCGAAATAAACCGATATTTTTTTCGGTTCAGCTCCGGTTTTCGGTCCGACGAAAATAACGGTTTTTTTCAGTTTCTGGTTTTCGGCTCAGTTCTGGTTCGAAGCACTGTGTGTTATAACTTAAAATATTATATATTTTTTGAAACAGAAATTGTGGTACAGACCAATATCATTTATATAGAATTGTAGTCGTTCCCATGTTTAATAACTACTAACGCGCTTTTTAAATTTCACAACTAGCTATCAGCTTCTTCTATTTTTCCATATTTTTTTATTTTATTTATTACTATATGAGTAATTTTAAATGAAGATACTATACACGCACAGGGTACAGTAATGCATTAATATAATTTTCGTGCCGAAGTCCGCCTTTAGTGAACAAAGGTGAAAACAAACTGCACAATAGTCGCAGATTCTACACTGTTAGAAAAAAATGTGTAAAATTACATAAAAAATCCTGGCCACCAAACTGCCAGGATAAATGATGTGTTTTTACATTTTACATATTTACAGAAATACATGTAAAACATTGTTCTGTAAAAATACAGACCATACGTATTTTACTTTTTTTTACAGAATTTTATGTAATTTCAATATATGTAAAATTACAAATTGTATAATTTTACATATTCTGAAATTACATAAACTTCTGTACCTACATATAAAGTTTTACTTTTTTACAGATATTTCTGTAATTTCGGAAAATGTAAAATTACGAATTGTGTAATTTTATATTATTAATTTACATTTAGGTGCATGTAATTTTACAACTAATATTTTACATAATAATTAAATTTACAGATTAAATAATTTGAAAATCTTGAAAATTACAATTTTACAGAATTTAATTTTTCTAAAAATACAGTGTGTCCCGAGAAAGTGGAACCAAATGGAATTTTTTTTATTATTAATATTTGAAAAAAACTTCATAGGAAAAGAAGTTGTCGCTTAAAATGTTGTCAAAATTTATGTAAGTTGTGTAGGGTGTTCATAAAATCCAATTGAACTAAATATCACAAGAGTAAAGTACCATAGATATTAGAAATATGAAAAAAATTTATAAGAAAAAGTGATTCCAAATTAAATTTACTGGTTGTACGCCAAAAATTGTCAATTAATTACCAAAAAACAGAAAACATATTTTTTTATTAATAATAAATAATGAAGCTTTTTTTCTATTAAAAACATAAGAATATGATTGATTTTAAAACTTTTGTGGCACACCTTGTATTGTTACTGTTTGATTAGTAATATTTTTTTTTCGTAAATTTTGATAATTTTTTGCATACATATTTCAAATTTAATTCTGAATCACTTTTTCTTATCATATTTCTAATATTTATGATGCTTTACTATTGTGATATTTAGCTCAATTGGATTTTATAAACATCCATATAATTTTTATAAACTTTGACAATGCGAAAGTCATTGTAACTTAAAGCGACAACTTTTATTCCTTTGAAGTTTTTTTCTAATGTTGATAATAAAAAAAAATTCCATATGGTTTCACTTTCTCGGGACACCATGTATAATTACCTTATTATTAGAACTCAATTATATACTTACCCCATATTCTGAAAGGAAATTAAAAGATAAAATGGTTAGGTATAAATTAAAATAAGTTTCTTTTAGAAAAGTAATTATATTTTCTTTATAAGCTTAAAACTTTGTCCAGAACAGTACCAGTTTTTGGTTTTTTACATGCTTTGGTGCCTGATGCAGGATTAATTTTAAATATAAATCTTTGGATAAATTCCAAAATACATGAAGTATCTTTTGAATACTGCAAATTTAAATTGTAAAAAAGGCAAAAAAACATAATAAAGGTTTCGTCCAGATTTAGAGTTTTCTGTTGGTCAATAATTTGTCCTTCAAAGGATAAGTAAAATATGTTTCCTAAACAAAGATAATAGATTAATAATAGTTATTTATGCAACTAGTGTGTAAAGTAAGTGTCCTTTAGTCGAGTGCTGTTTAACAAGGGCGTAGCCGAATGTGGAAACTATAGCACTAGATAAAAAACACTATATTCTATATATGAAGTTTACAAACAGACATTAAATCAAATTTAAAAACTTTATACTTTATATCATGTTTTCTGTAAAATTACCTTGTTATATAATAAAATGTACATAAGCTAATGATATATTTACATTTTGTGTTTTGATAATTTACCTCTCACATTTAAATGTACATCAATTAATGGTAAATTTACAATTTAGGTTCTATAAAATTACTTCTCACATGTAAATGTACATCAATAAATGGTAAATTTACAATTTAGGTTCTGCAAAATTACTTCTCACATTTAAATATACATCAATTAATGGTAAATTTACAATTTGTGTTGTATAAAATTATCCCTTCACAATGAAACATAGGTAAAATATGTTTTATTCTGCATAGAAATTTATATTTTTACTAATAAATGAAAAATTATTGTAATTTTGATAATTACAAAATTATATCAGGTCCTTAATAATGTAAAATAATTAATTTATATAGTTTTCTACTGTTAAATTAGTTTTTCATGTTAAATATTATTAATATTACATATTGTTACTTTTTATAACACATAATAATTTAAACGTTTGGAAGAATGACAATATAATAATTAACCTTTAATTTAACCTGAATTGTTTTCCACAACACGATACAACACAACTAGAACATGGATGAACTGGCAATTAGGAACCGCGCTGGATCAAACAATACAGATGCAGACGCTGCTTACTTTGAGCAAGCGCACAAATAATACATCACATTTTCTGCAATTTTGCATAATTTGGTACGTAATATCTGTAATTCTACAGAAGTACAGAAATTACTATGTGATATATCTAAAAATGTACGTAATATTTGTAAAGATACTTATGTTATGTAATATTGCATAAATATAATACGATATATACATAACAATAGTGTAATTTTACAGGTTTATGTAAAAGTACGTAAATTTGTGGAAAACTACATCAGATTTGTAAATTTTGTAATAATGCAAAGTAAATATGTAATTCTAAATAAATTATTATGTAATTTATTTATGTAAAATTACATTTTTTCTAACAGTGTACGCCATAGTGACACGCGCACTTGTTAATTGTAAATATTTATATATAAATATTGAACATGTTATAACAATTTATTATTATAATAAATTATTATACTTCATTTAAATCTAAATTTAACTTTGCATTATTTTTTTTTAGAAATTGTTCTTTCAGGAAACTCCAATGGAATTTTAGTTATAATTAGAAATATGTATACAATTAATTGTGATCTTATAATGTTTACATATTGCACCGTTTATTTATTTGGGTGAAGTGTAAAAAGTCACAAAACACGAATATTTATATTACAAGTTTATTAAATAACGACAAAAATAACAAACAATTTGATTTAAATGAAGATAACACGAATTAAACTTTATGATTAGTAATTCCCACCTAAAACACTAATTATATATTAACTTATATTCATTTATTCTCACATGACAGTATTTCTTTTTCCGTTATTTATTTTCACACGATGTTAATATGTATTTCAAAAAATATTTATATTTACTTTACATGTTGCTGATAACCTCGACTCGACTCACTTTACGCTATTCTACTCTACTTTACTCTACTAACTCTACTGACTCTGACTTCACATTTTCCACATTCTCTGTCTCTCTCAACTTCGGGACTCTATAAAATTCTAGAACAATATAGCCGTTGCGCTTATCTTACTTGACCTAGGTAGCGAGACTACCTGTCTAGATAGGTCGTGATGTAATGCGTCATCCTGAATTTCTTTACTTATTTTTAAGTTCTTTATTTTAATTTTAAGTTACTTGAGTTATATACCGTTTAATATTGACTGGTTGTATGGATACTATTGCTGATAGAACTAACATCAACTGACAACTAGCAACAATAAATATATACAAATTATCGTTAATGATGTGATAATACTGACACAATATTTGATAGGGTAAGTTTGGGAGAGTTGGCCGACAATTTGAAAAATTGTTCTAATTTATTAATGTTTTAATTGAAAATAAAATACATTATATAAATATTTAATATAATTATATGGCTTCAAATATCTATATAACAAAAAACATAAGTACAACTCTAATAATGAAGGTGGACTAATAATGACTAAACTAAAATAATTATTTTTTATTCTTCGTCGAAGAGTTGCAAATGTTAGTCCAGTTTTGTCTTGAAATATTTAATTGGTATTGTGTCTGCAGGGTGGTATTGTATGGTAAGAATTGCGCTAAGGGCTAAGCCGATTGATGAGTCCACTCTTTTACGTAGAAACTTGTGAGTCATTGCGGCGCGCTTTTACGAAGCATGCTGATTTGATTTATAATTGATGTTAACTGACCGTCTTCATATCTGCCACTACATCTACAACAGATCAGTGCACACGTAGTTTTCGTGTCTTTCAGAACATGTGAATTTTGATGATTAGTGCTAGTTAAAATGAGTAAAGGAAACATTATAGATTATTTCGGGCCAACTTCAAAAAAAATTTAAACCTGTCGTTTCCATGACATTTCCTGAAAATTGCTTAAATATTGTAAAAATTATTTATTATTTTTTAAATATATAAGGGCATTTGGCCAATTATTTTTGCCTCATTGGATGCAGTTTTTAGTTTGAAACAAATACATATCTCGCAGTTTGTTCTAAAATTAATAGGTAATAAAGATGTATCGAGAAATTAAAATAGTAACATTGAATTTCTTATGTTCAAAAAATAAAGTAGACACTCGGTATATAACAATGGCACGGCCCACCAAGATTTTCCGGTGCTCATCGCGTGGCCCACCTAACATTTTTTCTGTAGTTCCGCCACTGTGTGTGGGAAGTTTGGAAGCTAATAATCATTACTTTTTTATTTGCATGAAAAATAAATGAAAAGTAGAAAATAAAACTGATTTATATGAAGAAAATATACTAACATACTAAACTTATTCAAGTGGTATTAAAAATAATTTCTAGTTATATCTTATTTATTGGATCATAAAACAACATAATACAAATAAAATTTACTCCGTTAGTAAATACACTATTTATGTAGAAATAGTCAATATCATCGTTATATAATTATTTGCGTTTTGGCGAAAAAGTTATCTCACCCGGTGCGCAGCCTCTGCCTGACTTACCCTATATCGTATCAATCTTTATAAATACTATTTTTTAAAGTGCATAATTATCAGTGTTTTGTTTTCTATTTATTTTACAGTAGAAAAATATATGGCTTAAGAAATTTCTTAGAATATAAAATCAGTCTAATTATTTAATTTTTATACTTATTTCGCATTATTATATAAATCAAAACAATATAGTTTGTAAATATTTATTTAAATTGGTACCTATGTAATTCCCATTAAACCTCATATGAAAAATATATAAATAAAGTTATTCGAAAAGAGTGCTACATGATATAAAATTATATTTATGAAAAAGATTTTTTAAAATATTTAAGTAATGTCAGTAGGTCAATTCATAAGGACAATTAATTTGTAGATTTAATTTTCTAGGTTTCATAATATTTTGAAAATCATCCCTCATCACTTGTATAGAGAAAATATTAAAATTGGATTAAGGATTTCAAAATATACATATTTATCAATATCTCAATATTAGATTTTAGCAATCTTATCTTATCTATGCTTTAGAAGAAGTTAACGGCTTATAATATATGAATTTTTCTCTCTTAAGAAAATTAAAGAAATCATCATATACCCTACTTAAAAAACAAATTAAACTATTTTTGTGAATAAATTTTTGTTTAAAAAATAACATGAAATATTTTATCGAATTAAATAAGAAAAATATAATATTTGATTTGCTGGTTGAATTGGTAAGAGCACGGGAGGATAGTGCGTAGGCGTAGGCAATGTTTGATGAGTGCGTTTGAGGTAGAAATGAAAAGTGGCTTGCGTGTGTGTTGGTTCTAATGGATATTTTTAGGCCGATGCAGTGGGTAGCTTCCACGTGAAGTGGAATGTGTAAGTGCTAATGAAGCAGAAGAGATTATTGCCAATCAGATGAATGACCTCACGTTAGTTCAATGTTCATACCTGTATGCCCAGCAAATTACAAATTTTCATCAGAACTTCCTAATTGTACTCATACCATTGTCTACTTCATTTCACTATCTTCTACATTCAATGCCAGAAAATAGAAGTCAAATATTCAATGTAGTAGCCTATTTATTTTCTACTATATTCTTTAGGCCAGCGTTTCTCAACCTTTTTTTATCACGAACCGGTAAAATTATGCATATATATATATATATATATATATATATATATATATCAGTAAATAAATTGTGACTTTTATCTTGAATATTATTGATATAAACGGCAAATAAAACATTATTTTATCTAAAATTATTTATTATATAAAAAAATAAGACAACAATATATCGTTGAAATAGCAGCCACCCCTCCCTACCTTGCCTGGATACGCCCATGCATTAAACCATAACACTTGGGATTAAATCTAAATATGCAGATTGATCTTGTATGTATTTCGTGTAATGAGAATATGAAATAGATTTCTGTATTACAAGTATGCAACTGTTTCTACTGTTAACCTAAATGAGTCTGCATACATGATCCAAACCTATTGATTTCCTTTCGAAATAAATCGCTATTAATTTATGACATTGAACTCCCTACCTTGAAGCTTTATACATTGTACCACCTACCTGAACTAATTTGAAACTATTGTTTACGTATATTGATTACAATAAACTATATAATAGAATTTTTAAAAGTATTATACCTCTTATTGGTTCTTTTGTACAGTAATAAATAACTAATAGAAAATTCCTGCCAAACATTAAGGGATACGAAAAACTATCAACAAACGTACCACAAGAATGTGAACTATTTTGATACTGAATTTAAAATTAAAATAAATTCGATAGCTGTTTAACAAAAAATCTCATGCTTTCATAAATCTGGTATAATTTTGTTTTTATCGGCCATCCACAGTTACGTACGAAAGGACTCGAGAATGTAATGTTATATCGAGATTTTGATGTATCTGTCGTTTCAAGATCTTCATAAACCAATTTTCCAATGATTATTTTTTTTTCTTTCACCAAACAAAAATTTGATATTATATATATATATATATATATATATATATATATATATATATATATATATATATACAGGGTGAATACTGAAAACCTTGACATAGGGAAATAACATGGGAAAACAGTTTTTGCTGTTTCCATCTGTCCCGCTAAATAAAATCGGGTGTATATGGTATCGTTAGTTAGATTACTTAATTTTGCATCTTTTTTGGAAAATATCTTAAGTAGGTATTATTTTTTGTAAATACTAAATTAAAAATAAATAATTTTCTTTATTTTTTTTTTTACTTTTTGAAAATATTTTTTCAACTCTCATTGTTAAATTATGACTTCGAACTTTGAAGAATAAAATTTTATTGCCTATTTAGTACAAGAAATTAGATATTTTTCTATTTTCATATACTTGATCTGTGCGAAAAGGGTGCGGTTACATTTTGAGGTGGAGTACGTGAATGCAGTGAAAGACTTCTGTTTGTAGTATAAAAATTAGTTTTATATTTAATAAATTTATATGTGTTCCTGCATCTCCTATGCGGAATATAAGGCAACCAAACTCACCGAGCTGCAGTTCTAACTGCCGTACTGTCGTTTGTTTCATTTGCCAATGCTACTTTTATTTGATGTATAGATGGCAAGTCTATAGCATCCGATTGTGATACATAAGTATCTGTGTTTTTTATTTTACGACAAATCATACATTGTCTGTCACTACGGATCTCAAGTTCGAATGACGTCACAGTGATTTAGAGATGTGCTCTAGCTCGCTCAGACATCCATCTGATAATAGATTTATACAAGCAACATTAATTTTTGTATATTGTGAAAAGCTACTTATATACAAATAAACATGTTAGGCAACAAGCATTGGGAATAGTACATTACTTTACTAGTTAGAGAAGTCCCTACTACCGTACGATCACTTTTTCTAAGTACGGCGGCTGTGCTTGAATTAAATTACTAATTAAATGCTAAAAATTAATTAGTTCATTTGAATTAAATATAGTCGTATTTTTATACAAAGGAGTGCCAAAGATATAAATCATTTGTATTCAATTTTCAATAATCACATAAAGTCTCCATATATTATCTCATTTTAATTTGTATCGTTGAACAATGCGCTAACAAGAACGTGTTTCGTATCTAAATAAATATAACAAGCGACTTACTAATAGGTACAACTATTTTTGTTCGATAACATGAATTTCAGCTCCGCAAGCTTCACCTCAGTTAATAACTTTGTGGAGGTTATAATAACAGACAAAATTATGAATTACATTGGTTTTAATTATTCAACTTATGTAATTAAAAAAAAGGAAATGAAACAAAATTTAGCACATTAGTATAATTTTTAGTAAATTTGAAGTAAATGTTGTTACAAGTTCTAAAAATATGAAATGTTTTTATTGTAAAATACAATTAGATAAAAGAAATAAGTGGAGTATTTAATTAGACGATTAATAGCGGGAAGTAATGTGTGATATACATCAGTTTTTTTTATAGGTACACCTATATATTTCAAGAAGCTATAATTGTTATTTCTAGTTATTGAAGTATTTATTTGTGGCTATAGGTAATATCATAAAAATGATTTAGCGGTTATAAAGAAAGAAATAAAAACTTTGTCAATATTCTCTACTGTTCTACGATCTGCTACTGAAATCATTGTGACATAGCTATGAGTAAGACATGGGGATATATTGTCATATTGTACAGATTTAAATTCTCCCTTTCTACTGAAATTGTGTCTTTGATGTGGGAAGGATTTCAGGAAAAGTTTAATAGTTTAGCACCCGCACATTTCAACACCATTCTAATTAGGGATTTCAGTTCAACATTACAATTGTGACTCTTCATTTAATTGTAGCTTTAAAAATAGTGTTAAAATTAATATTTTTTTATATACTGCTGAACAGAACAGGGTCGAGGGTTTGTTTTATGTGTTTTATCTTATTACGTTTGTTATTTCACGTTTCATGTCGTTACATAGCCTCCTAAAAATTATTTCTGATATTTCTCAATTATCTTATTTTTCTCGATTTTTATTCACACGCTTACGATAACCAATAAATTATTGAAAAGACGGAAAAGACAAAATAATGGCGGTTTTTATTTTACCAAAATACTTCTAGGGTCACATTTAAAAATAAAAATTGATAGTCGTTGCGTGTATTGTATTGTATAAAAGAGAGGATTTAAGCGTTTTATCGCTTTTGTCGCCGCGACCTAGACGATCTATTGCGACAGAGCCCTTACTTAGTTTTCCGGGAACAGTTTCAGATTTTTTATATAGCCAATTATACCTCCAGAAATTAAATTCTTGATCTCATCTGCTGTTAGATACTTTTTATACCTCTGTTTGGTTACAGTTGGGTATTCATACAATGTGTGTTCCGACGATTCTTCGTTCTCTTCACGGAGACGACAGATGCCATTTACAACTTTACAATTTTGTAAAAATGGTCATTATGTAAGGTCCATTTACTGAAGCTTTTAGTCCCTTGACGTTTGTCCTAGCTGAGAAAGTGAATTTTCTTGCTTGACTGAAGTCTGGAATGTTTTTCCAAAATGAAGTTATGGCAGATTTCATCCAGTTTTTGATCACCTTCGTGTAGCGGCATTTCGGAAGACCACATGTAGGTTCCGGTCTGTAATATGAAACTTTAGCTCCTTTCTTTACAAGTTCAACAGCTTTATCGTTTTCTAAGATTCCCTCGTACCCTGGTACCCACCATAGAATGACGTGATTTTCCTTGGATAGCAATTGGAGACTAGAGCATTAGGTGCATTTAAAGCTGCTTAGTTGTCTGTCGTAATATTGATTGTAGCTCCTTTTAACTCTTTCTATAGGTTTAGGTAAGCACAAAGATCATTACGTGTAAATCGGACTTTAATGTATGTCTTCAACTAGCATATTTAATATAATAAAATTTTTATATAAAGCAATAAAGCATTTTTTTAGTTTTTATAATAAAAATTAATAAATGGGACGAGGGATTCATGTTGCATAAAATAATACAGACCGTATTGTCTTAACAACATTACCACACAAGTAGAAAAAGTATTGTATCTAATCGATTTTGACATCAAGATTTTAACAAATGTCAATGAATTGAAATGTGTTTAGATAGTTTTACTTCTAGAGTAATAAGCAGTGTTATCACATTTAGTATTTTAGTACTATATCTAGTACTTTTCAAGATACTGTAGTACGAAAGTTCTTTTTTAATTTCCTCCAAATCTAGTACTTTTCATTATCTTGTTTAATTTACTTTATATTTTTATATTAAATAACATTTATATTTTTAAAGTCCAAAGGAAAATAATCGGACCGCCAATCTTCAGAGGAAAATATATATTTCATTACCGACGTTTCGACTAAAACGTTAGTCTTCAACAGGGCTAGAAAATAAAAACTAACGTTTTAGTCGAAACGTCGGTAAAGAAATAAATATTTTCATCTGAAGGCTGCCTGTCCCATTATTTTTCTTTAAACCTTAATTAACGCAACCATTGGCGCAGTTGTCATTATCCATCATTTTATGTTCGAGTCGCGACGACAGACATATTTATTTTGTTTAAGTGAACGTGAACTTACAATGTGTTTCAGTTTTAACTTATTAGTTAAAATTATTACTATTAAAATTAATGAAGAAAAATGCAGTTACGTTACACATGCCCCAAATGTCACAATAAGCAACAATACTATTCCGAAACAACTAATTTAGAAAACACATATTCAAAAGAAACGTACGCGCAATTGGATTTAAATTAAGAAACATTTCATTTATAAATTAACTTATTAAAAAGAAAAAAAATGTACTTTTTTTTCTAGTTACGCCACTGCCTTCTCTGAAAGATATTCTTTTACCGAAACAGCACTGCACGTATCGTTCGCCTGGTCTTCTCTATACACGCTTGCGACCATCCGACGAACACAAATTAATTCCGATCTCATTTGAAAAGAGAACATTTTGCCATTGTTCCATAGTCCAGTTTATATTTTCTCTTGCAAAATGTAATCTTTGCTGCCGATAACGTGGCAGCAAGTTGGGACATGTCAGGTCTTCGAAATGACAAATTATGTTATTACATGTTAATGTCAGTAACATTTCTTATCCGTTGGGTTACAATATTAGAGCTTACACTGCGGTTTTGCAAAACGTTCATGCAAATTAAGCGATCTTCCCGATATGTAGTACAACGTTTTATACCAGAACTGACCTTCTAGTGAATGAATCGGTTTCATCATACCTTTTAATGACTTTATAAACGCTGATTCGTGGTAAATACCCTTGCTATGTATCTTATACTAATACAAAACATATTTATTGAAAAATATGGAATGAGTGTGTGTACAAAAAATAAAAATAATTTAAACTGGTTTTTTACAATAAAGTTATAATATTTACTTTCGGTATTATTAACAGGCATTATAATTTTATTTCATTTAGGAATCTTAAACTAGTTTATACATCCTACAATGCGGGAGTAATTTGGCTTTTATCCCCGAGGGCATATAAAGTTGCTAAGCAATAGTTACTCAAATAAATGTGAAATATATTAAAAATGTAGTTAATGAATAAATGTCAAAGAATACAATAAATTTTAATTTTGATTTGTTTTTGATTTATTTAGCATTCAAATTCCCTAGCATTTAAATATTTTGAAATTTTAGAAACCTGCTTGGTGTGTGCAGTCTCAAATTCTATTAATATTTCGTCAGAATAATAACTGTGACGTTCCGTATATATATTTGTTACTTGTCAATTGACGATATACAATAATATAATTATTACAGTGAGGAAACAATATCTGTTCAATTTACTTAATTTTTCACCTCAAACATCCATAACCACTTTTATTCTCAATACAAATACCAAGGCGATATCCCGATCACGGAAATATTACATTTCTTTACCAGATGTCAGCCACTTTGATTTTTTTATACCCGGTATTAAGTTTTCAAATTTTGTTGCCAGATAGAGAGCGCTTAGCTGGCATATCCTATCGTTACAGATATACATAAAAAAATAGATGTGGTCATCAAAGCATAGACGATCATTACTATTCAAATTCGAAATAAAATCAAAATACATTTAAAAAATTATTGTTGATTACTTGAACAACCTGAGCCATCAATGTCGGAATCTTAAATTAAAATTTAATTGTAATCAGTTCAGCCAAATTTGTTATATACGTTACACATCCGGGTGGACACCTACAGAAATAACGCTAAAATAGTCTAAAAGTTTTGCATCTTGTAAACGTCAAAATCAGTACAATTACATTACTTCCCTTATAAATGGCTCTCGGTAAAAATTTCTTCATATCCGCGTAAAGGTACATAGTACAAAACTTGTGTTCTTTTTAGTACTTTTTATAAATATATTCGCGAACAGCCCAGATTCCATGTTATCTGCGGTTAGAATATGTCAGTATTATCCAAATTGCGACAAAACAAATTGCACACCTAACTAAGAAACATAACACACGATAACATTTAATTTCTATTTCGTATATCTGCAATCGATTAGTTCAAGGTTGCAATGTTACGGTTGCAGTTCAAAGAAAGCAACAGGTGTTCCTTCACTGTTTATCTGGTTGCATATCACAAGCTTTTCAATAGACTTTTTTATTTACAAAACAGATAGAAAATGTACTTAAATAATAAATAAAATAATAAAAATCCTATGCACTTTTAAACACGTAGGTATAGTCATTAATGACATCGTTCCCCAATCTGGATTTAAGGCATATGAAGCTTATTGTACAGTTGTCGCCTAATCTAATAACAATTTTTGTAGCAGTTAAAGCATCTACTTCAAATAACTGTCATAATTTTTATATTTATAATTTGTTTTATTTCAATTTATACCTAGGCAACACGAACAGCTGAAGATCTACCTCTAGCTAACTTCACATGATTTATTTTCCATTTCCACCTCATTTCATTCTATTTATTATTCTAGTTGTAAATTTGAAATGTACGAATCAAGTAATATCAAGTAGCTTCGAATTACTTGATATCAAATCAAGTAGCCAATTTAAGAAAAGCTTAATTTTCAGGTAAAATAATTCTCAAAAACATCAAGCTACCTAATATCAACAATATTTTGTCGTCCATGTTAACTGCGTCTTGTCTTGACTGTACATAATATGTAAATAGAGGACAATAAACTTCACGACAAAAGTTATTCTTTATTTGTACATATGATGAATCTTAAAATGATTTCCCCTGTTTGCAATCATTATTGATTCAATACAGCTTCGTTATGTTAAAAGCCTAAAAACATTGGGTATAGTAAAATGAATAGGCAGAAGGCTTACTTCAATAAATAATATTAGTAGAGTACTGACGTCATATATTGCTACGTGATTCTTCTACCTACTCATTTTTACTTTATTACTTAATTATAATTTCTGGAAATATTGAAAATAACAATAAAATTAAATAAAACAAAATACACGCAAAGTCATATATTAATCGGCAAGAGCTATTTGATAAATATGTACCTACATTCTATACAGATGTGTTCATCTATAATGAAAATGTCTTTATAATCTGGGGCAGTAGGAGTACTACGAAGATACTTTTTTCGTAATATTTAATATGTCAAGTAAATATTTGATACTTGTTGAAAGTTCGCCTTTTCAAGTATTTTAACTTTTCAAAAGACTTGAAACTTTTAGAATGTCTTCAAAGCAGTGTCCAAATTACTGCAAAATATGAATATTGAATGCGTTTTCTGGCTAACCATTTGCTCCTCCTAAATGTATTCTGGTATTATAAAATATTCAGCAGATGTTACAAACCTATGGCAACATTTGTATTTGACGCGAATCAAATATTCATAAACATCTAACGTATTTTTGTTTAAATGGTCGTATCAATTACTACATTCCGTTCAAATGCATAAGGCTAATGTTTTTGTTATATGCAATAACAAGAATTAAAAGCTAACTAACTAACCAGTCTCGGACCTTATTATGTTTTGAAGATTGCTTTAATACCAGAAAATTTAATCCAGTCTAAATGTGGAGATAGATTAAATATAAATGTAATATTTTTCGTGAATCTGTCTGACAATGTTTACCATGTCAACACAACGTTTTAATTTGACACAAATGAAAAAAAAAAAGGGAAACTTTGTTGTATTAACAGTATTCAGTAATGGTTGTTTAGCAAACTGAGGTATAATAATATTTATTTATTAAGGGCTAGTATTTTTCACATCTGGTTACCTTTATAGAAAAATATCGCAAGGAAATGGTAAATAAAGAATATTTTTAAAAATTTAGTAGGTTTTTCGATGCGATATTTTTTTATTAAACGATATTTAACCAGTGGTGAAAAAACTTTTACTATATGGTATTAGCCTTTCTCAAACTATGGGTCGTGACCGAAAATCATTTTGAAATGGAAATCTTTTGATAAAAATACAAAGAAAATTAAAAACTTAAAATAAAAAAGTAATATAATTTTTTTTTAAATTAATTCTTCATACTTTTTAAACTTTTTATAGGTAAAAGACTTAAACTTGCCATAACTAATGAATAATAGTATTCCATCGAATTCAATTAGTAACAGTAACGAAGTTCATTAGTTGATAAAAAAAAACGATAGAATTATAGGTATGTTATTTGACAGCAAAAGTTAACGTCATGTTTACATACTACCTTATCTACATCTTCTACTTCTCTCAATTCTCTGCAACCCTGCCTATTGTCTGTACATAAATACAGGGCCGGTCCAAGGGGGGTGCAAACGGTACGACCACAGAAGGCTCAACGCCTTGAATGATTTTGCAATATCATAATAGTTTTTTTTTTGTTTGAATCATAAATATCCATATTTTAATGGTAAGGCTGGTTTTATATTTCTTCCATCTGCAGGCCTATTCCAATTTCTAGTCTCAATGTTTTTGTTATTATTGTGCTTAATTTATTCCCTGCTTTCTACGAAACAGACATATTAAAAACTGTGTACTACATGTATAGTGAAGTAGGTGTAGCGGGTTCAGCCGCTACAAAATTGTAAAAATAAGAATAATTTAGATGTTTATCTTACCTAAAAGTCTAAACCACTAAACGTGAAGTGAATTTATTGGTACATTTGGTTATTAAGTAAACTAAAACACTTGCATAACAATTGTTGCTTGGAACGGATATTAGCCGTATGATTCTATTAATGTGACAATAGGATATTCCAAGTTTTTTTTTTTCTTTTTATATATTTTAATCTGTACATAACAATATTAGACCCTTATTTTTTATTTTCGCAGAAAAGTTTTTAACACACCTTTGATTGGTAATAGGGAAACAAATATCCCTCTAAACATACACTTTCCAACTCGTTTTCTTTGCACTCGTTACTCGGGAGGAGCGCTTTTATTCATAGAGTCTCAACAGATCATTGCACTTCTTTTGATAAATCTATTAACATTAAATCTGATTTTCAAAGTTCCACGGCAATGTATTCTAATATGATTTATTGATTCACCTTCAATTATCAGTTCATTGTGACTCTAAAACATATTTTTATACATTTAACCTTTTTCCTTTAATTTTATGATACAATATTGTCATTATAATTAAAAATTATTTAAGTGTTAAATCTGTATAAGTAGATAAAACCAATTTATAATTTATAAACAAATGTAAGCCCAAACTAAATTTCAGACCTGAAGATGCTCCCATTCTAGGAATGAAACGTTGTCTAACTTTAATAAACAATAAAAAAGCTGAAGTCTCGAATTATTTTAACCTTATTGAATAGATTTATGGTTTAAGTACATGAAAATGCATCGGGGATGTTATCATGTTGAAGAAAAATGCAAAATATTTTGTTTGGGTTGGATGGCTAATATGGATAACAATAATATTATTTTAATTATTATTATAAAAAATGTGTATAAATGTAAATGGTACTTGTTTAGGTAGGAACCGCGAATAAATTGGAATGGTCTTCGTGATACCAATGATGCATTAACGTATCCTAAAGATGCATTTTCATTTCTCAGTTACTGTACTATGTAATTTTACTCTTAGAAGCATTTTTCATGTTTCGGAACATAAAGAAATTGCTCTCTCAACCAATGTAAAGATTTTAACAGCTTTACAATTTTATGGGCTAATTTAAGACCCGGTTGTGCCATCTCCAGGTAAAACAGCATAGTTAATTATCACTTAGATAAACATATTCTGTCAAATTATCTACAGAATATATTATTTCCGTGGTCTATGAAATTTTATTCTCTAAATAACTATCAGGCTGCTAACTATCAGTAAGTTTAAAATAGTGTTTATTTTGAGAAGTTGGTGCAGATGCAAAGTAGATTTTGTGGTAATGTCATAGTTTGACATTTGTAAAATACGGTAAACACGGTTTGTAACTACAGAAATGAGTAATGTAAATAAAACAATCGAAAAATTTCACTTCAGGTGATATTAGAAAACTAATCAAATTAGATTAGAAAGAAAAAAAGTGGTTTAATTGATTTAATTCAATAATATTAACAATGAATAATATTTGTGTTTTCACCACCAGACGAATCTTATATGGGTACAGGTACAGCTAATGCACCCTATAATTCTAGGATATCTTGCAATATTATAAAATGTTTGTTGACTGAAGCCAATGATGCAATTGCATTTGTTACTCGTTGTATTATTCTGTATGTGTTTGACTTATGTATCCCTTCAAGTTCACCTACACATACATGCAGAGCCGGCCTTAGCAACTCTAGCGCCCCGGGCGAGATTTATTTCGCCGCCCCTTTACCCGGGGTGTCGCTTTATCGCACAGATGCTTCAAATTAATTTAAATATAAATATTTTCCAAGGATTTTTTTATTTCTAGTGATTGTCTGACGCCCCTTTAAATCAACCGCCCTAGGCGGTGGCCCGAACTCGACCCTCCCTAAAGCCAGTACTGCATACATATATGTTATAAGCAGTTGGTTTATGGCAGATATAGAACGGTATCTATTTAAAAATGGTATACTTCATTTTGAAGCAACTTTTATACCCTTATTCATAAAAAAGATAAATATAATGGGGATATTTGAATACCTAGAAGAAAATATTTTGATTACACGCATACCCAAAGCATTCATTGAAGTATGGTTATAATCAAGAATTTTTAATATTTTTTTCTTATACTCGTATTACATAAAACAGAAACGTTAAAGTTAATCTTTATTATTTTATAATATTGTAAATAATTATTTGTTTTTCTGATTTTTAAGGTTCATCTCGGATCTTTCACTGGACATTGTTTAAATACATATTGAATTACAACATTACAAAAAAAAATATTAACTTGAACGTTTTTGTTATAAATTTAAAAAAATGTTTGTAGGCATTCATATGTATGATATCGTTTAAATTAGTATTTTCTTTCATATATATTTAGATTTAGTAAAATATATTCCGGTTAAATCGCTAACTGGAAATACAATTTGCTATTAACTATTCTACAGTTAGCAAAGTTTTATTCCACTGATGATTTTTAATTGTACTTGGAATAAAGGAAATTTTTATTATCAGTGGAATAAATTTTATCTGTAGATTTAATTGGAGATGGAACAACCGGCCTTAAGAGTAATAATTATTAGTAAAGACTTAAACATTAAGAATATTTATTTAAACACTTAATACAATGCATTAATATTTACACGATATATATGTTCTTCACTCATATTAATATCAGACCGTCCCGCGGTCTTTTCTGTTTGGGTTTATATATCAGAGCAATTAAATTCTCGAAAATTGTAGCAGCTTGGATGCGTCAGTACAATAGAGAAGTGTTTACATTATCTGTAATATACCTGCGGCCGGCGTCCACGGTGTGTCCCTTCAGTCGCTATAATATGTAAGTAGGTTTAAGAAAACTATGGTTTACAGGAATGTAGATGATTTGCGCTATTAGCTAACTATATTTACTACACTGTAACATCAGCTTTTCTTTCTATAACGACGTTTATATGTCCTGAGTACAAGATGTAGGTATTATTGTAGAGTGAAATTATCCTAGATTTTTTGAATACTAAAAATAAACATTTTTATTTATTGAAATGAATGAAAAATATATACTCCAGTAAAATTTCGTGAAAATATTGCTGCTGCATCACAATCGCAGTGGAAGTTTCTATGACAGCTAATTATAGGCAACTATGTGAACTTATATGGGGTTGGTCTCTTTTCTCTTATACATATTGCAACGGTTTATTTATATGGATCAAGTGAATATTTATATAAGAAATTTATTAAATAATGGTAAATATCTTATTTAAATCAAAATAACACAATAAAAAAATATCGATTAGTAATTCACACATTACACACTAATTATTAACTAATATGCATTAATTTTCACAGGACAGTTTTTATTTCTAAGATATTTGTTTTCACACGACATCAATATTTATTTCCACAAAATATTTATTTTTATTTTACATGTCACTCTTCGGACCGACTGCTTCGTCTCGACTCACTTTACTCTCTTTACTGCCTGTGAACTGTACGTTACCTATCTACTCGTACATATATTAGCCATTAATAGTCTAGTGGAAAGTTTAAATTATCCTATGTTTTGTTTTTTTAAATAAGTAACCCCTCATCGTCGTAATACAGAGTAGCTCTTAAAAATGGAGGAATCGGGACAGGTATCTGATAAAATAAAAAAATGATATTTACTACAAAAGAATGAGAAAATATCTGGTCTTATGCATTTATTGATAACCTGAATTATTTAATTAATTGTACAAATAGTTCTGTCGAATATTATGCTCTCTAGTCTTCACCTTATGAACCTGAGGGAAACAATAGCCAAAACCTCAGAAAATTAATATTTATATAAAAACATAGTGTAGCGATCCTTACGTTACGCACATGTCACAACAGGTCCGCTCGCTTTCCATTGTTCTGTTTACGAGAGGGTTGTAGAACATTCTAAAAATTAATTGTTTTACTACAAATACCCCGAGCAGGAGATCGCGAGGACAGTCTAATATTGATACGTGTAGAGATCGTTGCTAATATAAATATATAGTTGGTGATATAAATATTGTGGAAATAAATATTGCGTAGTTTTAAGAGTTTAAATAAATAATCTTAGTGTTTAAGTTTTTAATAATAATTGTTAGTCTTAAAATAGTGTTTATGTTTATTTATTCATAGTGTTACTTATTTTTATTATCTTTCATAATTCATATTTCGTTTATTAAACTTAGTTATACAAATATTAGAGTTTCAATCATTTTTTTTACACTTCACCTAAATAAACAAAACGTTACAATAGTAAACACATACCTAGCTTGTTAGAGTTGAATCGTGGATAGCAAAAGCAGATGAAATTCTATCGAAATGTAAATGAAAGTTACCACATACTATTTTACAGTGGATACAACATAAAGAGCCAAGAGTATTATACATGTTACGAATATTTCATTGAGGAATTAAAAAACATGTTGGTAATTATTATTTTCTTTATAATTATATAAGTTTCCTAATTTAATTAGTAGCATGAGTATTATGCGGAAGGATTTACAGTTATTCTTTCAGTATTTCTCTAGACTTCAGAGCGATCGCATAGGTGTTTTTAGTACTTTTTTGATAGTGATCTATGGTATGGATTGTGAGTTGAGTTACCGTGTATGGATGTGAGTTGAGTTACCGTGTATGGATTGTGAGTTGAGTTACCGTATATGGATGTGAGTTGAGTTACCGTGTAAGGATTGTGAGTTATGTTTGCGTATATGGATATGATTTGAGTTACCGCGTGTATGGATTGTGAGTTGAGTTACCGTGTATGGATGTGAGTGGAATTACCGTGTATGGATGTGAGTTACCATGGATGATATGAGATGAGTTAGTGTGATGATAGTGAGTTGAATATGGCGTGATGGTAGTATGTTGATATATTGAGGAGTGTTTGATGTGATCCGTGGTTGGTTTGCCGACGGAGCGGCGAGCAGCTTTGGGCTGTAGTGCGCCGTGGCTTGGCCGCTGACGGAACAGCGAGCGGCTATGGGTTGTAGTGACTCTAGCCAGGTTGTCAACGAGAGGTTGAAGCCTGTGGCCCTGACCAGGCTACCCACGAGATACGATTGTGTGTGAGAGTGGGCGAGTGTTTGGGTAATTCCTCACTGAGCTTTGTGCTTACTTATTTTACATTTTCTAGGATCAAGAACGAATAAAAAATAGGAGCCATCAGGACTCTAGCTGCATTATAGTTTGTAATTTATTATAATTAAATAGGTTCAAAATAACTACTACTTACATTTTTTCAATCAACAGTTTTCCATCATTTATCATCGTTTATAACATACATATCAATATGTATATCCCACAGTAAATTTTCATGGATGTTAAGGCCCTATTTTAGTACCTACTCTATACTTGGGGTAACGGTGCACAATTATTAAGAAATAGATATTTGTTAACCTGTCTTTCTGTTTGAGAAAGTCATAACAGAAGATTAACTAATATTTAATGATAAATTTAAAGATGCGAACCAAGTCGACAAATGTTGGCTTTTTTAATATTTTATTAACATCAGATAATACAATAGATATATCATCTACATAGGCAACAAAGTTGTGTGATTCTAAAACTTTCTTTGTCATTAATGAGATTCTCCACACCTAACAGTCTACTAATATTAACATTTAATTAAGTTATTAGTGATACGACGATATGATTACAATATTTAATATTACATACCAATCACGAATAATTTTAATTATTTAAAATAAAGTAAACATTTAAATACAATGAAAAAAAATTAACTTATACTCCTTAAGGAAACCATTCCAATTATAGAAATTGATAGCGTCAAAATACGTTGGTGACACTTTTCTGTGTATTACATACATTTACTCTCAAAATTTCAGATCCTTTTACAACACTTGCTTATTGTAGTAATACGAGTATTAGAGATGAGACTGCATAGTTAGTCGACAGAGGCAGACTGGGAATGTTTCAGCCCAGTGTGAAATATATTCCCCCGACCCAGCCCCCATAGGATTTTTAGAAAGTGAAAATAAATTCTAAACCTGTTGTCAAATCAAATAAAAGTGTTCAATTCCGTCAAATGCAATCCTTTAATAATTAGATGCATAATTTTCTACCGGTGATTATATTGTTATGGGAATTAACGTTAATGTCTATGGCTTCTCAAAAGGGAACCTCTCTACATACCAAATCGATGTTAATTAAAAATATTTTTTCCGATTTTTTTTAGTACTGCTATAACATTTAGTTGTACACATCACACATCCCTTTTGTATTGCAATCGGCAGTGTCAAAAAAGGACTTTGTTCGGTAGGAATTTTTGAATTTTTCGCTTGTTAAAAAATGGTTAGTCTAAGAGTGATGAAATTTTATATTGCCACGCACTAACGTAATTTTAAAATAAAGTCCAATAAAATATTTACTGTGGCAAATAGGGGATGTAAGTAAGGCGCCAGATGAACTGCAGCCGGCTAGCCACTCGCGGTGGGAGGGGAGGTCTCGGTAAAAGTAGGTGATACAATTAGTTACCTTGGGCGCCACGTATTTTCGATACATGCATCCTAAAGTCGGAAAATACGAAAATATAAACTTGAAACAAGCAGGATGCACGGGAAAAACACAAATGGTGCGTGGTGGTTTAATTCGACTCAAAGTAAACGCAATATTAATTTAACAATTTCCAATATATTGATATAACCCTAGTGAACGATTACAACCATGTAACATAAATGCAATAAACCAAAATAAACTTAAATTTAATGAAAGTATGAAGGGGGGAGGTGAAATGAACGCAAGAATGATCTTATTAAAAGTCTAGAAACGATAATAACAAATTTTTAAATTGACCTCTGTGGTCTTGACAGTTACCAGTGGCGGCGATACATACAAGATATCTAAACGTTAGCGTAAATATTACAAAACGATAGTGAGCGCCACGGTAACTTGCCGTTATATTATATCTACAATAAATACAGATAAACAAATACGTAAGTGAATGATTTTACAACTAAATCAACAAAAAAAATAGTTAGTAACTTCTGTCCGTTGACAACTACGGCACTGGAATGGTGCAAAGTACAGAGAGCGCACGCGCGTTAAACTTCATCAAACAGAATGAAGAGATGGGAGAATGAGCGGGAACGAAATTTGTACTCATCTGTAATGGACGGAACCTGGAGAACTTCCCCGGCGGGTTTTCGACCTGCTGGTTCACTCCCTGACTGTCGTCGATGGTTTGGCGCAGTGGCGACGGCGGATAGACTGCTCGGTCGGAATGAGATGAGCGGCGGAATAGTCACGAAGAAGCACGATATTGTCCAGCACTTTAAATCTCTTGAAGGAGGGCAAGCTCCGAAGTAGCCGGTATTTTTAAATTTGCGATAACCGCTAATAATCCCGGCACTATACCGGTACTGGGAATGTAAAATAAAATGGCAGCGAGGTTTACGTTGCAATTCCTCACTGGCGAGATAAATAGTGGTGTGAACGGTACACTTTCACGTCGGTAACTCGGTAATCAAAACTTCGCCACAACTATTATATTAGAAGAAACCGTAGTGCTCATTTCTGGAAACCAACACCGTGCTCGAGGACTCAACTGCTACCGCTTTGAAATCTCTCGACGATCTCCGTCTCGTTAGAATTTGCGCAAAAATTACTAATTAAATGATAATAAACAAAATTCGAAGTGCCAGGACCGTATTTGTAATTTCTCTAGTATTTATTTAAAAACTGTAAATGTGAACGTTACAATATGTAGGACTGAGTATTGTATCTCACTTTCAAATGAAACAAGTTTAAGTGAAGTGCAGAAAAAAAAATTTAACAGGAACTTATGTGATATTCAAATTAGATTTTTTTCTAATTTTCAATTCTTTTATTATTGTACCTTTTGAGCGACGCAGTTTAATGGTTTGGACGAATTATTTCACAATAGGTTCTTGAATGTATTTTGGGTATCTGGTTCAGGTTCTATTTTCAGATAATTCGTAGAAGTCATTATAATGCGTTATTCAAAATTTATGTATTAGAATTATTTGAAAAACTTCATTCTTCACTGGAAATCGAACCCAGGACCTACGCCTTGCCGGGGCGTTGACTACTAGGCTATGAAGACCCGTTGAAGATTGAACTTTTCCAAACATGTCCGCCTGTGTTAACGCTTACTGAATATTGTACCGTCTCTATCTTTCTAATATATAAAATTACAGTTAAAAAAAATTACATAAACGATACATTTATATTCAGTTTATCATTTAGGTATGTACATTACATGAATAATAAAATAAGTATCCTACTTATTTATATTTATTTGGGGTAAATCATTTCATTTTCTTGAAAGTGAAATAATTAATTATAATCAAACAACAAAGTACCTTTTAATGATATAAGAATACTACAATAATTATTATGTATAGTACCTATTTACAGTCTATAAGTGATAGATTATGACACTAGGTGTTTATATATTTTTTAAGAAACGCAAATAAATTCACTGTCTAAGTTTAATACAACTAACAAATTAAAAAGTTAGACATGCAGGTCAAGAATATAGGTATGTATAAACAAACCCCACTGAGATTGTAGAAAAATGTACAAATTGGTGAAGGCAGATATTCTGACGGAATATTGGTTATTGGGCATGTATATCGCATGAGTAAGGAGTATGAGTAGGTGGTGTTTATGAGGTGACGTTGTGTTGCAGGGAGATGGTCGGCTGTTGA
This sequence comes from Stenolophus ochropezus, assembly GCA_035578165.1. Lineage (NCBI taxonomy): Eukaryota > Metazoa > Arthropoda > Insecta > Coleoptera > Carabidae > Stenolophus > Stenolophus ochropezus. The sequence goes on from JAQOWZ010000017.1 coordinate 26,060,111, forward strand.
AGCTAGGCAGTAGGAGCTTGGGACATGACGGCGGCGGGCACGGGCAGCGGCGGCGGCACGCCCACCGACCCCGCCACCTCCGCCGACAAGGACAAGGACGACAAGGCTCGCAACGGTGGCGCCAACGCCGACCATGCCAACACCAAAAGGTACCTACACACATCCTCCAACTAACTCACATGCAGTGGCGTGAAAATGACAAAAAAGTCATTCAAAAGTACTAAAACCATAGTTCATGCTCTAAATAGGTACAAACAATATTTTTTTACAATAATTTGTCAAGAAATTATAATTAAAATCAAGAAAAAAAAATTATGCTGGTATCTTCCAAAAATATTATAATTACTTTTATAACTTAAGAAAAATTAAAGTTGTTTATAAATATTAAACTGTTAATTTATAACAATGAAAAAGAGTTTTTCAAAACCGTGAATTTTTTTTTACACTAAAAAATTAATGAACTAATTTCAACATTTTTTAAAGTTGTAGAAAATACAGTAGCTTTACCGTTTTTGTGTATTCGCAATGCTTTTTTTACTTCCTCTATTTGTAGTTCCTGAGTTTCGTCTTCATTCCCATTTCTTGCCTGATCTGTTTGAGTTTGTCCATCATGTTCTATATGATCATCTTTATGAGTAAAGCTCTTGGAAATGTTGCTTCCATCTGTTCATGATGTTTCTTCTTTCGTTAATATTGTTCCTCTTTGGATTTGACTGTGTTTACTACTTTCACTTTCTCATTTCAGTGTTAGTTTTTGACTTTCTTTGCTGTCGTCTTCCATTTTTTTTTTTAATTATTCTCAACTTTTTTCTTTCGTTTCTGCTACTAATTCTTGAACCTTCCGTCTTTGTTGTTTATATTGACCGTAGTTTTTATCCGTTATACTACTAAGATATTTTACCCTAACGTAAAAAAATGCAAAATATAGGTGCGGGAACGAGAAGAACGCAAACAAATGTTGTATGAAAGAAGAAGACAAATTACATAGATTATGTAAGACAGAAGAAGAAACAATATTACCGAGTCACACTGTATCAATTAAGCCCTATATTCTAATTAAATAATTATTATTAATCAGAACTGTTACATATTCATGAATAATTTCAAGTTTAAAAATATGTTTTTTTTAGTAAAAAAGCTACTTATTTTTTATAAGAAAAACATGTTTTTATTGTAAAAAGAGGAGGGGGTGGCGTCGAGCAAATATTTTACTTTCATTTTTTTCTCGTGAATGATAGAGTTGTTAAGCTTTTCTGATTTTTAATATCAGGTATGTATTTTTTATTTCATGAAAAAATACTGCACATAGCCTTAACAAATATCAAAAAGTTCGAAAAATATACGCTCACTGCTTAGAAAGAAGCCTAGTACGAATAAAACAGGCTTAATTTTAAATTGAATAACGCTGTTTAATAATTCTTTGTTGTATTTTCTGCTTTAAATTTAAATTATTAGGGTAAACTTTCGAATGATATATAAAAAGGCATGTTTTTCACAATTACTTTCTTACGATTGTTGTATGTAAGCATTAGACATACGGATTGCGTAATCAAAATAGCGCTCTTTTTGCAACGTAGTGAATTTTTAATTGATAATTAGTAATTTTAAAATGTTAATAATTGAACTTTCTTCTATTTTATTATAAACTATTTATTTGTAACTAACAATCTAGATACAACATGTGTTTTTATAAAAGCAGGATGCTTAAGTAGGCCTATTGTCAGGGGCGGATCTAGGTGGAAAGATAAGGTGTGCAAAACCTCAAATTGCCGCCCTTAAATAAATTTTGATCAATTTTAACTTTGAAAATGATCTTTCAGTTTAATTAATTAATTAACTATTATGACATTTGGAAAAAGACTAGTAAGGTTTTGTTTATAAATATAATTTAATATTTCTTTAGGAGTTATATCGTCTTTTACAATTGTAGTTAAAGATTTGAGTTCCGTATAAAGCTTATCTGCATTAAAATTCCGTTCTTTGGTATCTTTATCAGTAAACAACAACTCTAAATTTTTACATTAGTTTATTAATAATTTTGTATCCATAGGACCAATATTTTTAATGTTAAATAAAAAGGAAAATGAATCGGTGTGTTGTTTTAGCGGGATAAATCGTTCTTTTAATGAATTAATTGCTGCATCTAACTACGTATAAAAGACTGATATTTTAAATTTATCTTTTTCACTAGAAATTGGTTCGACTGACTGCTCGTAATTGAACATTTTCTTTCTTCTTCGAACATGTATTTCAAGAGAAAACTTTGCCTCTTCTAAAACACTGTGATCAGTGCAGATAAATTTATATGATTATAGTTTGGAAGCTAAAATGATTAGTAAATTGTAAGATGTGGTAGATATGTTATAACAATATTTATATAAGTATGTAAATATTGACATAATATAAGAATAAAAACAGAATAGGTTCCAAATTTTCTAAAATTTTATTTTTTTTATAGTAATTTACATATATCTACAACTACCTACTTATACCTTAAAGGTTTCAAGCTTAATGGTAAAGTTTTAAATGAAAACATACTTATTGCACAAATTATTAATTGAATGTTGAGCACACTTTCAAATTGAACTTCACAGTCAGAAAATCAGAAAATAAATGTACACGTTCCGAACATGTATCCCTGCGCTGAACTGTTAGGTCCACCTTCCTTGAGTTATTTACTAATTGAACAAAAATGGTGTTTTGATAACGTACTCTACCGACACTACAGATCTATGCCGAAACAAACAACCCGCCGCTAATTGCTATTGCCGCTTGCTGCATGTAATATAAAATTGTGGAACCAAGCCAATATGTATGTGGTCCTACATACATCAAACAATTGTAATAAAAAATAATTATGCTAGATATGATCTCATAAATGCTTCAAAAGTTTGTAAATAAGTGTAAACAAAGATGAATAATTAATTAAAATTTTAATTTTTACAAATTGCTTTTCTAAAATGCCGCCCCTGAAAAATTCTAGGTGTGCTATTGCACACCCAGCACACCCCTAGATCCGCCCCTGCCTATTGTTGTTACCCAATCTTTAACGCTTCCCTCATCGTTTAATAAGTCTTGTATCCTTCTTGTTTCTTTTTTCATCCTTGCACACGTTTCTCTTAGTTGTTCCATCGTTTCTTCTTCTGTCTTACATAATCTATGGAATTTGTCTTCTTCTTTCATACAACATTTGTTTGCGTTCTTCTCGTTCCCGCACCTATATTTTGCATTTTTTTAAGTTAGGGTAAAATATCTTAGTAATATAACGGATAAAAACTACGGTCAATATAAACAACAAAGACGGAAGGTTAAAGAATTAGTAGCAGAAATGAAAGAAAAAAGTTGGGAATAATTTGAAAAAAATGGAAGACGATAGCAAAGAAAGTCAAAAACTAACAATGAAATGAGCAGGTGAAAGTAGCAAACACAGTCAAATTCAAAGAGGAACAATATTAACGAAAGAAGAAACATCATGAACAGATGGAAGCAACATTTCCAAGAGCTTTTATTTACTCATAAAGATGATCATATAGAACATGATGGACAAACTCCAACAGATCAGGCAAGAAATGCGAATGAAGTCGAAACTCAGGAAATACAAATAGAGGAAGTAAAAAAAGCACTGCGATTACTCAGAAACGGTAAAGCTACAGGTCGTGATTAAATTATGCCAGAAATGTTAAAGTACATAGGGAAAAAAGGCACAGAAATATTGTTAGCAGTTTTCAATAAAATTTGAAATGAAGATAAAATAACAAACGACTGGGAATTAGCAATAATTGCACTAATACAAAAGGAGAAGAAAGGAGATACCTACCAAAGAATGCAACAACTAAAGGGCATAACGTTACTGAGAACAACACTAACAGTATTTAAAAGAATATTAGAAAAACGGTTGAGAACCAAACATAATAAACCGAGTCCGAAGCACAAAGTGTATACTTAATATATAAGGCTACGACCACTAACACAAAAAAAATCATGACATTCATAGTTTTATAAAAAGCGTTTGACAGAGTACAAAGAGAGATAATGTGTAAAATACTAAAATGAACAGGTATAAGCAGCAATATTCTTAATGTTATAAAAGGTCTGTATAACAAAAATACGAACTATGTAATTAGCCAAAATAAGTAAAGCGAAATCTTTGAATTGACGAGAGGGTTGAGACAAGCAGGGGTATTAAGCTTAATCTTATATTCTATATTTATGGATGAGATAACAAAAATGTGCGATCAATAATTAAATAAGATATAAGTAGGATATAGAAATTGACAGGTAGTACAAATTACAATATATGCTTAAGCCGATGACGTAGTAATTATGGAAAACAGCGAAAAAAATCCAACAAAAAGGTCAATACCTGGAATGGAATGAAATATTTAAGAAGAGTTAAAGGAATAACTATGTTAGATACAGTCTGAAATGAATCCATAAGGGAAGAACTTCAATGCAAACCAACACGAGACGGGTACGCCATGTTTGTTCATACTTCGTCGAATGTTATAACATACTTACATTCCTTAATTAATTAAAATTATGGCTTAAATAAATGAGTTATTGTGTTATTCATATATTTACCAAATTTAACGAGTTTAGTTGTCAAACTTAAAGTTAGCCTTTTCAAACATCAGATTTTTTTGCCCTTATGGAGTTATTATTAATCTGTTAAGTGAGATGTATAGTTCAGTATTTTATTATCAATGAATATTAATCAAAATACTGGTACGTTCGAGAAGTTTGACACTGTAAGTTATAGATCCGGTGCACCTGTACGCTAAATGAAAGTAGAAATGTATTTGAAATAGATTGAATTAATGTTCCTTACTCTTCAAAAAAGCTCACGTAAAGAAAATAGAGCAATCATTTAAATGTTAGTAGGTTATCATCTGTGGCACTATACATATAAGTTGATGGAACATGATTTCAGGTACATAAGCAGTGGCGAACGATGACATTTGGTGACAGGGAAGCTGTTTCATAAAAAATAAACAAATACTGGAAATTACAAAAATAAACAGGTTATTTATTTTAATACTAAAATACATACTTTAACATGAATCAAAAATTTTGTTGTGAAAATATCGAACATTTCTTTTATTCATCTATTACTACTTTTGTTTCGGTATAGATCTTTCACTTTTTATATTTTTCATGATAAACAAAATATCTTTTCTTATGATTTACAAATATACTTTTTTCTACAATCGCTAGAATAAGACACCATATTGTTACACTATATAAACCAAAAAGTGGAACATTCTGGTATATCAACAAGTTACAATGGCAACTGTACAAAAAGTATGTTACTTATCCTCCTATTGCAGAAATTTCAGTATTCTTCGTGTCGTCCCACTAACTTTCTTACTCATCCAAAATCTGCCATTTTTGTACTAATTAAACAAATAACTACTAAATACTATACAATAATTGTTTCCTGTTGAACATAAAAATATAAAATATTCTCTTCTATTTCAAACAACAATCCAAATAACTCCCTACGAATTACGAGTGGCTAATGGAAAGAATCATTGGAAGCGCTATGCGATATTTTATAGAGTAGCATCCACGAGCTCAACTGCGTGTGGGTGTGTGCTCTCTAAAAAGTATGCGTGAATTCGTATAATTAGTCTATTTTACACGAATCATTATTTTAAGTCTTTTAGTATATAAGATTTGTAACAAATTATAAATTTTAACTAAGTCAAAGTATTTTAAAATATGAAAATAACCGTACAATACATATATATATATATATATATATATATATATATATATATATATATATATATATATATATATTTAGAACATGAAAGGGAAGCGGCGCTTCCAAAGTTTCCATGAACTGCACGCCACTGTACGTAAGGGACTTGTTTAATGCCAAATTTTACTTGCATTTTAGTTGTTATGGTTATCATCATTGGCACAGACATATTGTTGTTCAGTTACAAATTGGCGTAGTTGAGGATTTGAACCAGATCTGTTCGTAAATGTTAATAGGTAATATAGTTAAATTTACATTGATACAATAATGAAACTAATTAACACCAGCTATGAACTCTGTTCCGTGTAAATACATTAGTTACTTGTCTTTCGCAGTAAATACTGAATTATGAATATACAACAGTTCATAAATAATAAGCAGATAGATCGTATTTCTGTTACTAAGGTGATTAAATTTCATTGTTTACGTTATTAGTGGCACTATTTACGGAAACGACGTAACACTTTCTGTAATAATAATAAACAAAACATAAATTATTATTAATGATTTATGGTATAACCATACAATGTTGTTTATGCAAATTCTTACAAATAAGAAAAATATAAGTTTCTACACAATCGGATATTTTTTTATTTTTACTGGGTTCGAAGGCAGTAAGTTATTTTGTTATTTAAATATAAAACTGACACCTGTTTTCTAATAAAGTAAATGCTACCAAAGAGTATAAATATTATAATTATATATTATATTAATTATATTTATACTCTTTCGTGCTATGTATAGATTTTCGGATCATTTTGGATTCCGAATACTTAATACATACAATACAATACAATAATTATGTAAATATTAAGGGCAGTAATTTATTCAATTTACATTTTGTTTTTTGTAATTAACTACAAGTTACGTTAAATAAAAATAAAACTATCAATAAGAATAAAGCCACAAATTTACCTTTCTCGTTTTTTATGCAAATTCATCAATCAACTTAGATAAAACTAAATATCCATCAATACCTTTTTTATACAGATTGTTTCAAAAACTAACCGACAATCTTAAAAGCGTTGGAGAGCATATCAAAACAATAATAATTTGGTAATAAGCATATATCCACAAATAAGCAGTTTGCCAGTAGACCAACAAAAATTAATTCGAAAGAAAAATATATTTACTATTATTCGCTCAAAAACTTGGATAGAAGGAAATATTGTTTTTCTTTATTTCCTACAAATTTCTCACGAAATATATTCCGACAGTTGTCAATTTTGTTAATCTCAAATAATAACAAGAACTCAAATTATTGCTGCCAAAAATAAAGTGGCGTTTTAAAAAGTCCGATTGAAGCCAACAATGGAGCTGCATAATTAGATGTTAAACATACAAAATTTCAATATTCTACGGATAATTGTTTTAGAGTTTTGCAAAAAATTTAAAAAAATCCCATACACAAAATTTTAACATTCTACGGTTAATCATTTTTTAATTATGCTAGGTACATACCTACGTACATACATATGTATGTACGTACAGACATCACGCCGAAGCTATTCAAAATGGATTAAGGGATGGTCAAAATTGATATTTTCATTCAAACCTAAAAACCATAATTTTTCGCGATTACAATACTTCCTTTACTTTTTACAATACTTCCTTTACTTGACTTTATGAAGTAAAAAGGGTGTTAATGTAACAAGAAATTTTAATATTAATACGTTTGACAAATACAATGGCTATGTGGACGCGAATATTACAGTAAGTTAATTTGCTGGTTTGTTTACTGTTTAATAAAATAGGTAATATCTGAAATAAGTATAAAAAAGGTTTCAACGATTTATGTATTTTACACAGAGATATTTTTTTATTGATAATGTTAATTTACAATCTATCTATACAGTAGATAATAAGTAAATGGTTTACATATTTATCTTGTGAAAGAGAAATCCATTGATTCCTCTTCCTTACACAACTTATTTATTTACAATATTATTTACTTAACTAAATCTAAATGGTAAGTCCAATGGATTTGTTCGTTTTAACTTGTATGTGGTAGTGCTGTTGTCCAATAAGTTTACTGCGCTGCTATTTGGGTGGTTTTCAAGCCTGTTTAGGTACTTAGTGCTAATGGAGTTGATTTCTTCTCTTATCGTTTTAATTTTTAGATCTTGATGTATAGCGTTGTTTGTTATATACCATGGTGCGTCTACTATTGTCCGAAGGGTTTTAGATTGGAATCTTTGTAAAATGTCAATGTTGGAGTTGCTAGTAGTTCCCCAGAGTTGGAGCCCGTAGGTCCATATGGGTTTCAGTACTACTTTGTAAATCAGTAGTTTGTTGTTAAGTGATAGTTTTGAATTTCTTCCAATCATCCAGTATAGTTTTTAAAATTTTGTTCCAAATTGCTGCCTTTTTGTTTTAACATGTTTTCTCCAGGTTAAACGTCTGTCGAGATGCATTCCTAGATATTTTACAGTTTCAGCTTGGGGAAGTGGAGTATCGTTCAGATATACAACTGGACATGTTTCGCGACGAGTTGTAAACGTGACATGCGTTGATTTTACCTCATTAGGTTTTATTTTCCATTTTTGTAGCCAGTTTTCTATCTTTGAAAGATGATGTTGTAGTGCAGCTGAAGCTTCTATTGGATCTGTATTTGAGGCTAAAACCGCTGTGTCATCTGCGAAGGTTGCTATCAGGGTATTCGTAGTAGTTGGTAGATCAGCAGTGTATATCAAATAAAGTATTGGCCCAAGGACGCTGCCTTGTGGGACTCCTGAATTTATTGGTAGTAAGTCCGAGTATTCTTGGTTATACTTGATTTGAAAGTATCTGTTTGTCAGGTACGATTTAAGTAGGCGATATATGTTTTATTGAAAGATGGTTTTTAGTTTATACAATAGGCCGTTATGCCAGACTTTATCAAATGCCTGGGTAATGTCTAAAAAGGCTGCCGAACAATACTTTTTTTCTTCAAAGCTTCTTTGGATTGCACTAGCTATTCTGTGGACCTGTTCCATTGTAGCATGTTTTTGTCTAAAGCCAAATTGGTATTCTGGTATTATATTGTTTTCTTCTAGTATAGGTCTTATTCTTTTCAATAAAACTTTTCCGAAGATTTTTGAAAGGATGGGCAGTAGGCTTATTGGTCTGTAAGATGTCATTTCTTCCTCGGGTTTTCTTGGCTTATGTATAAGGATGATTTGCGCTACTTTCCACTGTGGTGGATAGTAGCTAAGCCTTACAATAGCGTTGAAAATAAATGTGATTAGTGTCAAAGTTTTTTCTGAAAGCTCTTTGAGGATTTTACCTGTAATTAGATCGTATCCTGCAGATTTATTGGGATTTGTATTTCTTATTGTTTATTTTATTTCATATTTACCGATATTTTTCATAAGTGGTTAAAGTTGATCTGGAGCTTCTAGATACTCCATGATTTTACTTTCTTCTTCGCTCTCTATTTCATGGGGTTGGAAGACTCTTTCGAAATGTTTTCCAAATGCAATAAATTTTTCTGCGTCGTTTCTTGCCCAGTTGTTGTCAGTTGTTCTAATGGGAGGTATTCGACTACTTGTGTTTTTTAGATATTTTGTAGCTTTCCATAGACTATAGTCCGATGATTCGGTATTTGTTAGTTTGCTTAGATAGTTTTGAATATTATTATTTTTCCATTCTTTCAAAGTTTTTGTTACATTTTTTTGAGCTTGATTCAGTTTAGTTTTGTTGTATGGATTTCTATCATTTTGTCAAATACGCCTTAAGCGTCTTTTCTCTTTGATTTGTTCTTTTATTTCGTTATAATCGGATAATCAATTTGAGTTTGTCTGTCTTTCATTGTGGCCGATGATTGCCAGGCTGCTTTTTGTATAGTCTTGGTAAGTTTTTCGAGGGCTTCTTCTATTTCTAAGTTGGTTTTAAGCGGGATTTTTATGTTTAATTCCTGGTCTAATATTTCTCTGAATGATTCCCAGTCTGTACGTTTATTATAAAGGCTAAGTGGTCTGTCCATTTTTATTATTTCTTTATTCAAATATAATATGACTAGAGTGTGATCAGATGATAGTTCGTGATTAGTTTCAGCACGAATATAATTTGGAGAGATGTTCTTGGTTACTCCGAAGTCGAGGAGGTCTGGGGTTTTATTTCTGTCAGTAGGTAGGTATGTGGGTTCTCTTGTTGTCGTAAAGTTTAATTGATTTGCTTGTATTGTTTTTAACAACTCCCGTCCTCGTGGATTTGTTATTCGTGATCCCCATTCAGTATGCTTGGCATTATAATCCCCCCCTGCCAAGAACCTATTACCTGTTGTGTCGAAGTAAGTTTCGAAATTTTCTTTCTTTATGTTATGTTTAGGTGGACAATATATAGATGATATAGTTATTAGTCCTGCCCAGTCTTCGACAACTACTGAGGTTGCGTGTATGTGATCCATCATATATTCGGGAAGTTCGTAATGTTTGATAGTTTGTTTGATGATGATTGCTGTGCCACCGTGGGCAGTACCATCCGGATGATTTGTATGATATATTTTGTAGTGAGGTATTTTAAGGTAAGATTTGATGGTGAAGTGCGTTTCTGAGATTAACATTAAATCGATGTGATGATGTGTAATGAAAAATTTTAACTCTTTCCATTAATTTTATCATCATTTGTTAGAGTTTGTTATTGTTTTGTGGAGGCTCTATTTGGATGCTGTTATGTGATATGTTTTGTAATGGTTCTGTATGAGCTTTGCTGTTGTTGACTGCTTGGAAGTATGTTATATTCGGTCTCGTAGTTTGGTATATTTTGCTTTGGGAGTATGTGGTTCTCTCTCTTGGTTCTGGGTATTTTCTCTTTTGTATTTCTTTATATACCGAACAGCCCTTATAATTTGCAGGATGGTTTCCTTTACATAAAACACATACTACGGGTGTTTTCTCATCTTTTTTGCAATCTTTAGTTAGGTGATTACCTTCACATTTGTGTGCCCGTATCTTTGGCATCTTTCACATTGTGGAATTTCTCGTTTAGGTCTTGGTGCCTCTATGATTACTTTTGTATACTGAAGAAATTCAATGCTATATATTTCTTTATTGTTTGCTTGTTGCTTTAATTCAACTACGAAAAGGGATAGTGGTTCTTTTGTAGTCCTGTGCTTTATGTTGTATATGTTATTAACTATGTGTCCTTTCTCTTCTATTTCGGATTTTAGTTCGTCTATGTTAGTGGAATGATGTAGGTTTTTAACTACTGCTCGATAAGTACGTTCTTGCTTCAATTGGTATGTGTGGAATTTTACGTTGTTTTCTTTTAATATGTGTATGATTTTTCTGTACTTGTCAATTGTGTTTAATTGTAATTTTATTTGGCTATTACTTACTGATTTTAAGAAGTAATCCTTGTCTACTGCTTTAGTTAAGATGGTTTGTAATGGTTTCACGTCAGCAACGTCCGGGATATATATAGGTGGTGGTTTGGTTACTTTTTCCTTTTCTTGCGTGTTGTTTGGTTCGGGCTCGTCATTGTTTGTTTGTGTGGATAATGGTTGATAGCGATTTTGTGTTGTTATAGTTATGTTTTGTGAATAATCTATGATTCTACGTTTAATTGTTCTTGTTACCGAGTTTTCTCGTTTGGTTTTCCCTGGATCAGCCCTTTGCCAGCTGGTGACCGGTATTGTTGTCATATTGTCATTGATGACAGGTATTTCTGTCATGTTGTCGTTTGGAGTATTGGTCCGTAGACCACTCCTTTACGTAAAGGTGTTTATATGTATGTATGTATAGATTTTAATATTACTAATTAATTAATTTGTTTATTATTAATCACAGTTGCTGGTTAGCTAAACGCCAGAGAGCTCTGTGGTGTACGTCCGTTCGCTATGAGCGTTCGTAACTGACTGAACAGAGATATTAAAGCATGAAATATTGGAAGAACAACAATTTGGTTCTCCAAGGATTGATATGCTATTAAATAGACAACATACAAAATTGTTACTAAAATAAGATATTTCATTTAGAAGTAAGATATATTTTTTTCAATAGATGCATAATTTTACTTCAATTGGTTTCCTTCATTCAAAACAAAATATCAAGTTTTGTTACTGTCTTTAGGTAACCCCGCATGCCCGTAAAGCTCTGAGGAACTGTCTAGTAATTTACTATGAGAGGTTAATTCAAAACTGCAGCATTAATTTTGTTGATTGTTAATTCACAATTTGTTTTGCCAATGAAAAAAGAGGAAGATTTATTCGAAAATCCTTCTAATATGGTTGTTTATTGCGCTGCAAATTGTAATCAAAGAGAAACTGCAAGGACAGTGCAATCTCTGTTTTAAAGTGAATGCTGATGACACTCTTGAACAACTACTGATAATTAAAAATTTACTTACCAATCAAGTCAAAAAAAAATATTTCAATAGATTTTTCTTTAGAGAATTTATTTTTCTTTTCTACGGTTTATTTGCAAAAATATGTTTATTAACAATCTGTGATTTGTTGTTTGATATTCTCTATAGCATTCATACGATGATCAAATTGACACTATCTTGTATATTTAAAACAAATTAGAAGTAGATAAAGGTATTAAAAAACGATGTAAATAAATAAACATATTTTCCAGACCTCATGGGTAAGCAGAGATTACCTTTCTTGTCCTAACTAAATATTGTAATGTTTATTTATATGGGTCAATTGTAAAAGTCACAAAATACACAAGTTTATTAAATAATGATAAAATTACAAACACTCTGATTATTAACTAATATTCATTTATTTATACACAACAGTCAGGGCCCTACTTATGCACAGGCTGCAGCCTATGGGCCCAAACCACAAACGTGCCCGCACCATAAAATATTTTTTAAAATTTTGAATGTACTAAAATAAAAAATGTCTGTTTTAATATTTAATGTGTTGCCCTCCATAAAAGACGTCAACATTCGACGCAGTTATTTTATATGGGCTACTTCGGTCACAATTCGGTTGAACTCTTCAGTGGATAGAAAAGCTGATAACTTCGAACCTCCCTGTTAGAAAATATACACAATGTTTTGACTTTGCTCAGCCTAGAAAGTGATATTTTGAGATAAATAAGTTATGAAGATATTTTCATTAGTTTCATTAGTATTAAATGTAAGCGCTAATCTATTAGCCATTAACATTATTTGATATTACAATTTTTAAGTCTGATTATTTAAGTAAGTATATTAATAATAACTGTATTAAAGATTTCAACGGAAATATACGTTTTGACCATCACTGAATCCATTTTGACTAATTTCGGCGTGACGTCTATACATGGTCTATACCTATAAGTATGTATATATCTGGCACAAGTCAAGAATGATTAGTAGTAGAATTTCGAAATTTTGTATGTGGGATTTCTATAACATCTAATTGTGTACCTTTCTATTTTATTGTAATCGGCAGTGCCAAAAAGGCACATTTATTCGACGAGTTTTTAAATAAATTTTTTGCATTACTCAAAAGCTATTAGCCATAGAAAAAAATTTTGATTGTAGGAGTGTTATAATATTTAGTTGTGCACCCCTCTTTTTCCTGCAATTAGCAGTGCTAAAAAGCACTTTGTTAGAAGGGTATTTTTTGAATTTTTCGCAAAAATTAAAAACTATTTACCTTAGAATGATCTTTCTTTGAAATGTAATAAGATAAAAAAGTGCAGCAAAAATTGTTAATAATAACAGGCGTACTAGGAAGTCATGTGGTGTCCACATCACATTTTTTTTAAATTATATTTCTACTGCATATGTCGCTTTTTAAACTAGAATGCTTGAGCTTCCCAGGACAATTAATACATGTGGAAAATTATATTCTAAACACCGTAGAATCTTCTATCATTTCTTGTAAACAATATTATTTTGAAATTCTAAAATTTCATTTTTCCATTACTATACAGGATGTTCCATTTAAGTGTGCCACCATTGCTATCTCGAGAATTATAAGAGCTACGAGGTTGGTTAAATTAGCAAAGAACCGCCATTTTACAAGACTAATACAATGAGTAAAAAAAAATTTTTTTTTTCGACCAGTGGTTCTGAAAATACGGTGCACAACTTTCTTATTTTAAATGGGAACATATGTTTATTTTTAGGTTATTCGATAGAGTATTTTTTTCTAAATTCAACGATATACACATATCATATACTAATATAACAAAATAACTGAGAAAAATGCATGTTAGATTTATATGTATTTTATTTATATCTGGCTGAAACAAGAGTGCTATGGATAAGAAACAATTCATTTTCTTTTTAAAACTGTCAGTTTGAGAACATAAAATTTAAAAACAAATAAAGCAACAATGTTAGACAGAACAATATGTCTATGTTTTCTACCCATAGCACCCTTGTTTCAGCCAGATATAAATAAAATACATATAAATCTAACATGCATTTTTCTCAGTTATTTTGTTATATTAGTACATGATATCTATGTTTCGGTGAAGTCAGAAAAAAATACTCTATCGAAACACCTAAAAATAAGCATATGTTCCCATTTAAAATAAGGAAGTTGTGTCCCGTATTTTGAGAACCACTGGTCGAAAAAACATTTTTTTTTTGCTCATTGTATTAATCTTGTAAAATGGTGGTTCTTTGCTAATTTAATCAACCTCGTAGCTCTTATAGTTCTCGAGAAAGCAATGGTGACACACTTAAATGGAACAGCCTGTATATAAAATAAATATTTTTCTGTTACTGTTACATACATATTTTTATTTATTTATTTTAATTTTATATATATATATATATATATATATATATATATATATATGTATATATACTCTTAATATTATATACAGAGATGATTTTGTTTAGTGATGAAATGTACACATTTCATAATAGATATACTGTAACTAGCGAGACTCAACGCAGATGAGTCATATCGAGTGACCTGTCTAGACATGGTAGTCGCGTTAAAGTCAAGTGGGATAGGAGTGACGCTGCTATTGTTCGAGAATTTTATGGAGTCCAGAAGGCTCTAGAATGTTCTAGTGATTAATAGGCGGCAGGTATATAAGGGTCACATCGTGCGGTTCATGGAATTCAGTAAGTTACATGTAAATTAGAAATAAATAAATAGTTGGTGATATTTATTTTTTATTGGTCACTGATGTAACCTATTCAACGTAATCAGTTTCTTTATAGATTTAATTACTTACATGAACCTTTAGATTTATTTATATTGTCAGTAGGTATTTAATCGGAAAGTGTGGTAGTGCTTAGAGTAGTGTGGGTGAGTTGAGCTGTTGTATGTGCATGTGTTTTAGTTGAGTTACCGTGTAATGATGTGAGTTGAATTTGGCGTGATGGTAGTATGTTGAGATATTGAAGATTTGTAATGCAGACCGTGGTTGGCTTCCGACGGAGCAGCGAGCAGCTTTAGGCTGTAGTAGATTTTAGCCAGACCGCCAACGATGCAGCGAGCAGCAGTAAGCTGTAGTGACCATCACCATGTTACCAACGAGATACGAATGTGAAGTGTGATGTGTTTGGATTGATGTGAATGATTTGGGTGGCAGTGGTCACCAGAGTTTAAAGCTCCTCACTAAGTATTTGTTTACAGGTACTCTTATTTCAATTAATAAGTAACTTGAGTACTAGGACTCGTCGCCTTATATCTGGTCTGAAGAATAATTGTAATAAATATTAGTTTATTGTATAACTTGAACTGGTATTAATAAAATTGTGAAATAGGATACACTTCTATCTACCGCTATTCTCATTACCACCAACCTAGCATTAACAAGTTGGTGATATAAATAAATACTTGCTGAAATAAATATATCGTGTAAATATATATTGCGTAGTTTTAAGTGTTTAACTAAATGTTAGTAGTGCTTAAGTCTTTATTAATGATAATTACTACTAAATTAGTGTTGATATTTGTTTATTTATATTGTTTCTTAATTTTATTATCATTTTATAATTTATTATTCATTTATTAAACATAGTTATATAAATATTCATGTTTCAATTGTTTTAATATTTTTTTACACTTCACCGAAATAAATAAAACGTTACAGTACTATTACCTTAATACTTACATTTTAAGACTGATATGTAATATATTTTCTTTATTTTTGCTCTAAAATAATAAAATGCTCTACTTTATTATGTTCTGTTTTATTTATAAAAACTAATAGTAATCGTAATTGTTTTTGGTTTTAGCGTGACGTCTGTATTTTTCGTCCAAGATAACTCCAATAAGATACATTATAAAATATGATATTTGGTACTTGAAAGTTATGTTAAAATATGAGGAGCTGATTAGATTTTGGCTACAATTGATTAACCGGAAATAGTAAACCGTATTTCCTAAAAAATACCTTTGAGGAACATTTTTTTCAAATTACGTTATTATTAAATATAATATTTAAACGTCTAGCTAAACAAAAAGTATATATATATATATATATATATATATATATATATATATATATATATGTAGCAAGTCGGCTTGGTTTGTTTTGATGAAGGGTTCAAGTCGGCTTGCGACAAGAAAAAACTGGTTTGTTGTGAAGGTTGTTATACCAATAAAAAAGAACATATCGTAACCATTCAATAAAAAAATAGTAACAAGTAACAACTAGCTCAAACAAGTTTAGACCCTTCTGCCAAAATCCATTTATGAATTATATTTAATACATATAAATTATTTATTTATAAATAATAATATATAGTGGCATAAGTTGCTATAAATTGGTGACCCCTAAGTGTGAGAATTTGTGTTTGTGCCTATGGAGAATTTTGGTCAAGATGAAGTTTCTATTCCTGCACCACCATTAGTTGCTGCTGTTTCTTCCTCGTTCAAGTTACCCGATTTCTACCCCGATGATCCTGAACTTTGGTTTGTGCAAGTGGAAGCAGAGTTTGACAGTCACAGAATAACATCAGAAATAAGTAGATATCTTAAATTAATTAATAATTTGAAACCGGAACAAGCACTAGAAATTCGAGACTTGATAATTAATCGTCCGTCGCAAAACCCGTATACTACAGTTAAATGTGAAATTATTAAACGATTTACAATTTCTGAAGAAGAAAGATTTAATATATTATTTTCGAAACTTGAATTAGGAGGAAGAAAACCCACCCAATTGCTAAGATATATTAAGCAATTATTAGGAAATAAAGTTATGGATCCTACTCTATTAGAAGAATTATTTTTACAAAAATTGCCACTTAATATTCGAACTTCACTTGTTACTGCACAATCAAGCAGTTTGGAAGAAAAAGCGGAAATGGCTGATAAAATATTAAATTTATCGTCATGTCATTTATTCACTGAGAATGTGAGATCTGACGAAATACGAAATTTAAAACAAGAGATGTTAGAAATAAAACGTTTACTCACAAACTTGTCTCCAAAGAAGAATATTTCTACTGCATCAAATGGAGATATTTCTTCTGATTCCTGTTGGTATCATTTCCAGTACGGGACGAAAGCCAAGAAGTGTGTACCTCCTTGCAATTGGACTTCTACCTCTAGATCGCATACCGTTTGTCAAAATTTTGAGAATCAAAATTTTGAAGTTATTAATAGTTTGCCTCTCCTTTCCAGAAATAGACCTTCCTTTTCTCCTCACTTACTGTTCGTTGAAGACAGGTTCTCTGGTCATCGATTTCTTGTTGACACTGGTGCAGAGGTTAGTATCATTACACCAAATCCTACACAACAATATATTAAACAACCTTTTCTTTTGCAAGCAGTTAATAACACTCAAATTGCAACATTTGGTTCTATCAAAATTAATATAGACATTAATCTTAATAAAATTTTTAGTTGGAATTTTATAATTGCTAATGTTCAGTATTCTATTTTGGGGGCAGATTTTTTAAGTTACTATAATTTATTGGTTGATCAAAGACACAAACGTTTAATAGATGCAAATTTATCATTTTTTAATAGTCAAATAAATAATATTTTTTCGAATAATGTTAATTTTTGTCCTTTTAAACAAATTTTATCTAAATTTCCATCTTTAACTAGTGAATTCAATATTCATCGTAAAATTAAACATAACGTAAAGCATTCGATTATAACAAATGGTTTACCAATTTTTGCTAAACCAAGGAGATTGGCTCCAGATCGGTTAAATGCAGCTCAAACTGAATTTAATAAAATGCTGAAGATGGGTATTATTCGGGCATCTAATAGTAATTGGTCTTCACCCCTTCATATGGTTCCGAAAAAGGAACCAGGTGAATGGCGTCCTTGTGGTGATTTTAGAGCTCTTAACAACATTACTGTTCCTGACAGGTACCCTCTTCCTCATATCCAAGATTTTATAAATAATTTACAAAATTGTGAAATATTTTCTAAAATTGACCTTGTTAAGGCATATCATCAAATACCTATGGAACCAGACTCAATTGCTAAAACTGCTATTACAACTCCTTTCGGACTATTCGAATATGTTGTTATGCCTTTTGGTTTACGAAACAGTGCGCAAACTTTTCAAAGATTTATTAATGAGGTAATTAAAGGTTTAGATTTCTGTTTTGCTTATATTGATGATATATTAATTGCAAGTAATAATGTAGAATCCCATAAAAAACATTTAAGTATTATTTTTAAACGTTTAGAAGATTATGGAGTATTAGTAAATATTAATAAATGCAAATTTGGATGTGATAAGATTGAATTTTTAGGCCATCGTATTTCAAATAACAAAATTGAACCTTTAGAAGATAAAGTTAACGCTGTTAAAAATTTTCCTCCTCCTAAAACACAAAAGGCTTTACGTGAATTTTTAGGGATGGTCAATTTTTATCATAGATTTATTCCTCATTGTTCTATTATATCAAAACCTTTAACTCAATTAATTGATAATCATTCGAAGAGTACGAAAGAAATTGTTTTGACAGAATTACAATATCAAGCTTTTTCAAATGTCAAAAACGCTCTGATTAATTTTACTACATTGACAGTCCCACGAAATAATGTGGAAACTAGTATTATGGTCGATGCTTCGGATACTGGGGTAGGAGCTGTACTGCAGCAATTTTATGATAACTCTTGGCATCCAATAGCTTTTTATTCAACATGTTTCCAACCTGCAGCTTGTCGTTATAGTACGTTTGGAAGAGAACTTTTAGCGGTGTATTTGGCAATTAAAAAATTTCGATATTTTGTAGAAGGACGTGAATTTTTCATTCTGACAGATCATAAAGCATTGACATATTCTTTACATAAAAATTCAGACACTTACTCCCCTCGTGAAATACGTCACCTGGACTACATATTACAATTTACTAATGACATTAGACATATACCTGGTTCGGAGAATACGGTTGCAGATGCGTTATCACGAATTTCTATTAATACGTTAAACCATTCAGATATCATTGATTACAATGAAATTGCTAAATTTCAAAAGTCAGATAGTGACACTATTAATTTTTTTAAAAACAAAAACACATCTCTCTCATTCAAAGAAATTCCGTTGGCAGACAATCAATTGACTCTTACTTGTGACGTTACTACTGGAACAGCAAGACCTTACATTCCACTTCCTTTTAGAAAAGATATTTTTAATAAGTTACATTCCCTCTCACATCCAGGAATTAATGCTACAAAGAAATTAATTTCTTCTCGTTTCGTTTGGGAAAATATGAATGTGGATATCAAAGATTGGACTAAATCATGTTTGAAATGTCAATGTTGTAAAGTTATTAGGCATTCTAAGGCAGAGATAGGTAATTTTATTGTACCTCAAAAACGTTTTGACATGGTACACCTTGATATAGTAGGCCCCTTGCCTTGGTCCTCGGGCTATACTCACATATTGACTTGCATTGACAGATATACCCGATGGCCAGAGGCAATTCCACTTCAAAATACCAAGGTAGATACAATAGCAAGATCTTTTATAGAAAATTGGGTAGCAAGATTCGGTGTACCGTCATCAATTACTACCGATCGTGGTGCACAATTTGGATCTCATTTTTTTCTAGAATTGTTATCAGTTTTGGGAACTAAACATATCAGAACTACATCTTATCATCCTGAGTCAAATGGAATTATAGAACGTTTTCACAGACAACTCAAAACTTCATTGAAAGCCTGTTCTTATCCTGATAATTGGGTAGAAAATTTACCTTTGGTTTTATTAGGTATTAGAACCTCATTCAAAGAAAGCATTCAATGTAGTTCGGATGAGTTAGTCTATGGAACACGTCTACGTCTTCCTGGAGAATTTGACTCAAAACCGGATTCTACTTTAGACTTATCATTTTTCCTTAAAAAATTAAAAAGACATTTTCAATATCTTAAAGCTAGGCCTCCAAAAAACCAAAATACTAAAACTTTTATCCATCCAAATTTATTCTCTTGTTCACATATCTTCATAAGACATGACGCTATTAAAAGACCACTACAACAAAATTATGATGGACCTTATAAAGTTATCAAACGTTTTCCAAAATTTTTTACCATTGACATAAATGGCAAGTATGAAAACATTTCCATTGACAGATTAAAACCAGCCTACTAATACTATTTTTGTTCTTTTTACTCTACAAAAAACACAAAGTCATATATATTACTATGCAACTGCACCAGCTATATTTTCAGAACTTCGAGAATTATCAGCGAACAGGTAGTGAAGACAACGGAAGGATCTAATAGAGTTAATTTATGTTACTTTTATATATTTATATCAACATTTTGTATATTAATTAATTTAAAAATTATTGTTATTTAATGTATTCATATTTTGAAATATATGCATTTTTTTGGGGAGGGGTAATTGTAGCAAGTCGGCTTGGTTTGTTTTGATGAAGGGTTCAAGTCGGCTTGCGACAAGAAAAAACTGGTTTGTTGTGAAGGTTGTTATACCAATAAAAAAGAACATATCGTAACCATTCAATAAAAAAATAGTAACAAGTAACAACTAGCTCAAACAAGTTTAGACCCTTCTGCCAAAATCCATTTATGAATTATATTTAATACATATAAATTATTTATTTATAAATAATAATATATAGTGGCATAAGTTGCTATATATATATATAAATATATATATATATATATATACAATATATATATATATATACAATATATATATATATATACAATATATATATATATATATATATATATATATATATATATATATATATATATATAAATTATAATAATTTTACATATCGTTTACGTTGCGAAATTTCTATAAAACAGATGAGTAAAGGCCGTTGTAGACTAGCCTGTATATGGGACAATATATGGTACAAGAAATGGTACAATATCTTGTACCAAAAATTGTTTTAACGTAGTTTTGTAGGATACTAAAGAAATTTCTTGTACAATATATTGGTTCTGATTCTGCACACTTTCCTTGAATATGTCAATATGACAAGTAAAATTAACCCTAAATTCATTTACTTTTAAAGTTATATGCTTATAACTACAACACTAAGTTTTCTTTAACCACACTACTTACAATAAAAACAAATAAACGTAAGAAACGCGTGAGATCACAAATTTCATATATGCGCATGTTCACAGTCAAATTGAGCGACAGATTGTATGAAAAATAGAACGTGTTCTATTTTGTCAACAAATTTACAAACGTTAACAACATTTCATCCAATTTGCTGATTGATACTAGCCAATTTAAATTGTACCAAAAATGGTCCAAAATTTTATACAATTTATAGGCTAGACTAAAACGGCCTTTATTCATATGTTCACAAAATTTGACATCTGAGTTTAAATGATTAAATAAGTAAATATGAAGTAGTTTTATTGTAAAATTAATAAAGGTGGAAGAAATATTATAAGGAATATATTTGCATGCGTGAATTAAGATAAGTTTGATTGCGGTTTTAGTAACGCCAAGAATAGCTGTTTTTTATGAAGGAAATTTTAGGTACGAAATGATTTAAAAATATTCTGAGTTGTATGCCGCCGTCAACTATTTGAACTTTGAAAGATGTTTCTTTGCCATCCCAATCTTTTTAAAATTAATCTTTGTACTTCTATTTGTTTCATATTTATATAATTAAAAAATTATTTCGTATTATACTTTTAACATGCGTAATTATTATTTTATACAATTTTTATTATTTTACAACAAATATGAAATATTTTTATTCGTAGCATAGCACAACTATTTAATTTTTATTTGTCATTATATTTGAATGTACTGAACATTTAGATTTTAAATGTTATCATTTTTATTATTATTACTGATTTTAATATAATTATGTTTTCTAAATATTACTATTTCTAAAATAAAGTTCTAATGATTTTTTTTTATATATATAATTCATTATTTAATTTTTCGTTATATTTAACATGTAGGTATTAATTTATAGTATATTCAGTTTTTCTTTATTTGTGTAAAACAATTTTTAACATTATAGTTTTGATATATTTAATTAGTATTAATCAATTATTTTCATTTACAAAAATGCGTAAATAATTTTTTTAGGCGGCTGGTACATAAATTGTTGTTTTTCGTATCTGCTGGCAACCTTAAAGTATCAATTTTTATTTGACATCTGTCAAAGTCAAATTTTTTGGTCGCTAGTTTGTTCATTATTGATTTGCATAGTTCATATTAATGTGATTAATTATTTTAGAATATAATAACAAATGTAAGTAAAATTTTAACTATTCCTTTTACAAATATTAATGAAAAAGTAATGAATTTGCGAGTAAAAATAGCGGCCGTAAAGTAAATGCGGCCGTAAGGTAAATGCGGCCGTAAAGTAAATGCGGCCGTAAAGTAAATTTTGACAGATGTCAAAAATTGATTTTGAATGAAAATTCATAAATTCTTGTTGTAATCGCCTAAAAAATGTTGTGTGCACCTCGGTTAAAAGTTCTTTTTGGGCCTCATCTGATTTGTAGCCTCGGCTTTGCCTCGGCTGCAAACTTCGGTTTCGGCCCAAAAAGATTACTTTTAGAACCTTGATACACAAATAACTATTTTAGGCTGCTGGTACATAAATTGTTGTTTTTCGTATCTGCTGGCAACCTTAAAGTATCAATTTTTATTTGACATCTGTCAAAGTCAAAATTTTTGGCCGCTACTTTGTTCATTATTGATTTACATAGTTCATATTAATGTGATTAATTATTTTAGAATATAATAACAAATGTAAGTAAAATTTTAACTATTCCTTTACAAATATTAATGAAAAAGTAATGAATTTGAGAGTAAAAATAGCGGCCGTAAAGTAAATGCGGCCGTAAGGTAAATGCGGCCGTAAAGTAAATGCGGCCGTAAAGTAAATTTTGACAGATGTCAAAAATAGATTTTGAATGAAAATTCATAATTTCTTGTTGTAATTGCCTAAAAAATGTTGTGTGCACCTCGGCTAAAAGTTCTTTTTGGGCTTCATCTGATTTGTAGCCTCGGCTGCAAACTTCGGTTTCGGCCCAAAAAGATTACTTTTCGAACCTTGATACACAAATAACTATTTATGAAAATATATTTTTTTAACTCCTAATAGGATATTAAAATTTTATTATCATATATAAAATATTATTCTTTTATAGCAGATTTTAAAAAGTACTTCTATTAAATAAAAGTTCGATTCTCAAGAGTTTTAACTAATTTAGAATTTATTTATTTTTATACGATCCTTCAAACAGTACGTAATTAATGATTAATATAAAATGCATGGAATGCAATGTATCAATTTCACAAATTTTATTAAATAAGAACTACAGCATAATAGACACTCCCTAAAAAATTGCGCACATGAAAAAATATATTAAAAACGCCTAAGAATTGATAAGTTTGCAACGTGCCATAGAAAAAATATTCAGTACACTTATTCATCCACGCCTGCGCATAAATATGCTCGTACACTAAGAAGGGAGATGAACATATATTTCATCTCCCTTCATCGTGGTCACTGTTCTGTATAGTAAAATACGAGTATCAGCAGTATATATATATATAGTAGGTATATGGCTAGCACTAACATGCTAACCTTATTGAACGCACCTCATCATTATAATTTTTAATATCTGTATTTTAATATAACTAAAGTTCAATTTATATTATTTTTCTTAAATAATGTACCAGTATTACAAAAATAAAAAAATATATATTAAAAAAAGTAAGGTATGTTGTTGTATCAAATACAACATTTTTTTTATATTTACGAACGAAACATCCATTTTTAAACTAATTTTAGACTATAACAAAAATTAATAATTAATATCAAATTATATTAACGTTAATAACTTGTTATTAATTGTTATAAATAACAAAAAAATATTTTCTTTTATTCCATGGTTGTCTGATTTCGAACGAAAATGTTACATTTTTATATTTAATAAGTCTAGTACTGCTGCACTGTTATATCAATTATGATCTCATTTGTTGTAGAATTTAATTATGAATAACTTATTTTTCTTGTAGTTTTGCTTTACATCTACCAGAAGACCCAGTATCCGCAATTTTTTTAAATCCCGTGTTAAAGTAGTATGTTCCGTGTTTCGTTGCACATACTCTATATGAGTAATCAAAATGATTTATTATTTCATTTACACTTGTTATGTGCTTGCAAATGAAGTTTTGGAACTTACGTAATGACATGATGAGCAAAACATTACAAGGGGTTTTGTATTTGATATTTACTGCAAGTAAAATAACACCAAAATATTTGTATTGAATTGAATAGTGTGTTTGCTTAGCGGTATTAGTGAATGCGTCGACTGCTAGAGACCCAATTGATTTACAGAGCAAAAACAGCCAGAATAGGATGCACCAGATCACAGAGGTTATTTATTGCCAGGTATAATGACACGAAACGACTCAACATTTCCATAAATAAAACTTCAGAGATCACCATATTTGTGCTACATTTATATGCTAATGTTTACTTTATATGAATGATTCTGTGCAGTGAATATCCATTCGTTATTGAAATTAGAACATAATTTGAAAGGTTATATAAAGGAATATGTATAATAATAAACATTGATTTTGGTACTAAATATAGTAAAATTGAATTTTTTTTTTCTTCCAGTAGCTGTTTTTGAGGTATATTACGCATTTATTTTTAGTGATTAAAAATAATTATTATTCAGAAGTGAGTAAAATGTTTCATTAAAACTTTTGTTTAATTTACGAAATATCGTTTGAACACTCGACACAAAACCTTCTTGTAAGTATATTAGCTCATTTCTAGATCGAACAAGGAATCAATCTAATTTTTTTTCAAATATTTTACTTACATTTTAGTGGTGTAGATAGGGGTTGAAAAAATAATGTATTTTAAAATAAATTTTATAAAAACCTACTAGCAAATTGGTTACATTATTAATTAAATATATTTATTTTTATAATGACGGCAGTGCAAATACCAAGCGAATGATTTCAAATTCGACTACAAATGCTATATAAAAAGAGAGACACTGATGACCCACTTAATTAAAGAGAAATCGTACGCATAAACTCTATATGTAAAATATTCATAAACATAAAATACATAAGGTTACAAACTTACATAGAAACTAATAACTTGCTACCACAATTTCAAATGGTCTTCTGTACTATAGATAATATTTTTTCTTGATTGCAGCTGCACATTTAGAGATTACATGTAAAAAATCTAGCGTGTCTGCAATCCTCATAGATTTCAGACGGGCTTTTGATACAGTCAGTCATCAAACACTCTGGTTTAATCTGTATGATAGGAATTAGCACAAAATGCATAGGATTAATAAAAAATCAGTACGAAAATGCAGTAATATACTCTGTGTCAACTAGGGAGAGTGAAACAGGCAAAGTTAGTCACGAAGGGAGTTTTACAAGAGGATATCTTATCACCACTATTATTTAAAATTTTTATCAATAATATTGAGAAAAGTTTAGAGCTAATAATGCAACAGACCTTAACATTGACGGTCAACAAGATATAATGATATTCACGTATGCCGATGATATCGTTATTCTTTGTTATTCGTTAGTGGATGTCCAGAAAAAATTAAACCTCCTACATACAAACAATAAAATAAATGACCTTACGGTAAACATATACCATCTTTACCATAAACTGCGAAATAATCCTAATCCATATTGATGTAGAAGAAATCAAATTTATGGGGCGAAACAATTAAATTATTAGAATCAGTTATACAAACTACTATTCTTTACGTATCAGAAATATGGAGTTTACGATATATGGACAAATTGGAAAATTTGCAGAATCAGTACTTAAATAGTAATTTATATTATAAGCAGGGATGGAAAAGGTAACATAACGATACCTGGTAATATTATACTAGCGTTTCATTTGCTATATTTTTGTTAATAATGCAACAATAACAAAATAACGTTATATAACCGTAACGTAAGAAATAACGATACACTATAATGTTACTTGCCGTTGAAACATATAAATTCCTAATTTACCGATATTTTAATATTTTTCGTTACATGCATTATATATACATACACTTAAATCAATTAGTTTCCGTTTTTTTATTGAATATGTATACACGAAATAAATTTTATATCATACGTACTATATTAATAAATAAAAATTTTCGTAATGAATTTGAGAAAAAAAATTATAACAACTAAATACGCCAATTTAGTCTCCGTACACGTGAAAATTATGTAGAATCAATGATCTTTTGGAACGCCATTCATTGGAATTACTTCCCTTAAACGGTTTGACAGACTTCCCACTAATTTTCTTGGAGTTTGGGTGGCAACTTTACCACATTATTTTACCATAAATGCAGTAGTATTTTTATATTCTTTTGGTGTCATGTTTTACACATTTTTTAAATAAATCTCAAAGATGTTCAATGAGATTCATATCTGCAGACTGTAGGGGCGTTTTCAATTCTTGTCTATAATTGTACAATAATTATTCTAGCAGTTTACGTGTATTACGTTTGGGTCATTATCAGTGCCGGATTAAACCATGTGGAGTCCCATAGGCAATCGAAATCTCGGGGCCCTCTCCTCTAATAAGTTTATGATTTTACTACCCAAAAATTTTAATAAAATATTATACAAAAAAATAACATACTGTAGCGAACCCAGGGTCGCGGCGCGGGCGGCGGCGCGGTCGGCGACCGCTAGCGTACAGGTCAGAACACGTCCGTCCGCTCCCCATTGTTCTGATTTCCAAGGAATCAACGAATATTCGAGAAGGGTCGGCGAATATTCGAGAATGAAGCGTTTTAATATAAATACCCCGACCAAAAGATCGCGAGGACAGTCTTGTGTTAATACGCGTAGTGTACAGATGGTGATTTAAATAAATAGACAGTGATATAAATAGTGTTGAAATAAATATTGCGTAGTTTTAATTGTTTAAATAGATTATCTTAATGTTTAAGTCTTTAGTAATAATAATTAGTTCTTAAATTAGTGTTTATATTTGTTAATTCTTAGTGTTAGTTATTTTTATTTATTCTTTATAATTCATATTTCTTTAATTAAACTTAGTTATATAAATATTAGTGTTTTAATCAATTTACACTTCACCTAAATAAATAAAACGTTACAATTGGTGTCAGGTGTGAGGGTTAATAAACTGTGAAGTGTAAATAAAAATAAATAAAATGGCGACTAAACAAGTAAAATGAAGTGAATTAAAAGTGGCCGATCTCAAGAGGGAACTGGAAGAACGAGATTTGGAGACATCGGGAACCAAGTCTGTTCTACAAATTCGTCTACGCCAATCCTTAATAGAAGCTGGTGAAAATCCAGATGAGTTTTTATTCGAAATTGATGATTTTGTTAAAAAAATGATGGAAAATTCTCGAACTTTAGAACAAAAATTAGAGGAAAATTCTAGAAAACTAGATGAAACTTCTATTACTTTAGAACAAAAGTTGGCGGAAAATTCTCTAACATTAAAAGAAGAATTAAAAGAAAATTCTAGAATTTTAGAAGAGAAATTCACTAGAGAAACTAATGGAAAATTCTAGAAGTTTGGAAGAAAAATTGAACGAACAATTGAAAGAAAGTTCTAGAAATTTAGAAAATAAATTGGAAGAAAAAATAGAAGACAATTTAAAAAATCTGAAAGATGAATACGATATGAGGATTGCAGATTTACAGCAAAATTTCTCCAAAATTACGTTACCATCGGTTTCAAATTTTAATACAGCTAAGACTGATGAAACTCAGGAAAAGAAACCAGAAAATAGTTCTAGACTGCATATAAAAACACCAGAATTTGAAGGCAAGACTTCGTGGCCGAATTATGTAAAACAGTTTGAAGCTGCTGCCAAAGCGAATGGCTGGAATTCCAAAGAAAAAGCTACAGCGTTGACAGTTTCGCTGCGTGGAGAAGCCATCGATATTCTACAAACGCTAAAAGAAGATGAACAAGAAGATTATGAACAACTTGTTAAACGATTGGATATGAGATATGGCAATGCGCATCTGGAGCAGGTATACCAGACGCAACTGAGGAACCGATATCAGAGTTCAAAAGAGAACCTTCAAGAATTTTAAGCGGATGTAGCTCGTTTGGTTCGGCTCGCACATCCTACAGCCCCTGACAGCGTTTTGGAATGCCTAGCTACACAAGCATTTATCTATGGGGTCCGTGACAGTGAAACTCAACAAGCACTGCGATTGGCTCGACCAAAAACTCTGGTTGAAGCAAAACAAGCTTCACGCAACCAATCGCGAGTGCGAAATATCGATGCTGAGAGGTCCGAAGACACCGAAGATCTAGAAGACAAGATAAGACGAATTACGTCTGAAATTAATGCTGCTGGAAGAAAGAAACTCCGCTGTTGGAATTGCGGTGAATTAGGTCACCCGCAAAGGCTCTGCAGAAAACTGCAGAAGAAAGCAGAACCAAGAAAAGATGAAAAGGAGTCGGGAAACTAAGTCGGGTTGACGCGAAGGGGCAATCGTCGACCCGTAATCCAGTAGCCCCAGAATCCATTAGTTATGTCGCATCCCTACATCATCAAGCTAATAGCATCTATGTAGACGGTTCTATCGACAGAAGGCCGCTTAAAATGTTGCTGGATACGGGTGCGACAAAAACAATAATCAGACCCGACTTAGCAAGAAAAATATGCAGAAAACATCTACTTCCAACAAAGTGGCAGATACGCACAGCCACAGGAGAACAAGCTACCGCATCTGGAGAAATAGATTTGAGCATCACTGTTGGAAAAACGTGCATTAAACATCGTGTGCTGGTAGCTGACGTGGAAGATGAATTCATTCTGGGCATGGACATAATGAAAAAGCATGGATTTAAACTTGACCTGAAGAATGGAGTGATGATGGTCAATGATGAAGAACTAGTATTAAATCCACGTGACGACAATGCCATGCGAGTATTAATAACGGAAGATGTAACCCTCCCAGAACGGAGTGAATCAATCGTAGTAGCACAGCTAGAGGGTAGCTTCTGTGAGGGAAACATTGTCATGCTCCAGCCGAAAAATGATGATGCCAAAACTGGGACTGGAGTTGTAATTGGAAAAGCCTTGCTCAAAACTGACAAGGTAATCCCAGTTCGAGTAATGAACATAAATTTTTATCCCGTTATACTGAAGAAAGGGACCATAGTAGGAGAATGCTCAACGGTATCATCGATTATTCGAACTGTAAAGGCCAAAGACAACACATCCTGCGAAGTTCCAGACATTCTAATCAAAGAGCTGTCATCATCGTTCCAGGACTTGACTGCCGACCAGAAAACCAAGGCTAAGAACTTAATTGGGACCTTTCAAGATGTGTTTCAATTTGACAAGAAGGACAAAGGACGAACCAATGTAGTTCATCATAAAATAGACACCGGAGATGCAAGACCCATCCGCCAAACAGCAAGAAGATTACCACTGGCGAAGCGGGAAGAAGCAGAAGAAATTATAGAGGATATGAGGACGGAAGGTGTGATTGAACCTTCAAACAGTCCATGGGCTTCACCAGTGGTGCTAGTGAAGAAGAAGGATGGCTCTACAAGATTTTGCGTCGATTATCGTCAACTTAACAACGTGACGAAGAAGGATAGCTACCCGCTACCCCGAATAGACGATACACTGGACACATTGGCAGGATCAAAGATCTTCTCTACTCTTGATCTAAAGAGCGGATACTGGCAAGTGGATTTAGACCCAAGAAACAAAGAAAAGACTGCATTTACCATCGGTACCGGTCTTTGGCAATTTACTGTTATGCCATTTGGGCTCTGCAATGCCCCTGCAACGTTTGAACGGCTTATGGAAACCGTGTTGGCTGGACTGTCGTGGAAAACATGTTTGGTCTATCTCGACGATATTATTGTGGTAGGAAAAACGTTCGAGGACCACATGAAGAACTTGGAAGAGGTTTTCCAAAGATTGAGAAAGGCTAACCTGAAACTCAGTCCAAAGAAGTGTCACTTATTTCAAAAAGAAGTGCATTATCTTGGACACGTAGTTTCTGGTAAGGGTATTGCAGTTGACCCGGAGAAAATAAGGGCTGTGAGTGACTGGCCAGTACCGAGGGATAAACATGAATTGAGAAGTTTCCTTGGTCTCTGTACATACTACCGACGTTATGTACCTGGATTTGCCAACATAGCGAAGCCATTAACAAGGCTTACTGAAGAAGGCAGAAAATTTATCTGGGAGATGGACTGTCAAGCTGCGTTCAAACAACTTAAATATTCCTTGACAAGCGCACCTGTCCTAAGTTATCCTTTACCAGAAGGAGAATTCGTTCTAGATACAGATGCCAGCAACGTTGGAATTGGTGGCGTTCTTTCCCAGATACAAGATGGACAAGAGAAGGTTATTGCCTATTTTAGTAAGACCTTGTCAAAACCAGAGAGGAATTATTGCGTCACCAGAAAAGAACTTTTGGCTGTCGTGAAATCCGTGGAGCACTTCTACAAATATTTGTACGGTAGAAGATTTCTTATAAGAACTGACCACGCTGCTCTCAAATGGCTGCTACAATTTAAGAATCCTGAAGGTCAGGCAGCTAGATGGATTGAAAGATTGAAGAATATAACTTTGTTATTGAACATCGAGCAGGTACAAGCCATCGTAATGCTAACGCATTATCAAGAAGACCTTGCCAGGACGAATGCAAGCATTGCAGTCGTCTAGAAGAAAAACTCTCTACCATCGCCAGAACAACAGTAGTAAATGATAGTTGGCAAACGGAAGACCTTCGCAAGTACCAAGAGAATGACTCGGACTTGAAAATCATACTGGATTGGAAACGTGGCGATAACAGACCAGTTTGGGAAGATGTTGCACGACACTCACAAGGTGTAAAATCGTATTGGGCGCAGTGGGATTCTATTGTGGTTGAAGAGGGCCTCCTGAAACGTGTCATAGAGAATACTGAAGGTACTGAGAGTAAGACCCAGCTGATAATCCCTAGAAATAGAGTACCGGAAGTATTGCAAGAGATCCACGACAGATCTGGACATTTTGGAGTAAATAAAACCCTCGAAAGATTGCGCCAACGATTTTACTGGGTAAATTGCAAAGAAGATGTTAAAGAGTGGTGCAAGAAATGTGTGGTCTGCGCGGAAAGTAACGGGCCACATAGGAAAAGAAGAGCTCCTATGCGCCAATATAACGTTGGAAGTCCCTTTGAACGCATTGCGATTGACGTGGCCGGACCATTCCCCGAAACTGATGATGGAAATAAATACATAGTAGTAGTAATGGACTACTTTACTAAGTGGGTCGAAGCCTATCCGTTACCCAACCAGGAAGCCGTAACGGTTGCTGAAGTCTTGATAAAAGAATGCATCTGCCGATTTGGAGTACCGCGAGAGATACATTCCGACCAAGGAAGGAATTTCGAGTCTGCTCTGTTCCAAAATATCTGTAAGATATTAGGAATAAAGAAAACCAGAACTACTGCATTACACCCGCAGTCTGATGGCATGGTTGAACGGATGAATAGAACAATAAATCGGTACTTGTCAAAGGTAGTCTCTAACCATCAACGAGACTGGGACCGACATCTTCATCTGTTCTTGTTGGCTTACCGTTCATCCGTGCATGAGACAACAGGGCAGACACCAGCTAACATCTTATTCGGGCGGGAGTTGCGCTTACCATGCGACCTGGTATTTGGCAGTAAACCCGGTGAAGATCTAGCCGGGGAAAACTATGTAACGGACTTACGGAGAAGAATGAATGACATCCATGAACAAGTCCGTCTAAACATTCAAGGTGCCAGCGATCGGATGAAGGACCAGTATGACGTCAAGGCTGAAAAAGGTGGTTTTCAACCTGGGAATTTGGTGTGGCTTTACAATCCACAAAGACGTCGTGGCTTATCACCGAAGCTACAAAAGAATTGGGAAGGTCCCTACGAGATCGTAAAGAGAATAAATGATGTGGTCTACAGAATTAGGAAAACACCTAATGGAAAGCCGAGAGTAGTCCACTTCAATCGGTTAGCCCCTTTCGCTGGTGATAACTTTGATGATCATCGTGGAGCGACGGTTCGCCGGGTTGTACCTGAGGAACCTACATTTGAAGACTTTATGGAAAGCCATTCCACTGGCCACAAAGCACGGTATGGCGTGACACGAGAAGAACAACGAGATCTGTTCACTGTGTCGCCAGAATATTCCCTCGCTCACTGTGTAGCGAAAGACATTAAAATGTCCCGCGGCATCGCTTCAGTTTTTAAAAGAAAATTTGGACGAGTACAAGAACTGGCCAACCAACGTCCAACTGTCGGTAAAACGCTACAACTGAAGAATGATAATGTAGAAAACAAGCGGTACCTTTACTACCTGGTTACCAAACAATACTCATATCTTTTGGAGAACGACTTCATGAAGCTGGCAGTACCGAAGATAGGCTGTGGACTAGATGGTTTGGATTGGAGGATTGTTAGAAGCATGTTAGAAACAATTTTCCGCTTTACCGGAGTGGAAATTCTAGTCTGCAGCTTCAACTCTACCGGGCAAGAAGAGCTCAAACGGACCATCGACTGTTACTTCTTCAAGACTTCCAGATGCACCAAGGGTGATGCATGCAGATTTCGTCATAACGAACTGTTCCGGGACGAAACAGTCTTAAGGAGGGGGCAATGTAGCGAACCCAGGGTCGCGGCGCGGGCGGCGGCGCGGTCGGCGACCGCTAGCGTACAGGTCAGAACACGTCCGTCCGCTCCCCATTGTTCTGATTTCCAAGGAATCAACGAATATTCGAGAAGGGTCGGCGAATATTCGAGAATGAAGCGTTTTAATATAAATACCCCGACCAAAAGATCGCGAGGACAGTCTTGTGTTAATACGCGTAGTGTACAGATGGTGATATAAATAAATAGACAGTGATATAAATAGTGTTGAAATAAATATTGCGTAGTTTTAATTGTTTAAATAGATTATCTTAGTGTTTAAGTCTTTAGTAATAATAATTAGTTCTTAAATTAGTGTTTATATTTGTTAATTCTTAGTGTTAGTTATTTTTATTTATTCTTTATAATTCATATTTCTTTAATTAAACTTAGTTATATAAATATTAGTGTTTTAATCAATTTACACTTCACCTAAATAAATAAAACGTTACAATACTGTTAAAAAATTAATAGAATATACCTATACTCACTAGTGGAATATAAAAGTATGAAAGAAAATGTGTATTTTACAGTTTTAAATAAGATATTCAAAAAATAATAAAAAATATTTGGAGAGTGTATTAGTAATATTAAGATAAGCAGGGCCGTGCCTAGGCAATGTTGCGCTCGAGGCAAATACTGTTATTTGCGCACCAAGCGCCAACTTCTTCTCAACAACAATAATGACAATATAAAACATACTAATATACATACCTATATTTAGGTTTTTATATGCATACACTACAGTATAAGCAATTGCTGTAGCAATAGTAAAGAACGACAGAACGACATAAATTCAAAACTAGATTACCCAATTAAAACTCAAATTCGCTATCACACAAAATCATTCTACAGGCTTCTCTGACGGGAGAAATAATGATTCACGGAAAATGAAATATCTATTATTTTATTCTACTAAATATGTACTAACCGATATCTTTGTTGGTGGCCGCCTATTTAATACTTTATTATCATGATCACATCTGCTATTCTCTACATAATACGTCGATTCTAGGATATTTCGTTAATTAAGGGAACGGCACAATTTATACAAAGGCAAAAGCTACTGCAGTTCGGCGTACTGTATGAGTTAAAAAAATCTAGACTTTTATAGTTAATAATAATAGTTATTTTTTATACAAGACGATAAAATAATATTTTATCGACAAGCGGAGAGTGTTAATTCACGAGCGATATAATCGCGAGTGAATTATTTTTCGCGAGTCGATAATTTAATTTTATCGTCGTGTATAAAACTCTATTTTTTTCTATAGCAGGTTTTGAAAAGAAAAGAATTAGAAAAATTAAAATATTATTTAAGAACAATTTTAAAATGTCAGTAGTGTGCGTTGTTATGGAAATGTACTTCT
This sequence comes from Stenolophus ochropezus, assembly GCA_035578165.1. Lineage (NCBI taxonomy): Eukaryota > Metazoa > Arthropoda > Insecta > Coleoptera > Carabidae > Stenolophus > Stenolophus ochropezus. The sequence continues at coordinate 26,094,244 of JAQOWZ010000017.1, forward strand.
AATAAACAAAAGTTAAAGTACTTTATCTACCCTTGCTGTTAAAGTGTTACTTTATCTATCCTTGCGGTTAAAGTGCTACTTTATCCACTATTTTGAGTTGATAAAATTGTACTTTAACATCTGCTATAGAAAAAAATAACAAATTTAGATCATTTTCATTTTTTTTTTGCATTTTACATCGATTTCAAAATCAAATCAATATTATTTTAATCCAATATAGAGGAGCGCGGGGCCCCTAAAAGACACGGGGCCCGTAGGCAATTGCCTACTCTGCCTAATGGGTAATCCAGCACTGGTCATTATCTCGTTGAAAGATATAAAAATATCTTAAACCCAATTTTTAAGTACAATTAATTCTCTTTTAAAATATTCAAATAATTTTTTTGTCCACTTTTCTATTAATAATAATTAAGTTTCCCATTTCTTCTGCACTCATACAACCCCATACAAGCACAGATCCGCCTTCATATTTTTCTGTTGGGCATATATTTTTTGTTACCATTTCTTCAGTCTTCCTTTTTCAAACAATAATTCATCCATCTGATCTAAAAAGGTTTATTTTGTTTATTTCTTCAATAGTCGTAATGTTTTAAATAAATTATAATTAATTTTGTCTCATTTACAATGCTAACATAATTTTAATACATCAAAAATTCCCTAACTGTGTGATCGAGTACTTTCCACGCGGCCTTTTGTAATGTGACTCTTAGATAACCTACATGTTGTACAATAATGGCTATTTACTTTAGTGGTCGTAGAACAAATATATTATTGTAATTTATTTATTAGGTAAGTCAGTCAGTACTGTTGTGTGGTCGTGGTGTGTCTTGTCTGATCTTGTAGATAAGCAACATAGTCCGCCCTGTCCAATTGGATGGGTTACCGTACAACGGTTCGGTTTGTGCTGATCTTGCAGAAACTGCGGGCTAACAACCTACATCACTAAAATGCAAGTAAAACCTTAAAAACCTGTCATGAAACAAGTACTTCAGGTACTTGAGGCCTTGTTCCACATTGGAAAGTTATGTCATAGATGGAATGGAATTTACTAGGTAAATAATGTGAAGGTATTTTGCAATTACTAAAATTAAAATATTTAAATATTTAAAGTGTATCTGAAGATGTAATTAAAACTCAGTGGTAAAACCCGAAAATAATAAACACCAATAAGGTCCCTGTTCGCGTAGTCTGTTGTGTACTAATCATTACATGTTTACTAAACTTTTGTCAGGGAATAATTCACCAAGTCAACGTTAGTGTTCATTCTATTATGTAGAAGAAGATTATAGACGTATTATTTTTGTCATCCGTTTCACATCTCTTATGTTTAAAGTAATGAAAACAGAAATGATATTTGTTTTTCTGAAATAACAGAAATAAAAATATTAATGAAAACGCGATATCAATTTTTATAATAAAAATTTTGGCCTCAGACTGTAACGTGATATTTCTTCCTTAGTACAGGTTATTTGTTATTTTCATTTTCGTATAGCTAATAGTATATTGTGTTATTAAGAGTAAAAGTGATACTTTGTGTGGCGAGCACGGAAGTTTGCACGACGAGCGAAGCGAGTCGGACAATTGCATGCGAGGCACACAAAGACACTTTTACTCTGAATAACACATGCTATTTTTTCTTCAAACTTAGAAATTTTAAAAAATAAATTACTATTTGACGTTTAATATGTAGGTTACCTGTCAGTTATTCATAATTTTTAGTAACTTTATTCTTAGGTTATCTAGTTTTTATAGTGACATTTAGGGCGATATTACAGATTTCTATTGTACAAGTTACTTCTTATTGGCTATACGGCGGCGACAATGTTATACGGCGGCGACAATATTATACGGCGGCTAGAATAAAAAATTATATTACGTTGGCATAGAAATTAAACTTCAACCTTGTCAATCACGTCACAGAAGATGTCACTTTTATGACGTTTGAAGAAAAAATATGTTTATATATAAATTTATATGTATATGAATAAAAAAAAAATAATATTAGACATAAATAAAATTTATTTTATCTACAACTATTGAAATATGGGTACATTATACGTGTGATACTACATATAATATACTACTCATATTACACAAGTGTAATATGAAATGTCATGATACACGCTACACTTTTCTGTAATAAATAGGGCATATAATTTAACACATAATAGTTTATTAAACTGTTAATTTATTAATAACATATTTTTTATTATAAATATCAATATATATGCTTATAAAAGTATAATAAATACAATTTGAAAAGTTATTTTGACATTTAAGTGCTACTGCGGTGCCATCTGTTAAGCTATATATGAACTACTCAAACCTAACTGAATATTTAACAAATAATATCAAATTTTTTATATACCTGATAGTTGTAGATAAAGTATAGTATTTGACTCGCATAATATGGCTACATTACACGCGGATGATAAAAATACTCGCTACCGCTCGTATTTTTAATTACATTCTCGTGTAATATAGCCTACATATTATGCTTGTTAAATAATATACTATTTCGTAACAAAGAAAAGAACATATAATAATATTTTGACGCATGCATCTTCTTCCGCAAGATCCAAGAAATGTGGGCGTGCATTTGTCTTCTTAAAATCAGGCAAACAATGAAATTGCTCAAGATATATCATGTAACAACACGTCGCAATAAAATTTAATCTCTCATAGTTTCCGAACAAAGTAATATTTAAATGAAATATTTTCATTATTTCATATTCTTTAGTAAAATTATAATATTTTTACAATGGTTTAGGACTCTATTGTGGTCAACTTCAGAACTATCTCTGAATTGTCCTTCGAATTAGATATAAATAAGAAAAAAATGTACTCATCATATCTTTATTAAATAAACGATAAATTCAAAACATCTGTTATAAATTTTAAAATGAAACAGGGTTGGCAAGTGACTGAGTTAACATGGTCGGTAAAAAAACATAGTAAATGCTTTACTTTTAGTCACCATTTTTAATCTGCCCTGAAATTATTTATATAAGGTGTTAATCTCATTTTCTCCATACTCAGAGCATAGAATGCTTGTGGGTAAATTAAAAGTAGTAAAATAACACGATGAACATTTTCTATCTGGCTAGGAGAGGGAGGGTGGTTTTATTTGAAATGTTAAAATACCAGAATAACATTTTCCTTCGAGTCTTAAAATGTATTCGTAGGTTCGGGTTTTCTAAATTTACATTTACTTCTTTAAATAATCTGTAAAAATAGTCAATTGTTTTGCATTATGAAATCAAGTATTCGGGCGGGTTAATTAAAAGATTATGCACTTATATTGTTCGTGTCACTTACTAGCTCATTAATTTTCTATGGTAGAATACAAATTTCAGATGTTACAACAATATGAAATAAAATTATTTTGTATATTCTTTTTAATAAAAAAAAACGAATTCCTAAATTTCTTTCATAAATATTGGTAATTTTAAATAATTATTTAAAATATTTTTGTCGTTTTTATTGTTTCATTTGGCTTACTATGCAAAAAAGGAAAAAAACCTCATGTGCTGAGGTATTTATTTCGTAACAAATTATTTTTTTTTTGTTAAATATCAAAGTAAAATTTAGAACTCGTATGAAAATATTTGGATATATGGATATACTACCGACTGTCTTATTCTTAGAACCAATTTTGAAAATACGGCTGCAGTAAATAGCTTATTGAATCGTGGAATATTGATATTGTCTTTTTTTAATAAGATAGTTTTTATTCATTAAAAACTATCAAACTTCTTCCTAGCAAAGAAATATCGTTGGAAATGAAATATATTTTTGCAATACCTGCACAGTAAGTTACCCATTAATAACAAAATTTAAGCACAGAAAGTGGAACTTTTATTGCAGATTTGGTTTCCATGGTTATAGTAAACACTTACCTTGCACGGTGGACAGTAGGTGTGTTACTTACAATTCATGGTGGATGGTAAGTATTTAGTAGTAGTTACGCAGAAATTCAGGAAACCAAATTCATATTAAAATCAAACATTTTACAAATATACATAATTGAATATAAATTTTTAAGCATTTTTTTATTTATTACATATTTTACAAGTAAACAGAACTAAATACAAAAAAAAATTAAACATCTTTTTTATTTATAGTAATATGAAATTCACAATTAATTATATTATTAGCAGAAATAATTGAAGTTAAATTTTTATTCATTTCCCTAATTAACTCGGGTCCATCGTGAGAGGCACTCATCTCATTATTGGGAATGTCATCTCTAACTGGAGCATTCACCATAGCCTCACCTTGATGGGAGGCACAAGCTTCTTCACTTTTGTGAAATATTTTCTTAGCAACTTGAATTTTGTTTGACAAAGATTCTGCCACATAACTTTCGGTTACTGTCGACGACTTCCAGTCGCCATATCTTTTCAACCCAATAATATTGACTCCGCTGTTAGCCAAAAGTGTAGTCGAGGTTCTGCGAAACGAATGTCCGGTATAATTTTTTGCGTTTTCCAAATTTAAAAATTCTGCAATTTCAGAGGGAATTTTAGCAAAAATGTTTCTCTTAATTGGTTGGTTAACACATTTCCCATTTTTATATCTAAGGAAAAATCTTTTATTATCTGATTTTTTTATCGCAGGCTCATATATTTTCTAACTAATTCCAGACAGTGTAATTTTTCTTTGTCATTGTCTACGATAATAAAACTTCTTGACTCGTGATTTTTTGAATCTGGTATTTTGATAACTATTAAGCTACCTTTATCAGAAATGTCATCTAAAGTTACCTTACATAATTCATCTTTGCGACAGGCTTCCGCAATTCCCATTATAGCAACAACTTTTTTCATAATAAACCTTTCATTTGGGGCTTCGATCAAAAATTTTATAATATTTTTCATTGAAAATACTTCACTCCTTTTGGGGCGGTTTCCAACATTTTTTTGTCTACAGAAATGCCTTTAATTTGGCGTATTTAGAAATATCAACATTATCGTTTAGAGAAATAGTCGACCGGAGCATCGAATATTCACACCATAAACTCGAAGGGCAAGAAATTTTTGTAGATCTTTCTAGAAAATATGCTAGTAAAACTGCTTCACTGGTATGGATATCTACCTTCTTCTCGTTGCACCAATGTCGAAAAAGATTATAAGCGATTTCGTACCTTTTCCTGGATTTCTCGGGTAGAAGCGATCCACAGGCAATATTTGCGGCTTCTTCTACATTCATTTTATCCAACTTATTTACGCAAAGAAGTAGCAAATAAAACTTCACATCGTCGCAAATGTCAATTTTTCAAGAATTATTTATTTACAATTATTTCTTTTATTTAGTTTCTACAACATCATAAAAATTCGTGGCACTCTTACTCTCAATTGCAATTCAACTTTTATTTTTCACATCAATCTGACAGACGTTAATTTTGAAACCTATTTTTCTTGAGAAATATTCGATTTCCGGGAATGGACTGTGTCAATTTTTGAGTCAGAGCTCAACGTTTCGCCCGCAGTCGTATGGGGCATCTTCAGGAGCAAGAACGTTTTACTGTCGATAAACAAGGTTACTCGACGTGTCAACCACGCTAGAGGCCAAGTTTAAGCAATAAAAGCGCAAGGGACGACTCAGTTTATAAGGTTACCCGACGTGTAAACCACGCTAGAGGCCAATAAAACCCCATACGACTGCGGGCGAAACGTTGAGCTCTGACTCAAAAATTGACACAGTCCATTCCCGGAAATCGAATATTTCTCATGACTCAGACTGTGGAAGCCTACGCAATTACCTATTTTTCTTTTTCTATTATTTTTGTAGGTATTGCAAAAAATAGCTTACTAACCTTGAACTGTAAGTGATATTTGAGGTCCCGAATGTTTTCGAAATCTCGACCCTTCGGGTCTCGACTTCCCAAACAACATTCTCGCCCTAAAAACGGTCACTTACAGTTCACGGTAGTGTGGTAATTTCTCACGAATGTTAAATGATATTTCACCAACATTTGATGAACGACGTTTTATTTTACAGTAGCTCTTGCTAATATGAAATTAATTCAAATATATGAAAATGACGTATTAGGAAAAAAAAGTTATTGAGAACCACGCTAAAATTCTCCATTCCTGTTTCTTTATGTAAAGAATTCATATTTCCGTATTTTCTTTATTTGCTTGTCAATCGTTTGCTATTCTAACTTACGTATGCATCAGTTCGTCGCGCCGCCGGTCGGTTCTGGACAGTGTGCGATGACGGTCAGTTTGGGTCAGTTTGAGATTGTAGATAGAAAGTTTTTTTCAAATTGCGCAAACATCATACGATTCCGAACTTTTGAATAATAACTGTTTACAGACAGAAAAAATAAATGCACCAAGTATCTGAAAAACCGCCACTGTAAGATATTTTGAAAATAATATAAGTTATATATAGAGGTAAATATGTTGTGAGATGTGAGGAGGTAAGAAATGATAAAAAAGTGTTAGTGATATAAGTTTTGAAAAATAAAAAAAAATGTAGTTCTAATATTTTTTTTATCGTCGCTTAGGCTAACAGTGAGAGTATTCTCATTTTCAGTACTTTTTATTTTCAAAATTGATAGCTACATTTTCATTGTAAAAAATAATTATTTTTCTTATCTAAATTTAAACGTCTCTTTTTACTATTTAAAAATTTAATATTTTGAGAGTGATTTTGTTCTTTCTCGGAAGACTTTTTAAATTCTTTATTTCCGCATTTCTTTTATATCCAGACATAATACCTTCTTTTATTATTTAACCTCAAGAAAAATGGCACTTTGATATGCTCATAACATGTTATTTATGATATGACTATTTGCTATAAAAATTAACTAGAAGCCACTAAGCGTCAAAAATCAAAATTCAGGCTCGGATAAATGAGCGGGCAAGACGAACAACCGCCTGGGGTTTTTAGGGGCGCCGAGCGCCAAATTAAAATGTTTACTATTTTTTAATGTCAGTAATATTTATTGATTTATATATTCATAGATTATTTGTGCCTAAAAAATACTAGAACTTGGTACATACTCGTATATGTCAAAATATTAAATGTTCGCAGTAAACAATTTAAGGTGCATTTACAATCAAATTCAAAGTTAGCACAATTTAAAGGTAGTTTAAAATTGTATGCTAAGCATACATATTCATTTGTAGCCATTTGACAACAAGAATGTTAAATAAAAAAATGAGCAAAGTCTAAGCTTGCATTTCAAGTCCGATTTGAATTCACATGCGCGTTACGTTCTAGTACATTCTCGGTTGAGGGAAATTTAATATGACATTGTTTATTTAAATTAAATTATTTATTATCTTTATAAATATAATTCTATTTTTGTTAATTTTTTAGTGTTATAGCAATGCTACTTTTATTCTTTTCCAAAACAGCATAATTATATTATGCATAACATTATCTGATAAAAAGGGCGCCAAAATTTATTTCAACCGGGGTACTCGAAACTCTAGAACCGTCGCTCCCTGAACTGTGTATACAAATGTAAAAAAAACTTTTCTTACAATGGAAAATAAACTCGGCATCATACTTATAATATAAAATAATTTTTATTTTTTACTTATTTCTTATTCCAGTGAGGTGTAGTTAAGGAATACTTTTGCCGCTGCGCTATCGTAAGTAAATCATAAGTATAAGCCACAAAGCCATAGTTTAGGCAAAGATTCTCGACACCGTGCGATAGAATTCGGAAGAAGCAGAAGCGAAGTATTGCGGTTTACAATAACGATAATGTGTTCATGTACGAATATGTCACAGCGTGTAGCTAAGACTAATTACTAAAGATACCGCAATTATGTTCACTTTAATTTATATATTTAATTTTATTTAAAAAAAAATACTTATTTTATGGTATCTAAGAGTTCACGATCAAAACAGATTTTTATAACTTCTTTATAAACAATTAGAAATGTGTTATTTTATTCGGTAATTTCTCAATAAGATAAACGATACTAATAACAGAGTGGATGGAGATCATAAATATCCATATTTTAATAGCAAGGCTGGATTTTTATTTTTTCAATCTGTAGGCCTACTCAAATTTCTAGTCCCAATAAAAATTTTACTGTACATAACTTATTATTCCCTACCTTCTACATAACCCTTAAGATTTAAGAGCTGTGCACCACATGTATAGCGAGGGCCAGCCTGAGAGATGTGCTCAAGGCACGCGCCGTTGACTGATTTTATAAAATCAAAATGGTTTCATTTTTTTTTATTTATTGTGGTAAACCAAATATACATAAACTTCAATATTATAAAGCAATGAAATAGTTAGCTCAATAATAAGAGTAAATGTAAAAAAGACCGGAACATGAAACATCATTTGGTTTTTTACGTACAATTGCATTTAAATTGTATGTTTACATCTTGATTACCAAGGAGGAAACTAAAATATTTCAACCTACGGAAGGTAAAGTAGAGCAAAAGTCCGTTGGGCGGTAAAGAAAATGTCAAAAAAAATTATCTAGGTTTTTAATACCTTGTATTCTTTTCACAACTATCCTGCGATTTATCAAGACATTAATCTACTGATGTTTTATTAGTTTCTAGCAAAATTTTCTAAATAATTTTCCTAACGAAGCTCTTTGCTTGACATTTGACCTTTTGCTTGACATTTTTTTATTTGCAACTTGCTTACGTTTTCTTACAAAAAAGGGGTACTAATGTAATGCATCTCCTTAATGTTTGTGACATGTCGTCTTCTAATTAAAAATTACATTCCATTTGGTAGCAATAGTGCGTTAAACGTTCTACGTACCACAGGCCTCAGGCAAAGAATTTAACTCAATGGATGAACAAAAGCAAATTTTATCCGCAGGCGTAAACTCTATATGAAAATATCGTATTTAATAATATTCAAAAACTATCTTAAGATGATCTAAAATGTTGTAAAGACTTAAATGCGACCTTTCAAGATGACACTGATTATGAAATCAAAATTTTTCTAGTTTTGCCTTCCAGAATGACAATATTCTAAATATTACAATATTTATAAAAAATTGTTATTGTTCTGAAATATATAGATATTTAAATTGCAAGCAATAAGAGTACATTGTAACCTTCCAAGAGGTGTGTATAGACGCGAAGATTGCGGAGCCGAAATTCATGTACCACACAAGGTACTTCCATTCCGAGTCGTTTATTACATTTTTCGCGCCACTAGTAGTATTTAACTTCAAATAATGTAAGTAAGGTACTTTAAAATGTGAGACAATTGATAGTTCAGATTTATTTATTTGTAAGTTTTTATAGTTAATTTAGATTTTTACCGTTGTTAGACGTCCAATTTTATATGAAATTCGTAATATTTTCATAATTATCCTGCTAGTAGGATAGTTATTTTCTATAATACTACGTTGACAATAGTAACCAAATAATAAATGTTATTAGAAACTTATATTGCTATGGAAGACAATTATACTTACGTGAATGGTGGCGCGAAAATATGCGATAAAATATTATTAGAGTACAATCGCAATTCGAATCACATCATCGAAAAACCTTCTATTCTGTCTAATGCTCGTTCACGGATATCGTGCACCGTCTTCTTTATCTGTGGCTGTAGTGAAACTCCTGCAAAATTTTGACCAAAATTTTCCATGCCTCTGTATACATGTATAGTACGAACGGAGATAACTCGAATTAACTTCACAACAGACATTTACCAAATAAAATTGTACATGTATAAAAATGCTTGGAAGAACCAGGATAGTAATAGAAAATTTATATTTTCTAACACAATTCATTTATTTTGTTTTTTTTTTAAACATACGAAGCTACAGATTTTGTACTAAAACGGATTATCCGATTTTGTTCTTATTAAAATTATACAGGTTTTACTAAATATGTATAATCCATACACTATTTTTAGATGACCCATTCATAAAAACCGTATATGGGAGAGATGGGCCAGGTACAAAGAATAAATTTAACATGTTTTTTCTCTTTTTTTATTGTGCTTCCTACCCTAAAGAGAATGGAGGACTAAGACGATTTTTTTTCTTATTTTTTTTTGCTTTTAATCTTCTCTTGAGTGTAGTTTATGGGGCTTCATATGAAACTGCAGCAGCCTGATTGATCCCCATTAATTCTTGTTTACTACGCCTACAGTAGTAGGTAATGAATTTTCGCTCCATTTGCATCGTTGGATTCTTGTATTTTTTTAAATAAAATGTAAACATTGTAGTTATTACAATAATAAATATTTTTTGGTAAAAAAGGGCAATTAAGATAAATAATAAAAAAATTAAACAATATATTGTAGTGGTCCATCTAAACCTCAAATGTACTGGTCCAACTCTCCCGAATGTAAGAGGTAGGTAGATAACCATCAATAATTGAGAAATAAGTGGATTTTTAAGTTCCAGTTGTTTACTCTTATTTTTAAAGCAATAAGACGTTAATATCTTCAGCAGATATTAAAATGTTGATTTCTAGAGTGGACATGGTATAATTATAAATTGTTAATTATTTAAATATTTTCCTCGTCAGAAGTTTAACATGGTTTAATATATTGTTGGTAATTTTAAACAAACAATATACAGGGTGAGTCATCGAAATGCCCGTCTTCGATATCTGCCTTCTCGTTAGAAATACAGCATAAATTTATTAACAGAAGTTATTCGTCAACTCAAGGAGCATAACGTAAAATTGTTTTCACATATACAGGGTGTTGCATTACGGCTCGGTGAAAATTGTTTGCCATTTATTAAATGGAACATCCTGTATATTTTTATATTTTTTCAAGTGTATTTCATTCCCCTATAAGGACATATAAATTTTGTTTTAGTTTTCCGCGGCGTTGAAAAGTTATTCCGTTTATTCTCTAAAAAACACCAAATACACGCATTGCTTTATAATGACGCACTGAAGTTATTTTAATAGTAAAAATTAAGAATTTTTTTTTCTGTACAACTGTAACTACACTCTATGTTCTCACATATATTTTTTTAAATGTAATTATACAAGGTTTTCAATAAAGCGAATCAAATTTACTCAATTTCAAATGACTAGAACTCGTCATTTTCAAATGGAACACCCTATATTTTATAATTCAGTTGTGGGTCTTTTTGTATTATCTTCATATTTTATTAAGGGTACCCTATGCCTAAAACCAATAATTTTGGAGATTTTAACTATTTTTTTCTAAAATTATTTATTCAATTAAAAAATGCTTCACCAGCTCACAACAGTCTTCGGGTTAGGAATAATTTAAATGAAGAATTTGCTATAGATGGATCGGAGGAGGTGGTCCAAGAAATTGGCCCGCTAGATTTTCGGATCTTTTAAAATTAGATTAAAATTCGTAACTGTTTTGAAACTGTCGACGCAGATATCTGCGAAGAGTAAATTACTCATTTATAAACTGTCTCAAACATGTTTCCGTGCGAATAGCTGTTACATTAAAAATCTTTCGGAATTTAATTTTTAGAAATAAACTTAAAATGGTGAAAACCTCCAAAAATATTGGTTTTAGGCATAGGGTACCCTTAATAATATATGAAGATAATACAAAAAAAACGCACAACTGGATTATAAAATATAGGGTGTTCCATTTAAAAATGACGAGTTTTAGTCATTTGAAATTGAGTAAATTTGATTCGCTTTATTGAACACGCTGTATAATTACATTTAAAAAAATATATGTGAGAACATAGAGTGTAGTTACAGTTGTACAGAAAAAAAAATTCTTAATTTTTACTATTAAAATAACTTCAGTGCGTCATTATAAAGCAATGCGTGTATTTGGTGTTTTTTAGAGAATAAACGGAATAACTTTTCAACGCCGCGGAAAACTAAAACAAAATTTATATGTCCTTATAGGGGAATGAAATACACTTGAAAATATATAAAAATATACAGGGTGTTCCATTTAATAAATGGCAAACAATTTTCGCCGAACCGTAATGCAACACCCTGTATATGTGAAAATAATTTTACGTTATGCTCCTTGAGTTGACGAATAACTTCTGTTTATAAATTTATGCTGTATTTCTAACGACAAGGGAGATATCGTAGACGGGCATTTCGATGACTCACCCTGTATTGTACTATTATTATATGTAATTTAAATTTATATATATTGCCATGAAGTGAAATTGTTACGATGTAACAGATGGATAAAAAACATCTTGAGCGTAGTAATGATGGTTGGTGGAGAATTATATGTGTCAATACTACAATATATTGTTGTTTTAAAGTTACCAAATTTAATTTCTAGTCCGACGTTGTAGAAATGAATGCTACTTGACGAGTGAAGAGAGTTGGACAATTTCATGCGAGGGACGCAAATAACACAATATATTATTTTCGTAATGAAGTGATAATTTCTATTTAAATTTATAAAAGTATGCTATTTTTTATTTGGAAAATTTACGGTTTCATACAATTTCAAACTGTAAAATCCCAGAAAACTTTCAATAAAATGCACTTTCTACTAGTTACCAAACTGTTTAGAACTGTGGGATGAAACAAACAATATTCGTCTTAATCTGAGAACTAAGCTTAATTTCAAACTTATCTAATCACACCATGCCTTTCGGCTTTATTAGACAAATGACATAGTTCTTAACAAAATTAGTAATAAGATGTAAAATGCAAGTTAGTATATCGATGATTATTGATGAAGCACCCTAATGGAATAAGCATTAAACGGCGTAGTGAATGCTTCATCGTTTTATGTCACCAAAACCATAGTTTTAAAACAAAATTTCGTTAGAAAATGCTTCATGTTGTGTAACCCATGGAATATGGGCGGAGCAAGCAAAGCGAGATCTTTAAAATCACACAAGTTACGTAAAATCGTATTTTTAACTTATTTCGTACAAGATTTTTTTTTTGTTTTGATAATATTCTTTAATTTAATTTATTTCTTTTTCAAATTAATCGAAGTTTCGATATGCCACACTTTTTATCATCCAGAGATAAATGGTTTTATCGCCAACTTGAATATAATATTATTATTTTAACTTTTTTAATACTAAAAAAACGCTATTTCATGAATGTTATTTTATCTCCATGACAACTGTAGCAAAATGCAATTTTTAGTACTAGAACCGAAAAATGATGACGTATCCGTAGTTACATATACAATGTGCATGCGTATAACCTTACATATTAGTAATTTTAACCTTTTATTTTATATTTTACGTATTGTAAGATATTTTGCCAATTTGTGGGTAAAAAACAATATATATCAATTTGGCAAAAAAGGTATTTCGAGTGTCGTAATATAGATGGATACCGCTATCACTCGACCAGAATACTTAAAATTTTACTTTTAAATGAAACAAATTACTAATTTTTTTAGAACGTGTGAAAAATTGTTTATTCACAACCACTATTGTAATATGTCAATTCCTAACCTGTCAAAGGTTGGAAACGTATGTCATTTTTAACTGCAATGACAATCTCACGGCTGGGAAATACTTTAAAATCCCTTGGGGAGGAAGTGTTTACTATGGTTGCCTAGTAATACTGTCATAAATCTCTAAAAGTAAGGTGATCAGTGCTATCAAACATATTAATAAAACCTTATAATTACAAAAAACATCAATAATTACAATACAAATTTTGAAAGGAAGTATTTCTATTATAAAGTAATATAAAATTCTAATTTTAAAGATTTGTAGATATTTTCATGTCAATGTCAAATTATTAAAATAAATTTAAACATTTGTTTTCATAGACTACTACCGTACATTAATTTAGTTTATTGAAAAAAGGAGATATACGAGTAGAAGTTAATTTGGATAATTGTGAATAAAATAGTATACATAGTTCGGTGGGAGTTTCATTACAGCCTTGCGCTATATCTGAGCCTCGAGGCTTCGCCTCTCGGTCATATAATAAGCCCTCGGCTGTAATGAAACATTTCCCACCTCACATGTAATATACTATTTTTGGTTAAAATGTTTGACCGAAGAGATAAACTTTTTAGCATAGCTTTAAAATGGTTACGTTGCCAGGTTAATTGTACATAAGTACTTTTCACATGCCAAAAGAAGAAAAGAAGCCGAATGCCGAAACTATTTAATTTATTCTAATTTTTATTTCCTTGTATATCAAGTACGAAGTAGGAAGTATTGCAATCGCGAAAAAGAGACAGAGGCTTCCTCGGGCCGATTAAATGGAGGGATAAGTTAAGGGTGAACTCAGGTAACGGTTCCAAACCATGCGTGGTTTTTGCGAACCCTTAAACGTAGAAAATATTGGAAGAACCGCATTCATGTTTTGCTTGCTCGTCGTAGGGTGAAATGAAGAGTTCAAACTGAGAAACGTTATACATTAAAATGTTGCGTTAAACTTGGTAAATCTGCTCCGCAAACGGTTGAAATGGTTAAGGTAGTTTATGAACAAAATACCCTGTAGTCTTACAGGTAACACAAAAAAAGTTGAAAAACAAGGTATTAAACTAAACAATGAACAGGCAAAAATATTGCCCATATCATACCTATTGCGGACATAGACAAGCATTTAAACATCGTACTGCTTTAAGGAAAGTCGGGTTACCGAAATCTGCCGTACATTAAATTCTTAATGAAGATTTGAACATTCGTGCAAAATTCGTTCCAAGGAACTTGACCTTCAAAATCATGTCTTCATCAACAAAAATATTAGAAGGTTTACGTACGCACCCTACAGCCCCGAATTGGAATCCTATAAATTTTATCTCAATAGAACTTGATTTGGAAGCAAAAGTACATCAAATAATCCGCGACGAGTACACTCAGCAACCTTCCTGAAAGAGACTTCCAGCACTGTTATGACGAAAGAAAAATTGTTGGAACCGTTTTATTGTTTCACAAAGGGTGTTACTTCGAAATTCATAACATTCAATTGAAAATTTTGTGAATATAACATTTTTTTCTAAATCACTCATTAATTTTAGGACGTACCTCGCGCGTATTAAATTGAATGACAATTGAAATGGAAGCAAAGAGGCTGTAGTATTAGGACAGCTGGACTAATGTTGGTTTATTGTTGCAGTACGGACGTGAGTAGTAGCAAGGAATGCACGCGCATGGTGGTGGTGTCGCTGACGCCAGAACGCCAACGTGAGACGTGGGACAAGAAGGTCGAGTTCTTGTTGGCCGTCGTGGGCTTTGCTGTCGATCTCGGCAACGTTTGGCGGTTCCCCTACATCTGCTACGAGAATGGTGGCGGTAAGTAAATAGTCTTGCGCTTGTATCGAAAATAAATTTTTATACTAAGGTTTATCAAGATCAAAGATAAAAGTAATTTTTGATTTTATACATTTTTTGTTTCTGTTTTCTCTTAATTTTGCAATTAGTACTATAAACGCAGTAATATATACTTACCGATTTTGAAATATAAGTATTCAATGATTATTCTTTAATTAATATCTGTAAATAAAGTTTTGTCTGTCTTTAACATATCAATTGATATTAGCTTGTCCGGTTTCCTAAAGGTTCATAAAACTTTTTAAGATTCCTGTATCATGGCACATATCTTCGAATTTTGTTAAAAATATAGTATATAGGTCGTCTTTTATGTAGGGATTTTTTATTATCTTGTGCGGTTTTTCTGTGATAAGATCTGCTCTGAAGTTACCACATACCACTAGAACCACATATTTCGATATTTTAACGAATGTCCAGCTATTGAAGTTCTTACGGAGGACCGTAGACATACATACACGTGTATGATACAGACTAGAGAGATCAAAAAACTTAATATTTTTTTTGTAAAATATTTCCATACTTAATCTTTTCATAATAATGACACGATTTTACCAACTCTCAGTATAAATAGCCAGTCGACAGTATTTTACTTCTGTTACTTTTTTCTCGAATTATGTTTATTTGCAAATATTTCTTAACATAGATAAAAATATTTAATAAAAAAAATATGATATAAAAGGATAAAAATGACAATTTTATTTTATATCTTTTATTTGTTTATAACCAACAATTTTGTTGTAGTAACTTAGTAACACACATAATTAAACAGTACTTAGCATTGTCTTATTTGTTTCTTTTCCAAATATCAAAATGTTAAAAATTCATAATTTTAATTACACTTTTTGTATTCCTTCAAACAAAGGTAGAAGAAGTACTGTACGAAACACGAAACACGTAAGGAAACTATAAGTGGTTATTTATCTACTGCTTTTCGCATGCCTTAAATAGCCACCATTGTCCCTTACTTATTACATAAATAGCTATTTTCCACTTCTTTGTAATAAAAGTCACTTTCTCTTTATTTTACTAATTTCAGTTAGGTTATTAATTTTATTATTTCACTAATGAAATAATAAGGTCATTATGTCAAACGGAAAGTAGGCATATGAAACATTAACAGCTACAAAATTACAAAATATATTTTTAATTCTCTTTACAAATATTAACAACACAGTTATTACATTTATTAAATTCACAGTGTATCTCGTTCTGTAATTTTCGCATGCATTAAATAACCAATATTTTATTCGAATGTATCAAAAACTGACGTTTTTTGATTAAGATATTTGAACGAAAACTTGAACATTTTAGCAGACAATTATTGTTTGGTCTAATTGCTACGTGACTACTTTTCGGACTTGTACGTTCTCAATATGTAAATAAAAAGTTAAAAATAAATAAATATGAAATATCAAGTGGCTCACATTTTACAAATACACAACAAACATTATTTTAACTTAATATCTGAACTAGAGATGCGGAACATATAATAAATAAGCTACTCAAAATGTAAGTACAACATCTATTCTTGTACGGTAACATGAATTCGGCTTCGCAAACTCCGCCTAAATTCATACCTTCTTACTTACATTTCTTATAGATTAAATAACTATAATTAATAATAACCAACTATTTTGCCTTGTCTTAAA
Organism: Stenolophus ochropezus; assembly: GCA_035578165.1. Lineage (NCBI taxonomy): Eukaryota > Metazoa > Arthropoda > Insecta > Coleoptera > Carabidae > Stenolophus > Stenolophus ochropezus. Next base: position 26,111,093 of record JAQOWZ010000017.1, read on the forward strand.
TTTGAAGACAAATTTTGTAATTAATGTTTGAATTTCGGAAACGAGCGCGAAGCAGCGAGTGCCAGAACGAACGAGTGCTTGAATTGCCTTTTATAACGAATGTTTTATACTATTTTCTCTGTTCCGGCTTTTATTTACATTATTTTTTATAATAATATTTGACATTTTCTATTAAGGGATTTTTTTTGATAGAATAGTTAGGTTGGTGACAGTGATTTCTGTTTCATGGCCTCCCAAATAAATTAGAATTACTTTGTCAGTTGCCTAGATATTTTGTGTATTTATTACAGTCATGCCAATCTCAAATAACAAAATATAACCAAAAATCGTTTAAAAATGAAGCTCCTTCTAATATCAATAAGCGTGCTGGAATATGATATTCTAATTCCGAAACAGAGAAAATAATTTACTACTTGATTGGTAGGTTACCTGGCAGTTGTTTTTTTTTAGTATAACTTTATTCTGAGATTATCTAGTGTTATAGTGACATTTAGGCCGGTATTACAGGTTTGTATTTTAGAAGTTATTCCATATTGGCTAATTCTGCGTAGTTCCTATGCATACGTATTTATTTTACTTTTACTCCGGCGACGTAAAAATTAAACTTCAACCTTTTCATTCACGTCGCAAAAGTTGTCAGTTTTATGACGTTTGAAGAAAAAATATGATTTATGACTCATTGATAAACTTTACAGATATTATTTTTTTAAATAATCTTTATAAAATTGACCTTTATTAAATTTGTTAGATAATATACTATTTACTTTGCAATGGAACTTTTTTTGTACCTAGACATTATGTAAAGCTTATAATCTAACTAAAAAATTATTTCTTAACTTCAAGGAGTTATTTACTGTATTCTACTCTTCGTTCGTCTAAATGATACCTGCACTAATTTTAATATTTTATGATCCATTAAATTTCGTGAAGCTAATATAACGTTGTGATTAATATTTGAATATGCCACAAATCTTATCAAAGTTTCGCAAATGATCAATAATTAAAGATACACTAATTTTAGAAAGTCTTTATTTGCTTAACCCAATAAATTTAATGGCCCTGAATTCCACACTAAAGAAACAGAAACGTGTTGTACAATAAATGATTAGGCACTATATACAGCTCCATTATAATACGTTAAGGAAGGGTAGTCGTGCGGATTTTAAAAGATGTTAAAATCAATAAATATGGAAATTTAAATAATTTTTATAATAAATTTTCATTTGAAATTACACAAAAGTTGCCGCATTATGGGACTATTTTAAAATGTTAATTTTACAGTTTTTAATTTTTGCTCATAATTCCCAAAATTAAAAGATTAAGGCCCATATTCTCACATCCGAAATAGCACTACTTCAAATGTCAAATTTCGAGATGTCAGGTCTTGACAAGAAATATAATTCTCTCCCATTAATACACAGTATATTTTCGTGTATATGAAATACATATATATTAATCAAAATAAATAATATTATAAATGTAATTCACGATATAGGTAATTCAGAATTTCTTAATTGAAAGTTCATATTTGACAGTTGAAATAGTGAAAATAGGAGCGCTACTTCAACGTATGTGAGAATACGAATCTAAGTGATTTTAGTGTGCACCTTCTTCAAACAATTTTTACTTCCTTGTAAGAAGTAAAAGAAGTATAGTATTTGTGAAAAAAATCGGTTTTCAGATTTCAAAGTAAATATCCATTTTCGGCGTGAACTCTGTATGTACGTATCTCGCATAACTCAAAAATGAATAGCCGTAAAATGTAGAAATTTTGAATATAAGACTACTATTATATCTAGTTGTGCACGTCCCTTTTTTATTGCAATTGACAGTGGCAAAAGGGCACTATGCTCGTAGTGTTGTAGTTACTATAACATCTAGTTATGCACCTCCTTTTTTTTGTTACATTTTAAAAGGCAGTTTACTTTTGGCAGAATCTTAATAAAAATAATAATTTAGTTGGCTTTTCATTTTTGCGGTACACATTTGATAATATAATTGACTCTCCTTGAAATTGTCATTGACTACAGTCAACAGAATATATTTCATGAGAAATATGTACGAAATAAATGAAAATATTTCTTTCTTTGCAAGTTTTTGAGCGATTAGAATAATTTTGTGTAGGTCGAAGATATGAAACGAATGGAAGTTGAAAAATGATCGTAGAATGTTCTCACTTTCAAGTGAAATAAATTTAAATGAAGTGCAGCAAAAAATGTGTGTAGGTTAGCGTACAAGGAAGTCATGTGACATTCACCTATACAGATTATTCATGCAATATACCTACATATTACGTTACTAGTAAGACTATAAATATGTACCTGTTATTTATTGTAAATTTGAATTAACCACTCCGTAGTCAATAAATCAAAAACTCCTGGAAATCGATTTTTCCACCTCTGGTTAAAGTGCCAGTTACCTTAAATATCAGGTAATAGAAAAATATCGCATCGAAAATCTGATATAAGTCAAAAATATATTTCGATGCGATATTTTTCATTTAACCGACGGTTAAGGTAACAGGCACATTAACCAGAGGTGGAAAAACCGGGCCTTAGTATTATTATGATCTTATGTGTATTAATTTCAAAAACGAATAGGTAAATCAACATAATTTGACAAAATTATTATTTCTATATATTCTAAATTCTAACAGAAACACTGAAAAAGACCATCAAATAAAATAAATATACAAATGACATTTAAAAATCAGTATTTTGTACTGGAAAGAGATAATTAGTTATGATCATTTAATGAAATTAAACAAAAAATATTTTTATTGATCATCACAAGATTATCAAATTTGGAATGTGGGCAATGCAAACATGTTTTTCAGACAACCAGCTCAGAGTAAAGGAACTTTTAGCCCCAAATTTCATTTTCGAAATCGACATAAAATTTGGTTCAGAAGTTGAAATAAAGCAAATTGGATTAGGTTTCCATTCTTATACGTATTTGCAACAATTCTGCACAATTTGCAAATCAATAGCTGTAAAATTAATTGAAATAGACCAAGAAGTGTAAGTAAAAAAGTATTTACTTTTTAACATTCGGGAACTATCAATCACATACCCGGTACACTAGTGTCTCGAGTGCAACTACAATAACTGTCTGGATTGAGTACTTGATGATTTTTAGTGTATTTCACTCATATTAAAATGTCTTTTCGTCCCGCAGTAATATTTATCCGAACAACTTACCTTGAGAACTTCCAGCCCCGGTCTCCCCTACACCATCAATATTATTATAGGAATCTATGCTGTAGACTTAGTAATGAGTAATAAACAATAATGATAATTTTATATGTAAATGCGAAAGGCTATAGAGAGATTTAGAATAATTTTTGCCGGTGCAAATTTGGTTGTAGAAGCCATTAGTGGTGCGAGGCTTAACATTGGCAGGAAATTAGTGTGCGGGAGGGCAATTCTCAGCACCTGGCCTCCACGCCACTGTCGGATATTACAGCGTCGCGGTTAGCCATGACATCGCCGGCGAGGTGTATCGCGAACTTCACTCCACCGCACCCGACACCCTTCACCACACAAACATGAACAAATTATACCAAATCCTGCCTCACGCTTATTCCGCAACTACGAGTATGCATTATTACAATCAAATATTACTCTCTCAAATACATTACACACAGGCACGTGAACTTACATACAATTTATTTAGGGTTAGGATTCGGTTTGGATTCATGTCAAAAATTTCGGTTCATGTACATAAGTACGTGTGTATCTCGCATAACTCAAAAATTATTAGCAGGAGAATGTTGAAATTTTGTATATGGGACAGGGTTGAGAAAAACCCAACCCACCTGTTTTTTTTTTAAATTATTTATTAGGTTTTATTAGAAATGTCAATCAAAATTATCGTAAAAGCCATAACCAGTTTACTTTGTTAAACTTGCGTCACATAAACTCCTATAATTACTCAACATTATGTAAAGTTACGCTTTTATATACAATTAATATTGTTCGAAAAGAGGAGGGTAATTTGATGAGTTCCCGAGTGAGGAACAACTATATATAAAATTTATATTGGCATTAGTGAAATAGTTATTTGTTTCACTAGTCCAGAAAGTGAACTTTTACGAGAGCGAGTTTATATTGACAGGCCGAGCAAATGCGAGATCTTGCAAGAGTTTCAGGGCGTGTAATACCCAAGATTTTTTGCGCCAATGACACTTTTAATATATTAAAGAAATATTATTACTACTTAAAATTTTGTAGATTATTGTACGTTAGTAATATTTGCGATTCACATGGATATATAAACAATTCTTTTGTTTTATTCAAAAATTTAGTGACATTTGTTCTAACCTAAAAAATAAATCGAATTGGAATTGATATTTTTCAATAATTAACATAATCATAATCGTGCAACACGAGTATAATATGAATAATAAATCAAAAATAATTATTTAAATTAGCGGTTTACATTTCAAATAAAATAAAATTTGAAAAATTGACAAAATGTAATAATAAAATATTTGAGTTTGCATCCCTACATTTTGCCGGCCTAGGCGGGGCAAACAGAGAGTTTCTGGAGGATTTTGAGTTCTATAATACTAGCCATAACGGGACAGACTCGCGAAAAAGATATTTGTAGTTGTTGGTGTGAGTGAACGTTTTTGTGAATTCAAATTAATATAGAAGTTAACATTATATATATTTATTTTCAGTGCCGTATTACCACTTAGGTTATTTTTGAGATTATCATTTGTGATTCAATTAAGGTAGTGATGATAAGGGAGGAGGAATTTTCTGTTGTAGGACTATATTTTTATTTAAAAAAGGGGTGGTGTAAGGGGCGCAATTTTAGTATTGGCTTTGAGGCGCTAAATATGGCTCTGTTTATTTTGAGTTATTTTAGGTGCACAATAATTTACATTACATTTTTTTTTACATTTCGGAAATATATTTAGTTAATTGTATTATGGTGAAATACTGGTATTAATAGGGTTTTTTTTTAAATTCTTTTCGACTATGTACATATATTGACTTTTATATTTCTGTTGGCCCGTGTTATCTTGTATGATATTGTACTTAAGTAACAATTAACTAGTATGTAAAAGTTACAAGTTAATGGTTACAAAGACAATATTTGGGTTTAAGTTCTGTAAAAATTTTATTAATGTACAACGTTTCGACGGCTCAGGGCTGCCTTCGTCAGGTAAATAACAAAACTTGACGAAGGCAGCACTAAGCTGTTGAAACGTTGTAAATTAATAAAAAAAATTACAGAACTTAAACCCAAATATTGTCTTTAATTAATTATGAGTTCTAAAAGCTTCTTTCATTATTTAATAGTTTCAAGTTTGTACAAATCAAAATATCCAAAAAATAAATATAAGACGATAATATTAGGGTCTGTTTTCAAAGAGAGTGTACATATTTACATTTTCGAAACTTGTAAAAATTAATAATGAGATTGGGTGCAGATAAGGCTCAGAGCCTTGTTCAAATTACAGATATCTATGACATCAGTGATCTGCAGATTAAAAAAAATCTTATTGAACAATTATACTGATGTATCTACAGGATGAATGCGAGAAACCTTGACATAGGGAATTAACATTAGAAAACATTTTTTGCTGTTTCCATCTGTCCCGCTAAATATAATGGGGTGTATAATGTGTGTACCGTTAGTTAGATTATTTAATTTTGTATTTACTGATATCAAACAGTGATGTATTTACAGGGGGTGAGAGGAACAGCAGGGAAATATCTCTCTCCTGATATCGAGCAAGGATAAAAATTAAACGTAATAAAAATATCTCTATACTTTATTTTAAAACATTTTTTTGGAATGTACAGTAAATATTTAGATATCAATGAAATGAAAGATGTGAAGAATAAAGCATTTTTGTTTTGCGGAAATCTAAAAGAAAATCAAGACATTTAAATTTTATATTATATATATTATTTGAAATATCCTTTTGTTATAGGTACACGTGTTATTATAAATTAATGCACCTGAAAATCAAGATATTTTAAATTTTCTTTTGCAGTACATTTTTTGTTTATTATAAAAATAAATTTTTCTAAAATCTTGTGTATCAATTATTTGTAAATTTATTTTTAATATTTAATACTGTTAAATTAGTAACGCGATTTTGTGTCTTTGTACCTCATTGAAGAATGATCTTTTACAAGTTGTTTTATACGTTTATACGTAAGTGTGAGTGTAATTTTATAAAGCTAATAAAATGCACCTTAATTAAGTTATATTTTTAATATCATGTTTTTTTTAAAAAGTCATTTCAACTTATAAAATATCTTTATTTATTTTCTAAAAATTTTTAGGTGTTCAGTTATTGCAACAATTAAGCAATAATAAATATTAATTAAGAAATAATATAAATCTATATTTAGTTTACGGAATTGGGATAAAAAAATTCTTTGTCATTCTATGAGTATAGAAAAATTATGTCGTTTTATATCGATGTTTCCTACTAAGATAAATATTACCTTAATTATAATTTACAGAAATTTTGTTCGAGGGTGCTAATTCAAAGTTTGTGTGTACTTAGTATGTCCAAGTAGACAACTAACTACGCATGTGCTCCTGATTTCACACAATCTGATTTTTTTACTGAGAAATATTAAAATCGAAAGTGTTTAATGGCATTATATATATATATATTTAAAAAACCAAATTCAAAATCACTCTAGAAACTTTCACGAAATAGAATTTTATAAGTGGATATGAGGCATGCACAGGTGCCCAAATTACAAATGTTATGAATGAGATGTACCTATTATTGTTTAACCTCAATACTACATCTGCTGTTTCATTCTAAAATGAACGCTACATTTCCTTTTGTACACTACTCTTCCGCTGGCTTGGAAGTGAGCCACTGTTTCGTGCTTCCATTGGGCGGAATTTGACTTGGGCAATTACACTTGGCCATCATAAGATATTTGCCGCCCTCGAAGACATCCGTAGAAGACATCGTGCAACATACTGACAACGCCATACTTGGTCTCGTGGCTCTCGTCGTTATAGCGGCTTTGGTAAGACTTGAAAGCAGAAACATGTATGGTGGTAGCGAACTCTCGGCCAACCTAGTTTATCTCTAGCTAAGAAACCTGCACTAGAGGTCCACGGAAGCGAGGCTGCAATTTGGTTGACTCTCCAGTGGCGTAAACCTCTCGTTACATAAACACCATTTCACCGAGCTGAAACACTTGTGGAACCACATCTATAATATAATCTTTCCCTTCATAAGCGAATAGGCGTATCACGTTGTCCACGTGATTTGGTTAGTAAGTTGATATCCATAAAAGATTTGAAACGGACATCCCCGTAGTCTTGTTTGATGCTATGTTCAAGTCTCGTTGAATCAGCGGGATTACTTGTTCCATTTTTCAGGTAGCATATGACCTAGACATTATCTCGGACTTGTGCCGCTGCATAATTCCCCATCTGAATTCACTTTCTTTGCTTAACAAATCGTCAACTGGTTTGACTTTTGGGTAAAATTCTTAATAAATCGTCGAAAGAATCTGGCAAATTCGAGATATCATCCTACTTCGTGTATTTTTCGAGGGGTCAAGAATAACGATCGCCTGCAACTTTTAACTTCCAGGTCCATCTCGGTTGACAAAACCAAGGAATTCTACAGTTATGCCGAATGCATTTCCATGCTCATAAGGTTAACTGAGGGACCGCTAATGCGCTAAATAACTTTTTAAGTCGCACCAACAGTTCTAACCAGTCTCCGGCAGGAACTATGTCAGCCATGCACATTTCTTCTTGTTAAACCGCAGAAGCATGACAAAGTCGACAACATATTGGCATGATGCCAAACCGTTGTTCATATGTGACCGCTTCACCGGTATGCATCAGATCTCCTAGCGAACTAGTGGTCTCGGGGTTTTCTAATATGCTTAGCTCTTCCTCCTGCATAATTTTTACCAGTATGTTGCCTACAGTTATATCTATAACTTGACTGTTTGGATTAACTACTGGGATGAGGCATAGTGCTGGGACTAGGACTGTCTCTTGAAGCTCCAGTGACACCTGTTCTATGGAAATAGCAGCATGATCACTTTGTCTCGCAATATCTGAAAACAAATACTTAAACGTTGATGTTTCAGGCATTATGTTGAAGGCTTCTTTGTAGCTATGGAATGGCTTTAAATCCATTCGATCGAGTACGTAAGCAGTCGCCAACAGTGATTCGGGTGAGACGAAATTTTTCTCGAATCTCGCTCGTCTCATCCCGAAATATCTCGTTTCAGGCGAGACGAGAATAACTATACAAAGCTTCAAGACGAGAAAATAAAATCGAGATTCTCGCCGAGATTACTAGAGGTTTTAAATTATTTTTCTTCAAACGTCATAAATGTGACATCTTTTGTGACTTGATTCACAAGGTAGAAATTAAATTTCTACGCTGCCGAAGTAGAGATATAACTACTGTTACGACAGCGGCATAGAAGAAAAATGAACAAGTATCCGTAGGAACTTTCTAGAATCAGCGAATAACGTATAAGAAATAAATTGTAAACTAGAAACCTGCCATATCGTCCTAATTGTCATTATAAAACTAGATAACCTAAGAATGAAGTTACTAAAAACTATCAACAACTGACAGATTTACATTGATAACCTAAAAATTCCATATTAGGCAGTCCAGAACAAATGAAATTAGCAGAGGGCAGCTGTCAAAATATTATTTCAAATTTATTAAAAGTTTACTGGTAATACAATAAAATAATTTTATACATCTGTATTGATATTTCGCATTGTAGAGATATTGTTTAAATTATATTTTCACTCAAACTGATTAAAGTTTGTCAAATATATCTAATAGTGAGGTCAGACTTCACTATTATATATATTTGACAAAGTTTTTGACATTTTGAGTGAATATATAATTTAAACAATATCTTTACAATGCGAAATATCGATACACATGAATAGAATTATTTTATTCTATTACCAGTAAATTTTTAATAAACTTGAAACAATATTTTGACAGCTGCCCTCTGCCAATTTCATTTGTTCTGGACTGCCTAATGCCATCCAACAGTATTAACAGTGTATAGTTCGACAAAAGATCTCAAGTTGACGTTTAAATTGTTTTATAGTTGTGGTATCTTATGGGGTATAGAATTGTACGAAATCCATAAGGATACACTGTTTGTTCGGGTACCCAGCTAAGCACTGGATTTGGAAATCCCAAAGTAACATTAGCATGCCTATCTTAATATAGATGGATTACTGTACGACATGGAAATAACCATACAGGTATCCATCTATATTAAGTTAGGCATGCTAATGTTACTTTGGGATTTACAAATCCAGTGCTTAGCTGGGTACCTGGAACAAACAGTGTATCCTTATGGATTTCGTACAATTCTATACCCCATAGCAGAATGCATGAAGGTCATATTACTTTCACTTGTTTCACTTAGGGAAATACTTTGAATAGATACCACAACTATAAAACAATTTAAACGTCAACTTGAGATCTTTTGTCGAACTATACCAAGAAAACAAAATCAGAAACCTGAATTTTCATCATTTTCGTGCATTTTTTATATGACTATCTGGTACTCAAAGACAAAATATAGGTGGAGCAGATAATTAAATATTACTTACTTATTTAAAATTCAAACTAATAATCTGAAAAAAAAAATTCTTTAAATATATATTTTGTTCAATTTTTCTTGATTTAGGAAGATTTCCCTAGGTACGGAGACACATAGATGACGAGCGTAACAAAGCCTGTAATATTCGAGAAATAAACGAGACGAGATAATAGTTATTTATGATACTAGTGTGTGAAGGAGTACTTTTAGGCATGAATTACGGAGTTTAAGGCACGAGCGAAAGCGAGTGTCTTAACCGTAATGAGTGCATAAAAGTACTTCACACATGAGTGTCATACAATATTTTATCTACGAACCAATTAGAAAAATAAATAGAATTGTAATAATTTATTATATTTATATAATATGACAGGTAGACAGGTTATCTGTTGTTACATATTTGACATTATTTTTTTATGTTTACATTAATTGTTAAATTAGAACAATTATTGATGTTACTTATTATTATATTTTTATCTTTTTCATTTTCTTCCTCAATATGAACTTCTCTTGTTAGAGTGTAGGCTTCAGAAACTGATGATTCGGTATGTAATTGTATTTGTTTTTTATTTATGCCAAATATTTTTTTTGTTGTTTGTTTCTTATTATTTAGTGAGTTCTCTATATAATTTTCTGCAACAGTTGAGGATTTCCATCCCCCAAGCCGTTTTACTGCAGTAATATCGGCACCCGAGTCTGCTAATAAGGAGGCAGACGACCTTCGAAAACAATGACCAGTATAGGTGTCAGGATGCGGTAGATTGAGAAATGTTGCTATTAGAGAAGGTATTTTGCCAAATTGGTTAATACCAACTGGTTGTTTTGTGCACTTGTTATTTCTATAGAAAATGAAAAATCGTTTGTGATTAGTTTCTGGTGGTCGTAAGGACGTATATTTTCTATAAATTAGTAAAAAACTTGGAGTTTTATCCTTGTTGTCAACAACAGTAAAGGTTCTAGGTATTTTATTTTTGCATTCTCTAATAGTTATTATTAAAGCAGTTCCTGCATCTTGAATATCATCAATTCGAATCTCCGATAATTCATGTCGCCGACAAGCTCCCGAAATACCAAAAATTGCCACAACCTAAAGAGTATTTTTTTAAAAATACCTTTATATATACTAAATTCATATTATCCATTTTTTACCTTCATCATTAGATATTGTTGATCCGGAGCTTCATAAATAAATTTCTCTATTTCTTGTAGAGTTAATGTTTTTGATTTTTTGGGGCGATAATTATCTGATGTACGTTTTAAATACGTAATAAGTTTTGTAAATTTACTTAAGTCGATGTTTTTGTTTAAATTAAAAGTCGCTTTCAGCATCGAATAATGAGACCATAACGTCGATGCCTTGCAACTACTAGACTTCTCAGAAAAGTACGCAAGGAAGACGTTTTCAGTATAGTTCTTTACGTTTTTTGAATCACACCAATTTAGAAAATCCTTATATGTTTTCTTGTACAGTTGTTTAGATTTCTCAGGAAGCAAATTTGAGGTTACTGTACTTGCCATCTCCGCTACTTCTGGCGGTGTACACATTATTTCTTCTTCATCCATGTTACAATCACTGTATGGAATAACGAGTCCTAAATAATAAAATTTCGTTACATCTACAATAAAGTATATAATTCATTTTCTTACCAATATGATTACAGCAACAACGTTCCTTGTTGGCGGCAAAACAAAATGGTGTATGATGGTAGGTTGCGTTCAGTATACTTCTGAGATGACACCGATGCAATGTCACCAATTTGAGATAAAACTCTTACAATTTTATACAATAAAAAATAAATTGTATAAAATCCAAATACGATAATTTGTACTATATTTTTCTGCGATACTATATCGTTAGCAGTACTAACCGGTGTTGTACATTACCATTCTTTCAAAAACATGTTTTTCATTTGTTAAGAGAAATGTTATAATAATGAAAGTCCCATTTAATTTACATTGTTCTTTTAGGCATGATTTAGTTTCATTATTAAACGATTTCATTAATGACACACTTCACATGCAATAACTTGCAAAATAATGGAATCATTATAGGGTGAGAGTAGATAAAATATTTTATAGTGAAAATAAGACGATACCAGAAAAAGAAAAAACTCGTCTCACAGAATCACTATAGCTCGTCCAAAATAGAAATGAACCTGCGCGAAAGTCGTATTTTCGTTCATATTTTGAGCAACCAATGGGAGAAGGTACCCCCCATTGCGTTTTTTACCAGTGGCGTACTTAGTTTCTAGTTCATATGGGGAAACTATATTAGGAAATTATTATATAATATTTAGGAAATTCGAATTTAAGATTTAAAGAACATATAACTGCAATAAACAGAAAACAGCACAGAATTTGCCGACGATTATATTAGCAGGTAATAATCATTTATGGAAAGGGTGATTCGTAATCTTGTATGTAGCAGAAAAAGGATTAACAATAATTTGGCTTGAAAATCTAGATATTAAAGAAGCTGTTATTTCAAAGAAAAATATAGACAATGACCAAACCGATGTAATCCATTCGCGTCTACATTTTAATCTAGAGATTAAAGAAGCTGTTATTTCAAAGAAAAATATTGATAATGACCAAACCGATATAAACCATTCTTCTCTACTTAATTAGAAAAATAGTATATATACTGTTAATTTGTACATCAATGCACAGTCAGACGGTATCCGAGAAGAAGTTGATGATGTTCATAAATGTTGTTGTTTTAAAATATAACTATTTACAAAAATTCCGTTTGTATTAAAATAAACCCACGCCACTGGTAGATTGCTTTCCCATTTATGGTTTACATCCCTACTTTATTGGATCAGTGCAGTTTTGAACTTCGTTTATATGGGGTAGGTATAGCTACTATAACCCAGTACTGCACAGGGCCACTGATAGGCCAGGCATAGGTCTACGATGCGTATAGTATGTACTGTGCGGCACATTGAACACCATTAGAAAAAAATTATATTTATGTTGCCGTCTCCTTCAACTTGTTTGTTGCATTATATGCGCGAGAATGATTGACAGGTCCTTTTCTATTTTGGATGAGCTATAGTCGCCAATCTTGGTAAACGCTACCACAGCAGTTGTATAAACGAACGGATCACAATTAAATCCAGAAACAAGATTTGGTATGGAAATATGTCGAGCTTCATGTTTTGGACTTCTGCATCGTCGATCTTCAGTGATATTTACGTAGTAGCGTAGGAAGACCTTAGTCTAGAACACGAACACGGCTTGTAACTTGAGATACATCGCCGTCCTCTGGTGCTTCAAATAAGAGCACGCTCTGTTGTCGATCAATGTTGTTACGTCACTATAATTGACCAATATTAACCACTCTCACAGCGTTTCGTCAACTCGTGGTTTAGAAGTCAAGTTGTGAATAAAATTTTATTTAGCACCATGAAACAGGTGTGATAAATCATATTTTAACAGTGAATGTACGAAAATTAAAAATGCGTCTGGTGTGTGACTATAGTGCTTTCCGACAAAACATTTTTATAAAAAAATTTATTGATAATTAATTTTAGGGTTAAATAGAGTATAATGATAAAAAAATATATAAATTTATATTGAAGAAATTTAGGGTTAATAATTATAAAGATGAACAAGAAAAGAACCAATGGGAAGGAAAGCGGGAAAAATTCTCTGAAAGCAACGGACATTCAACGACAGACAAAGAAAGACGAAGAAATATAGGCCACAACATGGTGGATGAAATTACACGGACGGAACAAGATATACAAGCTCAGATAAGAAGAGAAAATATATATAAATCAACTTATAATCCAGGATATAAATACTTATTGACTATAAGCAAACCACTATACTTGACAATAGAAAACAAAAATTTAAAAATAATCGCAAGATTTAGAACGGGAAACGAAGAAAAAAGGAATAAATGCTGGCTGGAGACGATGATAGACAATGCAGAATATGTGGGAGAGACTTTGGGACAATAACTCACTTAAGAAGAGACTGCAGCGAAAACCTAAGAAATGACAAATCTACATAACAGATACTACACGACGAAAGCCCAGACACAGATTGGATAAAGAAAGTACCTTATATATAAGTAGATTAAATAGTAAGTTATAATAATACATATACCACATGAAATGTAAACTATAGATAATGTAGAAATTTGAACACTAAATGGTAACAAATAAAATATTTACTACTAATTATAATGATATAAAAAATTATTATAAAATCTTCAATAATTAAAAATGAATAATTAAACTGACTCTACTTACATCTCTCCTTCATCTAATTTGGTTATAGTAAATATCACGAAAATATGATCAATTTATTAGTCATTTGTAGTATTTATTGTTTAAATGGTTATTTGAATTAATGTTTTCACTGTTGATTTTATTTTTGTGTTTTTGTATCAGGTCGTAATGTACAGTGTAAGTGTGTAACTAGATTATTTACCTGCTAATACGTACTTAAAAGTTGCAATGATATAGGAACGTACATCTTATTTATTTATGATTAAAGTGAAATATAAAAACATAAATTAGAATTTCAAATTCATGTTTTAATATATTTGCGTAGCATCCAATTTTAATTTTGAACTAAAATTACAGTAGGTAGTTTCAAAAGAGTACATAAATTTCAGATTACCTTCTATTCATCTTGCTTTCCAATTTATTTTGGTGCACTTAGAATCCTTGATTATAATTTTGATTTGATTTGAAACGAAAATTAATTTCATACTACCTGGATGAATGCTACCTACTCGCTTGTAATTTATAGAAAAATGAATAAAGAGTGTATTTATAGACACACGTGCATTACAAAGAAACAACAAAAACAGCTGTCAGAAACTAATTTAAAATATTAGTAGGTACCTATTTGCTCCGGAATATTCAAGGTTGCATTGTATGTAGGACAAACTATTCACCTTTTCTAATTTCCTTTTACCATTAAATTGTTCATTTATAAATTATTTATTATTACATTATAAGCACAAAAAGGCGCACTTTCGGCACTCTTAATGAACTAATAACCAATACGAAAAATTAAACATATTTGAATCAAAAAATTAAGTATTAGTTGCACGAGACTACACTTATTTATTTATCAACTGCCACAGACTTTTTTTGTAATAATTTATTATAATAACAATGTGGGAGATATTGTAATCATGAAAAAGGTGTTTACGACATGTTTTTACAATTTTACGACAGTGGCGGATTGGCCCGGTCCGCTAGTCTGTGATTACGGACCGGACCTAATATCCGAATGGGCCTTCCTATTTAAAATAATATGTGATTTCAATTGTAATAAATAATAAATGAGTTATACAGACAACTATTAATAAAAGAATTTAATAGTACGTTCAATAGTGAAGAATAAACGTTTACTACAGTTATCGTTCTAATTCTAAATGTATTATACCGTATCTACAGAGTGGAGTACAGTGGCGTAACTAGAGGGAGGCCCAAGGTGCTCGGGCTTCCTCTTCCTCTCAAAATGTATTTTTTTTTTGTATTTTTTTTTTTTTACAAATTTGTGTTATTTATCCGTATGCAGGTATTTTAAATTTTGATAAATTTCATTTGGGCTACCTCCTTCATAAAACTCTGGTTACGCCACTGGGGGAGTAATATTCGTGAACTCACAAACAGGAATGAATCTAATTTTTTTTGACGGGAGAAGTCCAAATATGAACTAATTATTATTTGAATATTCTCTATTATTGTTATTATTATTATCATTTTTATGTGTGTTTCGAAATAGAAATCTTTGTTTTATTCTAATACTATAGATAGTTTTATGCATAAAATTAATTTATTCAATCATTAGTTCTTAAGCAGTTTTATATGGTATATATATATATATATATATATATATATATATATATATATATATATATATATTTCAGTTGTTACGGAAATATATGATATTTACGAACCAAACTACTAAGCCACTAGGTCTGGATATACATGTGTGCACTGTCCAGAGTAGGAATGACGAAACCTGAAAATTTTTGGTACCCGGGTACTTGATATGCATACCCGGGTATTACCTGATACTCGATAATTACCCGTTACCCGATAATTACCCGTTACCCGATAATTACCCGTTACCCGATAATTACCCGTTACCCGATAATTACCCGATACCCGATAATAACCTGATACCCAATAATTACGTGATACCCTTAAAATATCCGTTATTCTTTCATATTCATTTTTTAATACAATTTTTTGTTATTTGAATATAAATTTAATAAATGAACAAAAAAATATTATTTCTGGTATGGAAATAAAAAAAAATTGTTATTTTATATACTATACGAGTATGACAGCAGTGTAAAATTACAAAATTAAAACTTATTACGGAAGTACATTTGATTTAACTACTTAGGAATATCTCATATTTCTATTCGCACATATCAGCATGGATGATGTATCTGCATTCAGACTTGATCTTCGTTTTGTTTCAATGTTTCCCGCAGTTGAAAACACAACAGATTTTAGGTAATGGGTAGATTTCGGGTAACGGGTAATAAACGGGTAACGGGTACATTTCGGGTAATCGGGTACTATTTTTGATACCCGGGTACATTATTATCGGGTAGGTTCCGGGTACCCTGGTACCCATCGTCATTCCTAGTCCAGAGCCTCTTGACGTTCAGACTTTTTATTTCGTATTTCGCGTCAGAAACCTGCAATAATTCTAACAATGGATATAACATAAAATTAATTACTTTACGAAAAAATGTCAGGACTGGTTGAAAATTAAAATTGTTATAAATCAAGATTTATTATGGTTATAATTAAAAATGTTTATTAACCCCCTCCTCCCCAAATCACAATATCCGGGACACTAACTAAAAGAAGGTGAAAACCCAACTTACTCTAATATGTCGTAAGTGATATTAATTTTTATATAATATATTCATTATTTTATAATATATTCATTATTATATAAAGTAAGTGTAGGAAATTGGGAATAATAATTTTTCTTTGCACAGAATGTAAGAACAGTGTGCGGATTAAAATTTGAGTTTTATTTATGAACCCGCATTTAACTCTTGTGAAAATATTTGGTGAAGCGGTAAAACAAGCTGGAATTTTTAATTTGCGTTTGTATTGAGCTGCAACAGTTTGAATGCACGCTGAAACAACCGACGAAAGCAATTATAATAAGCTGAAGCTGATAGCAATGCTGGCACCGTATTTATAGCAACATATTATTGATTATTCAATGAGTTTTTATAAGATCTGCTACATCTAATATTTTTACATTCGTGCATGTCATGCAAATTTAATTTTAGCTTCAATTGTTTAGTAATATATTATATAATATTACCTACACAAGTATAGTAAGTTGCATTCATAATTTCAAGAAGCTGATAAATCAGCTTAAACAAGGTAAAGTCTGTAGTGGTTAACACATTACCACCCACCAATACTATTTTTATTTTAAATGATATAATTATATAATCTTACAATTCTGAACATATTAATATTTCTGTAAAATTTTATCACGAACAATTGCCACGTGTACAGCACTTGACTTTAATAACTGACAATTTAAAATCTGTGTAAAATACCAATTGCTTTTCTTGGAAAAGATGAAGTATAATCTTATTTTTGTATCAGTAATTTCTATTTCCTACCTGTTTTCTTATTGATTAAATTTAAATCTTATGATGAATATAACTTAATATATTAAAAGATTATTTATTAGTAATTTAGGATATATTTCAATTTTTTTAGTTTAAATTTCACATTAAATAAATTCATATTTAAATTAAAATTGTAAGTTTTGATTTTATTTTATGCAAAATAACTGTTGAGTTTGACAAATTCAAAAATTACTCGATGTTTTGCAGCTGGACGATGTTTTAAATTTTTAAAGCTACCAAAATATTAGCCACTAGCGGATATACTGATTACATCCCTTGGTTATTGATTTTAATTAATGGAATTGAAAATAAAAATAGAAATGAAAATGCCTGTTGCTGAAAATAAAATACAAGTAAATGTTTGCATTGACTTACAAACCAAAGCCGACAGGCAACAGTCCTCTCAAACAGGCGGAAAAATGTACCGCTTGGCGGATGACAACAACAGTTAAACTTCTACTCATCAAAGGAACTATTTCCATTTTTTTAAAGTAGTAAAATTTCTGCAGTTGTAAAAATGTGCACATTCAAAATGAAAAGGAATAACTGAAAATACAAAAATAGAAAAAAGCAAAGAAATCAGTGCTTCCCTTGTTTTTCACAAACATAATGATCTTTCTACATTTATTTAATTATGTATTACATTTAAATAAAATATTAACAAACTAACATACTTTGTTTGCTGAAGTCTGAATGAGATTTCAAAATGCTGGTGGACTTTTACACAAAACATCCTATCACATGATTTAATTGACTTATTGTGACCGTTCTTTTTATGATGAAGTGATGAGATTTGTTCAACCCTTATACTGACACTCTCTGACCGCGCGAGGTTATGCATACTAAGTTTTCTAATGTCACTTGAAGAATTGGATTGTTTTGATGTCAGTAAACAAAATTGTTTCTTTATTGAATTCAAAAGTTTGTTACACTATTTGTAGTAATAACAAAATTACCAATATTATAATTTAGAATTTATAACAATATTTTAAACTTATCATTATTCAATAAGGAGGTAAATGAGACGGATATTTTTTTCTTTTATACGAATATATCGAAGTTTAGAGATAGTTCTGAAGTTGATCATTTTCGTTTGCTTGTCAAAAATATCAGTTCCGGTCTCTTCATTTTAAACATAAGTGAAGTGAAGTGGATGACGAAGAGAATGTAGTTATTATGGGTTCATATAATTAAAAGGTAAAGTTGTTCCGTTCTAGATAGGTCGGATAGCTCGCAGTAGGAATATACATTTATTTTACTTGTCTGCCAATACCAGTATTAATCGATTTTTGTAGATAAAATGGAAAATATATTAAATACTACCACATACCCACTAACCCGCCTGGGTCGACATAAAAATTATTGAATACATCTTTACTACACCACAAATCTAGTTTATAACGAGACAAATACCATATGTTAAATAAAACAACTATTTATAGTTGTTTTATTTAATTAATATGAGTTCTGCAAAATATTTTTCCTTCAATCAGGCATAAAGTATATATATACTTTATGACTTCTTTAGAGTTTGTAAATACTCACTTTTCATACAATAATGCTTGAAAAGTAGCCGTTGCTAAAGAAACGTAAATAGTTTTCATACACTGGTAGCACATTTATCAATTGTTTTATTTACTTTTGAAATTAATTTTTACTAAATTTCGGTTGTAGAAAAAATATCGTATGCAACACGTGTGTAACATATTGTTTTTTATCTCATGCTATAACTTCCGAATACGCAGGTACACTATATGCGTTAAACAGCACTTGACTAAAAAAACAGTTAGTTTACACACTAGTTGTATAGATAACTATTATTAATATAATATGTTAGCTTAATGTATAATTATTTTACTGTAAAATTTTTATTTTCCGCTAATTTCTTTTATATACATTAAATTTACATCATGGTAAAGAACTTTTTCATTAGTTACTTCTAATGATAGCTTTCCGATATTTTATATTTTCAATCAATAAGCTATTCAATTAAAAAATGTTAATTTTCGTTTTTTACTCGCTTGGCGTTTAATTGTTTTCAATTTCCATAATTCTTTGTATATATATCACATTTTGTGAGATAAAATAGCATTTAATTTTTCTTACATAAAGCACTAAATTCTTAAAAGTTGAAAAAAAAATGTAACTGATAAAACACAGAAGACCTCGCATAACGCGAAGAATATATTCCAAGAAGTCCCAGCGCAAAACAAAACTGCATTAAACGAGAACGAGATCATCTTCATACGTAAATAATTGGGATAAGTGAAACAGAAAAGTGAATAAAATTTTATAATTTGTTTTTTATAACATTTATTATTAAATATAGTACTTGTTATTACTATTAATTCTAGGCATTTTTATTGTTTATTCATAAAACAATCATTATAATAAAAAAATGGAGTAAATAATTTACGTTTATAAATAGTAATGGTTGCAATTATAAAAGTCGACTTAAAAAAAGAAATTTTACTCCTATTTTATGTTAAAAACACCGCAGTACAAAGAGCCAATAAAAAAATAAAATTTAAAAAAGAAAACATGTAATACCGAAAACAGCGTTTAGCGGGCAGCTTAAATGATGCTTTTCAATATATTTGTTCTTCTTTATTTATCACTTGTTACCGTATGAATTTAAAATTTTATTTCCAATATTTATTGCATTTTTCAAATAACATGCATCAAAATTCGACGTTGAAATTTTTAAATTTTAATCATGTTGTGTAGCTCGACTCTTTTTACAAAATTGCACAACCTGCACGATATAAAAAAATTTATGAATTTTTAATATTTAATCCATTAAACTGGAAAGATGTATCAAAAACATTTGAACTAAATTCGGTTGATAATTGTTGCCAAATACTCATCACCTCTTGGAATATCTAACTCTTTTATATTAAGTTTATGGCTTGGTAAAATTTTACACACTAGTCAATGACTATAAAACATCATTTTTGACTATCAATGGAACATTCATACCCAAACAGAACGAACTAGTCATAGATTTAATAGAGGACGAAAACTATTTTCATGTTACTTTTTTTTTGTTGAATATCTTTGCTCATCAAAATGCAAAATTTTGAAATTAATAATGTGTATCATTAATCTTTTTTAAATTTAAACTTGTACATTCTTCATCCTATATTAAATAGTATCTGAATGCATTTGAATATTCTAGTCGTCCGGTAATGTACGAAGTTCTAGGTACAATCGTTGATAGAAAAATATATAGATAGGCAAGTCTGTATGTTTTTGCGTACCCCTGTTTTGGAATTAGATACGACAGAGCCATCTCGTTCATAATTCCATGAATTTCTTTGCGGAATTAAACAGACAAAAATATCAGACAAATATAAAGATGGTTTACATATTTACTGAATTTTTTGGTATCTATTAAAATGATTCTTTCAATAGTAAATTGGTATATTTTAAAATAGAATTAATTTGTATTATTAATTATTTCACATTTGCTCTTTTTATATAATATTTGACAGAACTGCCTGATATTAACGCAAATGCAACCAAACACACACTTATGTAGGTGAAACAAATTTTCCCATAAGCTTGCCTAACTATATATTTTTCAATCCACGGTTCAATCCGCCGTAACCGTTTTTCCTTTTTAGAGTTGAAGCGGGATACTGGACTTATGCATAAACAAACTAAGCACATGATCAGGGCGCATAATCGCATTAAAATAATCATTAATAAATATCGCATTAATACCATTAATATTCAAAATACATCTTTGAAAAATCATTGGTTGATTCAAATTTCCCGCTATAATTGACTAATACAACACCAAACGCCGCGGCCCAATTTTTATGCACAGCAAGTTGCTGATATCTTGCGAAAAATAAGTTTTGAAGAAGTAAATAAGTAATCAAAGATTTTGCAGTCCAGAAATGTAAAAGGAAAATGTTTTAAATCATTTCTTGTAAATGTAATATGTTTTATTATTTAAATTTGTTAGTACTTTCAAGTTTTTATGGTGATCGAGATTGCAGTAACTTGTTGATTGTCAAAGATAATTATTATGACTCCAGATATATATTCTATAACAAAGTGTATTTTTTTTAAGTGTTCATAATGAAAAATTGTATTTGTTATCATACTTACCTTTGTGGACACAAACAAAATTTTTAATTTTGTTAGTCTTTTCATGAGATACTTACTAGATGTATGTATAATACAACATTACGCTTCTAAATAAGTTCAAAAGAATATGTATTTTTTTTTTCGATTGCACGAAGATCGACACCTTTCCGTTGTATTTTCGAACCGGAAAGTGCATTATTCCGGTATTTTAGTGTAGTTGCCGGGTATATTTTTTCCGACCGGTGACAAAGCATTCCTATGCAGTTCGCATTCCATTGTTTTCCGTAAATAAAAATACAATCTGATTTATTTCATTATTATTGAATATAAACCGATCGAAAAAAAATAATATGTGTACCACGTAGGAAAAGTGACTCCCCGGACCCCGAATAGTGCCCCCAACGTTATTAGTCTGGTTATGAATAGAAGTAATTTTAAAAAATAAAATTGAAGTCAATTGGAGTAGAACATAAACTGTTACATTACAATTTTTACTTTTTTTTTACAAAGTAAAAGAAGTATTATACAAACAATATTTATATAAACAAAAAAATTAGTTTTTAGATTTCACCGGAAAAATCACTGAATCCATTTTGACTAGTTTCGGCGTGACGTACATACGTATCTCGCATAACTTAATAATGATTAATCATAGAATGTTGAAATTTTGTATACGGGACTCAATGCCATATTACCGCCTATGCCAATAAAGCCATGGCTTAGGGCATCAAATTTTAGGTGGCGCCATTTTTTTTAAAATTTTCAAAATAATTCAAATAATAATTATTTGTGTGTTTTGTTTAATTTACTACTCTTAAAAACCGTAAAAATTAAATTTAAATGATTTAAGAAAAGAGATAAATAAATGAAATAAATAGTTCAGTATAAGAATGCTTTTTATGCTATAAAAATATTAACTGACAATTTATTTATAAAATAGAGGGGGGGGAGGTGATTTGTATTGCGGGCGGAATTTTGGTACTGGCTTTGGGGCGCTAAATATATAGTAATCCTGCTCTGATAGCACGGTTATAACATCTAGTTGTACACCTTCCTTTTTTATTACAATCGGCAGTGCCAAAAGAGCACTTTGCTCTACGGGTTTCTTAAAGCGCTACTGTAGGTGTCCCATTGTTAATAGAATTTGAATAATTAAATGGTAAAAGTGCCAAATTTGCCTTATATTATACCTATGTTATATTGAATTGACTAAACATTTTAAGAATTTTCTCTCTGTTACAGTGTGATGAATGAAGTAAAGAATCGTTTGCCCCAAAGAAAATTTATTACCTTACTTTAGTAAACTAATAATTCGAAATATTAAATTAATAAATTTAGTTATATTTTATCATAAGAGATGCCGCTAGACGCAGTCGATGCCTGTATCGCCACCCCTTTATATTCGTAGATCGAGTAGGGGTATTAATTTCCAAGAATTGGAAAAGTTAATGAATAATGATAAAGTATAAAAATATTTTCATTCGTTTAGCACTGGTCGTTTGATTCAGAGATAGTTTTCGAATTTATCAGTTTTGTTAATTATTGTCTCGTATTTGGTATTTGTTATTGTACGTTTTTGCATTTTATTGTTATTATTGCGGTTGATATTACTGTTATTGTTTATTATTATTTCACTACTGTTGTTTGTTATTTCTTTGTTATCATTATTGGTTGCAATTATTATGGCGAAGGGCAATAGGAATTTAACTCGTCTTCCGACATTATCAAAAAATCTGATGTGGGCACCACATGACTTCCTTGTAAGACTATTAAATTATACATTAATTTTTTGCTACCTTCAATTAAACTTATTTCAGTTGACAGTGAAATACGATTTTTCTATTCTTGAAAAACAGGGGCAGTTACGCAATTGCTAAAGTATTAGTTTTTATTAACATTATTTCTACAATTATTAATTCAACTATCTTATTGTAAACATTTAGAAAGATGAGAATAGAGTAAAAGTATGTCTTTAATTTATCAAATACTATAATTTTAATTAATAATAAATACGCTAGTAATTTTAGTTATTTTCGTTTACTTCGTACATAATTCTCAGCAATATATTTTTCCAGCTTGTCAATGTCAATTTAACAAATCAAATGTTTCCTAAAACAATTAAAATCCAACTAAATTATTAATTTTATTAAGATTTTGCCAAAATTATACTGCCTTTTTGGAAAGGCCATTGGAACCAAAAAAGAAGGTTTATAACTAGATGTTATAGCAATTCCATAAACAAAATTTCCACATTCTACGACTAATAGTTTTTGAGATATGAGAAAAAATCAAAAAAACACTACGAGCAAAGTGCACTTTTGGAACTGCCGATTGCAACACAAATGCGAGGTGCACATCTAGATGTTATAGCAGCCCCATATACAAAATTTTCCGGCCAGTCATTTTTGAGTTATGCGAGATACATACATACGTACATACAGACGTCACGCCGAAACTAGTCAATATGAATTCAGGGATAGTCAAAACGTGTATTTCCGTTGAAATCTGAAATTCGAAAATTTTCGCGATTACAATACTTCCTTTACTTCGTACAAGGAAGTAAAAAGCGCAAGTCGTTAACATTAACTCATAATGAAGCGCTATTTATCGACGCTAAAAATCACCTTAACAAATGACAGGAATGATATGAATGACATCTTCAAGTTTTTTAAATATTTGAAAATATCTGTTACCGTCGTTACGCTACTGTTCCTATTTCATTTTTGTCGTTGGTTAGATGCAGATAGCATATATTCCCCTCTGTAACACGTACGATAATGAGATAGCGAATAAAAGTCTCATTTACGCCATGCGTATACGACAAAGTTGCAATTCTTACGGCAGAAATTAATGCCGTGAGGATCAACAGCGAAAAATAGAGTATATGTTACACCACTGGTAGTCATTTGATAAAGTTTTCCTTATAACAACAGGAAACGAAATAGGTACTTATTCATTCCGTTTGTAATTATCAATCGATCAACATCTAAATTTATAAATCAATTTATATTGTTGATTATATTTTATATTTTTCACATTTAAATATTCTAATTATTTTTAATATTATGTAACGGTTGATTCCGCTACACTGTCATGGGTCATGGTTAGAGTGACCATTCGTACTGATTTTTAGACCCTTGTACTGATAAACAATTTGAAATACATTTTGTACTGATTTTTGACATACCGTACTGAATGTACTGATTTTCCATACTTTGTAACTATTTAATGATTGGCATTTATATATTTTTATACAATTTAAATATTAAATGAAATGTCTGCCACTGGTACTAATAACTTGAAAACATATTTGAAAAGAATTCTTAATTATAGTAATAGCAATAGAAATAAATTAGAGCAATAGTATTGATACAATTTTACCATTATTTGCCCAATAATACCATACAGAACAAAGGTCTTGTACTGATTTCATATAAGAAATAAATGGTCACTCTAGTCATGGTTATACCACGAATATTATGATTTGTAACAATTCACAATAAACTTTCGGATACCTACCTACGTATATTTAAAAACAACAGTAATAAATTGACAAAAATAAAATGTAACTACAACGAAAATAAATATTTCTGTAACGAAATTGTAAATATATAAGTAAATTATTACACATGAAACGTCCCAAATTTTATCAATGTAATAGATATTTTCGAATATAGACTTATTGCAACTACAAGGCCTAATATAATCTTCATTCATATGTACATGTTTCCAACATCATAAATCATTCAATTAATTTTGACATAATTCCAGTTATTTCATTAATAGTGAATATCGTATACGTATTTTCAAACTTTATATAGTGCATAACTGCATAGTTAATCATAAAACAATGAATAAAAGTTCTAATTTTTATTTAAATTTTATCTACGTACGTACTAAATATAACAAATTTATTACTCAACATAAATAAATGAAAATTATATTTACTTAAACATAAAAGTATTAATATTTATTACTGTTATTTTCATTTTCGCGTGTTAGGTTAGAAATACATATTTCTGGAAGCTTATTTCGTAGAATGCATTCTGAACCTTGAACGAAAACATGTTATCTCTCTCATTTCGCTTTAACACTTTGGGTAGGGGAATAGTTACGGTCCAACCCCCTAGCTACCTCACCCCTTACACTTCCAAAACCTTAGATGGTTTGGGATTGCTACATTACAGCCTTAAATTTTTCGCTTATCTCAAAAACAATAGGCGTAGAATTCTCTCAATTTCAAAAGAAATAGGTTTACATAAAGTCCAGAAAAAAATGTGTACAATTTAATAGGCGTATAAGGAATCTAAGATTTGTTGCAATTTAATATTCATATAGGTACAGCCTTTTAATGACATACAAAATATAGAAGTATAATTCGTATTCGCCCTCTTTGCAGTAAGAAATGCAGCTATGTAATTTCGGTTGACCTGTCGTCCTTTTAGTTTTAGGAGTTACTGCTATAGTTCGACTCAAATAGAAATTGATCTGTCCATATACCTAATAACTATATACTGCTGATGAAGAAGATTTAGCGACCACTAGGAAGGGAGACAGAATATATTTCTCTCTCACTTCCTTCTGGCTCTTTCAAGTTAAGCGCATGTCTAATTTCTGCAATACGGTTGGCTAAAGCTGTATGTCGCCGTCAACTATTTGAACTTTGAAAGATGTTTCTGTCAGTGGCGGATCCAGAAACTTTTCTTAGGGGGGGCGAATTACCATTATTTTTTTGTTATGGTAACCATAAACAATAAAACATAAAATAATATTAACCACAAAATTTATGAATTAATACAAAATCATTGAATTATTAAAAACTAAAATTATACAAACAAAAGAATACCTAAACTTCGAATCAAAATTTTCTTCGGATCCAACTCCTATAAGGGGTTTTAATTTCGTAATATAGAAAAGCTAAGTTAATAATTTATTTACTTATAAATAAATATTAGCACCAATATTTTTCAAAACTTTATTTGCCTTGACGGCCCGGGAATTGCAAATTTCTTATAAGTTAGGCATTTGTGTTTCTACAATATTTCGGCAAATAGTTTTTGTTCTTGACAATTCTGCTTCAAATCATATAAACCTATATTTGAATGTACTGAACATTCAGATTTTATATGTTATCATTTTTATTATTATTACTAATTATAATAATGTTTTATAAATATTACTAATTCTTAAATAAAGTTACTACTGATTTTTTTTTTGTATATAGTTCATTCTGTAATTTTTCGTTATTTTTAACATATTTTAATTCATAGTACATTGAATTTTTCTTTATTTATGTATCATTTTAAATTACATTTTTTAATATAATATTTTGGACATACGTAATTAGAGTAGACGCAAAATCTCGTGGCCCTGCGCGCAAAGCGAAATTCATCATTGTAGGCCGGCCACTGACTATTGTACAACACAAAAACATTGACTTGTAAAATTTCTCATTTATGTTATATATTATTGTTTTTGTATCATTAATTTCATGAAGGTAAATAAATTCTAATTACTACTCTAATATCCTGAACTTTTAGTGTTTCGTGTGCATATCAAAATCTTTGACCAACGTTTCTAAGTTAGTTAATAAAATATGCCTCCCACCACTTTTTCTATCTAAAATAACCCCGCCCATGCGCGGAGTTGTGCCACGAGATTTTGCGTTTACTCTAGAATTAATCAATTATATTTATTTACAATAAAAGTGTAAATCATTTTCATTATGTATAATTTTTTTTATAGCAGATTTTAAAAAGTACTTTAATTAAATAAAAGTCCGATTCTCAAGAGTTTTCACTAATTTTGAATTTATTTATTTTTATACAATCGTGCAAAAAGTTAATTAATGATTAATATAAAATGTTTCATTTAAATGCATTGAATGCAATGTATCAATTTTATAACTATAGCGTAATAGACAGTCTCCTAAAATACTTGTATATTAAAAACGCCATAAGTTCGCAACGTGCCTTAGAAAAAATATTCAGTACGGCTTATACATTCACGCTTGCGCATAAATATGCTGTTACACTAGGAAGAGAGATGAACATATATTTCATCTCCCTTCATCGTGGTCGCTATTCTGTATAGTAAAATACGAGTATCAGCAGTATGTAGATAATAGGTATATGGATCTGTCAAACATTCTCGCGCATCTAATGCAACAAACAAATTAAAGGAGACGACAACATATATATATATATATATATATATATCGTTTTTCCAGTGGGGTGTAATGTGTCGTACAGTACATACTGCAACCGTCGTAGACTTTTGTCTCGCGTACCAAAAGCCCTTGTACACTAGAGGATTATAGTGGCTATACTTACCCAAATCAACTAAATTCAAAACTGCACTGATCCAATAAGCATGGGATAATTTAGTTAGGAGATATGATACGCTATTAATAGCTTACTTAATATTCCATAAATTTAAAGAAATTAAAAGTTATGTATTTTTACTATTTAAAAATAGTAGTTATATATAGATTATATAGTTTATATAAATATTGATAAATTTAACACTTTTTTTACTGTCACGATCGTTTTGTGTTTGTCCTCTCGGATATCTGTATGTGCATTGATGTACAAATTAAGTTTTCAATAATTTAGTCATTGACAGTATTTATCTTTGAAATGACGGCTTCCGTAAGTTGTAGATTTCCCAGCCAATTCTTTGTTATTCTGCTATATTTAAAATACAATGGTCGGCAAATCCTGTATTGTTTTTTGTTTATTTCTTAAATTCTAATTTCGAACTAACAGTTTCCCCGTATAAACTAGGAACAAGGTGCACCACTGAAAAAAAAACTCAACAGCGTTACATTCTGTTATTGGTTATACAAAATATGTACGAAAATGTGTCTTTCGCGCCGGTTCATTTATATATAAGACGAACTATAACATTATTATTATTATTTAAAGGAAGGAATTGCATAAAACGATTACTTCACATCGACGTTTCGATTCTACCCGAGATCATCTTCAAAATAGGATCGAAACGTCGATGTGAAGTAATAATTTTATTGACTGAAACCCAGCAATTCATCCCTTTAAATTAATGTCCAGTGAAGAAATCTCCCATTCCATTAATATTATTGTTATATATGGTAGTAATTGTATTGACCTCCATTTATATGAATGAACGTGTGTGTATTGCAGGAGCGTTTTTGATCCCGTACACGCTGATGCTGATATTCGGCGGGCTGCCGCTGTTCTACATGGAGCTCGCGCTGGGCCAGTTCCACCGCTGCGGCTGCCTCACCATCTGGAAGCGCATCTGCCCCGCGCTCAAGGGTGAGTCGTTAATAATTCATTTCATACACCTACCGCCAACTGCCGACCATATTATACCGTCACCCTCGCCACAATCACTCCACACCGCCGACTTAATGGACTTTATATCAAATGTGAAAGGAAACTTTACCTTTCAAAAATTTGCTCATTATATTCGTTTTAAATCTCAAAGAGAAGCTCTGTTTTAAACCCCATTTAAGGCGAGTTATACGTACTTTTTTACTTTTTTTCCGCTCTTTAAAACTGTAGATAAGATGATGCAAAACTCTGCAGTAGATTTTATAATGTTTTATTAAAATATTTTAAAATGAACAGAAAAAATATGTAGCTTTACTTAATTTTTCTATTTAATTTTTATTACAGGTAAGGGTTATTACATGTTACATGACATTTTATTATTTTCTTTAAAATAGAACAATTCTTCAATGAAATAGTCTTTCAAAGAATTATGCAAATGCCGTTACAAAAGATTTGCATCTTGCTCTAGGTCTTTTCATATATCTTTTTCCCTTTGGTTTACCTCGATAAACTACATGTAGGTAATAAGTGACAAAATTAGTCATAGTTTTACTGGGCAAACAAAACATCTTAAAATTTAGTCATAGTTTCTTACACATCTGCGAGGAATATTCTGAAAATTTTAGGAATCCATTTTTTCTATCTGAGAACCACCGAGGTTTTTCACTTCTCTATTTAATATTCATAGTTACTTTAAACAGATTGTAAATTATAAAAAATTATATTATATTATAACATATAATATATAATATAATAATAAAATCGTTAAACATTGTTAATTTAAGGATAAATACTTTTGAATAATTAAAACCATTTGGAATATTAATAATCTTATGAACGAACAAACAAAACTACTCCAATTCGAATTACTAGAAATGCTAACAGATGGAAATTTTTATATCTGCAACCATTATAAATATGTATATATATTCATGTAATTCCTTTGTAATATTATTACTCTTCTGAAAAAAAAGCCTAAATCGCGATCAAGAAAATAAACTTAGCCAAGCATTATTGTTTAACCTTATTAAATTGTTTAATAGTGCGAACGATGAACTCAATCAAGTATATTATTAATTTATGTTGCAATTCCATTTCTACTGATGTTATTGGCGTGATATATTTCATTTTCATAATTAATTTCTGAGCTTACAAGGAATGTAAAATTAAGTTTCCTTTTTGATTCATATGCAGAAGTTTATGTTCTTCAACTGTTATTAGAAATATTTTTACCTAAAATAATTAGGGAAACAGGAAATTACGAAATACCGGGAACTGATGAGTTTTTTTTCAATACAAACAGTTATGTCTGCGAAAAAATCCTAATTTGTTCAGAAAATGCTTTGTAATATTAGTAAAATATGTTGTATTCAAGTAATCATTAGTGAAGAAATAAGCTAAATACAAATGTTTTTATTATTTTAATTAGTAGAAAACAATAAGGCAATGCACAACTTCACTCGTTAGCCACGGAACTGCATCTATTATTATTATGTTGCAGCTTTAGACATTTTGTTGTATAAATGATATACTGACCAATTTAATAAAATACATAATGAAACATAAACTTAATTTCCCTTGAATAGACAAAAATGTGCATGTTGAACTTGTAAAATCTTTCCTTAACTTGTAAAAAGGCAACTTTTATCCAATTAGGATATACGTGTTCGTGTTCCAGTTAGTGCCGCATATACTTACATAATTTACGAATAAAATTTCATGTTTATACCTGTCTTCTTTATATGATATGTTACTTCCAAGACAATGAAATATTTTTGTCCCATTATATTGTCTTGTTTAATATCTGATTTGATCTTACTAGATATTACTGGCAAAATACTAATATTTTTTTTAAGATAGAGTTATTTAAATCCTATATTATGTTATATCTGTTGGAAAATATACGTACATGAATTAATTTGTACATAGCTCGTTTGTAAAATTACACTATACTTTATTTTCCTCATTTGATCGTCAAGTCATCAATTTCTGTTGCAAGACTTATTAAACATCTTTGTCGTATACGTATCTTACAGATTCACTATCTCATCATCGTACGTGTTATAGAGGGGTACATGTGCTGTCTACGTCCAACCAACGACGAAAATAAAATAAAAACAGTTGTGTAACCGCTTTAACGCATATTTCATTTTCAGATATTTAAAAAAATTGAGTATGTCATTAATGTCCTTTATGAAGATGTTATTGGCGTTGATAATTCGTTGTGTGTTGGTAGTTTCGTTAGTTTAATCTACAACTCTTTTTGTATATTTCATCGATTATTACATTTGTATGTAATACTGTCAAATTTGACATTTATTTACTTCGGAAATGACATGATTTCACCCGACAAGATGATGAATTCTAGTGCACCTCATTTTGGATACTTTTTTTAGTGATATTGACGGGAATTTAATTCTGATCATACAAAAATAGTATAAGCATCACAAACGGTAAGGAATGCCGATCTCAGGCACTGGTTTCAATATTTAACGTACTATTAGTAATATTTATGAAAAACCATATATATTATTAAAATTATGTACCTCTAAGAATCTTGCGCCTATGGCGTGCGCCCCCTTTGCCACGCTCTAGTTACGCCACTGCCGCATGGTCATACGTAAAAAACACAGGTTGAGTATCACTGGATTGAGTGAAGACGTTACAGAACATCGCAAAAATTTTAAAAATTAAAATGCGAAAATATGAAACTTCAGGTAAATAATAGAAATATATAATAAATATTCTGAGAAAAATTGTGTTACGTATTATATATTTTTTAGTTGGTAGGAATATAGAATATAGTTCACAGATTGGTTAATGTACGGATATAATCTTTTGTAGATTATTGTTCAGAGAGTTTGAAACACTTTGACTAATCATTGGCATGCATTTTCTTCTTATATGTACATCCTTAAAGCTGTCGTGCTATAATTAACCACAGACTGTCGGCAATAAAAGTAAAATTTCAAAGGTGAATTACTATCCAGCCGATTAGATGATCACGGTAGTCGTGTGGGCCTGTACCTGTGTCGTCACCCATCACGTGTCCTGCCGCTGCCGCTAGTCCCATCAGCTGAGCCGCAGACCTGCACGGACACGCTCGAGCGAGCGGCGACGCGAGATGACGTGCGCGATTACGTCATTAGCCGCTAACGCACTGATTTAGTTAGTGACATGTTCCGTTTGTCACATTAATAAAGCTTGATTTGATTTGTGTGCCGCACTGTTTACGTTGCCTGGAAAACGATGCTGTGCTCACTTGTTTGTTATTATTCTTCGTATCTGATTATGGAATTATACAACACTAAATCCATTTCAAACATGGAAATACAACATGTATGGTATACGGTGTAGGTGGAAAGTTTATTTTCATGCAGATATTGTCCTGAAAAAATATTGTGCCTGGTATATTACGAGCTTAGAGAAACAAAGAAACACCCACCGTATTTGCTTATCATATTTTGCTTATGATTACTACGTAGATAAGTATTTGAATTAAAAATGGTGCTCTATATTCCTATTGTGAAAATTTCTTATTTTCGAAAAAAATTGTTTTAAAACCATTTTGTCTTGCTAAGAGCCATGTGCTGCTTTTGGCAAATTAAGAACATGTCTACGATCCGGAAAAATGCGGCCCGGAAGAACATCTAATACAAAATATGGATATGAAAACGCTGCCTACGTAAATTATCATTCAATGAAGTCTTGGAGATCTACAAATTTTTGATTACTTTCACTGATTTAATATTTTTCAAATCGTCTTTTGTTGCAGAGCCTACACAAATAATTTTTCACGTCTTCCTTTTATTATAACTAGTATTACAGAACTTAAAATCGTTCAGAAACTCTCTGTTTGCAGGCCTAGGCCGGCAAAATGTAGGGATGCCAACTTAAATATTTTAGCATTTCATTCTGTCTAATTTTTTAATTTTATTTTATTGGAAATATAAAACAACTTTTTTGATTTATTATTCATATTATACTCTCCTTATATGATTATGATTACTGTAATTATTGAAAAATATCAATTTACATTCGTTTTATTTTTTAGGTTAGAAGAAATGTCACTAAGTTTTTTGAATAAAACAAGTGAATAGTTTATATATCCATGTGAACCGAAAATGTTACTGACATAAAAACCTAGGTATGATGTATAAAATTTTAAATAGTAGTCATGTTTCTTTAATAAATTAAAAGTGTTATCGGCGCAAAAAAATCTTGTGTATCACACACCCAGAAACTCTTTTGCGACATCTCGCATTGTTTGCACTGCAGGCCTCACTTTCAGCTCTGCCTGTAAAAATAAACTCGCTCTCACAAAAGTTTGGTTTCTGGACTAGTGATACAAATGACTATTGAAAGCAGTTCATTTTGTGGAATCTATGATTTCATGATAACAAACATTTTTTTAGAAAATACATACCTCGCCCAAAAATATCATATTTGCGTTAGCGTTAGGTATTTGTACAACGCCTGGTTTCATTAAAGAACTCTACTCCGAAAAGTACTTTAATACGGAACCTCGCTATGTAAATTACAGCCTTCCGTAGTCAGTGGCGACGCTAGACATTGTACATTACAGAGACTCAGCGTTTAATAGAGTATATAAATTAAAAAAGAGGCTTTTTTCATGCTTAGCCCATCATTCGATTCTACGGAAAAACTGAAACTAGCCAAAATCGAAAAAATCCAAGATTCCTTATATTTTTTGACGAATTTCGTTTTTTCACTAAGGTCGTATTGCGACCCATTAGAGAACAGCCCAATAAAAAAATTTTGTTTAGAAATTTGGAATTAGAGCATCAATATTTACTTAAGTTCCGAAAATAACAAAAATGCAAAAAAGTAGTCGAGCAAAAAACTGAAATTCCATTTTTTCGTTTTTCTCATTTTTCACCTAATCCTTCCAAAAAACGTATATGAAGAAAAAATATTTCTTTATGTAACATTTGCCTTTAGAACTGGTATAATCGTTGAGATTATATCTGCCCATTTTAGTAGTGTTGTCGCCTAAACAAGACAAGACAAGACAAAATATTGTATCTTTCAAAACAAGACTTGATTAAGTTTAAGTCTAAAAAGTTTTGCCTAGATATCAGGACTCTAGATTATTTCAAGAGTCTACATGAATCTGCGCATCCGGTATACGGGACATATAATGGGGGTTTCCAATACAACGCCTTTTTAAAATATATATTCTGCATATCAATTTTGGTCGTGAGTATATTGTAATAAAACTAAAATAATATGTAATTGTTGAATACTTTATTTAAAAATTGAAATTAAAATTTTACTTAAATGACC
This sequence comes from Stenolophus ochropezus, assembly GCA_035578165.1. Classification (NCBI taxonomy): domain Eukaryota; kingdom Metazoa; phylum Arthropoda; class Insecta; order Coleoptera; family Carabidae; genus Stenolophus; species Stenolophus ochropezus. The sequence goes on from JAQOWZ010000017.1 coordinate 26,145,070, forward strand.
TTGTGACGTCATTCCCCTGATGAGTGTTGCCAACTATAAGTACATAAGTTTTAATTTCACCGGTTCGCAACACTGCATCCGATAGCTAACTTCATGTGATAAAATGACAGTGCAAGCTCGATTTCATTTCATTTCAAAATATAATATGAGAACACACACACGTGGTAACTGGTAAATGCATCTATCGAAAGCATGAATCACGAAAGCAGGTTATGTTTATATTCAAAGTTTGAATTTACGCGGTACTCGTAGCCTAACTTCACTTCAGTTTTTTAGCTACTTAAAGTTCTATCTCATATCGCACAAGGACTATATTTTTCTAGTCAGGGGAATGACGTCACACCCATTTTCCGTAAACTTTATTAATTTTTTTCTCGGATACTATCAACTTTTTGGAAAAATAAAAAAATATGGGTCCAATATTTTGTTTTAAAGTTTATCATATAAAAAAATCAAAAAATCTTGGAAACCCCTATTCTTCGGCAGTCTTCTTTTTCTATTTTACAATCACTGTTTAGACTGGCATGGACCATGCTATATATACAGGGTGTTCGAAAAATAGGGGACCAAATTTAGAAAATATATTAATCAAATCAAAACAAGAAAATAATCCTAATATCCATGTCCGGAAACGAACCATTTCGAAATAAACCACTCTTTTGTTCGAATTTTGAATTTTATTTTTAGTAATGTTTTTACTATCAAAATTACAATATTTGGATTATTTTCTTGTTTTGGGTTGATTAATATATTTTCTAAAATTGGTCCCCTATTTTTCGAACAGCCTGTATATATACAAGATGTTTGGCGAAAGGCCGACACCCAAAATATTTCCTTTATGTTGAAAGATACAAGAAAATGTCAAGGAGCAAAGGTAAACTAGACAAAGGGACTCATAAAATGATCCTAGTACAAATATTGTGTCACTTCCGGTTTTAGCGGAAATGGGTCCAACTTTAATTCTAGCATAGGGAATCGGTATTTTTATATTTTTTTACGGAATGTATATAAAATTAGCTTTACAATGATACCAAATATCATTGTTTTACTTCAACCAGTTCAAAATGGCGACAATTTATTTTTATAATATTTACTAATAAAATTCTTAAAAAAGTAAAACATAGCCAAGTTATATGAAAATAATTTTGTTACCTGAAAGCAAACCATATGTCAAAAAGAATTTCATCTGCCTTAGTTTTGTTATACTTTTTCAATTTCAATTTTTTTTATAATAATAATGGCTCACGTGGAAAATGTAATAGCAGAGTAACTATTCCGTATGACAAAATGTATAGAAAATGACAGCGGCCATATTGAGCATTTGTAATTTTTATATTGTTTCTCATATTTACACTGTTTCTGTTTTGTTTTGATTCTTATTATTCTCTTTTCATTCCTTAGTTACCTAGTTGTAAATACATATTATTAAAATAAATTGTCGTCATTTTGAATTGGTAGAAGTAAAACTAGGATATTTTGGTATAATTGTAAAGCTATTTTTTTGTACATTCCGAAAAAGAATATAAAGATATCGATCCCCTATGCTAAAATTAAAGTTAGACACATTTCCGCTAAAACCGGAAGTGACATAAAATTGTTATTACGACCATTTTATAAGCCCCTTTGCCTAGTTTAATTTTTCTCTTTAACATTTTTTGTATCTCTCAAAATGAACGAAATATTCTGGATGCCGGCCTTCCGCCAAACACCCTGTATATATAAATATATATATGTGTTTCGAAAATTTAAAATTTTAATTTATTTAGGGTCTTGAAAATTGTCTATAATTTCTTGATCTAGAAAGGTAAGAAAGTCTTTTCTAGACGGAAATACTTCATTTTAGAGAAAGCAAAAATCGCAAGAGCGAAAAGAAATAATTTTGCTTGTAAATTTTAAATAAACGCATCGACGTCTCTCAATATGCACTATTTTCAAAAACCAAATTTTAGAATCCATCCATTAGTTACACCGTTGATTGAAATATATATAGATAGGTAAGCTTATGAGAAAATTCGTTTCACCTACATAACTGTGTGTCTGGTTGCATTTGGGGTAATATAAATAATTAATAATACAAATTAGTTCCCCGTTGGGTACGCCACTGGCACCACTCAAAATCGCCAGTAAGAATCGAGGTGGAGATCAAGAAAAAACATTGTGACAGGACATATCATGTTACGTAGCAGTATACTTGTTTTATCGCCTGACTCTTAATTTTTGATTAATTACGTCTTTTTCTTTGTTGCCCTTGTAACTCTTCCATTTTAATTTATAAAACAGTAATCTTGTTTTAAGGTACTTAAAGTACATGTAAATATTTTTTAATGCATCCTTTCACATACAAGTATTCGATTCACATAATTACACTCTCAATTTCATTTTCTCTGTATACACAAACAAATTTGTATCTGTAGTTTTCAATAAATCTATATTCAAAATATTTGTTTCATTTGTAAAAATAGATGGCTGCATAAGCTACTGTAAATTTATTGATAGAAATTAGAGTGAAACTGAACTAGGGTTAAAAGCTGCAATATTTTTGTGGGTCAGAGGGCAGCTTTTGTCGCAAAGATTGAATACAGCTCGGTTGAGCGGTTCACCATCGCATTCTTCCGTTGATTCTCGCTGTTCAGGTTAATAGCTACGCCCACTAGCGCCACACAGTGTTGTTTATCCGCACTACCAGTGACAACGCGTCGCGAAATTTGAGGTTAGGGTTGAAAATTGGTTTTCCAGAAAGAAAATGCCTCACTTAAGTTACACGATTAAAGAGTCAGTGAAAGGATGAAAAGGGATTAAGTTTGCTTTGTTTGTGGTCAAATAAAACCATACAAGAAGCCTTCTTTTTATCGTACCTATTATATTTTAAATTGCTATATTTTATAGCTCAAGTTAAATTAAAATTTTAGAATGTATAATAAAAATTTCATGCTATTTATTCCATAAGACTTAACATACTATCAAATTTGAAAAATAAATCTCAAGGAAAAAAGATATCATATTATATCATTATTAAATGTTCTAAATCATTGAATATTTAGAAATTAATATTTAAAGCTTTTCATATTTATACTTCTGGAAGAAATACTTTTATACTGGATAATATTTAATTTTCCTTCTTTTGTTGATTCTAAATCCAGTAATAAATACCCGTATAAATCCATGGAGCTTCGGTATTGAGATGTGGTTAATATTTTTAGCTTCAATAGTTATAAATTTAATTATATTTACACTAATATACAAGGGCGCCGGCAGGATTTGATTCAAGGGGGTGCATCCAGATAAAAAAAAGCAGAGTCAGTTTTTCTCCATTTAACTTTATAAATATATTAACAGTAAAATGGAGAAAAACTGTGACTCCGTTTTATTTTATAAAATTAGATTAGAATTCGTAACTGTTTTGAAACTGTCGACGCAAATATCTACGAAGAGTAAATTACTCATTTATAAACCGTCTGTAAACATGTTTCCGCGAGAATGGCGGTTACATTAAAAATATTTTGTAATAATTTTTAGAAATAAATTTAAATCGGTGAAAAACTTCGAAATTAGTGGTTTTAGGCATAGGATACCCTTAATAACATGTGAAGATAATACAAAAATACACCCAACTAAATTATAAAATATAGAATGTTCCATTTGAAAATGACGAGTTATAGTCATTTGAAATTGAGTAAATTTTATTCGTTTTATTGAACACCCTGTATAATTACATTTAAAAAAATATGTGAAAACATAGAGTATAGTTAGAGTTGTACAGAAAAAAATTCTTAATTTTTACTATTAAAATAACTTCAGTACGTCTTTATAATGCAATGCGTGTATTTGGTCTTTTTTTTAAGAGAATAAACGAAATAACTTGGCAACGCCGCGGAAAAATAAAACAAAATTCGTATGTCTGTAGAGGACAATAAAATAGAATTGAAAAAATATAAAAATATATAGGGTGTTCCATTAAAAAAAGGCAAGCAATTCTTGCCGAGCCGTAATGCAACACCCTGTATAAGTGAAAATAATTTTACGTTATGCTCCTTGAGTGGACGATAAATTCTGTTAATAAGTTTAGGCTGTATTTCTAACGACAAGCAAGATATCGAAGACGGGAAATTCGATGACTCACCTGTATATATAAATTTCAGCAAAAATTATTTTAATAATTACATATATCCTTAAACTGAAAATGAAGTAATTAACATTTTTAAATTTAATTGTAGTTGAAAATATGATCTGATGTTTCTTCTCTTATTTCTCTCAGAATGACGTGAATCAATTAAAAGTTAAAGTACAATGTAGTGTCACTACACTATTCTGACTTAAATATATTAAATTCATCTGGCATCTATGTTAATTAGCATCATACGAGATACGACTGTATATTTTTTTTTATTGTTATATTTTTTGTAAATAATATCATCAGATTCACCAAATATGCTGGACATAAAAATCGGTTGTGGTTCAGTAACACCATATTGAATGGGGTAAAAGACGAATATATCGATAATATGATAAAAAAAAATTGGACACCAACCAAGGCGACTTCAGGTTTTGTTTAAAAAATAATTTTATTATAGTCTTTTTCATGTAAGAGTGATCATACGTCAAACCACTGCCGTGCCGACCGGGGTGGTAAGAGGTGCACCGCACCAGTGCGGCAAAATATAAAGGGCGCTAAAAAGTTAAAAAATATATCAATTAATAATTGTAATAAATAATAATTAAAAAAAAACCGAGATATATGTTCATCTCGTAGTACATTATTATTAATTATAAGTTGTTACGAAGCGTAGCTATGCAACGGCATAGCGTTAATAAAAGAAGATTGCTAGTGTAATTATCTGATTAATTACTGACCATTCAAAATTTTGTAACATTTAAATGGACGCTGAATATTAAGATGTTTATATATTAAAAATTATGTACATACTTAGTTAATTTGGAAAAATAATTATTTAAGAAGGGTTTTGCTTGCAGAAAAATATAACTTTTTATTTTGATTTTTTTTGTACTTAAGGGTTGTATTTGTTTTTTGTTATATAAATATTTGAAGCTTTATAACTATATTAAATATTTATATAATTTACTTTACTTTCTATTTTCTAATAAAACATTTATATATTAGAATAATTTTTCGAATTGTGGGCCAACTCTTCCAGACGTACCCTATATATTTTGCATCTTATAATTAAATATATTTTTTCAACAGTTCAAGTTCAAAGTAATGAGTTCTCATTTGCTATGCATATGCAGGTTTGATTCGATTGAGTTCTAGTCACACCGTATTCCGAGGGACTTCGTACTACCCAAAATATTGGTTTTAGGCATAGGGTACCCTTAATAAAATATGAAGATAATACAAAAAGACGCACAACTGAATTATAAAATATAGGGTGTTCCATTTGAAAATGACGAGTTTTAGTCATTTGAAACTGAGTAAATTTGATTCGCTTTATTGAACACCCTGTATAATTACATTTAAAAAAATATATGTGAAAACATAGAGTGTAGTTACAGTTGTACAGAAAAAAAAAAATCCTAATTTTTACTATTAAAATAACTTCAGTACGTCATTATAAAGCAAAATTTATATGTCCGTATAGAGGAATGAAATACACTTGAATAAAATTTTAAAAATATACAGGATGTTCCATTTAATAAAAGGTAAACAATTTTCGCCGAGCCGTAACGCAACATCCTGTATATGTGAAAATAATTTTACGTTATGCTCCTGGAGTTGACCAATAACTTTTGTTAATAAATTTATGCTGTATTTCTAACGACAAGGGAGATATCGAAGACGGGCATTTCGGTGACTCACCCTGTATACAGTAAAAAATAATTATTTATGCAACTAGTGTGTAAAATAAGAGATAAAAAGCACTATGTTACACACATGTTGCATACAACATTTTTCCTACAACAGAAATATTAATAAAAATTAATTTTAAAAGTAAATTAAACCATTGATAAAAAAGTTTATGTTATCTAGCAATGATTACTTTTCACGCACCAGTACGTGGAAAGTGTTTACGTTGCCTAGTAATGGCTACTTTTCAAGCACTAGTGAAAAGTGAAGCTTTACAAACTCTAAAGAGGGTATAAAGTACATACTTTATCCCCGGTTGTAGGAAAAATTATGCAAACACGTATAAAGCGTCACTTTCCAAAACAGAATTTCAGAACGCCAAACTTTTCATAATCAGTTGGGAAATAATTTTTTATCTACAACTATTGAAATATGGGTACATTATACGTGTGATACTACATATAATATACTACTCATATTACACAAGTGTAATATGAAATGTCATGATACACCCTACACTTTTCTGTAATAAATAGGGCATATAATTTAACACATAATATTTTATTAAACTCTTAATTTATTAATAACATATTTTTTATTATAAATATCAATATATATGCTTATAAAAGTATAATAAATACAATTTGAAAAGTGATTTTGACATTTAAGTGCTACTGTGGCGCCATCTGTTAAGCTATATATGAACTACCCACACCTAACTGAATATTTAACAAATAATATCAGATTTGTTATATGCCTGATAGTTGTAGATAAAGTATAGTATTTGACTCGCATAATATGGCTACATTACACTCAGATGATTAAAAATACTCGCTTCCGCTCGTATTTTTAATTACATCATCGTGTAATACAGCCTACATATTATGCTTGTTAAATAATATACTATTGTATCACTGGGTGATGAAAAGTGAATTGTTTTTTCGAATGGTTATAAAAAGCGTGCCGTTTTCAAACGTTTTCGCATGGGTCTCAAGTAACATTGACTTTTCTTTGTTTATCAATACATATCTAAAAAAAATCATAATTTATACAAGGTATCTCAGATTTAAACTGCATAACATAATCAATAGATTAAATACTTAAAAATAATTTCACAATTTCATTTGAGAAAATGTCCGGAAATACCTAATTCCAGAGACTTTCACCAGCAATACCACGCAGCAATAAATGCAATAGGAAATCGTTACCCTTTAGTACAGATATAACTGACTTACTAATTGGAAGGTTCAAACACCACAGTAAGGGCTGACGGTACCTGTTAGTAAATGATATAAAATATTTTCGAATCTTTGGTGAGTGTCAAAAAGAAAGAATATTCTTAAAAGAATCGTATTAAATGAAATGCCATCAACAATAGCAAAATCTGGTTTTCAAGCACGATGGAAACGAAGTGGCTAAATTAAAAGAGTTAACTCAATCTGGGATAGACATAGTGCGAAGAAAAGTTTATACCATGTATGACGAAAGAATATTGTCAACATGAACTGTCTTGAACCAAGGAATACAGTGTTCCATTAGGTACATTACTGCGCAATAGTTAAAACTTAAGGTGTTTGTATAAAAATTAATGGATAAGGGGTATATATCTCCCCCACCCATGATATCAATAATGAATGAAAAATAAGCATATAATAAAAATAAAAATATCTATACATTTCATTCTAAAACAGTAGTTGGAATGCAAAGTTTAAAAAATTTTTAGTTTCGCGCAAATATAAAAGAAAACTAAGACGTTTAAATTTTATATAAAGTACCTATAATTTTTTTTAATATCATTTGGTAACTAGGTACACATGATATTATTAATTAAGTGGCCTGAAATGGCTTTAAATTTAGGCTATATTTTCTTTTCTAATAGGTGCAGTTTTTGATTATTACACAAAAAAAATATGTAATTTAATTCGACAATTTGTGCTTCATTGTATTGGTAGTTTCGTTAGTTCAATCTACAACTCTTTTTGTATGTTTATCCATTATTATACTTATGTATAATATTTTCTGTTTTGAAATTTAATTATTTCGGATATCACACAATTATCCATATTGGTGTTAAATATGTAAATAATTTAAAGACATGATGTGATATGAAAATTACGTTTTATTCAAACGCTGTGAGTCGTGCAACCCACTTCATCGTAATTAAATACTTTACATTTTGCTTTTGTTGTATAATCTGCCCTTATTGTTTATAGATAAGCTCCAATTTAATTTATCTTGTCATATATGTGGTCGCAACTCGCATCAGACAGACAGAACCTCCACACTCCTAACGATTCACGAATCAGTTGTCATCTACAAACAATACCCCTCGATCCATAATTAAATTCACGGAAAATTGACTGCGTACAATAAACAATATGAGCTAAGTGCAGCTATGGATACGCTACATTACCCAAACTCAAGCACTGATTTGTCCCATTATATGGGATTAAATATTCACAATCATTTATATAAAACCGGTTGCTGCCAAAGTAATGATCTGTAACCTAAGTTACCGTTTACAAGAGCTATTCACAACATATTAAATTTATGTAACGCACAAACATTTCATAAATAATTCAATTTGTCTTGCTAATTAAGGCTTAAGAAGCTTTAATATTTGTATAATAAATTACAGTCAAAATTTTAAGAGATAAACATTACAAGAAAACAATTAAATATATGTTTTACAATCATATACTTTTAAAGCTGATGTCATGGCATTTAGTCTCTTCGTTTCAAGTTATAATTCGTTATTATTCTCACTTATTTTTCTTAAATATTTACGACCAGTATATAATTAATAAGTAACGGCCGAATTCACCATTCTTTAATCAACGCTTATTTCACTGATCATGAATCAATTTAATTCAACATCATCAAAAATCAAGCTATTCAGGTAATCAAAATCAATGGTCAACTGATCTGCCATACTCCATTAATCAAGTTTTGATCATCTGTTTTGATCCTCGTTTTGACATATGTATTTAAGTGCATAACATTTTGGATGTTAAGATTAATCTAAAATATTTTATTTCGAATTCTGCTCTTAGTGGTGTTGATCTCGAATTTGTCACCGGTCATTTAATCTTCGAACTTATTGACTGAATGATTTAGATCTTGAAATTTTTCAATAAAATGGTTTCCCAAATGTTCCTGCTTTGAAATTTAGAAACTCATTTAAATTTTTACTTTACAGTTTGTTTTCTTTCAGTAAAAAAAATATTTTTGTTTTATTGTTTCTTCTTTTTGTTCGCAAGCTTCTTAGATAGTTTCTTCTGTTGGAAAGATGATCAAATATTTATTGATTTCTTCAATATATTCGACATGATTGTGGACGATAAAGAAATAATTAAAAAATAATCATAATAAAGAAACCATACCATGTTTTCTACAACCGGTATAACAAAATAAAAAATATGTAACCTGCGTTATATATATGACGAGACAAATAGTACAAGACTTTTATTTCTTAAGAGATGAAAACCTTATGAACAACACACACCAACACATTACCTCCTTAGCACATTAAATATTTTGCTTTAAAATTAGTTTGTGAAGAATATTTTAAATTTCATTCATACCTGAAATATCCTTTCATCAAATTTCTAATACTGTATCGGAAACTGTTATTTTTGTCGTAACTAAAATCCATTTTTTCCATCTTTTTACCTCCCGCCTATTAATATATAGATAAGGGAGGTATTGTTTTTGGTCAAATTTCTCGAGTGTGAGTTTTCAACATATGAGCACGAATTAGGGTCCCTAGAATAAGATTATACTATTTTTACCGTGATGTCTGTATGTCCGTGTGTGTGTTTGTGTGTTTGTCTGTGACGATTTTTCGTCCACGATAACTCCAACACGATGCATGTAAAAAATATAATATTTGATATTTAAGACTTATATTCAAATATGATGAACTGATTAGATTTTGACTACAATTGGTTAACCAGAAGTAGTACTTTACTTGAAGCTTTAAACCGTTTTTCCTTAAAAGTACCTCTAAATACCACTTTTTCGCAAATAACCTTATTATTAAATATAAAGATTTTTTAATTTTCTACCGATCTGCTTAATTACGTTTATATATAACTTCTAGCTGGCTAGAAAAAAAATATATAAATTATAATAATTTTACGTATCGTTTAGGCTGAGAAATTTCGATAAAACAGATGAGTTATTCATATGTCCACAAAATTTGACATATGATGTCAAATTTGATATAAGTAAATGTAAAAGATAACATAAGTAAATATGAAGTTATAATTTTTAGTTTTATTTTAAAATTAGAAAAGGTGGAAAAAATATAGGTATAAGGCATATATTTGCATGCGTGAATCAAGGTAAGTTCGGTTTCGGTTTTAGTAACGTCAAAAATAGCTGTCATATTGGGCATACAAATTTTATGAAGGAAATTTTAGGTATGAAATAAATTAAAAATATTCTGAACTGCAATCACAAATTAATTTTAAAACTACAAATTAAATGTATTGAATAACTTATATAGAATATATGTATTACTACAGTGGCGGGAGGTATTGTGTTGGTCACATCAGATTTTTGTATTTTACAATAAAAAAACTTCAGATTTACTTATTTTCGAAATTTTAAAAATTATTTACGTGAAATTTGACAACAGCATATATAATTTTATAAACATATGAATAACTCATTTTTTTTATACAAATTCCTCTGCTTGAACGATGTGTAAAGTTAATATAATAATATTTTTAGGCGGCTGGTACATAAATTGTTGTTTTTCGTATCTGCTGGTAACCTTAAAGTGTCAATTTTTATTTGACATCTGTCAAAGTCAAAATTTTTGGCCGCTAGTTTGTTCATTATTGATTTACATAGTTCATATTAACGTGATTAATTATTTTAGAATATAATAACAAATGTAAGTAAAATTGTAACTATTCCTTTACAAATATTAATGAAAAAGTAATGAATTTGTGAGTAAAAATAGCGGCCGTAAAGTAAATGCGGCCGTAAGGTAAATGCGGCCGTAAAGTAAATGCGGCCGTAAAGTAAATTTTGACAGATATCAAAAATTGATTTTGAATGAAAATTCATAATTTCTTGTTGTAATCGCCTAAAAAATGTTGTGTGCACCTCGGCTAAAAGTTCTTTTTGGGCCTCATCTGATTTGTAGCCTCGGCTTTGACTCGGCTGCAAACTTCGGTTTCGGCCCAAAAAGATTACTTTTAGAACCATGATACACAAATAACTATTTTCTCTATTTAGCCAGAAGTTGTATATAAAGGGTAATTATGCAGGGCAGTAGAAAATTTAAATAAAAATATTATAGAGTCGTCTTTTTTAGGAAAAACGGTTTAATGCTTGTATTCTAAGGATCACACTCAAGAAATTTGACCAAAAACTTTACCTCCATTATCTATATATTGATATGTGGGAGACAAAAATAGATGAGTGATTAATAGACTTCTTATCCGACCTTGAACCTTCAACAATAGTCCTAATAATTATATTATGCGAAAAGATTTTAAAGAACGGACTTTTATAACACACAAAAATTAGACGTTGAAAACTAAGAAGAAAATTGTGAATTAGGTACCTTTAAATGAAAATGACAATAAAATTATTACTGTTGTAAATATAATGCATTTCATACAGAAATATAAACCTCATATCAGTAAAAAAGTTCTAAATTTGTGTCAATCTTATTTAAATATTGTGTTGAAATGTACAGCTATTCATTGCCAAAAAAATTCATTAGATGGTAACAGGTACAATAAAGGAAAATATGTATTAAAAAATTAGAAAAATACAAGATTTAATCTGACTGGATTATTATAATAATAAAAAAAAAATGCGGAATATATCATCAAAACCCAAAAACAATAAAATTGTAAATGATTTGGCAAGAGTTAGACAGAAATCATCCGATTTAAGTAACATACCAATTAAAGGCAAGATCAACCTATGCAAACAGAAACATCGAAATATCAATTTGCTCTTCAACTCTTCCTGGCTTGTTTTAGCATACAAAAACTCGATGAAGAATTGGATGGGATGATAAATTTGAATAATAAATAATTATTTTAGTTTAATTTCATAAAGCTTTCATAAAGAAAATGTTTGCATGATAAAAATCTTTATTAATTAATAATTTCACAGAAGGCTTCCATCGTCTTGGTAGCAAACAATAACATAAGTATTTAAAGCTCTTCACTTTTGCAAGGACTGAATGAAGCTCATTAAGCATTTTGTACGAAACACTTGTTGCTTTCCACAGCGAACCACATAAAGTTCCGTCTCATGTTTGCTCTTGATATTACTTCTAAACGTTGCTTATGAGACAAATTTCTACTAGTTTCAAACTTTATCATTTATCTCACTAAATCTCTTAACCTTATCAGAGCTGTACTGACGACACACAAAAAAAATGTTGATATTCTCACTAATCATTATAATTATCATCATTATAAGAACAATAAGTGCAAGAATATTCTTAGCAACATTATTTCAGCATTCTATTATTATTATTTTTTTTTATTGCGTATACAATCCTTTTTTTAATATTATTTTTCAATCAAAAATAGTTATTGGTTTTTAGAAGCTTTTGATTGAAATAGGTCAATCGGAGGAGGGTCTTTCTTTAATTGAAGATCAAAACTCTATTTTACTTTTTTTTTCGCAAATTATGGTATTATCAAACGTATAGACTTTTAATTTTTCTACGAGACTATATTGATACCTTTTATTCAACTTTGTTTTATAAAATCATGTTTATTTACTTGGATACAGACCATTAAAGTTTATAAAAGAATCATTTAAAAATTGCAATCCTCTAGCATTTTAACATTTTATTTGTTAGCGGTTTAAAAATGTCAACAATAAGTCTATCAAATATTTATTAAATAATTATACATTTGTACATTACAGGCATTGAAAAATTAAAAAAACCAGACATTTCATACATTTCATATACCGGGTGTCCCAGCTCGACCGACACATGAGAGATTTACATAAGAAATTAGTTAATTATGAATAGTATCTCCCCAGTGCAAGACATTAACTTGAAATTTTGTATGCTTATTAGGGAATATTATTTCTATGGATTAAAGTTATTTGAAATATGTAATTTCGTCTGCAAGACGAGATTTATTAAATTATAAAATGTAACATTTTCGTTCAAAATCAGTCAGCCATGGAAATAAAAGAAAATATCTATGTGACAGTTCTGACAGTTAATGACATGCCAGTGTAGATATTAATATTTTTGTAATATTGATATATTATTTAACAAAAAGAAACTAAATTCAACTTAAATAATATTAAAATACAGGAAATAAGAATTAAAATCAGTGATACTTCACTAAACTGTCACATAAATATTTTCTTTTATTTCCATGGCTATCTGATTTTGAACGAAAATATTAGATTTTAAATTTAATAAATCTCGCCCTGCAGACGAAATTGCATATTTCAAATAAGTGTGATCCATAGAATTAATATTCTCCGATAAGTATACAAAATTTCAAGTTAATATCTTGCACAGGGGAGATACTATTCATAATTAACTGATTTCCCATATAAAACTTCCATGTGTCGGTCGAGCTGGGACACCCGGTATATATATACATATGCAGTAATCGTTCATTATATCAGTATACAATACTAAGTAACTTTACAACGAATAAAATTCATCTTTTTATTCTTGACGTCTTCACTCTTGTTGTTTTTTACCCTCCTTTTATTTTCTATTCTAACTAACCTTTTGGGATTCGACACTCGGCCATCCTGAGTCCGTTTAATTGCGATCAGATATCCAAGTCGCTATCGAACTAGCGTCTTATGTCGTAGATTATAAGTATTTTTTCATTCTGTATTTTTAGTATTTGTTACTTACTTTTTTTCTTAAATGATCTCTCTCTTCTTAAAACATGCCTATAATTTCTTCTTTAATCGTAGGTCTTCTTTCATTTTTATCTTTACTTCGATTAGTAATTCAAATGGCGTTCTCTGTATACTTTTTTGAAAGGTGCAATTGAGCATTCGTTGCATATTCTCAACATATTTGTACCAGCTCTTAGCCTCATCAATAGTGTTTCGCTAAGATGGGAATTACTATCCTCTGAATTCTTTCTATCTGGCCGTTACCTCTGGGACCACCAGTGGTAGTGAGAATGTGCTGTATACCCTCTTCTTCGGGGATCGCAAATAATTCTTCGTGGATTTCAGCTTAAGTTTCCGCAGACAATTTACAGTCTCGGAGGCAGAAGTAGTTTTCACCGGAAATAACCAAATAAAATTAGAAAAGCTATCAATTACTGCAAGTATGTGATTGTAATTCTTGTTCGTCGATGCTAAAGGTCCTAAATGGTCAATATAGAACGTTTTTAAAGACCTAGCTTCACATGGTAATGGATGTAGATAACCTTCTTTCTTTTCCTCTTTCTTATTCGCTAATATGCAAGGGATCCAGTTGGCTATATAAAGACTTATCTTTTTCTTTAACTTTGGGATGTAGTAGTCTCGTCTGACAATGTCTTGAGTTTTTTTCACACCAAACTGACTTATCTCATAAACGATTTTTATTTCTTCATTTTGCATAGCTTTCGTACCACTAGCAAATCATTTCTATCTTCTTGTTTGTATAAAACTTCATATTTACCCAAATATTCCTTGGACCGCTGTATTTCTAGTAGTTTCTTAGTTGTTGTTATAAACTCATCTTTATTCTGCACTAACTTCAGTAAAGGTAGCATTCCTTCTGTTTTCATTACTTGTATAATACGGCTTAGTGCATCGACAAGAGGTAATCGTTTGCCTGCACGATGCTCAACAATAAAATCATATTCCTCCAAATAAAAGAAACCATCTTGCAATACATGGAGTCAATTCCTTTTTATTAATAGTCTTTGCGGACACCTAGCAATCAGTAACTATTTTAAAATCACACTTAAGGAGGTACACTCGAAATCTTTTAATTGCTTCAATGATTGCAAGTACTTCCAACTCATAGCTGCATTATTTTTTTTGGGATTGTGTAGTTTTGCGATTCATATAGAAAACAGGATGCAATTTACCATCTTCTGACGCCCTTTGAAGTAATACGGCACGGAGACCTTCTTATTGGCATCACTGTGTAGCTCTATTGGGTAACCACGTTGATAAATTCTTAATACCGGCTTCTGACACAATATATTCTTTAATTGTTGAAAATCAATCTCTTGTTCATCTTCAAATTTAAAGATTGTGTTGTTTTTTAATAAATCGTTTAATGGTTTAACTATAATAGAGTAATTGAGAATAAACTTCCGAAAGTGTCAGTGAGGCCCAAAAAACTCTCGATTTGCATGATAGTTGTTGGTTTCGAAAATCGTTTGACTGCTAATGTTTTTTCTTCAGATAATAATATTTTTTGATCTTTTATGACATATCCTAAAAACTGAACTTATTTTTTTATAAACTGTCTTTTCTTCCAGTTGATTTGAAATCCAGATTTTGGGCGTATTTTAGAAATAATTCTTCTTTTCCAAAGTATCATCAATGTTTCTTGGTGGGAATAATCACATCGTCCATGTAGGGTAGGTCAATTCATTTTTATAAGATCTCTTAAATAATTATTAATATATCGTTGGAAGATGGAAGGGGAGTTACATAAAAAAAGAGAACTTTAAGGCATTTATACTGACCTTGGTGAGTAATGAAGGAGGTGTAGTTGCAACTTTCTTCCGTAATCTCTACATGGAAAAACCCATTCTTCAAATTAATAGTCGTAAAAATGTTTGCGCTTTGAAGTTCATATAGCTGATCTTCAATGAGGGGTAGAGGATATCGGCCTTGACTACATTACGGTTTAGTTTTCTACAATCTATACACATTCTTGCAGAATTGTCTTTTTTTCCGGACGATGACATCGGACTGGTGAACTCAGAAGAACTAGGTTGAATTATATCCTCGTCCAGCCATTTCTGGACCTGAGATTCTACTGAAATTTATTCTGCAAAGCATAATTTTCTTTTTTTTTCAAATTCTTTCTTAAGTAAAGTTTTTAACCTGTATCATATGGCCACTCCTTTTTCAGATTGAACTAACGGCTTTGTTAGTCCATTTAATATTTTTTTGCATAAATCAGTTTCTGTAAATCATTCCAACCTGTAAGCTTCGCTATCTCTTCAAAATCATGTATCCATCTTCCTATAGGGTATCCATCTTTACCACTATAACGCCTTATTGAACTTTTCATATCTCTAAAGGTAAGAGACCCATATCTCTGCTCCATAAGTGAGTGTTGGTACAAACAATGAGTTGTATATTCTTACTTTGGTGTTTGTCGAGAGTTCCTTTTTGTTAACTGTTTGTCTATTTAGTGCAAAGTAGAGTTTCGTGGTGGCTTTCGTTCTGTCCTCTAGGTCAGTTTCAATTTTTCCATCTTCTTATATATTTGTCCCCAGATACGTGAACAGTTTGACCTGTTCAACTACTTCTTGGTCTAATTTTATGTTTATACTTTGAGGCACCCTTAATATTGTCATTACTTTTTTTTGTCTTTATTTATGTAGAAATGCCGTTTTTTCAGCTCGTCGTACCATATTTGTAGTTTTTCTTGTAGATCTGTTACATTTCTTGCTATCAAGACTAAATCATCCGCAAACGCTAGGTGGTTAAGTGATACAGGTTCTAAGTTGAGGTATCCCCATACAGATTTCTTTATTTTCCCGTTTACTTTTCTTGTTATATCATCCATTATTATCGTAAACAGATATGGACTCAGGGATCCTCCTTGTCTTACACCCGAGGTAGTTTCAAACTTTTGTGACATTCTGTTTTTTGTTCTCACGTAATTTATCGTTTCTTCGTATAGAGATTTTATATTGTCCACTAATGCTTTGTTAACATCTCTCTCTTTTAAAATCTTCCATATGTCGTTTCTGCAGACTGAATCGAATGCCTTTGATATGTCTATAAAACAAAGACAATCTATACACATTCTTGCAGAATTGTCTTTTTTTCCGGACGATGACATCGGACTAGCGAACTCAGAAGAACTAGGTTGAATTATATCCTCTTCCAGTCATTTCTGGACCTGAGATTCTACTGAAATTTATTCTGCAAAGCAAAATTTTCTTTTTTTTTCAAATTCTTTCTTAAGTAAAGTTTTTAACCTGTATCATATGGTCACTCCTTTTTCAGATTGAACTAACGGCTTTGTTAGTCCATTTAATATTTTTTTTTTGCATAAACCAGTTTCTGTAAATCATTCCAACCTGTAAGCTCCGCTATCTCTTCAAAATCATGTATCCATTTTCCTATAGGGTATCCATCTTTACCACTATAACGCCTTATTGAACTTTTCATATCTCTAAAGGTAAGAGAAAAGAAACCAAGCTGAGCTCTCAAGTCATTGTACATTCAATTTTCATTCTCTTCATCTGCATTAGTGTCTTTCACTATTTTATTCATCTTCTTCGTCTTCATTATTGTCAGGTTCATCAAGGTAATAAAGAAATGTTATAATTTTCCTTGAAATATCGTCCGTAGTGCCGTCATAGTTTAATTTTAACAAATAGCATATTGTTATCAAATCTGCTAATGTTAAATTAGCTTTTATTTCAACAATGTTTTGATAGCATTCTTCATATCCTTCGTCGAAGGCAAATCTTTTGAATTTCGTTAAATTCGTATTTTGTTATATTTGCAAATATCTGGAATAAGCAATTGACTTGAAAATCCTTTATTGCCAACTCCAGATGATAGCAGACAATTTAATCCTTGGTGAAACCTCCAAAATTTGTAGTAATCGTTTATTATATTAGTATACAATACTAAGTAAATTTACAGCGTTTTAATTACATTAATAAAACTCATATTTTTATTCCTGACGTCTTCACTTCATGGTCTTCACTCTTGTTGTTTTTTTCGCCTTCTTTTCTTTTCTACCCGCGTTGCTAGCCTTTTGGGATTCAACATATATGGGTGCCGAGTCTCAAATAATAATAATAAGACTAGCTCCATCAAATTCGGTAGAAAATTTCCTATACTTTTAAGAAAAAAAAAACTGTAGCGAGAAAATACTGGGTTCAACTTAAATAAGCGAGATATACATATAGGCAAAGTTCTCCGACTATTAGACAACAAAAACAAATATTACATGTTTAATATAATTTATAATACTATTGAAACAACAGTATGTGCATCCTAAAATAAAATATCCACTAGAAGTAAGTAAAATTTAAATGATACGGAAATATTTAGATCATAATTTTTATATTTTACAAGAAAAAAGAAACTGAAAAAATTTTAAATTAACATTTGTAATCAGGATACAAACTTGATCCCTGGGTGTCATCGTGAATTTTCGGCAGATGGTCGTACTTGGGCAGCCATGATATAAATTATTCTTTCATGATTAGAAATGAGCGTGACGCGTGACTATCTCTATATCTAATAATCTAATTACATTATTTAATGCGATTTGTTAATATTTGAACTGATTTTTAATGATTATAAACTATTTATTTATTACTTATTATTATTTATTTATTTGCTATCAGGGAAGAGCCCTATACAAGATTGACAAGCTCAAATAAAAAAATATAACAAATATAACACAGTAATTAAATTTTTTTAACAATATTTATATAATTGAAAACAAAAATAAATACATACTTAAGTAGAATAAAGAACAAATATGGACTAAAATTACTGAAATTTAATTCTCATTAAAAATATTTAGAAAAAATGAGTAACGCGAACCTGGAAGGATGAATAATCTTTTTGTTATTTATAGAAATATTACTTCTCAATAATATTTAATATCTGATGAATAATATAATTGGAAAAAAGGGAAGATTTTTTTTTTTATTATTATCATTTATTTTTTTATTTATTTATTTAATCCTTCATTTAATTGAAAACGAATTTTGAATGAATTAACTGTATAGAAGAATATTGAATTTATTTTTTCTGAAGTGAGATTTGTTTATAATAATAATTATTATTTAGTAAATACATAATAAATAATATACCAATTCGGAATTCACAAAAAAAACAACTTTTTAATTATTTGTTCCATCACAAAATTACACTGAAATTTATAAATTAAAATAAACCAGTCAAAGAGGGTTGAAAAAATAAAAATTGATCGCAACCCGAAACAAGTTGTTCACCCCTGATTTAGTACAATACGAAGTTATAAAAATTTATGTAAATGTTTGATCTTCTATAATCATTCTTACATTAACTATATTCTTAAAATAAGGGCTTATTTATTACTGAAATGAACACTTGTTCCGAAAAGTATTATGTGAAGAGAATGTAATTATTTGGAACAAAAAGCCGTTGCGCCCTTTGTGTGAAGGGATAAGATTGATAGTATTGCGTATAAATTAGTATCAGTTTTGCGGTGCGATTCTAAGAATCATTTATTGAAACATAATAGCTGGCGTAGCAATGCAGGCTATCGATTTCAAAGTGTGGCGCTTCTGTGAACGTCACAATCAGCAGGAACTCAAGCTGCCGCTGTTCTGAGACTGTGTTATGTGTCGTCGCATTTAATAAGGCTTCATAATACTGTAATTAATGCCAAGTTATGAAATTGGTTTCGTCTCAATACTCAAATTGATTTAATTACGAAAGATACCCGACTGCCGGCGTCTTCGCGCCAGCTCTTCATTTCTTGCACCTGCTTTACACCCACCCTTTCTGCCATTGCATTCAATTCAAACTTTCATCATTAATAATCGTTTCTATCTAAAATCCCTCTTCTAACATCTACTATACTTTCAATTACATACGTTAAATAATAAATTTCAGATATTAGATTTATAATAGGTATTACCTATTCGAATTTATTAATCACATTTCTTTAAATTAAATCAAAGTAAAATAAATTAAAATTAACCTTATCAATAAATGTTAAGATTAAATACATAAGTAATAAACTTTCCCATTAGTAGTCAAAATAAGAGTTGGAGCAGTTTTGTGCAATCCATGGAAGCTTTGAAAGCGCCGCTTCCCTTGTATTTTGTAAACATAAATATATATTATACGATTATTTTCAAATTTTAACGTACTTTGAATTATTTAAAATTTATATTTTATTACAAATCAATATTTATTTTCATCACGACAAACGGGAAAATTTGAATTTGAATTACAGCTAAAATTGTCCAAGTGTATTAAATTTATTGCCAAGTTACAGTGTTTGATCCAACTTAGTTTCCTAGACAGGTTTTAAAATTTTATTGTGTGTGGTTTTTGTGAAAAATATAAACTGTGCAAAATTAATACCTTAAAACAATATATCGAAGAGTACATTTGTACTTTGAGAAGAATGATGCTGTCATCTGTCATATATCAAAAATCTGAAAGTATTGTTATATGTTATAAAAGTGAGCAAATATCTCATTAAAAATTTAAGTTGTTGATAACGTGTATTTAAAAAAAAATATATTTGAAGTTTTAAATTATTAAAAGACAGTCTCGAAGACAGTGTTGTTAATTGTGTTAAGAAATAACTAAATAAAAATAAATATTTCTAAATAAACTAACATGAAAATCGAAGAAAAATTTACAGGTTTACCAATAATAATTTTTAAATTAAAAACAAAACTAGGATTATATGACAAGCAATGTGTTATAAGTAAATAAGTATATAAACTTTAGTGAAGTTTGTACAGTAATTTAAGAATTACCAATAGTAAATGTAAGTACTTAAAAAAATTAAGTTTAATATTTCTAGGACAGATCGATCGGCTTTCACTTTTTGTAAAACATCTCATCTATATGAGGTGTATTGTGTATAAGTGTATAATTTCGATCGGATTTAGTATTTTTCGACAAGTTGTAAGGAGTTATGTATCAAATTAAAGCACTTGAAAGGGGCTGGAATGCAGAAATGAAAAATTTTAGCCATGTCGATCGGATTTTGATTTTTGCGAAAAGTTATCAGAAGTATAATTTGTACAGTATCAAATGGAAACACTCAATGACGGCTGGCGTGTAGAAATGACAAAATTTGTCTGCATCGATTGCCTTTTGTTTTTTACAAAAAATTGTTAGAAGTATGTCGTGTTAGTATCAAACTAGCGAATGCTCAGCTACGCTGAGCGTTCCCTAGGCCTCCGGCGTCAGTGAAATATTAACATTTGAAAGCTAATTTTATTTCTGCAAGGCAGGTCTTGTCGAATGCTTTCATTTAATATCAAATACGGTGTACTTGCGGCAAGTAATTGTAAAAAAACAAATGCAGAACAACTTGGCAATTTTTTGTCACTTCTGCACATCAGCCCTCACCAAGACATTTAATTTGATACCAAACACGACATATTTCTAACAGCTTTTTCCAAAAAACAAAAACGGGTAAACATGAACCATTTCTGTTAATTTTACATGTCAGCTCTCATCAAGACCTTTAATTTTATACCAAACACGATATACTTCTGACAACTTTCTGCAAAAAAGAAAAGCCGATCGACATGAAACATTTTTGTTAATTCTCGACATCAGCACTCAATGAGACCTTTCATTAGATACCAAACACGACATCCTTCGATTAACTTTTTGCATAAAACAAAAGCCGATCAACATAGACCGATTTTGTCAGTTCTGCACGCGAGCCCTCAACAAGATCTTTTATTTGAGACCAAACATGATATACTTTATACAACTTTTTGCAAAAAACAAAAGCCGATCGACATAGATCATTTTTGTCAAATTTCTACGCGAACCCTCGCCGAGACCTTTCATTAAATACCAAACACGACATATGTCTATTAACTTTTTGCATAAAAAAAAGCCGATCAACATGGAAAATTTTCTTTTTTGTACACCAGCCCTCACCGAGACTTTTCATTCGATACAAAACACAACATATTTCTGATAACATTTTGCAAAAAACAAATCTAATCGACGTAGAATATTTTTGTCATTCGTGCACACCAATCCACATTGTGTCGTTTCATTAAAATCCAAGGACGACCTACTTGTAACAACTTTTTGCGCAAAACAAATGCAGATCGACGTGACATATTTTTTTTGTCATTTCAAAACCAGCCCATATGGTTTTTTTTCTTTTGATATCAAACACAACAAAGTGTACAATTTATTTTATTTACGAATATTTTATTTTTATTTAGTTACCTACTTCATAATTTGGCAACACTGTTTGTGTTAAAAAGTAGTAGTTAATTCTTAAATTTATAATTTAATATTGTCAATCCTAATACAACTGCCACCGTCTTCACTGAAGTTAGTTTAGGAATATTCGGTTTTAATTTAGTTACTTCATCACACATTTGGCAACATTGACTTTTGACATTGGAAACGTCAAAATTTATATTAATTAAATACGTTATGTTTCAAACTTAAATTAATTGTAACACCTTTGCTCAAGACTATTATACATGATACTATATTTACTTCTTTAATATCAATGTTCTATAAAAAGTTATAATCGTTTAAAGTTCATAGACAGATTGTCAAAAGTGACGGATGACCTCGTGACTTTTCTTAAATTTAGACATGGCTACTAGGATCCATTGTTTCAAGTTATTAATTTTGAACAGTTTTTATTTTTATTTTTAGACTTTTTATTTGATACCAAACACTCTATACTTCTGACAACGTTTTGCAAAACAACAATAGCCGATCGACATTGACAATTTTTGTTAATTCTGCACACCAGCCCTCATTGAAACCTTTCATTTGATACCAAACACCATACACTTCTGACAACTTTTTGCAAAAAACAAAAACCGATCGACATAGCACATTTTTGTCAATTCTGCACGCTAGCCCTCAACAAGACGTTTTATTTGAGACCAAACTCGACATACCTTTGAGAACTTTTTGCAGAAAACAAAAGTTGATCAGAATGGAACATTTTTGTCAATTCTGCACGCTAGCCCTCAACAAGACGTTTCATTTGAGACCAAACTCGGCATACTTTTGAGAAATTTTTGCATAAAACAAAAGCCGATCGACATAGATCATTTTTGTCAATTCTCTACGCGAGCCCTCGCCAAGACCTTTCATTCGATACCAAACACGACATATTTCTGACAACTTTTTGCAAAAAACAAAAGCCGATCGACATGGAACATTTTTGTCAATTCTGCACGCTATCCCTCTACAAGACGTTTCATTTGAAACCAAACTCGACATACTTTTAAGAACTTTTTGCAGAAAACAAAAGCCGATCGAAATAGAACATTTCTGTCAATTCCACACGCTAGCCCTCAACGAGACCTTTCATTTGAGACCAAACTCGATATACTTTTGAGAATTTTTTGCATAAAACTAAAGCAGATCGACATAGATCATTTTTGTTAATTCTCTACGCGAGCTCTCGCCAAGACCTTTCATTCGATACCAAACACGACATATTTCTGACAACTTTTTGCAAAAAACAAAAGCCGATCGACATGGAACATTTTTGTCAATTCTGCACGCTATCCTTCAACAAGACGTTTCATTTGAGACCAAACTCGACATACTTTTAAGTACTTTTTGCAGAAAACAAAAGCCGATCGAAATAGAACATTTCTGTCAATTCCACACGCTAGCCCTCAACGAGACCTTTCATTTGAGACAAAACTCGACATACTTTTGAGAATTTTTTGCATCAAACAAAAGCAGATCGACAGATCATTTTTGTCAATTCTCTACGCGAGCCCTCGCCAAGACCTTTCATTCGATACCAAACACGACATATTTCTGACAACTTTTTGCAAAAATCAAAAGCCGATCGACATGGAACATTTTTGTCAATTCTGCACGCTATCCCTCTACAAGACGTTTCATTTGAGACCAAACTCGACATACTTTTAAGAACTTTTTGCAGAAAACAAAAGCCGATCGAAATGAAACATTTCTTTAAATTCTGCACGCTGGCCTTCAACGAGACCTTTCATTTGAGACCAAACTCGACATACTTTTGACAATTTTTTGCATAAAACAAAAGCAGGTCGACATAGATCATTTTTGTCAATTCTCTACGCGAGCCCTCGCCAAGACCTTTCATTCGATACCGAACGCGACATATTTCTGACAAATTTTTGCAAAAAAACAAAAGCCGATCGACATGGAACATTTTTGTCAATTTTGCATTTCAGCCCTCTACGAAACCTTTCATTAGATACCAAACACGACATACTTCTATTATCTTTTTGCATAAAACAAAAGCCGATCAACAAGGAAAATTTTCTTTTTTGTACACCAGCGCTCACCGAGACATTTCATTCGATACAAAACACATATTTCTGATAACATTTTGCAAAAAACAAATTCTAATCGACGTAGAATATTTTTGTCATTCGTGCACTCCAATCCACATTGTGTCGTTTCATTAAAATCCAAGGACGACCTACTTGTAACAACTTTTTGTGCAAAACAAATGCAGATCGACGTGACATATTTTTTTTTTGTCCCCCTTACGGTTTTTTTTCTTTTGATATCAAACACAGCAGAGTGTTTAGGAATATTCGGTTTAAATTTAGTTACTTCATCACACATTTGGCAACATTGACTTTTGACATTGGAAACGTCAAAATTTATATCAATTAAATACGTTATGTTTTAAACTTAAATTAGTTGTAACACCTTTGCTCAAGACTAATATACTTGATACTGTATTTACTTCTTTAATATCAATGTTCTAAACAAAGTTATAATCGTTTAAAGTTCATAGACAGATTGTCAAAAGTGACAGATGACCTCGTGACTCTTTTTAAATTTAGACATGGCTACTAGGATCCATTGTTTCAAGTTATTAATTTTGCACAGTTTTTATTTTTTTACACAAGAACCACTCACAGTAAAAATATGAGACCCCCAAAAGGCACAACTACACATTATTCCCTGCAATCTAAAAAAAAAATTACAACAATCCCTTTGATGGTTCAGGCAGTTTGGCTTGTGACAAAATTTGGCGATCGTCGTGATGAAAATAAACATCACGACACATAAATACGATATGTTTTAAACTTAAATTAATTGTAACACCTTTGCTCAAGATTATTATTCATGATACTGTATTCACTTCTTTAATATTAATGTTCTATTTGAAAATACAATCATTTAAAGTTCATAGACTGATTGTCATAAGTAACAGATAACAGCTTGTTTCTTTTTAAATTTAGACATGGCTACTAGGATCCTTAAACAATTTTTTGTTTCAAAATGAAAAAAATGTGTGGTTTTTATTAATTTACGCAAAAACTGCTCGACGTAAAAATATGAAACACCAAAAAGGCACACCTACGCATCATTCTCTACAATTTGATATTATTATACATATCAATTTCATAAATGGTTAAGGCTGTAGGTTTGTCCGAAAATTTGGCGATCGTCGTGATGAAAATAAATATAGATTGGGACACATGCCTTTTAGTATATAGGACTAGCGAATTCTCGGCTACGCCGAGCATTCCCTAGAGCTCCGCTGTCAGTGCAAAAAACAAATATGCCAATCGACATGAAACATTTTTTTTATATCTGCACGTCAGCCCTCACTAAGACCTTTCATTAGATTTCGAACACGATATACTTCTATTAACTTTTGAAAAAAACAAAACCCGGTCGACATGAAACATTTTTGTCAATTATGCACGTCAGTCCTTACCGAGACCTTTTATTTCACACCAAACAAAACATACTTCTGACATTTTTTTTACATAAAACAAAAGCCGATCAACATGGAACATTTTTGCAATTCCTACAAGCTAGTCCACACCGAGAACTTTCATTTGATACCAAACACCACATACTTCTGACAACTATTTGCGAAAAACAAAAGCCGATGGGCATGGAACATTTTTGTCAATTCTGCACGCTAGCCCTCAACCAGGCGCTTTGTTTGATACCAAACTCGACATACTTTTGAGAATTTCTTGCAAAAAACAAAAACCGATCGACGTAGTACATTTTTGTCAATTCTGCACGCTAGCCCTGAACGAGAACTTTCATTTGAGACTAAACTCGACATACTTCTAAAAACTTTTTGCAAAAAACAAAAGTTGACCAACATTAAATATTTTTGTTAATTCTGCACGCTAGCCCTCAAACAGACGTTTTGTTTGATACCATACTCGACATACTTTTCAAAACTTTTTGCAAAAAACAAAAACCGATCGACGTAGTACTTTTTTTTTCAATTCTGCTCGCTAGCCCTCAACGAGACCTTTCATTTGAGACCAAACTCGACATACCTCTGAAAACTTTTTGCAAAAAACAAAAGCCGATCAACATTAACCATTTTTGTTAATTCTGCACACCAGCCCTTATTGAAACCTTTCATTTGATACCAAACACCACACACTTGTGACAACTTTTTGCAAAAAACAAAAACCAATCGACATAGCACATTTTTGTCAATTCTGCACGCTAGCCCTCAACCAGACGTTTTGTTTGATACCATACTCGACATACTTTTGAAAACTTTTTGCAGAAAACAAAAGCCGGTCGGAATGGTACATTTTTGTCAATTTTGCTCGCTAGCCCTCACCGAGACGTTTCATTTGAGACCAAACTCGACATATCTTTGAGAACTTCTTGCAAAAACAAAAACCGATCGACATAGCACATTTTTGTCAATTCTGCACGCTAGCCCTCAACGAGACGTTTCATTTGAGACCAAACTCGACGTACCTTTGAGAACTTTGTGCACAAAACAAAAGCCGATCGGAATGGAACAGTTTTGTCAATTCAACTCGCTAGCCCTCAACGAGACGTTTCATTTGAGACCAAACTCGATGTACATTTGAGAAAGTTTTGCAAAAAGCAAAAGCCGATCAACATTGATCATTTTTGTTAATTCTACACGCCAGCCCTTATCGAGCCTTTTCATTTGATACTAAACACCACATACAACTTTTTCCAAACACAACATATTTCTGACAACATTTTGTAAAAAACAAATAATTCTAATCGACGTAGAATATTTTTGTCATTCGTGCGCACCAGTCCACATTGTGTCGTTTTATTAAAACCCAAGGACAATATAGTTCTAATAACTTTTTGCGCAAAACAAATGCAGATCGACATGACACATTTTTTTGTCATTTGAAAACCGGCCCTTATGGTTTTCTTTCTTTTGATATCACAGCAAAGTGTTCAATTTATTTTATTTAGAAATATTTGATTTTTATTTTGTTACCTACTTCATAATTTGGCAACACTGTATGTATTAAAAAATAGTAGTTAATTTTGAAATTTATAAATTAATATTGTCAATCCTAATAAAACTGTCACCGTCTTCAGAGAAGTTAATTTAGGAATATTTGGTTTTAATTTAGTTACTTCATCACACATTTGGCAACATTGACTTTTGACATTGGAAACGTCAAAATTAATATTAATTAAATACGTTATGTTTTAAACTTAAATTAGTTGTAACACCTTTGCTCAAGACTATTATACATGATACTGTATTTACTTCTTTAATATAAATGTTCTATAAGAAGTTACAATCGTTTAAAGTTCATAGACAGATTGTCAATAGTGACAGATACCAGCGTGACTCTTCTTAAATTTAGACATGGCTACTATAGCTCGTGTCACGTAGAAATGAACTTTACAATCTTTCTCGCGCACCCTAAGCTTACCATAGTTTTTATAGAGCGGAACAGTATTTTTCTCTGTTTCTCACACTAAAAACAAGTACTTATCGGTGAGCCGCTTACCAGTACACAATTTGAAGGTTTGTACTCTAGTCGCCCAGCTTTATTGTAAGCAGGTAATACTAGTGTAAACCGTTAAATATATACGCGCTCCACTGAACCCGCCAGCAAACTGGCGTGGCCTGCCAAAAATCACCAGTGTCGCACAAGAAACAAATAAAAATGACCAATTCTTAAAAGAAAATTAATAAATTTTGATTGGATATTTGTAAACTCTTTGTTGGTTTGTATAAAATAAAGAAGCCTTCATGGTCCATATGATGTTTATTAGTATAATGAACATTTTGATCACAATTTAACCATAATCAGTTACAATAGGAATACGGATAAAGGAGTAACACCAATATCTTCTTCATCGTCATTCTCGTCGGACCAAGCACTTTCTTCCGAATCTGATTCATTTAGTCTTATAATAAATTGGTCGACTTGTGTGTCCATAAAAACTTCATTTTCATAGTATTCGTTTTCTAGTTTGACGGTTTTTTCGAAAATAGCCTTAATTGTATCTTCACAATTTTCAGAAAATTTTTGCTCGGCCAATTTTTGTACGTCATTTAATTTAAATGATGTGTTTTTTGAAGCAACCCAGTTTTTGACGAAGGCCCACATTTTTTCTATGGGATTTAACTCCGGGTGATATGGCGGCAATCGAAGAATAGTATGACCGTGTGAAGCAGCTAACGTGTCAAGAATATATTTTTTTACTTTTGGCTGTTTCTCTTTTATTATCGAAAATAATTCAACCTTCGTCATGTTTTGGCTAAATGCAATGTTATGTTCGTTTAGCCAGCGTTGCATATCAGCTTTATTGTGGTTAAAAGTAATGTTTTTTTCCTCAGTAACATTATGATATGCCGCATACCGGTAGCTTCACACATACGATCTAAAACCGCTGTTAATGGAATAGATATTCCATTCTTGGCTTCGTTCTCCATAAAATTAATTAAATTAAACACTAACTCTCTACTTTTGCTATTCAAAACCATGTTTGCACTTAAGCTATACAATACACAATAATTGTATAATAATATAATATAATTTATATATAATTTTGCACGCCACTGAGACAAATGAATCTATAAGTACTTATTTGTAATTGGCCCGTCCACTTACAAGGGCGGAGCTTGCGCAGATATGACCAAAACGCTAGTTCATTTCTACGTGACACGAGCTATAGGATCCATTGTTTCAAGTTATTAATTTTGCACAGTTTTTATTTATTTACACAAGAACCACTCACAGTAAAAATATGAGACCCCCAAAAGGCACAACTACACATTATTCCCTGCAATCTAAAAAAAAATTTACAACAATCCCTTTCATGGTTCAGGCAGTTAGGCTTGTGACAAAATTTGGCGATCGTCATGATGAAAATAAATAAACATCACGGACACATGCCTTTTAGTATATAGGACTAGCGAATTCTCGGCTACGCCGAGCATTCCCTAGAGCTCCGCTGTCAGTGCAAAAAACAAATGCCGATCGACATGAAACAATTATTTAATATTTCCACGTCAGCCCTCACCGAGACCTTTCATTTGATACCAAACACGACATACTTCTGACAACTTTCTACATAAAGCAAAAGTCGATCGACATGAAACATTTTTATCATATCTGTACGCTAGCCCACACCAAGACTTTTCATTTGATACCAAACACTCTATACTTGTGACAACCTTTTGCAAAAAACAAAAGCCGATCAACATTAACAATTTTTGTTAATTCTGCCCACCAGCCCTCATTGAAACCTTTCATTTGATACCAAACACCATACACTTCTGACAACTTTTTGCAAAAAACAAAAACCGACCGACATAGCACATTTTTGTCAATTCTGCCCGCTAGTTCTCAACAAGACGTTTCATTTGAGACCAAACTCGACATACTTTTGAGAACTTTTTGCAGAAAACAAAAGCCGATCGGAATGGAACATTTCTGCCAATTCTGCACGCTAGCCCTCAATGAGACCTTTTATTCTATACCAAACACGACATATTTCTGATAACTTGTTGCATAAAACAAAAGCCGATCGACATAGACCATTTTTGTCAATTCTCTACTCGAGCCCTTATCGAGCCCTTTCATTTGATACCAAACACAACATACTTCTGATATCTTTTTGCATAAAACAAAAGTCAATCGACATGGAATATTTTTGAAATTTCTACAGGCTAGCCCACACCGAGAACTTTCATTTGATACCAAACACTATAAACTTTTGAAAACTTTTTGTAAAAAGAAAAGCAGACCGTAATGGATCATTTTTGTCAATTCTGCATGCTAGCCCTCAACGAGACCTTTCTTTTGAGACTATACTCGACATATTTCTGAGAACTTTTCGCAAAAAACAAAAGCCGATCAAGATTGAACAATTTTGTTAATTTTTCACGCTAAACCTCATCGAGTCCTTTATTTTGATACTAACCACCACATACTTCTGACAACTATTTGTGAAAAACAAAAGCAGATTGGCATGGAACATTTTTGTCAATTCTGCACGCTAGCCCTCAACGAAACCTTTCATTTGAGATAGAACACCACACACTTCTGACAACTTTTTGCAAAAAACAAAAGGCGATTGACATGGTACATTTTTGTCAACTCTGCACGTTAGCCCTCAACGAGACCTTTCATTTGAGACCAAACTCGACATACCTTTGACAACTTTTTGCAGAAAACAAAAGCCGATCGGAATGGAACATTTTTGTCAATTTTGCTTGCTAGCCCTCAACGAAACCTTTCATTTGATACCAAACACGACATACTTCTGACAACTTTTTGCATAAAACAAAAGCCGATCGACATGGAACATTTTTGTCAATTCTGCACGCTAGCCCTCAACGAGACCTTTTATTTGAGACCAAACTCGACATACCTTTAAGAAATTTTTGCAAAAAACAAAAGCCGATCAACTTTGACCTTTATTGTTCATTCTACACGCCAGCCCTTATCGAGCCCTTTCATTTGATACTAAACACCACATACTTCTCAC
The DNA here is from genome assembly GCA_035578165.1 of Stenolophus ochropezus. NCBI lineage: Eukaryota > Metazoa > Arthropoda > Insecta > Coleoptera > Carabidae > Stenolophus > Stenolophus ochropezus. Next base: position 26,175,524 of record JAQOWZ010000017.1, read on the forward strand.
AACTTTTTCCAAAAAACATTTTTCTGACAACATTTTGCAAAAAACAAATTCTAATTTACGTAGAACATTTTTGTCATTCGTTTCCTTAAAACCCAAAGACAACCTACTTAAAACAAATGCAGATCGACATGACACATTTTTTTTGTCATTTCAAAACCGGCCATTATGGTTTTCTTTCTTTTGATATCAAACACAGCAAAGTATTCCATTTAATTAGGTACATTTGATTTTTATTTAGTTACTTCATAATTTGGCAACACTGTTTGTATTAAAAAATAATAGTTAATTTTTAAATTTATAAATTAATATTGTCAATCCTAATAAAACTGTCACCGTCTTCAGAGAAGTTAATTTAGGAATATTTGGTTTTAATTTAGTTACTTCATCACACATTTGGCAACATTGACTTTTGACAATGGAAACGTCAAAATTAATATTAATTAAATACGTTATATTTTAAACTTAAATTAGTTGTAACACCTTTGCTCAAGACTATTATACATGATACTGTATTTACTTCTTTAATATCAATGTTCTATTAAAAGTTATAATCGTTTAAAGTTCATAGACAGATTGTCAAAAGTGACAGATGACCTCGTGACTCTTTTTAAATTTAGACATGGCTACTAGGATCCATTGTTTCAAGTTATTAGTTTTGCACAGTTTTTATTTTTTTACACAAGAACCACTCACAGTAAAAATATGAGACCCCCAAAAGGCACAACTACACATTATTCCCTGCAACTTAAAAAAAAATTTACAACAATCCCTTTCATGGTTAAGGTAGTTAGGCTGTCCACAAAATTTGGCGATCGTCGTGATGAAAATAAATAAGCATCACGGACACATGCCTTTTAGTATATAGGATGAATTCACTCGTGGGCTGACATTCAGAAATTAAAAAAATGTTCTACATCGATTGCTTTTTGTTTTTTAAGCAAGTTGTCAGGTATATGTCGTGTTTAGTATCAAATAAAAGCATTTGACTATAGTAGAAATTTTTAAGCAGTAGAGAGACGTCATCAATATTTGTAACTAGATTATGACGTCACGAATTACAAAGTTTATATATGCATTAGTTTAGAAAATGTATTGCGTGTTGCATATGGCAATGCCAAATTTAATAACAACAAATAAAATGATAACATACCTCTTGAACTGCTTTTAACGGCAGTAATGGTCCACCGAGTACCAGTTCTTTTTTATAATATGCAATCGCATTTGCAGTTAGCACTTGCGACTGCTTCGATAATGCTTTAGGCATTACCTATTACTTACGCTAATAAAATAAACGTATAACAAGAAACAAAGAACACGAATACAAACAATAATAAGGAACAATACAATTTAAACAAACAAACAAAGATTTTATTATATTATTTGACAACTCAATCGATCGGCGTGACAAGAAACAAATATATGTGTAAACATATTTTATTTGAGTCATAGCCCACGTGTGTTAAAAAAAATACACTGCAATTATTATAAATAAATTGAAATGTCATTAATTACCTTATATTTTAATTTAAAATAATAGTAAATATCATAAATAAGTATTTTTTATGATATCTTTTTTTACTACTCTGTTTTCTAAATAAAAACATCTTTCAAAAATTTCTACAAGTTTTATTTCATTTTGTAAAGTTTTTTCGGGTCTATGACGTCTCTCTACTGCTTAAAAATTTCTTCTATAAAACTGGCTTGTAGAAAAGAAATAAGCCATTAACATTGTGAATAAAAAAAAATGTACACTCATTTAAGAATAATAATTATTAATAAAGATTGATTTAAACACTAAGGACATATATTTAAACTCTTAACAATATTCACTATTTATTTACACGATATTTATATCACCAACTATTTATTTATATCATCAACTGTTTACTTGTATCAACAATTTATTAATTTCTACGTTACATGACGCTGATATGCACTGGCCGACACTGACTGACTTCAGTGACTCTCTACACCCTCTGATTAATACTGACTTCCTCGATCCGATAGCCGCGACCCTTTTATACCTGGGGGCAGTTAATCTCGAACATTCCAGAGCCTCTTGGACTCTATAAAATTGACCTTTAGCGGGACTACCTGACTAGGCACGTCAGTCGCGGTAACTGATCTTCGGTGAGTCACGTTCGTTACATTATTGTTAACATACTTGTACAATGTTAACCAAAATAATAGTATATTATTATATGAGTTTTATAAGACGGTACATTGTTTCATGAGATGTAGTTGTGCAAAAACACAAATGGTCCAATAGTTTTTATACTTTGCGTCACATACTTATAAAAATCTCAAATATTTAAATTATAAAAATTAATGTAATCTGGGAGTTTATATAATATATGGTAACCTTGTTGAATGAAGTTGGATACTGTAGCGATCCCAGGGTCGCGGCGCGGGCGGCGGCCGCTAACGAACAGGTCAGAACACGTCCGTCCGCTCCCCATTGTTCTGATTTCCAAAGAATCTGCGAATATTCCAGAATGAAGTGTTTTACTTAAATACCCCGAGCAAGAGATCGCGAGGACAGTCATATATTGATACGGGTAGTGAACACATGGTGATATAAATAAATAGAGGGTGATATAAATAGATGGTAATATAAATATTGTGGAAATAAATATCGCATAGTTTTAATTGTTTAAATAAATTATCTTAGTGTTTAAGTCTTTATTAAGAATTGTTGTCTTAAATTAGTGTTTATATTTGTTAATTCTTAGTGTTAGTTGTTTTTAATTATTCTTTATATTCACATTTCTTTTATTAAATTTAGTTTTATATATATTAGTGTTTCAATAAATTTTACACTTCACCTAAATAAATAAAACGTTACAATACTTTTAACTGTCATAACTGCATTTATTTAATGTAAATAGTTTTTAAAATAAATTTGCTTGTATTATTTATAAATTTAATATAACTTTTGCATACGGTAATAATAAATTAATTTTGGTATTACATTTAAATATACATTTATTACCTATTAATAAATCTTATTTAAAAATAAGAAAATATAATTACTATTAAAAAAGAATGTTAAAAGATAACAGTTTTTGCATCAATATTACATAGGAGTAGGTAAATACAAAAATTATTTTTTCCAAAATCGTTTCATTTTGATGTTGTTTGCTCACTCTTTTGAGTGAGCAAAGTACGCTATTTAATCACTAGGGATTAAAAAAATTTTATCCAACACCGTGTAATTATAACGATATATAAGTATGCTGTTTTTAGACAAATAAAGTAGGTCATAAGTCACTTGTGCTCTATATATATTAGCTCACTTTTTTTTGTTTCGTATCATAGTAACTACGTTATAAAACCTTCTCTACACTATTTTCTTCCTAAATGTCATTTCGAAATTCCATCTGTCAAAAATCTTACATGTATTTTATATGAATGATTAAAATGTGTTGCATAAAATGTTGTATGGCACACGTGTGTTAATTACCTAAGTCACTTGAAAAAAAAACCACACTCGCCCTAACGGCCTCGTGAGCTAAACTTTTCCCACGTGTGTTATCTATAATGTAACACACTTGTACCATAAATAACTATTAATCACTCAAAAGATGAGCAAAGCAAATTATTTAATCACTTGTGATTAAAAAAAATTCCAATCACTCTTGTTGTCAGTAGATGGCGCCAAAAATTTTATTCTGCCTTTTGATTTTAAATCATTTTATAATATTAAGATAATTGCGTTGCTGAATTTATAATTTCGTAAAATGTATAACTTGTAACGTTACATTTTAATTTACAAAACAAAATTAAAATCATATCATCATCATAAACTCAGTTGAAGCCTCAATTGAAGACTTAGTTTCCCCTAATTTTTCCACGCCTTCCACACCGCCTAATTACCAATTTTATACAATTACTCCTTTACCTTCAACACAATTGCAATCAGACATAGAGCAACAAAATCCATCATATGAACCTGTTACTAAAAAAAGCAAAAATATTCCATCACTAAATTTTTACCGTACTCAAAATAAAGTAATTCAGTATTAATAAATATCATATTTTTTACCAACAACCCATGAATTTATTATTAAGAAATCTACTTTCAATACTAACATCCAGTATATTTTAGAGTAAATATTTAATATTATCAGTTAATATATATTATGATAACAACAAAAGTTTATCAGATATTAATAATAAATAGTAATAATCTATCAGTTATCATTTACACTATGATATATAGTTATAAAAATAAATAACATATATAAAACGATTTGCAATAACTTTTTGAACTAATTATTACCTGAAATATAGGTACATTTGGTTGGCCATATTCAAAGTAATTTTACGTTTAAAGTTAAGGACTAAGGAGTATCATTTAATAGTAACAAATACTTCTCTCTGTGTTGAAATAATATCTTTCATATCCAGTAGAAGTCAAAATAAACAGGTCTAGGTTTGTAAAACCATAACTTAAATTCGTACAAAATGAACTTGCTTCATGTTAGCCAGCAGATCGTTATTCTCCTTGATATAAAATGTCGGAAATTATAAGACAAAGAAGCATTTATACATAATAATTTTATGTGTCGTGTATGTGTGTGTGCGATTTGCGTATGTACGACTGCACATGTGTAAGTGCGTGAACACAGAACAAATTACGCCAGGTTAAGGTAGGTTAGATTAGGTTATGTTACGTCAGGTTAGATTAGGTTAGGTTAGAATAGATTAGGTTAGGTTAGATTCGGGACGAAAGAGGAATACTTGGCGGCATACCTCTATGAGAATAGCTTTTGCTACGTTTTTCGTGCGCTTATGAAATGTTTAAAAATCTGAACGGTGCGCTTGAAACTGCGAACTGATTTGATGTGTTATTATACACAGATAATATTCCTTATCAAAGTTCGAAAGGTTGTAGGTCATAAGAGCTTTTTATATTTTATATTAACTTTTATATTACTACGTTACGTTATTAGAAATCTTTTATTATATTTATATTAATTGTTATTTAAACAATAAGTGGCATATAAGGCATTATTATCGACCGTATGTGAAAATTTGCATAACGAGGTCGGGTTTTTGTAATCGCAAAAATGCGATAATAATGTGTCTCACTCCTAAAAAATCAAGAGAAAAATATAATTTAATATTACAATAGATACGAAAATATGTTGCAAGGAAAAAATATTAAAGATTCCACAAATGAAAAGCTTTGTTGGTCATACGCGCTGACGATGTGGGTACAATCGGGGCAATTGCCCCCCTCGGTACAATATTAAATGGGGCGAAAGCATTATTTCGCCCCCGTATAGCTTTCTTAATTTTTTCTGTACAAACTACATGCTTTCAATATCAAGTAATGATAATTAAATCATGCTAAATAAATTATGCGCTGAACCGTAAAGTGGGTTAGTTTGCCAGAGAGGAGACATCTACCAGACGGTGTCCTCTATGATATTTTTTCTAAGCATGGTAACAATGTCTTCCCCTTTACTGCGTAATCTCTCTCTCTCTCTCGTTTCACTCAACAGCCAAAAAAATGCAAAGGTGACTAGGTACAATAAATATGTATTCATACGGTATTCGAGAATTTGATACAACTTTCAATTTTCATATGGGCCTCAAAGTAGCCTGTTAAATGGTTTTTTTCTCTTTTCAACGATATAAAATACATGCATATATTTAAATAAAAACACAAACATTTATAAAATTATCTCCACTTGACGTAACTTTTGTCTAATTTAACCGACTTTGAATCTCTTATAGTTCTCGAAATCCCCATGCATAAACAGTTTCGTTGGTCATCCTGTATATGTTTTCTGTTTAGCCAGAAGTTATATATAAAAATAATTATGCAGATAGGTAGAAAATTGGTCGACATGTTGGATTAAAAAATTTTAAATTTTAACTTTAAACTTACAACTTTACATTAACTTCAATAATTTCAATATTATAGACCTGAAGATGGTTCCGATCAGAACCGAAACGTCGTCTTTTCAATAAAAAAATTTTAATATAAACAAAGCCATAATCTCCAATATCTAATTCCCTTCTAAATAAATAAACGTTACAACAGTTTAATTTACTTTACTATTAGGCAAAGTAAGGAATTATCTAGGAAGCCGAAGGCTGAGTGAGATAATTTTCTCGAGTGGGTAATTCATCTTTGCCTACGTGTGAAATATAACGTTTTATTCAACACCTCTTGATACATGCAAAATTAGTAAAAAAATATATTTGACAGTGATATTCTGAAAATTGTTTAAATAAAAATGCCGATCGTAATAGTTATCAAGGTGTTGTTTATCTATTGTTGTAATGGTTGCATAGTTTGTTTTTCTGTCTGTCAAGTGAAAATTTTGTGCGCTGAAGATTTTTACAAAATAAACATGGAAAGTTTGGAAGATAATATAGTATTTATATTTGAAGAAATTAAAGAAGAGGCAGAGGAAACAACGCTGGATTTATTTCCAAATAAATCGAGAGAAAAATATGAAGAAGAATATTATCATTTTTGCAATTGGAAGATAGACAAAATGTTACTGGCTTAAATGAAGACATTCTTTTAGCATATTTTTATAATCTTGCAAGCATGCATAAAACGTCATCATTATGGACCAAGTACTCTATGTTGAAATACACGAAAATGTGGACATATGAAGGTAACCTAATATAATTTTTGAAACCGCCATTTCATTTAAAAAAATTATATTGGAGATATTTGAAATTAATGGCATATTTAAAAGAAAAAAACAGAATTTATACACCGAAAAAAATCAAAAATACTTAAACATGAAATTATTGTCCAACGCTTCAGCCTTTAATGAAGAAAGTTGCGTTAATAATGTGCATATTCGGGGCATGTCGTTGTGAAAAACTAAATAAATTATGCGTTGATAACATTGAAGATAAAAGAACATACTTACTGTTTACCGTGCCGAAACCGGAAACAAATATTGTATGTAAATTTTACATTATTTCAGGAGAATATTCTGTCAATGTTATTGATTTTTATAAAAAATATACGTCGCTTCATCCAGTTAATCATAGAAGATTTTACTTAAATTATAAAAACGGTAAATATACCGGATATCCAGTCGGGATAAACACGCTTTCTAAAGTACCTAAAGAAAATGCGACTTTTTAAAATTTATCTAACCCTGAAATATATACTGGGCATAGTTTTCGCCATACTTCTGCCACACTCGTCACGAATTGTGGAGATGATATAACGATACTTAAACGTCACGGCGGCTGAAAATCTTCTACCATAGCGGAAAGATACATTGAGGATTCTGTCAATAAGAAAATTGATATTGCAAAAAAAATAATGGGAAGTACAACAACTTCTTCTGTATCGAACCAAACGTCTGTTTTACAATTAATTTTTATTCGAAGTGAAGAAAATGCAATATAGCAATATTTTATTTATTTATTTCTTAGCTATGATACAATAAATTATGTTAATAGCAGGTCATGTAACATACAATTTTTATTACAGTAAAAAAATACATTCTCAGTTTTCATAGTCAGTGAGTGCGAATTGTATTTATGAGGACATTAAAATTTATAGTATATGTGTATAGAATGCATTTGTTGTAAGTATATGTTTAATTTTACCTTTAAAGTTGTTTAAATTTAAATTTTTAATTAAAGGAGGTAAAATATTGTAGAATTCAAAATGCAGGGAATTGTTAAGAGACTTTTGTAGTCTAAGTTGTGGTTTCCTAATTAGGTTTGCTGATCTGGTATGGTGCGTGTGGAAATTCTCATTTGTTGCGTATGTTTATTTCTATGAGTCTTTAGTAGAGTGTAGTAGATAAAGATACAGGGAACTGTCATGATTTTCAAATTTATAAATGTTTCTCTAAAGTGATCTCTGTAACCTAGTCCTGCTATGATTCTTACTGCGGTCTTTGAAATCTAAAGATTTTAATAATATTTGATGAATTACCCCATATTAAATTCCCATATGTGACAACAGAGTGAAATAAGGAAAAGTAGACATTTTTAAAATGTTATTATCGATAATTATTTTCAGTCATCTGATAACAAAAATAACACCTGATAATTTTTCGCTAATAGCTGTAATATGTGCTTTCCTATTTATAGATGGTTCAATTTGTGTAATATTTATGTATAACACATATATTAATACTGAATATTGTACTTTATGTGTGCTAATATAAATTCTAAAATAAATTACCTACTCACTAGTGACTTTTCCTAAAATTATACCCACTAGTAAGTAATCTGTTAGTTTGCTTGTTTAAAATCACCATAGTAATTATTAGTAATGATTTATTTAGTTTATCCAACACCGTGTAATTATAAGGATATAAGTATGCTGTTTTTAGACAAATAAAGTAGGTCATAAGTAACTAGTGAGCTAAATATATTAGCTCACTGTTTTTCGGTTCGTATCATAGTAACTACGTTATAAAACCTTCTCTACTCTATTTTGTTCCTAAATGTCATTTAGAAATTCCATCTGTCAAAAATCTTAAATGTATTTTATATCAATGATTAAAATGTGTTGGATAAAATGTTGTATGGCACACGTGTGTTAATTACCTAAGTCACTTGAAAAAAAACAACACTCGGCCTAACGGCCTCGTGAGCTAAACTTTTCCCACGTGACTTATCTGTAATGTAACACACTTGTACCATAAATAACTATTATTTAACCCAACATTTCGACAACATAAACTGCTGCCTTCTCCAACCAATGACAGATACAACAAAGCAAGTAAACAAGTGACTAAGAAACGAATTTTACCATATTTTGTTATGAATTCTGAAAACTATATTTGCTGAACCGGAGCGAAAGTATTATTTTCGCGCCTAAAATGCGACGCGAAAGTTGGATTTCCCTACTTAGTCATGAAAATATTTAAACATTTTATTTAAAATTTATTTTTGGACAGTAAGGCCACCATAACCTCCACTGTCGCTTCTTTTATGTCTACAAGAACCTCGTCGTTATGATTAGTTTCATTGCAAATTAATATAGTTTGATTGTCATTTATTTATATTTTTTTTGTCACCTTGGAAACGAGAGAACGAGAGAAGAGTACTAGGTACTACTCGTACTAGAAAATCTGATTTAATTATATTAAATTTAAAATTACGTTTTATTATAATCAATGATTTCAGACAAAAATTAATACATGATTCATTGGAAAAATATCTGTATTTATCTCGGAGCCGAAAAATACTCGGCACAAAATGCTTCGCATTTAAATATGGTCCATCGACATTAATGTACTATTTTCCAGACCCTTATGTAAATAACTATTATTAATTTAATACGCCAAAATACCCCATTGAAAGTAATGAGTGAAATTGATATTTATTGGAAGTAGGTAGAAGACGATTTGTATTGCATAGAAAATAATGGAGTCGGCGTAATCTGTAGGTAGACAGAGGCGCGTTGTGCCGGCAGGAAGAGGAAGCGGCGGCAATTGAGTCGGAGGGTCAATCAGCTTTATTCAGCGCTTAATTTGGTTTAAGAAGTGAATGCGGGTGAGCTACAGCTCCGGCGTCTTCTCCTTATTCCGGTGCTAATCAACGACCGTTTCAACTTTCATAAATACGTTAAACGGAAGATAACATCTACTCCGTCTTTCAGCGCTAATTTACTCCAAGTATTAGATTTATCATACTCCATATCTGCTTCATTTCCATGTATTCTATTCAGCTTTGGCTTCGTCTCGATATACTGCCTTCATCATTCGTTTTATTCAGCAACTCCTTCATTACGTATTGGAATCGAACTCGCCAAGTTTCGGTTACGCATACAACTATAGCGTATTTATTTTTTACCGGCGGTAAAGTAGAGAATAACAGCCAGTAATAAATGTAAAAAACATTTATCTAGATTTATAATACCTTGTTTTCTTTTTCACACCTATCTTTAAATTTAACAGAATATTAATCTGCTTAAAGTTTTATTAGCTTCTAGCAAAATTTAGTTTTGACATTTGACATTTTTATTTGTTTACAACTTGCTTACGGTATTTACACAAAAATACCAGGTTACGAATGTAGCGCATATCTTTACTGTTTTTGGCATATCATCTAATAATGAAAAATTACATTCCATTTGATAGTAGTAGTGCGTAAAACGTTGTACATACCTCGGGCCGAAAGAGATTTACGCCAATTTATACATAAATAACTATTATATCTTTCAGTTTTCTCGTTTCTGGTTTTCTTATGTACGTGTGAACCATTTTCCTGAAGTATGTATTTTTTTTATTTTTTTTTTATTTTTTTTTTTTTAGTTTATTTCAGCCATTCAACAGGAAAGATCCCAATAACAGAATGGCACAAATTAAATACAAAAATACAAAGATATCGATACAATTATGTAGGTACACGTGAGTTTAACATATTATTTAAATTAATTATTTATAAATATATATTAACAGACAGATTATAAAATTACTGAATAAGAGTGATAATATTTGTAATTTGGTTTTTAAATGTAACTATATTAGGATTAAAAATATCAATTGTTTTATTAAAATTTATGTATTTATTGAGTAAAAATGGAAGGCGATTCCTTGCAGAATTAAATGCAGCATTAGTTCTATTGAAACCAATATAAAAAAGATGAGATGCTTGTGTAGTATGAACTGGTACACGGAAACCAAGATTATTTATTAACTCTGCACTATCTATTTTACTATTAATTAACTTATGTAAAAACGTTAAGTCCAGGATAACACGTCGTTTTTCCAAGGGTAGTAAATTAAATTTATAATTAGGAAACTTAAAATTCATGATTTTTACAAATTTCTCCTGAATACGCTCAATTCGTTTTATATAAATTGCGTATTGAGGACACCAACAAACTGTTGCAAATTCTAACTGACGTCTTACTAAAGAGTAATATAGATTTATTATTGTTTTTGGTTTTTTGAAATTTTCAGCTGTTCTAATTAAGAAGAATTTTGTACGACTTTTTTGTTATGAAGTCAACATGCAGATCAAATATTAATTTTTTATCTAATATAAATCCCAGATCTTTTACTTGTGCCACAGGCGTAATCATTTCGCCGGAGAATGTATAGGAGAAGTTTATAGTATTCCTATTTCTCGAAAAAGTTATATGACAACATTTTTCTATGTTTAGAAATAGCTTGTTATCTTTGGTGTATTGATAGAAGCGATTAATATCTTCTTGTATAGCTAAGCAATCCATGGTATTATTTATTGAATGATACATTTTTAGATCATCAGCGTATAATAAAAAGTTACAATATTTAAAGCATTTTTTTATTTCTAATTTGACTGCTTTTCTCAGTCTTGAGAATTTGTTATAATACATTTGAGTTTTATATTGTTTATATTTGGCATGTGCTTTACTTTTCTCTTTGATTAGTTTAATAAGAGTTGCAGTATACCATACAGGATATGAATAATGAATAGCATGTTTTACTGGTACATGCTTACTTATAATATTATACAAGATATTATAAAATTCTTTTAACATGTCATCAATATCTAAATTTTGGAAATGTTGGTCCCAATTAATTTCATTTATATTGTCATTTATGATATTGTAGTCTGCTGATTTGTAAAGTAATATTTTACGAGGACAAATTGTCATGTTGGGTGTAATATCATATCTGACATATATTTCAATTGGTGGATGGTGTACGTCTACTTTACTTAATGGAGATGCAGAAGATAATACTTCTATATTTTCAAAATTGGAAATAACTAAGTCCAAAATTCTATTGTTAGTATTACGTGTATGATTAAATTGATATAAATTGCAGTATGAAATACAGTCAACAAAATTCGATGATGGTACATTGTAAGTGTTTACAGGCTTGAGACTATTGTTATCATTATTAGTAGTCCACTGTAGATGAGGCAAATTCTTATATATATTTTAAACTTCGGGTCGAATTTGTAAACAGCCGATAATTAATTTACGTGTTAGATTAACTAATCTAACATGAATACATTCATATTTTTTATTATAGAAGTAGTATAAACAGCAGTTGTCAAACATTAAAGGTTCGGGCTTCACAACTCTTTGCTTACCAAAATGTTTTAATACGAAAAAACCTTGTTGTATTTTGGTGCTCGAGATATCCTCTACCGAAGAAACATAGACCACCAATTGACTGCCAAAAACTTATTTTTCAAATGTGATTGGTTCAATTTACTAAATTGCTGTTATTTAATTGCATGCCAGATTATAAGTGGAATTGTCTGAGTATTTTTCTCATAAAACTTAATTTTATAAATATAAATTCATTTCATATAAAATCTACTACTGCAAGATAAAATCTAATTATGTATTATCACGAGTGAAATTTATACATTTTCGAGAAACCTTTCAATCATGTATAATGTTATTTCACTTACTCATGTCATACTATTCTATAATCGCCACGAATATGCAACGATGACGCATCATCTTAAACGTCATTAATTTTAATGAGGTTTCGTGTAGTATGTTTGTAACGTGTACCTCAAAACATTCCTCTTTTTGTACAGCGGATTACCTATCATAATCTGTAACAGGTAGAGTGGCAGACCATTGAGTCTAAGTAGTATTTCACTAGACAAGATTTCTTGTCTCGTTAGTAATTTCTTGTCTTATCTGGAAAACCAAGACAAGAAATTTAAGTATATTTTCTTGCATATTGCTTGTCTTGCTTGATAATATTCGCAAATTACCTTGATCACATAAATAATCTTGTATTACACGTACATTTTTTTTTATTTAAGTAATATCAATGTCAATTATGAAACATATTTTTTGTATTACATTAATGTATTATCATTAAATAAATATTATAGAAACAAAAATTGTATAGCTGCACATACTATATACGTATATTTAAGTATTCTTGGTTTATAAGAATTTTGGTCTTAACATTTGGACATATTTTTGTATTTTTATTCATTTATTACCCATAAATTCTAAAAAAAATATAGATTTAAAATTAGCAAAAAAAATGCGAGAGTACAAGAATTGAAGAAAATCTTTCTGTTTTTGCACACTTCTTGCAAGACAATTTCTTGCCTTGTCTTGCTTTGAAATTTGTAGATCTTGTGTTGTTCTTGTCTTGCATTATTTGCAAGGTTGATGCAAGTCCAACGAAAATACAAGGCTCTCGTCAAATTATAAACGTAGTATTAATTGCTTAATTTCGAACAGCAACATCCCAGGATTCACTCAAATGCACATGCATACTAGCTCGTGAACTATTTATAAGTGCAACTTCAGGTAACCATAATTTATATTAAATAAATGCACATGTTGGTTCGTTTGGAAAGGGAGTTGTTTGTTGTGTAGTGCACACCTTTGACCATTGGTATTGTTTGAGAAGCCCCGGTTTGCTGCCACGTGTATGTTTTTCTAGTTATACGTTTTGTTTAAGTGCTTTTAAATCCGCCGACTTTAAATGTAAATCGCATATTTCATAAATAATTTCTACGAAAACAACTGTATTATTTCTTTTTTTTCGTCTGGAAAAATTTGCACTCAACTGCTTTTATGTTTTCATTTGTCCTTTGTCAAACACTAGTAATTTCATTATTAACATACTACGTCCATAAATCTTCTCTATAAGGATTTTAAAATAATAGATTTTGTTATAAGGAGGTAGCAATTAACATATGTAATCAAAAAACACAAATCACTTTATTGTAAATAAATACTGTCATAGTACATTATATTCGTGCGAGAATACAATTCTTACGAAAATCAATCACAACGCTTGAATTTGCTGTACCAATTGGACATAATTTATTGCCATGATAATAATTTTTTATTTCCATTAGCAACATTTGTAACGTAAATGACATATAAAAAATAAAATATTTGACTGTAGTACCGATTAGTGAAAAATATTATCTAAACGCTGGGAAATTACTCAGATGAACTTATTAACAACACGATTACGTAAAATATTCCAATAAACACTAAAAGAATTTATATGGAGACAATTTAGTGATTTTTTTTAGTAATTCATTGTATTCTCTTTCTATAAATATAACTAGTGATTCGTTTAAAAATTGATAATATTTAGAAAATGTCACTCATGTTAATCCCAAATGAAGCATTCTGATTGAGTGAACATGACATGTGTGATATAATGACTAATGTTCTTCATCAGATATAAAATGTTTGTAAATTCCACAGATCATTATAATCTTGGAATATATTGCTCTTGTTATCATAAATAAAAAAAATCAAAAGTGAGGTTAACAAACTGTAACTTCAGATATAAAAATAAATACAACCTGCGAGCCTACTTCATTTTCGTGAATAATAAGAACAGTAAATATTCGGAGTGCTAAGAATTTATTAAAAAGTGTTCAAATACATAATAATTTGAAAATAAAAATTGTCTTGAATTATTTTTTACGATAACACTTTTTCAAAAGGAAGGTCAAGATTATTTCACTCGTAACATATTTGACCAATTAGAATATCTCATTTTTTATTGTTATTGGTCAAATTTGTAATGAGGTAAATAATAATTTCAAAATCTTTGGTATTACTGATAGTAAAACCAGTGGAGGTATGATTTGATCAGATATTTTTTTTATTTATATGAAGACTTGGTTGCTTAGAAATTTATTGAAAAGATTTTGACGACAGGACAAATGTTTGAAACAAATTGCCATGAAGAAAACAAGTGTGAACATTTATAAATAAAAATATATTCTGCGCTAAAAATCAAACCTCGAATAGTATTTGTCAAGATAATTCTATGATTAAACAGCATTTGAACCGCTTGTGTAGTATTAAACTGAATTGAAATAGTATATTATTATATAATGGATTGAAAGACATTATTTGCGAAGATGGAGTTTACGACACGAGTCGTGGGTGAGTGCTGCAAATCATCTGAGTGCATAATGACCATAATCCCGAATTCAACTCATGTAAATTCGGAAAAACGCATAAATATTTTAGAATATGACAATATATAAAAAAAAAACACAATAACAAATTACTATACCGTCAACTGTCAGACGGCCGTAAGCGTGATCCACAGCACGGAACATTTAAAATAAACGTGAAGAATTGATTTCTGGTTCTGTGATTGGCTAGAGTGAAATATGAGTCATACTCCACTGTCCTGAAATATGGCTACTATAATTAAGCGAAAAATTGATATAATGGGGATATATTTGTACAGCAGTAAAAAAATTACGTATATACCAGGGTGAGAAGATCATTATTGACTAGCGCTCGCACCTCGAGTTTGTGACATAATTTGGCGCTAGGTCAATAAGCACTCTTTGTATAGTCATATTCAAATAAAAATGATACATACATAATTTTGCATTTTTCTCAAAAATTTTATTACGTAAGGGTATTACAAATGGATATCGTTGAATTAAAAAAAATACTGAATCGAATAAGCAAATAAAATAGTAGGTTCCCATTTAAAATAAGAAAGTTGTACCCCGTATTTTGAAAACCAATGGTTGAAAAAAATTTTGTTTCTCTTATTAAAATAGAAATTGTTTTCTAATTTAACCGACCTTGTAGTTCTTATAGTTCCCGAGATAACAATATTGTACCACTTTAAATGCTATGTACGTTCACTATAGTTACATAATAATAACCGCTGTATTTCATGGTAAGTAAAGAAAATCAGGCATTCTTATTGGTTTATTAATTATGAATGATATAGTCGTTAAAAGGTCTACTTTTTATTCTGTTTCTAGAAACAAATTATTCTGTAATGTAACCGAACTACTAGCAATTTTTATATCTTGTATTTCTTGAAATAAACCAAACCAGATATTCTCATCACTTCGCAGAAACATTCTGACGTTCATACTGTTTTAGAAAATATTGTTCGATATCCCTTACTGTTTAATAGCATCTTCAGTTTATGTTTATCCACTCTACAAACAACGTGTCAAATTTTTAGTTTTTTCAGTCTTTTTATTAATTACTTCTAATTATATATATTAATAATGCATTAGCAGGTTATTTTTAATAACGAATGCAAAAGTGTATAAGATGTATGCGTTAAAAGTGATTTTATTGTATTCAAAGGAATGAAGTAATACGCGATCAATTCTGCGTGTCGTTTCCATAACTTCCCTTGTCACAAAATAAAATGAGATTTTTAACCCATATCATAAATAGCTATTTTTATGTTAAAATGATAAGATATGTCAGACTTGAGTATTATTTGGCATTTTGAATTAGACAGATTTAATTGAATTTGATTCAATGTAATAATAATGGTATTCCATCATGGTTTTGAGATTAAGATTTGAGAGCAAATTAAATTAAAATTAGAATTTCATTTGTTTTTACTTGTACTTTAGTGGTACAAGTTATCAGATTATAACTTTTGCAAATAGCCGACAGCTTATAGTGAATTCCAAATCACTTGGATACATCGGTATTTTTATTAAATCTCACAATTCGGTGTGTTCGAGTCGGAATGCACCGCAAATTACTATTATTATTAGGGTTCTTATGATTTAAATCAGGGCATGTAACCGGTTAAAAAAACCGGTTAATAAAAACCGGTAACCGATATTTTCAACGAAAATTGCGAACTTTAACCGTAATATTAACCGATATTTTTCAGGCCGAAAATACCGGTAACCGTTAACCAAAAAAAAAAACCGGTTTTAGCGAACATTATCCTTTATTTTAATATCATTTAGCGAGAAAAAATTTTAATATTTTTTTTTATATCTGTATTTTCTATTTGTATTTGAACATGAGTCATGACAGGTTTTACAATTAACATTTTATTGGAGAGTCATAAATGTAGGTAGTCTCTTTGGCCGTTAGGGTTACTTAAAAAATCCAAATAAATACGGCCTTTGTCCACACAGGCAAGTTTAAAATTGAAAAGTGACCTGCGTTTTTCTGAAGATATTACGGAAATTTTTGTGAATATTCATTAATTAAATTGCTTTTTTGAATGTTATATTTTTCTCAGATGGTAATTTTTTATTATTTTTTTAATTATTCTGTATTTTTTTTAATCAAATTTTTATAATTAATTTGTTTGAATTAATTTTAATTATTTTTTTAACCGATATATTAACCGGTTTAAACCGGTTTCCAATTTTCAAAAACCGGTTTTCGAACTAAAACCGTTATTATTATAACGTTCTCTATAAGGGTTAACCGTTAACCAGTATTTTTTTCGGTTACATGCCCTGTTTAAAATCAAATATTTTTTTTTTAAATTAAATACAAATTGTTTTCCAACGACATTCAAATACAAATAATTCACATCAAATCACACTTCAACATAAAATAAAATAAACTCTTTCAGCCGAATTCTCGAAAGTGTGATAGTTACATACAGAATACAGAAGTGTCGTTCGTAGAGTTTTTAATATTTCATTTTTGGTACATTTTAGAGAAAAATGTTATTAGAAAAATGTTTTCTAAATAATATTCTTAACAACGAACTGATTTTCAAATTTTCATATTTCGATAAAATGTATTGTAAATTATGGTTTATATTGAATAATTAAAATTTCGAAAACAGTTCGATGTTAAGAATATTATTTTATAAACATTTATCTAGAAACATTTTTCTTTGAAATGTACCAAAAATGAGATATTAGAAAACTACGAACGACACTTTTCTGTAGGTAGACTATCCCCTTAATACCAAAATGAATGTTAGATAGTACTGCCTTAACCCGATATTAAGCCTAACCTCGAATTCTCGAAGCACACACGGTGTCAGCACAGATTATTTATACTATGTAGTATAAGTAATCTGTGGTATTAGACTTAACCTAGTGCTAGCTAACACCGCATCTTATGGCGGCTGACATTCCAGCTATCAGATAATTTGAGTCGTACTTGAAAAACGTGAAGTGCTACAGATTGTGGAAGTGTTAATTTATACCCATTTTAGTTAGCAACTAGACTGACTAACACGGATCACATTTTCCATTACATTTTAAAAGCCTCCACATGGCCTGCACTTGCTAAAAATATGATGTTTCTTTCTAAAAATGGTATAATCATATTGCAATTAGAAACTGAAGTCTGTAATGTGTGGTAAATAAATAAATTAATGAAGGGAAATATGTTTTTTTCTGAGAAAAATTTTCAATCGCCACTAGGACACGAATCCAGGATCTCTGTCAACACTTTAAATAAATTAATCATCTAAAATGCATTTGACTAATAAAATATGTCATCTGTTGCAGGATGGTACTACATACACTACATCATATTTAGCAGTACAGAGAAAAATAGCAAAATAGTTCCTCTTCTTTGGTAAACTTTGCACCTCTAATTCTTTCTTTAGAAGTCATATTTCTAAAACAGCTTAAGTAAAAGTAACTTTTATGTAAACCAAGAACTTTAAATAAAAAGTCATAAAGTCACTTAAATTGAAGTCTTGAAGTGAATATGAAAACGGGCGTTAAGGGAATAATGAACGAAAATTAAACCTGCCTTACTTCAGAAATTTAGTAAAATCAATTCCAGATTGATCAAAAATGATGTTAGGAAGTAAAGGAGGTCCAACTAAATATTAAAACTTTGTTATTAGGCATTATTCGTAGGTGTATCATTTTCAGTGTGTTTCTAAATTTGAATATTTATTACTGTGTAAGGATATAATATTTCTAATTATTATTTTTTCATTTTTTCTATTAAGGAAAGAGTAAAGATAATAAATTTTGAATATTTTTTGTGTTAAAACTGTTTGTTCATTACTTATACAAAAAAAAATATTGAGAGATCATGTATATCATTTTAACTGGGAATCACTGTATGTCTTTCACGAATTTCGATCTAATAAAATTTACTTATATATTTATTTAATCCCTTAATCATAAGATATTAGATGCAGAGTAGTAATGGTACGAGAATGATTTTTGCCTAATAATGGTGTGCATGTGTAGCACATACTTGAAAAGTTCAATTTCGTCATAGATTTGTTTAGTTGGGGGAAGTGATTTGCGCGTAACTGAAGTGAAGGAGAAAAGAAGAGCCGTGTTTGCCAAGGGCCGGGCTGTGTACTGACACAAGCACTGGGATTTTGCTCTCCATCTTACGATCGCTGCACCCACACTTCACATTGTTTTCTTCACTATTTATACAATCCTTCCTTACCGTCATATATCAAATTTTCTAATAATCAAACCCACAGGTAAAGTCGTAAACTTATGTGTTGACACAAATTTAATATACTACTTTTTTTGAATTAAAAATTGTATACTAATATTCTGTTTGTTTCGTAATTTTTAGTATTTCCATAAGGCAAGACGAGATACCACTTCAAGCTGGTCTCGTATTGGTCTCCTGTAATTTAATTTAAAATTATATACTAATATAATACTAATAATTGTAAAGAAAATTGAAAAAATTATATAAATTGCGTTATCTTCATATTAAGTTTCAAAATTTTAGTGCAACTAAGTACCAAAATAATTTTTAAAACATATGGCGGATGAGGCGCAGTTTCAAGAAGTTGTAACTACAACTAACATTTCCGGACTACATCTAACATTTTTTATTCAAAGTGACTCGCCAATATTTATTTTATTTCACTTATTATGAATGATCCTGAATAAAAGAAATTCTAGACTGGCACGCATTTAGTAAATTTTTGGATCATGACGTGCACGAAATTTATCTTTATCTGACAAAAGGACAAATGCAATTTTACAGATGTAAATTTTCTTCGATCGTTCCTAAGAACGTTTATTATAGAAATAAGATATAATTTAATATTACGTTGTAGTATTTGGCTGTATTACTTGTCATTGTTTGTAAAAAATATACCTAACAACTTTATTTATCTTAAGTTTTACTAAGGCGAAGAATTTCATAAAATATCTTACATATCTGTTGCGTTGTGTAAAGAAATGTACCATGGAATGTTTTAATAAAAATTTGTATCTATATATACTTTTATAAATCTTGTTTTTATTTAAGGTATGAAATGTGTCCAATCAAGTTCATATATTGGATCACATGGTTTGACATAAATGTTATCACATTTTTCATATATTAATATGTATTATATTATTAACATCAAGGTTTTCGAAATCCATTTCAAATGCCACTCACCCTGTCACTTGAAATTGTCATTCTCCCCTTCAAAATTATTATCTGAAATACTATAAAATGATTGTACGCATTTACAAATTTACATTTAGAATATAAGATATGGTAATATTTTAAATGCAAATTCTAATCATAAATTTCTTAAAATCATCTTAAACCGGGAATACCAGATTATATGATATATGGAATTTGTATTTGTAAATTTAAATTTGTAAATATAAAATTATAGTTGTCGTATTAGTTGATCATTTTAGTGATGTCTTTGTTTTCCCGAAAAAATGCATAGGTCACCAGATATTAGCAAAAAAAATCAATTTTGGTGAATTTACTTTACGGCGTATTCATACAAATTTCTAGTTTGCATATTCTTTCTTACGAGGAATTGTCAGTGTTCCTCAAAATTTTTGTAGCTCGTATACTTTTCGAGAAATTTATATAGTCAAGGGCAAGGAGAAAACTCACGTCCGCAATGACGTCCTCAATTTTTAAACTTTACTATTGGTTACGAGCGTTTGTTTACGTTACCCAAATTTACATACACCTATGCATCGACCTAAAATTTGTTATATTGTTACAATTTAAAGACTCTCAAAGGTAAGAATATATTGTAAAATATTCTTGATATATAAGTAAATACTTTACTGATAACCTTCAAAACTTGACAAGTCCCCAAAATCTATCCTGTTGGAATAAATATTTAACAATTTACTTGCAATAATTATTTTAAATTATGTATATGGATTTTACTGTTTTATATATAATTGCAGTTTATAAATTCATTATACATTTCATTAAATTTTAATTAATACTACATGATTACAACAACGTTTGGGCTTGAATATTTTTTGTGATGTTTTGGAATGAAATAAAATGAGTTATTACATGAAAACTTGTACAATAACAAAATATTCAATTAATTTATTCATTTAAATCAGAAATATAAAATAGTAAACTGTTTTTAAAACTAAATATTGACCGAGAAATGATTATTTTGACATTTGTTGTTATCCGAGCGAATGACATTTTATGTGAATCTACATTTTACAAAGAATTACAGGAAAACAAGTCAGTTGAATCCTGTTTAACACATTTACTTGAAAGTATGATATACCTATTTATATATATAAATATTTAATTATTTATCATTCAGCAGTAGCAATATGTTCTTAATTTTTTTTATATGGTTACAATTAATATATAAATAAATTTAAATCACCCTTAATAGTTAATAAATAAAGTTAATAATCAATTGCCTACATTATTAGAAAATTTGAATTGTTTCATCAATAACATAACGTGTACATGACGTCATAAAAAATAATAACGTATTTGTTGACATCTTGACGTGAGTCTTCTTGCCATATCGACTATACTAACTTTCAGTTTTCATATGGGGTTCAAAGCTTTGTCAATATTATTAAATAGAGATTTTTTCTTTCCAATTATATAAAATATATTTACATTTAAACGAAAGTTAACAAAGAAAATGGAAAATTATTGGTTTTATTTATTTCGGTCAAGTATGCTTTGATAATAAAATAAAAAAAGAAAAGAATTCACTTACGAGTACTTACGTGTCTTCGCCCTCTCGGCTTTATTTATTTCGATCTCTTCGGTCTCACTCTTTTGTGTTATCGTGAGCTATCTTTAATGGCGTGAAATGCTAGTTGGAAATCTATATATTTATCAATGTTTATATAGTATTCGAAATGAATCCGCATTGATATTGTCAAGTAATATTATTTTCTTGATTTTCTAATCTCCTTCGGATTAATGAGAATAATATTTTATATGTCGTATTTAATAAAATAATTCCTTTGTAGTTTTTACATATACATATGTAGGTACCTACTTACTGGTCATCTTTTTTATGTATTGTCACTATTTGTCCTGATCCTGACTCCTATTCATTTGGCATTTTTTTTTCTCTCCATATTTTGAATATAAATTCATATATTTCTTTTTGTAGAACTTTCCATCCATTTTTTATTAATTCGATATTTATTCCATATTTGCTTGGTATTTTTACCTCCCGCCTATCAATATATAGGTAAGGGAGGTATTGTTTTTGGTCAAATTTCTCGAGTGTGAGTTTTCAACATATGAGCACGAATTAGGGTCCCTAGAATAAGATTTTACTATTTTTACCCTGATGTCTGTATGTCTGTGTGTGTGTGCGTGTGTGTGTGCGTGTGTGTGTCTGTGTGTCTGTGACGATTTTTCGTCCACGATAACTCCAACGCGATACATGTAAAAAATATAATATTTGGTATTTAAGACTTATATTAAAATATGATGAACTGATTAGATTTTGACTACAATTGGTTAACCGGAAGTAGTACTTTACTTGAAGCTTTAAACCGTTTTTCCTTAAAAGTACCTCTAAATACCATTTTTTCGCAAATTACGTTATTATTAAACAAAAGGATTTTTTAATTTTCTACCGATCTGCATAATTACGTTTATATATAACTTCTAGCTAGATAGAAAAAAAATATATAAATTAAAATAATTTTACATATCGTTTAGGCTGAGGAATTTCGATAAAACAGATGAGTTATTCATATGTTCACAAAATTTGACATATGATGTCAAATTTGATGTAAGTAAATGTAAAAGATAAAATAAGTAAAAATGAGGTCATTTTATTCTAAAAATTAAAAATGTGGAAAAAATATATTAGGAATGTATTTGCATGCGTGAATCAAAGTAAGTTCAGTTCCGGTTTTAGTAACGTCAAAAATAGCTGTCATAGGTCATACAAATTTTATGAAGGGAATTTTAGGTATGAAATGAATTAAAAATATTGTGAACTGCAATAATTAATTTTAAAACTACAAATTGAATGTACTGAAAAACATATAGAATATATTATTACAGTAGCGGGAGGTTATGTGTTGGACACATCAGATTTTTTATTATTTCTTTGATTTCTTCCAGCGTTTGTTCTGTTACTATTTTATCTTGTTTATAATTTTGTGTTTTAATTTTATCTTGTAAATCTATTTATTTTTGGTTCAAATTATGAAATTTATTTACATTCTTATTCATTTATTGCTATTCTACCATTTATATTTTTTATACCGTGAATTTTGATTTTGAGTTCTGTTCTGTGCATTAATTTATTGGTAAAATCATTTTTAATTCTTTTCAATCTTTGTTCGTCTGCATTTACTTTGTTCTCTGTTCATTTTCTTTTGTTCTTTAGTTATTTCTTATATAATTTGTCTATTTTTCATATTCTTGTTTATCTTATTTTTTTTTGTTATTAACTATTATAATCTGGTATTTTTCTTTCCATTTGCTATTTCATGGTATTCTATATTATAACATTCTTTTTTCATGTTGTTTATTTTTTCCTACCCATTTTTTCCTATCTTCATGTATGCCTTTCTTTATAGTATTAATGAAAATGACCGAAAGTATTCAAGATATGCAAATTGTGGCTAATTACCGAAAATAAACCGCTTTACTCCAATTATTAATACCTATTCTAAAACGGCGCAAGCAGTCACAGAGGCATTATTTCTTCGTCTTAAATTATGGTTTCTTACATATGATGTGTTGTTTAGTCGATTCGTTAATTAAACACATGAAATTGATGTTAAGAAGTGAAAATATTAAAGTAATTTATAAAAAATATAAAATTGAAGATATAAATTCTGGAAATAATATATGGAACCCATCAGATTTTTGTTTTTTATAAACCAGTCTTCATACAAATTGCAAAATCCCACTGACTTCTAATTGAATTCTTCATCATGTGAAAAGTCGTAAATATTATTGATTTATCCCATACGGACATTAAAGAACAATGAAATATCTCTATATGTAACACAAAAAATTGAGGTATATAGGGAGACAGGGACATCCATATTTCGGTTGAGCTTTCGCAGCAGATCCAATTCCGTTCTCTACAATTAATCATCGTGCCATCACATCGCTACAGGAAAACGAGGAACGAAATTGCATCGAGAACACAATAACTGAAAAACTAAAATCTGTTAATTACAGCATCGAACGACGAGTTATTGTTACTTTTAGGCGCCCCCTAAGGCTAGACATTTATAGCATTTCTCAACTCCACCGTTTTTACACACATTGGAGATGATACAAAACTCCGATACGTTTTGAACATGATACAATTCCGGAATTGTTTTTATCAAATTTTAAGACAAAAATTGTAAATAAACAGAACCGTAATAATAGAGGGGCAACTACCACAGACATAATTCGCAGGGTATAAAAAAAATGATATGTCAAATAATAATAAGAAATATTAATTTAACATAGATATTAATATAGGCTTCTTGTGCTATATATTTGTGGGTGAGCTGCATCAAACAAAAAAGGAAATACAATGTTAATCAAAAGAGTTAAAATTTAATTTAAATTTTAACTGATTACGTCTTTTCTCCATTTTGGCAAACTTATTTATTAAGTTTTCATTGTAGTTTTATGGCAATAAATTTTCGGGTTTCTATATTTTCTCAGTCAAATGCAAAAAATGTCTCACTCAAGTTTCAGTTTATATTTTTTCACCACGATCGTCCGTAAACAGCACACATGGAAAACAACTAGAAATGTAGTTGTTTCTGAATAGGTCTGTGTAAAGATTCCTGTGTTCTATTCAGTTTTTGGATGACCTTATTGTTTTGTTTAACCAATTTATTTAACCTGATACCTACGTATTTTTTTACCTAATTTCTATGTAATTGAAGACCTACATTTATTTTGAGACACGTATTTGAACTAAAATAAAAATAAATTTAAAGTAAATTTTAATTTGTTAATACTCGTATTCTTACCGTTGTTGAGATACAATTTTTGGTAGCTCGTATCAAGTATACAACATTGTGTACGCCGATCTTAATCTGATGGTATATATATATATATATATATATATATATATATATATATATATATAATATATATATATGATTCTTTTTCATCTCTGCCCTTAAATCCACTATTTCCTTATTAATACTTTTTACCTGTTTTGTATTTCCCTCACTATTTCTTTCAAGACTTTTACGTCTCCCATATTTACTCAAAACAGTAGGATGAGAAAGGAAAACAGTTACTGAAAGAATCGAGAAATTAGAAAACCGAGTAGAGCTTCAAGAAAAAGGAAAAAGTAAAATAAATAATTATCAAGGAAAGTTTTATATTTGTTATTAGCTCATCTTATTTATAACACATTATTAAAATAACCAATTGATCTACAAAAGGCAGTAGCGTAACTAAAATTGATTGATTTAAGAATTCGTTTGTAATTTTTTAGTTTGCAGACATATTAATGACATAAATCTGGAACAAGTACTTATTAGTCTTTCTTGACTGAAATGGTAAATGGACAAAGGAAGTTCTGTATTTCAGTTATTTTTTATTAATTATTGTAGGACTCGATTAGTTTCGACATTACTTTTTTAACACTTTATTTATTTTTTAATCCTTTCAATATATTCCTGCAAATGATATGTTTATAGTATTATACTACATCACTAATTTGTTATTCATCATTTTGCATTTCATTGTAAGTTTCCCTATAAATGGAGATCTGTTGGGTAATAAACAAATTATTATTATTATTATTATATATAAATTCCAATCTCCTTGGGCGTTGCTCATTAGCAAGAAATTTTTTTATAATATTATGAAGAGTGGAAAATGCAGAAGTAGAAGTAGTTTTATTTTAAATATGAAATTCAGTTTTCATTTAAACCATCTTTTAAGTTATGAAACTGTTTTTTGCAGCTTTATTAATTTTTAATACTATCTTCTTATGTTGATAAGGAATTATTAGAATCGTCGGACATAGAGATTTTTTGTAATGCATTTGTTTTTATTAATTATATATTGTTTACGTTTTTCGAGATATCGAATGGTAATTCATACTGTTTCTGAAGTATTATATAAAATGCGTATAAATATATACAAATGAATTCTGCGTTGATATTCCCCATAGAATTCTCGATACATCACTAATTCTGAAACCTGCGCCTACGTACTTTTCATTTGTTTTCATTGTCTCTTTTGTTATTGCTGAAACCTGGTCACTAGGGGTTTTATTTAAAGAGTACAATTGCGCATGACGGAAAATTATACATCTTTTTTATCTGTGGTCGTGGCATACTTAATCTCTGGAGAAACTATCGCTGGTTGATGGTTCCTACTGTATACAGCGTGTTTGGCGAAAGGCCGGCACCCAGAATATTTCGTTTATTATGAGAGATATAGAAAAATATTACGGAACAAAATTAAACTAGTCAAAGGGACTCATAAAATGATCTAAGTAAGAATTTTGTGTCACTTCCGGTTTTAGCGGAAGTCTGTATAACTTTGATTCTAGCATAAGGAATCGGTATTATTATATATTTTTTTCGAAATGTACATAAAATTAGCTCTACAATGATGTCAAAATATCATAGTTTTACTTCAACCATTTCAAAATGGCGACAATTTATTTTTATATTTATGTATTTACAATTGCAGGTAATTAACAAAAAAATATGTTTAAAATACCTTATAACAATCAACACAATACAAAAACTCTTACTAAATATAACAAACAAAATTAAAATTAAAAATACTCAAAATGGCCGCCGTCATTTTCTACACAATTTGTCACATATAATAAATTCTGCCATTACATCGTCAGGTAACAAAATCTCAAATAGCTGAATTTTTATTAGTAAATATTTTTAAAATAAAGTGTCGCCATTTTGAAATGGTTGATGTAAAACAATAATATTTTGGTATCATTGTAAAGCTAATTTTACGTAAATTTCGAAAATATATATAAAAATACCGATTCCCTATGCTAGAATTAAAGTTGCACACATTTCCGCTAAAACCGGAAGTGTCACAATATTATTTCTACGATCATTTTATGAGCCCCTTGTCTAGTTATATTATTCTACTTAACATTTTCTTGTATCTCTCAAAATAAATTAAATATTGTAAGTGCCGGCCTTTCGCCAAACACCCTGTATACTCGTATTTATTTCAATTTTAAATCGTTCTGGAGTAGTCAAATTTTTTATACAAAGTAAATGGTAGGTATATTGCAGCAAGGATGAATTTTATTTCCCGATGCATGGAGATGATAGTATTACTTTTCATGAAACTTATTAAAAATAATATATATATATATATATATATATATATATATGTATATATATATGTATATATATATATATATATATATATATATATATATATATATACAGGGTGTTTGGCGAAAGACCGGCACCCAAAATATTTCGTTTATTTTGAGAGATACAAGAAAATTTTAAGGAGCAAAGCTAAACTAGACAAAGGGACTCATAAAATGATTCTAGTACAAATTTTGTGTCACTTCCGGTTTTAGCGGAAATGGCTCCAACTTTAATTCTAGCATAGGGAATCGGTATTTTTATATTTTTTTTCGAAATGTACATAAAATTAGCTTTGCAATGATACCAAAATATCATAGTTTTACTTCAACCATTTCAAAATGGCGACAATTTATTTTCATATTTACCTATGTACTTACAATTATAGGTAATTAACGGAATTTTTTTTTTAAATATCTTACAATAATCAACACTACAAAAACCTTCTAAATATAACAAACAAAATTAAAATTAAAAATACTCAAAATGGCCGCCATCATTTTCTGTACAATTTGTCACATATAACAAATTTTGCCATTACATCGCCAGGAAAGGTAGATCTAATATTTTTTGACATTATTTGTTTGGTTTCAGGTAAGAAAATGTTAAATAGCTTGCTATGATGTATTTTTTTATGAATTTTTATTAGTAAATATTTTAAAAATAAAGTGTCGCCATTTTGAAATGGTTGAAGTAAAACAATGATATTTTGGTATCATTGTAAAGCTAATTTTATGTACATTTCGAAAAAAAATATAACAATACCGATTCCCTATGCTAGAATTAAAGTTGGACACATTTCCGCTAAAACCGGAAGTGACACAAAATTGTTACTACGGCCATTTTATGAGTCCCTTTGTCTAGTTTAATTTTGCTCCTTAACATTTTCTTGTATCTTTCAAAATGAACGAAATATTCTGGGTGCCGGCCTTCCGCCAAACACCCTGTATATATATATATATATATATATATATACCGGGTGTCCCAGCTCGACCGACACATGGGAGTTTTACATGGGAAATCAGTTAATTATGAATAGTATCTCCCCAGTGCAAGATATTAACTTGAAATTTTGTACACTTATAGGAGAATATTAATTCTATGGATCACACTTATTTGAAATATGCAATTTCGTCTGCAGGGCGAGATTTATTAAATTTAAAATCTAATATTTTTGTTCAAAATCAGACAGCCATGGAAATAAAAGAAAATATTTATCTGACAGTTTAGTGAAGTATCACTGATTTTAATTCTTATTCCCTGTATTTTAATATTATTTAAGTTGAATTTAGTTTATTTTTGTTAAATAGTTATCAATATTACAAAAATATAATATATAAAATAATATAGGTATGGCTGACTGATTTTGAACGAAAATGATGATTTTATAATTTAATAAATCTCGTCTTGCAGACGAAATTGCATATTTCAAATAACTGTAATCCATAGAAATAATATTCCCCAATAAGCATACAAAATTTCAAGTTAATATCTTGCACTGGGGAGATACTATTCATAATTAACTGATTTCCCATGTAAAACTGTCGCTCGATCTGGGACACCCGATATATATATATATATATATATATATATATATATATATATATATATATATATATTATTTTGCAAAAGGAAATATAAATGAATATCTTCAATGGTACTGAAATTTTTCTTAATTTTTGAAAATACTTATGTGTATCATATGTATTCGGGCGAACCTTCATGTTCTAAAGCACACGATGTAGAATTTAAGTTCTAGCAACTTTGTACTCTTGTAGTTTTGCTCTAAATCAGTCAGGAGAGAGTTTCCGCAATTTTTAAAAATCCCGTGTTAAAATCCTATTTCGTTGCACACACTGTATAATAGAATACTATTATTATCAAATTGTAAGACGTATTTACATCTTTTACTTAATATTAACACAGTTCGTGAATACTAATCTATTACAGAATAATTACGTATATAGTTGGATTAAAAGTCAGTAACAATACTTACTTTGAAAACAAGAATATTTATAATGACAGTAAACGCTTCCAAGACAGCAGTATTCTTTGATTAATAATTAATAATAACAGCAAGGGGATTGGAAAGCAAGAGCTCTCACAGGCGATCGAACCATTGAGCATGGAACCAGGACCATTTAAAATCACTCTCGTTCCTTGCACAAACATTGTTCCAATCCGCTTCTCTTTGCTTGTGGAAGAATGAAGTGCGTCGCGTCCTCACGTTCATTATACTCCAGATTGAATCATTCCCAGATCTTCCCGTGACACTCCATCAGGAACACAAAAACCTCACGAAGGAATCAACGGCTTTATTAGTCTGATTAGACATCCGCGAAATGAAAGGAGAGGCTGATTTAATTACTGACGCGTTTCCAATCTCTGTTTATAAAACTAATTACAATAAAATATTTCACTAACTGACTTTTGCTAATAGACATTTGAAATTCTAATTTTCATTTTAACTTTTAGAAAGAAATCGAAAAATGAGAAATATGAAAGTTGACATAACTATCGTTTTCGTCTTCTCGTGACTATAATAAGCAAATAGGAGAAAAATATTAGCGATATAAAATGTAATTATCTAGACCGGTAGAAAATTAAAAACTCTTTATGATTAATAAGAACGTAATTTATGAAAAGCTTGTATTTAGAGGTAATTTTTTTAGAAAAAACGATTTAAACTTTCAAGTTAATCTTATGCTTCGCCTAGAATTCTTTCGAACAATGACTTTTAAATCTTTTAAGTATATATTATATGTCTATCAAAGTTCAAAATTGTTTGAAACAATCCTGTTATTGTCTGCCACTACTGTCCTTCGAAATCTCAAAAATACTTTTATTTCATTTTGGAATCATAAACTTGTTTATACGCCCTCAAATGTGGGCGTAATGTGACTTATATCGCCCGAGGGTATATAAAATTACAATAGTTACTACAAATTAAAATTGTGGTTAATGAATAAATGTCAAACAATACAATAAATTTAGTTTTGATTCACAGTTCTTTTCATATACATCTTTTGAATTTTTAGAAATCAATTTGATCTGTGCAACTTCAAATTCCATTAATATTTTTTCAGAATGTTCGTGACATTCCATATATATTTGACAGTGACAGTGATACTTTGATTGCTTCGATAATTAAATTTATTTAAGAGCAAGCAATCAGCAATCTAACAATGCCAACTATCTATAAAGCAACCTCAGCTTGGAAATATATCAACATATTTTTTTTTTCGAGTATCAAAATGAAATAAAACGTTTTATGAACCACGGGCATAATTTAAGATTATAGCACGAGTGAATGTTTAAAGCTCGACGCGGAGCCCATAATACATAAATAACTATTACGTATTTAAATAGTTTCGAAACTTTATATTTTTCACTAAAATCAGTATCCATAAAATTTCAAGTATTGAAATATAATGTTAAACACATTCTTTTTGCTATTATTAGCGCAAAATGCTCCTGCTTTAATATAATATTTCTTTATATTAACACTTCATATTCCACTTTAAGTAAACCATATTAAATATTATCAAATTGAATATAACATTCATCTAGGCTTAGCTGTTAGTGACTAATGAGAGAGACATGGATGTGTGTATGTCTATTTACTATGGTTACTAGTTGCTCATTCAATCATTCCACTCCTCATTCCAATCCTCCGAACTGTAGTAAAATATTTAAATTAAAAAATACTTGTTTGTATTAAAATATTCGTTTTTAAATAATGTTTCCAGGATCAGCATACTGCATTATATGCGTTTTTTCTTTATAATTTATTATGTGACTGTATCTATTGATGTAACTGGAAAATATGCAAGAAATTTAAATAACTGAATATTAAAGTTGACATTCATTTATTTTCCATTTCTTGTTTAAAATTAAAATTTAACTTTTTTATTTACAAAATACATAAAATAATCTTTTAAGTAGGTAATTATGTACATCAAAATTTTATTTAAATTTTACTTGTAAGAAAAAAGTATGAAACAAAAATTTATGAACGTAATAAATATCACAAAGACGTAAAATTTTTAAGACATATATCGAGTTTAAGTTAACTGTTTATTTTTAATATAGTCTAGAATGATACATTTCATCAACTTAAAAACTTCTAACAGATTTAAAAAATACAGTAGTGATTGTAATAAAACTAGTAGTGTTGGTGGGCATAGAAGCCAAGTGCCCAGCACAGATCTGTAGGCAAGTACTTGCTGAAGTGGCCAAGTGTATTTTACAGCCGATCAGCGGTTTACGGCAGCCTTAAACTTCCAGCAATATTTTTTGCACACTTCCTATCAAGAGATTGAATGATATAAAATCTTCTCCATCTGTCGACAACGATCATAAAAATTTCATTAACTTGTTATAACATAACATATTCTTACATACAAAGTCTGAAATATTGCAATCACATATTAAGCCGACTTGATTCGTAATCTAAAGCAACAATGGTATTTGTGTTTCGTTTTTATACCTAGATTTAGATAAACTAACTATATGGTAGGTGCAACAGAATTCGAAAATGCCCTTATTGACTTCCACCCTCATATGTTTATATATATATATATATATATATATATATATATATATATATATATATATATATATATATATTGTACTTACAAGTTATTTCTTAAGCCTGTTTTATATTAGGTATCATAAATTTACATGCAATTTACAGCTTCGTATTTGATCACGAAATTTCAATGATTGTACGGTAATAAATTTATAACTCACCGATGTTGTAAT
Organism: Stenolophus ochropezus; assembly: GCA_035578165.1. NCBI lineage: Eukaryota > Metazoa > Arthropoda > Insecta > Coleoptera > Carabidae > Stenolophus > Stenolophus ochropezus. Next base: position 26,207,489 of record JAQOWZ010000017.1, read on the forward strand.
AGTAATTTTCAGACGACCACCTACGAAAGTAGCAATAACAACACTGTAAATAACAACGGAAAGTGCAACTTAACACACTAGTGCTGTTATGACTATAACACACTAGTGCTGTTATGACTTTTAGTTCCGTTAAATGACTTGAGATGGCATTTCGACAAAAAAATAAATAAAATATTTGTTAATTTACTATAACCGTCAAGTTGAATATTAATAATTATTATATTTGTTAATATTTTTGTATTATTTATTTAACGCAGTTTTAGATTACGCGCGTTTAACGAATTGAGTTGCGCTGAACGCTGAACGCCACTGGTTGAACCTAACCTCAAATGTCAGCCGGCAGCCGTTTTGTGTTTAACAGTGAAAAAAGAAATTTTGTGTTCGAATATTACATTTAATCATTTTTTTAACGTCAAACATGGACGCAAGTGACGAAGATATCATTGATTGTACACCGCCTACAATTTTACAGGCTGCAAGAGAAACAACATTAAATGTTTTGCCGCCTAAATCTAAAGAACGCTATGAATTGACTTACAACCAGTTTATGGCTTGGCGTAAAGAAAATAAAATAGATAAATCATTCTCGGAACATGTTTTATTAGCTTATGTAAGTGAACAATCTAAAAAACTGTCTCCAAGCTCTCTGTGGACAATATATTCTATGCTGAATATTATATTGGTGTTAACACTTTTTTTATGAATTTTTTTGTGGTCGTCTGAAAAATAGTGTACATAACTCGCTCGAAAGTGTCTAACTTGCTCGTGTATTAAATCACTCGGCGCTATGCGCCTCGTTCTTCAATGTCTACACTCGCAAGTTATTTACCACTTTCCACGCTCGTTATGTAATATACTATTACGATATAAGTAATGTTATATAGCTTTTTACATTAATAGAGAATAGTTTGAAGAACGAGCGACGCTAGGAGTGAGTTTTTTAAAATTCTTGAGTAATGTAAAAAGCGGATAACATTACCTATATAGTAACACGTTTTATTTTATACTAAAACACTATTCAGAAATATAAAAAAACTATTTAATAATAATAATAATAATAATAATAGATCTTTATTTAACATAATTAGTTTAAAAGATCATAACAGTGAGAAATAAGTATACTATGGCTATGTTGGTATCCAAATAATTGTTTACTGTTTATTTACATTATATTATTATTATTATATTCAATTATGACTGAAATAATAAAGAAAAAGGCTGATGCCACAAGAAAAAATTTAATTCGGACCATGTCGACGGAGAGGTATCTAAGCGACATGGAGATTTTTAAAAATTGGCGGCGGGAGAGTGGGGTTGACAAAATTGATGAAGATGTAATTTTAGTATACGTTTCAGAATTGGTGAAACTTGTAATGTTTGTTATAGAGACCACATTGATAAATGTTTTCTATTTAGTCCAAGAAGTACGGGCCGTCTTCAGTTTGGACAAAATTATTTATGGTGAAGACAATGTTATTAACACAAGAAAATGTAGATATTTCCTCGTGTACAGTTGTCAAATCTTGTATGAAGAATAATAGTTTTTGGGTCACATATGTCAAAATAATTGTTTTGTTTATCACAGCATTCTAAAGTAGAATCAAAATATCACATTTTGATCGTTATGTTATGATATTTTTTGCAATACTAGTGGTGTTAAATGCACATTAACACAACCCGTTGCTAAGGTGTTATTAGCATAGTTACATTACAGAATAAAATCAACATTCTTAAATACGACATTTTGAAGGTCATTTGCTTCACATTTTGGTGACATTTAGAGTTTTCGTAGGTGGCTACTCTGTACTATCAAACTTTTCTCAAAACCAAACGGCAAATTCAGATGAATAGAAAATTTTTAAAAATGTTCGTAATTGTAGCAGTTGTTATTGCACGAAATATGATTTTGAAGCGTAAACGAATTTGAGTGAAGCCGGTAATTTAAATGCAACAAAATAGAAGTATACTAAATTTGGTACAAAATGAAATGTTCACGTAGACACTATAATAATCATATATCTACGACAGTATGCTAATACGTAATTGGTACACTAACTTGAATGTCATTATGAGTTTCATAATGGCACTGAGTGTCTTTATGAATTATTTATTTTATAAGTCAAATAACAATAGAAATTCAATCAAAATTTATATTTTTTATTATGAAATATCTTAAAATAACAAAACTTATTTATTGTACACATTTACAACAAATTTTTTACAATTTGAAACATGAATTTCAGAAGATGCCGAAATTTTTGAGAGAAAATTAATTTCTTGATTGGTAGAACTTGAAGAGCCAATATTTGATATGGTAGAGGCACCCAAAATATTTGAGGCTACTTTCTTCTTATTTTTTACAGAACTTTCTATGTAAGCCTCGGCTACTGTATTTGAACGCCAACCACCGTGTCGTTTGACGGTCAATAAATCCACTCCTGAATCTGCTAGTAATGACGCAGACGATCTCCGAAAACAGTGACCGGTGTATTCTTGATGATTTGGAAGACACAATAAAGATGCTATAGTGCTTGGCATTTTTCCAAATGTATTAACGCCAACCGGCTGTTTAAAACATTTTCCATTCCTGTATGCGACAAAAAATCTACTGTGAGCAGTGTTACCTGGCCGAAGCCCTAAATACCTCCGAACCATTTCTACCATATTTATGCCTTCAATATTCCCACTTGTAACAAAAAATTCTCTAGATATTTTTGTTTTCATCTTTGGAATTATGATATGAATGCATTGTTCTTCATATTTTACATTTTGTAAAATTAAATTGGTTAATTCTTCGCGCCTGCAGGCACCCGCAAGTCCAATAATTAATGCAACTTTCATCATCAAGTAATTTTTATCATTTATTTCCAACAAAAATTTAGTAATATCTTCTTTTCTTAAAATTTTTTATTTTTTTGGCCGAAAACCTTCTGACTGTCTTTTCAGAAGTGCAATTAAATGAGTATATTTAGAGATATCTACATTTTTCTTGACTGAAATAACAGAACGTAACATTGAATAATATACCCAAAGCGATGACGGTTTGCGTTGTTTTGAAAGGTATTCAAAATACACTAAGAGGACCTGCTCATTATGGTAGTTCTTTATTCCTTTACTGTTGCATCATTCCTCCAGTTTTACAAAGGCTTGCTCGTACACTTCTCTTGATTTTTCAGTAATAAGAGAAGCCACAACATTTTCGGCACCGGCTTCAATGTCCGATGGAACAGAATCTGATTCGAAATCGCTCATTTTATCTTGAAAACTTAGATAAAATGTACCCGTAAATGAAAGAATTTGAAAACTACAAATTGTTTTTTTTTTCTTCAAACAAACAAAAATTGTAACCAAAATGAATAAAATGAACCGTGGCCTACCGTAAATACGTATTAATAACGTAGGCTACGAATGAACATTTCAATGTTTCTCATTATGTCAAAATTTAAATGAAAAATGTATTTTAAGATCAATTTTAACTGTCGTAGATAAAATATTGAAGAATACACGTTTGATATAGCCTAATAATGAAACTTGCGTGATTAAAACACTCGGCTCACCGCCTCGTGATTTAACATCACACGCGTTTCATTATGAACGCTATATCAAACATGTATCCTTAATATCTATTATGAAATTGTTGTCACGAGTGAATAAGATAATATCTAAACAAAAGCCGATGAATGAAAGCATATTTGCCAAAGATAAATTATCGATTATTAGCTAGAGGGCAATCATATAAAAATAGTAAACCCTAGTAGTAAACTGTTACCAACATATAAAATTATACTTAGGTTGGCAAAAGTCAAAAACGTCACAATTTGCTCTTGCAAAACGGAACGAATTTGATCAATAGTTATTTGTATATCAAGTGCTGAAAGTCTATCTTTGTCGAACCAAAACGAAAGTTGCAGCCTGAGCGAAGCGAAGGTTGCAATCGTTTGTGTTCGACAAAGGACTTTCAACACGTGTTATACACACTATTTTTTCTACTCCTGCAAGATAAAAAATAAGGAAATAAAAATAGTATATTGTGTTATTAAGAGTAAAAGTGATACTTTATGTGGCGAGCATGGAAGTTTGCACGACGAGCGAAGCGAGTCGGACAATTGCATGCGAGGCACACAAAGACACTTTTACTCTGAATAACACATGCTATTTTTTCTTCAAACTTAGAAATTTTAAAAAATAAATTACTATTTGACGTTTAATATGTAGGTTACCTGTCAGTTATTCATAATTTTTAGTAACTTTATTCTTAGGTTATCTAGTTTTTATAGTGACATTTAGGGCGATATTACAGATTTCTATTGTACTAGTTACTTCTTATTGGCTATACGGCGGCGACAATATTATACGGCGCTTCTTATTGGCTATACGGCGGCGACAATATTATACGGCGGCGACAATATTATACGGCGGCTAGAATAAAAAATTATATTACGTTGGCATAGAAATTAAACTTCAACCTTGTCAATCACGTCACAGAAGATGTCACTTTTATGACGTTTGAAGAAAAAATATTTTTTAAACTTAATTTGACATTTATTGCAAATTTTGTATTTGTGATGCGCAAGTGATGCGTATCCTTGGCAGCAACAATGCAACAAACATTTATTAGTGCTGCAAAGTTTTGCAAAGAGTCACTTTCAGCAAGAAAAGCAAACCAGAAAATTGTATTTTCAAAGCAGGAGCAGAAAAAAATTATTATGTAAAAATGAAATTATTTTTTATGTAAATTTAATTGTAAATATATGATTGCGTAAAGCAGGCTTTATTCGTTGATCCTGCATAGTTCCTATGAATATTTATTTATTTTACTTCTAGTCCAGCGGCGTAGAAGTAGCTTATGTCTACTATGGCGGTAGTGCAATATGAATCACGTCCAAAGATGTCATATTTATAATGTTTGAAGAAAAAATAATTTATTGCTAATTTTATCGTACATGATCATTCCCCAACATATGTTTAATAAGGTAGATATTGCATTGACTCTGTTTTAACATTTCGAGATTTTAAGTGATGTCCACGAATTAAGGCATTTACCATACGTTTTTACTATTTGTAGCAAAAATATAACTAGACAAAACTTCACTTCGTTTATTATGTTTTCGGTAAGCCAGACTGCCAGACAAAGAAAATATATATAGACATATAGTAATATTATTGTTTGAGTATTGCTTAGTAGAAGCGCCCATGCTCTTAAGATTGACATTAGAATTGAAAGTTTTAAATTTATTTGTTTCAAAAATAATCAAACAAACGAATCCCTCACAAAGCAAAAACCATAAAAATAACAGATAATAATGACAACTACAATGATTTTCTCTTTTTAACCAACCGAACACGAAACAGTCGGTACGGAAGGCTGGGGAATATTTTATCTAGTTATATTTTGACGTTAATTTCTAGCATGATTTCTGCCGGTTGTCCACCCGCCCGACCGGATGTATGTATATACATGTACAACAAATTTTGCTGAACTAATTTTTATGAACATTTCAGTTTCCGACGTCAATGGCATGAGTTAATTGAAAAATAAGCAAGTGGCTGTAAAATCTTCAAGTAATAACTTACTTATCGGCCTGTAGCTAATACCTCTGGATTTTCCAAATTACTTGAGTATTGTTATCTGAGTAGACTCGAATCTTTTATAAGCGTAATCAGTTTGGGTTCACGGCTAAGTCTTCTACTTTTAACGCGATTCATTTTCTATGTAGCAATATATTAGAATTCTTAAAGGTGAATATCCCGATGGTATCTTCTGCGACCTCAGTAAGGCGATCCTTCATTCGCCAAGCTTGAATAATAAACTGATACTTGAGTTTCTGTCATTTGTTTAAGCCTACTTGATTGTAGTTTTGCATACCTGATAAAATTTGTTTTAAACGATATTTCTCTGGAACCAATGATCAGATTTGAAAAATAAAAAAAAAATGTTAAAAAGAGAATTGAAAGGCCTTTCAAACAGTGTCATGTTTGACACCCTTTTCCATTTAAAATTTTTGAGGTGTAGTCCACCACCATATTAGGGTTGAAGTTATGCCATTGGTACTAATCCATTCAGGTGTCCCCCTTTATATTAAAATTGACGTGTTCGAGCGTTTTTTGCAAATTTAATGTTAAGTGGCCAAAAATTGCGCTGATAATTTTCACTGTGCTACCCTGTATATAAATGACTTAACGTTTGTTTTATAGGATAATTGTATACATGTGTTATAAGCAGATGACACTTCTCTAGTCATTTCTAGCCCCGATATTGTTAATTTAAATAGTAAGTGCATCTCTAACATTATGTCCTTAAGCTCCTGGTTCAATGAAAATAAATGGTTAATGATAACAAAACAAAAATCTTACATTTTCATTCGTATCAAAAGTTAAATCTCAGTCAACTAGATATTTTATTTGGTGATAATCTTAAGTCTTGCGATAAATCTGCCAAGGTTGATGTTTTACCACGCCTTTGTGGAATCTAGATTGTGTTATGCTATCTGTTTCTGGGGCTATTCTAATGCTTGTCAGGATATTTTTAAATGTCAAAAATGGATTATTTGTTGTTTGGCTGGAGTAAATTCCATCGCATCATGCAGAGTTTTATTTAAAAAATTAAGTCTCAACATTGACTGATATATATGTTCGAAACTTATCTCTTCATATATAAAAATAAATCCATTTATCTTCTGATTATGGATAAACATAATAATAACACAAGACATAAAGAAGATTTTTATATTGCTAATTCTAGGTTAAAATTTTCCCGAAAAATTGGTCCTGTTTTATTTAATGAACAACCAATGCTTATCAAATCAGCAGCGAGCATTAATATTTTAAAAAGAATATAAAATTGTTCCTCTTACAAAATAATGTTTACAATATTGCTTAATTTTTAAACTATGACATGTAATTATATTTTTATTTTTCTTACTGACGTATTCCATATGCAATGTATTTGTGTCAAAGGAAATAAAGAGATATTATTACTTACTTACAATTATTAAACTGTGCAACGTAACTGTGATTTTAGAACTTGAAATTAGGGCCAGTTTTTTAGCTCTAGTTAAAGTACCGGGTTACTTAAACGTCAGTTAATAGAAAAATATTGCATCGAAAAATAACATAATTTATCAAAAGTATATGTTATTTATAATTTCAATGCGATACTTTTCTATTAACCGATGTTAAAAAAACCGAAACTTTCATCAGAGGTGAAAAACCGGCCCTTAATGTAATTTTATTTAATACAATTTTTTTTTGTCTATTTATTAATAATGAGTTCTGAAAGCTTCTTTCAATATTTAATACAATTTTTATTTATTTAATTCTAATGTATTTGTAATTATTTAAATAAAAAGTTATTATTCGATATTTTATATTATTTCAGCATTTTTTACTAACTACATTCATTTTACGTCATGTATCTAGTGATACTATTGATACTAGTATCGACACTGGTATTTTAATATCAATATTATATATAATATATTATATATTATTATCATAATATTTAACCCACTATCGGAAAATTTTAATTAGTGTTATATTGAATAAAAATGTTTCTTTTTATCTCCCGCCTATCAATATATAGATAAGGGAGGTATTGTTTTTGGTCTGATTTCTCGAGTGTGGGTTTTCAACATATGAGCACGAATTAGGGTCCCTAGAATACGATTTTACTATTTTTACCGTGATGTCTGTATGCCCGTGTGTGTGTGTGTGTCTGTGTGTGTCTGTCTGTGTTTGTGTGTCTGTGTGTGTGTGTCTGTGACGATTTTTCGTCCACGATAACTCCAATAGGAGTGTAATAAATATAATATTTGGTATTTAAGAGTTCTATTCTAATATGATGAACTGATTAGATTTTGATTACAATTGCTTAACCGGAAGTAGTACTTTACTTGAAGTTTTAAACCGTTTTTCCCATAAAAAATACCTCTAATACCATATTTTCGCAAATTTCGTTATTATAAATACAAAGATTTTTTAATTTTCTACCGATCTGCATAATTACGTTTATATATGACTTCTAGCTAGATACAAAAAAAAATATAAATTAAAATAATTTTACATATCGTTTAGGCTGAGGAATTTCGATAAAACAGATGAGTTATTCATATGTTCACAAAATTTGACATATGATGTCAAATTTGATGTAAGTAAATGTTAAAGATAAAATAAGTAAAAAATGAAGTAATTTTATTGTAAAATTTAAAAAGATGGAAGAAATATATTAGGAATGTATTTGCATGCGTGAATCAAAGTAAGTTCAGTTCCGGTTTTAGTAACGTCAGAAATAGCTGTCATATTGATCATACAAAATTTATGAAGGAAATTTTAGGTATAAAATAAATTAAAAATATTCTGAACTGCAATAACAAACTAATTTTAAAACTACAAATTAAATGTATTGAAAAACTTATTTAGAATATATTACTAAAGTGGCGGGAGGTATTGTGTTGAACACACTAGATTTTTTAGTAAAATATTTTGAATCTGAAGGTAACGTTTTGCTTCCTCTTCGCAGTAAAGGAAGTATTGTAATCGCGAAAAAAATCAGTTTTCAGATTTCAACGGAGATATCCATTTTGACTATCTCTGAATCCATTTTGACTAGTTTCGTTGTGATGTCTGTACGTACGTATGTACGTATTTCGCATAATTCAAAAATGATAAGCCGTGAAATGTTGAAATTTTGTATATGAGATATAAAAATACATATAACATCTAGGTATGCACTTATTGCAATCGCCAGTACCAGAAGGGCACTTTGCTCGTAGTGCTTTCTTGAATTTTTTGTATAACTCAAAAACGATTAGCCGTAAAATGTTGAAATTTTGATTATGGAATTGCTGTAACATCTAGTTGTCCACCTCCATTTTTGTTCCAGTGGGACTTTTCAAAAAGGCACTTTACTTGGCAAAAATTAAATAAAAATAATTGTTAGCTTTTAATTTTTATAGGAAACATTTGATTTCTTGTTAAAATATTGATTACATTGACAACTGTCAGAATATATTTCGTGAAAAACAGTGAGAAATATGTATATAAGAAATAGATGAAAACAATACTAGTAATGCAATGAGTAATAGTGATAAACATTTTAATAAAATTGTCAAAAGATGATCTATTTCGAAAGGAAATTCGAAGATTTGAAACGAATTGAAGTTGAAGAATGATTAGCAGTAGTATAATCTCTTTTAAGCGAAATAAGTTTAAATGAAGTAAAGTAAAAAATGAGTATAATTTAGCGTACAAGGAAGCATGTGATGTCCATATTAGGTTTTTTTTTTACTTTTTGGATGAAAGTTTACTAATTTGCATTTTCTTTGAGCTTGCATTGAAGAACATATAAGAATATTTTGTAGTTAAAAAATATAATGTAATATAGTGTACTCGTCAAAAAAAGCTGATATCCATGCTCTTATAAAATTATACTTGTATGGATTGAATACTTTTCTGCACTCGATGTACTATTTACGTTTTATAAAAAAAAATCCTTTTTCTTATTACTTCCTACATTTTCTTTTGATACTTAAAAATGTCGATATTATTCTTTCAATTCAATACTAACATCGATAATTTCTATATGATGTTCTTTTTACCCAAGTACCTATGAATAATTTTTCAAATGGTATATCCTTAAATTTGTCTAGGTACCAAGCCACTGTATATGAGATATAAAAGATAAATTTATTCTATATTAATAATAATTGACACTATTACAACCCCATCAGAGTTTTGGCTGTGAGTAAAGTTGCAAAGTAAACTTCACTAATTCCATGAAAATTTTTATTTACATTTTTGATAGAATATATTTTCACCCTTAAGCCTCGCAAGGGACCTAAAGCTTCTAGAGGGTTCCGAATCACTCAGACACAGGTATATTTTTTAATTGGAGACAGGAAATCGAATTCCAGATCTCGCACTCCGCTCAATTTGAGTCTCAGCGGGCTAACCAAATGTTTATTAGTTTTTACCTATTACAAATGTAAAAGGTATAAGTTTTAATATCACTAATATTATTCTGGGTGGGGTACAATAACTTCCCTATTTTCAATTAGGTAATTGTGAAGGGAAAGTATGTCATAGAAGGATGAGGATAATCGCAAAAGGAGCCGATAGTCGAAAAGTTATGTTTATAATTCTCCTCAATCGGAAATATGCCGTGATCCAAAAAGCAGCGCACTTTTTCCGTCGAAACATGCTTTTCGAAAAACTACTAAAACGCAATGGTGCAACTTCAAAGAAATGGAAAATGCATCTCCATGATCCAAGAGATTTTGCTATTAATAGCTATTTTGAGGTAGATGTTCCCCTGCTAACTGACTTCTGTAAGAGGCGACATTTCATAGCCATGCGCTCACAGGATTTAACGCCTTTGACTATTTCTTGTGAGGGTACCTAAAGACTGACTTCCCAGAACCCTACAAACCCTGGAGGATGCAATCCGTTTGAAAATAGCCCTCTTGTAAACATACATACATGTTTCATAGAGCTATTCTTAGAATCCGTCTGCAGCAGTATATTGACAATAACGGACACCAATTGCATGAAAGTAGTTTTAAAACTAGGTGATTTAAAACTTCTCATTCTATAGTTGAAGAAAAATAACTTTTATATGTCTACTATTTTTTTGAATTCACCTTCAAAACTAGAGAGATTACTTTGCCCCACCCTAGATTAATTAAGCTAATACATAAATCAGATATTCCCGGTATAGTATTTCATTGTTTTTCCAAGTATAGACTTTGATTTACTTCGTTTTGCATAGTTGCTTTTCATTTTGTTGTGAAACTTCCCACGCAATATATAAATGGAAATATTTCGTTACTATAATAAATATTATACATTTTGTATTATTTTGATATGAATATTTATAAAATATAGCAAGAAAAATAAATTGAATACATATGTTTATTTCACATACATTGTTATTAAAATATTATACAATTAATTTAACATTAGTAAAATATTAAACGAGAATATATGGGTAATCAATACACATAACGTGCGTTATATACATATACTCGTATAAAATACTCTTCCCCGTTGAATTCTGCTGTGTTATTACTATTTGCCGACACGTATAATGTATAAATAATCCGAAAGTTACACAAGGGATTCCGATATATTGGCAGTAGTAGTGACAAGTAAACCATGTGTGATTTTAGCGATCAGCGGAAAATGAAAATCGAAAAGTGATGTTAATAAAACACTCATATGAATACCTTGTTTTCTTCGGCCGAATATACAATTATAGCATGTTTTAAAGATAACCGTGCATTTATTACATTAGATATTTTAATATACAAGTGTATTCTAATTTTATTCATTACGTTACCTACTTGAGAGTTTTTCAAAAATATCTATATAAAAATTGCGGCACGTGGCTAGCAAATTACTTCCTGTTTTATAAATAACTTTTGTTTGTTTTTATTGCGGTATACATATTATAAATTCCATTTATATATTCCTTATGGATATATATCATAAAATTACATTACTAATAAAACATCTGATTTTGTACAATGTTAACGGCTACTAAAGTATTCAAATCATATACAATTTAACCCGCAATCTTTTACTACTACTGTTTACTAGGATTAGATAATTAGACACCAAATATTCTGTACATACCATCGAAATCAAAAATACAATAAGATATAAGACAGATTACCAAAATTCCTGATATATAGGGGCGAATTTACGCATAGGATAAATAGGCTATTTGGAATGAATGAATGAATTTCTATTCATTTCAAAAATTGAATTTATGGCAAAGATTCTCACACTTTTTTGAAAATATTTTTAAAAATTTCACTCATTTTAAAATGCACAGACATTTTACCTTATACATAATATACAATATAAAACTCATACACATTAGGTATAATATAGTTATTTATGCTCCAAGGAATGTAAATACATTGTAACCTTCGAGAAGGTATGAACTGAGGTGGAGCTTTCAGAACTGAAATTAATATTACCGGACTAGAAATTTATTCTAGTATTATGTACTTAAATTCCGAGTCGCTTGTTACACGTTTAGAGCGACCAGTAGCATTATATTGAATTAATATTAATGTGTTTGTAAAAGTATATGCCACTTGACAGCTCAGATTTTCATAATTACTCTAGTAGTAGCGTAAGCTAGTAGGACAGTTCGTTTCTATAACACTCCGTTGACATTGATAACCAAATAAGAAATTTTATTTATTTTAAAACAATATTGTGTTATTAAATTTTATTGAACGTCATGTTTTGTGACGTGATTCCCAAAGTTGAAGTTTAATGTTTACGCTGCCGGAGTAGAAATTTTTACTTTTACGCCGCCAGAGTATCACTATAAGAGTAGATAACCTAAGAAAAAAACAGGTTTAAAATGATAACCTACAAATTGAACGACAAGTAGTAAATTATTTCTTAAAACATTTGCGTTTGAAGCAAAAATAGCATGTGCCATTCAGAGTAAAAATGTCATTGAATGCCTCGCCTGTAATTGTTCGACTCACTTTGCTCGTCGTGCAAACTTCCACGCTCGCTACATTAAGTATTACTTTTACTCTTAATCACACAATATACTATTATTTGCTTAAAAAATAAAAAAAAAACGGTATTATATACTACTAATGTTCAATTAGTTGCCATATTCAGTTTAGATTTACAGTACAAAAACTATTCTATGATCTTTTTCAACCGCAAATCGGTCAATTATTATTTCTTCAGGATAAAATAAAAACATGCTGTCGTTGCCACTTAAAGATACCTCGAAAATATCTTGGGAATTATTGGGTTCATCGAAAAACAAACCGAATACAGAAAAATACTAGGATAAATTCTGTATAAAATAGACCTTATTCATTTTTATCATAGTCTTTATTGTTTTGGAGATAGAATTGGGGAAAATAAGAAAAAAATAAAATTCGGGTTTTATAGAAATTACGCCAATAAGTAGTGTAATTATTATCAATAATTTTAAAACTATAAATGTATACAAACGTAAAGACAAGCAATAATAAAAGTAACTGCAACAAGACTATTCAGGTGTTCCAAATAACTTATTAAGCATGGGGACATCGAGAACAGTTGTTATTTTCATAGACAAAAAACATTTTTCTTAATTTTTCATATTATTTATTTATAATATAGTGCTATTGTGTAAGGTTAAAGAGCAAAAAAAGATCTTTTCAATATTATCATAACCGACTATAAGTTCCATATGAAAAATTAAAGTTGACACCGAAAACATGAAAACGGTACGTGATATAAAAAAATTGAAAACCCTTGTATATTCATTATAAAAAAGTATGTCTGAAGTAGGTGAGTACCAAAATCACTTAATCTTTTAATGTTGGAAGTTATGAGCAAAAATTAAAATTTACATTTTCGATCATATCTAGTAACAAATATATTTTTTCAGGAAAACAAAGACATGGTTAAAATGGTTCCTTAATGCGGCAACTTTGGTCTTATTTAACCGGCCTCATATCTCTTACAGTTTTCGAGATCCCCATGCTTAACAAGTTATTTGCTTATTTGGGACACGCACTATAAATAACCTTTAATGAATGTATATTTAGAGGTATATTACCATTTAATATATAAGAACATTTGTCACTATTTAGTTTTTTGGCTTTTGTAGCTCTTGTATACTCCAAAATTTAGAGGATAAAATTCTACATTTTCTGCTATACTTTTTTTTATAATTTCGAGCCTTTGGGAATTGAACAAACTTAAAATAGAATCCAATGCGTGAAAAAAATAAATTTCGCATTAACCGTTATACTACTTGTCAAAATATTTGTGAATGCTATTTATAAATCCCGTTCTTTACGGTAGGTAACTATTTTCACCATAAATGAATTTTATAATGAAAATTTTTAGCCTAAAAATATCCAATTGAATCTCTATTTCTGATCACGTGTACTAAAATAGCAAAGCAAAACAGAATTGCACTGAGAATTCCACTCATAATTTGTCATCCAATTAAATCATAGTATTTTGGTGAAATGAACCAATCAAATTTAAATCTCACTGACAATTGTTAGGTACTGACAATTGCCGCAGAATTTAGTAGGTTTGCTTAGATACAACGTCCATCAAAATTGTGAAAGTAATTTATGCTAACTCACTCGTGCTTGTTGCTTTAGAAAATCCTCACGCATCCTGCGGACTGCTTTTCGCAAATGTTATAAAATTATTGCGTAATTATCAATGACCTAGGGATATTATAGCACATAGTTTTTTTTTTCATTTTCATAATATTATTAATGGCAGATGTCAAATCTTCAATTTTGTTTAAACAAATCTTGACTGAACGTTATTATTCAGTTAGAAGTGTAAATTTTTATTAAATTAATAAATGAGCGTTTCACAATTGCCCAGGAACGGTAAAACAACGAGAACTGCAACGGTAACAGTAACGATAGATTTTACGGAAATGTTGGATTCACAATAGAACGTTAACGAATCGCTGCTAATGTCAATATGCTAACCAATATAGTTACTGTATATAGTATACGAGATATGACTATTAAATAACAAGACTGATTATTAGGCAAAAGAATGTTTGACACATTATAATTTTTATTGTAAATATAGTATTTTAATTTATGCTGTGCAAATAGTAGTGTTTTTACCAAAATTTTTTGCATGCTAATCTAGGGGAACCTACTCGTACCTATCAAATGTTTTCCAAATTTTGTAGCAAATCTCTTACCTGTGAATGTTATTAAAAATAAAAACCCTCTGATTATGTTACCTACTAAAAATATTTAATTTTCTAGTATACCACTAACCACTGTTCCAGGGTTGATTGTATAAATTTACAAATAATAACTTTATCAACTGTAAGTAAAATCTTGATTATTGTTCCATTTAACCATTTAAGCACCTACTGATAGTGGTATTTCTCAGCATTATAAGTGCCAATTGTCGAATGTAACCTATACATTCCTTAAATATGTAGTAATGAAGTAATGATATATGTATTGACCCCATATAGAGGGAATTCATACACTCTAGAACGTATAAGATGGGTATTGTTAAACCATCTGTAACCGAAGAACTCGTTAAATTGTTGAATGTTGTTCATCATAGCACGACGTCGATAAAGGTTCGATGAGTTTAGTGATAAGGGAGTGAAAATCGAAAGAAGAAGTTTGTAAAACATAAAGTGAGCTTATTTTCCGACGCAAGGACAGCGGCTGGCATCTCGCTGCTTAAAATACGTGACATATTGTGTAGTTCACACTGGCACGCAGCAGATGATGCGGAGCTCCTCTGACGAAGCCAATACGACACGAACAACGATTCTTCTTTTTCTGCCCGATTCGATGTGTGTTCAAATTCTACCATTTCAATCATTACAATTTTTATCGACACTAGACACATTGCGCACTATTCCTAAGAGTTTGTTATTACCCTAAAACGGACCACTTAATGTCATATTAATTCAATTTTCGTATTTATAAATTAGACTATTGACAATTACAAAATTTTGTATTCTCCATATTCTATCACTTCCAATATAAAAGAAAAATATATATATTAATGCGGTTTTTATGCACTTTTTATAAAAAATATATCGTAATTTCATAATTTGGAGAACTAAGTTCTAGTTAATAATATTATGACATTTGCAAATTTATTTGTCCTTTGAATTTTAATCTTATTATTGTAACCAATCTTCTATGATATTTGTCTCTTTTTCTTTTTCTTGTAATTTGGTTTTAAGATTGCAGTGGTAGGAGAAGAGCTGGAATAAGTAGTATGAAAATGTACTTAAGTATTAAATAATGAGTTCTCAAAGCATGACACAGCTGTTTTTAACATGTACTTAAATCACCAAGCGAGAAGGATGCACGTTAACGTTTCAATTTCAAATTGTTCCAATATAATGAAAACATAAAAACACTCCTGTTATAAATATTTTAAATATTTCTTATATATTTTCATTTCATTTAAATCTTAAAATACATTTGAGTACCTAGTAAAATACTGTAAGTACAATATATGCTGTAAACGTGGTACCTGTTTTTACAATAAAAATTAGTAGTTGTTAAATATTGAAAGTCAGAAACAGTTCGTTGATTTTGTTTTTGTTTATTTGGTTCCTTTTGTTCTATATGTAATTTCAATAAAAATGGCAAAAGCGGTATTACGGCTCAAATTTATAATAACACTCATATTTTTAAACATCATGCCCATGATAATTATTTCTTAAAATTAAAATATTTTTTGATAGTTTTCTAGATTGTAGATTCATGAGATTATTGTATCAATCATAAGGATGGGTATTTACGAGGAAAATTGTTACATATAGAGGCTGACAGAGAAGGTTTATGCCTGAGGACGAAATTTGAAGCCTGAGGCAAACTTGAACACTTAGACAAAGAAGGAGTGCCAGTAACTTCCATAGTTATTATTTTTCTAACATTATGTGAAAATTGCTGCCCGAAATTATAAGATATTATTTGGTTTTGTCCAGTGCAAGAAATTAAATTTAGTTCATTAGAAAATATTTAAAAAATAATTTCTTAAACAACTATTTCATACTATTGAGGACATTTCCTTTGCAGCTCGGTTCGAAAACCGAGTTAATATGGAATAACTTTATATACGAGTAGATTTTTGAATTTTTTGTAAGAATAGCGATTTATTTATCTGAAACAACTTTCCTCATTTTCAAACTAAGTATAATTTCATATGTCAACAAAATTGTACATCGTAGTAATATAAACTGAAATATTTCCCAAACTTATAAAACATTCTTAAAATATTATATATTTAATATTTCTTTTATTTTCATGGCTGTTCGATTTTAAACGAAAATATTACATTTTATATTTAATAAATCTCGGACTGCAGATGTGCTGTAGTATAGTAGTATTGATTATGATCTTATCTGAAATAGAATTTAATTTTGAACAACATTGTACTGTTGATCTAAATCTATCAGGAGCAGTGGCGGCTGGTGATATTTTATATGGTAGGGCACAAAAATTAAAAACATGTAAATACTCTTTTGCTTGAATAAAATGTTCGATAACTTCATTGTTCTTCAAGAAAGTTTTCATCATAGTTTTTTCGTTTGACATCGCCAATGTAGTCCGTCTATCTCAAATCATTGTGTTGTAAAAATGTTTTAATTCTTTAAGTAGAAAAACAATGTTCACATTCTACAGTAGTCATGGATATTGTACAAGTAATGTTTAGTAATTTAACATATTCAGAAAATGGTGTTCTTAAATAATTACTATTTCGTATTTGTAACAATAATAAAGCACTATCTGTGTTTGCAAATCATAATCACAAGTAATTTTCGTTTAATACATGAATTTTTACCACAAACAACACAAACTGATTACCTCAGAAATTGTGACACATTCGGAAATCTTCGCCTAACTTCTGGGCATTGCCCCATTTCAAGTTATTCTAGCGGCATGGAAATACGCTCCTATTGGTCAAAATAGCGAAAACTCGAGAAAAAGTAGTGGGAGACCGGGGCTCTACTATGAGTGCCCTAGCTGCTATCTAAGCCACCAAACTGTCAGCTGTGTATTGAAGGGTGCATTATGTGATATTAAATATATACTAAATAAAGCCCCCAAACTAACTTTGTTGTATTGAGGGATGCATTATTTGATATTAAAAAAAAAATAATATTAACTTAAAATTGACAAAATAAATACTAGCTTATTTTTTCTCTTATAATTTTTTAATTATTAGTAGGGCTGCGCCCCTGTGCCCCATAGTACAAGCCGCCACTGATCAGGAGAGAGAGAGAGTATCCGCAATTTTTTAAATCCCATTTCAAAGTCTATGTTGCGCGTTTCGTTGCATACCTGTATAATCAAATAAACAAAAACAAAATTAAAAGAATGTATCTTAGTTACGACATTTCTTGACGTTAATTAAGTTATTATGAATTATTATAACTTTTGTTTGATATAATCAAATTATTGTCAAATCCAGTAAAAAAGGTCGGACGGTGAAGGCACCGCGAGCGTTAATAGTATATTATGATACAAGTGTATAAGCCGGCAATTAAAGCACGCGTGACAAATTTAAAAGCGCGGCGCGAAGCGGAGTGCTTTTAAAGACACGAGTGCAGTTATACACGTGTATCATACGATATTTTTTATTATACCTGCAAAATAAGCTAGAAAACAGGAATTGAAATTTGATTTTGACGTTTCATAATTTTATGTGATTTGACATAACATCCTTTACCTGAAGATAGATTAGCATTTGTTGTTTACATTACTTTAATTTTGATTGTTATTGCATAGCAACACGGCGTGTGTTAATCTTGCTTTTTCGCACGCTTTAACAAGGATTATGATGCAGGTATAATCAATTAAAATGATATAGTCGATAAAATTGAGTCTGTCGGGTCCAGCAATAAAACTATAAATATAGCAATTATAATAAAGATGTACCTATATCCCTTACTTGCTGCATTATAACACTGTTTGGCAACGGCCCATATTTGAGGCCCTATATTCATGCATTGAATCTTTAAGCTACCTGCTATGTATAGGAAAATAACCTTACGGTCCTTTAACATTCCATTTTTGTTTGAAAAATGTGTTATGGAAATAAAAACTGCATTTCCAAAAATGTTTCCAAACTATTTCCAATACTTGTTGTTAGGCTAATTTTTTTGTTTAATTATAGCATTTATCAACAGTATATGCTCGACGTTTTAACGTATACATATTAAATAATATCCGGTCAAACCTGTATAGTTCGTCTCAAATAAAAATGCACCTGTCAATCATTCTTGCGCGACTAATGCAATAAAGTTAAAGGAGAAGGCAACGTATATATCGTTTTTTACAATGGTGTGTCGTACAGTACATACTTCAACTGCAGTAGACTTTTGTCTCGCGTACTAGTGGCCCCGTACAGTACAGGATTATAGTAGTTATAACTACCCAAATCAAGTTCGAAACTGCACTGATTTAATAAGCTAAAGGCGTAAACCATAATTTAGAAAGCATTCTACTATATTCAGTGGCGTGGGATTATTTCAATAATAAATGGAATTTTTGTAAATATTTATATTTTAAAGTACTTTAGTTAGTATAAAGGATACTCTATTAATCACTTCATCTTCCATAAAATTAAACAAATTATAAATAAAAACTAATTATCTATTTTTACTATTTAAAAATAGTAGTTTATAAATATATAGATATTAATAAAATAATTATTGATTGATTTACAAATTAACTACATACTATTTTTCAAACTAACTAGAAGTCGAATAGGTTACATAGGTTTAGTCATTGGCACAATAGTTTTCCTTGAATAACAACGACTTCCTTAATCTCCAGATTTTTTAGCCAATTTTCTAACAATGAAAGATTATTACCTGAAATACAATGATCGGAAAACCCTGTATTGTTTTCTGTTTATTGTATTTTCATGTTAATTTGGAACTAATACCTTCTCTGTATGAAATAGGACCTAAGTGCACCACTGGCAAAAAAACTCACCGGGGAGTATCTTCTGTATTTTTTTCCCTAAAAAACTGCTTATTTTCATCAAATGAAGCATTCCAATTGGATGAAAATAACGTTTCTGGAATAATCATTATTAATTGTTTTTCCCATTGCCTTTGCTACATTACCAAAATAAGTAAAGGTTTCTGACGCAAACAACTACTTATTTTGTGTATAATTTCTATTTGTTAAATCAGATTAACGAAAGTAAAAATATTATTACTAAATTTGTATATAAATCATTTACGGCCTTCACATTCAAATCCATATAAGGTACGCATTCATTTGTTTGTTAGTGTTATGATTTGTAAACAATAGTTAACATGTAACATATCTAGATCATGTCAATCAATCATAGCAGTGTTATATTAAACATTAGATTCATGGTTTATAAATCCACCTTAAATGTCATTTGATTTACAAAGCATTATAGAGATTTATGATTGTATTAATGTCATAAATTGAAAGCGCACATTTCTTGCATAGAATGCAGACCATGACAACATCATATAACAATGGTGATTCCATCAATTGTTTATTTCATTTTATACATCGAAGAATGAAACAATGTTTTTAAAACTTGATATTATCAGACTTAATAATAATTATTTGTTATTAGATATTAGTTTTAAAGATCTGATATAATAGCTAGATACAGTAGTACCGTTTCCGTTTTTTAAATCTTGCGAGGCGGTTAACTTTAAGGGGGCGTCAAAAAATCGAGGTAATAGTGTATTCACTCAAGCACTCTGTAAATATTGAAATCGTATTCCAGGCTTTATGAAAAAGAAAAGCTTTATTAAATAATTAACTTGAATATACCGGTAAACTGTACTGTAGCCATCTGGTGCTAATGAAACAAAAATTCCAGTAACCTAACTTCAGCCATGAAAAATGTTTCATATGTTAGTACTAGATAACTTCAGATGATTCAAACCGTGTCGTACCAAATCCATATGAAGTTGTGTAGAGTTGAGTAAAAAATGAAATTTACAGACAAATGTTATAGATATGTAACTATGTAATTAATTTTTTTTTAATTCGTATTATAATACAATGTGCAGAAGAAACATATCTATATATTTTTAGTTAGGTAAATAAAATATTGCAACCTGCATTCGAAGAGTTGTAATTTGATACGTTAGAAATTTTATTTATTTACAAATTTTTTAGGTGTAATTTTACTAATTAAAATATTTAGTTCATATGAAAATAATTTGATTATGTAATTTTAATTAGTTTTAGCTTTGTTCCGTTTGAAATTGATGATTTAAATATATTAAATACAAATAGGTAAAATTACAGTAATATTAAATTATAGAAGTAATCCTTTTGCATGGTAATGAACTACATAGTTAACAGTGGAAAAAATAGCGAAAAACACTAGATATCATCTACATATATCATACTACTTACCCATAAATTTATAACAGTTACTTTAAAACCACCTGTATAATAGTATATTTTTACCAAAGACAGAGATCATTTTAAAATATATGTAAAATTTCTGGATCGAAGTATAGAAAATGACAATATTTACAATAATATTTAATAATTATAATTATTTTTTTCAAAGAGAACACGCACACCACTCCCTCCCCCCATTCAACAATACAAAAAATAAAATTGTTTGAAACATGTAATATACGCACAAATAAAATTGTACATAAATACGACGACAGAGAATAATATTCCTAGGTATACATAAAAAAATAAAAGTTTATCATACGTGTAATGTTTTCTACTTTTATAGGTACGTCATGAAGGATTCCCTTGATGATAAGTAGTATTTATTAGCCAAGATTTATATTTTTTATAACATACACAATAGTACAGATAGTATATAAACACTAGATAAACACCGTGTTGGCTGATCACTAAACAGTAACTTCTTCAAAAACCAAAAGTAAAATTTGTTTGCCAACTGTTATAATATATTACAATACGAGTATTAAATTGCTGGGAAATTTTTGTTGCCTTGGTCACATCTAATTGTTGCGACGGAAATCGAAATGAGTGCAACAATAAGAGTGACGATTTTATACTTTTATACATTCTAAAGCAACAAGCAGTAGTGAGATAAATAAAAATTACTAGTAAAAGTCCGTCATTTAATTCGATGACAAAATGAATGCATTTGACAATATATAATAGTTATTTTTGCAACTAGTATTGTAAAGTAAGTGGTTTTTAATCGAGTGCTGTTTAAGCCGAAAGCGGAAATTATAGCACAAGATAAAAAACACTGTTACACACGTGTTCCATACAACATTTTTTCTGCAACCGAAATATTAAAAAATATTAATTTCAAAAGTATATTAAGCCATTGGTAAATGTGTTTACATTGCCTAGAAAAGGCTACTTTTCAAGCACTAGTGCGTGATAAGTAACTTTTGTTAGAAGTTTTTTGACGAAAATAAAATACGGGTGTAATATTTTGATGTACAGATTAAAATATTAAACAATGAAAAAAAAATCTAATGTGCACACGACATGACTTTTTTGTATACTAAATTATACATATTTTTGCTGCACTTCATTTAAACATATTTTACTTGAAAATAAGATCATTCTACGGCTAATCCTTCTTTAATTCTTTAATTTCAACATGTTTATCACTATTCCTATTGTATTACACAAAACTATTTTTTAGGCGGCAGATACATAAATTGTTGTTTTTCGTATCTGCTGGCAACCTTAAACTATCAATTTTTATTTGACATCTGTCAAAGTCAAAATTTTTGGCCGCTAGTTTGTTCATTATTGATTTACATTGTTCATATTAATGTGATTAATTATTTTATAATATAATAACAAATGTAAGTAAAATTTTAACTATTCCTTTACAAATATTAATAAAAAGTAATGAATTTGCGAGTAAAAATAGCGGCCGTAAAGTAAATGCGGCCGTAAGGTAAATGCGGCCGTAAAGTAAATGCGGCCGTAAAGTAAATTTTGACAGATGTCAAAAATTGATTTTGAATGAAAATTCATAATTTCTTGTTGTAATCGCCTAAAAAATGTTGTGTGCACCTCGGCTAAAAGTTCTTTTTGGGCCTCATCTGATTTGTAGCCTCGGCTGCAAACTTCGGTTTCGGCCCAGAAAGATTACTTTTAGAACCTTGATACACAAATAACTATTAATCGCTCAAAATATAACTAGATCTTATAGCAATTATGTGAATAAAATTTCAACATTCTACGGCTAATTGTTTTTGAGTTATGCGAAAAATTCAAAAAAAGACTAGGAGAAAAGTGTCCTTTTGGTACTGCTTATTGGACTAGAACAAGGATTTGCACAACTAGATGTTATAGCAGTCCCATCTATAACATTTTACGGCTAATCATTTTTGACTTCTGTGATATACCTACATACGTACATACTACGTATTATGTATAAACGTCTCTCTTAAACTAGTCAAAATTGATTCAGGGATAGTCAAAACGTATATTTTCGTTCAAATCTAGAAACCAAAATGTTTCGCGATTACATTCTTTCTTACAAGAAAGTTAAAATGGAATATCCTGTTGACACTTTTATTCCGAATAACACATTCTATTTGTTCTTCAAACGTAGATATGAACAAAAATAATTTATTACTTGACGTTATAATAATTAAATTTTCTTGAAACGTCATAAAAGTGGCACTAATTTCAACCTTGGGAATGAGTTACTACATTTTTTCTGATATAATTTTTTATCGGTTTAGTTGCGTTTTGCTTGCATCTCTTTCGGCCTTCCGGCACAGACGGCCTTGAGGTTAAAGTAGTTTGAACTGTCTTCAATACGACTATGTATGACAACGGCATAATAAACCACACTTAGTGATATTTAAGTTTTGTTGTAAAGAAGTTTTACAACGTGTTCTTTGTTCCAGGTATCGGGTATGCGATATGTATAATCGACGTGTACATGGGTATGTATTACAACACCATCATTGGCTGGGCCGTGTACTACCTTTTCGCGTCTTTCACATCGGAGTTGCCGTGGACCAGCTGCAACAACGAGTGGAATACGGAGAACTGCACGCTGGTGACGTCGCCGATTCAATTCAATGAATCTACCAGTCCGGCCAAGGAGTTTTTCGAGTAAGAGTCTTTCTCATCTGTAAACATTGTAACTATCAATATTTATACTCAACCGCGAATAAAGGCATATACTTGCTTTTAAGTATGTACAGAAATTTTTTTAATTAAAGAAAATATACATTCCCAGTAGTAATGCAAATATAATATATAAACCCTATAGTAATTTTTCAAAAAAAAATATTATGCTCTAAGTTTAATTTATTATTAATGTAACTTCCCGGTCAAGGGAGCCACTACTACAGAATTAAAACTATGATCAAATTAATTAACGTAAACGAATCTTTTGATTGGTTTTGTTGATTCTTAGTATCTTAGAGATATTTTGATATAGAGCAGATTCGAAATTTCTTTCTTGATCGGAATGTGTATCTCGAAGTACTCCATATCAGCAGATGCATTCTTTTACTAAGACTTTAGCGACCGTTACGGCTTCCTGGTTGGGTAATGGATAGGCCTTAACCAATTTAGTAAAATAGACCATTGCTACCACTGTGTATTTATTTCTTTTGTCGTTTCTAGAAATGGTTCGGCCATTTCAATCGCTATGCGTTCAAATGGGCTCTTCACGTTATATTGACGCATTGGAGCTCTTCGTCACCTATGTGGCCCATTACTTCCGGGCAAACCACACATTTCTTACACTAGTCTTTTACATCTTCCTTGTTGTTAACCCTATAAAATCGCTGGTACAATACAACAGTTCTATTTACTCATTTAGGAATTACTAATTGAATCATATTTTCAGTACAATTCGCATTTTCTACGACATGTTTCAGGAGTCCATCTTCAACCACCATGGAGTCCCTCTGTGCCCAGTACGATTTCACTACCTGCGAGTGTGGTGCAACGTCTTCTCAAACTGGTTTGTTATCCTTTGAATTCCATTCCAGTATAATTTTCAAAGTTGGGTAATTTTTTTCATCCTTGCTGAAGTCTTCAGGTATCCATCCCTCGTCAACTACTGTTGTCCTTGAGATGGTAGCAAGTTTCTCTTCTAAACGACTGACAGGCTTGCATTTATTTTGGCAAGGTCTTTTGTCTTTCGAACCATCCACATAAATGCTGTTGGCTTGATGATGAGGGGGTGCGACATAATTAATAGGTTCTGGAGCTATTACATTATAGATCGATGATAGCCTCTTTGCATCAACTTGACTTAATTTCTCGACCCTTCTTCTTTCTTTCTTAATGCTCAATTCTTTCGAGACATATTCGATCTGTAATAATGTGAGGATTCGGTATTAGAGAATGGCGATGTTCTGTCCTCAGGAAGTTTGTCTATTGCTTGTGGCTGATTCGACTTATTTTCATGTAGATCATTTTGATCTCAGTCTCGTCGGTCACCCATGCTTCGCTCTCTACCTTGATCCCTACTGCCACGTCATGATCTGTCTCTCTGGAATCTCTGTGAGGAGTAGGTCCTTGCGTTTTATCTATGTCAGTGACATACTCCAAAGTACTCAAAGGCCCGCTTCTTTGACCTATCTTCTTCCACCAAAACTCCAGAACCATTTATCAGCTTGTCTTCCCATATCCAAGTATTTTCCGTTGATTCTATTGTTAATATTCTAGAATTTTCTATCAGTTGTTCTATTAAATTTTCATCAGATTTTCTAGAACTCACGTCAAACTTTTGTTCTAATGTTCTAAAATTTCCCTCTAACTTTTCTTCTAATTTTTGTTTGAAAGTTCTGAAAATTTCTATCCTTTCATCTTTCATTCTTCTAGAAACTTCTTTCAGTTGTTCTTTCAATTTTCTATTATATTCCGTTAATTATTAACTTCAGTTAACTTTTCTAGAATTTCATCGAAGTCGGTGATATCACCCGGAATTTCGAAAAATGTCATTAGGATATTCACCAGCTTCTACTTTCCGTAGATGAAGTTGTAGAACAGTGTTAGTTCCTGATGATTTTAAATCTAGATCTTCGAACTCTCTCTTGAGATCGGTCTCTTTTAATTCACTAAATTTTTTTGTCATGATGTTTATTTTTAATTTACAGTTTACAGTTTTTAACCCCACAGCTGACACCAATTGTAACGTTTATTTATTTGGGTGAAGTGTAATAATAATTGAAACACGAATATTTATATACCTAAGTTTAATGAACAAATAATAAATTATAAAAAGTTATATCCTATTTCATTACTATTTTTACAGTTCAAAATACAACAATGTTTTAAACATTATAAAACGTGCAATTGAAATTGCAAGTTAGGTTACTTTTTTGTTATGTAAAACTACTGTCATTTTATAAGACTAATTATTTATATTACCATCACTTTTGTGCAAAGATATAGCTACCCTTATTGGCATTGGCTCTATGGATTGTGGTACTTTGTGCAACCAGGGACTTTAATCTCTGCAGTATTAATGCATATTCTATTGTAGCGATCGGTTCTGGATTGGTTGCAGTATTTTTTTTTATTATTATTCACATTTTAAAGATTAAATGTTATGGTACAACAATAAATTTTTATAACCTTTAAAATATTCCTCACAGCAATAAAGTGCCACTAACAATCGCGTGACTAGTCATGGTTTGTATTATTCATTTTTTTTAATTATATTTACTCACAGTGTTTTTACAGTCACTGATAGGTTAGTAGAGATAGACTAATTAAGCTACAAATAGCTTTTTGCTTTGAAAAAATATTTTTTAGAAACATATTTTTCAGTACATGCTAGATAAAATATATAGAAGTTACCGGATCTAGTTGTTGTACGCAGAATAAGACACATTGCTCCTGGACAACGAAATTTTTTCATACGTTCTTTCTTTTTCACACGAAAATGTCATGAAAAGCTTCGGAGAAAATATCTGTTTGTATGTGGAGAAATGTACCGCAAAGTGTTTCGTTCATAGTTTAAACGCAGAACGAATAAAATCGAAGAGATTTGTGTTTTAGTTTGTAAAAAGCCTTAATTTCTTTTATATTCAAATCATTTTTTTGAGTGGATTAAAACATTGAGTATAAGAAATTCAATTAATTTACACTTTAATACAAGTGTCTTGCACAATCATTTTAAAGATTTTTAAGAAAAGAGATTTAGAATATTGGAATAAGGAATTTTTGGCATATAACCTACATATGGTGTCCGTTTTAGGAATATAACCATTGGAATCTCGAGAACTGTAAGAGATATGAAGTATGTATTTGTTTTTCAGAAACAACGCATAGGTCACTAGATATGATCAAAAACTGATTTTTGTCAATTTACTTTTTGTTTATAACTTTCTTGTTTCAATTCATACAAGTTTCTAATTTATACATTCTCATTCTACAGATACTTTTTTTACCAGAACTTGACAGCTATCCTCAAAATTTTTATAGGTATACTTTCCGAGAAATTCGTACTAACTTTAAATTTTTACATGCGGCTTAAAGTCAACTTTATACCATAATAGTTATGTGTAATAATTGTGATATTAAAGTTAATAAGCTATTCATCTAAATCTAAATCCTACTCTGCGTTATGGCACATGAATTTCAAAACTAGTAAGACGAGATAATTTTTACATTTCGACAACAAATACAATATAAATTTTTAAGAAATATTTGTTCATTGGTTAATCCGGCCCTGGTGCTGGAAATAGAAAATCGACAATACGGCAGTTAGAATAAAATCGGTTGGAATTGAGACTCGATCAGTTTAGTTGCTCTGTGGTCCAGGTGATGTTGGACCACATTACTAGAATGATAGGTACCTATATTTCAAAGGTGATAAAAATAAATTTGAAAAGTTTTACTTTCATCAAAGTTGACCGATTGAAAAAAAAGTGGTCATTGATCTAAAACATTTACACTTTTAAATAAACATAATAGCAAAATGTAGGTTGACAACTTAGAACACATTGTTGAATGCAATTAAAATATGTTACCTACACTGTTCAATCTAGAAATATTGTAATAAACGTAAACGAAGAAAAATTAATCTAATGTATTTGGAAGTAAATAATTAAGTAATTAATTTGAAAAAAAATGTGTGCTATGAAATAAAATATGTGTATGTGAATGTGCATTATGAGGAGAGATTTGTGGGCGTAAATGAGTAAATCGATAGGAGGAGGTGTTGCAATTTAGATAATGTGGCGGTGTTTGTGCAGACGCAGTGTCCTGGAACAGCACAAGTCTGACGGCCTGGCCCGCATGGGCTCCATCAAGCCGTCCTTGGCGCTGTGCGTGTTCGCCGTCTTCCTGCTCGTCTACTTCTCCCTGTGGAAAGGCGTGCGGAGCGCTGGAAAGGTAACGTCCACACTAATACTCATTTTACAAGTTTAGCAATTTGTAAATCTAGCGCAGATCCATATTGAAATGCTAGTTTTCTTGTTTCCAATGTTGTTAAGCCATGATGCATTTGTGATGCAGTCATTAAATATATTGACAGTTCCTTTTCTTGTGCAGCTGTAAATACCATGTTTGGTACCTTCCGTTCTTCAATAAGAAAATCTGCTTCCAAATCCGCATCTTTGTACTTCTGAATATGCCTAAATAATGTAGATTTTTTTCATATTATGCATTTCAGCAGCAACTCTAATAGGCACTTTATTTTTCAAAACACTACGGCTGCTTTAATTGTTTCACTTGTTGACCGAATCCTATCGGTCTTTCTTTTCTTATTGCGAGGCATCTAGAAAGAGAAATTTCCGGTCAAAATTTATTGTTTATTATATGGGGTTCAATGGGACATGTACCATTAGTACCTTGTTTGTAAGTTCCATTAGTCCCCATATTACGTAGAAAATAAGTTTTAAAAATAACAATGAAACTACATAAAAATAAATAAAAATACATATAACATAATGATACGTATAATCAATTCACATAAAAAAATAATATGTACAAATATACTACAACTATCACGGATGTGAAGCGATAAAGATTAAAGAAATAACTTACTTTCGACCACATGAAACACACATTCACTACCCCTGAAGTCAAAACTCAACAGAATGTAAAGATACTTTTAGAGACCTTGGAGAACATTATATGCCATCTATTAACCAAAATGTCAACCACTTTCTTCAAGCGAGAAAATTTTAAACAGGCATGTCCATTTAACCCCATGTCCACATAGCCCCATGTCCACATAGCCCCCAGTCTCCCCTACATAATGCTAAATAAGCCTTATTTGAAAAATTATTGTCTAATATTTTAAATTTAGGAAATGTCTTCTGGACACTCGCAACAAAACCACCTGTATAGAGATTTTTTTCGCTTTCCAAGGATACTCTTATACATTAAAATGAAAACTAAGAAATAAAAATAAATTTTGGTTTAATTCATTCGGTCAAGTGTGCTTTGAAAACAAAAAAAAATCGTTTGTTTTAAACAAAGTTTTTACAGTTCAATTCAATATTCGCCTAAAATTTTGTAAAGAAAATACTTCGAGTACGGTTGTCCGGTTGTCGCCTTTCTGAATTGGGTAACGCTGAAGATATGTTTCTAAAGTAGTAAGCAATCTGCATAATAAACTTCTAACGTATTCTATTTGGTATTATTTGAAACTTTTGCCAGTAAAATTTATAGTTAATTATTAATTGAATCGAATGGTCAATTTGTTTGAGGAAACATTGCTCGTAACTAATTTTAGTAGACTATTTATTCTACACAGATTGAGGCGACGGCTCAACTAGTAGGTAAATATTTATTTTTACGAATTTCCATTAATTCATTTTTTGCAGTTACGATATCATCATGAAGATATTCATGATCTAAACGTTGAGCTCTATAGAGTGATTTGGAGATAAAGGATTAAAAATTTATAAATAAGGGATTGCAGATTGGTACTTACAAGATAACAGATAATGAAATGATATTAAAATTTAAGATATCTGAATTTTTGAAATTTATCGTTACAATTAAATTAAATACAATAATCGTTAATTTAATGTAAGATTCAGTGCAATAAACTAAATACAACACTATACGATATACAATATTCAGCACTATGTGGGTCACTACGCGTTTCGATATTCATATAATCATCAGGTGACTGAAATTATTTAATTTAAGAAATTATATTAGATAAATAAATGGTATCTGGTAGTTAACGGTTAAGGGTTCGGGTAGGTGTGATGCCAAAATTATCCGGTATCGTCATTCATATCAGTAATATCACTAAACCCAATGGGGTAAAGTATCACCCGGTTGGTTGGAATGTTTTTGTCGTATTACACATGCGTTGTACAATTTGAATTAATCTTGAGGTTAGTTACAAAATCCTTTATCTTTATGTAGCGTACGTTTCACTCACAGAATTTTAGTAGTAATATTAAAACATTAAAATAATTAATCTATAAGATTAAGTAAGATATGTGCAGACTGGTTTTTGTAAAGCTGGATTTTCAACTTACGTATTTTCAGTCTGGTTTGTAAATACTTCACAATATTGGTAAATTTAAAATCGTTACTTTTGTATTTTGGGTAGAAAAATAGAGAATGTGTATTGATTTTATACTCTACATTTGGCTTTTTAACCAAAAATAAATTATATGAAATTTTAAACAACACGCCAATACAAAATTAGTAACACCCCGTTATTTAAATCAGTTTATATCTCTTTTTTTATCCATAAAATCTAATTAATTGATGACAAAACTTATCTAGTTTATGAGCTAAGTTACCAAAACCAAAGAAAAATATGAAAATGAGGCCCGAATCATATTTTGTCTAAATTTAGAACCCGTTGGAAGCTTAATCCGGCCCTGCCATCGGTATTCGAAGCAGTTATGCTATATGAATATAAATAAATTGCAAAGATAAATATTTTCTCATTTAAGAATATGTAACATTAGATCAGATAAACATCTTGTATAATAAAGGTCATGCTGCGACAGTATTTCCCTAAAATTAAATTCCATGAAATAAATAGGTATACAATTCAGGGACGGATGGGCCCGGCGGGATACCTTTAAAATTTCCAGTGGGCCAGTCGAATGGGAGCCAGCGGCCAATTGAAATTTAAAATTTTAAACTTTGCAGCACAAATTACAAAATATAAATTTGTGTGAGGTTAGTTATAAGCTTGATGAAACATTCTATCGCAGTAATAAGAACTCATAGTCATAATGTCATAATAAATGATTTGGAGCCGACCGATTTTGACATTCTGCTCTGCGTTGTGCAGTCATTATTGTCTCATATGTTCATTCAAATGTATATATTTTTTTGTAATGTATTCGGAGAATTGTACAACAGACAGAAAAAAAAACCAAACGAGATGCAGAAAAACAATAAGAGAAAAAAGAAAAAAGGCAATAGAAAGTGAAAGTAAAAAAAAAATAAGAGATTTATTTAATAAAAATATTAAAACTTCCAGTCACACAGAGATTTTTAATCAACCAGAACCACGTATCTAATCTATTTCTAGTTGTACTATTAGTATTTTATAATAAGCATTTGTTTTATTTCCTCTTAAGTGATAATAAATATTTACGAGTTTTTAAAATTTTCGTTATAATTGTACAATAAACGCCGCCAAAATTGTTTTCCCGGGTCGGGCCCATCCTCCCCTGATACAATTTCGCGAGAATGAATAAAGTAAATTAAAAAGTTATTTCACAGAAGTATATTTTTCATCGTTTTAAAATATTATATTAACCGATATGAAATGGTATTCTACAAATAAATGTACCCCTTTGTTCATAGATGTAATATACATATATATATTGGATGAGTCTGGGAAGACGCCCCCCCTTTAACTTTTTTATTATAAGTAATAGAAAAAAATGGCTCTTATAAAAGTTTTATTATTTTACATATACTAGTTGATGGCAGATGTAGATATTTTTTATAAAGTCAGGTTTACAAGATACGATTATCAACTTTTATTTTTCAAATGGCAACCTATAATTATTTTAATAAAATAGAAACCGCCATTTTTTTCTCTTTTCAACTATGTATTAACTTTTATTAATTTATTTGAAAAATTTCGAGAAAAATGAGATATTTAAAAATATTTGAAATAATTATTAAATAAATATTATAGGTGGCTATATGAAAATAAACAAAACGTAACAATGTAAAACAATTAAATTAATGTCAAAAATGTATAAATTTGTTTGTTACTTAATTTAACTTATTTTGTAAACAAAAAAAAATCTTTTGAAAAGTTCACGATGAACGAATTAATTGATATGATTCTAATAATTGGTGAATCGACTTGCATCATAAGAAGAGCAAACAGAATTTACCGGGAGCGGTTTCCTAGACATTGGCAACCGAGTTTAAGAACACTGAGAAGGATGTTTACCCGATTTCGAGAAACATAGCCACCTATGATATTTGTTTAAAAATTATTTCTGACATTTCTAAATGATCTCATTTTTCTTGAAATTTTTCAAATACATTAATAAAAGATAATACATCGTTGAAAAGAGAAAAAAATGGCGGTTTCTATTTTATTAAAATAATTATAGGTTGTCATTTGAAAAATAAAAGTTGATAGTCGTATCTTGTAAACCTGACTTTATAAAAAATATCTACATCTGCCATCAAATAGTATATGTAAAATAATAAAACTTCCCAGACTCACCCTGTATATACAGGGTGTTCATTTTATTTTGTCCACTACTGCTATCTCGAGAACTAGAAGAGCTACGAGGTCGGTTAAATTAGCAAACAATTTCTATTTTACAACACTATTAACATGAAACAAACAAAAATTTTTTAAAACCAGTGGTTCTCAAAATACCCCTCCCAACTTTTTTATTTTAAATGTGAACCTACTTCTTTTAATTTGCTAATTCAATAGACAATTTTATTCCGAACTCAATGATATAATATTATCATACCCTAACATAACGATTTTTTTTAGAAAAATGCATCTGAAGTTTTATATTAATTTGATTAAAATATGACAATATTATAATAAGAGTGCCATGACGGAAAAAACGGAGTAAACGTCATTTTTTAACCTGGAATTAGAGTGCCTTGAAAGAAAGAATATACTTTTATTCACTTCTTACTGTCTATAATATATAACAAAACTAACAATTTTAAAAAACTAAATGAAAAATATCGTGGACAAGCTTATTTTTAGGGTGCAATTATATCATTAAAATCATTTTCAATGCCCTCCAAAATGTTTTCATTGTAAAATAACCTTTTTTGCGACGTAAGATTTATTCTGGTAGTGTCTGAGTTGTCGTCACGCAACGCACATGAGACGGTTTCAGAATAGAAACCACACTCCTATCACTTAAAGTGATTTTAATAAACTTTTACTTATACAAATACCTCTCTTTATTAGGGACTGCAATGAAATCGTTTTCAGGAACTATGATACATACATTTTTCATTTATTAGTTGAAATTTAAAAAACAGAAAATGAAGTAAACTAATAAGCAAAAAAAAATAGCGGGGAACTCTAAGAATTCTTTAGGGAGACACCAAATTTAAAATGAATAGCGGTTAACATTTATTACAATTTTAATTAATATAATTTTTTAAAAATTCTGCTCGTTGCATGGAAATATTGAATAAATATTTTTTCACGACATGCATAAAAAGCTCTACTTTCTTCATTCGAAATAGTGAGGAAAATTACTATTCCCTCTCTAGAGAGGAAATATCAACAGTACAACATGGATATTATTAGAGAATGAAATATTGGAAAAATTCTTTATTACATTAATCATTCTTATTTAATAATATCTTTTTAATTATAGCAAAACTTTTTGAATCTACATCAAGACTCTTAATAAATTTTTAGATAATTTTCATGCCTCTAGATTAACTTTTAAGTTGTAGATAATATTATTTTTTATTGCCGCACATTAGTAGGTAGGTTTTAAGTTTCAATAAAAATTGAAAATATTCCTACCAATTAAGATTAAGAAAGTTTACTTACACTTATTTACCTACTAAAAAAATCAATAAATTTAATGATGATTGATTCAACAGGTTTCTATAATTCTAGAAAATTGATATACTATAAAATATAGGTACTGAAATTTTGATATACTAATATATTAAGTGTTCAAAACAAGAATGCAAAATCCTTTCAAAATTATGTTATCAAAAAACCAAAAACTTTAGATATAGGTGAGGTAAAAACATCATTGCTATTCGTATGGTTTGCACAATATGATAACGGTTCATATACGGCGGAAAATAGCGGAAAAAATATAAATCTTTCAACTATTAAAAATTAAAACATAAATGTATCAAACGAAGCTCGTTCCACTTGACCTGAAATATTATTGTGAAAAATCAATCGTGTACCCATATTAATCTAGCCTTGAAACAATCTAGAGTCTTGATATCTAGACAAGACAAGAACAAGACTTTTAAATCTAGACTTAGACTTGTCTAGACGGCAACATTATTGTTCTGTTTATTCATTCTGTACTATCAGAAAATAAAATTTAAAAAAAATGGTTTAGAACCCCATTATGTTTTGTTCTTTTCTTTTTTCACATTATTTCATAATTTGACAACGTAAAATTGAATTGGCCTATTGGCAATACTGTAACAATTGCACTGTTAAACGTCAAAGTATACATAACCTAATTTTCTCGCTTATCATGTTGCTGCGCCTTTTCGTCTGAATAAATCGATTTTTCAAACATGTCGTTAAAAATCTCGAAACGAAAGAACTTTTTCCACTCTCACTCGAGCTCGAGTGGTAAAAAGATACGCTTTCGTCTCTAGTTCGACAAATAACTATTTGCGGGGATTTAAACTTGCAGCTATGTTTATTTTGAAAATTTTAGTAGCGTGGTAGGATATCTTTATTCATTGAATTAAAAATGTAGATCCTTGAAATTGTGTTTTATCTATCAAATAATTAATATCAAATGAAAAAACAGAAAATATTCCACTTGCCTTACTTAGATCGACTCTTGTTTAATTTGTAATTCAGTTTGTGCTATGCTACGCTGCACTCCTCTTAACATTTTGCTTTTTTCATATTTGTTGTTTCTCTAGTTACATATCATTATTGCTCAATTAAATTGATTTTTCTGCTTTCTAACAACAGAGACGTTTACCAAGCGCCATATGAACACTGATAACTGTTGTGATAAATGTACCACAGAGATCATTTTTCTGTGAGAAATAGTTAGTGTACAACAAAGTTGCATCCAAGAAAATCAGCAAATTCCTTACAGAAAATATACATTGAACTTACATCACTGAAAATTAAAATATAACCTTGAAAGTTATACCAAATGCAAATTAATCATAATTTAGACATATTTTATGATAGAAATTATTTGCAAATGTATTTTTAATAGCTTAATTAACGATTAAAATTGTAACAAATCTTATTTGCAAAAATATACTCGTAAAAAAGATTAAATAGAAGCATTAATTTGTTTTATGTTCATTTAAACACGAAAGTAATTTTCCCGTATTCCAAATATAACACATTATATTAATAGCAGCGAACATAGTGCAATAATAATGAGTAAAAAGCAAAAATGAGGGTAGTTATCCGACAAATGGCGTGACAATGTCCAAAGATGTGTTCAACCTGGCCGGGGGTTGAAGGTCGCTCTACACACGCAACGCGCTCATCACCGCTCGTTGCAATGTCGCACGAATCGTCTGGGAATATTGACAAAATATCATCATCTACTACACTTCCATCTTCATAAAAAAATTCACTTACATTGATTGTCATCTTAGGAATCATTATCATCCATTTAAACACACTACCATTAATCATAAGTGATAATTTATTCTTTGAGTGTTCAGTCATTCATCTTTACAAACATTTTACAATTAATCTTTTATGCTAAAATATTTTGTGTACTATAACATTAATTATTATTCATATTAATAGAACACTATTGTTTACAAGTAATAAAATAATTTTTGCAATAGTTCCAATCTTTTTATTTTGTCCCTAAATCAATAGGTTTACGGATAATCTAATTAAAAAAGGCAAAATTTAAGATACATAAAATCCAACATCTATTCAATATTTCAT
Organism: Stenolophus ochropezus; assembly: GCA_035578165.1. Taxonomy (NCBI): domain Eukaryota; kingdom Metazoa; phylum Arthropoda; class Insecta; order Coleoptera; family Carabidae; genus Stenolophus; species Stenolophus ochropezus. The sequence goes on from JAQOWZ010000017.1 coordinate 26,243,024, forward strand.
AAATGTATAAGATTATAAATTTTTAATATTCGACATTTAAAATAAAAAGGACACGACTTCTTATGTAGAGACAGATTTATTTAGTACAAATAACATGTGTTAGGTACAATTCCGTATCATTTTGACATGTGAACTATAAAGTAGAAATCATTTGTAAATAACATATTTAAAGAATAATGGAAATTATATTTTATACAAAAAAAAACTAATGGGCTAGATATTTTAAAGTAACTTCTTCATACTATTTTTGTATTTTCTTCTTATTTCCTTTTAAACGACATAATCGATCTCCAAATATGTACACTGTAGTATTGTACGGTAAAATGTCTAAATTAAATATATATTTTTCATATAAAGGTTTTACTTACATCTTATTTAGTGACTTTCTTCAAATTCTTCTTTCTCGAAATATTTGAAAAGAAATTACAAAAGTAAATTGTCACTATTTGATGACAGATTTTTACATAAATCCAATTTAAAATTGTATGGTATTTATATATCATTGAAATTTAGAAATTTTTTTTACCAAACTTAGTTTTTTCATTATCTATAGATTTTTTTAAAAAAAAATATTTGAGATGGTCCTATGTAGACTCAAAAAAAGTTTAATTTATCATCAAGTGAAATCAATAATTTATGGTATTCGTATTATGTTATAATTAGTGGGAAGTTACAGGGAGCTCGCGCTAGTCCTTTGCTAAATTATTCTGTTATTTGCATGCCTCTTGTTCTTCTTTGTAACCAGTAACTATTTTCTTAAAAAGGAGATATAATATCTTAAAAACATTGTCATCACATACATTTCTAAAGCAACGACGCCATGCCCATCAAGCAATGATGATTAAATTTAAAATATCCCGTCGCGCAACAACATTTTTTGAACCACTGGAATACTCACGTAAAATTACAACATGTGAAGTAGGAAGGAATACTGTATAGCAGCTTCTAACTTAAGTAATAAATATTTTCTTGTACAGTACTTTAAATTTTTATTTTTTACAAATGTCATACTATTTTTCTTCACTTTTTGTTATTGCATTGTTTGTTGTATTCTCTTTGTAATATACGAGTATAATATTATTGTTTATTTTTGTATAAAATGTACTATTTATTTAATTAGTTTATACAATTATCGAGAAAAAAGCGAACCTCGTGTTATAATGCTATAAAACTTTAATATGTTTTACTATAACTTTAATTGTGGAGCCCATAATTTGAAAATTTTATTAAAATGTTTATCACTATTTCTTACTGCATTACAAAGTAGTTATTTGTGCTGCTAGGTAGAAAAGTTCTTCTTTTCTGGTCGAAGCTGGATACTTCTTGAGGACCAGAAAACAATTTTACTATTATGTAGCTCACACTATTTCTTATTATACACAATAAAGCAACATAATAAAATAATATAAACATCTTACAATTACCAGCATTACAAATAGATTAAGAACAAAAAATAAACATTTTATTTTCACATATAAACAAAGTCAACAATTTTGTCCTAATATTTACAGAATATAATAACGTAAGTATCAAAATTATCTAAACAAAAATATTTTAAAAGCATATTGACATATTTTATTATTTATTTATTACGCCGCCGGAGTAAAAGTAAAATACCTTTAGTATCTTTAGAAACTACGTAGAATCAGCGAATAAGAAATAAGATGTACAACAGAAATCTGTAATATCTCCCTAAATTTACTTAAAAAAAGTAGTAAATTATTTTTTAAAATAACTACGTTTGAAAAAAAAAATAATGTGGCATTCACAGTAAAAATGCCTCGCGTGCATTGTAAACTAAACTGCCCCTTTGAAAAGACTGATAGGAACAAAAAATAGAGGTCCATATCTAGATGATATAATAATTTTATAAACAAAATTTCAACATTTTAAGGCTAATCGTTTTTGGGTTATGCAAAAAAAGGGTAGCAGTACCATATATAAAATTTCAAAATTCTACGGCTCATCATTTTTAAATTATGCGAGTTACATACTTACGTACAGACGTCACACCGAAACTAATCAAAATGGAATTAAGGGATAATTAAAATGGATATTTCCGTTGAAGTCTGAAAACAGAAATTTTTCGCGATTACAATACTTCATTTACTTTGTGCAACGAAGTGAAAAGCAGGAAACTTTAAATATATGTCAGGGAGATGCGAAAATTGTCAAAATGTGACATAGAACATAAAAATTTATCGTCCAGATTCGTTCGTACGTTCTTGAACATTTGCTGTCAGTTCAATGTATATAAAGAATAATAAATAACTTATAATAATAATATTTGCTTGAAAATGAGCTAATCAACATTATTTTTACAAAATGTCTTTAATTTTTTTATATTATTTTATTTAATGTAAATGGGAACACCAACAGCTCATTATAGAAAACAAATAAAAGTTTTCGCTTATTATACATAATGATTTACTTAAACATTGGGTATAGCATGCAGGAAAAAAAAACTTGATTGAGACAAGATATAACACTTTTTAAAGCTATTTAAAAATAATTTAAATAAATTAAAATTATTATCTAATTAACATTATTTAATTTATAGTTTTATACAAGAAAATTTATAATTCTTAATTTTATTTTATGGATATTATATTCCTAATCATTTTATTATTTTTTAAAAATATTCTGAAGGTAACTATTTACTTTCTCTTATAAGAACTTTTTGTAATAATTTTTCATAAATTGAGATATAAAATACCCAGGGAATAGTGTCTTTGTGTCAGTGCATCATCTTAAAGCTTCAGCTGAAATTATGCCAGCAATGTGGAAAGCACGCGAAACATTTGCTTTAGATTACCATGAATACATAAAGTAACATTTAATGTTGTAGGATGCGTTGAATTTTTAAAACTACAAAACAAACCAAATAAACTTTCTCGCAAACTTTTATAATTTGTTTAAACATGATGTTGATGTTGATATATTTAAAAGTTTCAAGTGTGTTATAAGTTGACGTAGTGGATAATAACTTAGTTTTAAAGTTATTAAAAACATGTGCTACTATTTTATATTTTTATACTGTATCTTTACAAAGATTTGTTAGATTTAGATTCATAATTATATATTTTTTGTGGCACCGATAACGTAAGTATAAATTTCATAGCAATGTAAGTTGTAAGTTTTTGATAATGTTTATTATTTGCTTACCGTTGTCACCGGAGTTTTATAGAAAATAATAAACTTATTAGTAAAATTATTATGAAATTCAAACTAATTTCAAATAGACTTTGCATACTGCTACGTGATACGCGTGCCAATTCGTAGATTTCTTCATAATTACAATTATCGTCGGTAATAGTATTTTACAGTATTAGAGAGGTAAAACGATTCTTACTCGTATTAAAGGTGATTAGACCCTGTCGCTTCCTAGAAGCAATAATAGTGTTATTATTACACAAGTTTTATAAAACGGTATATTGTTCCATGTGTTGTTTGGGGCTCGACAAGTGCAACGAGGAGTCTTCAAAAACACGAATGAAACAATACGTCGTATAAAACGAGTATAATATTTTTTATACTTTGCTTCACTTATTTAATAAAAATCTTAAAGTTTTCAATTAAAAAAATATAAAATTGTAATCTAGGGATATAAAAATGTGAAATGTGGTATAGTTGGACAAGAGATCTCGAGTTGACGTTTAAATTATTTTATGGTTGTGGTATCTATTCAAAGTTTTTCCCTGAGTGAAAGAATTGAAAGAAATGTGACCTTTATGCGTTCTGCTATAGGGTATAGAATTGTACGAAATCCATTAGAATACACTGTTTGTTCCAGGTACCCAGCTAAGCACTGGATTTGGAAATCCCAAAGTAATATTAGCATACCTTACTTAATACAGATGGATTACTGTACAACCTGGAAATAACTAGACAGGGATGTATTTAAAATTTTAATACCATGTTTTATGAAAAATACTCTAATAATTGTCACAAGTTGTAGTAACGTTGATGTACTCTTTGTAATAAGAACATTATGTTACAGCAGTTTCGTTTTTATGCAAAAATTGTTTGCAATTCCACGAAGATAATGATTATTGCTAAGAAATTAACGATATTGTAACGTTTTATTTATTTAGGTGAAGTGTAAAATTGATTAAAACACTAATATTTATATAACTAAGTTTAATTAAAGAAATATGAATTATAAAGAATAATGAAAAATAACTAACACTAAGAATTAACAAATATAAACACTATTTTAGAACTAATTATTATTACTAAAGACTTAAACACTAAGATAATTTATTTAAACACTATTTATATCACTGTCTATTTATTTATATCACCATGTGTTCACTACCCGTATCGATACAAGACTGTTCTCGCGATGTTTTGGTCGGGGTATTTATATTAAAATACATCATTCTAGAAGATTCTTTGATTCCTTGGAAATCAGAACAATGGGAAGCGAACGGACGTGTTCTGACCCGCTCGCTAGCGGCCGCCGCCCGCGCCGCCGCCCGCGCCGCTACCCTGGGTTCGCTACATTGCCCCCTCCTTAAGACTGTTTCGTCCCGAAACAGTTCGTTATGACGAAATCTGCATGCATCACCCTTGGTGCATCTGGAAGTCTTGAAGAAGTAACAGTCGACGGTCCGTTTGAGCTCTTCTTGACCGGTAGAGTTGAAGCTGCAGACTAGAATTTCCACTCCGGTAAAGCGGAAGATTGTTTCTAACATGCTTCTAACAATCCTCCAATCCAAACCATCTAGTCCACAGCCTATCTTCGGTACTGCCAGCTTCATAATGTCGTTCTTCAAAATATGGTCCTTCATATCGCACAACGAGTCCCATAAACTGCGGTATGACGGCTTCTGATATGAGTACTGTTTGGTAACCAGGTAGTAAAGGTACCGCTTGTTTTCTACGTTATCATCCTTCAGTTGTAGCGTTTTCCCGACAGTTGGACGTTGGTTGGCCAGTTCTTGTATTCGTCCAAATTTTCTTTTAAAAACTTAAGCGATGCCGCGGGACATTTTAATGTCTTTCGCTACACAGTGAGCGAGGGAATATTCTGGGGACACGGTGAACAGATCTCGTTGTTCTTCTCGTGTCACGCCATACCGTGCTTTGTGACCAGTGGAATGGCTTTCCATAAAGTCTTGAAATGTAGGTTCCTCAGGTACAACACGGCGAACCGTCGCTCCACGATGATCATCAAAGTTATCACCAGCAAAAGGGGCTAACCGATTGAAGTGGACTACCCTCGGCTTTCCATTAGGTGTTTTCCTAATACTGTAGACCACATCATTTATTCTTTTGATGATCTCGTAAGGACCTTCCCAATTCCTTTGCAGCTTGGGCGATAAGCCGCGACGTCTTTGTGGATTATAAAGCCACACCAAATTTCCAGGTTGATAACCACCTTTCTCAGCCTTGACGTCATACTGGTCCTTCATCCGATCGCTGGCACCTTGAATGGTTGTACGGACTTGTTCATGGATGTCATTCATTCTTCTCCGTAAGTCCGTCACATAGTCCTCCCCGGCAAGATCTTCACCGGGTTTACTGCCAAATGTCAGGTCGCATGGTAAGCGCAACTCCCGCCCGAATAAGATGTTTGCTGGTGTCTGCCCTGTTGTCTCATGCACGGATGAACGGTAAGCCAACAAGAACAGATGAAGATGTCGGTCCCAGTCTCGTTGATGGTTAGAAACTACCTTTGACAAATACCGATTTATTGTTCTGTTCATCCGTTCAACCATGCCATCAGACTGCGGGTGTAATGCAGTAGTTCTGGTTTTCTTTATTCCTAATATCTTACAGATATTTTGGAACAGAGCAGACTCGAAATTCCTTCCTTGGTCGGAATGTATCTCTCGCGGTACTCCAAATCGGCAGATGCATTCTTTTACCAAGACTTCAGCGACCGTTACGGCTTCCTGGTTGGGTAATGGGTAGGCCTCAACCCACTTAGTGAAGTAGTCCATTACTACCACTATGTATTTATTTCCCTCGTCAGTTTCTGGGAATGGTCCGGCCACGTCAATCGCAATGCGTTCAAAGGGACTTCCAACGTTATATTGGCGCATTGGAGCTCTTCTTTTCCTATGTGGTCCGTTACTTTCCGCGCAGACCACACATTTCTTGCACCACTCTTTAACATCTTCTTTGCAATTTACCCAGTAAAATCGTTGGCGCACTCTCTCAAGGGTTTTATTCACTCCAAAATGTCCAGATCCGTCGTGGATCTCCTCCAATACTTCCGGTACTCTATTCCTAGGAATTATCAGCTGGGTCCTACTCACAGTACCTTCAGTATTCTCTATGAGACGTTTCAGGAGGCCCTCTTCAACCACAATAGAGTCCCACTGCGCCCAGTAAGATTTTACACTTTGTGAGTGTCGTGCAACATCTTCCCAAACTGGTCTGCTATCTCCACGTTTCCAATCTCGTATGATTTTCAAGTCCGAGTCATTCTCTTGGTCCTTGCGAAGGTCTTCCGTTTGCCAACTATCATTCACTACTGTTGTTCTGGCGATGGTAGAGAGTTTTTCCTCTAGACGACTGCAATGCTTGCATTCGTCTTGGCAAGGTCTTCTTGATAATGCGTCAGCGTTACGATGGCTTGTACCTGCTCGATGCTCAATAACAAAGTTATATTCTTGCAATCTTTCAATCCATCTAGCTGCCTGACCTTCAGGATTCTTAAATTGTAGCAGCCATTTGAGAGCAGCGTGGTCAGTTCTTATAAGAAATCTTCTACCGTACAAATATTTGTAGAAGTGCTCCACGGATTTCACGACTGCCAAAAGTTCTTTTCTGGTGACGCAATAATTCCTCTCTGGTTTTGACAAGGTCTTACTAAAATAGGCAATAACCTTCTCTTGTCCGTCTTGTATCTGGGAAAGAACGCCACCAATCCCAACGTTGCTGGCATCCGTATCAAGAACAAATTCTCCTTCTGGTAAAGGATAACTTAGAACAGGTGCGCTTGTCAAGGAATATTTAAGTTGTATGAACGCAGCTTGACAGTCCATCTCCCAGATAAATTTTCTGCCTTCTTCAGTAAGCCTTGTCAATGGCTTCGCTATGTTGGCAAATCCAGGTACATAACGTCGGTGGTATGTACAGAGACCAAGAAAACTTCTCAATTCATGTTTATCCCTCGGTACTGGCCAGTCACTTACAGCCCTTATTTTCTCCGGGTCAACTGCAATACCCTTACCAGAAACTACGTGTCCAAGATAATTAACTTCTTTTTGAAATAAGTGACACTTCTTTGGACTGAGTTTCAGGTTAGCATTCCTCAATCTTTGGAAAACCTCTTCCAAGTTCTTCATGTGGTCCTCGAACGTTTTTCCTACCACAATAATATCGTCGAGGTAGACCAAACATGTTTTCCACGACAGTCCAGCCAACACGGTTTCCATAAGCCGTTCAAACGTTGCAGGGGCATTGCAGAGCCCAAATGGCATAACAGTAAATTGCCAAAGACCGGTACCGATGGTAAATGCCGTCTTTTCTTTGTCTCTTGGATCTAAATCCACTTGCCAGTATCCGCTTTTTAGATCAAGAGTAGAGAAGATCTTTGATCCTGCCAATGTGTCCAGTGTATCGTCTATTCGGGGTAGCGGGTAGCTATCCTTCTTCGTCACGTTGTTAAGTTGACGATAATCGACGCAAAATCTTGTAGAGCCATCCTTCTTCTTCACTAGCACCACTGGTGAAGCCCATGGACTGCTTGAAGGTTCAATCACACCTTCCATTCTCATGTCCTCTATAATTTCTTCCGCTTCTTCCCGCTTAGCCAGTGGAAGTCTTCTTGCTGTTTGGCGGATGGGTCTTGCGTCTCCAATGTCTATTTTATGATGGACTACACTGGTTCGCCCTTTGTCCTTCTTGTCAAATTGGAACACATCTTGAAAAGTCCCAATTAAGTTCTTAGCCTTGGTTTTCTGATCGGCAGTCAAGTCCTGGAACGATGATGACAGCTCCTTGATTAGAATATCTGGAACTTCACAGGATGTGTTGTCTTTGGCCTTTACAGTTCGAATAATTGATGATACCGCTGAACATTCACCTACTACGGTCCGTTTTTTTAGTATAACTGGATAAAAATTAATGTTCATTACTCGAACTGGGATTATCTTGTCGGTTTTGAGCAAGGCTTTCCCAATTACAACTCCAGTCCCAGTTTTAGCATCGTCATTTTTCGGCTGGAGCATGAAAATGTTTCCCTCACAGAAGCTACCCTCTAACTGTGCTTCTACGATTGACTCACTCCGTTCTGGGAGGGTGACATCTTCCGTTATCAATACTCGCATGGCATTGTCATCTCGTGGATTTAATACCAGTTCTTCATCATTGACCATCATGACTCCATTCTTCAGGTCAAGTTTAAATCCATGCTTTTTCATAATGTCCATGCCGAGAATGAATTCATCTTCTACATCAGCTACCAGCACACGATGTTTAATGCACGTTTTTCCAACAGTGATGCTCAAATCTATTTCTCCAGATGCGGTAGCTTGTTCTCCGGTGGCTGTGCGTATCTGCCACTTTGTTGGAAGTAGATGTTTTCTGCATAGTTTTCTTGCTAAGTCGGGTCTGATTATTGTTTTTGTCGCACCCGTATCCAGCAACATTTTAAGCGGCCTTCTGTCGATAGAGCCGTCTACATAGATGCTATTAGCTTGATGATGTAGGGATGCAACATAAGTAATGGATTCTGGGGCTACTGGATTACGGGTCGACGATTGCCCCTTCGCATCAACCCGACTTAGTTTCCCGACTCCTTTTCTTCCTTTCTTGGTTCTGCTTTCTTCTGTTGTTTTCTGCAGAGCCTTTGCGGGTGACCTAATTCACCGCAATTCCAACAGCGGAGTTTCTTTCTTCCAGCAGCATTAATTTCAGACGTAATTCGTCTTATCTTGTCTTCTAGATCTTCGGTGTCTTCGGGCCTCTCAGCATCGATATTTCGCACTCGCGATTGATTACGTGAAGCTTGTTTCGCAGCTTCATGGTCTAAGGCATATGAAAGTGCATCAACCAGAGTTTTTGGTCGAGCCAATCGTAGTGCCTGCTGAGTTTCATTGTCTCGGACACCATATATAAATGCTTGTGTGGCTAGACATTCCAAAACACTGTCAGGAGCTGTGGGATGTGCGAGACGAACTAAACGAGCTATATCAGCTTCGAATTCTTGAAGGTTTTCTTTAGAACTCTGATATCGGTTCCTCAGTTGCGTCTGGTACACCTGCTCTAGATGCGCATTGCCATATCGCATATCCAATCTCTTAACAAGTTGTTCGTAATCTTCTTGTTCATCTTCTTTTATCGTTTGTAGGATATCGATGGCTTCTCCTCGTAGCGAAACTGTCAGCGCAGTAGCTTTTTCTTTGGAAGTCCAGCCATTTGCTTTGGCAGCGGCTTCAAACTGTTTTACATAATTCGGCCATGATGATTTGCCGTCGAATTCAGGTGTTTTAATGTGCAGTTTTGAATTATGTTCCGCTTTTACTGTTTTATTTTCTTGAATTACATCAGCCTCTTCAGAATTTGACACCGCTGGCCTAATTTTGGAGAAATTTTGCTGTAATTCTTCAACTTTCTTCTCGTAAATTTCTATTCTCTCTTCCAATATTCTAGAACTGTCTTTCAATTGCTCGTTTAGTTTCTCTTCCAAAGTTCTAGAATTTTCCATCAACTCTTCTTTCAATATTCTAGAATTTTCTGTTAATTCTTCTTTTAATTTTTGTTCTAAACTTCTGGAATTTTCTATTAATTCTTCTTTCAATGTTCTAGAATTTTCCATAATTTTTTCTTCCAAAATTCTAGAATTTTCTATCATTTGTTCTTTTAATGCTCTAGAATTTTCTTCGGATTTTCTAGAACTTTCCTCCAATTTTCTACCAAAATCATCGATTTCGAATAAAAAGTCATTAGGATTTTCATCAGTTTCTATAAGAGCTTGCCGTAGACGATGTTGTAGAACAGACTTGGTTCCCGAAGTCTCCAACTCTCGTTCTTCCAGCTCCCTCTTGAGATCAGCCACTTTTAATTCACTTAATTTTACTTGTTTAGTAGCCATTTTATTTATTTTTATTTACACTTCACAGTTTATTAACAATCCCACTTCTGACACCAATTGTAACGTTTTATTTATTTAGGTGAAGTGTAAAATTGATTAAAACACTAATATTTATATAACTAAGTTTAATTAAAGAAATATGAATTATAAAGAATAATGAAAAATAACTAACACTAAGAATTAACAAATATAAACACTATTTTAGAACTAATTATTATTACTAAAGACTTAAACACTAAGATAATTTATTTAAACACTATTTATATCACTGTCTATTTATTTATATCACCATGTGTTCACTACCCGTATCGATACAAAACTGTTCTCGCGATGTTTTGGTCGGGGTATTTATATTAAAATACATCATTGTAGAAGGTTCTTTGATTCCTTGGAAATCAGAACAATGGGAAGCGAACGGACGTGTTCTGACCCGCTCGCTAGCGGCCGCCGCCCGCGCCGCGACCCTGGGTTCGCTACAATATTAAAATTTTAAATATATCCCTGTCTAGTTATTTCCATGTCGTACAGTAATCCATCTATATTAAGTTAGGCACGCTAATAATACTTTGGGATTTCCAAATCCAGTGCTTAGCTGGGTACCTGTAGCAAAACTTTGAATAGATACCACAACCATAAAACAATTTAAACGTCAACTTGAGATCTTTTGTCGTACTATAACTCTGTTGAAAGAAGTTGGTCACATTTATATTATAATAATAATATAAATATGCATTTAAATATTAGGTATGTAAATATTTATAAATATATGCATTATGAGATATGAAGTTTTAATATCCTTTAAATTAGTTTTGTTTATTCGGTTTTCCTGCTCGGAAATAATACAAATTGTATTAAAAAACATTTAAAAATATTTAAGGTTATCAATTTGACATTTAAAGTGAGTGCAGTTGTTAGAAGTATCAATTTTACAATAACAAAAATACCAACAACAATATTTTATATTATTAAACTGATTTCGATATAATAATAGAATAGGGCAATTGTTAACACAAAGTATATCTCGCGTATATTGTACTATAGTTTGTTTGTTATTATATATATATATATATATATATATATATATATATATATATATAAGGGTTTTAATTTATAAGTTTTACTTGCCTCAAAAGTAATCCACGAATTATATTAATGAACAACTTTTACACGAAACAAGGGTAACGATAGACGCTGCCACCACTATCACTTTATTTAAAAGTCTGCCGTGATAGAAGCAGACAAGGGAATGTTTAATAATGATAACAGACGCGGTTCACTATATGGTCAAATTTGTGCAGGGTAGTAATTTTAGAACAATAGAGTTTTACTTACGCGTTGTGCTATACCACGTCACAAAGACAAGGGTTGGAATAGGATGGGCTGAATCAAACACGATATTCCAACAATAACAAAATTATATAAATTTTAATAATCAACCGCGATCAAAAATATTTATATAATTCAAACAAACTACAACGCGTAACTTGATTTTATATAAATTCTTACTTTTCTAATTTCCAAACAATTTTGAAAACCTTTTTACATCGATCTACAAATCAATATTAATCCACACAGAATATAATAAAAACTACTTACAAATTTACACCACGATGAGAGAGCCTCTACACACAGAAAAACAACTAATTGGTTATTTCACTAAGAAATACCAACGTATGTCTGACAATCAGTCAAGACATCCACAACCGTCGAATGTTACAACAAGAGAGCGCGTTTTCAAACTTCGGATGGCCATTTAATGGTAAAAATTCAGAAGTTCTCAACCTATGTTTATCCGGCTCTTCTCATCCCCTAAGTACGAACTATGCTAAAAATAACCCAACTATTGATGTCCACCGAGGGCATGACGTATCGGAAACGGACAGTTATTTATTTGAAAAGAAGCTTCAAGGCGCAAAAACTGCGTCCTCAACCATAAATCTGTCCATTTCGTAACAACTGGAGTACTGCACTACCAAAAATTTACTAGAAATGCACAGCCGCCAAGCGACCGTGTTACATATTCATTTTATTTTGATAATGACAATTGTTGGAGATGAGCACAAAATTAATACAATGTAGCAATAAATAGCACAAAATGAGTAAAAAAGTTGATAATAATTTTTAATATTTTATTACAATAAATAAACTTTATACGTTGTTACTTGTGATTTTTTTTAATAGAAGCACTAAAAAGCACTAACGAAGTAGTAACTTTTGACACCAAGTTCATTATTTTATCTTTCAAAGCTCCTGCTAGTGTGAACTTGGCAGGAAAACAGTCGAATGCTCCTGGTAGCGATATAGTATGACTTGTGATTTTTTGAATAGAAGCACTAAAGAGCACTAAAGAATCACTAACTTTTGACACCAAATTTATTAATTTATCTTTCAAAGTTCCTGCTAGTGTGAACTTGGTAGAAAAACAGTCGAATGCTTTTTATAGCAGCATGGTGACTCCTGTTAAAGAAATTGAAGAAGCACCAAAGAGCAGTAACGAGGTACTAACTTTGTATATAAATTGTTTCGTTACTGCTTTACTTCATTATGCTAACTTCACGCACCTTACTGTTCTCTAGGTTAAATCTTAATGTTAATGTTTGTAATACTCGCTCCAATTATACTTTCACGTTAAAAATACTAATGTACTTAAATAAATCAAAGGCTGCAGTGGAAGAAAATAACTATTTCATAACATATATTGTAACAAGTTTATTTAATTAAAGGTAAAAATACAAAAATAATTTGCGAAAACTTTACAATAAATTTAGTTAAGTTCTTCCACAGCAGCCTTCGATTTACTTTTTTCTAACTAAATTTATTGTTAAGTTTTCGCAAATTATTTTTGTATTTTTACCTTTAATTAAATAAACTTGTTGCAATATATGTTATGAAATAGTTATTTTCTTCCACTGCAGCCTTTGATTTACTTTTTTCAATGCAATTTTAGTATAAATAACAATTTTTGTTAATTTTTCTGTTAATTATAAAAATAAATTTTTACTGTTTTATATCATTGTAAAGCTAAAAAAATCTCTATTTAAAAATACCATAGCTTAATATGACCTCCATATGAAAAATAAAAGTTGCGATCAGTAACTCGTAAATGGTTAGATATAAAAAAAAATTGAGTACTTCTGCAAATTCACCATACAAAAGTGCCTGTATAAATATATATATATATATATATATATATATATATATATATATATATATATATATATATATACAGGGTGTTCGAAAAATAGGGGACCAAATTTGGAAAATATATTAATCAAACCAAAACAAGAAAATGATCCTAATATACCCATGTCCGGAAACGAACCATTTCGGAATAAAACATTCTTTTGTTTGAATATTGAATTTTATTTTTAGTAATGCTTTTTACTGTCAAAATTACAATAGTTGTTCAAAATGTCCTGCTTGAACTTGCATGAAACATTCTAGACGTCTTCTCATTGCTTGTCGGACATGTTCGAATATTCCTGGTTTTAGTCTTATACTATTGAAACAGTCTATGATTCTTGCCGCAAATTCTCTACGTTATTAATGGGCGTCGAATAAACTAAGCTCTTTAAATGAACCCAAATGACCTTGTAGCCAAAAAAAAGGAGGGGAGAGTAGCTGGCAGCCATCTTAGGATTTTCCACATTTCAAATAACTTACATATAAAACCTATAATAAAAGACGAACAAAGTTAAACATTTTGGTACTGTTGTATCGACATATCGCAGTGACAAAACACGTCTAAATTGTTCCTACAACAAAAGTGCTAATACCAAATCCAGGGCAGAGTACAACCAAAGGACGAGGCGTTAAGTCAGTTCCAAAGTAGAGCCCAGTACCTCTAACTATCACATACACATCATACCTCCAAACCTTAATCCCTAACCACACATAAAATATACTAAAATCATTCCAAAATCAAACATAAACATCACCTCATGCAGACAATAACACCAACTACTATCAAATAAAACAAATACTAACAAAATAATAGGTACCGCTGAGTACAGGGGCGCCATCCAATCAACAAAAATGACAACACAACTTACCGACCAAGCAAACCAAAACACAAATCCGAACAAAACATTCGCGGACATGATACGCCAGGAACGAAAAGAAACCTTCCCACAAAAAGAACAACCAATTGTAATAAACTGGATAGATGGAGTCAAGATCAAAGATTTTATCATTGCAGTAGGAAACATGATTGGTCCAAAAAGTATTATTTTCGCGTCGAGAATATCCAACAGTCGCGTATGTATATATCTATCATCCAAAAATCATGTAGACAACATAACCAAAAACCAAAGCATAATAAAAATAAACAAACACACCACAAATATCAGAAGACTAATCACCCCCGCCAAAAGACTCATCTTATCAAATATGTGCCCCTTCATACCCCATTCTACCATAGAAAACACTCTCAAAAGCATTGGACTAAAATTAGTATTCCCAATCAACTTTCTACGAGTAGGCATGCAAGAGACAGAATACCAACACATACTAAGTTTCAGACGAAATGTTTATGTAACACAGATCAAAACAAACAAATACCTGAAAGCATTTTGATAAAATACGAACAAACCGATTACAGAATATTTATAACAATTGAAGAAAATATAACTTGTTTCATATGCAAACAACAAGGACACAGTAGCAATCAATGTCAAAACAGCTTAGAAACAGAGATGATATCCTTAACACAGCTTAGTTCAAAATTATCAGGAAAAAGACCCAGATCTCAAACATCCGACAATATAGAATTAAACACAAACCAACAATCTATAGAAATAAATAAAACAAACCGAAAATACACAACCTACAACAAGCAAAACTGAAAACACCTCAAACATACATACACAACCCACACCCAATCAAAAAGACGGAAACATAAACAACCAAAACACGGATTCAATAAACATAAAACCCAAAAGTAAAAAACCCAGATCAGACAGCCCTGGAAACGACGATATAGCAATAATGCTCAAGCCCCTCGAAAATGAAGTAAAAGAAAACAGCCAAAAATACATACTAAACAATGACGAAATAAAAGAATTTCTCGAAAATGTACAAGGCAGCACAGATCCTTTATCAATAGCTAAAGATTTTACCGAAAATATACCAGAACTCATAGAAATGATGAATACACTATACCCTCTAATATAACACAGAGCCCTCAAAAATCGATTCTCCCGACTCCAGAAAAAAATAAAACTACAACTAGTACAAGAAAATGGTTCACAAACATACTCTAGCCAAGAATCTCTAAGTAGTGACAACACAATTTAAATGATAATTCAGTGGAATTGTAACGGCATAAAAGCGCATAAAGGAGAACTACTAACAGCCGAACACAACACCGAATACTTATGTGTCCAAGAGACCAGACTAAAAGAACATCAAAACTTCACACTAACAAATTTAAACGTATACAGAAAAGACAGATTAAACGCAAACATCGCCAGCGGTGGAGTCGCAATCTTAGCAAAGAAAAGCAATCACATAGAAGAACTAGACTTAAATACAAATCTAGAAGCCATTGCTGTAAAAATATTCACACCACTCAAGATAACATTATGATACCTACCTCCAAACGAGAACATATCACAGGCACAAATAGAAAACCTCATAAACCAGCTACCAAAATCATTTATACTTCTAAGAGACTACAACGCGCACAATTTCATCTGGGGATCTAACAATATAAACCAACGAGGAAAAATATTAGTAGACATAATAGATAATAAAAACCTAGCCATCTTAAACGACAGATCAAAAACACATTTCTGCAGTCAATCAGGAAATTTCTCGAGCATTGACCTATCACTATACGACACGCAATTAACACCAGACCTCTCCTGGGAAACTATAAAAACACTGTTTAGCAGTAATCACCTCTCCATCAAAATAACCTTATATGAAGAAACTCCTCACCCAATTTACACGCAATGGAACCTAAAAAAAGCCGATTGGTATTTATACGCCGAATTATCAAAAATAACCGAAACAAATGTAAAACTAAACGACGACATGAATAAGATAATTGACTATCTAACGGAACATATAACAAACGCTGCAAACTAATCCATAGGAAAAAAGAAACTAAGAAATCCGAAAAAAACAGTCCCATGGTGGAACAACGAGTCCAAAGAATGTGTAACAGAAAACAAAAAAGCACTAAACAACTACAAAAGAAACAAAACCCAAGAAAACCTAATAACATTAAAAAAAAACCCAAGCAAAACTAAGAAGAGCAATCCTCAAAAATAAAAAAGAATCATGGCAGGAATTCTTCTCTACATTAAACTCTAATACACCAGTTCAAACAGTATGGAACAACATTAGGAAAATAAAAACTGGAAAAACCATCCAACAAATAACAACTTTAAAATTCCAAAACTCATATATTACAAACATCCAAGACATAACAAACATAATAGCACAGATATTTGAAAATAACTCTGCAGATACAAATTATAACAAACAATTTCTAGATTATAAAAATTTAAGAGAAAATAACCCTACAAAAATAACATTAGACAATAATACAGCACTAAATGCTCCATTCACATTTAACGAATTAAAATATGTACTCAAAACAATAAAAGGAAAAAGTAGTTCCGACCCAGACGGAATACCATACGAGCTAATCTTACACCTCCCACAAGAAACCCTACTCTATATACTAAACATCTACAATCTCATATGGGAAAAACAAATATACCCATTAAAATGGAACCACGTTATAACAGTGCCGATACTAAAACCAAATAAAGACAAAATAGATCCAAATAACTACCGCCCGATAGCACTATCAAATTGTATAAGCAAGATCTTCCAAAAGATGATAAACAAAAGACTCCTTTGGCATCTAGAAACCAACAAAATACTAATCAGAGAACAGAGCGGCTTTCGAGAAGAAAAATCAGTTCTAGACCAACTGATAAATCTAGAAACAGCAACCCAAAACACACAAAAAGCATATGACACAACGTGGAAACATCATATAATAGAGAAATTCAAATCATACAACATCACTGGACCAATTCTACACTGCATACAAAACTTCTTACAAGGAAGAAAATTCAATGTGAAGAGCAATGGATGTTTATCAACAGAAAAAACTCAAAACAACGGCGTATCGCAGGGTGAAATTCTCAGTCCGACACTATTTCTGATTGCAATAAACAATGTAATAAAATACATCCCAAACATCATCAAAACATCCCTATATGCAGGCGATCTAGTGATCTACTGTAGTGCAAGAAACACAAACACAATCAAAACAAAACTTCAAGCAGCAATCCAAAAACTAGAAGAATTGGCACAAGAAACTGGATTTCAATTCTCCGAACAATAAACAAATGCAATACATTTCTGTAAAATACGCAAACCACACGAACATCCTACTTTCAAAATCAACAACCACAATATCGAATACAAATCAACCATAAAAATCTTAGGGGTTTTCGATAACAAATTAAGTTGGACCACACATATACAAAACCTCAAGAAAAAATGCATGCAAAGAATGAATATCATCAAAGCAATCACCCACACAAAATGGGACGCACATAGGGACTCCACGCTTAATATCTACCTCACCTTAATTCGTTCAAAAATAGAAAACGCATGTATCATCTACTCCCTTCAAAATTACAAACACTCGAAACAATCCAAAACACAGCCCTAAGACTAGCAATCGGCGCCTTTAGAACCAGTCCAGTCAAAAGCATACTGATTGAAGCAGGAGAACAGCCCCTAGCAAACAGAAGAAAAATACTAACACTAAACTACACGCTAAAAATAGCAAAAAACCCAAACAACCTAACCTACAATAACATATACCTACCAAACACCACACTCAAAACTGATACCCCACTCCAACAAATATACGAATATCTACAATCCACCCAAATCCACATCCCAACTATCCAAAGAAAATCCTATCATAATCACCTCCCATGGACAAACAGACAACCCAAATATATTCTAGACCTCACAAAATTCCAAAAAGACCAAACTCCACCTGAGCTCTACAAAAACGCCTTCAATACAACTATAAAAAAAAAACACACAAAGATTCGCTCATCATTTACACAGACGGGTCAAGACAAAACCAAAAAACCGGAGCAAGCGTAATAATTAGAAACAAACCACACAACTACCGCCTTCCAGACCAATTCACTATCTACTCCGCGGAACTCTACGCCTTGAAGATAGCGACCGAACTCGTGACACAAAACACTCCAAACGAAAATAAAGTAATCATCTGTACGGACTCATTAAGCACAATACAAAGTCTATAAAACATCTACAGTCGAAACGCCACCATACAAGAAACACAAGATAACATCCATAAAATAATTAGCCACCAAAACAAAGAAATCTACATCATGTGAATACCATTACATCAAGGTATAAAGGGAAATGAAGAAGCCGATACAGCAGCAAAAAACGCAACAATGCTCCAACCCAACACAAACCTATCGGTACCAACTGAAGACCTAAAAGCCCAATTAAAAACAAAGATAAAAGAACAATGGCAAATCGAATGGAGAAATATTACAAACAACAAATTAAGACTCATAAAAGATGACACCAAAGCTTGGATCCCGAATGCAACAAGAAACAACAAAGCATCTTAACTAGACTCCGCATAGGGCATACCCTTCTCACGCACGGCCACATCCTGAAGAAAACCGACCAACCCATCTGCGAAAAGTGCACCGCAATGACAGTAAACCACATCATAATCGAATGCCAAATATACAACCAACAAAGACAAAAAAATAACATACCTCCCAATATAAAAACTGCCCTATCAAACTGTCCCGATATACAAAATAATGTCATACAATACTTAATATTTATAGACCTCTTCAACAAAATGTAAACAAACAAAAAAACAAACTGTACCGGGGTCGAAGTACCCCAAAAACTTCTTTAAATAAAAAAAAAACATTTTGGTAATAAATGTAAAAATTACTGAATGAACAAAATAAATACAAAAACTTGGATATATTATATTAATAAAAGTATCAAATTATAGGAAATTTTGTATACAAAACGAAAAAGGACAAAGTTAATAACTTCTTATACTTTTGTCGTCAACTTTTAGTACCGTCTGCATTATTGTTAGCGATATAATGAAACCTTATATTAATGTATTTTTCAGATATAATCCTTATTAACTGAATTATGTGATTTTCAAAGGAATTCTGATCATGAATGTGTTCTAATAAATTAATAAATATATAACGATTTTCATAATATTTTAATACAGATGTAATTAATAATAAAACAGAAAACCTTTCTGTAACAATTTGTTTTATTATTTTCTCTGCAATCCTACAAACCTTTATAACATCGGAAGAAGGATAAATAAGACCATCTTTATTTTTAATAGTAATGAAATGTATGTAATTATTATGGACATCAATGAAATCTCAAAAAAAATATATATACGTACAGTGAAGCACTTTTTTTAAAAAATCGGGCAACAAAACCCCTAATATAATGTTTGATATTTTTCGTATATTCACTAATTTCCTTAATATTTGTTAAATAATATTCTTCTTCCGTAAAAGACAAATTTGTTGGTTTATTTATTACATCTACAGCATTTGTTTTATTTATTGACCTGGAAACGTATAATTTATTAATATTTTCAAGAGGAATGCAATTTCCTATACTTCTCGTTTATAATTCCATATGAATCACAATTTTTTTATATGCTCGTGCAAACTAAGACAATAAACAGTCATGTTGAAGTTTCAAAAATAATATAAAACTCGGTGTCAATGATAAAAAATAATAACAATAAAAATAATAAATACACTCAAAAACATGCAACAAATCCTCAAAATAAGCAACAAAATCTAAACGTCAAATATAAAGTGGAACATACAAAGATGGCGAACACGAATACTTAGCTTCACAGCTGCGCAATTAGACTCCATCTATAGTTATTCTTTAATCTGAGGGACAGGTAGTCCAACATAAAACGCACCCGCGGTAGTAACTGGTGGCCACAGAAAACAGTATGCGCTTTGCTCATTTACTTACTGCAACCCTAAAGGTAGTGGAGATGAGGAGACAAAATAATGATATAAACGCATACACGCAGAAAACTATTACTTTAGTGAACCGAAAGCTCGTTGGTTTACTACATTCTACAGGTTAATTTTTTCATTCAATTCTAGTTTTTATTTTTATATCGTCTTAATTTCAAGCCCTTTTATAATGGATAACAATAATGAAACTGTAATTGTAATTGCAAACATTTATTTTAGAAAAATTTCAATTTCACAAGTTTTAAAAATGAAAAGAATACATTATGTATTACTAATAAAGCAAAAATAAACAAATGTATTGAGAATATATGTTCGTATTTTTGATGTGCAAAATTAAAAAAAAAGTGTATTTATTTGGAAACCGCTTCCCCATGAAAAATGTCACCGCACGCCACTGCTTACGGGGGAACGTAACCGTCAAAATATCTCGCTGTCTGTAGTCACGTGATCTCGCTGAGCCGCCATTGAAGTGTGCTCATGACATTCGCATGTATATATGATCCCATGCTAATATTTTGCTCTAAATATGTGTTTATAGTGTTGTTTTGTTTTTAAAAGTTTGAAATTTGTATTTTAATTTATTATTAGATATAAAATGCCTGTTTGAGTTGCAGGTTCGGATTTGACATTGGGCAAACTAGGCTGCGGCCCAGGGACCCCCATCAGGTCCCACATTACTGGAAAATAATAAAAAGCCAGTCTGGGAAACACTAAAATTTAATTAGTTGTAACTTTACTAAAGTACAAAAAATAATAGTTTCTTTAGTGAAGAACATTGTACGTATAATTTAATAATAGAAAAAAGTGTAGGATTCTTTCCCAAACGTGGAATCTTGAGAATTTTTCTTGTTTTATGATAACAAATTTCGCCGCAGACAGATCATTCTCAAATTTAACAATATTAAAAAATAATGTGAGATCTGTTGTGATCGAACAACTCAAAAAATATCTATTACATCTGAGCATCAACAATGATATTTTAAGCGTATTATCATTGAATATATATATTTATTCTTAGGTTATCTAGTTTTTATAGTGACATTTAGGGCGATATTACAGATTTATATTGTACAAGTTACTTCTTATTGACTGATTCTACATACGGCGGCGAAGAAATTATACGGCGGCTAGAATAAAAAATTATATTACGGAGGCATAGAAATTAAACTTCAACCTTGTCAATCACGTCACAGAAGATGTCCCTTTTATGACGTTTGAAAAAAAAATATATTCTATTCTAACTGCATTAAGTATTATTGTAATTGATGATATTATATATAGCGTATTACATAAAATAATAAAAATTTTCATCTCATTGTACGAAAATGGAACACCTGGTAGAAAAATTAATAGTGCAGATATATAAGCATTTTATTGTAAAATAAACTTAGTTTGAAAAAAAATTTCGGTAATATTTAAAATAATAGTGTAAATAAATAATTTCAAAACGATGAACCACCTGCTATATAAATACAAAAATGAACAGAGGAAAATTAAAAGTATTCAGGGTATATAAATTTATGCAATAAGAAAAATTTAACTATCATGGAAAAAAAATTTTCAAAATAAAAAAATATTTATAGTTTAATTTTGCAGGAAAAGAATTATAGTTTAGAATTTCCAGCTATAGATGGATATTTTCTTAAATAATGTGACTTTTCTATTTAGTAAATTCATATTTAAACAGATAGTATTAAGGGCAAAATAAAAATTATAGCCCTCAGGAAATTTAAAGCTCCGCATCGAGTTTTATACATTCCCTTATGTTATAATCTTTTCATTATGCCCTTATACATAAACAACTATTAAATATTTTAAATTATTCTTATAGTCACTCTGAAAGATTATTATTTCTATTGGATTTTTTATTACAATTTATACAAAAATTTCTTTAATTGGTTTATTGCTATAAAACGTACCAAAATCTAAAATTATTGTTTCAATGAACTTAAATTTATGGTTTGGATATTTGCTATTTATTTATATGTGTATTATCATTGCGGAGTTAGAAATAAATCTATTTATTTAAAAAAATTAAAGTGAGGGAGAAAATAAAGACAATAAATAATAATAGTTATCTGTTTTTCGCTCGATGTTTTAAATTTAAACTAGCATTTTGAAGTTTCCATATCTTTTCCGTCTTTTTAAAATTTTTTGCTATTTTCTGTATTCTAAAAACCGAAATTTTTCGAGATTACAATATTTTCTTTATTTTGTACAAAGAGCAAAAAATTAACAGTGTTTAAATATTAGTAAGGTACCTAAATCTTAACACACTTGGTAAAAATAGGTTATTTTGGAGTATTTTGCATATAAAATACATTTTATTTATATGCTCAGTACGTAGTAGTAGTAGCGATCGGTTTTATAAGTCAGACAAATGATTTTAATATTAAATTAAATGTTGATTGATTCGGCTGTCACTTCTCGTTGAAACATTTTAGTTCTTTTAAATAATTAAATTAATCATCTAACGTGTTATATCTACATACAGATTGAGATCTTCAAAATTGTAAAACTATCGAATGGGTCTGGTTAGCGGAAAACAGAAATCCTTACTATATTTAATAAGTAGGTAAATGAGTTTATTATAAACGATCCAAAGATAGTATATTGAATCTAATGGATTTGTAACATTGTTTGTGTAGGCGGTGTGGATAACAGCGCTGGCTCCCTACATAGTTCTGATAATCCTGCTGATCCGCGGAGTCACCCTGCCGGGCGCAGCGCAGGGCATCTACTACTACCTCACGCCCGAGTGGAGCAAGCTCAAGACCTCCAAGGTGTGGATAGACGCCGCCTCGCAGATCTTCTTCTCCCTGGGCCCCGGCTTCGGCACGCTGCTGGCGCTGTCCAGCTACAACAAGTTCGATAACAACTGCTACCGGGATGCCATCCTCACCAGCTCCATCAACTGTCTCACCAGCTTCCTCGCGGGATTCGTTATATTCTCCGTGCTGGGGTATATGGCCCATGTGCAGCACAAGGACATTCAACAGGTCGGCCAAGAAGGTACCTGACTTAGTCGTTTTATTCATATTACAAGTAGGTCGTTAGATAATAAAGTATACAAGTACTCAATAGGCTCATCAACCATAATCAAATTATGGTAAATATGTGTTGTAAATAATATTTATATATTTAGCAAGTATGATTAACAATAAAAAATATTTTTCGTCTGTGCAGACACATACATTAGATTTTGAGATAAATAACTCAATAGCATAGATAAATCTACAGCAGGTATATTGCCGAATAGGCTTTAATAAAACCTGGATCCATTTTATCTAAAAACGAATTACAAAAACTAGAAACTGTAGTATACAATACGAAGTTTTAAAGTTTGTCGTAGTTCAAACACATGAATCAAGCCCACTAGCGCCAGAGAAATGTCAAAGTAAAAAAAGTTGCCAAAATGTACAACAATATTTACCTACTTTTCATAAAAATATATTTGCTAATCTTTTTAGAGAAAATTATTGAACAAAGATAACATTTAATACATGTTTAAATAATTATTTTCTCCCTTAATAGTTAATACTAAGAATTTTCAAACCGGATTTGCACTTATCAGCATATTTCATTATGCAGATTTATAAAAAAAAAAAAAAATAATAATGGTTGGATGAGCCTATTTTGCGCAAATATGAAAACCGGGACAATTGCTTGTTTAAATAAGTTTATTCGAAACACCAGGATATATTTATAAAATCCCAGAAATCCGTGACGTCTAATAACACTAATTTTAGGATATTGTCTGCACCACGGAACCTTACTAGGTGTTTACATCCTCTAGTATAAATATCTTTATAAAATTCTTGGTTCTTAAATAACTATTATATTTTTTAAGAAATTAAAAGAGAATTATACCGTGTGTTCAGTGGTGTAACTAGATTTTACAGGCCCCCGAGCAAGAATATACTTGAGGCCCCCACCTTTTCGAAAAAAATCTAAAGCGAGACAGGAATTTATTAAATTTTTTGTAATTTTAAATTAGAATTGTTTTAACCCTAAAGTGGTAGCGGCCTTAGAATAACAATATAAGTGGTAGCTCCGTATCCGGCAGTCTTAATATAAAAAAAAATATTTCTGTAACTATTTCTAATTTGGATTTTTTTGCGAATATTCAGTTACTTATAGTCCTTGTGTTTTCATAAATATTACTTTTGGACTTTTGAAGCTGTTAAATTAATTTAAAATAAAAAATTGTGCTGTAAAAAAATATTACAAAGGTATACAAAAAAAAATCTTCCAATTATAAACATATGGAAAACATATTTTAAGAAGGATCGCGTTATAAGCAATAAATAATAATTTGAAGGTACTACACATACAACTCATTGATACTCTACATGCTTCAAAAACATAACATTTATAGACTGGTAAGACTTGGAAGGCTGTAGAAATTTTATTATTTTATTGGCACTATTGTCACTGCATAGATCAGTATATTATTGAGTTTTACGAAGCTTCTAAAGAGTGATATTCCACCTCGACCCGAAGTTAATTAGATTTTTTCTGTAACACTTTCAAATTTAAAGTATGGACAGTTTCATGTTCTATCACTAACAATTCTAAATATTTTAATCTATCTCATTTGGGATCTGTTATATAGTTTGTAATTTTGGAAAAGTTCTTTTTGAACTTATTGGATATGTGTGATATGTGTCATGAAATAAGATGAATATATTTGACTTACTCAAACACAATGTAAATCCAACATCAATAATACAGTTGTCAAGAAATAACTTTTACTTGTTTACGTATTAATTTTAATTATTAATGAAATATCAATCATGCCGATATGGTGTCACTATTTCTTATTTATCTATTTATTTTTGTTTAGTTTTGTAGAAGCAAAGTGAGGCCCCCTCACCTGTGAGGCCCACCCGCGTGTGCTCCCCGTAGTTACGCCTCTGCGTGAGTCCTAGAAAAGTGTGGTCACAGGCATTTAAAATACAAAAACAGTATTTGATAAATAAAAACTGTCTGGTTAAGGTGATTCTCTACTCCTCTAGAATCATGTACAGTTTTTGGGGTGTAAAAGGGGAGGTATGTAAAAAGCATTAGAGTAAAGAAACTATTATACAGAAACGGGTTTTAAAGTAATAAAAAAATGGCAGACTATTTTACCCCATATTTACGGGATGTTCGGTAGTTAAAAATATTCATATAAAACAAAGAACAATATTTTAATTACAAATAACAAATGAAAGCGTGGCGCGGATTGACATTTATCAGCTAACGATACTTGACTTCACTAATTTCCGCTCGCCCTCCTTTGGTTGCAGCAGTTAAAACTAGAAAAATAAAATTATAGGTTAATTTATTCATGTATTACTTCAAAGTTTCAATATATTTTTTTAGTACAAAACTTATTTATTTATTATAAGAAAACATTTGTAATTGGGAGAGGAAGGGCAGCAAATATTTTGCCCTGGGCGCTAAAAATGCTAAAGGTGCATTCACATAAAAAAATAGTGACGTAGGTAGAAAAAATATTGTATGGTAACACATAGGGATATTGTATTAAAACTAGTGTAAAATGCTATAGATTAGATGGTCCAACTAACCTTACTAAATAATGAAAATGTTCTACATTCAGCATGTATCATTACAAAACATATTTTTATCCGTTATTCTCATTTCTTGTAAAAAATTAACAAAGTCGCCCTGTAAAATCTTCTTTTATATACCGGTCGCAACCTCCATATCTTCTTGCTTATTGTTTTTTTTTATTTATTTATATATTGTACTAATAGTTTCTGTCAGTTACAGTGACAGACTGTCATTCGTGATATAATGGGGTAGGTGACCAAGGTAGAATTTTAATGAAAAAACTATTGAATTATAGAAAGTATATTTATTTACTAACGTTGACATTAAAAAAGTTAAATATTTATCAGCAATTGTTTAGTAATTTGCGTTAAATAGAAACAGCGTCCTTTACTATGACGTTCACTAAGTTAGCACTATCTCACTCACACCACCTATTTCCGTCTGTCTACCTTCGCCGCTCTCATGAACTTCGTTGACGTCATAGTCCCCTCCCAAGTACTATATTATTTATTTACTTCAAAACAACATATAATTAACAATTTTAAAAAAATACGGGTATATTATTTTTGTTCAAGCTATCACATATACCAAATTTAGAAATTGGTCACCTACCCCATTAGTAGCGAAACAGCCGTAGAAGTTTGGACCTTATCAACTTGTACCTTACCATCGCGTTACCGATATCGCCTTAGATGAGGTATAACATAGAGATATGGCATTGCCCAAATATATTGTCGAAAGATCTAAGGTTTAAAATCGCTTGCAGCCCCCTGTTTGAGAACAGTGGACCAGTGGAGTAGTTATATGGAAAACTCAACCAAACAAATAATGAGGATAGGTGACTAACACTATGACCAATATTTTGTTCGTCTAACTGTAAGTGTGCACTACTCAGCTGGCGGATTGTTCTCACGCAGCTAACTGTTAGGCGATTCTCGACCATATATCTTTTGCTTGCTCAGTAGTACGTAGCTATAGGAGTGTGCCATATCTCTATGTTATACCTTATCTAAGGATATCGCTACTGCGCCACTAATTTAAATAATTTTTGATATAAATACTTCTAGTTATAAACATAGTGTCAAACTTTTAACTCTGGCACTACCTTTCCCACTAATTCCGCCCTTGTCAATATTTTTTTTATGCGAACGATACTTAAGCCACTGCTTGCTTTGTAATGTTGTTTCACGTTTTTTAGTCTGTAGTTATATTTTTCAATCGTGTTAGCGGTATGTGTTCGAACTATATATTTTAGATAATGTGTTCAAATCAGACTATAGATGCTTATTCCTTTGAATATATAATACTATTATTATATATTCAATATTATTATATATTCAAAGCTTATTCTGTAAGTTAGTGGTGAATTTTTAAACAGTTGTTAAAATTTTTGACAACTAAAAACAAATGTTAAAATTACAAGTGATATTTCATATTTCTCCTAGTTAAAAATTAACCACTGAGTTACAGAAGAGGAGGAATTTCACTCCTTTTTTCCGTTGAATCAAAAAAATAATTTTATCATTAGAAAGTTGTCAGAAGTATTGTATAGAACAAAAGTGGCAACTAAGGAAAATTTAGGGTTGTTTTTATTCAAATTAAAGACCAGCAATACACTCAGGATTATATCATCATCAGTATCATACTTAATTTACCAAATACTCCTGTGGGAATATACAGGCTGTTCCATTTAAGCGTGCCACCATTGTTATCTCGAGAACTGTAAGAGCTACGAGGTTGGTTAAATAAGCAAAGAACCACCATTTTACTAATACAATGAGCAAAAAAAAATTTTTTCAACCAGTGGTTCTCAAAATACGTGACACAACTTTCTTATTTTAAATGGGAACATATGTTTATTTTTAGGTTATTCGATAGAATATTTTTTTCTGATTTGGATCATAACTAGGTGTTATCTTAAAACACTTCAGATTATTGAAGCACAATTTAAAAAATTTGACAAACAAAAATCATTAATTTGAAGCCAATCTTAATGATACTTTTAGATATATTTCAGATCATTTTAGGACTACTAAAAATCGCTTTAATAATTATACTATAGAATAGTATTGTATTAAATAATATTTAAATTTATTCATAAAAAAATATTGTTATTAACAAATAATTCTAGTCATTTAAATCTGATATTATCGCGTCAACAGTCGTTTCTTAACTATATCAGAAAATACATCTACTTGAATTAATCCTACAGTCAAAGAAATATATTTTTTAATATAAATAATGAATTATTTTATAGGACATATATCAGAGTGTACCGCAATGGAATAATTTGATTATTATTATTATTATTAAATTCAATGTGTTGTATACGTGAAATTTTACTAACTGATTTGTTTGTGCAGGTCCAGGGTTGGTGTTTATAGTATACCCAGAAGCGATAGCAACGATGTCCGGCAGTGTATTCTGGTCAGTGATATTCTTCTTGATGCTGATCACACTTGGACTGGATAGCACGTTTGGCGGATTGGAGGCCATGATCACAGCGCTATGCGATGAGTACCCTCGGACATTAGGACGGCATCGAGAACTTTTTGTGGCTGGTTTACTATTACTCATCTACATTTGTGCACTTCCAACTACCACATATGTAAGTAAAATTAGCATTTAACTATCATCATTTTATTATGTATAAATTTCAACATATTGATTCCGATTTTAGCTTAAATCCCTGAATTTTGTGATTGTCATATGCAGGGTGATTTATAACGAGTGAATCAATCTTTAATAGTATGTTAGGGAGATCATTTCGAGTAAAAAATATCATAAGAATTCAGTTCTTATCAGTGGCGAAACTAAGAAAATTCACAGGCGGGTTTTTTGAAAGTGAAAAGGCGCTATAATAAATTTATAATTTGTTTAAAGAAACTTATAAAATCTTAAGTTACAGAGAGTTCATTTTACTTTGCCCACTATTGCTATCTCGGGTACTGTAAGAGCCACGAAGTCGTTTAAATTAGTATAAAATTTATTATTTTTTAACCAGTGGTTGTTCTTGTTACCTTGTGGGAGCGATTTTTTAATTTTAAATTGAACCATATACTTTTGATATGCTTATTCGGTAGAGAATTTTATTCTGAATTCTGAGATATAATATTTTCATACTTTTAGTTATATATGTAAGGAAAATCCATGTTACATTTTTATCAGTTTTTATATCATGAACAAAATAAAAAGAACACCTGCATATTAGTAATAGAAGTACATTTATTTAATTAAAATAATGGAAAAAATTATAATATAAAATAGATTTAAAACTAAAATTTACGACTTTTTTTTATTGTTACATACATCTATTTAATAAAATTAACATATTAAAAATATTGTGATGAGAGCTACAGTACATTATTATATCAATATATTTTTTTATTGAGATGAAGTAGATTTTTTTTAATTAAATCATTTAAAAGGCGCCTTAATCTTAAAAATTTTAACAGGTGGGTGAGCGCATCCGCCTAACCCCCCCTTAGTTACGCTACTGGTTCTTATTGTTTTTAGTTACGAGTGTAAATGAAATTAACTTTTCATTAGTGGCTGTGGTATAGTAATTTTACGAGTTAATTTAATAATAATCAGTTACTGTAGCAAAAGTAAAACAATCAAAAGACAAGTAATATTATTTTATATTTTACAATAAATGTTCAAAGTAAGCTGAATACACCGACGAATCAAAGACACGAATAATGTGAATATTATTGTGGATTTGATTTGCCATAATTATTTCCACCAAATTTTCACGACTGTTTATTTTCAAACTATATACCAGTTATATAAAATTGTTTCAAAGATAATAATCTGGGAATCTTTCTGGCCATGTGACAGGTTCCCATATCTAATTCGTCTAACTGGATAGTTCAAATTTAACTGTGTGTTAACTTGCTTTCCAAAATGGGGTGGTAGTAATGAAAAATCATTTTCACTTTCCTTTTTTAAAAGTACTTATTTAGTAACAAAGATGTGCACAGTTTAATTACAGGAATGATCATAAAGGGTAGTATGAGTATGTCTAATTTACAGTTACCTACATACCTACCTACATGCCTTTCACTATCATGTTGGAACTACGTGTGTATAAGATATAATATAAACTTCAGATTTAAACAGAATGTGCATAGATATCTATTTTTATTTCTGAAGTTACTTATTAGTAAATTCGTAAATTTATTGTTACTAATGAAACACCCTCTATACTAAACACATGTACTCAATTCTTAAAAATATTTAAACTGACGGTATAATCTAAATGCTTATTAAAATCTTACATTATAGTCCAAATCATATTTAATAGGGCTGCCAACTCTTCTTCGACTTAGGGCCGGTTTTTCAATCTCTGGTTAAAGTGCTGGTTACCTTAACCATCGGTTAACAGAAAAATATCGCATCGAAAATCTGATGTAAGTTTTCCAAAATACACATTATTTACTATTTCGATGCGATATTTTTCTGTTAACCGATGGTTAAGGTAACCGGCACTTTAACCAGAGATTGAAAAACCGGCCCTTAGTGATTTAAGCTAAGCAACTTACTCACGACCAAAAAAATAAAAAAATTTGTTCTATAAACTAGCAATCAGTGTTACTCTTAAAACAGTCAAAGTATATTGTTAAGACCTTAATTCGTAGACTTGGACACCTGTAACAAGCGGTTAGTTGGGTTTTATCTTGAAGAGAGATACATAAATAATTTACCTTATATGTTACAAAAATAAATAATGATTAAAAAAACAAAGACAAAATGACAATTGTTTTATGCTAATTTCACTTCGTCCATGTAGTAAATAATGGTATTTACTAGTAGTTAGCTTCAAGAGATTCAAGTCGTGGATAAAGCCCTGACACTCCGGTCCAGGGCCGATCCTACCCTATGAGCCGCCTTTGTTCGCATATAAAAAAGTCGCTATAAAGGGCGGCAAATACCATACACAAACAAGTAGCAACAATAATCACAAATAATATATGGATCTGATTATAAATTTATTCGAAACCACTGTGATCAAAAATAGGGCAGTACTAATCATTTTTTGATAATAAAAAACTTATGGAGATAAAGGAAGGGTTGGGGGGCGAAAGTTGCCGGTAACCTCTAGGCGGCATAAGTTACCTCCGCCACTGGTAACACATTACAAAAAAAGCATAAATAAGGATTTAGAAAAACAATAATAAAAATATAGGTACAAACGAAACTTCTAAGCTTTAAAAGCAGCAAAAATTTTGATAACTTCTTATTAAATTATCAGGTGGGATGGGGTTTTTAAATCAAAAACCATAAAAGTCTATTTCACACTGTTCTATTTAATGAAGCGACCGGTTTCGGTTACTTAGTAACCATCTTCAGGCACCGGTGAGACTACAATAAAAAATATAATAATTAAAAACACAAGTATTTTTCTAATAAATACATTATAATTTTTTTTTTTCTATATCAGATGTTAAAGTGTAATTTTATCAACTCAAAATAGTGGATAAAGTAGCACTTTAACCGCAAGGATAGATAAAGTAACACTTTAACAGCAAGGATAGATAAAGTAATTTAACTTTTGTTTATTAGAAGTACATTTCCATAACAACGCAGACTACTGACATTTTAAAATTGTTCTTAAATATTAATTTAATTTTCCTAATTCTTTTCTCTTCAAAACCTGCTATAGAAAAAAATAGAATTTTATACACGACGATAAAATTAAATTATTGACTCGCGAAAAATAATTCACTCGCGATTATATCGCTCGTGAATTAACACTTTCCGCTTGTCGATAAAATATTATTTTATCGTCTTGTATAAAAAATAACTATTATTTTATGATTTTTGAATATTTATGTTAATTTTTATCCAAAGTTTTGACAATTTTTAACCGTAATTTTTGGTTATATTTCTTGTTTTTGTTATTTCGAAAATTGTATTTATTTGTATTACTTTTATTCATTATTTATTTCTTACATTTATTTGTATTTATTAGAATAAGACTTGTGTTTTAGTTATTAAATTTTTATTGTAGTCTCACCGGTGCCTGCAGATGGTTACTAAGTAACCGAAACCGGTCGCTTCATTAATTAGAACAGGGTGAAATAGACTTTTACCCCATCCCACCTTATATATTTTCACACTTGGGTGTAATTTCACTATCTTATTATTAAATTATCAGTTTCAACGTTATAAAAAAACATTAATCATTTTAGTTTTTTTTTTTAATTAAAAGTTCCATTGGGTTTATGTGGTCTTTTTAATTCTTTTAAAAGATCTACCATAAATTTTGATGAAATCGACAAATGGGCATTTAAAATTTGTGAGCAAATCTTTTCAATATTTAAATAACTCTTCATCTGTTATATTATTAATATGAGTGTCGTTACTATCTATTTATATATTTTCAGGCTTCAGCTGTAACGTGTTGTAAATTTAAAATAAAGTTATGAGTTGTAAAACTATATAAATTTGTAATAAATAATAAGATAAATGATGACTTGCAGACAGTGTTTATGTATATTGTTATTTATTAGAATTGATATAGTTAGTAAAATATTATTGATAGATTTGTTTGTAGTCATCCAACCAATTTTTTAAAAGAATAAGGCCTTTATAATTTATTCATTTCATAAATTGATATATTTATAAAATACTTAAATTATTTTGCTATAAAAAATGGACGATTTTGCCGCCCCCACGCCTAACCGCCTTTGTTCTGTGACAAAATGAACACCTCTAGGATCGGGCCTACTCCGGTCGATGACTATAAAAAACATCATCGATGGCCATCGATGAAACCTGCATGTTACAACAGTACGAATCAGTCATTGATGAAATTTAATTTTTACATAACACACCAATAAATGATCATTGATCTAAAATTGTATTTGACAATTTATATTCTTCTTCTATTTCCGAACGGTAAGCATACTTACCGTTCGGATTGATATTATAATACCAATCTGACAATATTTGAAATTTCGCTTCGCTCGTCTTCGATGGGTAAAATATCCTTACCGTTCTTAATACTTAATATATTATTATAATTTATTATTTCAACGTTTCACCAAGTACCAACAGTGAACGTGACTATTACTATTAACTGTTACAAGTAACATTTGTTCGGGATTAGGGTTTGGGATAGTTAGACACTTGAAGAAGAAAAAGCAAAACGTGACAGTGTATTTGTGAATTACCATTAATGCCAATCCATTATCATTACCTAAACACAAGGGTAGATAAGATATCGTTTCCGCGTTTGGGATTCAGGCTTCCATGGCATCCAACAAGTAGCCAATCAGAGCTTCCATGGCGGAGAAACGCTCTCTGCCGACGAGTGTTTTAGCCAATTGACTGGCATTAATTTGTTTTAATCCAAGGCAACCGGGGAACCTGAGAAACCTTTTATAGATGCTGTCACTCGCCTCATGTTCAATTCATCGCTTCTTCCACGCTCGCTGCTAACAAACTGATAGCCCAGATGATTAAAATTTCAAATAAGCACTCGGAACTATAATTCTTTCCCTGGGAATGGAATTGTGTAGCGGTGTACTGTGCGGTGAAACATTGTTCATGAATTTGTATCGAGTGATAACGTTGAGAATCGAATGAAATGAGCTTGATGTATTATACAGTGCTTCCTGCCGCTGATAAAAGTAATTACTGACTTTCTTTTCCTTCTCTTAACGGAAGAACAATTTTACACTCAAGATGATTGTAAAGAAATATATCGTTTTTGAATATTTACAAATTTTAGTTAAGCAAATTTTATTTACAGTACTCATAGGTATATTTGAAAACTGAACAACGAATCGGTATTGGTATTAAGACATAATCTCGTAATTGTCAAATAATAAACGACATCTCATTGTTTTCGATGCAGCAACACATATCTTTCTCGGGGTTTGGCAACGTGTGCCAAAGTATTTTACATCTTTTAATTCACTGGCAAATTTCATTATATTTTGAAACTAAAATATATGTTATTCGAAATGTTATAATCATAATGAAAAAAAAAATAACGCTATATTTATTTATTACAATGTTAAATGTTGATTATAACCTAATATTTAACGATTGCTTATTTTAAGTTTCCTTTAAATGGACAGTATCACATCGGAAAACATATTAGAATATGTTACATACCTATGTCATAAAATCCTTTTTTATTTTAATATTTAAAGCGCTTTGAAATTCAAGCTTTGTTTATGCACGTGCGGCAATGTAGCATTTTCTCCGATGGTACAGAAATAACTGTTACCCGGTTTCAGGATATTAAGCTTTTGCTTACATAGACAAAAGTAAGCAGGTTAACTAATATTAGTAACTGTCAGAATTTGGTTTTAATTTTAATTTTATTTCCAAGTGAATAACAAATAATTTATTGTACAATATAAACTGCTTCTAGGAGGTGACAGGATCGCCTAAATGGCTTGCCAATCATTTCTTCCTAACACCACTAAAAACCTACATATGTTGGACTAATACGCCTGAGATGTCTTAAATCAGGGATGGAAAACGTATTGTAGCGATACCTGATAACGTTATAATAATGTTTCATTTTCTAATTTTTTGTTAATAACGTAACAATAATCAAATAACGTTATGTAACTGTAACGTAAATATAACAATATACTATAATGTTATTTGCCGCTGAGAGAATATAAATTCCTAATTTACCGATATTTAATATTTTTCGTTATATGCATCATTCACAAATCTTCTAACATCTTACTGTTAATACGATTGCATTTGTATCATGTTATGTTCTTAATGTAGTTAGTACCTACTGCTTATCTTATAGTAGGTATTTTTAATATATTTTTTTAATTTAAATTTATTTTATAAGTTTTTATTACAAATTTAAGAAAAAATAAAGGTATTTTAACGTTATAATAACGAAATAAAAATAACGTTATAAATGAATATTTTTTTTATAACATTATAAAATAACAAGTTAACGTTAATCTTATCCCTGCTTAAAATCCTCGCTCTCATCTGAATTCAATTGACATCTGTGGCGGTTATGATACTCATAGTCGTAACTGTAGATATGATAATAGCTATAATTCCGTAAGGTCATTGAAAATCGTTTGTTAAACGGAAGATACGTTGTGATTTCATTAGAATTAAGGGAGTCTGAATATTTTTCCTTGCAATAATTTCAATTACAATTACTAGTACTATTCTAAGCTTCAAACGTTTTTAATCGTTTAAACAAAACCATGTTAAGCGCCATAATTACCATCTTCACATAATTTTTTAACCGACTGTTCAAGAATTTAACCCCGTATAGCATAGGTTTGTTAAACTTGCGTCACAGACTTTTAATTACTAAACATTATCTTTTATATACAATTAATATTGTTCGATGAGAGCAGCGTAATTTGATGAGTTCTCGAGTGAGAAATAACTATATATAAAATCTATACTGGCATTATTTAAAAGATATTTGTGGTTGTAGGTGAGAGTGAACGCTTTTGTGAATCCTAATTAATATAAAAATTAACAATTCCCACTGTCATATACTCGCAAAAAATAAGTCACGCCATCGACAAGCGTACTAAGTATTCTGCAATAGAATTGAAGCTCTTTCCTATTTTTTTTTGTATTAACTAAAAGTAACTGGTAATAATTCGAATGCTATTATAGACTAATACAATGTATTAGTCGGTTGAAAACGAGCAGCGGTGTTTTACTTGGTTAGCGCGCTACGACTTGAATTGAACGGAATATGTTTTAAGATTCACCTCCCAGTTTTACCAGTTATTAACCAAATACAAATGCCATTGTGTTCGAAACCCGTCCGCTGTGACTGCTTGTCCCTTGTTACAGTGCTTTAACAGCATCAACATTAGGTCCGTTATAATTTATTAGCTGCGTATTGTTACAGCCATAGTACAACTAATTTTTACAAGGTAGTTAATGTAAAAAAATATGGAATGTCAAACTTTCTTAAATAAACGAGAATCAATCTTTTTTGAAAACCCTATTTTTTGTAATTTTAAAATAAAAAGAAAACAGATGCTATTATTTTTGTAAAGTTTATTTTCTGTAAATTAAAAATTAATTGCTTAAATTAGTCGGTATATGTATTAAGCATGATTGAAAAAACTTTTTAAAGTGAAAAATAATGAGAATTGAGTTGTGCGCGTAATAGTTCTTGAGTAGGTATATAGGTAAGTTGTGAAGTAGTTACTCGTACCGGTAACTTCCTAATAACCAACAAACCACATAGCTTATAACTTTGCCACTACTCGTCAGCTACTACTCACTACATACAAATGTGTGTTACACTATTAGACCCTCAACTGCCAAACCTTTGTTTCTCTCTCATGTAAAGCACTACTCTACAACTTGTAATTGTTCTTCATTACTCTGGAAATCATGTCCATTTACCTAACTTTGCCCATCTTCTTCCCCTTTAAAGTACGGGTACATTAACCTAAATCATTTCGACTATTATTCACTTTTGTAACAAGCTGTGTACGCAGAAAACAGTGGTCTTTAAAAATAGTGTATTTAAAGTTTTATTATGAATTGTAGAGTCTGTTAATTAAAAAAACTTATATTAAACAACGAAGAATGAAAAAGTTAACAAATAGATAAATTTCAAACAATTTCCATAATTTTGAAATTTAAAACTGTAGCCACTACCAATTAAAAAATTGTTACTATCATATTTTAATGAATTTTATTAAAATAATTTTTTTCTAAATTTTTATTTGTAACGAAAACTTTGCTATCTTAAAAAAAAAACATATAAACTTCCTCTTCTTTTTTAACAAATTGCACCAAAAATTAATCAACTGTTAAGTACCTACGAACAATATACAAATACTATTAATCCATTTTTAAAAATCAGTTGTGAACACCTCTCACACGACCGTCACTACGGAATATGAACGATAAAAGAATTATATTTTATATGATTTTTTTCAAAATACTTATAGATAAAATTTTTTTATATTTATAAACTAGAATTTAAATTGCAGTTACATGATTTTAATATATATATATCTATATTTATCAAAGCTATACAGTTAACAAAGAAAACATAAATAATATAATGAAAAACAAAAACATTAAAACGAGAAATAGATTCTAATAAAACATACAGTGTGTGTAACGAAACACGGAACATAGAATTTTGCCATGGAATTTCAAAATTTGCGGATTTAGAACAAAACTACAACAACACAAAGTTGTTCAATATTAAATTCTGCTTATAAAATCATAATTGGTAGAACAATACGTCTACAGTACGAGATATAATAAATATAAAATGTAATACTTTCGTTAAAAATCAGACAGTTATGGAAACAAAAGAAAATATCTTATTTATCTTATACGTAAACAGCGCACAGCCAAACCTACAACTCGAACCCTCCTCTGTCCCGCATTCTTATTTACTTTAAATTTTTCCTAAAAACACATAGTGTGACTGGTCTTTGCAATAGGGCACTTGCACGCATATACCTATTAGTTATTACTAATA
Source organism: Stenolophus ochropezus (assembly GCA_035578165.1). Lineage (NCBI taxonomy): Eukaryota > Metazoa > Arthropoda > Insecta > Coleoptera > Carabidae > Stenolophus > Stenolophus ochropezus. Next base: position 26,280,195 of record JAQOWZ010000017.1, read on the forward strand.
GGTATATGCTTGCACATGACGTTTCAACATGGCGGCTGAACAGCTGATTCTGAACAACCTAGCTTTATTTTAACATTGAGTCATACGTAGAAATATCGTCCCGTGAACTTTTTAATTTTTTTTTACAGCACTTATTGTTTTCGTTTAGGAAAAGTGTTTTAGAGTGTGTAAAGGTGAGTGTATAAGCAGTGTTTTCCTTAAAAATATTTGTAGATATTGTTAGTATTTAGCAAGTTAGAGGTAAATAAAATTAGACTAACCTAATCGTAGTTATTTGTGTATACTATGTGTTACATATAATCTAATTTAAAAATAATCTGATTGGAATATATTGCATGAATATTTAAATATAATGTAATTTTCTTTAAATATGAATAAAGGAACATCAAAAATGATTTTTATAATGATAGAATCACAAAAGTTGAATTATGGCGTGCGTGAACTCAAACTCATATGTAATACTGTGTATTTTTTTAAGGTGAAACATGGAATTTATCACATCCATGATAACGACTTGATATTTCATTGATAGCAATGTACTTGCTTGTCTCATTTAAAATTAAACATAGGAACGAATTTGACATTTGCTTTTTTTGGGGTATCAAACTTTCTGACAAGCCTACATCAAGTGCAACAACAATTTTAAGAATCACTAATAACTTTAGGGGAAATAGTGGCATAGTTGAATGTTCTGCCAGATCTCTCGATCTTACATATCTAAATTCTTTTTATTGGTGATGTTTAAAATCAAAATTATGTTCTGGGGGAAATCTTTAAAATTTAAATTCAAAACATTTCTCAACATATTACAAATGTCCAAGTATCATCGTATGTAATTCAAAAAGTTTATAGCAGATTGAGTCATTGCTTAACAGTTATTTAATAAATTTTTGAAAAATTATTGTAATTATTATTTAATTGTTCCTTATTGTATTTACTTCTTGGTTAGTTGGTATATTAGTTTTGTATTTTGTAATTACAGTATTAAAATTTAATACTTCTGTCAAATTCATTCCCTTTGTTTCATTTTAAATGAGATAATCAAATATACATTGTTGTCAATCAAATTTGAAGTCGTAACCATGGACATGATAAATTCTATGTTTCATGTTAAAAAATACTCACGGTATAAATACCAATGAAACATTGTAAGAAGAAAAATTACCTTGAAGATAAATAACTATTGTATATCTTTTTCATATTTAATTTATATTAATTTCAATATTTCATTTAAAAATATATACAAAAAAAAAACTAATCAAAACTCAAATGATTGTAAAACCTGATGCTAAAAACTACTTATTTCAAATTAATATATTTATAAATACAATTGATTTGTACCAGTAAATAAGTATTTACAACACACCTTTAATTATGGCCAGATACACTTTTAATTAGCGTATTTAAATCTAGAAATATTGAATTTCTTGCACTGAAAACTACGATTAGGTTAGTCTTAATTTAATAACCTCTAACTCGCTAAATACTAACAATATCAATAAATATTTTTACGGAAAACACTGCTTATACACTCACCTCTATATACTCTAAACACTTTTCCCAAACGAAGTGCCGTAAAAAATTATAAAAGTTCACGGGACGATATTTTTACGTATGACTCAATGTTAAAATAAAGCTAGATTGTCCACAATTAGCTGTTCACCGCCATCTTGTGTGACGTCGGCGCAAGTGTCCTATATAATAATAATAATAAATTTTGCTTGTGCGCTCCATCTATATGATTGAAAAGTCGTTGTTCCTTGCACAAACTTTTGTGCAATTTCATAATAAACTATGGGCTGTCGGCAGTAATATTAAAAATAAAATTAGAACAACAATATTACTTACAGCCGCTACATTTTGTTATTGTTTTTCATCCATAGCCTACTGTACATTAATTTTAAAATAAAAATTTATTTAATCCCATTTTTTTAAAAATAACTTTGTGCTTTAACTTTAGAATCACTAGTTTAAAAAATATTTTTTAGGCGGCTGGTACATAAATTGTTGTTTTTCGTATCTGCTAGCAACCTTAAAGTATCAATTTTTATTTGACATCTGTCAAAGTCAAAATTTTTGGCCGCTAGTTTGTTCATTATTGATTTACACAGTTCATATTAATGTGATTAATTATTTTAGAATATAATAACAAATGTAAGTAAAATTTTAACTATTCCTTTAGAAATATTAATGAAAAAATAATGAATTTGCGAGCAAAAATAGCGGCCGTAAAGTAAATGCGGCCGTAAGGTAAATGCGGCCGTAAAGTAAATGCGGCCGTAAAGTAAATTTTGACAGATGTCAAAATAGTTATTTGTGTATCAAGGTTCTAAAAGTAATCTTTTTGGGCCGAAACAGAAGTTTGCAGCCGAGGCAAAGCCGAGGCTACAAATCAGATGAGGCCCAAAAAGATCTTTTAGCCGAGGTGCACACAACATTTTTTAGGCGATTACAACAAGAAGTTATGAATTTTCATTCAAAATCAATTTTTGACATCTGTCAAAATTTACTTTACGGCCGCATTTACTTTACGGCCGCATTTACCTTACGGCCGCATTTACTTTACGGCCGCTAGTTTTACTCGCAAATTCATTACTTTTTCATTAATATTTGTAAAGGAATAGTTAAAATTTTACTTACATTTGTTATTATATTCTAAAATAATTAATCACATTAATATGAACTATGTAAATCAATAATGAACAAACTAGCGGCCAAAAATTTTGACTTTGACAGATGTCAAATAAAAATTGATACTTTAAGGTTGCCAGCAGATACGAAAAACAACAATTTATGTACCAGCCGCCTAAAATTTATTTTGAATGAAAATTCATAATTTATTGTTGTAATCGCCTAAAAAATGTTGTGTGCACCTCGGCTAAAAGTTCTTTTTGGGCCTCATCTGATTTGTAGCCTCGGCTTTGCCTCGGCTGCAAACTTCGGTTTCGGCCCAAAAAGATTACTTTTAGAACCTTGATACACAAATAACTATTATTCTATAATCAAATGGTACCCATGGTCTCCTACAACTTTGTTATTTAGTATATTATATATATATATATATATATATATATATATATATATATATATATATATATACAGGGTGTCCTATTTAAGATACGAATGCATTGGTATCTCGAGAACCGTAAGAGCTACGAGGTTGGTTAAATTAGACAAAAGTTGCCCCGTTAGGAGGCTATTTTAATAGTGTTTTGTTATTTGCGAAAAAATGCATAGGTCACTAGGTATAGGAGAAAATGTAAATTTAGCGATTTTCTTTTTTTGCTTATAACTTTGTTATATGAAATAATACGAGATTCTGGTTTGCACTTTCTTAAGGCACTTTTGTATGGTGAATTTGCAGAAGTACTCAATTATTTTTTATATCTAACCATTTACGAGTTACTGACAGCAACTTTTATTTTTCATATGGAGGTCATATTAAGCTATGGTATTTTTAAATAGAGATTTTTTTTAGCTTTACAATGATATAAAACAGTAATACTTTATTTTTATAATTAACAGAAAAATTAACAAAAATTGTTATTTATACTAAAATTGCATTGAAAAAAGTAAATTAAAGGCAGCAGTGGAAGAAAATAACTATTTCATAACATATGTTGCAACAAGTTTATTTAATTAAAGTTAAAAATTCAAAAATAATTTGCGAAAACTTCACAATAAATTTAGTTAAATTCTTCCACAGCAGCCTTCGATTTACTTTTTTCTAACTAAATTTATTGTTATTTAACGATATATTGCTGTACGCGGTAGTTAGCGTTTTTGTAAGCACATTTATTATTTAATTATGATGTTTTTAATAACTTCAAGAAAATATATCGTGTTAAATACCTAACCGCACAGTCGCTGCTGCTACCACACACATGAACCATGTGTGATGTGAAAATAGTGTATATTGTGTATCGAGTGCAGAAACGCTTTAATATCTATATGAGTTTTTTTTTACGTGTTGTACATTTTATTTTTTAGGCAACCACATAAAAAACTAATATATTTGACACTTATTTCAATTATTTTCACACAAATAATCGGTTTGTTAGCAAAAAGTTAATAGTAGTAACCATAGAAACATTGAAGAGAAGAGAACATCGGCTCATGGCTTGTTAAGCTTTGAACGGGCTTATTAAAATTACCGACTTTTTAAAGATATCATATGTAATATAACTATCATCATGTTATAAAAAATAATTATATAAAAGTTGAAAAAATATAAAATAACACAAACAAAATGGAAAGAAGATAAAAAGTAAAATATAACAGAGAATATAGTTTATGTTTACTTCATTTCTTTTATTTCAATTGCTAGTGTACACGTAAAACTATTATTTTTTTCAGCGTTATACAACATTTTTCGAAAAAATAAATAAATTGGGAATTTCTAAATTAAATTGTTAACAGATTGGTATATTAAATGGAAATGAATAATTTTCTGTTGTAGCCGTCTAAACACAGTGAATGATTGTATTTCATCAATTGCTGTAAAAGCCTTTTTTGCACTGGAATGAAAGCCTACTTTTAATCTTCATTTTCAAAGACTGAAGTAGCACTGTTAATCCCTGTGTGATTAAATTAATAAACAAGCTTTTCGTCATCAAAGAAACAAGTAGGTATCAAAGCCATCAGTATTTGACAATTATATAAATACAACAAAATAATTTTTATTTTAAAATAAATATAAGGAAGAGCAAAAAATAGCGCATATATCACAGGACAAAAGAACCTCTAACCTCTCAAGTAATTATATCACGAGCCCTAGGATTAAATTATGCATTGTAGTCCATCAGTTGTAACACAGGGGGGATAGTCTTAATGAAACGAAGTGATGATTCTTTGATTCTTTACCTTGATGAAGACGACTGATCACACAGTAACACAGGACACACAATACGTTACGCTTTGGTTGGGGGCACGGGAGCACATGTACACTTTAGTTTACCTAAAATAATTATATTTACATTTAAGAAAACGAAACATAACTAAACTAATTTAAAATTAAACAACTTAAACTAGACAAACTACATTATGATATGATGCGTCTGATCTTTTCAACTAATCCTAACTAAGACTGACTACTAAATTTTGTTGAGAGGCAAATCTACCCCAACGTCTTATCCAAATACCAATTTTTAGTCTGTGAAATATGATCTCTTTGGCATGTGGCCCCATAATTTCTAATTTTTATTACCTACAAAAATGTCAATGCTGATAAAAGAATCATAGTTCACAGAAGAAATGCAGTCTACGAATACGATGGAAACCAGGGCCGTATTTTCCATCTTGTTACACGGTGTATAATATACAGTGTTCTGACAGATTATTTTAAAAAGGATCAAGATCTTCACGTCTTAAATGATCTTGTGAGCATTTTTTAACGTGAAACATGGGGATTTTTATATCCATGGTTACGAGTTGATATTTGATTGACAGCAATGTATTTGCTTTTCTCATTTAAATTGAAACATAGGGAATGAATTTGGCAGAAGTATTAAATTTTAATATTGTAAAAAATTACAAAATAAAGAATTAATGAACAAACTAATAAAGAATTAAATATAATAATGAATAATTAAATAATAAATTTTCAAAACTCCATCTATTAACTGACTCAATCTGCTATAAAACTTTTAAATTACATAATATGATATTTGAGGCAATTGTAATATTTTCAGAAATGTTTTGAATTTGAACTTTTAATGCATCTAAATTTTGAAGATTTCCCCAGTACAAACTTCTGATTTTAAAGGTCGCCAATAAAAATAATCTTGCTGCATAAGATCGAATGATCTAGCAGACCATTATACTAGTCTATCTCTTCTTCTATAAGTTATTAATGATTCTTAAAATGAAATGAGACAAGCATAGATTAGGGAAATAATTTGTGGATGATTGGATATTTGCCTTATTATCTGTGAAAACTAATTTTAGGATCGACTTCGGGAACTACATTTGATAAATACCTTATGGACCGGTAATGTCATCCCTACATTTCAAATATTTTTTTTTGTTTGTCATGTATTATTATACTTATCTATACAGTCATATTTTATATTTATTTATTATTTTCTTGTATTTATAAAATTTAAACAGAAAATATGTTACAGATTATATTTAAATATTTGAATTCATATCTCTTAAATATTCAAAATTTGTGGAAAAAAAAATCGGACGGAAGAATATTATTAATAGATATTTGCAAAATCAATAAATCTTATTAAATTTATGTATATTTTGTATTACTGGTATATGCACAAAATAATAATCACCAAAAATGTGAAAAGGATTATCAAATATATTAAGTACAATGATTACACATCAAATGTTTACAATGTCAAAGAAAATAGAAAATAAAAGAATTTCATATGATATTTGATGACAAAATATAGATTTTTAAATAAATGTCATCAAAAAAAAGAGGCATCTATATTTTCTCTTCCACACATGTTATATTGCTCGTCATTGTACCTTGCACATATTCAATCTTGCACAATCAATTTTATCGTGCACACTTTTAGTTCGCGATAAAAGTTATCTTGCACACATTTTATCTTTCAAATCATTTTATCATCCATACATTTTATCTTCCACTCATTTTATGTTTCACATATTTTATCTTTTACAGATTTTATCCTCAGAAAAATTTATATTAAATATTTTATCTAATTATAAATATGTTCATTTTTATCAAAATGAATGAACGGTAGGTACAATTACTATGTGTGGAAAAATAAATGAATGAATGATAAGATATGTGGAAAAGTAAATGAATGAATGATAAAATGTGTGGATGATAAAATGGGTGCAAGAAAACTTTTTTCGCGGTTTAAAATTCTGCACTATAAAAGATGTGCTAAATTAAGTCTTTGAAAGATATAATGTCGAGCAATATAACATGTGTGGAGGATAAAATGTATACGCCCAAAAAAATACTAAATATTGAAATTACTGGGGACATCTATGATTGGTTTCGGAAAAGTTTTTCAAAGAAATTTAGATTGAAACTTTGTTTCAGGCATTGAAATAATCAATCACAGAGCTGGAATCGTAGTCCCTATCATTGTTGCTATATACCTACTCTGAATGCAATTATTGTATCTGTTTGTCAAAATTATCGTATTTTGGGAACAATTATCGTGTATTATTGGACCATGTATAACAAGGTACTTCTTTTGCCCTTGATGTAAGCAATAAATTGTACAGTTTTAAATTATTTTCTGTAATGTACAAAATTTTATAAAAATGTACTCACTGTACCCTTCCACGTTGTTTGAATTTGGAATAATTTTCAAGCTTGTAGTTCACAATGATAAATACGGAATTGCAATACAGAGTTGCTTATTCGTTACTTCATATCGTACCGTAAGTTCTATAATTATACGAATAATCACATTTCTCTTAAGAAATGGAAAATTCTGGTATTTTTGGACTAGATTATTTTTATTGAGCAGGTTTTAAAACAATACAAAAATAAGTTGTAGGTGACAATGACATCGCAATACAGTAAATGATGATTACTTCTCACTAGAATTAAATAAAAATAACTAGAAGATTGAAATGAGTTCCAGGTGAGCACGATACAATGTGCAATCAACGTTGCTTATTTCTCACTGAATGCTTAAATCATATATCACGAGATACGTAAGACAGACCAGATTTTGTTCAAACATAGAAGGACAAAACATATTCCTTTCTTTATTACATGAGGCGGAAATATTCAATGCACATGTCTAACTTCTTGCATTTCAACTTAAACATAAACATCTATTATTGTAAGTATTGCTCATCGTCATACACGTGTATGTCAGGAAATGATTAACAGTTGCATTGTTTGTATGAGTAGATGTACAAGAGAATCATAAATATCATTTCATTATAAATCCTTTATTATTTAATGTTTAAAGTGTCATGTTTTCGAAGTTACAAATTTTCCTTTGTAGCTTTCCCAAAGATTCCTTCAGTAAAGCTCTACACCTAACTCATAAAGTAATTCATAATTTTTCCAAAATATGTTCAAAGCATATAGACAATTCTGTACAATGTCAGATATATCATGATTGGTTTTAAATTTGACGTTTAATTCATACTTCCGCCTCCAAAAAGACATGGAAATAGTTTATCCATCCTTCTATGTTTGGTCAATAATTCAACACGTACAATATAGGCAAATCTGTATCTAGTTATATATGATCTAAGGAATAATGACATATTTCGTGAGAAATGGAAAATTATCGTATTTTTCGACTATATTGTTTTTATCCTTCAGTTTATAAAATTATCATACAAAAATAATAATTATCGTACGCATTAGCCTTCTTAGTTCAGTCAAATTGGACAAAAGATCGTCAAATAAAAGAAAAAATCCCGAAGTTTTAAAATTTGGCACAATTGTTTATTCGAGTGTCCTTCGTCCTACTTCGTGGATGGAGAGTTTATCGAAAAACAGTCTACAATATTTTTTTCGACATGTATGATTTTCTAATTTAAAATTGCACAATTTTGCTCATTTTACAGAATTCGTACCTCTTCAAATAAAAAAGTCACCAATAACGAGCAAGCTTATTGAATCACCTGTATAAGACCATCTGTAAACTTAAACTGCCTGTATTTGTATTTATCTTTAAAATCACTTGCTTTACACACTAGTTACATAAATAACTACTATTTATATAAAAAATAGATTTCCGTGTCTAGATGGGATTCCATTCAGAGTCACTTTGATTACAAACAGACATAGTGTGTCTTATTAGGGGAAATTTATTTCCAATGTTGCTGTATACAGGAACGTAGAAGCCAAAACTAGAATTAATTAGATAGAGAAACTTTGTTATTTGTTGTTGACTGTTACAGAGTGAATAAGTTCTGATAATTACTCTTTTGGAACTTGAAAGAAATAAATCATTAGAATAACTTTTACACGTGATGTCGTTTGCAGGGAGGCAGATACCTAGTGGACCTGCTGAATACCTACGGTCCGAGTCTGGCGATCCTGTTCGTCGTGTTTGTTGAAGCTGCTGGCGTCTTCTGGTTCTACGGCACAGAAAACTTCGCAAATGACGTGCAACAGATGATTGGATTTCGGCCCGGGTTCTTCTGGATGTTCTGCTGGAAGTATATTAGTCCAATTTTCCTCTTTGTAAGTGTATTTTAATAGAAAATAGTAAGTAATTATATTGTCTAGTTACAACAAGATAATTAAGAAATGAAGCAAGGGTGATTTAGTGTGAGGATATAGGGTGCAATTTCCAATGATAACAATCAAATAGTCCATTCTACTACAGTTTCACAATGTTTTTTTTTTAAGAAAATAATGTAAAGTCATGCTTCCTAAAAAGCGATTTTATTAAAAAAGTAAGCTCGTAATACAATTTTCTAAAAATGTTGGAGAATTCTTATACGAATATATACAGGGTGTTTAGCGAAAGACCGGCACTTAGAATATTTCGTTTATTTTGAGAGATACAAGAAAATGTTGAGAAGAAAAATAAAACTAGACAAGGGGCTCAACTTTAATTCTAGCATAGGGAATCGGTATTTTTTTTTCGAAATGTACATAATATTAGCTTTACAATGATACCAAAATATCATTGTTTTACTTTAACCATTTCAAAATGGCGACACTTTATTTTTAAAATATTTACTAATAAAAATTCACAGAAAAAATACACCAGAGCTATTTGAGATTTTGTTACCTGAAGCCAAACAAATAATGTCAAAAAATATAAGATCTATCTTTCCTAACGATGTAATGGCAGAATTTATTATATGTGATAAATTATGCAGAAAATGACAGCGTCCATTTTGAGTATTTTAATTTTAATTTTGTTTATTATATTTAGTAAGAGTTTTTGTATTGTGTTCATTGTTATAAGGTATTTTAAACATATTTTTTTTCGTTAATTACCTACAGTCGGAGTACATAAATATGAGAATAAATTGTCGCCATTTTGAAATGGTTGACGTAAAACTATGATATTTTGATATCATTGTAGAGATAATTTTATGTACATTCCGAAAAAGAATATAATAATACCGATTCCCTATGCTAGAATCAAAGTTGTACACACTTCCGCTAAAACCGGAAGTGACACAAAATTCTTACTAAGATCATTTTATGAGTCCCTTTGAAAAGTTTAATTTTGTTGCGTAACATTTTTCTGTATCTCTCATAATTATCGAAATATTCCGGTTGCCGGCCTTTCGCCAAACACCCTGTATACATTTTTTTTAAATTACGGTAAACCGTTAAATTTCACTAAATTAAAAAAAAAATTCATTTTTTTTTTTAATAAGTTAACTTTTCCCGAAGAATGTATTAAAATTCTATCATGTTTTCAGAATTTGAGGTCACTTTTTAAATTACAATGATTTCCCATGTCTATGTCAAGATTTCCCGTATTCATCCTATATACAGGTTACATTTTCAGTGGTTTGGTACACTATTGCTATCTCATGAACTATAAGTCAGTTAAATTAGCAAAGAAATTTAATTTTACAAGGCTATTTCAATGAAAATAAGATTAAGTTTCTTCAACAAATGGTTTTAAAACTGTAGGGATCAAAAACGTATGTTTAGGTTTATATCAGTTTTATTTAAATATGGATAAGATAAAATAAGTGTGCTACAGACGATAAAAAATGTTACTATTTTTCATATGAAAGAAATATGCGTCTCTTATCATCTATATTCCAATATAAAATATCCCAAAATATAATACTTCTCAAAAATTTCGTAATGTCATGATTCACAAACTTATACGATGATACAAAGGTCATATGTATATAAAGCTACCACAGGAAAAAAACGCAGAGATGTTATCTTTTTTGTTTTGTATAAATATTTTATTAGCGTACAGATTTGTATGCATGAATTATAATGGGGGTCTTCCATCATTTTTTAATTTTTTTAATAACAGTGTGGTTGAAAAAGTGGATACACCCTTTTATATCGGTTATTATTACAGATACGTATTTTACTTACAGATCATTATTTATTCAGTGAAATAAATGTGATTGAGTCATGTAATAAATTTCATAGTCAACTTTAAAATCTTAAATACAACCTGTAGTTTTTTTTATGTATTCGGAGTGCACATTCCATTCTCTTTTTAACAATATCATATATAACAGCACTAGCGTTATTATTTTATTAAATAAATAATGTCCAGATTTCCATCATTTTAAGATAAGATTTGCTAGCAGTTGACTTTTGGTTTTTTATCTTGTGAAACTATAAAATTTATTATATGATTCAAAAGCAATTTTTTCACTGAATAAATAATGTTCTGTAAGTAAGATACATCTCTGTAATAATAAGCGAGATAAAAGATAGAACACATTGTATATTCATCTGCAAATAAAAAAAAATGATAGCTTAGAGAAAGAGAACTAATGTTGTGCGTGAGATAGAAACTAGGTAGATGTAGAGGTGGTAGCATTTAAATGTAGTTAGACTCCGTGGTCCGTTCGAATTATTACGTCACATACAGCCACAGGGGCAAGCCCTTTTTTTAATTATTGTGGTAAGACCCCATTGTATTTTACATGGCATATGTATTAGTATTGTAGCCATATTTGAAACTATTACTATACATTTTAACATGCATTTTTTTGTAATTTTTTTTATGAAATATATCTTAAATATTATATCATTGAATTCAGAGTAATACTCTCTATCGGATAACCATGTGGTCCTAGTTATGTCTTTGTAGCTAGTTGTTACATAAAATATTTGTTTTCAGGTCATTTTCATGTTCTCACTATATGGGTATGATGAAATGCTGGGCCCGGAATACAAAACACCAGCCTGGATCCCTGTAGTTGGTTGGTTGCTGACTCTTTCCTCCATAATATGTATTCCAGTCTACATGGTGTATAAGTTTATCAGCATACCTGGAACTGCACTGCAGGTAAATACACATTTACATTTACTCCATTCTATTTAATTAAAAAAATATGACTTCATTTTAATGAATAAACTAGTGTAATGGGTTTATGTTCATATGATGTATTTTGATATAAAAACCAAAAAGATAGTATACTTACTCTAGATTGTATTAAAAAAATTGAGCACTACGTGACTTTCTTGTACGCCTAATAAATTATTCAAATTTTTGCAGCACTTCATTTCAATTTATTTAATTTAAAAATAAGGTATGATCCTCCAATAAATCCCACTTATACAATAACATACAATTATGTTCAAATATATAATTTCAATATTCAACGGTGATCATTTTTGAGTTACGTGAAGAATTTAAAAAACGCTTCAAGCAAAGTGACCTTTTGGCACTATCGATTGCAATAAAAAAGACGTGCACAACTAGATGTTATAGCATTCTCTTATATAAAATTTTAACATTCTACGGCTAATCATTTTTAAGTTACATGAGACATACGTATGTACCTACACCCGCAGTTGATATTCACGTCATCAATTTCTGATACATGAATGGGTCCTTTATATAATTTTTAAGATGATTTCTTTTTAAATATAGAAGTTTGTGTATGTATTTTTTTTCATATTTTCAGTTTCGTTTTAAGACAAATAAGCAAGAAATAAGTAGTTATAAATTCCCTACAAATTCAAATTAGTTCGTGACGTTCTACTGCCTTTGACGTTTAGGTAGCACAGCAGTAGACATCTGTGGTACTACAAAATAAGAAAATGAGAACTATTATGTTCAAATATATATAAACACGAAAAGTAAAAATATAAGTATAACAGTATACGTATATATAAAAATAACAACCGAGATCTAACTGTCGACAATGAAAACGAAATATTTTTGTGTGTTCATAAATGAAACGTCAAGTTTTCTGTTTTCCATGTTATACATATATGTTCTTCTTTCTCATCTTGTATGTTCATTTATACCGAGGCACTGATGTCTGACATTTTTTAGGGTGGGCACCCAAAGTATTAAAGCCAATATCTTTGTTAATAAATAAATGTTATTTAAGAAAAAATAAAAGAAAATTACTTTATAAACAACTCTTAGGGCCGTTTTTTCGATCTCTGGTTAATGTGCTGGTTATCTTAACCATCGGTTAATAGAAAAATATCGCATCGAAATAGTAAATAATATGTGTTTTTGACAACTTGCATTAATTTTTCGATGCGATATTTTTCTATTAACCGACGATTAAGGTAACCGGCACTTTAACCAGAGATCAAAAAACCGGCACTTAGGGTCTGTTACCTTAACCATCGATTAAGAGAAAAATATCGCATCATAAGTTATCAAAAATATTCGTTATTTACCATTTCAATGCGATATTTTTCTAGTAACCGATGGTTAAGGTATGCGGAACAAAACTTTAAATTACATTCAATTTAGAATTATCCTTCTAGGATGTCTTGAAGCAAAGGTGTCTATTACGTTGTCCAAGTTAATTTTTCCCAGTTAGACTCAATTAAATTTTCAAGCCTTTTGTGGGTCAAAGTGTCACGACTTTGTGTCCCTAATCACTTTTTAAAAACAATTATATTTTCTATTTTAATTTAAAATTTATCCTCGTATTTTTTAGATGTAGGTATATAGTAAAATTTGTAGCTTTTGTAAAAGAATTTATATCAATCGATTTTGTATTACTCAGTCAAAGGCAATATTATCATAGTTTAAAAAGGCATTACATTAAATAAACTTATACTCATTACAATATTTTCATCGTTATTAAACCCATGTTTAATTTTAGTTGTAACGCTAGAAATGATATATTTGAAGTTATTAAAAATATTGAAAAATAACATAATATTATTCTAAATTAGTGAAAAACATTAATCGTCTTTATTTTTGCACCTTTAAACGGAGCATTGAAAACATATTGTAATTTTATTTATTATTTCATTGGGAACTCTTGACAAATTAAATATTTACCAAAATTAATTTCTGAATATTATTCCCGATTAATTCGCATAATAGGAAATATTTTTATAACTTTGTTAAGAAGTATACTTCCAACCTACAACCAAAGTCAAAACTGAATTAAATTATTTTCTACAGCCTGTAGACTTTTTGAGTTGTTTAAGGTATTGAAAATAAACATAATACTTTATTCTGAGACTAAAAGGAGTATGTTGATTTACAAAATTTATAAATTGGAGTGTTTATTGCTATAAAAGTACATGCTATCGCCTAAGCGTACAGTGTATACGGTTAGCAATATGACCCGCGCGCGTATCATTTGAATATACGGTTCAACTTTACATCGCTGTATCTCAAAAATAATACATTTTTTTTAAAAAATCTTCAAACAAAAAAACATCTTTGGTACCTTTTCTGAAACTTTGTCACAGTATATGGGAGTCTATCTCTTCAGCCGAAACGTTTCTCGATCACTGAAAATTGCACTGCAAAATGCAAAATTGGCTTGTTCTACAGTTAGTTTTAATTTTTTTTTAAGTATATATTTAACAAAGCTATTGTATCTGTATATGTTAAATACATTCATAATACATATAGACACATTTTTCTGCAAAATTTTCCAAGTTACTTTCGAGATGTAACAAGTTAAAGTTAAAAAATTTAAATACCAAGAAAATGTGTGCTTTTTGGAAAAATGTGAATTTTTGAATGTTCGCAATGAGATGGAATGTCACGTCCACTGCCATTAAATCCGTCGGAAAATTTCTTATAAGATAAAAATTATTTGTACGGAAAAAAGTTCGGGGTTGCTTCTAAAATAAGCGAGCTATGAAGGCTTGGATATCCAACTAACAGTAAAATAGCGGTAAAACTACATAATTATTTATAAGTAAACTATATACTTATTAAGTGAAATTTGTTAACATTGTTTTGAAGGAAATTATTGCAAACATATTCAACATATGTTGAATTTTAATGTGTAGAAAGGGCCCATTATTAAACTTATATTGCATCTTTGTCGTATACACATGACATGTATCAGACTTTTATTCGCTATCTCATTCTGCGTCTAACCAACGACAAAAATGTAATAAAAACAGTAGTGTAAACGAGGTAACGAGTATTTTCAAATATTTAAAAGAAATTAATGTTATTCATGTCATTTATTAAGATGATTTTTTTGTGCTTCATTGTGTACAACTCGTAATTTGTAATGATACCCCCACCGACAATTCGCAAGCGTTCGACCAACGACAAAATCTAACTAGACTAGGACAAAACTTCATTTGGTCACAGTATAAATCGTATATACAGTAGTTGCACTTTCAGGTATTTTTGTTACTCGAAAATTTGACCTTGAAGCTCTTAACTCCGCCCTTTGGAGGCAAGTTTTCACCCCCGCCACTTGCGGGCAGTTGTCAGTGTTGGCTCGAAATATAAACACAAGTTTTCTGTTATTAAATTTAATTGTTCAGCGTGCTTCATGTTGTGACATTTAGTTCTCTGATACATTGTGTTGTGTTAATTATCAGTATTCCTGTGTTAATTTCATTTGACGTTTATTTGAATTTACCCGCTTGGGCCTCCAACGGGCGGGGCTTACGTGCGCTAGAAAATCTGACATGTAACAGAATTTCAAAGGTGCCGACAGAGAGTGCAACTACTGTATATACGATTTATACTGTGACTTGGTTTCTTATGTCTACTAGTGTTGTTTGATAATTGCTCACTAGGGGCGCCCGTGTTCTTAAGATTGTCATTAGAATTGGAAGTTTTAAATTTATATGCTTCAAATATAAACAAATGAAATGTGTCATTGACAAAACAAAAACGCAAATAATGATAAAAAAAGAAAATAAAGATAACTACACTGATGTCTCTAGTGAGCAATGCTCGAACAATACTTTCGTTATATATCTATCTCTGTTTTCTCTAGTTTACCGAAAACAAACCTTTCAATACGGAAGTATAGGAAATGTTTTGTCTAGTTATATTTAGTTGTTCCGTTCGACTGTCAGATGTTTTCATTTCCGCGCATTACAGACTTTTTTTATGTTTTCTGTTTTCTATGTTAATACCTACAAAATTATTTCTGTTGTAAAAGATATTTAATGAAAAATAATTATAATTTGACTCTGTAGGCCATAGCCTTAATACACATACAGGGAGCGTAAAGTAAGCTTGTAGACAATGACCTCGTTCCTAGCGATCGCCACTATTCCGCTAAATATAATAATGTATGTTGTATCGTCCGTTAGATTATTTGATTTTATGTCAAACATTCTGTATTATGAGGTATTGATATATTTAATACATAAAATTGTATTTTCACAGTTGTCATTTATATTCATATAATAAAAAAATTGAAGCAAAATGTTTCATAGCCGAATTTAAAAAAATTAAAATATAATTTAAAACTATAGAGATGTTTATACTGTCAGTTATAAGGAATAAGAATAAGGAATAAAAGTAGTGATAGTACTACTCTTGCGTAATAAACCATAAGAAAAAATAATATAATTTCTAGCTGAAGTAATTTATAATTTGTGGTTCAACAAGCCTATTAGAATTAAATTCCCACCAGTCAACTTATAACCTTTGACTATTTTTCAGAGGTTTGTAAAAATGTGGAAGCCGGAGAACTCATCGGACAGCAACACGCTGACGTATTGCACCGGCGGTACCGAGGTCTGACGCGGGAACGGAAAGGAACCTGCAGGGAACTTCACCCCGGCACGCTACACCGTGGAGTGGCTGGTGTAACACTTCCCTGCAAGCTACTAACACAACGCTGTGCTGGGTACAGATGCCATCCACCTGTATACATTACCATCTAACCAAAATACTATAGTATTGGATGCATCTGTAAGTAGTGCAGCCCGATGAATGTCTAGGCCGCATACCTGTCAAATTCGCTACAATTCTTCCTTACTTGTCCAGCCCCTGTTCATTTGTATTAAAAATTTAGCATGAGGACAAAAGTGCGCTTCCAAAATATTGTATCGTCTCGTTCTACGGCAAGTAAATGGAATTTAACCAGGAATATTAAGTTCACAAAATAATACATAATATATTAATAAAAATTTATTATTAACGTGAATGAACTCATGTGTATATACTTTTTAGTTGTGATTTATGAAAACAATTGTTTCTCAATTAATTACTATTTACAACAAACCGCAAGCATAACAACAAAGAACCAATAGTGTATAGCAAAACATTTATGGCTGGGTACATTTTCTTTGTTGTGATACTTTGTTGTGGTCACTAAAAAAGAATATTGTTGTATGTATCTATTCGACATTGCCAAAGCGTTAAGTTTTGCCGGCCTAAACTATATACTGTACCTACCTGACAACATATGCTACTAATGCCAGGCTTCTATTGTGTAACTTAAAAAACACGAACCAATTCAATTCATATCTAATAAGTAACTTCCCCCAAGTAGTATTGCTTCGTATTCCATACGAAAATTTAAGTGCGTGAGATATTCGATGTCGAATAGGCATTGTTAAAAATAACTAGTATCGCGTATGGAAGCAATACTAAAATGCGTTATCGCTTATTTATTAATCTAATGCATTTTAAAATTTTAACAACCGTATAATTCTCTAATGTATACAGTTTAATATTAGAGAGTAAGCAATTCTCGATTTTCGAATCTATTCTATAAACTTCAAAACTTAATTTATTAAAATTTAAAATATTTGCATTTCCGACTTTCATCGTGGTAATTAAATTAATCGGTCCTATTATGAACTCGTCGTTGAGTAATGTATTGTATCTATTATACAGTACATTTTTTAAAACAAAGATCAGTTGAATGTAAGATTGTAATAAACCAGCATTGTGCCGAGTATCATATAGTGTCGTATTTGGTTTATTACACTGAATCTTACTTAAGACGATCTTTGTTTCAAACCATATACATACTATATCGAATACATTTCTCAACGACGAGTTCGTAATAGGAACGATTATTATACTTAATTTAATTTGATGTATTCACTAACAACAATTTTTCTTATTCACTTTTAGAACAGTGAAGAACATTCTATATTTTGTAATTTTAACAACAGTTATTCAAAAGTTAATTGATTTTAAATTAGAAACAAGAACAAAAACAAAGTTGTTTCCAATTTTATAGAGATTAGTGGTTATACAAGTTGTCTTAAAATTTATTATCTTTTGAAAGTAATAATAAAAGAAGTTATTGAAATAATTGGTTTTGTAAATTAAATTACATATTTTCGAAATAATTTCTTTAAAATAATATCTTTCCTTCTTTACGCAATAATTATTTATTGTAAAATTGATGTACACAAAACGCAAGATCCGCGCTAATGTCACGCTCCATTACACTCAAATTTCTCATTCTAATTCCGAGAGCCAGATTTGTGACAGACATACGAATCAACCCCCCCCCCCCCCCCCCCTGCTGTGTACGTATGTAAGCCAACCAAATAAAAATTTATTTCTGAGGCACCTAGTATTATGTTTGTACTCGTATAATGGTCAAATTATTTTCTGTTATTCAAATGAATCAAATATGGTATGTATAAATACATGAATCAAATTCCTGGTTAAATTAGATATTATCCATATTTGTACAATAATGTGAATGCATGTACAGACCTGAATATGGCCTATGGTGGTTAAGTACTTAAGAAAGGAGTTGAATATTTTGGGTTTGCAGTTAAATATTACTTTGATAGTAGTTCAATTAGATGTTGTATATAAAATATTTATCTTGTATTTTTCTTATAGGAAAAAGTAATATGCGACTGCAAATAAAAACCAGAGAAATAAATACTATATGGAGACAATACCTGATTTATTTTATTATTACAATAAATGTAGCCCTACTTTAATAATATAATTTACTCCAGTTAAAGCCTTCCTATTAATACCATGCAATTTTTTAACATCTCGAACTACGTTTTACACAAAATTCCTTTTACATTTCATAAACACAATAATATTATTTAAGATTTTCTTTTCAATAATTTTAATCTGAGTTATAAGTAATGGTGATATACTTGTAATCTTTATTTTATTATTACAAATTATATTACTTTAATTTCAGGAAACCTTTTTAAGTACTAGTTATATTGTATAATCATTAGATAAAGTGAAATTATTTTTGAGGAGTTAATTGACTGACCAAATGGTATTTAATAGAAACTGGAGTGATCCACATTTCGTCACCATTCATTATAATTTACAAAATAAATAAAACGTTTCTGTCAAATTTCATGTCGTAAGGAACGATTTTGTACATCGAATTATTAGAAAAGTACAAAGTGATATTCATAAACTGCAGTGTCCTACCTAACATTGTTGCTATTATATAAATATTCATTTTTAGATTATAAGAAATGGATAATTTAGCAATTATTTGTAAATTAATGTTACATAGGAAATATGTTGCTGTACTGCTGGTCCCCCTAATAATCTGCCATTGTATTAGAAAATAATTGTTAAAAGTTCGATGTCACATATTAGTCATAGCAAATAGTAAAATGATAAGTTTGATAAATATATATGTAAATAGATGTAAGAATGCTAAGAAATGTATATCAGCCATTTTACATTTCTTATTTTCTTAAATAAAATTGTTCATAGATATTTTGACAGCCACAAAATATCTAGACACAAAATGTAATTTTTTCGTTGTTATTTTTACCATTTCCTTAAAATATATGTATATTGATAATACGTTGCAGTGCCGGCTCGTGAAGTAAAATTTTGGTGAGGCAAGCGATAGCAACTAAATAAAAACTTACACGTAACTGGTTCTATTAGGTTTGTGGTTCACAGTTCCGTAAGTCCTGAAATTCATTTACCGATTTAAGTTGTTTTCAAAAGATTTAGCATTATTCAGGGAATTTATAATAGCGAATATTATATTATTTGTCTGCTAGAATGAAACAAGTAAGTAGTAAATAATACTAGTAGAGCATTTATAAACAGTAAGAACAATATGTGGCCTCAATTTTAACCTGCCGATACATCAGAGGTAGGACGAAAAGTCGTTATAAATAACATTGCAGGTTCCGTCAGTTAAATAAGATTGTAGAAGTAGTATTAAATTAGGCGACGCACCATATTTACTCCATTAGTAAATACGGTAGTAATAAGTTAGTAAAAGGTTTAGTAAAATGGAATGCTCGTGACAAATCTGTGTAAACAGTATCAACCTGGCCACGATCATCAAGAATTTCTGATCAATTTTTTTTAAAAGAAGCCATGTTAGTTATTGTGGATCTTCCCTTTATGAAGTAATGTTAGTTTGTGAAGATCAGCGAGTTTGGGTTGAAATAGATGCAGTAGTACAGTACTTTTTTGAAAAATTTGGCCAAATTGTTTAATGAAGATATAGGTCTGTAATTTTTATTAAAGTTTTACCATACTTTTTGAAGACGATAGTATTTCCTTTTCCAGCATTATGGGAAAGTATATGTATTGTAGTTAGATTAATAGTCAATGACAAAGGCTCAGTTAATGCATATCGAAAATCTTTGATCATGAAGTTGGTATTTGATCTTCTGCAGTTGGTTTACTAGTGAATTGTGACAAAGAAAATAAGATCATTTCCCTGTTTATTGTTTACACTGAACGGTAGATAGTTGGAAAGTTCTTCTGGCTGATCCGATGTAAAACTAGTTTGAAAAAAGCTGGAGAAGTTTTTGAAAATGCATTAACTATCTCTTTTGGAGTACTCTATACAGATGTGTTGTCTGTGAGTATAAGCAAGAATACGGGTAGTATTTTGTTTGATGTGTAAATATTTCTAGAATTCGGAAGGATTGAATCTAACATTTGTTTGAATATTAGATAAATTTTATGGGCATCACTGATTTGTTGTTTAATAATGTTTCTAAGTCTATTGAATTCGGTTAAATATTTTCGATTTTTATATTATATCCATTTTCGCTTACAGTATTCTTTGGTTTTAATATTGTATTTAATTTGAACAGTAAACCACAAAGGAAAATTTGTATTGATACTTTTATATACTACAACAGAGCTGCTAATAATATCATAAATAACCTCAAAAAATTTATTTACAGCATCATCAACCTTGTGAGACAAGACCAGTCCGAAGTTGTAACACACATTTTGCGTAGAGAACAATTTTGGGGAATTAGAAAAACACAAAATGAGATCAAATACTAAGGCAGGATGGTAGTCATCTTAATCTACTAAAGGATAGTAAGCTTTCTTTAAATATTTTTTTTTCTTTTATTCTTCCTTATATTTACAACTAGCTATAAAAGCTTACCAGCAAATCTGATACATTATACAATAAAATACATCATATGCGTGAGGTTGCCATCCAATGATGATTTCTCTTACATTATATTTTGAATTTGTTTATAACTCTAACGGATTTTTTCTGGTAAGTCTTCTTACTTCATCTGAATTGTCTAGTAGATTGATAGCCAGGTTGTTTGGATAGTTGTTGAATCTATTTTCGTATTTTTCCGAAAAGGTTTTTATTTGGTCTTGGACGGTCTTAATCTTTAGATCTCGATACAGTGTGTCGTTTCTAACGAACCAGGTTTGTAAATAGTTCGTAGTGCTTTATTTTGGAACCTTTGTATTTTGTTGATGTTTGTCTGTTTCGCGCAGCCCCATAGCTGTATACCGTATGACCAGACAGGTACTAATATTGTTTTTTTAACTTGTTTTCTTTCATTTTAATACGCCACGTATTTGCCCAATTTTGGATTTTATCTAGAGTTTCTTGTAATAGTTTGGATGCTTTATTGGGACTTTCGTCAGACGCCATTATTGCATTAATGGTTGCTTTATCGTCGTGTGGTAAATCTGTTGTAAATATAAGGTGTAACACCGGACCTAGAACACTTCCCTGTGGTACGCCTGCATGTATGGGAAATATTTTAGCCTGGCTATTTTCAATTAGTACTTGATAATGCCTGTCTGTTAAATAGGATTTTATTAACGAGTAGTACTGGTGGGGCAGAGTTTGTTTTACTTTGTGTAGCAGCCCCGGGTGTCAGACTTTGTCGAACGCCTGGCTTATGTCTAGAGATGCAGCCGAGCAGTATTTTTGTTCCTCTTTTGTTCTTTGGTGATTGCCGTCTTCCACTTCGTATATTAATCTTTTTAAGATAAGTTTTTCTAAATATTTTTCATAAACAAGGTAAAGGGAATATTGGCCTATATGTTATGGGATCATGAGTAGATTTGTTTTGTTTATGTATTAAGATTATTTGGGACATTTTCCATAGGATGGGGTAATATTATGTTCTTATAATTGCGTTTATATATGTGATGACTTTAAGCGCTTTCACTAGTAGTTTTTTTGATTATATTTGGAGTATTTAAGTCATGTCCAGGTGTTTTTTTGATGTTGAGGAATTTTATTTCTTCCTGAATTTCTTCAGTATAAACTTTTTTTTTATTAGAAGTGATAGTTGTAGTGGAGAGTCAAGGTATTTGAAATGTTGTTTTCTGATATATTGGGTTTAAATATGTTTGACAGGTATTCTGCGCATACGTTCGTTTTATCTTCGACTGTTCTAGCCCATGTATTGTCTGGCTTGCGAATAGGGGGATAACTTGTATAGGCCTTTTCAGACCATTGGTTGCTTTCCATAGAGTGTAGTCATTGTGTGGTTTTGGAGAGAGATTATTAATGTAGTTTTGAAAAGTCTCGTTTTTAAATTCACAGATCAATGTTTTTAGTACCTTATTCAATTTATTTAAGCGGGTCTTATTGCTGGGTAGTCTGTATGTTTGCCACTGTTTTCTTGCCCTTATCTTCTCATTTAATTTTCCTTGTATGTACTTCGGGTAATTTACGACTATAACGTTAAAATCTTTTTGTTTTGGTGTAGATATCCACGCTGCTTTCTGTATTTGTTTAGTATAAAGCTACATGTCATTCACTTTATATAAATATATATATATATACATATATATATATATATATATATATATATATATATATATATATATATATATATATATATTACTCAAAAGTGAATAGGGATATTAAAAAAAAGTTTACAAAATATAAAAATACTATTTATTTTTTGATTATAATTAAACCTATAAAAAGAAATATTTTTTAGAACAAAAACAAAACATTCAAAACGTTAAATTCAATTTAAATGAAAATAATGGAATTCAAGTTCTCACGTGCCAGCACTACCGTATCTTCATCACCGCATATCTTTTTTTTTAATATCGGGTAGTACCTATTACCCCGTGCATTTACAACAACTTGACACCTCTCTGGTATGCTTAAAATGCAGTTGTCAATGTGTTGTTGGGGTATCTTATCCCATAATGTGGGCAATAGTTCCGCAAGCAGTCTTAGGGTTGTAGGGTGTGGAATTTGTGTGTTAAGTTGCCTTTGAAGCATATCCCAAACATGTTCAATTGGGTTTAAGTCTGGTGACAATGGTGGAAAGGGAAGGTGATGGATTTGGAGTTCTTCGATGGCATCCAACACTATTTGCACTCGGTGTGGACGAGCATTATCAACCAAAAATATAAAATTTTCAAGCCCATAGAAATCTCGACTGTGTGCAACGTTTTCATAGACAATTTCGTCTCTAAAACGTTGCCCAGTAACCCTACCATTGAATAAGTGGAGGTCGGTACGCCAGCCTAGAGATATACCGGCCCACACCATTAAACCTCCTCCTCCAAATGGGACTACTGGCTGGACATATTGTGATAATGTCCTGTTTCCTGCACTCTTGTACACTCTCTGACGTCGACTGTCATTATATATGCAGTATCTGGACTTACCCGTAAAGAGTACGTGTTCCCAAGAAGTAGCTTCAGCGAGTCTTTCATTAGCCCAATTTAATCTTTGTCGCCGGTGAGCAGGTGATCTCGCTGGTGATCGTAACGGTCGGTATGATGTTAAACCTACCACAAACAACCAATTCGGACGGTTTGGTCACTTATCAAGACTCCTGTAGCGTTATGTAGGTCTTGTTGCAGCTGTCGCGCAGTATCAAAAGGCTGTCTTCTCGCCTGTATCACGAGATGACGGTCTTGTCGCGGTGTTGTGACACGGTTGGACCCACTTCTAGGCCTCCTGGATGTTGTGCCTGTTTCTCTATGTATATATATACATACCAAAATGAAGGAGTATGGGGAACTATCTAAATTAAAGTACACTAGTCAAAATTTTACAAATATTATACAGGAAAAAAAAAATATGTTTTAGAAAATTTTTATTCTTTGGTTGGAAAAGATAATTTAAAACAATTTTTAATTTGAAATACAAAATTTCATGTGAATCATGCAGAGCACACACGACAAAATAAAAGAAGCTTTAAATAAAATATGTCTCATTTATTTTAATCAGGCGTGTAACGACAAAATTAAAAACAACAATTTTAAAGTTTTACTAAATGTAGATAATTTCCTAAAAATTGTTAATTAATTATTATTTTATACTTTTATTATATTGTTGTTGTAAATATTTATATTTTTAAGATTATACATTTAGTGATAAGATTATTGTACATTTAGGTTTAAAATATTTGAAATATACATTTATATAATATAAATAATTTGAAGTTATTTTTTTCTTTTTCATATTCATTAAAAATGCAACCTAAATCAGCCTACTCCCATCCATAATTTTAGGAGAAACACTTAGTTCGTGGAAGTAGCCATGAGAGGCGCTGTAATGATTGAAAAATATTTCTATGTTGGATTTGTCGGAACTTGTATGTGTATGATCTGTGCTACCAATAATTGAAGTTGATTATTGCAATGTCAATAACATTTTAATTTATTATTATTGTAGAAATAACCTCTATAAGTAATCAAATCATTTCTTTCATTACAATAAATTCAGTCATACTTCTTGTTGATTATGTCAACTATTTTGATTATAATAATTCTTTAGCTAAAAATAACCCTCAAATTAACTTATTGATGATTCCAAATCATGTATAAAAATCACTTGTTTTAATTAAAATACTGTTGTACCAATAATTACAGTTGATTATTGTAATGTCAATAATATTCTAAAATATTTTTATTGAGGAAATAAGTATTAAAATGGATCAAATTATTTCTTTCATTACAATAAATTAATCATATTTTTCGTTGATTATTTTAAATATTATTATTTTAATCATTCTTTAGGTACAAAGAAAACAGTAATATATATTCATATAAGACATGATGAGATGAATATGATGAATACGATTAATGAAGTGTCCTCATCTTTGAACGTTACGCAGGTAACAATACCTTGACAACGTTTCTATAGAAACGTATTACAGGTAAAATCTTCAAATATTTGAGGTAACAATTATTTAATTTTTTTTTATTAAATTTGTCATTCACACCTGCCAGAACCACGGAGGATTTTAGACCTCGGGCCTGGAGTTCACACTCGCATTCACACCCCCAGAATCACGGAGGGTTTTAGACCTCGGGCCTGGAGTAGTCCACACTCGCATTCATTCCCCCCAGAACCACGGAGGGTTTTAAACCTCGGGCCGGGGTTGTCCTCACATGTATTCACACTCCCCAGAACCACGGAGAGTTTTAGACCTCGGGCCTGAGGTTGTCCACACACACATTCACACCCCCAAGCCGAAGTCGTCGGAAGTTACCACTCGCAGGTATACCCGCTCACGGTACCTCCGCCGCTTGGCTTCGCGCTCTTTTTCCCGCTCAACCCTATAACGAACCCATGCTGCCAGCCCCCCTAGTATAGCAACGCCAACGGACGCGTACACAAGTGGACGCACGAACGACATGGCAAAAAGTGAATTGAAATATTTCACTGTTCCCAAGGAAACTTCACAATAATAACATTTTTATTTTTATAGTAATAGTTATTTGTGCTGCTAGGTAGGAAAGTTGTTCTTTTCTGGTCCGAAGGATATGTATACGGCCGAGACACAGTCGAGGCTGGATATATCTTGAGGACCAGAAAACAAGTTTACTGCCATGTAGCACACACTATTTTTTATCCTACACAACAACACAACATGTTATGAAGATATTTTAATGAGGTAGAGTAGCTAAAATAAAAGTCTGAAATAATTGCAATCAATATAATTAATTAAATAATTGTACACTCTGATACGAAAATAACAATAAATATATAATACGCCAATCATGTCTTCTAATTTGGAACACCCTGAAAAGGAAAGTCAAAGAGTAAGCTAATGCTTAGTGAAACACATTGCACACAACTATATATCATTCGCACACACAACAACACTCACACTCAACAACAAACCAGGTAAGACGGGTAAAATTGAAAAGGATACTCCTCGAAAGGAGTGTCACATATCGATTCCACGATATGCCGGCTACCGAATCCACGGTAGCAGAAGAACACTCGAAATCCATCGAGCAACTTGACATCTCCCACAGTGAGTTATAACAAGGCTTCAGGAGTATGAGTGAAAGCCGAGTACAAACCCATACTCCACCTCCCCACCGAAATGCAAGCGAAACTAAGGCACCTGTTCCAGCAGGGCACCGTTGGCACCAGGGTACCCTGGTGCGTCGCGCCTCGGCTTCACCCTCATGTCAATGCAGTGTTAACGGGTTTACGCGCCGCGGATAGGGATAGGATAAAATCAAGATCACACTACAGTAAATATACTGTCTCACACTCAGTAACTCATAAGTATTGTGTCTCACCTATTGAATCAAACGCCTCCGACACTTATCTCACGACTGCCAATAGAGTACTGATTCAAATAAACAATAACTGCATGTTATAAACTCTGTGTTATCAAACACATTGTAACTAATTAATTCAATTAAGAAAGATTGGGAGTGAAGTAAGTTGTTATCTAATGCTTGTAAATAATTACCCTCTAACAAACATAATAAAATAATATAAACATCTTACGAATACTATGTAATTTGACATTTAACTTAACCTCAAAGAAATTTCTGAAATTGAATACCAACATAATAAGAACAAAAAACAAACATTTTATTTTGACATATAAATAAGGTTAACTACTATGTTCTATTATTTACAGAATATGTAATAAAAATACCTTGAATCTAACGTAAGTATCAAAATTATCTAAAGTTACAATATTTTAAAAGCATGTTCACATATTTCATTCTGATTATTAGTTCTAACACATTAAACGCCATCTGTTTGTCCGCACACGAACTGTTTTTTTTTCTTCCCTAGGGAATAGTGAGATTTTGTAGGTCTAGACCGGCAAATGTCTACTTTCTTGCGCACGCACACGCAGGAAAATCTTACTTTCAATATGTGTGTATAAAAACCATTTTTCTATAGTATTGTTACTATTGCTAAGTTATTAAAAAATAAAATCTCTATTGTTGAACACAAAAATATAGGATCTGCACTTATTTAATAACATATAAACTTATTATAGGATTTAAAACATATAATAGAGCTAATATTACCGAAAAAAATCAAAATAAATTGTAATTATTGAATCTTTTTGTATTAATCTTATGAATATATTTTTTTTTCGTTTTTTATGTAATATAATTACTAGCGAAAGCTCAGCTATATTTCTTATATTAGTAAAGACACATGAATTACTACTTGGTGCTTTATTAGAAACGCTGGGAACTTAAAAAGTTAATAACTTGGTTAAAATCGTACCTGAAATTCTATATACAGTGGCTCACAGAATTATTCGTACTCGTTAAGTTTTCTATTTAAAAAGTGAAAAATAGAGTACATTCAAAAATAATATTGACATATTACTGACGGGATCATATTGTCTTATATTCCAGAAATAAAATGCAATAGTCAATTATGAAAAAAATATTAATTGTCTTATGTAAATTAAATTAAAAAAAATGTATACAAAAAATAGGTACACAAAATTATTCGTACACTTATGAAATCTTACATATAACGAGTCAATATTTATATTGCTAAATATAAAATATCTGTGATTACGTAATTACCATTGGTTTGAGTATTTTGTAAAAGGTTTTTTCAAAATTGGGTCGCAGAAAACAAGAAATTACGGTAGTTGAAAGACGAATCTGTTTGAAATGACATTGCTAGTGTAAATCTTTAAGGGAGGTTGTAAAAATTGTATGAATATTGCTCTCAATTGTTAAGAACATTAGAAGTAAATATAAAAATGAGGAGTAGTTGAAAAATATTTGCCATGGGGGCCGTAAGAAAAATTTAAATCAAGAGAATGAACGATTTATTGAGCATTAAATGAAATTATATCCTAAAAACCCCTGAATAAATTAACAAAAAATATATCTGAAATTTTTGGTGGATCTACCTAGATTATTCGAAGAACTCTAAGAAATTTTGATTTTAATGGCCGTATAGTCATAAGGAAGCCCTACATATTCCCAAACTATTATGTTCCTGCCGCCGTATTTCAATATACTACATAAATTGCAGTTATTAAGATCAGAATTTGGATTTCTCCAATCAAAAGATTTGCCATTCCACTGAAATAGGTACAATTAACTTTCATCCACAAAATTACCAATTTCCAAAAAACACAATCCGTGCTAATGTACTATTTGCAAATGCGAGTCTCTTTATTTTATTTTGTTTGGAATTGTAGGGCTCACTTTTTGCTATAAGACCATTAAACCAAAATTTCTTAAAGTTCTTTCAATAGTCTGTGTTCCAATAGATCCGTAAAATTTTTTAGTTATTCTTAATGTTAATTTATTCAAGGGATTTTTAGGATTTGATTTCATTTAACGCTCAATATATAGTTTATTCTGCTGACTTCAAAAAATTTAAGGCCTCCACGGGATATATTTTTCTATTGGTTCTCATTTTTATATTTACTTATATAAGGTGCTTAACATTTAGTGCGATCTTCGTTTAATTTTGACAACCTCCCTTAACGAATTATACTGGCAAAGTAATTTCAAGTAGATTCGCCTTTCAACTACCGTAATTTATTGTTTTCGTGACCTATTTCTGAAAAAACCTTATACAAAATACTCAGACAAATGATAATTATGCAATCGCAGATGTTTCATATTTATAAATATAAATATTGACTCGTTATATGCAAGATTTCATAAGTGTACGAATAATTTTGTGTACCTATTTTTTGTATACGTTTTGTTTTTATTTAATTTTGTTATAACCACTTTTATTTAATTTAATTCCCTTATTAATTTAGGAATGTATTTACTATTTTTTTTCTATTGTTTTACGTAAATGGTTACGGTACACTATTACTTCAACTCCGTAAGTTAATTTTAAATAGTTCCGTTTTGATACTCTAGTAGTAAACAACGTGAAGTGATTTCTTTGTGAATTCTTATTAAGAGAACGTGTTGTGACAACAGGTGAGAGGGTTTTTATCTTATACTTAACGCGTAGTGTGAGCGGTTTTATTTTATGTTTAAAGTGTATTGTGAGATATTTTATTTAATGGTTAATGCGTAATATGGAATAGTTTATTTAATAGTTAACGTATAATGGGAGATAGTATATTTGTGGGTTAACGCTTGGTTTGAGATGCTTTATTCGACGGTCAACTCGTAGAGCGATATTAGTATCTGATACGTTTGGCGCGGATGGAGCCTCTTGAGTGTGTCTCGGGGTTGCCTGATATATGGAGCCTCTTGAGTGTGTCTCGGGGTTACCGGTGCGTTTGAATCCGTCATGGATGGAGCCTCTTGAGTGTGTCTCGGGGTTGCCTGATATACGGAGCCTCTTGAGTGTGTCTCGGGGTTACCGGTGCGTTTGAATCCGTTGCGCATGGAGCCTCTTGAGTGTGTCTCGGGGTTGCCTGATATATGAAGTCTCTTGAGTGTGTCTCGGGGTTACCGATACGTATTAACTCGTTGTGAGTGTATCTTCGAGTCGTTAGCAGTTGAATCTTCCTGAGTATGTTTCGGGGTTGTCGATAGAAATTATCTATCTATTATGCTTATTTAAGCCCCTAACGGATGCGAATAAATATTGTGTAATAATGTTTTATTTTCAGATAAACCACTCACTGAGTTTATTTACTCATAGATTCTTTCTTTTCAGGAGCTTGATTTTTAAACCTATCCCAGGTGTTATCTGCCCTGCTGACAGTCCCTGCCACATTGATTATATATATATATATATATATATATATATATATATATATATATATATACAGTGTGTGCAAGGAAATGCGGAACATAGGACTTTAACATGGGATTTCAAAAAATTGCGGATACTCTCTCTCCTGATAGATTTAGAGCACAACTGCAAGAATACAATGTTGTTCAGAATAAAATTCTACGTCAGATAAGATCATAATTGCTGCAACAACAAGCCTGTAATACGAGATATATTAAATATAAAATGTTATACTTTCGTTAAAAATCAGATGGCCATGGAAATAAAAGAAAATATCGAGCTGTCAGTTTAGAGAATTTTCGCTAATTGTAATACTTATTGTCTATAATTTAATATTATTTAAGTTGAAATTATTATATTAATTTCTTTAACAATGTGCTAATATTAAAAAGACAGTACAAATATAATTTTAAAAAATATTGAACACAAAGTAAGGTTACTAACTGTTACAATTGACACATAGATTTTTTCTTTTATTTCCATGGGTGTCTGATTTTGAACGAAAATGTTACATTTTATATTTAATATATCTCGTACTGCAGACATGCTGTTGCAAAAATTGTGATTTTATCTGACGTAGAATTTAATTATGAACAACTTTGTACTATTGTAGTTTTGTTCTAAATCTATCAGGAGAGAGAGTATCCGCAATTTTTTGAAATCCCATGTTAAAGACCTATGTTCCGTATTTCCTTGCACACACTGTATATATATGTATTCTGTATTTTGGGTTTATAATAAATTTTTGCAGAACAGGATCAACTTTTATTTTCATCTCTAACAATTTGTATAAGACAAATAATATTTATTTCATAATTGGCTATTGCATTTTATTTCTGGAATATGAGAGAGTATGATGTCAATATAATTTTTGAAAGTACTCTATTTTTCACTTTTAAATAGAAAACTTAGGTGTACGAATAATTCTGTGAGCCACTGTATATAAATTAAATCAATGAAATATGATTTAATGTTTTTAAAAAGTTTTTATTTAACATACAAAATACAACCAGAATAATACGAAGTTAATTATTCTACAGCCTTACATAATCTAACGGATTCTAGTAGAGTTGGTCTATTTATTACCTTTGTGTGGTATGATGTTAATGCTGTGTAGGGTTTAATGTTACAGCGTGGAAACTTACATAAAATAATGCAAAAAGGGATGGGCGTCTACATAATTCCTCCCCCCTAAGATGAAAGAATACTTGTTGGATGTTCAATAGGTATTGTTTCAATTGTTAGTATATTTTTATTTGATTTGATTAAATTTCTTTTCTTAATTATTACATAAATCTTACAAAATAAGAACATGATTACAACTATGGTTACAATACATAAAACTATATCGAAGAATATTGAATGTGACTCAGAGTTATGAATTTCATTTAAGTGTGTTATTTGTTGACTTGGAAATTTAACTGATTCTAGTTTTTTTATATTCAATGTTTTATTAAGAATTATTTTATTTTTATTTTGTCCGATATTTATATTAATAATTTTGTCATACTTAACATTTTTAAACAAATTTTATTTGTTTATTAAACAGTCTTTTATAGAGTAAATTCCGGAAATTTCTTTATCTTGAATTTCGTGATCACATTCGATATTTATTACATCTTTATTTGGTAAAAAGAGGTATACAATATTTGAGTTAGGTATTGGAATGATTTCGTTGTGGTTAATTACTTTAATATATTCACAGTTATTACTATTTCTATTAAAATATCAATTTTCTATACATTTATTTGGTAGGGAATTTTTGTTATTACAAATATAAAGCTTATCTCCTACTAAAGTACATTTATTCAAATTATTAATGTGTGTATTTGATTTGGTGTAATAGCCAGGGGTTATATCTAATGTAACATAAGTATTATCGTGTAAAGTAGGAATAGGGGTGATTTGTAGAAGTTTGTTTTGTACAAGAGGAATAGGGATGTCTATTATTATGTCCAAAGTGAATTTTTGATATTTATCTGGATTCGGTTTAATGCCTTCGGTGGTAATCATATGTCCAAGATATGCGACTTCTTTTCTGAGAAATTCGCTCTTATCGAGTTGTAATTTAAGATTTGCTTCTCTTAGTCTTTGGAAAACAATTATGATATTTTGAATGTGTTCTTGTAATGATTTGCCTAATATTATTATATCATCTAAATAAACGAAACATATTTTATTAATGAGGTCTTTTAAAACAAAATTCATTAGTCTCTGAAATGTACTTGGTGCGTTTTTGAGACCAAAAGGCATTCTAAGAAATTCAAAATGTCCCTGATCAGTCGAAAAGGCAGTTTTTTCTATTGAGTCAAAATTCGTTTCAATTTGGTGAAATCCGCTTTTTAAATCAATTGTAGTGAAATAGTTACATTTACCAAGTTGGTCTAAAATATCCGCGATGTCAGGTATCGGAAATTTGTCATCAATCGTTTTAGAATTTAATTTACGGTAATCTATAACCATACGAAATTTGTTTTCACCCGAAGCATCCTGTTTTTCCGGAACAATCCATATTGGAGAGTATGAATGTCTAATTATTTCTTGATCTAATAATTTATTAATTTGTTTGTCAACTTCTTCTTTGTAAATAATTGGATATTTTTATGATCTTTGATAAACTGGATTTTCGTCGCTTGTCTTAATTTTGTGTTTTATAACATTAGTAAAAGTTAAGTTTTTGGCGTCGTCAATAATCAAGTCTTCGAATTCTTTAATAACTTTATTTAGCTCTTTGATTTCTATATCATTTAAATGATCAGTTCTTAAATTTAATTTTTCTGAAATTTCTTGACAATTCATTTCTAATTTGTTTTTGTGAAAATAGCTAAATTTAAATGTATGTTTTTGTAGTAAAATAGATTCATGTGAATAATTAATTTTCGCATTTAACAATTTTAAGCCAGAATTTCGTATTACAATATCAAAATCTTTATGAAATTCAAAAATGAAACATTTTAAATTTTTCTTAAGTAGTTCAACAAATGTAAATTGAGTACCGTTTGAAATAGCGTATGCGGTTTGTATCTCAAAATATTCATCAAAAATTTTACATTTGTTTTTATTTTTGTTAACGAAACTTTGACTAATAAAATTTTCAGATGAGCCAGTGTCTATTAAAACACGACAAATTTTAAAATGGATAAATGGTAGACGTGAAGTGTAGGATGCTAGGGTTTCGAATCTTCTAAAAGTTCTATGGGAAAATTTTCAGTTTGTGACTCTAGTTCGTTGTTTACTTCAATGTTTTGTTCATCATGTGTTTGGTCATTAGTCATAATATTCAAATAATTCGTTGTCATTGTTGGGTTCAACAAAGGCTTCGACATTACTGTCTAGCATTTGTAAGTCATGTCTCTGTCTTTTTTGTTGTGGTCTAAAAGTGTTTGCACTGATGGACATAGGCTGCGGATAATTATTTACTCTCGGTTTTGGATGTATTGATTGATTCGGGAAGTTTCGTTGTTGTTGAGGATAGCGGAACATTGGTGATCGATGTTGGTATTGATTTGGATTTGAATTTGGATTTTGGTTTTGTGTTGCAGGTTTGTAAACAGGTGTTGGAACGTTTATCTTCGGTTTGATAGTGTTCTGCTTGTGTATGTTTGTGTGAATGTACTGGAAGTCATTTTTGATTAAGTTCTGAATATCACTTAAAGATTTTGCATTTCGAGCAGCCAACTGACTTATATATGGCTCTCTACAGTTTATTATGAAATTGTGTGAAGCATATGAAGACATAAATATTATAATATTTTCTGAATTGTTACTAAAATTCAATTTTAATAAGCTGATAAGTCTGTTGTAAATATCTTCATATTTATCAAAATAGCTAAAAATATCTTCATTGTGTTTCTGTTCTAAGTGTCATAGTTCAGTGAGGAAGTGTACTTCGTTTCTCTTGTCTCCGTACTCCTCAATTAAAAGGTCTTTTAGGGATTTCGAATCTTGATTTGTTTTTGTCGCTAGTTTTATGTTTGCATCTTTAATAATTTTCTTTCTTATAGTGTGTAAGATAATTCGTTTTACAATTATTGATAAATTTTGTTTGTCGATTATTTCGAGAATTTCATCGCACATATTTATGAAATGAGGTAATGTGCCAGTACTTCCATCGTACTCGGGTATTATTTCTATTAATTCCTTGATTTCTGAAAGAATTTTGGGTAAGGTGTTAAGTGTAACGGGTTGTACAATTGTGTTGTTTGGCATTGTTATGTGTGTTTTGTTTTATAATCATTATAACAGTAAGTTTCTTAATAAAATTGGGTTATGCAAATTACAATTGATTTTGTTAGTCAGTGAGTCGTACAGCAATTCATAAATAGTAATAATAAAGTTTTGAATAATAACTCACAGTAACACTAGGATTGAGTTGATGATGGCCAACTTCATAGTCCAGGTGTCCAGGAGACGAAAGTTTGGTTGTCACTGATGTTCGCTCAGTGGGTGAAGGAGCTGGAGGTGCCGTCTGCAGCTGATGTACTCTCGGTGGTCAAGTCTTTCGGAACTCACGGAATTAACGATGATATGATGAGCCTTTCTTCGTCGGAGGTTATGCAGTTTTTGTAGATATCTGTTGCACTTGCGTTTGTGTTTTGAGTGTAAAATCTGTATTTTACTTCAGATTTTTATAACACTCTGGAGAACGATGACTCGGATGCCGAATAAACACTTAAAAGTGACGACTTCACTTTTAAACGAATTGAACACTAATTTATTATGTCTTCGAAGTAAAAGTCTTTCAGCAATCCTACCGACTGCGCCAATTAAATCAATGAAATATGATTTAATGTTTTTAAAAAGTTTTTATTTAACATACAAGATACAACGAGAATAATACGAAGTTAATTATTCTTCAGACTTACATAATCTAACGGATTCTAGTAGAGTTGGTCTATTTATTACCTTTGTGTGGTATGATGTTTATGCTGTGTAGGGTTTAATGTTACAGCGTGGAAACTTACATAAAATAATGCAATAAGGGATGGGCGTCTACATAATTCCTCCCCCCTAAGATAAAAGAATACTTGTTGGATGTTCAATAGGTATTGTTTCAATTGTTAGTATATTTTTATTTGATTTGATTAAATTTATTTTCTTAATTATTACATAAATCTTATATATATATATATATATATATATATATATATATATATATATATATATATATTTAAAATAATGGAAAACAGAATTTGCTTTGTTCATATTGATCTTGAATTTGATTTTAATATTAAAGCATGTGAACTAAGTGAACTATTTCACAGTATTACATCATTTGTGTTAATTGAAATATTCTTACTCTTGTAATGTTGCCGAAAGTCATTGTTACTTTTATGTTTTACGTTCGTATTCTAGTTATCTTTGTTTATTTCTGTAGCAACTATTTACTCAATACATTAATTACAATAAGATTCTACATTTAATTTGTGTTTCATATTTCCGGTAAAGTGCTAATTATATATACCTTTTCCAAATATTAGAGCACTGTGTCAATTTGGGTCTAGTTCTAATTTTAGTTTAACCGGAATGAGTGAAGTATTTTCATACGATTAAATTTGCCAAATTTATAGTCGACTGTCGTATATAGTCGATGTTTACTTATGAGAGATGAATAAGGTTAAGTATCTCCTTTTCTTTGTCTATTTATAGGTTATTCAAGCAAAATTTAATCTAAGAACATAATGATTCTGTGAATAATTAAATATATAAAAACTAAAATTTTATTTTGTCTCAGAATTCGTTCTCCTAAAACAATCAGAAGATTGTCAGAAAATCAACATTGTTTTGTTAGTTTTCCCTAATATTGTTGATGAAATTGATTATAAAGTATTATTTAACTTTATAAAAAATACTTTTCAATTAAATTTATCATTGTAAATGTAATACGCTAACAACTAATTATACAAGATGAAAGAAAAAGACTGATTATAAAATAAATATGACGTGAAATTAGTAACAGTAACTTTTTGTGGACTTTCTTTTTTATTTGATTTTCTACAACAACTCAATAACTAATAGTGATCAAAATTTTGTTGCACCAATAGTATTATTTGATTATTACAAAGGCAATAATATTTTATTTTTTTCTTATTGTGCAACACATTCCTTAAATATATCAAATGATTTCTTGGATTACAACATATTGAATTATATTTTTTGTTGAATATCTCAACTTTTTTGATTGTAACAATTGTAAGGAAGCTTGAAAGTTAATTCTAAATCATATAACAAAATCAACTGTTGTATGCTTTGTTATTTTCCAAGTTTATAGTTAGGGAGTAGCCAAGAAATGGGGTAAGTATTTTAGTATGTAAAAGAAAAACTCAATAGATGTCGATACGGTCGCATTCAAAAACTGGTTCGGATCCACACTTCAAAAATTGGTTCGGATCCACACTTTTTCGTTTTATTTCTGTGGTGTTTCTACGGTTTCGTAGTTTGTCAAAATATTTAGTTTCTCAAAAACGTCAAACTGAAGATGGTTGTGGTAAGTAACTTTATTTATTAACATATTATAATATTTATTAAAATAAGTTCATATATTAACATTATTATTATAGAAAACGCGTTGTGTTGTGGAGGAATGCCCGACAAAAAAATTACCCAGGGAAGAATGGGGAAATTTGTTTTGTTTCCCACAAAATGAGGAATTAAGGAAGAAATGGCTGAAAAACTTATCTTTAGTAGATTTATCTTGTTTTACCATAAAGCAATTGACAAATAGGGGATATCGAGTGTGTCACAGACATTTTTCAAAATTATTTAAGGAAGAAGTTGAACTTTAATAACTTACCACCAGCTATTACTACATCATGTACAAAAACCGACTCGATACAAAATTTTTTACAAGAAATAAAAGCCGGTCGACATAACACATTTTTGTCATTCATGTACTCGAGCCCTCATCAAATCATTTGAGACCAAACTCGACATACCTTTGAGAAATTTTTGCGAAAAACAAAAGCCGATCAACATTGACCTTTTTCGTTAATTCTACACGCCAGCTCTTATCGAGCCTTTTCATTTTATATCAAACACCAAATAGTTCTCAGATTTTTTTCCAAAAAACAAAACCCGTTCGATATAGAACATTTTTGTTCATTTTGCACGCTAGCCCTCATCATGGCCTAGCCTAATATAACATTCACTGTCTTCAGTAACGTTCATTTGGGAATATTTGTTCTTTGTTTAGTTACTTTATTAAACATTTGGCAATATTGTCTTATGTAATTCGAAAATACCCAAACACGACATTTTTCTAACAACATTTTGCAAAAAACAAACTCTAATCTACGTAGAACATTTTTGTCATTCGTGCACACCAGTCGGTATTGTGTAGTTTCCTTAAAACTTAAGGACGACCTACTTCTAACAATTTTTTTCGAAAAACAAATGCAGATCGACATGACACATTTTTTTTTTGTCATTTTAAAACTGGCTCTTATGGTTTCCTTTCTTTTGATAACAAACACAGCAAAGTATTTAATTTATTTTATTTAGGAATATTTGATTTTTATTTAGTAACTTTATAATTTGACAACACTGTTTGTATTAAAAAATAGTATTGTATTGTATTGTATGTATATGAGGGTTTAAGCGTTTTGTCGCTTTTTGTCATTGCGACCTAAAAGATCTATTGTGACACAGCCCTTACTTAGTTTTCCGGAAGTAGATCCAGATTTTTGATGAAGCCGATAATGGCTCCAGGAGTCAAGTTCTTGATCTCATCTGCCGTAAGATACCTCTTACCTAGTTGATTGAGTCTCTGCACAGTTACGGCTGGGCATTCACACAGTATGTGTTCCGACGATTCTTCGTCCTCTTCACAGAGTCGACAGGTTTCATTTTCAGCTATACCAATTTTGTGCAAATGGTACTTTAAAGGACAGTGGCCAGTGAGAATTTCTGTCATTATATTAAGATCCTTTTTGCTGAGAGCTAGTAACTCTTTGGCTTTTGTCGACGCTGGGGAAATGAATTTCCGAGCTTAATTGAGGCCTGGAATATTTTTCCAATATGAGGATATGGCAGATTCCTCCCAGGTTTTGACCACCTTCTTATAGTGGCTTTGTGGAAGACCACATGAAGGTTCCGGCCCGTGGTATGAAAGTTTAGCCCATTTTTTTGCAAGGTCATCAGTTCTCGTTTTCTAGGATTCCCTCGTGCCCAGGTACCCACCGTAGGGATTAAAAAAAAATTAAAAAATAGTAGTTAATTTTTAAATTTATAAATTAATATTGTCAAGCCTAATACAACTGTCTTCAGTGAAATTAGTTTAGGAATATTTGGTTTTAATTTAGTTCCTTCATTACACATTTGGCCACATTGCCTTTTGACATTGGAAACGTCAAAATTTATATTAATTAAATACGTTATGTTTTAAACTTAAATTAAATGTAACACCTTTGCTCAAGACTATTATTCATAATACTGTATTCATTTTTTAATATCAATGTTCTATTTGAAAATATAATCGTTTAAAGTTCACAGACTGTATGTCAAAAGTAACAGATTACAGCGTGATTCTTTTTAAATTTTGACATGGCTACTAGGATTTTTAGTTTCAAGATTGTTTCAAAATTAAAAAAGTGTGTGGTTTTTACTAATTTACGCTAAAACTGCTCAACGTAAAAATATGAAACACAAAAAAGGCACACCTACGCATCATTCTCAATGATATTATTATACATATCAATTTAATAAATGGTTAAGGCTGTAGGTTTCTGCCAAAATTTGGCGATCATCGTGATGAAAATAAATATAGATTAGGACACATGCCTTTTAGCGTTCCCTAGGCCTCCGGCGTCAGTGAAATATTAACATTTGAAACATGCTTTCATGCTTTCATTTAATATAAAATACGGTGTACTTCCGGCAAGTAATTGTAAAAAAACAAATGCAGAACAACTTGGCAATTTTTTGTCACTTCTGCACATCAGCCCACATCAAGACATTTAATTTGATACCAAACATGACATATTTTTATCATCTTTTTCCAAAAAACAAAAACGGGTCAACATGAACCATTTCTGTCAATTTTACATGTTAGCTCTCATCAAGACCTTTCATTTTATACCAAACACGATATACTTCTGACAACTTTCTGCAAAAAACAAAAGCCAATCTACATGAAACATTTTTGACAATTCTCGACATCAGCACTCAATGAGACTTTTCATTAGATACCAAACACGACATACTTCTATTAACTTTTTGCATAAAACAAAAGCCGATCGACATAGATCATTCCTGTCAAATCTCTACGCGAGCCCTCGCCGAGACCTTTCATTAGATACCAAACACGACATACGTCTATTAACTTTTTGCATAAAACAAAAGCCGATCAACATGGAAAATTTTCTTTTTTATACACCAGCCCTCACCGAGACTTTTCATTCTATACAAAACACAACATATTTCTGATAACGTTTTGCAAAAAAAATTCTAATCGACGTAGAATATTTTTGTCATTCGTGCACTCCAATCCACATTGTGTCGTTTCATTAAAATCCAAGGACGACCTACTTGTAACAACTTTTTGCGCAAAACAAATGCAGATCGACGTGACATATTTTTTTTTTGTCATTTCTTATGGTTTTTTTTTCTTTTGATATCAAACACAGCAAAGTGTTTAGGAATATTCGGTTTTAATTTAGTTACTTCATCACACATTTGGCAACATTGACTTTTGACATTGGAAGCTTCAAAAGTTTATATTAATTAAATACGTTATGTTTTAAACTTAAATTAGTTGTAACACCTTTGCTCAAGACTATTATAAATGATACTGTATTTACTTTTTTAATATCATTGTTCTATAAAAAGTTATAATCGTTTAAAGTTCATAGACAGATTGTCAAAAGTGACGGATGACCTCGTGACTCTTTTTAAATTTAGACATGGCTACTAGGATCCATTGTTTCAAGTAATTAATTTTGCACAGTTTTAATTTTTTTACACAAGAACCACTCACAGTAAAAATATGAGACCCCCAAAAGGCACAACTACACATTATTTCCTGCAATCTAAAAAAAATTACCACAATCCCTTTCATGGTTCAGGCAGTTAGTCTTGTGACAAAATTTGGCGATCGTTGTGATGAAAATAAATAAACATCACGGACACATGCCTTTTTAGTATATAGGACTAGCGAATTTTCGGCTACGCCAAGCATTCCCTAGAGCTCCGCTGTCAGTGCAAAAAACAAATGCCGATCGACATGAAACAATTATTTCATATTTCGACGTCAGGCCTCACAGAGACCTTTCATTAGATTGCAAATGATATACTTCTAATAATTTTTTTCAAAAAACAAAAGCCGGTCGACATGAAACATTTTTGTCTTTTATGTACCCCAGCCCTCACCGAGACCTTTCATTTGATACCAAACACGACATACTTCTTACAACTTTCTACATAAAACAAAAGTCGATCGACATGAAACATTTTTATCATATCTGCACGCTAGCCCACATCAAAACTTTTTATTTGATACCAAACACTCTATACTTGTGACAACCTTTTGCAAAAAACAAAAGCCGATCGACATTGACCATTTTCGTTAATTCTGCACACCAGCCTTCATTGAAACCTTTCATTTGATACCAAACACCACATACTTCTGACAACTTTTTGCAAGAAACAAATACCGATCGACATAGCACATTTTTGTCAATTCTGCACGCTAGCCCTCTCCGAGACCTTTCATTTGATACCAATCTCGACATACCTTTGAGAAACTTTTGCAAATACAAAAGCCGATCAACATTCACCTTTTTTGTTAATTCTACACGCCAGCCCTTATGGAGCCTTTTCATTTGATACCAAGCACCACATACTTCTCACAACTTTTTCCAAAAAACAAAAGCCGTTCGATATAGAATATTTTTGTTCATTTTGCACGCTAGCCCTCATCGTGACCTAGCCTAATATAACATTCACTGTCTTCAGTAACGTTCACTTGGGAATATTTGTCCTTTATTTAGTTACTTTATTAAACATTTAGCAATATTGACTTATGTAATTCGAAAATACCCAAACACGACATTTTTCTGACAACATTTTGCAAAAAACAAATTCTAATCTACGTAGAACATTTTTGTTATTTGTGCACACCAGTCCGTATTGTGTGGTTTCCTTACAACCCAAGAACGACCTACTTCTAACAACTTTTTACGAAAAACAAATGCAGATCGACATGACACATTTTTTTTGTCATTTTAAAACTGGCCCTTATGATTTCCTTTCTTTTGATAACAAACACAGCAAAGTATTCATTTTATTTTATTTAGGAATATTTGATTTTTATGTAGTTACTTTATAATTTGGCAACACTGTTTGTATTAAAAAATAGTAGTTAACTTTTTAATTTATAAATTAATATTGTCAACCCTAATACAACTGCCACCGTCTTCAGTGAAGTTAGTTTAGGAATATTTGGTTTTAATTTAGTTACTTCATCACACATTTGGCAACATTAACTTTTGACATTAGAAACTTCAAAATTTATATTAATTAAATACGTTATGTTTTAAACTTAAATTAGTTGTAACACCTTTGCTCAAATCTATTATTCATGAAATTGTTTTTAAATCTTTGATATCAAGTTGTTCTATTAAAAGATATACTCATTCAAAGTTCATACACAGATTCTCAAAAGTGACGGATGACGGCGTGATTCTTCTTAAATTTAGACATGGCCTCTGGGATCCATTGTTTCAAGGTACCAATTTTGCACAATTTTAATTTTTTACACGAAAACCACTCACAATAAAAATATGAGACCACAAAAGGATCGTAATTCACATTATTCCCTACAATCTAAAAAAAAAATTACATTAATCTCTTGTATGGTTCAGGCTGTAGGCCTTTACAAAATTTACTCGATCTTCGTGATGAATCTATAGAGAGAAAGTGAATCTAATCGTTTAGTATATAGGACTAGCGAATTCTTTTCATTTGATACCAAACACCACACACTTCTGACAACTTTCTGCAAAAAACAAATACCGATCGACATAGTACATTTTTATTAATTCTGCACGCTAGCCCTCTCCGAGACCTTTCATTTTATACCAAACACGACATACTTCTGATAACATTTTGCATAAAACAAAAGCCGATCGACATGACATATTTTTGTTAATTCTGCACGCTAGCCCTCAATGATACCTTTCATTTCAGACCAAACTCGACATACCTTTGAGAAATTTTTGCAAAAAACAAAAGCCGATCAACATTGACCTTTTTGTTAATTCTACACGCCAGCCCTTATCGAGCCTTTTTATTTGATACCAAACACCACATACTTCTCACAACTTTTTCTAATAAACAAAAGCCGTTCGATATAGAACATTTTTGTTCATTTTGCACGCTAGCCCTCATCGTGACCTAGCTTAATATAACATTCACTGTCTTCAGTAACCTTTCATTTGGGAATATTTGTTCTTTGTTTAGTTACTTTATTAAACATTTGGCAACATTGACTTTTGTAATTCGAAAATACCCAAACACGACATTTTTCTGACAACATTTTGCAAAAAACAAATTCTAATCTACGTAGAACATTTTTGTCATTCGTTCACACCAGTCTGTATTGTGTCGTTTCCTTAAAACCCAAGGACGATCTACTTCTAACAACTTTTTGCGAAAAACAAATGCAGGTCGACATGACACATTTTTTTTTGTCATTTCAAAACCGGCTCTTATGGTTTTCTTACTTTTGATATCAAATATTTGATTTTTATTTAGTTACTTTATAATTTGGCAACACTGTTTGTATTAAAAAATAGTAGTTAATTCTTAAATTTATTAATTAATATTGTCAATCCTAATACAACTGCCATCGTCTTCAGTGAAGTTAGTTTAGGAATATTTGGTTTTAATTTAGTTACTTCATCACACATTTGGCAACATTGACTTTTGACATTGGAAACGTCAAAATTTATATTAATTAAATACGTTATGTTTTAAACTTAAATTAGTTGTAACACATTTGCTCAAGTCTATTATTCATGATACTATTTTTAAATCTTTGATATCAATGTTCTATTAAAAGATATAATCATTTAAAGTTCATAGGCAGATTGTCAAAAGTGACGGATGACGGCGTGATTCTTCTTAAAGTTAGACATAGCACATTTTTTGTCAATTCTGCACGCTAGCCCTCTCTGAGACCTTTCATTCAAACACGATATACTTCTGACAACTTTTTGCATAAAACAAAAGCCGATCGACATGGAAAATTTTTGTCAATTCTGCACGCTAGCCCTCAACGAGACTTTTCATTTGATACCAAACACCACACACTTCTGACAACTTTCTGCAAAAAACAAATACCGATCGACATAGTACATTTTTATTATTTCTGCACGCTAGCCCTCTCCGAGACCTTTCATTTGATATCAAACACGATATACTTCTGACAACTTTTTGCAAAAAACAAAAGCCGATCGACATGAAACATTTTTATCATATCTGCACGCTAGCCCACACCGAGACTTTTCATTTGATGACAAACAATATATACTTGTGACAACCTTTTGCAAAAAACAAAAGCCGATCGACATTGACAATTTTTGTTAATTCTGCACATCAGCCCTCATTGAAACCTTTCATTTGATACCAAAAACCACACACTTCTGACAATTTTTTGCTAAAAACAAAACCCGATCGATATAGTACATTTCTGTCAATTCTGCACGTTAGCCTTCTCTGAGACCTTTCATTTGATACCAAACACGACATACTTCTGAC
Organism: Stenolophus ochropezus; assembly: GCA_035578165.1. NCBI lineage: Eukaryota > Metazoa > Arthropoda > Insecta > Coleoptera > Carabidae > Stenolophus > Stenolophus ochropezus. The sequence continues at coordinate 26,323,914 of JAQOWZ010000017.1, forward strand.
AACTTTTTGCATAAAACAAAAGCCGATCGACATGGAACATTTTTGTCAATTCTTCACGCTAGCTCTCAACGAGACCTTTTATTTGAGACCAAACTCGACATATCTTTGAGAATTTTTTGCAAAAAACAAAAACCGATCGACATAGTACATTTTTGTCAATTCTGCACGCTAGCCATCAACGAGACCTTTCATTTGAGACCAAACTCGACATATCTTTGAGAAATTTTTGCAAAAACAAAAGCCGATCAACATTGACCTTTTTTCTTAATTCTACACGCCAGCCCTTATCGAGCCTTTTCATTTGATACCAAACACCACATAGTTCTCACAACATTTTCCAATAAACAAAAGCCGTTCGATATAGAACATTTTTGTTTATTTTGCACGCTAGCCTTCATCGTGACCTAGCCTAATATAACATTCACTGTCTTCAGTAACCTTTCATTTGGGAATATTTGTTCTTTGTTTAGTTACTTTATTACACATTTGGCAACATTGACTATTGTAATTTGAAAATACCCAAACACAACATTTTTCTGACAACATTATGCAAAAAACAAATTCTAATCTACATGGAACATTTTTGTCATTCGTGCACACCAGTCCGTATTGTGTCGTTTCCTTAAAACCCAAGGACGACCTACTTCTAACAACTTTTTACGGAAAACAAATGCAGATCGACATGACACATTTTTTTTTGTCATTTTAAAACTGGCCCTTATGGTTTCCTTTCTTTTGATAACAAACACAGCAAAGTATTCAATTTTTTTTATTTAGGAATATTTGATTTTTATTTAGGTACTTTATAATTTGGCAACACTGTTTGCATTAAAAAATAGTAGTTAATTTTTAAATTTATAAATTGATATTGTCAACCCTAATACAACTCCCACCGTCTTCAGTAAAGTTAGTTTAGGAATATTTGGTTTTAATTTAGTTACTTCATCACACATTTGGCAACATTGACTTTTGACATTGGAAACGTCAAAATTTATATTAATTAAATACGTTATTTTTTAAACTTAAATTAGTTGTAACACCTTTGCTCAAGTCTATTATTCATGAAATTCTTTTTAAATCTTTGATATCAATGTTCTATTAAAAGATATACTCATTTAAAGTTCATAGACAGATTATCAAAAGTGACGGATGACGGCGTGATTCTTCTTAAAGTTAGACATGGCCTCTGGGATCCATTGTTTCAAGGTACTAATTATGCACAGTTTTTATTTTTTTACTTGAAAAACACTCACAGTAAAAATATGAGACCCCAAAAGGATCGTAATTCACATTATTCCCTACAATCTAAAAAAAAAATTACGTCAATCTCTTGTATGGTTCAGGCTGTACCTACTTATAAAAATTAATCGTTTGTCGTGACGAATCTATGGAGAGTGAGATATATTAATAGTGAATGTAATCGTTTAGTATAGGAGACTAGCGAATTCTCGGCTACGCCGAGCATTCCCTAGAGCTCCGCTGTCAGTGCAAAAAACAAATGCCGATCGACATGAAACAATTATTTCATATCTGCACGTCCGGCCTCACCGAGACCTTTCATTAGATTGCAAACACGATATACTTCTAATATTTTTTTGCAAAAAACAAAAGCCGGTCGACGTGAAATATTTTTGTCAATTATGCACGCCAACCTTTACCGAGACCTTTCATTTGATACCAAACACCACACACTTCTGACAACTTTTGGCAAAAAACAAAAGCCGATTGACATGGCACATTTTTGTCAATTCTGCACGCTAGCCCTCAATCAGACGTTTTGTTTGAGACATACTTTTGATAACTTTTTGCAGAAAACAAAAGCCGATCGGAATGGAACATTTTTGTCAATTCTGCACGCTAGCACTCAACGAGACCTTTCATTTGAGACCAAACTCGACATACTTCTAAAAACTTTTTGCAAAAAACAAAAGCCGATCAACATAGCACATTTTTGTCAATTCTGCACGCTAGCCCTCAACGAGACCTTTCATTTGAGACCAAACACCACACACTTATGACAACTTTTTGCAAAAAAAACAAAAGCCGATTAAATTAATCAAAGGCAAGTGATAATCACGGGACCACTAATTTTCTTTAAAAACAACAAAACTATATGTCTAGGAAGAAAATTTTAAATTTATGTTCGTGGACTTGCGAATTTTTATTATACCGTATTTTTATTTTAGTAATTTGATTAAATTCAAAACCAAGCAGATAATGAAGAAGATAATAATAAATAATGAATGAAAGGTATATTTGAAGTATAGACATCAAATTGATTGTACAAAAAGAAAATAACAATAAACGCCTATGGAAGCAAATGTTAATATTTATTTCCAGGAAATAAAATTTAAGAACTTCACAGTTTTGCTATAACCAATCATACCATTAAGACTACTTTTAATAATATATAATGACGATGATGAAATTAATAAAAATTTGTTGTAATGTATATTATTTATTTATAACAATTTCAAAGCGGCACGCGAGACCGTTTAGGAAATAAATAAAAATATATGTTGAATTTGTCAAGTTTTGAACTTGAGGAATTTTTTTCACACCCTCTTACGGCAGGCGCTACTATGTGTTATACCTAGAAACATTTGTTGTAATGTATATTATTTATTTATAACAAATTTCAAAGCGGCACGCGAGACCGTTTAGAAAATAAATAATAATAACTTACCACTTGCTCTGGTTTGAGACCGCCTCGATCCTAATTTTTTTTTTATTATTTATATTTATTATTTATATCACACCTTGAAAAAAATTATTCAAAGATGAATTTAACTAATTTTCATACATTCTTTTTTATTATATTTTAGCAAAATTTGTATTTTCATACAATACATTAAGTTTGACAGCATAACTGTCATCACTTGACACAATAAGTATGAAGTTAGTTAAAGAATATATAAAAATGTATTATTTTGAAAATAATTATCTATTTTATAAATATAAATAATGTGAAATAATATACCGAAATTTATAAACTGATACATTTTTATATTGCCAAAAAAAATGATTATATTCATGTTTTTCTGTTGCTATGTTCATTTATATATTTATGAAGCTGAATTATATATGTATTTATCTACAACTATTGTTATTATTATTAATAATTTATTTTTCATTATAAATATCAATTAAATGATTATAAAAGTATAATAAATACAATTTGAATAGTTATTTTGAAATTTAAGTGCTACTTTGGCGCCATCTGTTGAGGTATATATGAACTACTCACACATAACTGAAAATTTATATGCCTGTTAGTTGTAGATAAAGTGACCAATTTTTATACGTTCTTTTGCATTATTTCTTAATGAAAACATGAATTTTCGTGCAGTACAAATACATTCAAGTTCGACTAAGAGCTGATGCCATCAGCTGGTAATCAGACGCACTACCCGGTGAATATTTGGTTTGAGAAGGTGTTTATTGTTTCATAAATGAGTTACAAATAGATAAATGGATAGATACTTTGTTTATGTAAACGTTTACATCTGAGAAATCATCTCATTTCATTATAAAATACTACAGAATTTTGAAAAATGTAATCTCTATTGTAATCAAATGTTTTCATCAGAAATGTGAAGAAATACGTAAAGAAAGAATAAATTGCAACTAATAAAAGTTTAATAAAGTCAAGATACATCATTTATTTATATACTAATTATTGTACATTAAATTGTTAAACAATTCTCTCAAAAACTGTATGAAATAAAGGCTTGTCAGTTTTTCCACGTAATCAGACAAAATCTATAGTCTATCTAAAATATGTATAAATTAGATTTAAAAAGTATTTATATATAAGGGAAGAATACTGTACAGTATGAATTTACCTTTGGAAGTGTTTGAATAGTAATCAAATATAGTTTTTTATACGTCAGATTGTAAATCAATTTTGAAATGCAGTTTTCTTGATTAAATAATCCATTCTGGAATATTCTTTAGTTTGCATTTAATAAAGAATATGTTTTACTATTACTTATTTTTATAATTATTGTCCAATAGAATGTTTTAGTTTATTAAAAATTTCATGTTAGAGTATCTGAGTAGGTGTATCTTATAGTCTCATCTAAAAAATAAAATATTTAACTAATAATATATAAATATTTATATTCTATATAAAAGTTCCTGTATAAGAGATGATTTCTTATTAAATTTCGTACAATATTTCATTATACATTTTAGTAAATATGACATTTTTCACTTAGTTGTCTCCAACACTCCAACTCAAGTGTCAAATGAACCATTTTTGTTAAATTTTATAATATCGTGCAATTTTTCTGGTTTCATTTTCAAGGATACGTTATAATAATTATTTTCATCCAACGAATTGCCTTATTAAAGAAAACGCATTTCTCGATTAATATTTGGTTTCAGAAAGTGTTTATTGTTTGAAATATCAATGATAAATGAATAATTGGATAGATACGTTGTTTTTATAAACGTTTTTATCTAAAAAATCATTTCATTTCATAACAAAATACAATAGAATTTTTAAAAATCAAATCTTTGTTGTAATCAACTACTTTCATCTGAAATTTGATGAAAGAATACATAAAGAATGTATAAAATGCAGTTACTTACAGTTTATTATAATCCAGATACATAATTCAAAATAATTATTGCACAATAAATTATTAAACATTTCTTCCAAGTGGGTACGAAGGAAAGGTTTGTCAGTATTTTTAAATAAATGTGTTTATGACTGAATACGACGCGACTTGATTGAATTCCAGAATTTATTTTTTTGTCAATAGTGTTATTATCCGTAATATTATGTTATTTCTTTTCTATAAATATATTCTTGTTTGGATATCTTAACCAATTAAACACTATAACTGAAATGAAAACACATATCTAAATACAGCCAAGAATATATAAAATTACATACTTACATTACAAAATGTAGTGTAGTTTTACTTCTAAACTAATTTTACTATATATTTCTCCAAGCAAATACCAGACTTGCAGTATGATTGTTTAATTATATTGGAAATAAGGTTTGCCGTAAATTATTATGTACAATGCACTTTTATAATAATTAATTACACTTCATTAGTGTTATTGTCAGTAATTTTATGTTATTTCTCTTCTATAAATGTACTCTTGTTTGGGTAACCAATTAAAAATTATAACTGAAATGAAAATACATATTTAAATACAGCGACACAAATTTAAAATGATATACTTACATCACAAAGTGTATTGTACATACTCTTTTAAATATAGTTTACTTTATATTTCTGTATATTTCTTTTTAAATATATAAAACTTATGCCACGAATTTTTTGATTGATTGACCAAATGTCAAATGTCATAAAATTAAATATTTTAAATACACCACACTTAACATTCAGTGTATTTGTATATGTTTCGCTCACTATTATAATGTGTAAAAATATAATTACCTTTACAATATCTCTTTTTATTTTCAAAATAAATCAATTAAAAAGTTTCATATTGAATTGTCAAAAATGACGGATGGCACAGTAATTCTTTTTAAATTTAAACCTGGCATCTAGAATATTTTTTTCAGTTTTTTTCCAGTTTTCCTTCTTCGCTTATATTTCGATTTTTTACACAAAAACTATGCACGGTAAAAATATGGGATACCCAAAAGCGATTGGTCCTCATTAAACCGCATCTAATAAAATAATATAAAAATTATTACATGAATGGTTTGACCTGTACCCGTGAGCAAAGTTTTTGCGATGCTCGAGATGAATCCAAATATAGATATATATGTAACACGGTCGCTTGGCGGCTGTGCATTTTTGGTAAATTTTGGTATAGCAGTACTCCAGATGTTACGAAATGGACAGATTTATGGTTGAGGACGCTCTTTTTCGCGCCTTGAAGCTTCTTTTCAAAAGACATAACTGTCCGTTTCCGTAAGTGATACCCTCGGTGGACATCAATAGTTGGGTCATTTTCAGCATAGTTCGTACTTAGGGGATGAGAAGAGCCGGATAAACATAGGTTGAGAACTTCTGGATTTTTACTATTAAATAGTGTTTAGAAGTTCGAAATCACGCTCTCTTGTTGTAACATTCGACTATTGTAGATGTCCTGACTGAATGTCAGACATTTCTTGGTATTTCTTAGTGAAATAACCAATTAGTTGTTTTACTGTGTGTAAAGGCTCTCTCATCGTGGTGTAAATTTGTAAGTAGTTTTTATTATATTCTGTGTGAATTAATATTAATTTGTAGATCGATGTAAAAAGGTTTTCAAAATTGTTTGTAAATAGAAAAGTAAGAATTTAGAGTTTATATAGAATCAAATTACGCGTTGTAGTTTATTTGAATTATATAAATGTTTTTGATCGCGGTTGATTATTAAAATTTATATAATTTTGTTATTGTTGGAATATCGTGTTTAATTCAGCCCATCCTATTCCAACCCTTGTCTTTGTGACGTGCTAGCACAACGCGTAGTTAAACTCTATTATTCTAAAATTACTACCCTGCACCAATTTGACCATAATTGTAGTAAACCGCGTCTGTTATCATTATAATCATTCCATTGTCTGCTTCCATCACGGCATACTTTTAAATAAAGTGATAGTGGTGGCAGCGACTATCGTTACCCTTGTTTCGTGTAAAAGTTGTTCATTAATATAATTCGTGGATTACTTTTGATACAAGTAAAACTCATAAATTAAAACCCTTTTATGTCAGGTACTAGATTTCGTCTTAGGCGACCGTACCTGTTACATTTAATTGGTGGCAAAGCGCTGGGATCTAAATATTTTCTAAAACTAAACCCACTCAAACCAGTAAAGTCTTTAAATTGTGGTCAAATTTGAATAAATCCAATAATTTACTTTGTGTTGTTGTTACGAGTGCAGGTAGTTTTTGGGTTAGTAAAAGCGGGAAAAGTCTCTAACGGTATTTTTTTGTGTATGTTCACCCTCGTAGTGTCGTTAACCCTGAAGCAGGTACTCGAAAAGAAAATTTGTTACAGAGATAATAAAATAGTTTTTGTAATTATTACGCGTTTATTGAAAATAAAGTAATTTAAATATTTAAATATGGCATTAAAATTAGAAACGGTTAGTAGTTTAGCTGGAGTATTAAATAAAATTCAAGAATTTAGCGGAAATTCAGATATTAGCGTAGAAGAATTTATTGATAAAGTCGAGTTATTTTTCAAAATTAGTAAACAACCGGAGAACAGACAAGTAGCAATTGCAAAATTATTTTTGGGTAAAGATGCTTTAGAATTCGTCAGGAATAATAGCATAATTAAAAATACAAATGATTGGTCAGTTTTCAAAAAGGAATTGTTAAATAGATATTTACAGAAACCGCATTTTCTTACAGTAGAGAAAGAATTTGTAAATTGTTGTCAATTAGAGGCAGAAAGTGTAATTGAATATGAAATAAAATTAAGATCACTTGCATATAAATTAGTAAATAATAGTGAAGATAAGACAGAACATGAATTTAATTGTAAATATGTAGAAAAACGGTTATATAATCAGTTTTTAATAGGTCTGTTACCGCGGTTGCAACGCGATGTTATATTAAAAGATCCAAAAACATTAGGAGAAGCGATAGAAATAGCAAAAAGAGTAGAGACTGTAGAGAAATTAATGCAGAGTAGCTCAAGTTTAAGTCTTAAATCAATATGTCATAAAAATTTCGAAAATTCTCCAGAAAAAGGTGATCTGAGTGTTTTATGTACAAATAATGAATATAGTAGAGTAAATAAATTAATAAATAAAGTTACGGAACTTCTAAGTGAAGCCGGGCAAAATAAATCTACTTGTAAATACGCAATTAGTAATAGCGAAGATTCGGGTGTAGAAAGTGAAGAGGAGTCAATAGGATATATATCATATAAAAATAGGTATCGTAGTAAATTGTGCTTCCATTGTCAGAGATTTGGGCATATTTCAAAGTTTTGTAAAAAAGTGAAAAATAAATTAAAGTACAAAATTTGTTACAATTGTCGCGAATATGGGCATATCGCGAGTAGTTGTTCACTTAGTGTGAAAAGTAAAATCAGAGAAAACAGTACACACGAGAGAGATGCTAGACAACAGTGCGAGAGAAATATCCCAGAACATACGGTCAGTGATGATAGTATGCGCGGGAAAAATAAGGCGCGAACGACCGTATGGAGGAAAAGGCTGCATCAGGGAGAAGATGACCGCCACAAGCTTAGTTCAGGAGCTAAGCTGAGCAACGTAGATGCTGGACGAGCCGACACCGCAAAACGTATTCAGAAGAATGTGCGTTTTGTTGAAGTAGAGGAACCCGAAGATTTGGATGCGATTTCTGTGGTGAAATCAGAGGAAGAAGACCAGCAGGCACACGACATCTTTGTGAACCGTGACAAGACGGTAGGTATGTGCACTGGTAATAAATTTTACAAGGGTTTTGGTTCTGGGATAGGTAGCAACAGAAGACGCAAGGAATATCGAGAGGAGCGAGCTGAAGTACCTGAAGACGTCAGGAAGGGCAAGCCGACACCATCCAAGGAGGAAGTGGAACAATGGCGGCCGCAATCGCAACCAGCAGGTATCCTAGCGGACTTCAAGAGAGCAGAGCTAGGCGAGTGGACGAGAAACAGCAAGGTTTAGGCGCGAACTTCGTGCAACGAAAAGCGTCGAGGAATAGAATTCCAGGTAGCTCTTTAAATATATACTTAGTGTGAATGAGTAAAATTAAGAAATTAAATTGAGGAAAAATAGTGTAATAAAGTTGAGTTCTTTGTGATTTTGAAAATTAAATGCAAGTTGTAAGAATGGTTCAAATCGATTACTTAGTGTTTCGATTAAATTAAAATTATTAAAGATATATTGTGAACTTGTGCTGGAATGAAAGTACTGAGTCTGAGTGTACTCTTGAGTAGCGTTACTTGTTGGGACACATATCTGCCGGAGACATTTTGTTACAGTTGTTCTTTGTGAACACTCCTATGCTGCTGGATGGCGGATGCGTGGACGCGGGAAGGCTGGTGTCACCTCCAGGTCGAGTTACGACGGGCTAGGAGTTGAGGTGGAGTTCCAACAAGATCCCCATTGGACATTGGACATTCCAACTCATAGAAGTGGATTCATCGTCCAGCGCGGAAGTTAATAAATTATATTTCCTTCAGAAATGTAATTTATTTTAAGGGGAAAGGGAAAGTTGTAACACGGTCGCTTGGCGGCTCTGCATTTTTGGTAAATTTTGGTATAGCAGTACTCCAGATGTTACGAAATGGACAGATTTATGGTTGAGGACGCTCTTTTTCGCGCCTTGAAGCTTCTTTTCAAAAGACATAACTGTCCGTTTCCGTAAGTGATGCCCTCGGTGGACATCAATAGTTGGGTCATTTTCAGCATAGTTCGTACTTAGGGGATGAGAAGAGCCGGATAAACATAGGTTGAGAACTTCTGGATTTTTACTATTAAATAGTGTTTAGAAGTTCGAAATCACGCTCTCTTGTTGTAACATTCGACTGTTGTAGATGTCCTGACTGAATGTCAGACATTTCTTGGTATTTCTTAGTGAAATAACCAATTAGTTGTTTTACTGTGTGTAAAGGCTCTCTCATCGTGGTGTAAATTTGTAAGTAGTTTTTATTATATTCTGTGTGAATTAATATTAATTTGTAGATCGATGTAAAAAGGTTTTCAAAATTGTTTGTAAATAGAAAAGTAAGAATTTAGAGTTTATATAGAATCAAATTACGCGTTGTAGTTTATTTGAATTATATAAATGTTTTTGATCGCGGTTGATTATTAAAATTTATATAATTTTGTTATTGTTGGAATATCGTGTTTAATTCAGCCCATCCTATTCCAACCCTTGTCTTTGTGACGTGCTAGCACAACGCGTAGTTAAACTCTATTATTCTAAAATTACTACCCTGCACCAATTTGACCATAATTGTAGTAAACCGCGTCTGTTATCATTATAATCATTCCCTTGTCTGCTTCTATCACGGCAGACTTTTAAATAAAGTGATAGTGGTGGCAGCGACTATCGTTACCCTTGTTTCGTGTAAAAGTTGTTCATTAATATAATTCGTGGATTACTTTTGAGACAAGTAAAACTCATAAATTAAAACCCTTTTATGTCAGGTACTAGATTTCGTCTTAGGCGACCGTACCTGTTACATATATATATATAGTGAATCTATCAAAATAGTATATGATTTTTTTTACATTAAACAAAAGCCGATCAACATGAAACATTTTTGCAATTTCTACAGGCTAGCCCACACCGAGAACTTTCATTTGGTACCAAACACCACATACTTCTGACAACTATTTGCGAAAAACAAAAACCGATCGGCATGGAACATTTTTGTCAATTCTGCACGCTAGCCCTCAACCAGGCGTTTTGTTTGATACCAAACTCGACATACTTTTGAGAATTTCTTGCAAAAAACAAAAACCGATCGACGTAGTACATTTTTGTCAATTCTGCACGCTAGCCCTCAACGAGACCTTTCATTTGAGACCAAACTCGACATACTTCTAAAAACTTTTTGCCAAAAACAAAAGCCGATCAACATTAACCACTTTTGTTAATTCTGCACACCAGCCCTTATCGAAACCTTTCATTTGATACCAAACACCACACAATTGTAACAACTTTTTGCAAAAAAAAAAAACCAATCGACATAACACATTTTTGTCAATTTTGTACGCTAGCCCTCAACGAGACGTTTCATTTGAGCCCAAACTCGACATACCTTTGAGAACTTTTTGCAGAAAACAAAAGCCGATCGGAATGGAACATTTTTGTCAATTCTGTTCGGTAGCCCTCAACGAGACCTTTCATTTGAGACCAAACTCGACTTACCTTTGAGAAATTTTTGCAAAAAACAAAAGCCGATCAACATTGATCATTTTTATTAATTTTACACGCCAGCCCTTATCGAGCCCTTTCATTTGATACCAAACACCACACACTTGTGACAACTTTTTGCAAAAAACAAAAACCAATCGACATTGCACATTTTTGTCAATTCTGTACGCTATCCCTCAACGAGACGTTTCATTTGAGCCCAAACTCGACATACCTTTGAGAACTTTTAGCAGAAAACAAAAGCCGATCGGAATGGAACATTTTTGTCAATTCTGTTCGGTAGACCTCAACGAGACCTTTCAATTGAGACCAAACTCGACTTACCTTTGAGAAATTTTTGCAAAAAACAAAAGCCGATCAACGTTAACCATTTTTGTTAATTCTGTACACCAGCCCTTATCGAAACCTTTCATTTGATACCAAACACAACACACTTCTGACAACTTTTTGCAAAAAACAAAAACCAATCGACATAGCACATTTTTGTCAATTCTGCACGTTAGCCCTCAACGAGACGTTTCATTTGAGCCCAAACTCGACATACCTTTGAGAACTTTTTGCAGAAAACAAAAGCCGATCAACATTGATCATTTTTGCCGAGCATTCCCTAGAGCACCGCTGTCTGTGCAAAAATCAAATGCCAATCGACATGAAACAATTATTTCATATATGCACTTCAGGCTTCACCAAGACCTTTCATTAAATTGCAAACACGATATACTTCCAATAACTTTTTGCAAAAAACAAAAGCCGGTCGACATGAAACATTTTTGTCAATTATGCACGTCAGTCTTTATCGAGACCTTTTATTTGACACCAAACACAACATACTTCTGACATTTTTTTTACATAAAACAAAAGCCGATCAACATGAAACATTTTTGCAATTCCTACAGGCTAGCCCACACCGAGAACTTTCATTTGATACCAAACACCACATATTTCTGACAACTATTTGCGAAAAACAAAAACCGATCGGCATGGAACATTTTTGTCAATTCTGCACGCTAGCCCTCAACCAGGCGTTTTGTTTGATACCAAACTCGACATACTTTTGAGAATTTCTTGCAAATAACAAAAACCGATCGACGTAGTACATTTTTGTCAATTCTGCACGCTAGCCCGCAACGAGACCTTTCATTTGAGACCAAACTCGACATACTTCTAAAAACTTTTTGCAAAAAACAAAAGCCGATCAACATTAATCATTTTTGTTAATTCTGCACACCAGCCCTTATCGAAACCTTTCATTTGATACCAAAGACCACACACTTGTGACAACTTTTTGCAAAGAACAAAAACCAATCGACATAGCACATTTTTGTCAATTTTGCTCGCTAGCCCTCAACGAGACCTTTCATTTGAGACTAAACTCGACATACTTCTAAAAACTTTTTGCAAAAAACAAAAGCCGATCAACATTAACCATTTTTGTTAATTCTGCACACCAGCCCTTATCGAAACCTTTCATTTGATACCAAACACCACACAATTGTAACATTTTTTTGCAAAAAAAAAAAACCAATCAACATAACACATTTTTGTCAATTCTGCACGCTAGCCCTCAACGAGACCTTTCATTTGAGAGCAAACTCGACATACTTCTAAAAACTTTTTGCAAAAAACAAAAGCCGATCAACATTAACCATTTTTGTTAATTCTGCACACCAGCCCTTATCGAAACCTTTCATTTGATACCAAAGACCACACACTTGTGACAACTTTTTGCAAAGAACAAAAACCAATCGACATAGCACATTTTTGTCAATTCTGCACGCTAGCCCTCATCGAGATGTTTCATTTGAGACCAAACTCGACGTACCTTTGAGAAAGTTTTGCAAAAAACAAAAGCCGATCAACATTGATCATTTTTGTTAATTTTACACGCCAGCCCTTATCGAGCCCTTTCATTTGATACTAAACACCACATACTTCTCACAACTTTTTCCAAACACAAAATATTTCTGACAACATTTTGCAAAAAACAAATTCTAATCTACGTAGAACATTTTTGTCATTCATGCACACCCGTCCACATTGTGTCGTTTCCTTAAAACCCAAGGACGACCTACTTCTAAGAACTTTTTACGAAAAACAAATGCAGATCGACATGACACATTTTTTTTGTCATTTCAAAACTGGCCCTTATGGTTTCCTTTCTTTTGATATCAAACAAAGAAAAGTGTTTTTATTTAATTATAAAAAATTGATTTTTATTTAGTTACTTAATAATTTGGCAACACTGTTTGTATTAAAATATTGTAGTTAATTTATAAATTACCATCGGCAATCCTAATATATGTATAATAGCCACTGTCTTCAGTGAAATTCATTTAGGAATATTTGTTTTTTGTTTAGTAATTTCATCACACATTTGGCAACATTGACTTATTTAATTCGAAACGTCAAAATTTAAAATAATTAAATGTGTTTTGTAATAAACTTAAAATATTGGTAAAACCTTTGCTCAGGACTATTATTTATGACACTGTTTTCAAATCTTTGATATCAATGTTCTATTAAAAGATACAATCATTTAAAGTTCATAGACAGATTGTCAAAAGTGACGGATAACTGCGTGATTCTTCTTAAAGTTAGACATGGCCTCTGCGATCCATTGTTTCAAGGTACCAATTATACACAGTTTTTGATTTTTTACACGAAAACCACTCACAGTAAAAATATGAGACCCCAAAAAGGCCCTATTCCACTTTAAACCACATCTAATAAAATAATATTAAAATTATTACATGAGTGGTTTAACCTGTACAAAGGAGCAAAATTTACTTGATGCGCATGATTATTTAAAATATATATATATATATAGATATATAGATAGTGAATCTCTCAAAATAGTATATGACTAGCGAATTCTCGGCTACGCCGAGCATTCCCTAGAGCTCCGCTGTCAGTGCAAAAAACAAATGCCAATCGACATGAAACAATTATTTTATATTTGCACGTCAGGCCTCACCGAGACCTTTCATTAGATTGCATACACGATATACTTCTAATAATATTTTGCAAAAAAACAAAAGCCGGTCGACATGAAACATTTTTGTCATTTATGTACCCCAACTCTCTCCGAGACCTTTCATTTGATACCAAACACGACATACTTCTGACAACTTTTTGCATAAAACAAAAGCCGATCGACATGGAACATTTTTGTCAATTCTGCACGCTAGCTTTCAACGAGACCTTTCATTTGAGACCAAATTCGACATATCTTTGAGAAATTTTTGCAAAAACAAAAGCCGATCAATATTAACCTTTTTTCTTAATTCTACACGCCAGCCCTTATCGAGCCTTTTCATTTGATACCAAACACCACATACTTTTTACAACATTTTCCAAAAAACAAAAGCCGTTCGATATAGAACATTTTTGTTCATTCTGCACGCTAGCCCTCATCGTGACCTAGCCTAATATAACTTTCCTTAAAACCCAAGGATGACCTACTTCTAACAACTTTTTACGGAAAACAAATGCAGATCGACATGACACATTTTTTTTGTCATTTTAAAACTGGCCCTTATGGTTTCCTTTCTTTTGATAACAAACACTGCAAAGTATTCAATTTATTTTATTTAGGAATATCTGATTTTATTTAGTTACTTTATAATTTGGCAACACTGTTTGCATTAAAAAATAGTAGTTAATTTTTAAATTTATAAATTAATATTGTCAACCCTAATACAACTGCCACCGTCTTCAGTGAAGTTAGTTTAGGAATATTTGGTTTTAATTTAGTTACTTCATCACACATTTGGCAACATTCACTTTTGACATTGGAAACGTCAAAATTTATATTAATTAAATACGTTATGTTTTAAACTTAAATTAGTTGTAACACCTTTGCTCAAGTCTATTATTCATGAAATTGTTTTTAAATCTTTGATATCAATGTTCTATTAAAAGATATAACCATTTAAAGTTCATAGACAGATTGTCAAAAGTGACGGATGACGGCGTGATTCTTCTTAAATTTAGACATGGCCTCTGGGATCCATTGTTTCCAGGCAGCATTTGTGCACAGTTTTAATTTTTTAACCGAAAACTACTAACAGTAAAAATATGAGACACCGAAAAGGCACCAGATCTCATTAGCCCCCACATATTAAAAAAAAATTATAACAATTACTTGCATGGTTCAGGCTGTAGGCCTTTACAAATGTTACTCGATGCTCATGATGAATCTATAGAGAGTGATATGAAAGAAAGTGAATCTAGCCTTTTAGTATAGGAGACTAGCGAATTCCCTAGAGCTCCGCTGTCAGTACAAAAAAAAATAAATGCCAATCGACATAAAACGGTTTTTTCATATCTGCATGTCAGCACTCACCAATACCTTTCATTAGATTCTAAACACGATATGCAAGTAATAACATTTTGAAAAAACAAAAGCCGGTCGACCTGAAACATTTTTCTCAATTATGCACGCCAGCCAACACCGAGACCTTTCATTTGATACCAAACGCAACATACTTCTGACATTTTTTTTGCATAAAACAAAAGTCAATCGACATGGAACATATTTGCAATTACAGGCTAGCCCACACCACCGAGAACTTTCATTTGATACCAAACACTATAAACTTCTAACAACTTTTTGTAAAAAGAAAAGCAGATCGACATGGAACACTTTTGTCTATTCTGCATGCTAGCCCTCAACGAGACCTTTCATTTGAGACCAAACTCGACATATTTCTGAAAACTTTTCAGAAAAACAAAAGCCGGTCAACAATAAGCAATTTTGATCATTTTTCACGAAACCCTTATCAAGTTCTTTATTTTGATACCAAACACCACATACTTCTGACAACTATTTGCGAAAAACGAAAGCCGATCGGCATGGAATATTTTTGTCAATTCTGCACGCTAGCCCTCAATGAAACCTTTCATTTGACACCAAATACTACATACTTCTGACAACTATTTGCGAAAAACAAAAGCCGATCGGCATGGAATATTTTTGTCAATTCTGCAAGCTAGCCCTCAATGAAACCTTATTTGAGACCAAACTCGACATATTTCTGAAAACTTTTCACAAAAAACAAAAGCCGGTCAACAATAAGCAATTTTGTTAATTTTTCAAGAAACCCTTATCAAGTCTTTTATTTTGATACCAAACACCACATACTTCTGACAACTATTTGCGAAAAACAAAAGCCGATCGGCATGGATTATTTGTGTCAATTCTGCACGCTAGCCCTCAATGAAACCTTTCATTTGAGACCAAATACCACATACTTCTGACAACTATTTGCGAAAAACAAAAGCCAATTGGCATGGAATTTTTTTGTCAATTCTGCAAGCTAGACCTCAATGAAACCTTTTATTTGAGACCAAACACCACACACTTCTGACAACTTTTTGCAAAAAAAACAAAAGGCGATTGACATGGCGCATTTTTGTCAATTCTGCAGCGTAGCCCTCAGCTAGACGTTTTGTTTGATACCAAACTCGACATACTTATGAGAAATTTTTGCAGAAAATAAAAGCCGATCTAAATGGAACATTTTTGTCAATTCTGCACGCTAGCCATCAACGAGACCTTTCATTTGAGACCAAACTCGATATACTTCTAAAAACTTTTTGCAAAAAACAAGAGCTGACTAACATAAACCATTTTTGTTAATTCTGCACACCAGCCCTTATTGAAACCTTTCATTTGACACCAAACACCACACACTTCTGACAACTTTTTCCAAAAAACAAAAACCGATCGACATAGCACATTTATGTCAATTCTGCACGCTAGCCCTCAACGAGACGTTTCATTTGAGACCAAACTCGACATACCTTTGAGAACTTTTTGCACAAAACAAAAGCCGATCGGAATGGAACAGTTTTGTCAATTCTCCTCGCTAGCTCTCAATGAGACCTTTCATTTGAGACCAAACTCGACGTACATTTAAGAAAATTTTGCAAAAAGCAGAAGCCGATCAACATTGATCATTTTTGTTAATTCTACACGCCAGCCCTTATCGAGCCTTTTCATTTGATACTAAACACCACATACTTCTCACAACTTTTTCCAAACACAACATATTTCTGACAACATTTTGTAAAAACAAATTCTAATCGACGTAGAATATTTTTGTCATTCGTGCACACCAGTCCACATTGTGTCGTTTCATTAAAACCCAAGGACAATATACTTCTAACAACTTTTTGCGCAAAACAAATGCAGATCGACATGACACATTTTTTTGTCATTTTAAAACCGACCCTTATGGTTTTCTTTCTTTTGATATCACAGCAAAGTGTTCAATTTATTTTATTTAGAAATATTTGATTTTTATTTTGTTACCTACTTCATAATTTGGCAACACTGTTTGTATTAAAAAATAGTAGTTAATTTTTAAATTTATAAATTAATATTGTCAATCCTAATAAAACTGTCACCGTCTTCAGAGAAGTTAATTTAGGAATATTTGGTTTTAATTTAGTTACTTCATCACACATTTGGCAACATTGACTTTTGACAATGGAAACGTCAAAATTAATATTAATTAAATACGTTATGTTTTAATCTTAAATTAGTTGTAACACCTTTGCTCAAGACTATTATACATGATACTGTATTTACTTCTTTAATATCAATGTTCTTTAAAAAGTTATAATCGTTTAAAGTTCATAGACAGATTGTCAAAAGTGACAGATAACAGCGTGACTCTTCTTAAATTTAGACATGGCTACTAGGATCCATTGTTTCAAGTTATTTGTTTTGCACAGTTTTTATTTTTTTACACACGAACCACTCACAGTAAAAATATGAGACCCCCAAAAGGCACAACTACACATTATTCCGTGCAATCTAAAAAAAATTTTACAACAATCCCTTTCATGGTTAAGGTAGTTAGGCTTGCCACAAAGTTTAACGATCGTCGTGATGAAAATAAATAAACATCACCGACACATGCCTTTTTAGTATATAGGACTGGCGAATTCTCTGCTACGCCCAGCATTCCCTAGAGCTCCGCTGTCAGTGCTAAAAACAAATGCCGATCGACATGAAACAATTATTTCATATTTGCACGTCAGGCCTTACCGAGACCTTTCATTAGATTGCAAACACGATATACTTCTAATAATTTTTTGCAAAGAACAAAAGCCGATCGACATGAAACATTTTTGTCATTTATGTACTCCAAATCTCACCGAGACCTTTCATTTGATAACATACACGACATACTTCTGACAACTTTCTGCATTAAACAAAAGTCGATCGACATGAAACATTTTTATCATATCTACACGCTAGCCCACACCCAGACTTTTCATTTGATACCAAACACTATATACTTGTGACAACGTTTTGCAAAAAACAAAAGCCGATCGACATTGACCATTTTCGTTAATTCTGCACACCAGCCTCCATTGTAACCTTTTATTTGATAGCAAACACCACACACTTTTGGCAACTTTTTGCAAAAAACAAATACCGATCGACATAGCACATTTCTTGTCATTTCTGCACGCTAGCCCTTTTCGAGACCTTTCATTTGATACCAAACACGACACACTTCTGACAACTTTTTGCATAAAACAAAAGCCGATCGACATGGAACATTTTTGTAAATTCTGCACGCTAGCCCTCAACGAGACTTTTCATTTGATACCAAACACCACACACTTCTGACAACTTTTTGCACAAAAAAAACCGATCGATATAGCACATTTTTATCAATTTTGCACGCTAGCCCTCTCCGAGACCTTTCATTTGATACCAAACACGACATACTTCTGATATCTTTTTGCAAAAAACAAAAACCTATCGACATAGTACATTTTTGTCAATTCTGCAGGCTAGCCCTCGCCGAGATCTTTTATTTGATACGAAACACGACATACTTCTGACAACTTTTTGCATAAAACAAAAGCCGATCAACATTGACCTTTTTAGTTTATTCTACACGCCAGCCATTATTAAGCCTTTTCATTTGATACCAAACACCACATACTTCTCACAACTTTTTACAAAAAACAAAAGCCGTTCGAAATAGAACTTTTTTGTTCATTTTGCACGCTAGCCCTCATCGTGACCTAGCCTAATATAACATTCACTGTCTTCAGTAACCTTTCATTTGGGAATATTTGTTCTTTGTTTAGTTACTTTATTAAACATTTGGCAACATTGACTTTTGTAATCCGAAAATACCCAAACACGACATTTTTCTGACAACATTATGCAAAAAACAAATTCTAATCTACATAAAACATTTTTGTCATTCGTGCACACCAGTCCGTATTGTGTGTTTCCTTAAAACCCAAGGACGACATACTTTTAACAACTTTTTACGGAAAACAAATGCAGATCGACATGACACATTTTTTTTTGTCATCTTAAAACTGGCCCTTATGGTTTCCTTTCTTTTGATAACAAACACAGCAAAGTATTCAATTTATATTATTTAGGAATATTTGATTTTTATTTAGTTACTTTATAAGTTGGCGACACTGTTTGTATTAAAAAATAGTAGTTAATTTTTAAATTTATAAATTAATATTGTCAATTTTAATACAACTGCCACCGTCTTCAGTAACGTTTAGGAATATTTGGTTTTAATTTAGTTACTTCATCATACATTTGGCAACATTGACTTTTGACATTGGAAACGTCAAAATTTATATTAATTAAATACGTTATGTTTTAAACTTAAATTAGGTGTAACACATTTGCTCAAGTCTATTATTCATTATACTGTTTTTAAATCTTTGATATCAATGTTCTGTTAAAAGATATGATCATTTAAAGTTCATAGGCAGATTGTCAAAAGTGACGGATGACGGCGTGATTCTTCTTAAATTTAGACATGGCCTCTGGGATCCATTGTTTCTAGGCAGCATTTGTGCACAGTTTAAATTTTTTACACGAAAACAACTAACAGTAAAAATATGAGACACCCAAAAGGCACCAGATCTCATTAGCCCCCACATATTAAAAAAAAATTATAACAATCACTTGCATAGTTCAGGCTGTAGGCGATTACAAAAGTTACTCGATGTTCGTGATGAATCTATAGATAGATAGATATATAGTGAATGTAATCGTTTAGTATATAGGACTAGCGAATTCTCGGCTACGCCGAGCGTTCCCTGGATCTCCGCTGTCAGTGCAAAAAACAAATGCCGATCGACATGAAACAATTATTTCATATTTCCACGTCAGGCCTCACCGAGACCTTTCATTAGATTGCAAACACGATATACTTCTAATAATTTTTTGCAAAAAACAAAAGCCGGTCGACATGAAACATTTTTGTCATTTATATACCCCAACTTTTACCGAGACCTTTCATTTGATACCATACACGACATACTTCTGACAACTTTGTGCATTAAACAAAAGTCGATCGACATGAAACATTTTTATCATATCTACACGCTAGCCCACACCGAGACATTTAATTTGATACCAAACACTATATACTTGTGACAACCTTTTGCAAAAAGCAAAAGCCGATCGACATTGACCATTATCGTTAATTCTGCACACTTGCCTTAATTGTACCTTTTATTTGATACCAAACTCCATACACTTCTGGCAACTTTTTGCAAAAAACAAATACCGATTGACATAGCACATGTTTTGTCAATTTTGCACGCTAGCCTTCTCCGAGACCATTCATTTGTTACCAAACACGACATACTTCTGACAACTTTTTGCATAAAACAAAAGCCGATCGACATGGAACATTTTTATCAATTCTGCACGCTAGCCCTCAACGAGACCTTTCATTTGAGACTAAACTCGACATATCTTTGAGAAATTTTTGCAAAAACAAAAGCCGATCAACATTGACCTTTTTTCTTAATTCTACACGCCAACCCTTATCGAGCCTTTTCATTTGATATCAAACACCACATACTTCTCACAACATTTTCCAAAAAACAAAAGCCGTTCGATATAGAACATTTTTGTTCATTCTGCACGCTAGCCCTCATCGTGACCTAGCCTAATATAACATTTACTGTCTTCAGTAACCTTTCATCTGAGAATATTTGTTCTTTGTTTAGTTACTTTATTAAACATTTGGCAACATTGACTTTTGTAATTCGAAAATACCCAAACCCGACATTTTTCTGACAACATTATGCAAAAAACAAATTCTAATCTACATAGAACATTTTTGTCATTCATGCACACCAGTCCGTATTGTGTCGTTTCCTTAAAACCCAAGGACGACCTACTTTTTACAACTTTTTATGGAAAACAAATGCAGATCGACATGACATATTTTTTTGTCATTTTAAAACTGGCCCTTATGGTTTCCTTTCTTTTGATAACAAACACAGCAAAGTATTCAATTTATTTTATTTAGGAATATTTGATTTTTATTTAGTTACTTTATAATTTGGCAACACTGTTTGTATTAAAAAATAGTAGTTAATTTTTAAATTTATAAATTAATATTGTCAATCCTAATACAACTGCCACCGTCTTCAGTGAAGTTAGTTTAGGAATATTTGGTTTTAATTTAGTTACTTCATCACACATTTGGCAACATTGACTTTTGACATTGGAAACGTCAAAATTTATATTAATTAAATACGTTATGTTTTAAACTTAAATTAGTTGTAACACATTTGCTCAAGTCTATTATTCATGATACTGTTTTTAAATCTTTGATATCAATGTTCTATTAAAAGATATAATCATTTAAAGTTCATAGGCAGATTGTCAAAAGTGACGGATGACGGCGTGATTCTTCTTAAAGTTAGACATGGCCTCGGGGATCCATTGTTTCAAGGCAGCATTTGTGCAAAGTTTAAATTTTTTACACGAAAACTACTAATAGTAAAAATATAAGACACACAAAAGGCATCAGATCTCATTAGCCCCCACATATTAAAAAAAAATTTATAACAATCACTTGCATGGTTTAGGCTGTCGGCGATTACAAACGATACTCGATGCTCGTGATGAATCTATAGATATATAGATATATAGATAGACATATAGTGAATCTAATCGTTTAGTATAGGGACTAGCGAATTCTCGGCTACGCCGAGCATTCCCTAGAGCTCCGCTGTCAGTGCAAAAAATAAATGCCGATCGACATGAAACAATTATTTCATATTTGCACGTCAGGCCTCACCGAGACCTTTCATTAGATTGCAAACACGATATACTTCTAATAATTTTTTGCAAAAAACAAAAGCCGGTCGACATGAAACATTTTTGTCATTTATGTACCCCAACTCTCACCGAGACCTTTTATTTGATACCATACACGACATACTTCTGACAACTTTTTGCATTAAACAAAAGTCGATCGACATGAAACATTTTTATCATATCTACACGCTAGCCCACACCCAGACTTTTTATTTGATACCAAACACTATATACTTGAGACATCCTTTTGCAAAAAACAAAAGCCGATCGACATTGACCATTTTTGTCAATTCTGCAAGCTAGCCCTTAACGAGACCTTTCATTTGATACCAAACACGTCATACTTCTGACAACTTTTTGCATAAAACAAAAGCCGATCGACGTGGAACATTTTTGTCAAATCTACACGCTAGCCCTCAACGAGACCTTTAATTTGATACCAAACACCACACACTTCTGACAACTTTTTGCAAATAACAAATACCGATCGACATAGCACATTTTTATCAATTCTGCACGATAGCTCTCTCCGAGACCTTTCATTTGATACCAAACAAGACATACTTTTGACAACTTTTTGCAAAAAAAAACCGGCCGATATAGTACATTTTTGTCAATTCTGCATGCCAGCCTTCTCCGAGACCTTTCATTTGATACTAAACACGACATACTTCTGACAACTTTTTGCATGAAACAAAAGCCGATCGACGTGGAACATTTTTGTCAATTCTACACGCTAGCCCTCAACGAGACCTTTCATTTGATACCAAACAAGACATACTTCTGACAACTTTTTGCAAAAAAAAAAAAACGATCGACATAGTACATTTTTGTCAATTCTGCACGCTAGCCTTCTCCGAGACCTTTCATTTGATACTAAACACGACATACTTCTGACAACTTTTTGCATAAAACAAAAGCTGATCAACATGGAACATTTTTGTCAATTCTGCACTCTAGCCCTCAACGAGACCTTTTATTTGATACCAAACACGACATACTTCTGACAACTTTTTGCATAAAACAAAAGCCTATCGATATGGAACATTTTTGTCAATTCTGCACGCTAGCTTTCAACGAGACCTTTCATTTGAGACCAAATTCGACATATCTTTGAGAAATTTTTGCAAAAACAAAAGCCGATCAATATTGACCTTTTTTCTTAATTCTACACGCCAGCCCTTATCGAGCCTTTTCATTTGATACCAAACACCACATACTTTTTACAACATTTTCCAAAAAACAAAAGCCGTTCGATATAGAACATTTTTGTTCATTCTGCACGCTAGCCCTCATCGTGACCTAGTCTAATATAACTTTCCTTAAAACCCAAGGATGACCTACTTCTAACAACTTTTTACGGAAAACAAATGCAGATCGACATGACACATTTTTTTTGTCATTTTAAAACTGGCCCTTATGGTTTCCTTTCTTTTGATAACAAACACTGCAAAGTATTCAATTTATTTTATTTAGGAATATTTGATTTTATTTAGTTACTTTATAATTTGGCAACACTGTTTGCATTAAAAAATAGTAGTTAATTTTTAAATTTATAAATTAATATTGTCAACCCTAATACAACTGCCACCGTCTTCAGTGAAGTTAGTTTAGGAATATTTGGTTTTAATTTAGTTACTTCATCACAAATTTGGCATCATTGACTTTTGACATTGGAAACGTCAAAATTTATATTAATTAAATACGTTATGTTTTAAACTTAAATTAGTTGTAACACATTTGCTCAAGTCTATTATTCATGATACTGTTTTTAAATCTTTGATATCAATGTTCTATTAAAAGATATAATCATTTAAAGTTCATAGGCAGATTGTCAAAAGTGACGGATGACGGCGTGATTCTTCTTAAAGTTAGACATGGCCTCTGGGATCCATTGTTTCAAGGCAGCATTTGTGCAAAGTTTTAATTTTTTACACGAAAATTACTAATAGTAAAAATATGAGACACCCAAAAGGCACCAGATCTCATTAGCCCCCACATATTAAAAAAAAATTATAACAATCACTTGCATGGTTCAGGCTGTAGGCGATTACAAAAGTTACTCGATGCTCGTGATGAATCTATAGATAGATATATAGATAGATATATAGATAGATATATAGATAGATATATAGATATATATATATAGTGAATCTAATCGTTTAGTATAGTGATTATTGTACATTTAGGTTTAAAATATTTGAAATATACATTTATATAATATAAATAATTTGAAGTTATTTTTTTCTTTTTCATATTCATTAAAAATGCAACCTAAATCAGCCTACTCCCATCCATAATTTTCGGATAAATACTTAGTTCGAGGAAGTAGCCATGAGAGGCGCTGTAATGATTGAAAAATATTTCTATGTTGGATTTATCGGATCTTCTATGTGTATGATCTGTGCTACCAATAATAGCAGTTGATTATTGCAATGTCAATAACATTTGAATTTATTATTATTGTAGAAATAACCTCTATAAGTAATCAAATCATTTCTTTCATTAGGTACAATAAATTTAGTCATACTTCTCGTTGATTGTGTCAACTATTTTGATTATAATAATTCTTTAGCTAAAAATAACGCTCAAATTAACTTATTGATGATTCCAAATCATGTATAAAAATCACTTGTTTTAATCAAAATACTGTTGTACCAATAATTACAGTTGATTATTGTAATGTCAATAATATTCTAAAATATTTTTATTGTGGAAATAAGTATTAAAATGAATCAAATTATTTCTTTCATTACAATAAATTAATCATATTTTTCGTCGATTATTTTAAATATTATTATTGTAATCATTCTTCAGGTACAAAGAAAACACTAATATATATTTATATAAGACATGATGAGATGAATCTGATGAATACGATTAATGAAGTGTCCTCATCTTTGAACATTACGCAGGTAACAATACCTTAACAACGTTTCTATAGAAACGTGCATTACAGGAAAAAACCTTCAAATATTTGCAGTAACATTTTAATTTTTTGAATTAAATTTGTCATTCACACCCCACAGAACCACGGAGGGTTTTAGACCTCGGGCCTGGAGTTCACACTCGCATTCACACCCCCAAAACCACGGAGGGTTTTAGACCTCGGGCCTGGTGTAGTCCACACTCACATTCATTCCCCCCAGAATCACGGAGGGTTACAGACCTCGGGCCTGGAGTAGTCCACACTCGCATTCATTTTCCCCAGAACCACGGAGGGTTTTAGACCTCGGGCCTGGAGTAGTCCACACTCGCATTCATTCCCCCCAGAACCACGGAGGGTTTTAGACCTCGGGCCGGGGTTGTCCTCACACGCATTCACACTCCCCAGAACCACGGAGGGTTTTAGACCTCGGGCCTGAGGTTGTCCACACACACATTCACACCCCCAAGCCGAAGCGGTCGGAAGTTACCACTTGCAGGTATATCCGCTCACGGTATAGTTTGTCTCACGAGAAATCGCAGGATCGTCATAAAACGATTAACCGCCCCGATACTACAAAACTACAAAAGGACAGTTTAGCGCGGTACACCACAAATTGCTATGGGTGTCTTCGAGTACTTGCAGTTTCCAGGGTTGAACTAAAGGGAAAATTAAAACTTCTTATGAAATACGACAATGCTCTTATGTAATATAGATTAAAAAATTAACCAAAGATCCAAGAATATTTATTACAAAAATAAGAAATTAACTAATAATTATTGTATTAGTAAAAAACTGAAGAATGTTTTAGATTTAATAATGATCAAACATTTGTAATAAATGTAAATAACGATGATTCAAGTACAGAATCAGATAATTAATTATACTATCCATTAAAATTATGTACATAGGTATATAATATATTATATTACTGATGTAAATAACTCTAATTATGTATTGTGAAAACTATATAATTTTTTAAATGTGTGCATTATATACCTTACATAATAACTTATTTTTAATGTTGAAATCTAGTTAATATCTTTCGTTTCATTGCAGGCAAATATAACCACAATATATCCATAATATTTAAACTTTATATTTATTACAATAAAAATTTGTGTAAATCTGTGAATGCTGTGCAATATTTTTGTTAGGAATAAGTCCAACTCTATGCAAAACAGTGCCACGTGCCCAGTCCTATTTATGACGGCTATAAATTTAGGTTTCTTTGTGAACTTAAGTGAAGGGCGGTAAATCGTTTTATGCCGATACTGCGATGTCTCGTGAGACAAACTATACCTCCGCCACTTGGCTTCGCGCTCTTTTTCCCGCTCAACCCTATAACGAACCCATGCCGCCAACCCCCCTAGTATAGCAACGCCAACGGACGCGTACACAAGTGGACGCCTGAACGATATGGCAAAAAGTGAATTGAAATATTTCACTGTTCCCAAGGAAACTTCACAATAATAACATTTTTATTTTAAAACCAATTTTATGTAGTATTGTTACTGTTGCTAAGCTATTAAAAAATAAAATCTCTATTGTTGAATACAAAAATATAGGATCTGCACTTATTTAATAACATATAAACTTATTACAGGATTTAAAACATATAATAGAGCTAATATTACCGAAAAAAATCAAAATAAATTGTAATTATTGAATCTTTCTGTATTAATCTTATAAATATCTTTTTCTTTGCGTTTTTTATGTAATATAATTACTAGCGAAAGCTCAGCTCTGCTTCTTATATTAAAAAGACACATGTATTACTACTTGGTGCTTTATTAGAAACGGTGGGAACTTAAAAAGTTAATAACTTGGTTAGAATCGTACCTAAAATTCTATATATTTAAAATAATAGAAAACAGAATTTGCTTTGTTCATATTGATCTTGAATTTGATTTTAATATTAAAGCATGTGAACTAGTTGCACTATTTCACAGTATTACATCATTTGTGTTAAGTGAAATATTCTTACTCTTGTAATGTTGCCGGAAGTCACTGTTACTTTTATGTTTTACGTTCGTATTCTAGTTATCTTTGTTTATTTCTGTAGCAACTATTTGCTCATTACATTAATTTCAATAAGATTCTACATTCAATTTGTGTTTCATATTTCCGGTAAAGTGCTAATTATATATATACCTTTTCCAAATATTAGGGCACTGTGTCAATTTGGGTCTAGTTCTGGTTTTAGTTTAACCGGAATGAGTGAAATATTTTCATACGATTAAATTTTCCCAATTTATAGCCGACTGTCGTATATAGTCGATGTTTACTTATGAGAAATGAATAAGGTTAAGTATCTCCTTTTCTTTGTCTATTTATAGGTTATTTAAGCAAAATATAATCTAACAACATAATGATTCTTTGAATAATTAAATAAATAAAAACTAAAATTTTATTTTGTCGTAGAATTCGTTCTCCTAAAACAATCAGAAGACTGTCAGAAAATCAACATTGTTTTGTTAGTTTTCCCTAATATTGTTGATGAAATTGATTATAAAGTATTATTAACTTTGTAAAAAATACTTTTCAATTATATTTATCATTGTAAATGTAAAAGGCTAACAACTAATTATACAAGATGAAAGAAAAAGACTAATTATAAAATAAATATGACGTGAAATTAGTAACAGTAACTTTTTGTGGACTTATATATATATATATATATATATATATATATATATATATATATATATATAACAGTTTAAAATGTAAAATACATTCTATGAATTGAGACTCATATATACGTAACATTGATTAATTTCTTTTTTATTTGATTTCCTACAACAACCGAATAACTAATAGTAATCAAAATTGTGTTGCACTAATAGTGTTATTTGATTATTACAAAGGCAATAATATTTTATTTTTTTATTATTGTGCAACACATTCCTTAAATATATCAAATGATTTCTTGGATTACAACAAATTGAATTATATTTTTTGTTGAATATCTCAACCAATTTCAAAATTATTTAAAGAAGAAGTTGAACTTTAATAACTTACCACTAGCTATTACTACATCATATACAAAAACCGACTCGATACAAAATGATATTACGGAAACATCCTATTCGCGTTCCGTTGGAAGGTACAATTTTTAATAAAAATATTTATTTCGTTATACAAACACAAATTAAATTATATAGCAGCACTTGTTTGCCTGTAATTTTTATTTTTCTGGTGTTTTGTGTGAATATCCTCCGTCGTCTGACTCAAATCCACCTTTATCCATTCCATCTCCTCAATTAACCCTTTCACTATCTCACTTGCTTGATTCATTTTCTAGTAATACGGCAGCGTACGTGGCAGCCTTTTTATTAAAAAAATTTAATTTCAATAATTATTTGGTATGTAAAGATTTATATATAGTGATAGTACAACAAATTTACATAGGCTTACCAAAATGAAGGAGTATGGGGAACTATCTAAATTAAAGTACACTAGTCAAAATTTTACAAATATTATACAGGAAAAAAAAACATGTTTTAGAAAATTTTTATTCTTTGGTTGGAAAAGATAATTTAAAACAATTTCTAATTTGAAATACAAAATTCAAAATTTCATGTGAATCATGCAGAGCACACACGACAAAATAAAAGAAACTTTAAATAAAAAATGTCTCATTTATTTTAATCAGGCGTGTACCGACAAAATTAAAAACAACAATTTTAAAGTTTCACTAAAAATTGTTAATTAATTATTATTTTATACTTTTATTATATTATTGTTGTAAATATTTATATTTTTAAGATTATACATTTAGTGATAAGATTATTGTACATTTAGGTTTAAAATATTTGAAATATACATTTATATAATATAAATAATTTGAAATTATTTTTTTCTTTTTTATATTCATTAAAAATGCAACCTAAATCAGCCTACTCCCATCCATAATTTTCGGATAAATACTTAGTTCGAGGATCTGTGCTACCAATAATTGCAGTTGATTATTGCAATGTCAATAACATTTTAATTTATTATTATTTTAGAAATAACCTCTATAAGTAATCAAATCATTTCTTTCATTAGGTACAATAAATTTAGTCATATTTCTCGTTGATTATTTCAACTATTTTGATTATAATAATTCTTTAGCTAAAAAAACCTTCAAATTAACTTTTTTTTTTGGTTAAAGGCATCGGCTGCCAGGGCCATTAGCCTGTTTAACTGGTACAGAATACAGTATTCTGCACAGGTAAGGACAATCACAGTTAAAAGATTTGATATAGTATTATTACTAGCGAATTCTCGGCTACGCCGAGCATTCCCTAGAGCTCCGCTGTCAGTGTAAAAAACAAATGCCGATCGACATGAAACAATTTTTCATATCTGCACATTCCAAACACAATATACTTCTAATAACTTTTTCCATAAAACAAAAGTCAATCGACGTGAGACCTTTTTGCAATTTCTACAGGCTAACCGACACCGAGATCTTTCATTTGATACTAAATACTATGAACTTCTGACAACTTTTTCTAAAAAGAAAAGCCGATCGGCATGGAATATTTTTGTCAATTCTGCACGCTAGCCCTCAACGACACCTTTCATTTGAGACCAAACACTACACATTTCTGACAACTTTTTGCAAAAAACAAAAGCCGATTGACATGGCACATTTTTGTCAATTCTGCACGCTAGCCCTCAACTAGACGTTTTGTTTGAGACCAAACTCGACATACATTTGAGAACTTCTTGCAGAAAACAAACGCCGATCGGTATGGAACATTTTTGTCAATTCTGCACGCTAGGCCTCAACGAGACCTTTCATACGAGACTGAACTCGACATACTTCTAAAAAATTTTTGCAAAAAACAAAAGCCGATCTACATTAACCATTTTTGTTAATTCTGTACATCAGCCCTTATCGAAATCTTTCATTTGATACCAAACACCACACACTTCTGACAACTCTTTGCAAAAAACAAAAACCGATCGACATGACACATTTTTGTTAATTCTGCACGCTAGCCCTCAACAAGACGTTTAATTTAAGACCAAACTCGACATACCTTTGAGAACTTTTTGCAAAAAACAAAAACTGATCGACATAGCATATTTTTGTCAATTCTGCACGCTAGCCCTCAACGACACCTTTCATTTGAGACCAAACACTACACATTTCTGACAACTTTTTGCAAAAAACAAAAGCCGATTGACATGGCACATTTTTGTCAATTCTGCACGCTAGCCCTCAACCAGACGTTTTGTTTGAGACCAAACTCGACATACTTTTGAGAACTTCTTGCAGAAAACAAAAGCCGATCGGAATGGAACATTTTTGTCAATTCTGCACGCTAGGCCTCAACGAGACCTTTCATACGAGACTAAACTCGATATACTTCTAAAATTTTTTTGCAAAAAACAAAAGCCGATCTACATTAACCATTTTTGTTAATTCTGCACATCAGCCCTTATCGAAATCTTTCATTTGATACCAAACACCACACACTTCTCACAACTCTTTGCAAAAAACAAAAACCGATCGACATTGACCATTTTTGTTAATTCTACACGCCAGCTTTTATCGAGCTCTTTCATTTGATACTAAACACCACATACTTCTAACAACTTTTTCCAAAAAACAAAAGCCGTTCGATATGGAACATTTTTGTTCATTCTGCACGCTAGCCCACATCAAGACCTAGCCTAATACAATGTACACTGTCTGCAGTAAAGTTCATTTGGGCATATTTGTTCTTTGTTTAGTTACTTCATTACACATTTGCCAACATTGACTTATGTAATTCGAAAATACCCAAACACGACATTTTTCTGACAACATTTGGCAAAAAACAAGTTATAATGTACCTAGAACATTTTTGTCTTTCGTGCACACCAGTCCACATTGTGTCATTTTCTTAAAACCCAAGGACGACCATCTTCTAACAACTTTTTACGAAAAACAAATGCAGATCGACATGACACATTTTTTTTTGTCATTTCAAAATCGGCCCTGATGGTTTTCTTTCTTTTTATATCAAACACAGCAAAGTGTTTAATTTAATTAGGAACATTTGTTTTTTATTTAGTTACTTCATAATTTGGCAACAATGTTTGTATTAAAATATTGTAGTTAATTTTTAAATTTATAAATTACCATCGGAAATCCTAATATAACAGCCACTGTCTTCAGTGAAGTTCATTTAGGAATATTTGTTATTTGTTTAGTTATTTCATCACACATTTGGCAACATTGACTTATGTAATTCGAAACGTCAAAATTTAAAATAAATAAATGTGTTGTGTTATAAACTTAAAATATTGGTAAAACCTTTGCTCAGGACTATTATTCATGACACTGTTTTCAGATCTTTGATATCAATGTTCTATTAAAAGATACAATCGATTAAAGTTCATAGACAGATTGTCAAAAGTGACGGATGTCTGCGTGATTCTTCTTAAATGTATACATGGCATCTAGGATATTTTTTTCAGTTTTGTTCCAGTTATACTTTTTAGCTTAGTTTTCGATTTTTTACACAAAAACTATGCACGGTAAAAATATGAGACACCCAAAAGCACTTGGTCCTCATTAAACCACATCTAATAAAATAATATTACAATTATTACATGAATGGTTTGATCTGTACCCGTGAGCAAAGTTTTTGCGATGCTCGAGATGAATCCAAATATATATAGTGAATCTATCGTTTTAGTATATAAGACTAGCGAATTCTCGGCTACGCCGAGCATTCCCTAGAGCTCCGCTGTCAGTGCAAAAAACAAATGCCGATCGACATGAAACATTTATTTCATATTTGCACTTCAGGCCTCTCCAGGACCTTTCATTAGATTGCAAACACGATATACTTCCAACAATTTTTTGCAAAAAACAAAAGCCGGTCGGCATGAATCATTTTTGTCATTTATGTACCCCAGTCCACACCGAGACCTTTCATTTGATACCAAACACGATATACTTCTGACAACTTTCTACATAAAACAAAAGTCGATCGATGTGAAACATTTTTATCATATCTGCACGCTAGCCCACACCAAGACTTTTCATTTGATACCAAACACTATTTACTTGTGACAACCTTTTGCAAAAAACAAAAGCCGATCGATATTGACATTTTTAGTCAATTCTGCACGCTAGCCCTCTCCGAGACCTTTCATTTGATACCAAATACGACATACTTCTGACAACTTTCTGCATAAAACAAAAGTCGATCGACATGAAACATTTTTATCATATCTACAATCTAGCCCACACCAAGAATTTTCATTTGATACCAAACACTATACAGGGTGTTCCATTTAAAAGTGCCACCATTGCTATCTCGAGAACTATAAGAGCTACGAGGTTGGTTAAATTAGCAAAGAACCACCATTTTACAAGACTAATACAATGAACAAAAAAACATTTTTTTTCAACCAGTGGTTCTCAAAATACAGGACACAACTTTCTTATTTTAAATGGGAACGTATGTTTATTTTTAGGTTATGCGATAGAGTATTTTTTTCTGAATTCAACGATATAAATATATCATATACTAATATAACAAAATAACTGAGAAAAATGCATGGTAGATTTATTTGTATTTTATTTATATCTGGCTGAAATAAGAGTGCTTTGGATAGAAAACAATTCATTTTCTTCTTAAAACTGACAGTTTAAGAAAATAAAATTTAACAAAAAATAATCAAACAATGTTAGACAGAACATTATGTCTATGTTTTCTAACCATAGCACTCTTGTTTCAGCCAGATATAAATAAAATACATATAAATTTAACATGCATTTTTCTCAATTATTTTGTTATATTAGTATATGATATGTACATATCGTTGAATTCAGAAAAAAATACTCTATCGAATAACCTAAAAATAAACATACGTTCCAGTCCGTATTGTGTGGTTTCCTTACAAACCAAGAACGACCTACTTCTAAAAACTTTTTACGAAAAACAAATGCAGATCGACACGACACATTTTTTTTTGTCATTTTAAAACTGGCCCTTATGGTTTCCTTTCTTTTGATAACAAACACAGCAAAGTATTCAATTTATTTTATTTAGGAATATTTGATTTTTATTTAGTTACTTTATAATTTGGCAACATTGTTTGTATTAAAAAATAATAGTTTACCCTAATACAACTGCCACCGTCTTCAGTGAAGTTAGTTTAGGAATATTTGGTTTTAATTGAGTTACTTCATCAGACATTTGGCAACATTGACTTTTGACATAGGAAACGTTAAAATTTATATTAATTAAATACGTTATGTTTTAAACTTCAATTAGTTGTAACACCTTTGCTCAAGTCTATTATTCATGAAATTGTTTTTAAATCTTTGATATCAATGTTCTATTAAAAGATATAATCATTTAAAGTTCATAGACAGATTGTCAAAAGTGACGGATGACGGCGTGATTCTTCTTAAAGTTAGACATGGCCTCTGGGATCCATTGTTTCAAGGTACTAATTATGCACAGTTTTTATTTTTTTACATGAAAACCACTCACAGTAAAAATATGAGACCCCAAAAGGATCGTAATTTACATTATTCCCTACAATCTAAAAAAAAAATTACATCAATCTCTTGTATGGTTCAGGCTGTAGCTACTTATAAAAATTAATCGTTTGTCGTGATGAATCTATAGAAAGTGAGATATATTAATAGTGAATCTAATCGTTTAGTATAGGAGATTATTTTCAGACGATCACAACATGTTAAAAGAAATCAGGTAAGTTTCGTCAATATAGTATCACAGTAAGTATCACAAGTTAGTGCCTTCAGAGAGGTGCAATTAAAACACAAGTTAAAATATTATTATTATGTTTCAGGACAGTCACAACATATTGAAATAATTAGTTAAAATCTTTTAGGTAAGTACCTTCGTCATTTGTTAATATAAAATAATAAATAAATAACAAATAATAAACAGACACATAGATAAATAAAAAATCTCAAAAAATTACACACTGCCATATAGGCCGATTGCCTTTAAAAATCTGAGTACATTTCTCAGTTTCCTAGGATCTTGAAGTAGGCTTGAAATATCAGGATCTATTTCGTATATCCTACGGATTGGGTCATACTGTTGACACGCTACCAGTATGTGGTGTACGGTAAGTGTAACTCCACAGTTGACACACAGAGGAGCATTACTCCGACTAAGTCGGTATCCGTGTGTCAAATATGTATGACCCATCCTCAGACGATGGATCTTGACGAGATCCTGTCTTTCAAGATCACTAGGTAACAAGACAGGTGCAACAGAAGGCTTAATGGTTCTCGTATGGTTCTGAACTGCATCCCAGTGTCGTTGCCATAACTTGGTTACCTCTCTCTTTAGCTTCGCGGCAATGTCTGAAGCTGGAACTTGATCTATATCAGCAGAGTCGTTGTTAGCAGCAAGACGGGCTGTCTCATTAGCCATCTCATTACCTTTAATTCCAACGTGACTTGGAACCCAGAGAAAAGAGACATGCTTCCCCACATCATGAAGATGTTTCATGAGGGACAGGATGCTCTGTATTATTGGGTCAACGGAGAAGGTATTTGAGATGGCCTGAAGAACGCTCAAAGAATCGCTAACTACGAGGAAGCGTGAAGTGGATGCTTCAAACTCGAGTAGCGTAGTGCGTGCAGAACTGTGTATGACTCTGCTGAATAAACTGAATAGAGAGGGGGTAGTGACCAAGAGTGTGCGGTGTTACTCACGGCAAATGCGCAACCGACACCTAGATGAGTTTTTGAACCATATGTGTAAATCACAACATTTTCCCTATACTTGATGAGAACAGGTGGCGTGTTCTCTTTATCGAACCTTGTCAGAGCAAGGTTCGTTGGTGCTCTGGTATGAGCCATGGCGGTACTTCACATTCCCCGACTGAGTTCGTAGGACGAAGACGAAACTCAATGGCATCTAGAATTTCTCTAGCTCGGACAAATGAGGGTTTGGTAGTGATTAGTCTTCTGTTGCACCTGTCACCGAAAAGTACTAAATGGTTTTTATGACCTGGCAACGAGTGTATTTTGTTAACATATAGCAATGTGAATTTCTTTCTCCGGATGTCAAGTGGCGTCAGTCCTGATTCCGCACAAAGGTTTAGCGTTGGGGTACTAGGAAACGATCCAAGAGCGTACCTAAGAGCTTGGTTTTGTACGGGGTCTAGCCTGCTAAGGGTTGTTCGCTTAGCGGACGCATACACTACACACCCATAATCAATATTTGATAGGATTAGAGATTGATACAACCTGATAAGCATCTTAGGTTCTGCCCCCATCTAGTACCCGCTAACATTTGTAAAATGTTGAGCGCTTTAAGGCAGCTTGCCCTGAGCTGCTCAATGTGCGGTTTCCAGGTAAGTCTGGGATCAAAGGTTCGACCGAGGAATCTAACGCTGTTGACATCCCGGATTGGAGAATCCCTGATAAACAGGAGTGGCCCGTATTGTGGTCGATTAAGCCGACAGAAGTGCATGCATTGGGTCTTAGATTGTGAAAACTTAAACCCTAGGTTATCAGCATTGCGGGTGATGGTGTTGATAGCAGTTTGCAGCGTTCTGTTGATGACTCCCATTTTACTGGCAGAACAGAATATGGAGAGATCATCAACATAGAGACTGATTCCCACACTGTCACTGACTGCTGAAACTAGGGCATTCACCGCTATGGCAAAGAGTGTAACGCAAAGTCGAGCCTTGTGGTACACCGTTCTCCTATACTCGGAGAGAGGACATGGACGTACCGACCCGAACTCTAAAGCTGCGGTTACAAAGAAAAGTTTTCACAACCTGCGGTAGACAACCGCGGAAACCCCAATCATGCAACTTCTTTAAGATCGCATACCGCCAAGTCATATCGTAAGCCTTCTCGAGGTCGAAGAACACCACGACCAGGTGTTCTTTTTTGTTAAAAGCCGCTTGTACTGCGTCTTCGAGATAAACAAGATGGTCAATTGTGGATCTGAATTTGCGAAAGCCGGCCTGGTGCTCCGAAAGTAGATATCTGCTTTCCAGAATCCACATCAACCGGTTATTGACCATTCTCTGGAATATCTTTCCAACGCAGGATGTGAGGCTTATTGGTCTATGACTTGACGGTAGTACTGGATCTTTTCCGACCTTTGATATCGGAACAATGATGGCTTCCTTCCAATTCTCTGGGTAAATACCTTCTTCGTACAACTTATTATACACTGAGAGTAAGTATAGCTTGAAATCAGGGGTTATGTGTTGAAGCATGTCGTTAGTGACCCTATCTGGTCCTGGAGAAGAAGATTTAGCTTGATTGAGCGCATGATCCAGTTCGAAGAGCTGAAATTTTTCATTGTACTGAAGAGTACAAATAGTGGAGAAGTTTAAGGGTATCTCCCTTTCAGCTTTACTGTGGGCGAAAGCAGGCACCTAGTTCGATGAACTACTCGCCTCTTCGAACTGGTTTGCCATGATTTCGGTGATCGTGAGAGGATCACGCGTATAAGTTTCTTCATCCAGTTTCAGACAGGTCACGCCTAACGAGCCGCCATGCCCTGCGACACGTTTAACCCTTGACCAGCATTCTTGTGTTGTAGTAGTGGAGGATATGCCAGACACATACTCATTCCACGACCTACGCTTACTCTCAAGTATACTACGTCGGGCTGTTGCCCTTGCTTTTTTGAAAGCAATCAAGTTGTTTTGCGAAGGATACCTTTTGAATCGGTTGAAAGCCATCTTTTTCCTACGGACCAGCTCCTGAATCTCGTTGTTCCACCAGGGAACTGAGATTTTGTGGGTGGCCTGCCTACTCGCAGAGATGGCAGCGGAGGCTGCCGATAGAATAGCAGATGTTAGTTCTTCTACATTTAGACTATTATCATTCCACAGTGTTGGTACATTAAGGGATTGCTGAAACCTCAGCCAGTCGGCTTTTGACGTGAGCCACCTGGCAGGAAACACTTGTTCGGATTTCGGAGAATCCGTAGTTATGACCAGAGGAAAATGGTCACTGCCATAAAGACTATCAAGTGCCTGCCAGGAATAGCGTGTGGCTAAACAAGAAGACAGAATAGTGAGATCGATGCGTGAAAAATCCCTTGAGCGGGCATTAAAGTAGGTGGGCGACCCTGTGTTCATAAGAACAAGAGCGGGGTCATCGAGCAGGTTTTCCAAGATCTTTCCTCTTTGATCCGCACGACAGGAACCCCACAGGGGACTGTGCGCATTGAAGTCGCCCATGAGGATAAAGGGTCTTGGAAGCTGGCGAATGATGTCAAGAATGTCAGTCAAGTCCCAGTTAAATATTGGGAGGTAAATGTTACACACTGTAACGTTAAAAAGGACTGACATTCTGACAGCAACAGCTTGGAAGTTAGAGTTGAGAGGAACCTGCTCGTAGCTTACATCTTGCCTTATGAAGATGGCCACACCACCGTTGACCCGGATGAGAGGGTCGGCATCTTTTCTCACTATACTGTAGTACTTGAGTGCGTAAGGTTGGCTGGGTCTAAAGTGCGTTTCCTGAAGACACACGCATATCGGGTTGAATTCCGATAGCAGCATCTTCAGGTCGCAGTAGTGGTAAACGCATCCCTTAATGTTCCACTGAATGATACAGTCACTGTCTCTGAATGTAGAAGAACTAGACATCTTGTGTTAGAGTTTCTTTCGGCTTCCTCGCCATACCTTTCGGCCATCCCGGACCTCGCTTTTTAGGGCATTCGGGGTTCTGGGATGATTGAGATGTTTGTGAGGTGGTGAAGTAGACAGATGTGTCTTCGTCAGAAAGAGAATCTTCCCCTCCTTTAGTCCTCTTTCTTTTGTCCACCTCAAAGGGTGTTGGACTGGGTGCCCTTTTTGGGAGGGCACGAGATAACTCTGCTCTTGGAAGAGCAAAGTTGTCTCTGGTTTGAAATACGGATTTCAAAGCAGAGACTAACTGCGGCAAAAGTTCCTTCACTAGCGAAGATGTTATGGAAGTGTTTAAGGCTGGTTCTTTACTAGCTGCTGCCGCATAGCTCACTCCTTGGTTAGGAGTTCGCACAACTACTTTGTTCCGTGCTTCAAAGTAAGAAATTTTTTTCCCTCGTTTTAACTTCCTGTATTGCTGCTTCCTGTTTGAAAACAGGGCAACTTCGAGAGCGGGCGGAGTGGTTACCTTTACAGTTTATGCACCGTAAAGGTTTTTCACACTCACCCTTTACAGGAATTTAAGGTCTTGTGCGGTGTCACCTCTACCTAAAATGTACCTATTTTTTTGGTTTCAAGAAGCCGGTTTGCCTGAGCAGACGATACTGTCTCTATAAAAAGACCTTCTCTTGTTTTTCTAACATTTTTCACGTTACCAACTATTCCAAATAGAGCTTTTTGAATAACAAAAGGACTAACTTTCTCGAATGACCCACTTAGTGTTTTGATGACCAGGAACCGAGGTGTGGACGACTTTTCCTGGCAGTTTTGTCTACAGTAGACTCTTTCTGCCCATTTGTTCCCGGTTGGGGAGTCTTGTATCCCCACCCTCCACGGAGCCTCAAAAGGGACGCTAACGCCGCAAGCCGACGTAGCGCCAGGCCTTCCCCGAGACTATAGCCATCCCAGGGGGCAGCAGGGCCGGTCCACGGGAGAGACCATGAAAGCCGCCGCATGACTCCACGCACGCCCGTTTTCCGGTGATCCCACCATGTCACCAAGAAAACTCACCCCTCAGCCTCAAACGGGATGGGAACCGATTGGCCACAGCTGGGTTAGACTGCGACCTCCCGTTTAGGTAAATCATGGGCCAAAGTAGTGTGTTGGGGCTTCCTCAACTACCACTTCCACTCTCTACCGACACGGATCACCGGGCACGGTCAACACCCAGGTAGGTATTGAAGAACAGATCTCGATACGATCGCCTACTAATCGCACGATATGAAACGGTATAGCCCGTTAGTTCCCCCTCTGCTGGCAACAGAGGGGTACTAAGCCCCCCCACCACGACAGGATGGGCCCGCGGGGGGGGGGGGGTTATAAAATAATAATTATTAATTAACAATTTTTAGAAAATTATCTATATTTAGTTAAACTTTAAAATTGTTGTTTTTAATTTTGTCGTTACACGCCTGATCAAAATAAATGAGACATATTTTATTTAAAGTTTCTTTTATTTTGTCGTGTGTGCTCTCGCATGATTAACATGAAATTTTGAATTTTGTATTTAAAATTAAAAATTGTTTTAAATTATCTTTTCCAACCAAAGAATAAAAATTTTCTGAAACATATTTTTTTTCCTGTATAATATTTGTAAAATTTTGACTAGTGTACTTTAATTTAGAGAGTTCCCCATACTCCTTCATTTTGGGAAGCCTATGTAAATTTGTTGTAATATCACTGTGAAAAAATCTTTACATGCCAAATAATTATTGAAATTAAAATTTTTTAATAAAAAGGCTGCCACGTACGCTGCCGTATTACTAGAAGATGAATCAAGCAAGTGAGATAGTGAAAGGGTTAATTGAGGAGATGGAATGGATACAGGAGGATTTGAGTCAGACGACGGAGGATATTCGTACAAAACACCAGGAAAATAAAAATTACAGGCAAACAAGTGCTGCTATATAATTTAATTTGTGTTTGTATAACGAAATAAATATTTTTATTAAAAATTGTACCTTCCAACGGAACGCGAATAGGACTACTTGTTTCTGTAATATCATTTTGTATCGAGTCGGTTTTTGTATATGATGAAGTAATAGCTGGTGGTAAGTTATTAAAGTTCTACTTCTTCCTTAAATAATTTTGAAATTGGTTGTTTTCAAAATGTCTGTGACACACTCGATATCCCCTATTTGTCAATTGCTTTATGGTAAAACAAGATAAATCTACTAAAGATAAGTTTTTCAGCCATTTCTTCCTTAATTCCTCATTTTGTGGGAAGCAAAACAAATTTCCCCATTCTTCCCTGTGTAATTTTTTTGTCGGGCATTCCTCCACAACACAACGTGTTTTTTATAATAATAATGTTAATATATGAACTTATTTTAATAAATATTATAATATGTAAATAAATAAAGTTACTTACCACAACCATCTTCAGTTTGACGTTTTTGAGAAACTAAATATTTTGACAAACTACGAAACCGTAGAAACACCACAGAAATAAAACGAAAAAGTGTGGATCCGAACCAATTTTTGAAGTGTGGATCAGAACCAGTTTTTGAATGCGACCGTAACGACATCTATTGAGTTTTTCTTTTACATACTAAAATACTTACACCATCTCTTGGCTACTCCCTAACTATAAACTTGGAAAATAACAAAGCAAACAACAGTTGATTTTGTTATATGATTTGGAATTAACTTTCAAGCTTCGTTACAATATTTAAAATAATCATCGAAAAATATGATTAATTTATTGTAATGAAAGAAATAATTTGATTCATTTTAATACTTATTTCCACAATAAAAATATTTTAGAATATTATTGACATTCCCCCCCGTGGACCCACCTTGTCGTGGTGGGGAAGGGTTTTGTACCCCTCTGTTGCCAGCAGAGGGGGAACTAACGGGTCCCGGACCCTTTTGGGTTTTGACTTTTACTGTGACTTTGGATTACGTTGATCGGCTCCTGTAGTAGAGGCGCTGGGAGTGCCCGGGTGCTCTGATGCCGAAAGGGTGGTTGGTGCGGGAGGCCTCCCGCGCCGTCAGAGAGGAAGGGCTGATGTGAGCTAGCTCTGTCGATGCGTCGAAGCTACAGGAGTCAGGAGCCAGCCACTTCGGGCCCTGATCAGGAAGTGTGAGATGGGTAGAGGTGTCGGAACCTCTACTGCCCCGAGCGAGTCCGACCCGTCCGTGTATTCCGGGGTCGGTTAAACGGTTTAGGTTGGGCCCCGGGGAACTGGGGTAGGATACGTCTAAGGGTATACCCGTTCCCAACTTACCGGCCCGTTCCTTCTCACACGATGCACTGGACAAACTGCTATAAAAAATGAACAAAGGGAAGGACAAAACAAAGACAACACCCGGCAAGCCAGCCGACAAAAAAGGCCCGTCTGGTGGGACGGTAAAAACCCCCGGGAAGAAAACCCCGCAAAAAAATCAAGGCTCCCAGTCGGGGAGCGAGAGCGGCCTTAACAAGCCGCAAAGTAGTGCTGCATCTGCTGAGCAGAACAAAGTGAGCCAGGAAAAGGTGGGCCCTGTACCCCGGTTCCTGGTCATTAAGAAAACAAATGGCGAGAATTTTGATAAGGTAAACCCGTTTCTAATACATAAACAGCTCTTTGGTCTAGTTGGAACAGTCAAAGCAGCTAGAAAGACCAAAGAAGGGTTATTTATAGAGACCGCTTCAGCAGCGCAAGCTGAACGT
Organism: Stenolophus ochropezus; assembly: GCA_035578165.1. Lineage (NCBI taxonomy): Eukaryota > Metazoa > Arthropoda > Insecta > Coleoptera > Carabidae > Stenolophus > Stenolophus ochropezus. Next base: position 26,365,091 of record JAQOWZ010000017.1, read on the forward strand.
CTACTAAAATTAAAAAGGCTGGGTGAAAACGACATCAATGTTTTGGGGCATAAGACTATGAATTCTTCTCGTGGTGTTGTATATTGTCGCGATCTACTCAATTGCACCGTAGAAGAAATTCAGTCGGAAATGGAGGACCAAGGTGTTATTGAAGTCAGGAGGATAAAGAAACGTGAAAGTGGCGAACTGGTGGATACACCTAATCACATCCTGACTTTTAATACACCAAAACTCCCGGATAAAGTCAACGTAGCGTTCTACTCGCTCAAAGTGCGACTATATATTCCCGCGCCTATGCGTTGTTTTCATTGCCAACGCTTTGGGCACACCTCTTGTGGCAAGGCCTTACACGAGGGCAAAGAATGCCAGGAACCCATGACCTGTGCTAACTGCAATGGTCCTCACTCTGCTAGGTCACGCAATTGCCCGATGTATAAACAAGAGGTTGCCATACAAGAAATCAAGACGCGGGAAAATATATCCTACTTTGAAGCGAGGAACAAGGTAGTTGTACGAACTTTTAATCCGGCAGTTTCCTACGCAACTGCTGCTGCCAATGCCCCGAAACCCAGCAAATCAGACGTGACGGTTTTGGTAAAAGAGCTACTACTTCAATTGGTATCAGCTCTAAAATCCGTCTTCGTCACGCAAAATCCTTTCACGGCACCAACAATCCGTGTAACTCGCACCACCTCGTCGCAAAGGGCAACGAGCCCTACGCCATCGGAGGTGGCTGAGAAGAGGAAAAGAGGAGTGGATGAGGATTCCATCATCCCCGTCGCCTCAGACGAGGAATCCTCTTCAGTCTACTCCGCCTCTTCTCAAACTTCGGGCGTACAGCCGAAGAAGAAAAAGAAAGGCTGAGAAAAAGGTAGACCAAGGAAGCCACAGTACCTCTAATTCATCACTTTCTTTGGATTCCATACTTCAATGGAATATAAGGGGATGTGTATTCCATTATTGCCAGCTTAAGATGCTATTTAGTCAGCTGAACCCTATGTGCACTTGTCTCCAAGAGACACACTTCCTGCCAGGACAACCGTACAACCTGAAGAACTACTCAATAATCCGGAGAGACATGCCACCGAACATAAGGGTTCGTGGAGGTGTAGCCATCATTCTACGGAGCGATGTCAATTATGAGCAAGTCGACATCGACACAAATCTCCAAGCAGTAGCAGTCCGCATTGCTACACCAGCCGCTCTCACGGTATGCAATGTGCTCATAATGGTCTGTGGGGCTCTGATCACACGGACGAACGAGGTCGACTCGTCGAGGAGTTTCTCCAAGCTCCTGACCTCGTACTCATGAATGATGGCTCACCAACGTACTTTAACGCCAGGTCGATGTCGTTTTCACGAATCGACCTTACAATTGTTTCTTCCAGATTGGCGAGTAGATTCTCATGGAAAGCCCTCGGTGATCTCTATGGGAGTGATCACTTTCCAATAGTGATCACTACGGATGTCCCTAAGTGCACACAGGTCTACCCAGCACGCTGGCTACATAAAAAAGCTGACTGGCAAAAATTTCAGACGTCCCTTTCTGTTCCCACCGTACTAAGTGATGATATAGAGAAACTTACAAGCAGCATTATATCTGCTGCTGAAGACAGTATCCCACAAACAAGACCCGGAACCTTCAATAAATCCATCCCATGGTGGAATGAGAAGGTACAAGAGTTGGTCCATAAGAAAAAAAGAGCTTTCAACTTCTTTAAGCGGTATCCAACACAGGAAAATCTCATCTCCTTTAAAAGAGCCAGAGCAGTCGCTCGTCGTTGTATACTTGACAGTAAATGCAAATCTTGGGAAGAGTACGTCTCTGGCATTTCGACAGAGACTACTACTCAAGAATACTGGGCAAGAGTCAAGCGGATTTCAGGCCGTGGTAACTCGTCAGGCATTTCCTGCCTGAAACTGGACGACGAATCCTACACTCGCGATCCACCAACCATCGCTGAGATTATGGCTGACCAGTACCAAAGTACAAGCAGCTCACGCAACTATGAGCCAGAATTTCAAAATTCAAGGGCTCTGCGTGAAGCTCCAGTAGACTTCAGCTCAGCTGAAGTTCTAGATTATAACGCACCTTTCACACTTTTGGAACTGAAACACGCACTCAGTCAGGCTAGGTCTTCGTCTCCAGGTCCCGATCGAGTTACCAATGACATGCTCCAGCGTCTTACGTCAGCGTTCCGGTTGCATTTGCTGTCAGTATACAACTTGCTCTGGGAAAAAGGAGAATATCCTGATTGTTGGAGGGAAGCTCTTGTGGTGCCGATTCCCAAAGTCGGCAAAGATCTTAAGGTACCGTCAAATCATAGGCCTATTAGCCTCACGTCATGCATCGGAAAGATATACGAAAGAATGATCAACAATCGTCTAATGTGGTTCCTGGAAACGAACAGTCTTCTTTCCATCCACCAGGCTGGTTTTCGTAAGTTTAGGTCCACTGTTGATCACCTTGTATATCTGGAAGATGCAATAATGACGGCGTTCGCTAATAAAGAACATTTGGTCGCTGTGTTCTTTGACCTTGAAAAAGCCTATGATATGACTTGGCGGTATCAGGTCTTAAAGAAGTTGCATGAGTGGAAACTCCGTGGGAATTTACCGCAAACGATTGTTTCCTTTTTGGAACATCGTCGCTTCAGGGTACGCGTGGGAACGTCTGTGTCCACTGTCCGGACACTTAACAACGGAATCCCACAAGGATCCACGATAAGCGTTACCCTGTTTGCCATTGCGGTAAATGGACTTGTTTCCCGATTACCTGCTGCAAATCGCAAGTGTCTGTACGTCGACGATCTCACCATGTTCTTCTCTGCGAAGACAATGGGAGAGATTAACAGGCACTTGCAAGAAGCAATTAACATTGTATTGCATAATGCACAGGATTTAGGGTGCATGCACTTCTGCCGACTGAATCGACCACACTATGGACCACTCTTGTATATGAGGGATACTGTCATCCGTGTTGCTGACACGGTACGCTTCCTTGGTCTAATTTTTGATCCAAGAATGACCTGGAGACCACACGTAGAGGAACTCAGAACCGCGTGCCTCAGAGCCCTGAACGTGGTGAAAATGTTGGCGGGTACAAGATGGGGCGCAGAGCCAAGGACCCTTCTGAGGGTCTATCAGTCTTTGGTTCTGTCTAAGATAGACTACGGTTGTATCGTTTATGGTTCCGCTAAGCGTACAACAATAAGTCGTCTGGACCCCATACACCATCTGGGCATTAGATATGCCCTGGGTGCGTTCCCTAGTACCCCTACATTGAACCTGTGTTCTGAGTCGGGTTTGTCTCCCCTTAACGTCAGAAGGAAGAAATTCCTTTTGATGTACGTGTGTAAGCTCTGGTCATTACCTGAACATAAAAACTTCGAAACATTCTTCTCGGACAATAGGTACAACAGACGACTGATCCAGACGAAACCTGTCAGTGTTCGCGCAAAAGAACTCCTGGAATCCATGAACCTTGTACTGCCCCCAACTTCTCCTCTCGGAGAGTTAGAAGTACCACCGTGGCTCGTTCCACCAGTCGGCGTCAACCTTAGTCTTCTAAGGGTTGACAAGTCCGACACGCCACCAGTACTTATACGGTCATGGTTCCTTGAGATCTTGAACACTGAGTATAGGGACGCTGCGATCATTTATACAGATGGTTCGAAAACTCCCCATGGCACCGGTTGCGTTTTTGTCTTTCATGACAGTCCACACATATGGTCAATGCCTCGTATCACGTCAGTGTACACAGCAGAGTCATACGCTCTATGGCAGGCACTACGCTTCGGCGAGTTTTCAGAAGCTCGCAAAGTAGTCCTGGCCAGTGACTCACTGAGCGTCCATTTTGAACCCCTTCGCCCTTGACCCGATTATACAGAGCATCCTGTCCCTCATGAAACATCTTCATGACTTAGGGAAGGATGTGTCTTTACTGTGGGTCCCGAGTCACGTCGGGATTAAAGGGAATGAGATGGCTGATGAGGCAGCAAGGTCAGCTGCTGATACCGACTCTGCTGATGTATCTCTCGTCAAGCCATCAGACGTCAAACTGATGGTGAAGCGAGAAGTATTGGCCATATGGCAACAAATATGGGATAGAGTGGAGAACCATCTACATAGTATAAAACCGTCTGTTATACCGATTGTCCTACCGCGCGATCTGTCGAGAAGAGATATAGTCAAGATCAACCGTCTCAGATTGGGTCATACAAGTCCTGCCCCCCTATGCGACAGATGTGGCGTTACTGTCACAGTACGTCACATTCTTGTCGACTGTCCACAGTATGACCCACTGAGAAAGCTATTTGACATTAGTCATGATATAGCTGATCTCTTGACAGATCACTCGCATATAAAGAATGTTTTGAAGTTTTTAAAGGCTGTCAATTTATATGACAGGATTTAACTAATTTATTTATTTTTCTATGTTTTTTATTAATATTTGTCGATTTTAACTGTGCCACGTCTATATTATTTTAATCAAATATTATTTATTATTTTAAATGTGACGTCCCTACCTTTTATCCGACATGACTGCCGACGGGCAATAAACGGGTTTTTAATGTGTAGTGTCGTCCTATAGATAATAATAATAGTACTTACCTGCCGACGGGCAATAAACGGGTTTTTAATGTGTAGTGTTGTCCATTACATAAAATAATAATAATTACTATTGCTAGTATGGCTAATGACCCTAGCAGTCGACGCCAAAACCTAAATAAAAAAAATTATTGACATTACAATAATCAACTGTAATTATTGGTACAACAGTATTTTGATTAAAACAAGTGATTTTTATACATGATTTGGAATCATCAATAAGTTAATTTGAGGGTTTTTTTAGCTATAGAATTATTATAATCAAAATAGTTGAAATAATCAACGAGAAATATGACTGAATTTATTGTACCTAATGAAAGAAATGATTTGATTACTTATAGAGGTTATTTCTAAAATAATAATAAATTAAAATTGTAACGTTGAGATCGGATGACATATGAAAAAAGAAGAATATGACAGAATTATGATCTGTCAGTCAATTATAATGTTCATTTTGCTTTTCATAGTTTCTTGAAATATTTTTACTTTGTTTGGTTAAACCCATTATTCATTGTAACTACAATTATATTAAATAAAAACAAATTGCGTTACAAATTGGCGCCCAACGTGGGGCCAAACAAAAAAGTGAAATTAATAATTTCTGTGAGTAAAATAGTGTGAACGAAAGTGGAAATCCCTTTTGATGAACACACTAGTCCAAGAAAAGAAGACACGAAGCAGAAAAAAGAACGACGAAGCCAAAATGGTTGACCAAAATAACGCGACAGAAAGCAACAGTAACCCGTCTTTCATCACTTTAACCACCGAACAGCTAAATCAACTAATAGTAAGTTTACAACAAACTGGCTTAAATGCAACATCCAATACAAGTATGAGTAGTAGTAATCACGCGAAATCTGGAAATTTCGTAAAATGCAATGCGCGATTTGATGCGTCATCAGAATCAGATGTCGAAGCGTTTATCGATGCAGTCGAAATTTTTAAAGATTGTGCAAATGTTTCAAATGATAATGCGTTACGGGGATTACCTATGCTACTACATGGTATGGCGTCATCTTGGTGGCAAGGCGTTAAGTCCAGTATAAAATCTTGGGAAGAAGCTATCCAAGCATTGCGTGATGCTTATGGGAGAAAGAAACCAGCTTTCAAAGTATATCGCGAATTGTTCAGTATGGAACAGGATGATAATACGTCCACTGATCTATTCGTTTGTAAAGCTCGAGCACTGTTAGCAAATATTCCGGATAGCTTGTCTGAAAAAATTCAACTCGATATGGTATACGGATTACTTAATCGACGAATCAGGAAAAGGATTTTACGAGATAAATTTAAAACCTTCAAAGATCTATTAGAAGCTGCACGTGAAGTAGAAAACTCACTACTAGAAGCGAAATCGACTCCTAAAATTAAAATAGAAAATAAAGAAGATAATTCAAAAAAACTTTTTCAACATCGTAAAGATAGACCGCGATGCACATTTTGTAAAAAGTTTGGACATGTCGTTGATGATTGTCGGAACAAGGAAAATACAAATAAAATTCCAAACGCCAACATGAAACAAGAAACTGAATCTCAAAGAAAAGCTCAAAATTCTTCCAGTATTGCATGCTACGGATGCGGAGCATTTGGTGTCGTAAGATCTAAATGTACTAATTGCAGGAACGCTAATATATCAAAGGACAAAGATGTTGTTACTCATTCTGTAGAATTTTGTCACACGTCTCTTTTAAATAAAAGTAGCGATGTACGTAGCAGACCTATGATTCCAATTACGATATTAGGAGCAAAAGGAATTGCATGTGCAGATTCCGGATCTCAAGCAAGTATCGCGGGTCACGAGCTGTATAAAATTTTGTTAAACAAAGGATGTAACTTTTTGACAGACAGTATTCGAATAGCTTACGCAGATGGAATAATGAAAACTGAAGAGGTAAGAAAAACTAATGTAAACATTGAAGTTGCAGGCAGAACTGTGCCAACCACACTTATAGCTTTTCCAGAGCTAATAAACAATAGAACGTTGTTAGGCATAGATTTTCTTGAAGATACAGGAATTGTTCTTGATCCTGGGCAAAGAATTTGGTATTTCCAAGATAAACCAGAAGAAATCTTCTCGTACCACAATCAATCAATTGTAACAAAATCTACACAAATAAACGAAGTTAACTTAAGTAACGTGGAACTCCGTGATGACGAAGGAAAACAGTTAAGCAACGGTCAGAGGGAACAATTGAACACACTGTTGACTAAGAATAAAAGTACCTTCGCAATAGGGGGAGAACCTACAAAGTATGCAGAGTACGTAATCGATACAGGTGATCACCAACCTATATATCTACCACCCTACCATTTATCAACCTTCAAAAAGGAACTACTGAAAAAAGAGTTGGAACAAATGATACGTGATGAGATAATTGAAGACTGTGAAAGTCCCTGGGGTGCACCAGTAGTTTTAGTACCGAAGAGAAATAAGGGCCGACCAAAGAAAATAACCTCATCACAACCACCAGATCCTGGTCCACGCACGAGGGCGTCTATCGTGGCCCAGAGGGGGAGGATGTAACGTTGAGATCGGATGACATATGAAAAAAGAAGAATATGACAGAATTATAATCTGTCAGTCAATTATAATGTTCATTTTGCTTTTCATAGTTTCTTGAAATATTTTTACTTTGTTTGGTTAAACCCATTATTCATTGTAACTACAATTATATTAAATAAAAACAAATTGCGTTACAAAATGTTATTGACATTGCAAAAATCAACTGCAATTATTGGTAGCACAAATCATACACATACAAGATCCGACAAATCCAACATAGAAATATTTTTCAATCATTACAGCGCCTCTCATGGCTACTTCCTCAAACTAAGTATTTATCCGAAAATTATGGATGGGGGTAGGCTGATTTAGGTTGCATTTTTAATGAATATGAAAAAGAAAAAAATAACTTCAAATTATTTATATTATATAAATGTATATTTCAAATATTTTAAACCTAAATGTACAATAATCTTATCACTAAATGTATAATCTTAAAAATATAAATATTTACAACAATAATATAATAAAAGTATAAAATAATAATTAATTAACAATTTTTAGGAAATTATCTACATTTAGTAAAACTTTAAAATTGTTGTTTTTAATTTTGTCGTTACACGCCTGATCAAAATAAATGAGACATATTTTATTTAAAGTTTCTTTTATTTTGTCGTGTGTGCTCTCGCATGATTCACATGAAATTTTGAATTTTGTATTTTAAATTAAAAATTGTTTTAAATTATCTTTTCCAACCAAAGAATAAAAATTTTCTAAAACATATTTTTTTTCCTGTATAATATTTGTAAAATTTTGACTAGTGTACTTTAATTTAGATAGTTCCCCATACTCCTTCATTTTGGTAAGCCTATGTAAATTTGTTGTAATATCACTGTGAAAAAATCTTTACATGCCAAATAATTATTGAAATTAAATTTTTTTAATAAAAAGGCTGCCACGTACGCTGCCGTATTACTAGAAGATGAATCAAGCAAGTGAGATAGTGAAAGGGTTAATTGAGGAGATGGAATTGATAAAGGAGGATTTGAGTCAGACGACGGAGGATATTCATCAAAACACCAGAAAAATAAAAATTACAGGCAAACAAGTGCTGCTATATAATTTAATTTGTGTTTGTATAACGAAATACATATTTTTATTAAAAATTGTACCTTCCAACGGAACGCGAATAGGACTACTTGTTTCTGTAATATCATTTTGTATCGAGTTGGTTTTTGTATATGATGTAGTAATAGCTGTGTTATGATATAATTCAGTCTCTTTTTTTATTTCTTAATTTTGTTAAACTCAGTTGCTTGGCGTTAGGCAATTTTCGCGTCACGAGGCTTTGCTGATTTCACTTTGACGGTTTTACATTTTTGATAATATTTTTAAACAATTGTATTTACCTGTAAATCTTAGCTACGGCAAAGAAAAGAATTCAATTGTTCTTTGACACAGCTGAGGTGTGTAGGCTGATTTTGCTGTTAGAAGTTAAACTTTATTTTGTGAGATATTACTATCGTTTTCATTTATTTGGAATAAAGTTTGACCACCCACAATTGGGGGATTAGTCAGTATTTGACGCCAGAAAGGAAATTATATTTTCTACGGGAAGATCCCGGATAAATTACACCCACACTAGTCGTTGAAAATACTCTAAAGCCGCTCAACATCTAAGGTAATACAAATTCAGATCAATTGTAAATTAAATATGTAAATTAAACGTTGTTTTATATATATAATAATCGTAACCACGTTTTAATTAGCACGTGCAAATAGTGAACCAGCAATGCTAACAACCATTCTTTCAGGCTTTTATTGCTCTTTATAATTTCAATTTCCATGTTGATGGATTGATGCAAAATTATCGTGTATCGGTAATAACGAAATATAATTGAGTATTGGACCAGTTAGAGAGTTTGGGAGATCTAAAATCAGTCCGGACGCCACCATCTTGGTGCCACGTCAGCTCACGTCACACGACGTCACGCCTACGACACGACACGTCACAGACACGTCACGCCGCGTCATCGGAAAGAGCAGAGAAGCCATTTACACCTAATATTTAACATTATTATTGTTCTATTTAACTATATTTATTTTTACCTAGTCGACACCGACTTAGTTCATGAGTGTTTATAGAATTTCCTTTTTTTGTATTGATATTTTACCAATCATTGCTGTGATAGCTCACGCGAGTGGTTTTCTCGAATATAGTAGTATATAGATTGCTAATAGGGTTTGACAGACTGCAAGGAAAGATAGAAAGGACTGACGTTACTGCTTTTAGTATTTTCTGTTGCTGCGCACGCATTACCGTCTGCTTGGTCGACCAAACATCCGTGGTGCCCCGTCTTGTTGCGCTTTAATTTATTTAAGTCGGCTTTAGTACTCCACCGAGTCCTCGTTCGGTCCTAGAGAACTCATCCCTTATTCAGGATATTTTATTTTATAAACTAATTATTAGTACTTTCTCTAGAGGATACCTCGCTTGGGTTACGTTAAATATTATTTCGTTCGTAATTTATTATCAACTCGTTTATTTATCGCTTTATTTTACTTATTGTTTGATAATTAATTATTTAATTATTATTTCATTATTAATACGTTTATATTTCGCTTTAACATACTTAAATATACTTGCATTTTAGTTAATGTATATATTTTCTACTTAATACATTTGTTTAACATTTAATTCCGAAGTGGCTTTCTTTTATAGTAACCTCTAGAATTTCCCTTCTCTAAAAAAAAATTAATTAAACGATTGAACGACACTCTCGTAGTTGTGTGTCGTTTAGTGCAACACAACTATGTGGCGCTCAACTACCGATTGCCTCTCGAACCGACACCCCTTTCCACTGTCTAAACGCTGGCGGCCGCATTTCTGTCTATCTTGAATGCGTTATTGTTTAAAGCCACATAGGCTATTTGGGCACGTAACAAAATTGGCGCCCAACGTGGGGCCTGCCATTGAAGGTAATCGGGATTTTTTTTATTGTATGAAAATAGTTTTTTTATAATTATTTTTTCGGTAGTATTTAATCCTATTAGTATGGAAACAATACGATTAACTCGTGACGAGTTGGAATACGAATTGACTGTTCGGGGTTTCACTGGTACTGAAAATTTAAGCGTTCATGTAATGCGAAGGGAGATGTCAAAAAAAATTAAAGAAGAAAATATTGGGGAAGTAGTAAATACTCCAGTTGAAGAATTAGATCCTTCTATCGAAATTGACGTTTGTACTGAGAAAATAGTACAACATCTCGTGGAAGCTTTTTCGGGCAGTAATTACGAATTTATAAAAATTAGTACAAAAATTCAGCATATTATTACTCGGTTAGCTAGGATTCGATGCGTTAATGACGATATTAACGCTTCTGTGATTCAATTAAAGGAACGGGTTAGGCATGAAGAGGATTTATTGTTGGAAAAAAATGACCGTCCCGCAGACCAACCACCAAATGTACGCGAAGTAAAACCAATTATTCCGCCAACCGTGCATCGGAAACAAATACCAGTGACGCAATGGAATATAAAGTTCAGTGGGGACGTACACGACGTCAGTGTCAATGCCTCTCTTGAAACGGTAAATGACTATAGAACTTCTCGAAACGTTTCAACGACAGAACTATGCGATTCAGCAATTGAATTATTAAGAGGTCAAGCGCTCACTTGGTTTAGGTCTGTGCGATCGAAAATAAAGTCATGGGACGATTTTGTAAAATTGTTGAGGGAAGAATATGAGCCGCATGACTACGATTTAAATCTATGGGACGAAATTCGTGGACAGACACAAGGAGCAGATGAAACCATTGGATCGTATATTGCCTGCATGATAAACTTCTTCCAGAGATTGCCAAAGCCGCCCTCAGAAGAGGAAAAGATCCGGATATTACAGAGAAACGTGTTGCCTTACTATAGCAAAGGGATGATATTTAAGCCGGTCAATTCTGTTGAAGAACTGTTAACATTTTGTAAAGAAATAGAAATTAATCGATGGAGGGCTGAACAATTCCAATCACCCCCTCGCAGTAAAAATTTATTAGAGCCTGATTTGGCGTACCAAGGGCGATCTAGAGGAACTGCAGTTCACGCAACGGAAACCAATACACCGCCAATACCGAAATCAACTTTTGTTTGCTGGAACTGCCAGCAAAAGGAACATAAAGCGGCAAATTGCTCTCATCCACGTTGTACATATTGCTTCAAATGTGGTAAGGTAGGTTTTACAAAAAATACTTGTCCTAAGTGTTCGGGAAACGGATCGCGGAGACAACAATAGGCCGGATTGAGTCTCCAGACACACGTTTTTGGCCAAAAGTTTGGAGCTGCACAAAAACACCGCTATTATTAGCTACAACCTTTCACATCTGGGAAAAGACCAATGTCCTTATCTAAAAAAAAAATTTTTGGATATACCTTTTTGGGATTTTTAGATTCAGTAGCGAACCGATCTATCATTGGGAAAGAAGGTTGGAATCTATTACAATATAGTAATATTACGTTGGATTTGACTGATGAGCCAGTGTGCATAGTTGCCGAGCCACACTTCCGGTTGCGCTCGAAGACAAGTTGAAATTAGTTACGTTTTTGGTAGTTCCTGATGTCACTAGTAGCATTATATTAGGAATGGATTTTTGGTGTACAATAAGAATTGTACTTGATTTGCGGAAAGACGTTTGGAATTTCAGCAACATGGCTACAATTCAGACTTCCAGCGACGGGACGTCACAGTTAAATGAAGCGGAGCAGAAAAGATTAGATGAATTTTTGCGTGAGCAATGGAGCGGTGTGGGAAATACAATCGGATGCACGTCTTTGGTAGAGCACAAAATTGTTACTCAATCAGACCCTATAAAGCAACGATATTATCCTGTTTCATCGGCCATGCAAAAACATATTGATACCGAACTAGCGACTATGTTAAATGACGGAATTATTGAACCTTCCAATAGTCCATGGTCATCGTCAATATTACTAGTACCTAAAAAGAACGGAGAATATAGGTTCTGTGTAGACTATAGAAAATTGAATAAAGTTACGAAGAAAGACGCATATCCCTTACCTTTTGTATCTAGCATTCTCGATCGATTAAGAGGAGCCAAATTTTTGAGTTCACTAGATATCAAGTCGGCCTACTGGCAGATACCAGTGAGCGAAAGCAGTCGAGAATATACCGCTTTTACAGTTCCGGGAAGAGGACTGTATCAATTCAAAAGAATGCCGTTCGGTCTCACAAATGCTCCAGCCACTTGGCAGAGATTAATTGATAGAGTCTTAGGACCCGAACTTGAACCCTACGCATTTGTTTACTTAGACGATGTTATCGTTTTATCGGAAACTTTTGAGGAACATTTGATGATTTTAGAGAAAATTTTCGAACTCGTCCGGAATGCCGGTTTAACACTAAGTAGAGATAAATGTCAATTTTGTAGATGGGAATTACGGTACTTAGGATACGTAGTTCACGATAAAGGACTTAGAGTTGACCCAGAAAAGGTTAATGCTATCTTGCAAATACCTATTCCATCATGTGTCACAGACTTGCGAAGCTTCTTGGGAATGGCATCGTGGTATCGCCGTTTTGTGCAAGATTTCTCGACGATTATATCACCACTCACAACTTTACTTAAAAAGAACCAAAAATGAGTGTGGACCGACGCATGTAGCCAAGCGTTTAACCTACTTAAGGAGAAACTTATTTCAGCACATCTTGACTTGCCCCGATTTTTCCCAACCTTTTATCGTACAAACTGATGCAAGTGCATTTGGTTTGGGAGCCGTTTTATCTCAAGTATTTCCAGATGGTGAACGAGTGATTTCTTATCTCAGTCATTCGCTCAATAAAAACGAACGAAATTATTACACCACCGAAAGAGAATGCTAAGCGGTAGTGTGGGTTTTGGAAAAGCTACGTCCTTATATTGAAGGAACTCATTTTAAGGTGTTCACGGACCACTACTCATTGGTGTGGCTTAATGAACTTCAGGACCCATCCGGTATTTTTTACAAAGTTAAATAATACTTTATAATCAATTTCATCAACAATATTAGGGAAAACTAACAAAACAATGTTGATTTTCTGACAGACTTCTGATTGTTTTAGGAGAACGAATTCTGAGACAAAATAAAATTTTAGTTTTTATTTATTGAAATATTCAAAGAATCATTATGTTGTTAGATTATATTTTGCTTGAATAACCTATAAATAGACAAAGAAAAGGAGATACTTAACTTTATTCATTTCTCATAAGTAAACATCGACTATATATGACAGTCGACTATAAATTGGGAAAATTTAATCGTATGAAAATATTTCACTCATTCCGGTTAAACTAAAACCAGAACTAGACCCAAATTGACACAGTGCCCTAATATTTAGAAAAGGTATATATATATATATATATATATATATATATATATATATATATATATAATTAGCACTTTACCGGAAATATGAAACACAAATTGAATGTAGAATCTTATTGAAATTAATGTAATGAGCAAATAGTTGGTATAGAAATAAACAAAGATAACTAGAATACGAACGTAAAACATAAAAGTAACAGTGACTTTCGGCAACATTACAAGAGTAAGAATATTTCACTTAACACAAATGATGTAATACTGTGAAATAGTGCACCTAGTTCACATGCTTTAATATTAAAATCAAATTCAAGATCTATATGAACAAAGCAAATTCTGTTTTCTATTATTTTAAATATATAGAATTTCAAGTACGATTCTAACCAAGTTATTAAGTTTTTAAGTTTCCATCGTTTCTAATAAAGCACCAAGTAATAATTCATGTGTCTTTACTAATATAAGAAGCATAGCTGAGCTTTCGCTAGTAATTATATTACATAAAAAACGCAAAGAAAAAGATATTTATAAGATTAATACAGAAAGATTCAATAAATACAATTTATTTTGATTTTTTTCGGTAATATTAGCTCTATTATATGTTTTAAATCCTGTAATAAGTTTATATGTTATTAAATAAGTGCAGATCCTATATTTTTGTATTCAACAATAGAGATTTTATTTTTTAATAACTTAGCAACAGTAACAATACTACATAAAAATGGTTTTTACTATAAAAATAAAAATGTTATTATTGTGAAGTTTCCTTGGAACAGTGAAATATTTCAATTCACTTTTTGCCATGTCTTTCGTGCGTCCACTTGTGTACGCGTCCGTTGGCGTTGCTATACTAGGGGGGTTGGCGGCATGGGTTCGTTATAGGGTTGAGAGGGAAAAAGAGCGCGAAGCCAAGCGGCGGAGGTACCGTGAGCGGATATACCTGCGAGTGGTAACTTCCGACGACTTCGGCTTGGGGGTGTGAATGTGTGTGAGGACAACCCCGGCCCGAGGTCTAAAACCCTCCGTGGTTCTGGGGGGAATGAATGCGAGTGTGGACTACTCCAGGCCCGAGGTCTAAAACCCTCCGTGGTTTTGGGGGAATGAATGCGAGTGTGAACTCCAGGCCCGAGGTCTAAAACCCTCCGTGGTTCTGGGGGGTGTGAATGACAAATTTAATAAAAAAAAAAAAATTGTTACTGCAAATATTTGAAGATTTTACCTGTAATACACGTTTCTATAGAAACGTTGTCAAGGTATTGTTACCTGCGTAATGTTCAAAGATGAGGACACTTCATTAATCGTATTCATCATATTCACCTCATCATGTCTTATATAAATATATATTAGTGTTTTCTTTGTACCTAAAGAATGATTGATTACAATAATAATATTTAAAATAATCATCGAGATATATGATTCATTTATTGTAATGAAAGAAATAATTTGATTCATTTTAATACTTATTTCCACAATAAAAATATTTTAGAATATTATTGACATTACAATAATCAACTGTAATTATTGGTACAACAGTATTTTGATTAAAACAAGTGATTTTTATACATGATTTGGAATCATCAATAAGTTAATTTGAGGGTTATTTTTAACTAAAGAATTATTATAATCAAAATAGTTGAAATAATCAACGAGAAATATGACTGAATTTATTGTACCTAATGAAAGAAATGATTTGATTACTTATAGAGGTTATTTCTAAAATAATGTAGCGAACCCAGGGTCGCGGCGCGAGCGGAGGCGCGGGCGGCGGCCGCTAGCGAACAAGTCAGAACACGTCCGTCCGCTCCCCATTGTTCTGATTTTCAAGGAATCAAAGAATGTTCTAGAATGATGTGTTTTAATATAAATACCCCAAGCAAAAGATCGCGAGAACAGTCTTGTGTTAATACGTGTAGTGTACAGATGGTGATATAAATAAATAGACGGTGATATAAATAGTGTTGAAATAAATATTGCGCAGTTTTAATTGTTTGAATAAATAATCTTAGTGTTTAAGTCTTTAGTAATAATAATTAGTTCTTAAATTAGTGTTTATATTTGTTAATTCTTAGTGTTAGTTATTTATATTTATTCTTTATAATTCATATTTCTTTAATTAAACATAGTTATATAAATATTAGTGTTTTAATCAATTTTACACTTCACCTAAATAAATAAAACGTTACAATTGGTGTCAGGTGTGGGGTTAATAAACTGTGAAGTGTAAAATAAAAATAAATAAAATGGCTACTAAACAAGTAAAATTAAGTGAATTAAAAGTGGCCGATCTCAAGAGGGAGTTGGAAGAACGAGACTTGGAGACATCGGGAACCAAGTCTGTTCTACAACATCGTCTACGCCAAGCCTTAATAGAAGCTGGTGAAAATCCTGATGACTTTTTATTCGAAATTGATGATTTTGTTAAAATTCTGAAGGAAAATTCTAGAAAACTAGATGAAACTTCTAGAACATTAAAACAAAAATTGGAGGAGAGTTCTAGAACTTTCGAACAGAAATTAGAACAAAAATTCGAGGAAAGTTCTAGAAAATCTGAGGAAAATTCTAGAGCATTGAAAACAGAACTGATAGAAAATGTAGAACAAAAATTAACAGAAAGTTCTAGAACTTTAAAAGAAGAATTAATAGAAAATTCTAGAATTATAGAGGAGAAATTAACAGAAAATTCTAGAATATGGGAAGAGAAACTAATAGAAAGTTCTAAAAATTTAGAAGATAAATTGGAAAATTTGAAAGATGAATACGACATGAAGATTGCAGAATTACAGAAAAATGTCTCAAAAATTACGTCACCAGCGGTTTCAAATCCTGATGTAGCTAAGATGGATGAAACTCAGGAAAAGAAACCAGAAAGTAGTTCTAGACTGCATATAAAAACACCAGAATTTGACGGCAAGACTTCGTGGCCGAATTATGTAAAACAGTTTGAAGCTGCTGCCAAAGCGAATGGCTGGACTTCCAAAGAAAAAGCTACAGCGTTGACAGTTTCGCTGCGTGGAGAAGCCATCGATATCCTACAAACGCTAAAAGAAGATGAACAAGAAGATTACGAACAACTTGTTAAACGATTGGATATGCGATATGGCAATGCGCATCTGGAGCAAGTGTACCAGACGCAACTGAGGAACCGATATCAGAGTTCTAAAGAAAACCTTCAAGAATTCGAAGTTTATATAGCTCGTTTAGTTCGTCTTGCACATCCCACAGCTCCTGACAGTGTTTTGGAATGCCTGGCCTCTCAATCATTTATTTACGGGGTCCGTGACAATGAAACTCAACAAGCACTGCGATTGGCTCGACCAAAAACTCTGGTTGACGCACTTCATATGCCTTAGATCATGAAGCAGCCAAACAAGCTTCACGTAACCAGTCGCGAGTGCGAAATATCGATGCTGAGAGTATCGAGGACCTAGATGATAGGATAAGACGTATTACATCCGAAATTCATGCTTCTGGAAGAAAGAAACTCCGCTGTTGGAATTGCGGTGAAGTAGGTCACCCGCAAAGGCTCTGCAGAAAACAACAGAGGAAAGCAGAACCAAGAAAGGAAGAAAGGGAGTCGGAAAACTAAGTCGGGTTGATGCGAAGGGGCAATCGTCGACCCGTAATCCAGTAGCCCCAGAATCTATTACTTATGTCGCATCCCTTCATCATCAAGCTAACAGCATCTATGTAGATGGTTCTATCAACAGAAGGCCGTTTAAAATGTTGCTGGATACGGGTGCGACAAAAACAATAATCAGACCCGACTTAGCAAGAAAAATATTCGGAAAACATCTACTTCCAACAAAGTGGCAAATACGCACAGCTACAGGAGAACAAGCTACCGCTTCTGGAGAAATAGATTTGAGCATCACTGTTGGGAAAACGTACATTAAGCATCGTGTGCTGGTAGCTGACGTAGAAGATGAATTCATTCTCGGCATGGACATTATGAAAAAGCATGGATTTAAACTTGACCTGAAGAATGGAGTGATGATGGTCAATGATGAAGAACTGGTATTAAATCCACGAGACGACAATGCCATGCGAGTATTAATAACGGAAGATGTAACCCTCCCAGAAAGGAGTGAATCAATCGTGGAAGCACAGATAGAGGGTAGCTTCTATGAGGGAAACATTGTCATGCTCCAGCCGAAAAACGATGATGCCAAAACTGGGACTGGAGTTGTAATTGGAAAAGCCTTGCTCAAAACCGACAAGATAATCCCAGTTCGAGTGATGAACATAAATTTTTATCCAGTTATACTAAAAAAAGGGACCGTAGTAGGTGAATGTTCAGCGGTATCATCAATTATTCGAACTGTAAAGGCCAAAGACAACACATCCTGTGAAGTTCCAGATATTCTAATCAAGGAGCTGTCATCATCGTTCCAGGACTTGACTGCCGACCAGAAAACCAAGGCTAAGAACTTAATTGGGACCTTTCAAGATGTGTTCCAATTTGACAAGAAGGACAAAGGGCGAACCAATGTAGTCCATCATAAAATAGACACCGGAGACGCAAGACCCATCCGCCAAACAGCAAGAAGATTACCACTGGCGAAGCGGGAAGAAGCTGAAGAAGATCTCAGAAGCTGTCATACTGCAGTTTATGGGACTCGCTGTGCGATATGAGGGACCATTTGTTGCAGAATGACATCTTGAAGCTGGCAGTACCGAAGATTGGCTGTGGACTAGATGGTTTGGATTGGAGGGTTGTTAGAAGCATGTTAGAGACAATCTTCCGCTTTACCGGAGTGGAAATTCTAGTCTGCAGCTTCAACTCTACCGGCCAAGAAGAACTCAAACGGACCGTCGACTGTTATTTCTTCAAGACTTCCAGATGCACCAAGGGTGATGCATGCAGATTTCGTCATAACAAACTGTTCCGGGACGAAACAGTCTTAAGGAGGGGGCAATGTAGCGAACCCAGGGTCGCGGCGCGGGCGGCGGCGCGGACGGCGGCCGCTAGCGAACAGGTCAGAACACGTCTGTCCGCTCCCCATTGTTCTGATTTTCAAGGAATCAAAGAATGTTCTAGAATGATGTGTTTTAATATAAATACCCCAAGCATAAGATCGCGAGAATAAATAAAACAATTTGTGTTTCATATTTCCGGTAAAGTGCTAATTATATATATATATATATATATATATATATATATATAGATATATATATATATATACCGGGTGTAGAAATGGAAAGTGGCGCATAGCGATTTCAATGTTATTTTTTTTCAACTGCTGTATCTCTTTACCTAATCATTTTAGCGCAAAAAGCGTAAGAGTACAAGTTGTTCTAAAATTAAAAAGGTATCCTATAAAGTCAACTTACTTTCATAATTATTCATATTTAACGATTTATTAATAAAATAAAATTTAAAGTTTTTTAGAAAAAAAATTAAGATTGCCTTGATAAATGAAAAAAATTTTTGAATAAATTATTGACAGTGACAATTACTTGTCATAGAAAATTTTGATTGACTCTGAAAATGGCAAATTTGACTACCCAAGAGAAAATTCAATGCTTGGAATGGTATTTGTGTAGTAACAGTCACTATAAGGTGTATAATTAACAGAAATTATTCAAAAATTAAATGTCACTATGACTAATTTTCAAAATTTGTTTCATTTATCAAGGCAGTCTTATTTTTTTTCTAAAAAACCTTAAATTTTATTTAATTAATAAATCGTTAAATATGAATAATTTTGGAAATAAGTTGACTTTATAGGATGCCTTTTTAATTTCAGAACAACTTATACTCTACGCTTTTTGCGCTAAAATGATTAGGTAAAGAGATACAGCAGTTGAAAAAAAATAACATTGAAATCGCTATGCGCCACTTTCCATTTCTACACCCGGTATATAACCAAAGAAACAAAATTTCTAAAACATATTGTTATATCTTTTGATATTTATATCAAGTATGTATTATACAAATGTATCAAGTAGTATGTAATTAAATAATTGAATATGTTGTTATGTAAATAGATATTGAAAAATAAATACGGTTTCATGTCATACAATTCCATGATCATTTACTAAAGAACCCACTATACAATAAACTGGCGACGAGACGGAAGAAGAACATGGCAAATACATAAGATATTTTAAATAATTTAGTGCAGCGATATCTAAACTTTCACCTTCAACTCCAAATTTTACGCAAGGTATTTATTTGCAGTCTTACGAAGCAAAATGAAACATTTACAATATATATGCAACGATTAGAAAACTACTTGCTTCTAAAAGATTTAATGGGCGATAGCATCGAGAAGAAACAGTAGCGTCTACAAATTTTCATTAATTGTCTGGATACAAAAACTTATCAATTGCTTTCTAATCTTACAGCACCCGATTTACCAACTACAAAATCTTCCGACGAATTGGTTAAATTATTAAAGGACCATTTGGATCCGAAACCTAATGAAGTGGCAGAACAACATAAATTTTTATTACGTATGCAATAGGAGGATGAATCTATAGCATCATATGTAGCTGAACTAAAAAAATTAACAAAATATTGCAATTTTACTTGCGAAAAATGCAAATCATCGACTATAAACTTACATTTACGTTCTCAATTCATTAGGGGACTCCGTGATTAAGATATCAGAGAGAAATTATTACAAGAAACAAATAAATTTACAATAGATCAAGCAATAAAAACAGCTCTCAATATTGAAGCATCAAAATTAGAAAGTCAGCAAATGAATACATCAGCAAGCGTAAACAAAATTACTAAACAATTTAATACAAAAACTAAAGAAAATTACAATTCCAAAAACAATACTGCAATACAATCATCAATTTATTGTTTTAGGTGTGGATTATCAAATCATAAAGCTAACAAATGTAAATTTATAGACTATATATGTAAAAGCTGTAACAAAAAAGGACACCTAGCAAAAGTGTGTCAAAAGAATAAAAATTCTTTCTTCGGAAGAAAATGGAATCAAATAAATCAACATCAGTTAAATACAGAAGAAATACAAAACCAGAGTGACGATTATAGTACCGAAGACGAAGAAGAAACTGAATATCAAATTAAAACACTTCAAAGCACAACACAGGACAGTATTATGGTAACTATAAATATAAATAATAAACCATGCGTTATGGAATTTGATATAGGGGCAGCCGTCTCCACCATTAGCAAATATGATTTTATCAAATATAACTTTACAAATGAAATTAATAACACTAAAATTAAACTTAAAACTTACTCGGGAGAAATCATTTTTCCTATGGGAGTGGCATATGTCAATGTCAATATAGGAAATAAATCTGTCAATAAAGCAAGGTTGTTCATTATAAATAAAAAAGTCACACCAATATTAGGCAGAGAGTGGATACGATTACTGGAATTACTAAATAGTAATTCACTACATATTAATATAGTACAAGAAAATTCAAACGTACACATTAAAAGAGAAATAATACATAAACTAATACATGAATATGAAGATTTATTTTTAGATACAATAGGAAAAATTCCAAATACAGAGTGTTCATTTAAGTTAAAAGAAAATACAGAGCCAATATATCTCAAACCTAGACCAGTACCTTTCGCTATAAGAAAAAAGTAGAAGATGAATTACATAAAATGGAACAAGAAGGAATCATCGAAAAGATTGAGAATACAACTTGGGGAATACCAATAGTCCCAGTCATTGGTAAAAAGGGTAAAATAAGGATTTGCGCTGATTACAAGGTAACGTTAAACAAATATTTAATAGATGATAAATATCCAATACATACAATTGAAGAAATATTAGCTAAAATGGATGGTAAATATTTTTGTACATTAGATATTCATAAAGCTTATTTACACATGCCAGTAGATTCGAAATCTTCACAAATGCAATGTTTAAGTACACATATAGGCAGTTACATAGTAAAACGACTCATGTTTGGTACAAAAGTAGCACCAGGTATTTGGCAAAGACAAATGGATAAAATGATACAGAATTTAGATGGAGTGCTAGCGTTCTTTGACGATATTAAAGTTCAAGGAAATACAATAAAGGAATTACATGACAGATTAAAAGCAGTTTTTGACAGATTACGTCAAAATAATTTTAAATTGAATAAAAATAAATGTCATTTTTTTCAGGATTCAATACAGTATTTAGGCTACAAATTAGACAAAGACGGAATACACAAAACAGATGATAAGATCAAAGCTATAAAAGAAGCCAAACCTCCAGCTAACGTGAGTGAATTAGGATCATTTCTAGGATTGGTAAATTATTACAATCGATTTCTACCTAATTTAGCTACTATTTTACATCCTTTCAATGAATTATTACAGAAGAACAGAAAATATTATTGGTCTAAAACGTGCCAAAATACATTCGACTTTGCTTAAAAAGAAACTGCTAGTAATCGAGTATTGGTACCATATAATACAAATTTACCTATATTTTTAGCTACTGATGCAGCTCCATACGGATTAGGAGCGGTATTATCTCATATTATGCCAGATGGAACCAAAAGACCGATAGCTTACTCATCCAGGACTTTATCATCAAGTGAATGTAAATATAGTCAACTAGATAAGGAGGCTACAGCCATATATTAGACATTTCATAAATTCTTTATATATTTGTACGGTCGAAAGGTAAATTTAATTACAGATAATGAACCATTAGCAATGATTCTCAATCCAAGTAAAAGCTTACCACCATTACCAGCTGCACTTTATTAAGATATGCACAATTTATATCAGGATTTGATTATGAAGTACAACATAGAATATCCAAGAAACATAGTAATGCAGATTATTTATCAAGAGTCCCATTAAAATTCACAGAAGATGACAAACAAGTAGATGTAATATCTGTATTCTACATGGATCAAATTAATGTATTACCAGTCAACGCAGAAGATATTAAAAATAAAACTATGAAAGATCCTGAACTTACCAAAGTATACTATGCACTTAAATCAGGTCATGGATTACACAATACCATATTTCAAGGACAAGAAAATGAATTCACTATTGAACAAGGATGTATCTTTAGAGGGGTAAGAGTAGTTGTTCCAAAATTATTACAAAAACAAGTTTTAGATGAACTCCATACAGCACACATAGGTAGCACAAAAATGAAATTACTTGCAAGAAGTTATTGCTATTGGAAAGGAATTGACAAAGATATCGAAGCTACTTCAAGAAATTGTCAAAATTGCTCACTTTTACAAAATATGCGTCAACCTATACATCACCCCTGGTATTATCCTGATGTACCATGGCAAAGAATTCATCTGGATTTCGCGGGACCAATGAATGGTAATTACTTTTTAATATTAGTAGATGCACATAGTAAGTGGGTGGAAGTATTCCCTATGAAAAATATTACCACGACAAAAACTATCAACAAACTACGAGAAGTCTTTGCTCGTTTTGGATTACCAATTACAATAGTGACCGTCAATGGAAGACAATTTATTTCAGAAGAATTTCAAAATTTCGTAAAGTCAAATGGTATCAAACATAAATTAACTGCTCCATATCATCCAGCGACAAATGGACAAGCCGAACGCTATGTTCAAACAATAAAAAAAAGTCTAAAGGCAACAGCTGATGAACCAGGTGATTTAAATTTAAAGTTATGTAATATATTGATGCAATTGAGAAAAGTTCCAAATTGTACAACACAGACAAGTCCAGCAGAATTCATATTCAAATTTGGAACTAGAATCGATCTAATTAAACCCAACAGAACAAATCAAATAAGAAGTGATACTGATGAAAAGAAAACAGCAGAATTTGAACCAAATACAAAAGTGATAGTAAGGAATTATACAGGTGAAAAGAAATGGGTATTTGGAAAAATTTTGAAGAGAAGTGGAATTTTACACTACATTGTTGATATTAACGGAAAGATTGTGAAGAAACATATCGACCAGCTAAAAAGAAATTTTGTTAATAATACTAATAAAAAAAAAAATAACTAAGTCTTTAGGTCGGACGACACCATCAGTTCCAACTGAGCACGAGCACGAGCCAACTGAGCACGAACACGAGCAAGAAGAGAACTCATCCTCTAAAGCTGAGCCAGAGACATCTGCAGTAGCAGAAAATTAAGAGAGAAATGACTCGCCGGCCGATTCATCACCTTCATCTTCTCCACTGAAGTCCCGAACATCCGAAGTAAGAAAATCAGCAAGATTCAAAAGAACACCTGATAGACTAACGTATTAAATAAATTAAAATGAATTATTACATTATTATTTATTAGCTATGTATTATTAATTTCCTATTTATGTTTGCATTTAGTGAGGGTGATTGTTATATCTTTTGATATTTATATCAAGTATGTATTATACAAATGTATCAAGTAGTATCTAATTAAATAATTGAATATGTTGTTATGTAAATAGATATTGAAAAATAAATACGGATTCATGTCATAATATTCTATGATCATTTACTAAAGAACCCACTATACAATACTTTTTTTTTTCCTGTATAATATTTGTAAAATTTTGACTAGTGTACTTTAATTTAGATAGTTCCCCATACTCCTTCATTTTGGTAAGCCTATGTAAATTTGTTGTAATATCACTGTAAAAAAATCTTTACATGCCAAATAATTATTGAAATTAAAATTTTTTAATAAAAAGGCTGCCACGTACGCTGCCGTATTACTAGAAGATGAATCAAGCAAGTGAGATAGTGAAAGGGTTAATTGAGGAGATGGAATGGATAAAGGAGGATTTGAGTCAGACGACGGAGGATATTCATACAAAACACCAGGAAAATAAAAATTACAGGCAAACAAGTGCTGCTATATAATTTAATTTGTGTTTGTATAACGAAATAAATATTTTTATTAAAAATTGTACCTTCCACCGGAACGCGAATAGGACTACTTGTTTTTGTAATATCATTTTGTATCGAGTCGGTTTTTGTATATGATGTAGTAATAGCTGGTGGTAAGTTATTAAAGTTCAACTTCTTCCTTAAATAATTTTGAAATTGGTTGTTTTCAAAATGTCTGTGACACACTCGATATCCCCTATTTGTCAATTGCTTTATGGTAAAACAAGATAAATCTACTAAAGATAAGTTTTTCAGCCATTTCTTCCTTAATTCCTCATTTTGTGGGAAGCAAAACAAATTTCCCCATTCTTCCCTGGGTAATTTTTTTGTCGGGCATTCCTCCACAACACAACGCGTTTTTTATAATAATAATGTTAATATATGAACTTATTTTAATAAATATTATAATATGTAAATAAATAAAATTACTTACCACAACCATCTTCAGTTTGACGTTTTTGAGAAACTAACTATTTTGACAAACAACGAAATCGTAGAAACACCACGGAAATAAAACGAAAAAGTGTGGATCCGAACCAATTTTTGAAGTGTGGATCCGAACCAGTTTTTGAATGCGACCGTAACGACATCTATTGAGTTTTTCTTTTACATACTAAAATACTTACCCCATCTTTTGGCTACTCCCTAACTATAAACTTGGAAAATAACAAAGCATACAACAGTTGATTTTGTTATATGATTTGGAATTAACATTCAAGCTTCGTTATTATTTATTGATACAATAAAAAAAGTTGAGATATTCAACAAAAAATATGATTCAATTTGTTGTAATCCAAGAAATCATTTGATATATTTAAGGAATGTGTTGCGCAATAATAAAAAAATAAAATATTATTGCCTTTGTAATAATCAAATAATACTATTGGAGCATCAAAATTTTGATTACTATTAGTTATTCGGTTGTTGTAGGAAATCAAATATAAAAGAAATGAATCAATGTTACGTATATATGAGTCTCAATTCATACATTTTAAACTGTTATATATGTGTATATATATACAGGGTGGCCCAGCGAAAATTATCAGCGCAATTTTTGGCCACTTAACATCAATTTTACAAAAAACGCTCGAACACGTCAATTTTAGTATAAAGGGGGACACCTAAATGGATTATTACCAATGGCATAACTTCAACCCTAAAATGGGTGTGGACTGCACCTCAAAAATTTTAAATGGAAAAGGGTGTCAAACATGACTCAGTTCGAAAGGCCTTTCAATTCTCTTTTCAACAGTTTTTTTATTTTTCAAATCCGATCATTAGTTCCAGAGATATATCGTTTAAAACAAATTTTATCAGGTGTGCAAAACTGCAATCAAGTAGGCTAAAACAAATGACAGAAACTAAATAAACAATTATTTTGACAAGTTATTTGTAATGAACAAGTAATTTGTAAGTTAGATTTCTTTTAGAGGGGTTATTTGAAGTCTAAAGTTTATGCCACGCTACCCTGATTTTTAGAAGATTTACGGCAACGTACCGTATCTCCAAAATTTTGAGCAAAATCTTTATTATTGTATGGAAGTTGGAAATAGTCATTTTTAACACCTAATAAACTGATAATTGAGTTTCTGTCATTTGTTTAAGCCTACTTGATTGCAATTTTGAACACCTGATAAAATTTGTTTTAAACGATATTTCTCTGGAACTAATGATCGGATTTGAAAAATAAAAAAAACTGTTAAAAAGAGAATTGAAAGGCCTTTCGAACTGTGTCATGTTTGACACCCTTTTCCATTTAAAATTTTTGAGGTGCAGTCCACACCCATTTTAGAGTTGAAGTTATGGCATTGGTAATAATCCATTTAGGTGTCCCCCTTTATACTAAAATTGACGTGTTCGAGCGATTTTTGCAAAATTGATGTTAAGTGGCCAAAAACTGCGCTGATAATTTTCACTGGGCCACCCTGTATATATATATATATATATATATATATATATATTTATTTATATATATATACATATATATAGTCCACAAAAGTTACTGTTACTAATTTCACGTCATATTTATTTTATAATCAGTCTTTTTCTTTCATCTTGCATAATTAGTTGTTAGTGTATTACATTTACAATGATAAATATAATTGAAAGGTTTTTTTTACAAAGTTAAATAATACTTTATAATCAATTTTATCAACAATATTAGGGAAAACTAACAAAACAATGTTGATTTTCTGTCAGTCTTCTGATTGTTTTAGGAGAACGAATTCTGAGACAAAATAAAATTTTAGTTTTTATTTATTTAATTATTCAAAGAATCATTATGTTGTTAGATTATATTTTGCTTGAATAACCTATAAATAGACAATGAAAAAGAGACACTTAACCTTATTCATTTCTCATAAGTAAACATCGACTATATACGACAGTCGACTATAAATTGGGAAAATTTAATCGTATGAAAATATTTCACTCATTCCGGTTAAACTAAAACCAGAACTAGACCCAAATTGACACAGTGCCCTAATATTTGGAAAAGGTATATATATAATTAGCACTTTACCGGAAATATGAAACACAAATTGAATGTAGAAACTTATTGAAATTAATGTAATGAGCAAATAGTTGCTACAGAAAAAAACATAGATAACTAGAATACGAACGTAAAACATAAAAGTAACAGTGACTTTCGGCAACATTACAAGAGTAAGAATATTTCACTTAACACAAATGATGTAATACTGTGAAATAGTGCACCTAGTTCATATGCTTTAATATTAAAATCAAATTCAAGATCAATATGAACAAAGCAAATTCTGTTTTCTATTATTTTAAATATATAGAATTTCAGGTATGATTCTAACCAAGTTATTAACTTTTTAAGTTTCCATCGTTTCTAATAAAGCACCAAGTAGTAATTCATGTGTCTTTACTAATATAAGAAGCATAGCTGAGCCAGTGGCGGATTCAGGATAATGTTCTAGGGGGGGGGGGGCGATTTCCTTTTGAATGTATATAAAAAAAAATCTTTCTGTTCATTTTGTTAATAAATTTATAAAATTTTATGTGTATTAAGTAACATACTTAATCCTGGGGGGGGGGGCGATCGCCCCTGTCGCCCCCCCCCCGTAAAACTGCCACTGAGCTGAGCTTTTGCTAGTAATTATATTACATAAAAAACGCAAAGAAAAAGATATTTATAAGATTAATACAGAAAGATTCAATAAATACAATTTATTTTGATTTTTTTCGGTAATATTAGCTCTATTATATGTTTTAAATCCTGTAATAAGTTTATATGTTATTAAATAAGTGCAGATCCTATATTTTTGTTTCAACAATAGAGATTTTATTTTTTAATAACTTAGCAACAGTAACAATACTACATAAAAATGGTTTTTACTATAAAAATAAAAATGTTATTATTGTGAAGTTTCCTTGGGAACAGTGAAATATTTCAATTCACTTTTTGCCATGTCGTTCGTGCGTCCACTTATGTACGCGTCCGTTGGCGTTGCTATACTAGGGGGGTTGGCGGCATGGATTCGTTATAGGATTGAGAGGGAAAAAGAGCGCGAAGCCAAGCGGCGGAGGTACCGTGAGCGGGTATACCTGCGAGTGGTAACTTCCGACGACTTCGGCTTGGGGGTGTGAATGTGTGTGTGGACAACCTCAGGCCCGAGGTCTAAAACCCTCCGTGGTTCTGGGCAGTGTGAATGCGTGTGAGGACAACCCCAGCCCGAGGTCTAAAACCCTCCGTGGTTCTGGGGGGAATGAATGCGAGTGTGGACTACTCTAGGCCCGAGGTCTAAAACCCTCCGTGGTTTTGGGGGTGTGAATGCGAGTGTGAACTCCAGGCCCGAGTTCTAAAATCCTCCGTGGTTCTGGGGGGTGTGAATGACAAATTTAATAAAAAAAATTAAATTGTTACTGCAAATATTTGAAGATTTTACCTGAAATACACGTTTCTATAGAAACGTTGTCAAGGTATTGTTACCTGCGTAATGTTCAAAGATGAGGACACTTTATTAATCGTATTCATCATATTCACCTCATCATGTCTTATATAAATATATATTAGTGTTTTCTTTGTACCTAAAGAATGATTGATTACAATAATAATATTTAAAATAATCATCGAAAAATATAATTAATTTATTGTAATGAAAGAAATAATTTGATTCATTTTAATACTTATTTCCACAATTAAAATATTTTAGAATATTATTGACAATACTCCCCCCCGTGGACCCACCTTGTCGTGGTTGCCAGCAGAGGGGGAACTAACGGGTCCCGAACCCTTTTGGATTTTGACTTTTGCTATGACTTTGGATTACGTTGATCGGCTCCTGTAGTAGAGGCGCTGGGAGTGCCCGGGTGCTCTGATGCCGAAAGGGTGGTAATGCGGGAGTCCTCCCGCGGCGTCAGAGAGGAAGGGCTGATGTGAGCTTGCTCTGCCGATGCGTCGAAGCTACAGGAGTCAGGAGCCAGCCACTTCGGGCCCTGATCAGGAAGTGTGAGATGGGTAGAGGTGTCGGAACCTCTACTGGGACAGTCCGACCCGTCCGTGTATTCCGGGGTCGGTTAAACGGTTTAGGTTGGGCCCCGGGGAACTGGGGTAGGATACGTCTAAGGGTATACCCGTTCCCAACTTACCGGCCCGCTCCTTCTCACACGATGCGCTGGACAAACTGCAATAAAACAGGAACAAAGGGGAGGACAAATGTAAAACAACACCCGGCAAGCCAGCCGACAAAAAAAGGCCCGTCTGGTGGGACAGTAACAACCCCCAGGGACAAAACCCCGCAAAAAAATATTACTTCCCAATCTGGAAATTCAAGCGGTTCTCCAAAACCGCAAGAGAGTACACCAGTTAGCGGTGTCAGTGTTGGAAGCCAGGAAAAGGTGGGCCCTGTACCCCGGTTCCTGGTGATAAAGAATTTAGAGGGAAATTTTGACAAGATTAGTCCTTTTGTGTTACACAAGTTGTTATATGGTGTTGTTGGTACTGTGAAAACAGCCCGAAAGACTAAAGATGGCCTGTTCGTAGAGACTACGTCAATAGCTCAAGCTAAACGGCTACTAAAGCTTAAAAAACTGGGAGAGTTCACTATTGACGTAGTTAGTCATAGGACTATGAACACTTCTAAAGGAGTAGTGTATTGTCGTGATCTCCTTAATTGCTCCCCTGAGGAGATAAGAGAGGAGATGATGGAGCAGGGAGTTGTCGAGGTCAGGCGGATCAAGAAGCGTGAGAATGGAGAGCTGGTGGATACACCAAACCACATTCTCACCTTCAATACCCCTAAACTGCCGGCTAGCGTGAGGGTAGCATTTTATTCCCTCAAAGTGAGGATGTTCGTTCCGGCACCAATGAGGTGCTTTAGATGCCAGCGTTTCGGCCACACTTCCGCCAGATGCACTAACCCTCAGGTTTGCATCTGCGGAAAAGAACTGCACGAGGGAAAAAGCTGTGAGGAACCTTTACAGTGTGTTAACTGTAAAGGTAATCACTCAGCTCGTTCCCGAAACTGCCCTATTTATAAACAGGAAGCTGCCATCCAAGAGCTGAAAACCCGAGAGAACATCACTTACTTTGAGGCCAGGAATAAAATAGTTGTTTGCACTCCCAATCCGGGAGTATCGTATGCATCTGCCGTGACCTCGACTCAGAAAACTCCAGCTGAAAGTTCCGCGATTGTTAAAGAGCTACTACCACAATTGGTAGCTGCTCTGAAAACTATATTCGTGAGTAAAGATAGTTTCGCTCATCCGGAAACGCGTGCACCACGCGCTCTTCCTAAAAGAGCAACCAGTCCGACACCCTCTGAGGTGTCGGAAAAACGAAAACGTGGGGAGGGAGGAGAAATCTCTTCTGAGGATTCCTCAGTATACTCCGCCTCCTCACAAAACTCTTCACAACAAGTGAAGAAAAGAGGCAAAGGTTGGCGTCTAGGGAAGCCGAGGAAGCTAAAAGACGATGTGTAGATCAATTTTTTCCACACTTTTATGGATAATATACTCCAGTGGAACATCAAGGGCTGTGTGTACCACTATTGCCAACTGAAGATGCTACTAACAGAGTTCAACCCGTTATGTACGTGTCTTCAGGAAACTCACTTAAAACCTGGCCAAGCATATTCGCTGAAGAACTATTCAATAGTCCGGAGAGACATGGAACCCAACGTCAGGGTTCGAGGTGGAGTGGCCATTATTCTAAGACAAGATGCTATCTTCGAGCAAGTCCGTGTCGATACTGATCTCCAAATAGTTGCAATCCGAATGTCCGTCCCAACTGTCCTCACGGTGTGTAACATCTATCTACCAGAGACAGGCTGGGACCTATATGACATTCGTCATGTCATAGGACAATTGCCCACCCCGTTTGTACTACTTGGAGATTTCAATGCCCACAATGAGCTCTGGGGCTCTGATCACAGAGATCCAAGAGGGCTCATTATCGAAGATCTCTTGAATTCCACGGATCTTGTTCTAATGAATGATGGTTCACCCATGTACTTTAACGCGCGGTCGAGGGATTTCTCCCGTATCGACCTGACCATTGTATCTCCGAGACTAGCGAATAGATACTCCTGGCGAGCACTTGACGACCTGCACGGTAGTGATCACTTTCCGAAAGTGATCACTACGGACACCCCCACTACCAACCAGGTTCGTCGAGCCAAGTGGCTCTTTGCCAAGGCGAATTGGCCAGAGTTTGAAGCGGCTTTAGTAACACCAGACCCTACGGAGGATATTCAATTATCCATAATGGATCTAACAAGCAATCTATTAAAAGCAGCAGACACGGCTATACCTTCCACCAAACCGGGTATCTACAAACGTAGATTACCCTGGTGGATCCCGGAGGTTCAAGGTCTTGTACGGGCCAAGAAAGCTGCTTTTAATAGATTCAAAAAAACACCGTCTGAGGCTAACTTAATAGCCTTCAAAAAAGCCAGGGCATTAGCCCGTAAGCAAATATTGGAAAGCAAGAAAGCCTCCTGGAACGCATATGTCTCTGGAATTTCGTCAGAGACAACCACTCAGGAGTGTTGGGCAAGGGTGAAAAGCATCTCGGGTAGGGGTTATTCACCCCTGTTGACCCACCTGAAACGGGATGAAGAAACGATCACTAGCGACGTCAACGTAATTGCAGAGTTATTGGCGGATCAGTTTGAGAGCACTAGTAGCTCTCAAAACTATGATCCGCAGTTTCTGTTGGACAAAAGTGGAAGGGAAGTGCAGTTGGACTTCACTCCAGAAGTTCAACAATCACTTCCATACACTCCGGCGATCAAAACCTTCTTGCTTTCCGTATTCAACACGCTATGGCTCGAGGGAAACTACCCTACCATATGGAAGGAAGCAATTATTGTTCCCATTCCAAAGGTAGGGAAAGACCCTCTCTCGGCTTCCAGCTACAGGCATATAAGCCTAACATCATGTATAGGGAAACTGTTGGAACGGATGGTAAACAACCGGTAGGTTTGGTGACTCGAGACCCGAGGTCTGCTGAGCGAGCATCAAGCCGGTTTTCGGAAATACCGATCCACCACCGACCAACTAGTGTACCTAGAGCATAATATACACAAGGCTTTTAAAAATCGCGAGCATTTGGTAGCAGTCTTTTTCGATCTCGAAAAGGTCTACGATATGACATGGCGGTACCATATTCTGCAAAAGTTGCATAGTTGGGGTTTCAGGGGTAATCTACCCCTGTTAATTCGCGCTTTCCTTAGTGACCGGACATTCAGAGTTAGAATCGGTAACGTCCTATCCTCTAGCAGGTCCCTGGAGAACGGCGTACCACAAGGCTCTACTCTGAGTGTCACGTTGTTTATCATTGCTGTCAACGACCTTATATCCGACCTCAGCAACACTGTTGGTATCTGCATGTACGTTGATGATCTCACCGTTTTCTATCGTTCAGAGAAAATGAGAGACATCAATCGTACATTGCAAGCGGCAATCAATCAGATTGACCAAAACGCTGTAGGTACCGGGTTTAAGTTTTCTCAAGGAAAGACGCAATGTATGCACTTTTGCAGATTGAATCGTCCTTATTATGGCCCCATGTTATATCTTCGAGACGAAAACATTAGGTGTAGGGACAGGGTTAGATTTCTTGGTCTTACATTTGACCCGAAACTAACCTGGAAACCTTACTTAATGGAACTGAAAGCCAAATGCTCGCAATCCCTGAATTGTCTCAAAGTCCTCGCTGGTACTACATGGGGTGCTGAACCTCAAACACTCCTGCAAGTATATCAGGCCCTAGTACTCTCCCGGATCGATTATGGTTGTATTGTTTATGCGTCCGCTGCGAGGGGTTCTCTGAGGTTGCTAGATCCGGTTCACCAAGCGGGTATCCGATATTGTATCGGTGCCTTTCCGTCCACACCTACGGCAAGTCTTTGCTGTGAATCCGGACTAGCACCTCTTTGTACGAGGCGTATGAAAATCATCGCTGCATACGTATGCAAGATGAGAGCACAGTACAACCATAAGAACTCCACGATCCTGTTCAGGAAGAACATCAAGTCGCAGACTTTGACAAGACCATTATGTGTCCGGTCTAGAGAACTTCTGAGTAGCATCAATTACCTTTTGCCGCAAGTCATGGGCATAGGGTTTTCAGAAACCCCTCCGTAACTGATTCCCCCGGCCGAAGTCATACTGGATCTTGTCCAGTATGACAATCACTCCTGCCCACCGGTATTGATAACTCAGAAGTTTCTCGAAATCATTAGTATGTACCCGGAAGTGAAGGTTATTTTCACGCACGGGTCAAAAACTAATGCAGGTTCTGGTTCGGCTCTAGTCGTCAACGACGTTGCCCACTCTTGGTCTCTGCATTGTGATGCATCGGTATACACTACCGAGGCTTATGCCATATGGCAAGCATTGCTCTACTGTGATCTCGATTATACTCAGCTGCACTACATCATCGCTAGTGATTCCCTCAGCGTTCTACACGCTATCACCGACCACTCCACATCAGACCCTGTCATTCAGATGATTTTATCCAGGATAAAACATCTGTCTGACATGGGTAAACGGGTTCGGTTTATGTGGATTCCAAGCCACGTAGGAATCAGAAGAAATGAACTAGCCGATGAAGCGGCACGTCAAGCCGCTGAAAGAGACACAGTAGAGATACCGGCCATCAAGTATACCGATGATAAAAATGCAGTACACCGGAGATTGTCCCAGTTGTGGCAACAGGACTGGGACAGGGTAGATAACCACCTACGCCGAGTCAAACCTGTGATCGGACACACGAGTCTTCCCCATGATCTTAGCAGACAGGACCAAGTGAAAGTCCACCGGTTGCGTCTGGGCCATACAGGCCTCACACATCGATACAGGCTTGCACGGGAACCTCAGCCCTTCTGCGAGGACTGTCAGGTCCCGTTGACTGTACCGCATGTTTTGATAGCATGTCCTGTTTTACAACCGGTGAGACAATTATTTCACCTTGGTGATGACTAGTGTCATATGCTGACAGATCATGGGAAGATTAAGGAAGTCATAAACTTCCTTAAAGCCTGCAACCTATACAGCAAAATTTGAGGACTTTGAGACAGTGATTTTTAACTATTTATTTATTTATTCTACATGTTAATTTATTTTGTGAACGTCTTTTTAATTCTTTTTAACATTTGACTGCCGACGGGCAATAAACGGTGATATTTTTAAAATGTTGTGCTGTCTATAAACTGTGATTTTATCTGTGATATTATATTTTAACATGTTGGGACGTCTTAATATAATAATAATATTTTAATCTTAACTCATAAGGCCGACTGGCAATAAACGGAGTTTTAACGTAGTGTGATGTCCCATTCTAAAATAATAATAATACTTACTGGTAAAACGGCTAATGACCTTAGAAGTCAATGCCTTAAACATAAAAAAAAAATTATTGACATTACAATAATCAACTGTAATTATTGGTACAACAGTATTTTGATTAAAACAAGTGATTTTTATACATGATTTGGAATCATCAATAAGTTAATTTGAGGGTTTTTTTAGCTAAAGAATTATTATAATCAAACTAGTTGAAATAATCAACGAGAAATATGACTGAATTTATTGTACCTAATGAAAGAAATGATTTGATTACTTATAGAGGTTATTTCTAAATTAATAATAAATTAAAATGTTATTGACATTGCAATAATCAACTGCAATTATTGGTAGCACAAATCATACACATACAAGATCCGACAAATCCAACATAGAAATATTTTTCAATCATTACAGCGCCTCTCATGGCTACTTCCTCAAACTAAGTATTTATCCGAAAATTATGGATGGGAGTAGGCTGATTTAGGTTGCATTTTTAATGAATATGAAAAAGAAAAAAATAACTTCAAATTATTTATATTATATAAATGTATATTTCAAATATTTTAAACCTAAATGTACAATAATCTTATCACTAAATGTATAATCTTAAAAATATAAATATTTACAACAATAATATAATAAAAGTTTTAAATAATAATTAATTAACAATTTTTAGGAAATTATCTACATTTAGTAAAACTTTAAAATTGTTGTTTTTAATTTTGTCGTTACACGCCTGATCAAAATAAATGAGACATATTTTATTTAAAGTTTCTTTTATTTTGTCTTGTGTGCTCTCGCATGATTCACATGAAATTTTGAATTTTGTATTTCAAATTAAAAATTGTTTTAAATTATCTTTTCCAACCAAAGAATAAAAAATTTCTAAAACATATTTTTTTTTTCTGTATAATATTTGTAAAATTTTGACTAGTGTACTTTAATTTAAATAGTTCCCCATACTCTTTCATTTTGGTAAGCCTATGTAAATTTGTTGTAATATCACTGTAAAAAAATCTTTACATGCCAAATAATTATTGAAATTAAATTTTTTTAATAAAAAGGCTGCCACGTACGCTGCCATATTACTAGAAGATGAATCAAGCAAGTGAGATAGTGAAAGGGTTAATTGAGGAGATGGAATGGATAAAGGAGGATTTGAGTCAGACGACGGAGGATATTCATACAAAACACCAGGAAAATAAAAATTACAGGCAAACAAGTGCTGCTATATAATTTAATTTGTGTTTGTATAACGAAATAAATATTTTTATTAAAAATTATACCTTCCAACGGAACGCGAATAGGACTGTTTGTTTCTGTAATATCTTTTTGTATCG
Source organism: Stenolophus ochropezus (assembly GCA_035578165.1). NCBI lineage: Eukaryota > Metazoa > Arthropoda > Insecta > Coleoptera > Carabidae > Stenolophus > Stenolophus ochropezus. Next base: position 26,400,555 of record JAQOWZ010000017.1, read on the forward strand.
AGTCGGTTTTTGTATATGATGTAGTAATAGCTGGTGGTAAGTTATTAAAGTTCAACTTCTTCCTTAAATAATTTTGAAATTGGTTGTTTTCAAAATGTCTGTGACACACTCGATATCCCCTATTTGTCAATTGCTTTATGGTAAAACAAGATAAATCTACTAAAGATAAGTTTTTCAGCCATTTCTTCCTTAATTCCTCATTTTGTGGTGTGACGAAGCGTCACGAATCAGTTTTATTTGACAATATTTTTTGAACGTAAATTTGCTATAAAATTTACCGAAGCGCTACCTTCCAAATATTTTAAAACTATTGCCGAGATTTTTGCATTCGAATCAAGCAACCGCGCAAGGCCAGCGCGCGCATGTCTAGTAATGGCGGATCAACATGGAGTTTTATTTGTTTACATCGTGTTTTTGTGAAGTTGTTCTACAAACCATTACTCTGATTTTCTTGATTCGAACACCATAAGATGCAAGATAATGTTCTACGTAGTGTAGTGCCAAACACATCGCAGTGGTTTTTGTGAAAGTGTAGTTTTGAAGAACATAACCACCGAACATGTGTTTGAGTGGATGTTAAATTACTCGATTCAGTTAATTTCATGCGGCGAAATTAACTCGCTTAGTGATTTAAGGTAATAGTAAGTGTATTGTTTTTATTTCTGTTTGTATTGTATTTAAATGTTATTTATTTATATTTATTTTTTACATAAATGGTATTTGTAATTGTTTTGTGACTATGTTCACCTCTGATGATGGGTACGAGAGGAAGGGGGTGAACATTTTTATAAAAGCGCGGTCTTTGACCGACTCAGGGCTTTTTTTAGTGAGTTTTTGGCCAAATAAAGACGTAACAAATAAGAGTTGTGAAGCAGAGGTTTTTTTTGAATTATTTTCAGTTGTTTTCCTATCCTTCCACTAGTGAACGTAAGGTAAGTGGAAGTGAAGTATTTAGAGGAAAATTGGAATAGTGTTTTGCCGTTTTTCACATCCTTATGTGAGCAAAACGTGTGTGTGAGAAAATCGTTCTTTTTCATCCCGTGCACGAGTTGTGCGTAAGTTGCGATAGTTTGTGAATTCCGATTACTAGGAGCAGAGAAGAACTAGTGATTGCGCTACCACTATCGAGATAATTTTGGATGAATTTCGGCGTAGAAAGAATCCTCGAATCCGTCATTTTGCTTCGTGAGTCGCGGAACAGGATTCGGCTTGTCCATCGGCCACCGCCAGGACTAATCAAGGATAGTTCTGCTGAATTTGGTTTTGCGTTCGTTTTTACCTCGCCCTCGCATCGCGTGCACGTGGGTGAGCGAGCAACGCAGGTTGTAAGAATAACCGATTTTTATCCGAAATTTATTTATGCTTTTATTTACGTCTTTTTTACTGTCTTTTTTTGAAAAGTCGCTCCGTGATGTTGTGTTCAAGCGAGCGACCACAACCCATGTTGGAATCCGAACCTTGGACATTTTTCTCCATTGAGATATCCGTGGCCGTCGTCACTGGAAGCCTGCGAGTTAGACGTCTCTACCGTTACGTAGAGTGGCGCCTGAGATTTGGCAAGAAGTAGTGCGACAGCGTTTGTATATTTTATTATACCGTGCCTGTCGACTAATTATTGTGCTTTTGCACGAGTTATTGTTTTGTAGGCTGTGACGACGTATTTTACATTGTGTGACGCGAAGGTAACGCCGTAGTCCGTCATACGTTATCGAGGACGATAGGGACTGATGACGTAACGACGTCACAGTGGGAAGCAAAACAAATTTCCCCATTCTTCCCTGGGTAATTTTTTTGTCGGGCATTCCTCCACAACACAACGCGTTTTTTATAATAATAATGTTTATATATGAACTTATTTTAATAAATATTATAATATGTAAATAAATAAAGTTACTTACCACAACCATCTTCAGTTTGACGTTTTTGAGAAACTAAATATTTTGACATACTACAAAACCGTAGAAACACCACAGAAATAAAATGAAAAAGTGTGGATCCGAACCAGTTTTTGAAGTGTGGATCCGAACCAGTTTTTGAATGCGACCGTAACGACATCTATTGAGTTTTTCTTTTACATACTAAAATACTTACCCCATCTCTTGGCTACTCCCTAACTATAATTTTGATCAGGCGTGTAACGACAAAATTAAAAACAACAATTTTAAAGTTTTACTAAATGTAGATAATTTCCTAAAAATTGTTAATTAATTATTATTTAAAACTTTTATTATATTATTGTTGTAAATATTTATATTTTTAAGATTATACATTTAGTGATAAGATTATTGTACATTTAGGTTTAAAATATTTGAAATATACATTTATATAATATAAATAATTTGAAGTTATTTTTTTCTTTTTCATATTCATTAAAAATGTAACCTAAATCAGCCTACTCCCATCCATAATTTTTGGATAAATACTTAGTTCGAAGAAGTAGCCATAAGAGACGCTGTAATGATTGAAAATCATTTCTATGTTGGATTTGTCGGATCTTGTATGTGTATGATCTGTGCTACCAATAATTGCAGTTGATTATTGCAATGTCAATAACATTTTAATTTATTATTATTTTAGAAATAACCTCTATAAGTAATCAAATCATTTCTTTCAATAGGTACAATAAATTCAGTCATATTTCTCGTTGATTATTTCAACTATTTTGATTATAATAATTCTTTAGCTAAAAATAACCCTCAAATTAACTTATTGATGATTCCAAATCATGTATAAAAATCACTTGTTTTAATCAAAATACTGTTGTACCAATAATTACAGTTGATTATTGTAATGTCAATAATTTTTTTTTATTAGGTTTCGGCATCGACTGCTATGGTCATTAGCCTTTCTTGGAATAATATTAATTATTATTTATATGTAGGACAGCACTACACATTAAAAACCCGTTTATTGCCCGTCGGCAGGTAAGTACTATTATCTATAGGACGACACTACACATTAAAAACCCGTTTATTGCCCGTCGGCAGTCAAGTCTGATAAAAGGTAGGGACGTCACATTTAAAATAATAAATAATATTTGATTAAAATAATATAGACGTGGCACAGTTAAAATGGACAAGTATTAATAAATAACACAGAAAAATAAATAAATAAATTAGATTCTGTCATATAGATTGACAGCCTTTAAAAACTTTAAAACATTCTTCATATGCGTGTGGTCTGTCAAGAGATCAACTATGTCATGACTAGTGTCAAATAGATGTCTCAGTGGGTCATACTGTGGACAGTCGACAAGAATGTGACGTACTGTGACAGTAACGCCACATCTGTCGCACAGGGGGGCAGGACTTCGACTAAGTCGATAGCCGTGTGTCAGACTTGTATGACCCAATCTGAGACGGTTGATCTTGACTAGATCTCGTCTCGACAGATCGCGCGGTAGGACAATCAACATAACAGACGGTTTTATACTATGTAGATGGTTCTCCACTCTATCCCATATTTGTTGCCATATGGCCAATACTTCTCGCTTCACCATCAGTTTGACGTCTGATGACTTGACGAGAGATACATCAGCAGAGTCGGTATCAGCAGCTGACCTTGCTGCCACATCGGCCATCTCATTCCCTTTAATCCCGACGTGACTCGGGACCCACAGAAAAGACACATCCTTCCCTATGTCATGAAGATGTTTCATGAGAGACAGGATGCTCTGTATAATCGGGTCAAGGGCGAAGGGGTTCGAGATGACTTGGAGGACGCTCAGTGAGTCACTGGCCAGGACTACTTTGCGAGCTTCTGAAAACTCGCCGAAGCGTAGTGCCTGCCATAGAGCGTATGACTCTGCTGTGTACACTGACGTGATACGAGGCATTGACCATATGTGTGGACTGTCATGAAAGACAAAAGCGCAACCGGTGCCATGGGGAGTTTTCGAAACATCTGTATAAATGATCGCAGCGTCCCTATACTCAGTGTTCAAGATCTCAAGTAACCATGATCGTATAAGTACTGGTGGCGTGTCGGACTTGTCAAACCTTAAAAGACTAAGGTTGACGCCGACTGGTGGAACAAGCCACGGTGATACTTCCAACTCTCCGAGAGGAGAAGTTGGGGGCAGTACTAGGTTCATGGATTCCAGGAGTTCTTTTGCGCGAACACTGACAGGTTTCATCTGGATCAGTCGTCTGTTGTACCTATTGTCAGAGAAGAATGTTTCGAAGTTTTTATGTCCAGGTAATGACCAGAGCTTACACACGTACATCAAAAGGAATTTCTTCCTTCTGAAGTTAAGGGGAGACAAACCCGACTCAGAACACAGGTTCAATGTAGGGGTACTAAGGAACGCACCCAGGGCATATCTAATGCCCAGATGGTGTATGGGGTCCAGACGACTTATTGTTGTACGCTTAGCGGAACCATAAACGATACAACCGTAGTCTATCTTGGACAGAACCAAAGACTGATAGACCCTCAGAAGGGTCCTTGACTCTGCGCCCCATCTTGTACCCGCCAACATTTTCACCACGTTCAGGGCTCTGAGGCACGCGGTTCTGAGTTCCTCTACGTGTGGTCTCCAGATCATTCTTGGATCAAAAATTAGACCAAGGAAGCGTACCGTGTCAGCAACACGGATGACAGTATCCCTCATATACAAGAGTGGTCCATAGTGTGGTCGATTCAGTCGGCAGAAGTGCATGCACTGGGTCTTCTCGTGGGAGAACTTGAACCCTAAATCCTGTGCATTATGCAATACAATGTTAATTGCTTCTTGCAAGTGCCTGTGAATCTCTCCCATTGTCTTCGCAGAGAAGAACATGGTGAGATCGTCGACGTACAGACACTTGCGAATTACAGCAGGTAATCGGGAAACAAGTCCATTTACCGCAATGGCAAACAGGGTAACGCTTATCGTGGATCCTTGTGGGATTCCGTTGTCAAGTGTGCGGACAGTGGACACAGACGTTCCCACGCGTACCCTGAAGCGACGATATTCCAAAAAGGAAACAATCGTTTGCGGTAAATTCCCACGGAGTTTCCACTCATGCAACTTCTTTAAGACCTGATACCGCCAAGTCATATCATAGGCCTTTTCAAGGTCAAAGAACACAGCGACCAAATGTTCTTTATTAGCGAACGCCGTCATTATTGCATCTTCCAGATATACAAGGTGATCAACAGTGGACCTAAACTTACGGAAACCAGCCTGGTGGATGGAAAGAAGACTGTTCGTTTCCAGGAACCACATTAGACGATTGTTGATCATCTTTTCGTATATCTTTCCGATGCATGACGTGAGGCTAATAGGCCTATGATTTGACGGTACCGTAAGATCTTTGCCGACTTTGGGAATCGGCACCACAAGAGCTTCCCTCCAACAATCAGGATATTCTCCTTTTTCCCAGAGCAAGTTGTATACTGACAGCAAATGCAACCGGAACGCTGACGTAAGATACTGGAGCATGTCATTGGTAACTCGATCGGGATCTGGAGACGAAGACCTAGCCTGACTGAGTGCGTGTTCCAGTTCCAAAAGTGTGAAAGGTGCGTTATAATCTAGAACTTCAGCTGAGCTGAAGTCTAGTGGAGCTTCACGCAGAGCCCTTGAATTTTGAAATTCTGGCTCATAGTTGCGTGAGCTGCTTGTACTTTGGTACTGGTCAGCCATAATCTCAGCGATGGTTGGTGGATCGCGAGTGTAGGATTCGTCGTCCAGTTTCAGGCAGGAAATGCCTGACGAGTTACCACGGCCTGAAATCCGCTTGACTCTTGCCCAGTATTCTTGAGTAGTAGTCTCTGTCGAAATGCCAGAGACGTACTCTTCCCAAGATTTGCATTTACTGTCAAGTATACAACGACGACCGACTGCTCTGGCTCTTTTAAAGGAGATGAGATTTTCCTGTGTTGGATACCGCTTAAAGAAGTTGAAAGCTCTTTTTTTCTTATGGACCAACTCTTGTACCTTCTCATTCCACCATGGGATGGATTTATTGAAGGTTCCGGGTCTTGTTTGAGGGATACTGTCTTCAGCAGCAGATATAATGCTGCTTGTAAGTTTCTCTATATCATCACTTAGTACGGTGGGAACAGAAAGGGACGTCTGAAATTTTTGCCAGTCAGCTTTTTTATGTAGCCAGCGTGCTGGGTAGACCTGTGTGCACTTAGGGACATCCGTAGTGATCACTATTAGAAAGTGATCACTCCCATAGAGATCACCGAGGGCTTTCCATGAGAATCTACTCGCCAATCTGGAAGAAACAATTGTAAGGTCGATTCGTGAAAACGACCTGGCGTTAAAGTACGTTGGTGAGCCATCATTCATGAGTACGAGGTCAGGAGCTTGAAGAAACTCCTCGACGAGTCGACCTCGTTCGTCCGTATGGTCAGAACCCCACAGACCATTATGAGCATTAAAATCTCCAAGCAATACAAACGGTGTCGGCAATTGCCGAATGAGGTGCCGTAAGTGTTCTACATCCCAGTCCGCCTCAGGAAGGTATACATTGCATACCATGAGAGCGGCTGGTGTAGCAATGCGGACTGCTACTGCTTGGAGATTTGTGTCGATGTCGACTTGCTCATAATTGACATCGCTCCGTAGAATGTTGGCTACACCTCCACGAACCCTTATGTTCGGTGGCATGTCTCTCCGGATTATTGAGTAGTTCTTCAGGTTGTACGGTTGTCCTGGCAGGAAGTGTGTCTCTTGGAGACAAGTGCACATAGGGTTTAGCTGACTAAATAGCATCTTAAGCTGGCAATAATGGAATACACATCCCCTTATATTCCACTGAAGAATGGAATCCATAAAAGTGATGAATTAGAGAAAACTTACTGTGGCTTCGTTGGTCTACCTTTTTCCCAGCCTTTCTTTTTCTTCTTCGGCTGTACGCCCGAAGTTTGAGAAGAGGCGGAATAAACTGAGGAGGATTCTTCGTCTGAGACGACGGGGATGATGGAATCCTCATCCACTCCTCTTTTCCTCTTCTCAGCCACCTCCGATGGCGTAGGGCTCGATGCCCTTTGCGACGAGGTGGTGCGAGTTACACGGCTTGTAGGTGCCGTGAAAGGATCTCGCGTGACGAAGACGGATTTAAGAGCTGCTACCAGTTGAAGTAGTAGCTCTTTTACTAAACCCGTCACGTCTGCTTTGCTGGGTTTCGGGGCATTGGCAGCAGCAGTCGCGTATGAAACTCCCGGATTAGGAGTTCGTACGACTACTTTGTTCCTCGCTTCAAAGTAGGATATATTTTCCCGCGTCTTGATTTCTTGTATGGCAACCTCTTGTTTATACATTGGGCAATTGCGTGACCTAGCAGAATGAGGACCATTGCAGTTAACACAGGTCATGGGTTCCTGACATTCTTTGCCCTCGTGTAAGGCCTTGCCACAAGAGCAGATCTGTGGGCCTACGCACCTTGCCGAGGTATGCCCAAAGCGTTGGCAACGAAAACAACGCATAGGCGCGGGAATATAAAATCGCACTTTGAGCGAGTAGAACGCTACGTTGACTTTATCCGGGAGTTTTGGTGTATTGAATGTCAGGATATGGTTTAGTGTATCCACCAGTTCACCACTTTCTCGTTTTTTGATCCTCCTGACTTCAAAAACACCTTGGGCTTCTCTGACTGGATTTCTTCTACTGTACAATTAAGTAGATCCCGACAATATACAATACCACGAGAAGAATTCATGGTTTTATGCCCCGAAACATTAACGTCGTTCTCACCCAGCCTTTTTAATTTAAGGAGACCTTCAGCTTGCGCTGCTGAAGCGGTCTCTATAAATAACTCTTCTTTCGTCTTTCTTGCTGCTTTCACTGTTCCAATAAGTCCAAAGAGCTGTTTATGTATTATAAACGGGCTTATCCTATCAAAATTCCCTCCATCAGTTCTCTTAATGACCAGGAACCGGGGTACAGGGCCCACCTTTTCCTGGCTCACTTTGTTCTGCTCAACAGAAACAACACTACTTTGCGGTTTATTAAGGCCGCTCTCGATCGCCGACTGGGAGCCTTAATTTTTTTTGCGGGGTTTTCTCCCCGGGGGTTTTTACCGTCCCACCAGACGGGCCTTTTTTCTCGGCTGGCTTGCCGGGTGTTGTCTTTTGTTTGTCCTCCCCTTTGTTCATTTTTTATGGCGGTTTGTCCAGCGCATCGTGTGAGAAGGTGCGGGCCGGTAAGTTGGGAACGGGTATACCCTCGGACGCATCCTACCCCAGTTCCCCGGGGCCCAACCTAAACCGTTTAACCGACCCCGGAATACACGGACGGGTCGGACTCGCTCGGGGCAGTAGAGGTTCCGACACTTCTACCCATCTCACACTACCTGATCAGGGCCCGAAGTGGCTGGCTCCTGACTCCTGTAGCTTCGACGTATCGGCAGAGTAAGCTAACATCAGCCCTTCCTTTCTGACGCCGCGGGAGGACTCCCGCACCAACCACCCTTTCGGCATCAGAGCACCCGGGCACTCCCAGCGCCTCTACTACAGGAGCCGATCAACGTAATCAAGGAACAACAGCAAAGGTCAATATCCAAAAGGGTATGGGACCCGTTAGTTCCCCCTCTGCTGGCAACAGAGGGGTACTAAGCCCCCCCACCACGACAAGGTGGGTCCACGGGGGGGTAATGTCAATAAAATTCTAAAATATTTTTATTGTGGAAATAAGTATTAAAATGAATCAAATTATTTCTTTCATTACAATAAATTAATCATATTTTTCAATGATTATTTTAAATATTATTATTGTAATCATCCTTTAGGTACAAAGAAAACACTAATATATATTTATATAAGACATGATGAGGTGAATATGATGAATACGATTAATGAAGTGTCCTCATCTTTGAACATTACGTATGTAACAATACCTTTACAACGTTTCTATAGAAACGTGTATTACAGGTAAAATCTTCAAATATTTGCAGTAACAATTTAATTATTTTTTTTATTGAATTTATCATTCACACCCCCCAGAACCACGGAGGGTTTTAGACCTCGGGCCTGGAGTTCACACTCGCATTCACACCCCCAAAACCACGGAGGGTTTTAGACCTCGGGCCTGGAGTAGTCCACACTCGCATTCATTCCCCCCAGAACCACGGAGGGTTTTAGACCTTGGGCCGGGGTTGTCCTCACACGCATTCACACTCCCCAGAACCACGGAGGGTTTTAGACCTCGGGCCTGAGGTTGTCCACACACACATTCACACCCCCAAGCCGAAGTCGTCGGAAGTTACCACTCGCAGGTATACCCGCTCACGGTACCTCCGCCGCTTGGCTTCGCGCTCTTTTTCCCTCTCAACCCTATAACGAACCCATGCCGCCAACCCCTCTAGTATAGCAACGCCAACGGACGCGTACACAAGTGGACGCACGAACGACATGGCAAAAATTGAAATATTTCACTGTTCCCAAGGAAACTTCACAATAATAACATTTTTATTTTTATAGTAAAAACCATTTTTATGTAGTATTGTTACTGTTGCTAACTTATTAAAAAATAAAATCTCTATTGTTGAATACAAAAATATAGGATCTGCACTTGTTTAATAACATATAAACTTATTACAGGATTTAAAACATATAATAGAGCTAATATTACCAAAAAAAATCAAAATAAATTGTATTTATTGAATCTTTCTGTATTAATCTTATAAATATCTTTTTCTTTGCGTTTTTTTATGTAATATAATTACTAGCGAAAGCTCAGCTATGCTTCTTATATTAGTAAAGACACATGAATTACTACTTGGTGCTTTATTAGAAACGATGGAAACTTAAAAATTAATAACTTGGTTAGAATCGTACCTGAAATTCTATATATTTAAAATAATAGAAAACAGAATTTGCTTTGTTCATATTGAACTTGAATTTGATTTTAATATTAAAGCATATGAACTAGGTGCACTATTTCACAGTATTACATCATTTGTGTTAAGTGAAATATTCTTACTCTTGTAATGTTGCCGAAAGTCACTGTTACTTTTATGTTTTACGTTCGTATTCTAGTTATCTATGTTTTTTTCTGTAGCAACTATTTGCTCATTACATTAATTTCAATAAGTTTCTACATTCAATTTGTGTTTCATATTTCCGGTAAAGTGCTAATTATATATATACCTTTTCCAAATATTAGGGCACTGTGTTAATTTGGGTCTAGTTCTGGTTTTAGTTTAACCGGAATGAGGAAAATATTTTCATAGGATTAAATTTTCCCAATTTATAGTCGACTGTCGTATATAGTCGATGTTTACTTATGAGAAATGAATAAGGTTAAATATCTCCTTTTCTTTGTCTATTTATAGGTTATTCAAGCAAAATATAATCTAACAACATAATGATTCTTTGAATAATTAAATAAATAAAAACTAAAATTTTATTTTGTCTCAGAATTCGTTCTCCTAAAACAATCAGAAGGCTGTCAGAAAATCTACATTGTTTTGTTAGTTTTCCCTAATATTGTTGATGAAATTGATTATAAAGTATTTTATATATATATATATATATATATATATATATATATATATATATATATATATATAATATAAACATATATAACAGTTTAAAATGTAAAATACATTCTATGAATTGAGACTCATATATACATAACATTGATTAATTTCTTTTTTATTTGATTTCCTACAACAACCGAATAACTAATAGTAATCAAAATTTTGTTGCACCAATAGTATTATTTGATTAGTACAAAGGCAATAATATTTTATTTTTTTATTATTGTGCAACACATTCCTTAAATATATCAAATGATTTCTTGGATTACAACAAATTGAATCATATTTTTTGTTGAATATCTCAACTTTTTTGATTGTAACAATAAATTGTAACGAAGCTTGAATGTTAATTCCAAATCATATAACAAAATCAACTGTTGTATGCTTTGTTATTTTCTAAGTTTATAGTTAGGGAGTAGCCAAGAGATGGGGTAAGTATTTTAGTATGTAAAAGAAAAATTCAATAGATGTCGTTACGGTCGCATTCAAAAACTGGTTCGGATCCACACTTCAAAAATTGGTTCGGATCCACACTTTTTCGTTTTATTTCTGTGGTGTTTCTACGGTTTCGTTGTTTGTGAAAATAGTTAGTTTCTCAAAAACGTCTAACTGAAGATGGTTGTGGTAAGTAACTTTATTTATTTACATATTATAATATTTATTAAAATAAGTTCATATATTAACATTATTATTATAAAAAACGCGTTGTGTTGTGGAGGAATGCCCGACAAAAAAATTACCCAGGGAAGAATGGGGAAATTTGTTTTGCTTCCCACAAAATGAGGAATTAAGGAAGAAATGGCTGAAAAACTTATCTTTAGTAGATTTATCTTGTTTTACCATAAAGCAATTGACAAATAGGGAATATCGAGTGTGTCACAGACATTTTGAAAACAACCAATTTCAAAATTATTTATTACATAAAAAACGAAAAGAAAAAGATATTTATAAGATTTATACAGAAAGATTCAATAAATGCAATTTATTTTGTTTTTTTTTTCGGTAATAATAGCTCTATTATATGTTTTAAATCCTGTAATAAGTTTATATGTTATTAAATAAGTGCAGATCCTATATTTTTGTATTCAACAAGAGATATTTTATTTTTTAATAACTTATCAACAGTAACAATATTACATAAAAATGGTTTTTACTACAAAAATAAAAATGTTATTATTGTGAAGTTTCCTTGGGAACAGTGAAATATTTCAATTCACTTTTTGCCATGTCGTTCGTGCGTCCACTCGTGTACGCGTCCGTTGGCGTTGCTATACTAGGGGGGTTGGCGGCATGGGTTCGTTATAGGGTTGAGAGGGAAAAAGAGCGCGAAGCCAAGCGGCGGAGGTACCGTGAGCGGGTATACCTGCGAGTGGTAACTTCCGACGACTTCGGCTTGGGGGTGTGAATGTGTGTGTGGACAACCTCAGGCCCGAGGTCTAAAACCCTCCGTGGTTCTGGGGAGTGTGAATGCGAGTGAGGACAACCCAGGCCCGAGGTCTAAAACCCTCCGTGGTTCTGGGGGGAATGAATGCGAGTGTGGACTACTCCAGGCCCGAGGTCTAAAACCCTCCGTGGTTTTGGGGGTGTGAATGCGAGTGTGAACTCCAGGCCCGAGGTCTAAAACCCTCCGTGGTTCTGGGGGGTGTGAATGACAAATTTAATAAAAAAAAATTTAATTGTTACTGCAAATACTTGAATATTTTACCTGTAATACACGTTTCTATAGAAACGTTGTCAAGGTATTGTTACCTGCTTAATGTTCAAAGATGAGGACACTTCATTAATCGTATTCATCTTATTCACCTCATCATGTCTTATATAAATATATATTAGTGTTTTCTCTGTACCTAAAGAATGATTACAATAATAATATTTAAAATAATCATCGAAAAATATGATTAATTTATTGTAATGAAATATATAATTTGATTCATTTTAATACTTATTTCCACAATAAAAATATTTTAGAATATTATTGACATTACACCCCCCCCCCCCCGTGGACCTACCTTGTCGTGGTGGGGGGGCTTAGTACCCCTCTGTTGCCAGCAGAGGGGGAACTAACGGGTCCCGGACCCTTTTCTATATTGACTTTCGCTATGACTCTGGATTACGTTGATCGGCTCCTGTAGTAGAGGCGCTGGGAGTACCCGGGTGCTCTGATGCCGAAAGGGTGGTTGGTGCGGGAGTCCTCCTGCGGCGTCAGAGAGGAAGGGCTGATGTGAGCTTGCTCTGCCGATGCGTCGAAGCTACAGGAGTCAGGAGCCAGCCACTTCGGGCCCTGATCAGGAAGTGTGAGATGGGTACAGGTGTCGGAACCTCTACTGCCCCGAGCGAGTCCGACCCGTCCGTGTATTCCGGGGTCGGTTATATAAATGTATATTTCAAATATTTTAAACCTAAATGTACAATAATCTTATCACTAAATGTAAATAATAAATTTGGAATTCAAATTTAAGTTTTTAAAAAATTTATTTTAAAACACAATGAAATCTTACATTAGCAGTAGCTAAACAAGGAATGTCTTATCTTACTAAGTACATCTTATATATACAAGGATCGTCTTCTTTTAAGACATCTCAAGTTAAAAGTGCTGTATTTATGAGAAAGAGAATGGTGCTATTTATAGTTACATTACGCAAATAAGGGAGGTGTCTCTATATAATTCCTCCCTCCTCAAGAGTTACAAATTTGGAACTTTTACTAGTTTCTTTTAATTCTAATTGGTTTGAATTTTTAAATTTGTTTCGAAGACAATCTTTGTACTTACAAATTAATATTATAATAACAATTAACGTAATTAAAGTATAAATCAAAATTTAATGATAATTATTAATGCTTACATCATATGGATAATCTAGCCGAATATTACTTTCTATATCGTGTTTAATTAGTGATATATTTTTTATTTCGTCTTTTAATTTTTTGATGTAGGTATTAGTAGAATTTATTTGGATATCTACTAATTCTCCGAAGTTTTCTTTTATCTTAATTTTATCGTTAAATTTGCAGTTATTTGTATAATATATGCCTTTTAAATCTTTAATATGCAACGTGTTGTTACAATAAAATTTTACTTGTTTTTTATACGGCAAATATAGATATTTTAAATTAGAATTTTTTATTTCAATGATTGAGTTGATTAATGATATTTTATGATAAGTACAATATTGGAAATCTTTATAGCATATTACGTTCTCTAAACATTTTTCATATTCGTTGTGTTGAGATAGACAGTAGTATTCTTTGTTACTTATTCTAATACATTTATTTACGGGTTTTATTTTACAATTATTTTTCGTATATAGGCCATTTAGTACATTTACAGTTTTGTATGTTTCGTGTTGGTATGTTGGAATTGAGGTGACTTGTAAGAGTTCTTCTTTAAGGATATTTCATGGGATTTCTATCAGGATTATAAGGTTCTCGTCTTTTATAGAACAATACGTTTTTAAAAGATTGTTATTATGAATATTGTTAATTAAAATTGTTTTTAATCGTATTGATTTCGTTTATTAGTTCGTTGTAATTTATTATTCCGAAATATAAAATATTTAATTAGCAGAAAGTTATAGTTTCTTTTAACAGTATTAGAGAGAAATAAAGTTCTTGTCTTATTTGTATTAATTCGTTTAGAATGTTTTGAGTTCTTATAATGTCTATTTCGTCGATAATTTTTCCTAATACTCTTTCTAAAGTGCCTAGTTTTTTTATTAAAAATGTTGTTATTTTCATTAATTATTTCAATTTTATCGTTAAATTGGGCGGTGATATTGTTGTTGATTTTTACCATTGTATTGATTTTATCGGTTAATTTATTTTCATTGAATTTTATATTTTCTATTATTTGATCGTATCGTTCTTTATCTGCATTATCCAGGTTACCTGTTATACTTTTGATTATTGAGCCTAGCCCGTTAATTAAACCGCGTTTATTTCTTTTAGTATTTAAGAGTTGTACTTTATCTCTTAAATGTAATATGATATTATTTAATACATTTTTGTTGTTTGTGATACTATCTTGAAATTTATATTTTTGTAATTTTTGATATAGGTTGTTAGTGTTGGATTCTAAGATACGGTATTGTTGGAGGATATTAGATATGGGAACTTGGAATGATATTATTTGGGTGTTTACCTGTATGTAGGCTGTCCCTAAGTCAAGTATGTTAAGTCCAGTATTAGTGTCATCTTGTATAATTTGGGATATTTCGAAAGGAATTAGTCTGTAACAAGTCGAGGAGTTTTAAGATTTGATATTTTATGTTTTTTATCGTTTTCGTCAACAATTTGTCCTCTTGCCGGACGTATTGTCTTTACACCTAGAATTTTAAATTTTGGTTTTTCTATTTTGCCGGAATTTCTGTTATTTATTTTTACATAAGCTTGGTTTGGTATTTCGTATTGTTTTTCGGTTTTTCCTGAATATTTTGCTTTATATTTTTCTATGTTAGATTTTACATGTTCGTTTATTTGTTTGAGAATTTCGGAGTGTTTTTGTAAATATTCGTCGACTTGTATTTCTTCTGGTTTCAAATTTGGCTCAGAGATGCGTCCGAAAATAATTTCTAAGGGAGTTCTTTTCGTAATTGAGTGAATGCTATTGTTGTAAGCTATTAGTGCATAGTTCAATCTTTCTTTTAGTTGTAAAGTTTTTATTATCAGATTTTGGTTAATAATTCTCCTATGTTCTATGAGGGAAGAGTGGAATCTTTCTACTATGCCGTTACTCTTGGGATTATCAATAGAAATATAATGGAAATTTATTTGTCTGAGAGCCAGATAATTTTGAATTGTTTTGTTATTAAATTCTAGGCCGTTATCAGATACTATTTCTTTTGGTATTGGGAAATGTGTAAAATATTTAATTAATTTGTTTAAAATTGTTATGGCATTTTTATTTTTAATTACCTACATATGCTACAGCGAATTTTGAAAAAGAGTCTACTATGGTTAATATTTTAATTTGTTCTAACGATAAGATTTCAATATGAATTTTTTTGAAAGATTTGTCTGCTGTGGGTTTTTTAATGTTAGATATTTGAATAGGGTTTCTTTCATATCTTGTGGTTAAGCAAACATTGCATTTATTAATGTAATTTTGAATATCTTTCAGCATATTAGGCCAGTAATATGATTGTTTTAGCTTGTTGTAAGTTTCCGTTATACCTCTGTGGTTAGTCTTTCCCTCGTGATAGTTTTTTATTGTGAGTTGCTGGTCTTCTTTATTTTCAATATCATTACTTATCGAGCTGCATGCTACTAATTTATAGCTATTCGCGTCGAAGTAGGTTTGCAGTACGGCGTTGAAGTTAGTTTTCAAATTGTCAGGGATCAAGCAATAATACGTTTTTCCAGGTTGTAGGTGTTCTTTAATGAATTTCAGGAATATTTTATTACTGTCAATTTTGTTTAAGTAAAGGTAAATGCGTAGAATATTATTATTAAAAAGCTTGCTTATTTTTATATCGTTTTTACCATTAGTTTCTTTTACAACTATCTGGTTTTTGCATGTATTTATAGGTGTTTCTAAATATGTTAAGCCATTTACTGGGTGCTCGTTATCAGAGTGAGCTGTATCAGTTGAATCTTTTTCGCTACCTGTTTCTACGATTACAGAATCTGTGTCCGAATTTAAGTTTAATTCTACGTCATTAGGTTGTTCATAAACATTAATTTTGATATTAGAATGTAGAAATATTACTTTTATTATATCTTCTATTTCGTTCCAATTTTTTCCATCAAGGCCGGAACAAATTTTTGGCATGTCAATTTCGTTTATTTCGTTCTGTATGCAGTAATCTAATAATTTTTCTAGGCATATTTTTATATTTCTAATTGAAGGCTTATTGTGGTATTTATCTTTTGTAATTAAATGACAAATTAATCGTGGGTCGTTTTATATAAGAATTTTGTTGTCAATGTTATAATAAATTTCACTAGGGTAATTTTGTTTTACTTGATATGCAAAACCTTTACTCATTTTTGTGTCGCTAGAAATACAATGGACGAGTGGTTTGTCAGATTCGAAAATATTTGATTTTTTGTATTCTATTTTAAAGTGTGGTCTGATTCGGGACAGGGCATCGGCTACGACATTTAGGCATCCTTTCTTGTATTCAACTGTATAGTCAAATTCTTCTAATTTGAGGCGCCATCTTATTAATTTGGAATTTGATCTTTAAGTGAATTAAGCCAAACTAAAGGTCTATGATCTGTGATAATTTTGAATTGGTGTCCTAATAAATATGGCCGAAATTGTTTTGTTGCCCATATAATAGCCAAGAGTTCTGTTTCGACAACTGAATAATTTATTTCGTGATTATTGAGGGTTCTTGAAATGTAGGCTATGGGGAGATCTTTATTATTTTCGTTCTTTTGTGATAAAACTGCTCCGATCGCGTAATTGCTCGCGTCGGTTGTTAGGATAAATGTTTTTGAGAAATTTGCATATTGTAAAATGGGGCTGTTAGAAAGAAGTGTTTTGCATTTTTCGAAACATTTGATGTGTTCCGGATCGTTTATGTTAATTTTTTGACCATTTTCTAGACAGTTGGTTAGGGGTTTAGTGATTTTTGAAAAGCTGTCGATAAATCTTCTATAATAGCCCAGGAGTCCGAGAAATGATTTTATTTCTTTACTTGTTTTAGGAATAGGGAAATTTTTTATTGCGAGAATTTTGTCCGGGTTTGGTTTGATTCCTTTCGTGGTAATAACGTGCCCGAGATATGCGACTTCTTTGCGGAGAAATTCGCATTTATCTAGCTGGATTTTTAAGTTAGCTTCATCTAATTTTTGGAATACTTTTTCGATATTGTTTAAATGATCTTCGAGAGATGTGCCTAGTATAATTATGTAGTCGAGATAGACAAAGCATATTTTATTAATAAGATCTTTGAGGACGAAATTCATAAGTCTTTGAAATGTCGACGGTGCATTTTTTAAGCCGAAAGGCATTCTTTTAAACTCGTTATGTCCGAAATTTGTTGAAAATGAAGTTTTTTTTTGGGATGTCGTTTGGGTCCACTTCTATTTGGTGAAAGCCGATGTCAAGTCGATGGTTGTGAAATAGTTTGACTTGCCTAACTTGTCTAAGATGTCAGTGATGTCTGGTATAGGGAATTTGTCAGTGATTGTCTTGTCGTTTATTTTTCTGTAGTAAATTACGACGCGAAATTTTTGTTTACCGGAAGCGTCCATTTTCTTTGGGACGACCCAAATAGTGTAACATTTTGTCAATCTGTGTTTGTACTTCTTGTTTGTACGTCTCTGGATATTTGTATTGTTTGGTATGGATAGGGACACTGTCAGTAGTTTTAATTTGATATTTGATTTTGTTAGTGAAAGTGAGTTTTTCATTTTCTTGTAATATTAAAGATTTGTATTTGTTTATTACTTTGTTTAAACCCTTTTTTTCTTCGGGATTTAAGTGTTCGTCTCGAATTGTTTGATTTTTTATTTCTATGTTGAAATTTTCGTTTTTATTTGAGTTAAAATATTGTAATTTATATTTAAATATATTTAAAAATGTTATTTCTTCTTTTATAAAATCAAATTTTGTTTTAAGTAATTTTATCCCTGGTAGGCCTAATGAAATGTCAAAATCTTTATGAAAATTAAAAATATAACTTTTTATATTATTATTTTTAAATTTGAAAAATGTGAATTCTTTCCCTCTAGATTTGCCGTTGCAAGTATGTACTGTGAATAATTCGGGAAATTTTGTAAAATTTGGTTTAATTAAATTTGGATTGATATAATTTTGGGTAGAGCCAGTATCTAATAGAATTTTTAAATTTGACACTTTGATAAATGGTAGTTTACTGATATTGTTAGTTAAGGATTCGATTCTTGTTGGTATTGGTCTATGTCTAAAAAAATATTTTTCCTCGTTAATTTCATTTTCTTGCTCAGTTTTCAAAGATTCTGGGTATTCTACGGGTGTATTATCTGCACTTTCGATATCTTGAGTAAATAATTGTTCTGATCGTGGTTGGACAAGGGCGTCTGGAGAATTGGGAGGGTTGGATGCTCATGGGTGTGGTAACTCTTTGTTGTGCATTACGAATATTTGCACTAGGGGTGAAGGATTTAGATGGTTGTTGTTGTGGTTGTTGAGGATATTTATGCATTGGAGATTGGTATTTTGGTGGGTTGAATTGCAACTGATTCTTTGGTGGGGGTGCTTTTTGTGTTTGTGTGTGTTGGTTGTGTATGTATTGGAGGTCGTTAGTGATAAGGTTTAATATTTCACTTAAATTTTGCGGATTTCTGGCAGAGAGTTGGGATCTAAATGGATCTCTGCAATTGTTTATAAAGCATTGTGTAAAGTATTTTATGGAGTATTCTAATATTATTTTGCTGATTGCACTATCGTATTTGCATTCTACTTTACTCTTATATATTAGATATATGTCATTAAATTTATTGAAGAATTCAATTACATTATCCTTTTTTTTCTTGTAAGTTGTGATTTCGTACATTAAAGTGTGCTCTGATCTAGTATCGGAATAATTTTGTAATAAATGCTCTTTTAAATCTTTCCAGGAGTTTATAGTTGTGATGCTGAGGCATTGCGCAGCACTTCCTTTAATTTTGTTTTTTAAAGTGAGGATAACAATTTTTTTTTGTAATCTCTGATGGGTTTGATTGATTGACTAAACTTATTATGTCGTCTACGGTGTTTATGAAATTTGGTAGAGTTTTTATATCTCCATCAAAGCATGGTATTAGGTCTAATAATTTTATAATTTCATTGTTTAAGTTATGGAGTACATTGGTTGGTACAGGGGGAGTCATGTTGATATTTAGGTTATTAAGTGTGTTTAGTAGTTCGTCCAGTTTGTATGAGAATATAAAGTGTACTTACAGTAAAATTATAATTTCTTTAAACATGGGGGTTGGGGGTCGATGTCGGCTCGATGGAGGGTGACGGTGGGTGATGGCACGGTCAGCTGTCGATCGATGTCCGCACGATGTGGAATGGCAATGGGTGGTGACTGGTTGGCTCTCGATCGATGTTCGTTCGATGCGTAGAGTCCGAGTCCGTGTGGTTTACTCCTCGGGTCCTTTGAATCAGGAACTGCCGTAGAAGGATTCCTAGTCACGTAAGATGGGATGAGTTCCGTATTTTTTCACTTGAGTATCGCTGATGATTGCAGGATTGACTCGTTGATTCGTGATTGGCAGAATTTAACGATAAAAATCGACGAATTTGTGAATTTGAACGAATTGAACACTTGGTTTTCGATTCACAAATACTTGTTTGCCTATCCTACCGACTGCGCCAATAATAAATTTGGAACTGAAATTTAAGTTTTTAAAAAATTTATTTTAAAACACAATGAAATCTTACATTAGCAGTAGCTAAACAAGGAATGTCTTATCTTACTGAGTACATCTTATATATACAAGGATCGTCTTCTTTTAAGGGATCTCAAGTTAAAAGTGCTGAATTTATGAGAAAGAGAATGATGCAATTTATAGTTATATTAGGCAAATAAGGGTGGTGTCTCTATATAATTTGTATAATCTTAAAAATATAAATATTTTCAGCAATAATATAATAAAAGTATAAAATAATAATTAATTAACAATTTTTAGGAAATTATCTACATTTAGTAAAACTTTAAAATTGTTGTTTTTAATTTTGTCGTTACACGCCTGATCAAAATAAATGAGACATATTTTATTTAAAGTTTCTTTTATTTTGTCGTGTGTGCTCTCGCATGATTCACATGAAATTTTGAATTTTGTATTACAAATTACAAAATTGTTTTAAATTATCTTTTCCAACCAAAGAATAAAAAATTTCTAAAACATATTTTTTTTCCTGTATAATATTTGTAAAATTTTGACTAGCGTACTTTAATTTAGATAGTTCCCCATACTCCTTCATTTTGGTAAGCCTATGTAAATTTGTTGTAATATCACTGTAAAAAAATCTTTACATGCCAAATAATTATTGAATTTTTTTTAAATAAAAATGCTGCCACGTACGCTGCCGTATTACTAGAAGATGAATCAAGCAAGTGAGATAGTGAAAGGGTTAATTGAGGAGATGGAATGGATAAAGGAGGATTTGAGTCAGACGTCGGAGGATATTCATACAAAACACCAGAAAAATAAAAATTACAGGCAAACAAGTGCTGCTATATAATTTAATTTGTGTTTGTATAACGAAATAAACATTTTTATTAAAAATTGTACCTTCCAACGGAAAGCGAATAGGACTACTTGTTTCAGTAATATCATTTTGTATCGAGTCGGTTTTTATATATGATGTAGTAATAGCTGGTGGTAAGTTATTAAAGTTCAACTTCTTCCTTAAATAATTTTGAAATTGGTTGTTTTCAAAATGTCTGTGACACACTCGATATCCCCTATTTGTCAATTATGATAAGTTTTTCAGCCATTTCTTCCTTAATTCCTCATTTTGTGGGAAGCAAAACAAATTACCTCATTCTTCCCTTTCTAATTTTTTTGTCGGGCATTCCTCCACAACACAACGCGTTTTCTATAATAATAGTGTTAATATATGAACTTATTTTAATAAATATTATAATATGTAAATAAATAAAGTTACTTACCACAACCATCTTCAGTTTGACGTTTTTAAGAAACTAAATATTTTGACAAACTACGAAACCGTAGAAACACCAGAGAAATAAAACGAAAAAGTGTGGATCTGAACCAATTTTTGAAGTGTGGATCCAAACCAGTTTTAGAATGCGACCGTAACAACATCTATTGAGTTTTTCTTTTACATACTAAAATACTTACCCCATCTCTTAGCTACTCCCTAACTATAAACTTGGAAAATAACAAAGCATACAACAGTTGATTTTGTTATATGATTTGGAATTAACATTCAAGCTTCCTTACAATTGTTACAATCAAAAAAGATGAGATATTCAACAAAAAATATGATTCAATTTGTTGTAATCCAAGAAATCATTTGATATATTTAAGGAATGTGTTGCTCAATAATAAAAAAATAAAATATTATTGCCTTTGTAATAATCAAATAATACTATTGGTGCAACATAATTTTGATTACTATTAGTTATTCGGTTGTTGTAGGAAATCAAATAAAAAAGAAATTAATCAATGTTACGTATATATGAGTTTCAATTCATAGAATGTATTTTACATTATAAACTAACAAAACAATGTTGATTTTCTGACAGTCTTCTGATTGTTTTAGGAGAACGAATTCTGAGACAAAACTAAATTTTAGTTTTTATTTATTTAATTATTCAAAGAATCATTATGTTGTTAGATTATATTTTGCTTGAATAACCTATAAATAGACAAAGAAAAGGAGATACTTAACCTTATTCATTTCTCATAAGTAAACATCGACTATATACGACAGTCGACTATAAATTGGGAAAATTTAATCGTATGAAAATATTTCACTTATTCCGGTTAAACTAAAACCAGAACTAGACCCAAATTGACACAGTGCCCTAATATTTGGAAAAGGTATATATAATTAGCACTTTACCGGAAATATGAAACACAAATTGAATGTAGAATCTTATTGAAATTAATGTAATGAGCAAATAGTTGCTACAGAAATAAACAAAGATAACTAGAATACGAACGTAAAACATAAAAGTAACAGGGACTTTCGGCAACATTACAAGAGTAAGAATATTTCACTGAACACAAATGATGTAATACTGTGAAATAGTGCACCTAGTTCACATGCTTTAATATTAAAATCAAATTCAATATCAATATGAACAAAGCAAATTCTGTTTTCTATTATTTTAAATATATAGAATTTCGGGTACGATTCTAACCAAGTTATTAAGTTTTTAAGTTTCCATCGTTTCTAATAAAGCACCAAGAAGTAATTCATGTTTCTTTACTAATATAAGAAGCATAGCTCAGCTTTCGCTAGAAATTATATTACATAAAAAACGCAAAGAAAAAGATATTTATAAGATTAATACAGAAAGATTCAATAAATACAATTTATTTTGATTTTTTTCTGTAATATTAGCTCTATTATATGTTTTAAATCCTGTAATAAGTTTATATGTTATTAAATAAGTGCAGATCCTATATTTTTGTATTCAACAATAGAGATTTTATTTTTTAATAACTTAGCAATAGTAACAATACTAAATAAAAATGGTTTTTACTGTAAAAATAAAAATGTTATTATTGTGAAGTTTCCTTGGGAACAGTGAAATATTTCAATTCACTTTTTGACATGTCGCTCGTGCGTCCACTTGTGTACGCGTCCGTTGGCGTTGCTATACTAGGGGGGTTGGCGGCATGGGTTCGTTATAGGGTTGAGCGGAAAAAAGAGCGCGAAGCCAAGCGGCGGAGGTACCGTGAGCGGGTATACCTGCGAGTGGTAACATCCGACCACTTCGGCTTGGGGTTGTGAATGTGTGTGTGGACAACCTCAGGCCCGAGGTCTAAAACCCTCCGTGGTTCTGGGGAGTGTGAATGCGTGTGAGGACAACCCCGGCCCGAGGTCTAAAACCCTCCGTGGTTCTGGGGGGAATGAATGCGAGTGTGGACTACTCCAGGCCCGAGGTCTAAAACCTTCCGTGGTTTTGGGGGTGTGAATGCGAGTGTGAATTCCAGGCCCGAGGTCTAAAACCCTCCGTGGTTTTGGGGGTGTGAATGCGAGTGTGAACTCCAGGCCTGAGGTCTAAAACCCTCCGTGGTTCTGGGGGGTGTGAATGACAAATTTAATAAGAAAAAATTAAATTGTTACTGCAAATATTTGAAGATTTTACCTGTAGTACACGTTTCTATAGAAACATTATCAAGGTATTGTTACCTGCGTAATGTTCAAAGATGAGGACACTTCATTATTCGTATTCATCATATGCACCTCATCATGTCTTATATAAATATATATTAGTGTTTTCTTTGTACCTAAAGAATGATTACAATAATAATATTTAAAATAATCAACGAAAAATATGATTAATTTATTGTAATGAAAGAAATAATTTGATTCATTTTAACACTTATTTCCACAATAAAAATATTTTAGAATATTATTGACATTACAATAATCAACTGTTATTATTGGTACAGCAGTATTTTGATTAAAACAAGTGATTTTTATTAATGATTTGGAATCATCAATAAGTTAAATTGAGAGTTATTTTTAGCTAAAGAATTATTATAATCAAAATAGTTGAAATAATCAAAGAGAAATATGACTGAATTTATTGTACAGAATGAAAGAAATGATTTGATTACTTATAGAGGTTATTTCTACAATAATAATAAATTAAAATGTTATTGACATTGCAATCATACACATACAAGATCCGACAAATCCAACATAGAAATATTTTTCAATCATTACAGCGCCTCTCATGGCTACTTCCTCGAACTAAGTATTTATCCGAAAATTATCGATGGGATTGGGCTGAAAATATTTCACTCATTCCGGTGTCAATTGTGGTGTGGTTAATTAACAATAAAAAATGAACGAGAAAATATATAAACTTTAATACAATAACGGAGGAAATATAACATACATGACATAAATAGAATTGAGAATAATGATTATTTTGTTTATGTATATGTTGTTTTTATATGTAACTATCTCAACCCTACATTTCCATTTCTCGAAACGTAGTGGGTGTGAGATAATATGGTAGTGTGATTTTGTAAATGTATGTCACGGGTATTGTGATGTATAAAAATGGGTGTGAAGTGACAGGTGTCAGTTATGATAATGTCAATGTATGTAAAGTGACAGGTGTGTCAGTGTCAATGATATGATAATGCTTCGCCACAGTACCCCCTGCCAGTGATGTAGCATCACGAAACTTGTAGTCGATCCGGGAAGTGAACACGGCGGCCTGATCTGGTAGTTCGTGGAGGTGGTGTCTCGGCTTGATGTGCCGCATGATGAGTAGAGTCATCTTCGCTCAGGATGAATGCAGGTTTCAACCTATCAATTGAAATTTTAGTAACTCGTCCTTTCATTTCTAGAACAAACCATTTGTCTGTTCGGTCTAAGACTTTAAATGGACCCTCGTATGGTTGTTGCAATAATGATTTTGGACCGTCACGTCGTACAAAAACATGACTGCTAGAGTTCATATTTTTGAACATAAAAGTCTTCTTCACACCATGTCGAGATCCATCAGAAGGACGCAAGTTGGACATTTGCTGCTGTAATTGAGCAACAAAGTCGGCTGGGTTTGAATGAATTTTGGAACCCCTGGATGTCAAGAATTCTCCAGGTAGTCGCAGTGGTTCACCGTAAATCATTTCAGCTGTTGTAGATTGGAGATCGTCTCTCCACGCTGCGCGGATTCCCAACAGGACTGTTGGGAGAACTTCCGTCCACCGATCATTCTGGTGACATCTGATGGCAGCCTTAAGCTGACGATGCAGTCTCTCAACCATACCGTTGGCTGTCTTGTTGTGACTCGTACCTGTTAAGCGATTCAATTGCCTAAACAGATGCGATTCAAATTGCCTACCTTGATCGGTAGTAATTCGATGAGGTGTTCCAAATTGTGCAATCCAGTGAGCGTAGAATGCACGAGCGACAGTGATGGCTTCTTGGTTAACAATGGGGATTGCTTCAGGCCAACGGGAAAATCTGTCAATACATGTCAGACAATATCGGTAGCCTTCTGAAATCGGCATGACTACAATGTCAAGATGTATGTGCTCAAATCTTGATGAAGGTTGTGTAAATGAGCCAGGTGTAGTATTGACATGACGTGTTACTTTTGAACGTTGACATTCCATGCAACTTTGTGCCCATCTTCAACAATCTGATTTAATGGACGGCCAAATATAACGTTGAGTCATTAATTTGACCGTTGCATTTGTACCAGGATGTGACAGGCGATGTACAGAATAGAATGCAGACTTACGGAAGCTTTTTGTGATGAAAGGACGTGTATTTGATGTTGATACATCACAAAAGATGCTGATGTTGGAGTCAGGTAGCACAATTTCTTTTAACAGCAGCGTTGAATCATTTTTTAGAAGCAGTTGTAATTCGGCGTCTGATTGTTGGGCTTGAGAAAGAGCCTCAAAATCAACTGTTGACGATTCCAGTTCATCAACGCGTGACAGGACATCGGCAACAACATTGTCTTCTCCTGACATATGGCGGATATCTGTCATGTACTGATCTATCAAATCCAAGTATCTGAATTGACGCGGAGTGACCTAATGAACCTTTTTGTTGAAGGCGTAGATCAGTGGCTTGTGGTCAGTGTAGATAGTAAAATGTCTTGCTTCCACCATATGCCGGAAGTGTTTTACAGCGGAGTAAATGGCCAGAAGTTCTCTGTCATATGCCGAATACTTTCTCTGCGCCGAATTTAACTTTTGTGAGAAAAAAGCTAGTGGTTGCCAATCTTCATCTATCTTCTGCTGCAGCGCTGCCCCTATTGCGTGGTCTGATGTATCTGTGAATAGAGCAAGTGGAGCGTCGAGCTTAGGATGGGCTAGAAGAGTGGCTTCTGCTAGACTGTTTTTCGCCTTGTCGAAAGCTTCTGCAGCTTCAGGAGTCCAGGTGATAGTAGTTTTTCCTTTTAAATCTCCTTTTAGAAGCTCATTTAGCGGAGCTTGGATTTGAGCAGCTTTGGGTATGAATCTGCGATAAAAGTTTAACATACCTAAAAACTGTCTCAAACACTTTGCAGATGATGGTTTCTCGTAGCTGGTGATGGCTTCGACTTTATCTGGTAGAGGGCATGTGCATCAGCTGACACAAGATAGCCGAGAAACTTAACTTCCGTCTAGCCGAAAACACATTTCGCGGGATTTGTAACTTAAGTCTTTGAAAAACAATGTCTAAATGTTTTAAATGTTCTTCCTCGGTTGCAGAAGCGATTAAAATATCGTCTATGTAGACATACGCGAAATCTAC
Organism: Stenolophus ochropezus; assembly: GCA_035578165.1. Taxonomy (NCBI): domain Eukaryota; kingdom Metazoa; phylum Arthropoda; class Insecta; order Coleoptera; family Carabidae; genus Stenolophus; species Stenolophus ochropezus. The sequence goes on from JAQOWZ010000017.1 coordinate 26,426,919, forward strand.
ACCACGGAGCACTTCATCCATAAAGCGTTGGAATGTTTGAGCGGCGTTTCTTAGTCCAAAAGTCATAAAAGGGAACTCAAACAAACCAAACGGTGTTGTTATCGCGGTTTTAACAATGTCTTCTTCTGTGACTGGGATTTGGTTAAAAGCACGCTCTAAATCTATTGTTGAAAACAAACACTTATCACTAAGAGCTTGCGAAAAGTCTTGTATGTGACGCATGGGGTATAAGTCCGGAATAGTTCTATTGTTCAGTGCACGATAATCACCGCACGGTCTCCACTGGTCGTTCTTCTTTGGCACCATGTGTAGTGGTGTTGCCCAAGGACTTTTTGAGGGCCGAGCTACACCCAAGCACAGCATGGCCTCAAATTCTTTCTTTGCCGCTTTGAGACGGTCTGGAGCTAGACGTCGTGGTCTTTGCGCCACTGGAGGACCTGGCGTCGTCTGGATATGGTGCCGCGTAGTGTATTTCACTTCAGGCGAGGCTCCATCGGGTCGAGTGATCTCCGGATACCGAGATAGCAGCTCGTGGTAAGGAGAGCTACCTGAAACAGTGCGTACACTTTGCACCTCACCTGTTACCGCCTCACCGTAGGCAGACAGGTGTGTTGTGGAGTCAAGCAATCGCTTATTACGAACATCCACTATAAGTTCATAAAAAGATAAGAAGTCAACTCCAATTATTGGCTTAGACACATCAGCAACGACAAATTTCCACGTGAAATCACGTCTAAGTCCGAGGCTGAGTGTCATCGTGATGGTTTCATATGTTGCTATAGTGGTGCCATTCGCTGCAGCAAGTTCGTATGCTGATCTTTCTCGTTGGCCGTGCAGAAGGCGTCGAGGGTAGACGCAGAGGTCAGCGCCTGTGTCAATCAAAAATTGAATTTTTGATGACTTGTCAGAAACAAATATGCGGCGTGTCGTCGGGCTGGAGTCGCTTGCCGCATTTAGTGACTGCCCGTCGGGTTTTCCTTTTGGAACTTGTAGGGTGGAGTACATTTGTGGGCATCAGCTCCAAATCGCCAGTGATACCAGCAAAAACCTGATCTAGAACGTGACCTGGATCGGCTACGACTTTTTTCTGAAAAATTTGTTCTAGACGAAGCTTTTAATTCTGATACCTCTTGCCTCAAGGAAAAAATCTCTCCCCTTAGCGTAGCTGTCAGCTGCTGAAATTAAGCAGTCAATAATTCCATTGGTGTTGGAGTTGCGCTGCTAGTTGTTTCTGCAACTTCTGGGCGTGGAGTTATTGAGTCTGCAACTGCGTCTGCGAGCTCTGCCACTTTGTCCAGGCATACATCTTTTTGTGTGGCGAGTATGGCCTGCATGTTTGCAGGAAGTCCATAAGGTGCGAACAACTGAGTCCGGCATCGTAGATCCCGCAAGGCTGCGGAGATGGCGAAGAAACTGTGACGGTTTTCTATCACCTATCTCTTCATGTTCTAGCAGTCTTCGTGTTTTCTGCTCTTGTGAAGAACTTAGTCTTTTCACTAATTCATCTTTAAGTTTGTCGTACGCGCCCGTTGTCGGTGGATTTACGATTACATGGCATACTTCCATCGTAAAGCGTGGATCTAAAGCCGCGATCACATAGCCAAATTTAGTAATGTCTGTTGTAATGCCCGCTGAAGCAAAACTGCGTTCCACTATCGCGAACCACAGCTCTGGGTCTTCTAAACAAAATAGAGGAATACGCACCGCGACTCGATTGACCAATGCGTGGTCAGTACCATTTGTAGCTGGTTCCATTTTAAGTCGGATAGAAATCACTTGGAACCACAAACACTCGCGAGTTTAAAAGATCGCGTAAACAAGTAATGTAAAACTGCGTTTCAGATTACGTCGGGGTCATCAATTGTGGTGTGGTTAATTAACAATAAAAAAATGAACGAGTAAATATATAAACTTTAATACAATAACGGAGGAAATATAACATACATGACATAAATAGAATTGAGAATAATGATTATTTTGTTTATGTATATGTTGTTTTTATATGTAACTATCTTAACCCTACATTTCCATTTCTCGAAACGTAGTGGGTGTGAGATAATATGGTAGTGTGATTTTGTAAATGTATGTCACGGGTATTGTGATGTATAAAAATGGGTGTGAAGTGACAGGTGTCAGTTATGATAATGTCAATGTATGTAAAGTGACAGGTGTGTCAGTGTCAATGATATGATAATGCTTCGCCACAGTATATTTCAAATATTTTAAACCTAAATGTACAATAATCTTATCACTAAATATATAATCTTAAAAATATAAATATTTACAACAATAATATCATAAAAGTATAAAATAATAATTAATTAACAATTTTTAGGAAATTATCTACATTTAATAAAACTTTAAAATTGTTGTTTTTAATTTTGTCGTTACATGACTGATCAAAATAAATGAGACATATATTATTTAAAGTTTCTTTTATTTTGTCGTGTGTGCTCTCGCATGATTCACATAAAATTTGGAATTTTGTATTTGAAATTAAAAATTGTTTTAAATTATCTTTTCCAACAAAAGAATAAAAATTTTCTAAAACATATTTTTTTTTCCTAAATTATATTTGTAAAATTTTGACTAGCATATTTTAATTTAGATAGTTCCCCATACTCCTTCATTTTGGTAAGCCTATGTAAATTTGTTGTAATATCACTGTAAAAAAATCTTTACATGCCAAATAATTATTGAAATTAATTTTTTTTAATAAAAAGGCTGCCACGTACGCTGCCGTATTACTAGAAGATGAATCAAACAAGTGAGATAGTGAAAGGGTTAATTGAGGAGATGGAATGGATAAAGGAGGATTTGAGTCAGACGACGGAGGATATTCATACAAAACACCAGGAAAATAAAAATTACAGGCAAACAAGTGCTGCTATATAATTTAATTTGTGTTTGTATAACGAAATAAATATTTTTATTAAAAATTGTACCTTCCAACGGAACGCGAATAGGACTACTTGTTTCTGTAATATCATTTTGTATCGAGTCGGTTTTTGTATATGATGTAGTAATAGCTGGTGGTAAGTTATTAAAGTTCAACTTCTTCCTTAAATAATTTTGAAATTGGTTGTTTTCAAAATGTCTGTGACACACTCGATATCCCCTATTTGTCAATTGCTTTATGGTAAAACAAGATAAATCTACTAAAGATAAGTTTTTCAGCCATTTCTTCTTTAATTCCTCATTTTGTGGGAAGCAAAACAAATTTCCCCATTCTTCCCTGGGTAATTTCTTTGTCGGGCATTCCTCCACAACACAACGCGTTTTCTATAATAATAATGTTAATATATGAACTTATTTTAATAAATATTATAATATGTAAATAAATAAAGTTACTTACCACAACCATCTTCAGTTTGACGTTTTTGAGAAACTAAATATTTTGACAAACTACGAAACCGTAAAAACACCACATAAATAAAACGAAAAAGTGTGGATCCGAACAAATTTTTGAAGTGTGGATCCGAACCAGTTTTTGAATGCGACCGTAACGACATCTATTGAGTTTTTCTTTTACATACTAAAATACTTACCCCATCTCTTGGCTACTCCCTAACTAAAAACTCAATAGATGTTGTTACGGTCGCATTCAAAAACTGGTTCGGATCCACACCTCAAAAATTGGTTCGGATCCACACTTTTTCGTTTTAATTTCTGTGGTGTATCAACGGTTCGGGGGAAAAAACAAAATGATAAAGCAAGACCAGTTATGGTAAAACTACTCACCTTTAGGAAAAAAATCGAAATTCTGAAAAATAAGGGAAAAATAAGAAACACACGTATAAGTATATATGAAGATTTTCCCAAAGAAACTGTTGAAAAAAGGAAACAACTTACCCCATTACTCAAAAAGCTCAGAGATGAAAACAAACATGCAGTTATCAAGTATGACTCTCTTTACGTTAATAACAAAAAATTAACGGAAGAAGAAATCGTATCTTTAGAAAATCAATTCAAGAAAAGGCATAGATCAGTCGAGGAAACAGATGAAGAAAAAAACAAAATTAGAAAAGAAGAAAACAGTAACGCCTTGCAAGAAGCGATATCACTACTACAAGCTCACACACCGATAGAAGAAACCCAAGAAAACGGTAAAGAAAAGAAGAAACTAGGCAGACCGCGTATAAACTCAAAATCCAGTTCTAAACCAAGCTCTAAAGCAAGTTCAAGATCAAATAGCCAGTCTAGAAATAACGGTACACTTTCTGCGAGTCAACAAACAGACACTGAAAATTCAACATCATCTCAATCACAAGCACAACTAAAATGACATTCAAGGAAAAAGGCCTCCATAAACGGTACGAAACAAACACGACAAACGGACTACGATAAAGAAACACATACAAAAAACAATAAACAAAAAGTAAATATGCAAAACTCAAATAAAAATACTTTTTCAACTCTCCCAATCCGGCTGGTCCCCGTGGGAGAATCAGACCACCCCCTCCACTTCAATCAAAATAAGCAAACAAATTTCAAAAATAAATTATCATCAACAACATAACTAAAATTATGCTGTTTAAACACAAGAACTCTAATATCAGAAGACAGATTAATTGAACTTGAATTAGCACTACAAAATATCAACTACGATATAGTCGGATTGGCTGAAATCAGAAGATACAACACTGCAATAATACAAAGACCCGATAATACTCTGCTTTGCCACTCAGCCGCGCAAAATGGAAACTACGGCGTAGGATTTTACATAAACAAAAGATTAACGAAAAATGTAGAAGAATTCATCCCAGTATCTCCACGACTAGCAGTATTAAAAATCAAAATCAACAACAAAATCACCTTAAGTATCATACAAACTCATGCACCTACAGCTGTATCAACTGACGAAGAAATTGACACATTCTACGATTCACTCTCAAACTTAATCGAAACTTCAACAGAAAATATAAATAATATAATTATCATGGGTGACTTTAACTCAAGAATAGGTCAGAAAGAAGCCGGTGAAAATAACGTGTTAGGTAGTTCAAACTACGGAAGACGCAATGAACGAGGCAACATGCTAATCAACTTCGCCTCTCAACATAGATTAAAAATTGCAAACTCTTTCTCAAATATGAAACCACAAAGAAAATGGACGTACTCATCTCCGTCAGAAGCCAAACACGAGCTAGACTACATACTACTGTGCAACATAAACATCATGGAAAATTTTGAAGTCCTGAACCAGTTTGGATTCCATAGTGATCATAGAATGATCAGAATAACCATTCGGTTAAACACAAAATTAATCAGAAAACAAAAGTACATTCAAAACAAAAATAAAATAATCATTAACGAAGAATCCAAAGATGCTACAAAAACAATTATATCGCGACGCATAAATGAATTCAATTACACCACTCCAAATTACGCAAATGTGCAAGACCTCTATGACGACTTCGAAAAAATACTTAACGAACCCGTACAACATCAAATCAAGAATGGAAAAACGAGCAAAATATCGGCCAATACTAGAAATCTGATTAAAAAACGCGAAGATTTAAAGAAATCAAAAACAAAAATCCAAGTCAAAAAGTCGAATACGCAGAACTATGCAAAGGTGTAAAAAAATGCATAAGAAGAGATTTATATGATGCTGACATTAAAAAAGCGGAAACTATTCTGACCGAATCTGGATCGACTAAAAAACTACAGAAAGAACTGTTATCAAACAAACCATGGATTACGAAACTGCACAACAAAAACATGGACCAATTCAGCAGAAATGATATAATCAATACGGCTACAGAATACTATAAAACTCTATACAGCTCTCCGGAAACACCACCACTAACGCCTAGCAGATACAACTCAAATAACGACGAAGAAATTGCAATAATAATGAATTCTGAAATTAAACATGCTATCGACCAAACTAAGAATAACAAATGCCCAGGTGAAGATAAAATCACATACGAAATAATACGTCTAAATTCAGAAGAGCTAATTCCTATATTCTATAAGCTGTTCAATGAAATACTTGCAACAGGCATCATACCATTGCAGTGGAAAGAATCTACAATCGTACTTCTCCACAAAAAGGGAAATAAATCCGATATCCAAAACTATCGTCCTATAAGTCTCATATCTAACGTGTACAAGATATTTATCAAAATAATTATGAATAGAATAGCACCGATAATCAACGAAAACCTTTCCGTAGAGCAAGCAGGATTTCGCAGTTCGTTCTCAACAACAGATCACTTACATACTGTAAACTTAATTATTGAAAAAGCTAAAGAATATAATATGACCATATATATTCTGTTCATCGACTACACCAAAGCTTTCGACTCCATTACTCACAATTACATCATAGAATCACTACAAGTAATCAATATTAACAAAAAATATATCGAGCTATTCAAAAATATATATACAGACAGCAACGCAAAAATAGCTACAGACAGAGAAGGATTAAAATTCAAAATAGAAAGAGGAGTCAAACAGGGCGATCCAGCGTCACCATACTTATTCAACAATGTATTAGAACAAATATTCCGCAATCTTCATTGGGAAAACAAAGGAGTAAACATAAATGGTTCTAAACTAAACCATTTAAAATTTGCTGACGATCTAATACTATTTGCAGAGACCGCAACAGAAATAAACACAATGCTGATCGACTTAATACACGAAAGCAGCAAAGCTGGACTCCAGATAAACCTAAATAAAACAAAAATTATGACCAACGGCACTAAAGTCCCAATTGACACCAACCAACATACGATCGAATATGTAAACGAGCATACATACCTAGGCCAAATAATATCTTTACAAAACAAAACCGACAAAGAGATACAAAAGAGGATAACTTCAGCGTGGAACAAGTTCTGGTCATTAAAATTAATATTTAAAAGCAACCTCCACATAAATATAAAGAAGAAGGTATTCGATCAATGTATCCTACCATCACTGTCATATGGCTGCCAGACTTGGAACTTGACGAAATCACAAAACGGAAAAATCGAAAAAACACAAAGAAAAATGGAAAGAAGTATGCTACAGGTCAAACTAACAGACAAAATAAGAAATATAGAACTTCGTAAACGAACAAAAACTACAGACATATTAAAATTCACAAAACGGTCAAAATGGAAATGGGCAGGACATATCGCTCGACTGCCTAACAATCGTTGGACAAAAATAATAACAGAATGGCAGCCAAAACATGGCAAAAGAAATAGAGGCAGACCAACCACAAGATGGGACGACGAAATTAGAAAGGCAGCAGGCGGAATATGGAGCAGAACGGCGAGAGACCGGGAACAGTGGAAAGGAATGGAGGAGGCCTTTGTCCAGCAGTGGACTCAAACCCCCACTATTTAATAAATTACATAATAAAATATATTGTAATATTAATTAAAAAAATTCAAATTTCTGTTATAAAATGTATTAAATTATTAATGGGTAAATATAGGCTAATAATAATAATCAACGGTTTCGTAGTTTGTCAAAATATTTAGTTTCTCAAAAACGTCGAACTGAAGATGGTTGTGGTCAGTAACTTTATTTATTTACATATTATAATATTTATTAAAATAAGTTCATATATTAACATTATTATTATAGAAAACGCGTTTTGTTGTGGAGGAATGCCCGACAAAAAAATTACCCAGGGAAGAATGGGGAAATTTGTTTTGTTTCCCACAAAATAAGGAATTACGGAAGAAATGGCTGAAAAACTTATCTTTAGTAGATTTATCTTGTTTTACCATAAAGAAATTGACAAATAGGGGATATCGAGTTTGTCACAGACATTTTGAAAACAACCAATTTCAAAATTATTTAAGGAAGAAGTTGAACTTTAATAACTTACCACCAGCTATTACTACATCATATACAAAAACCGACTCCATACAAAATGATATTACAGAAACAAGTAGTCCTATTCGCGTTCCGTTGGAAGGTACAAATTTTAATAAAAATATTTATTTCGTTATACAAACACAAATTAAATTATATAGCAGCACTTGTTTGCCTGTAATTTTTATTTTCCTGGTGTTTTGTATGAATATCCTCCGTCGTCTGAATCAAATCCTCCTTTATCCATTCCATCTCCTCAATTAACCCTTTCACTATCTCACTTGCTTGATTCATCTTCTAGTAATACGGCAGCGTAAGTGGTAGCCTTTTTTATTAAAAAATTTTAATTTCAATAATTATTTGGCATGTAAAGATTTTTTTACAGTGATATTACAACAAATTTACATAGGCTTACCAAATTGAAGGAGTATGGGGAACTATCTAAATTAAAGTACACTAGTCAGAATTTTACAAATATTATACAGGAAAAAAAAATATGTTTTAGAAATTTTTTATTCTTTGGTTGGAAAAGATAATTTAAAACAATTTTTAATTTGAAATACAAAATTCAAAATTTCATGTGAATCATGCGAGAGCACACACGACAAAATAAAAGAAACTTTAAATAAAATATGTCTTCTTTATTTTGATCAGGCGTGTAACGACAAAATTAAAAACAACAATTTTAAAGTTTTACTAAATGTAGATAATTTCCTAAAAATTGTTAATTAATTATTATTTTATACTTTTATTGTATTATTGTTGTAAATATTTATATTTTTAAGATTATACATTTAGTGATAAGATTAATGTACACTTAGGTTTAAAATATTTGAAATATACATTTATATAATATAAATAATTTGAAGTTATTTATTTCTTTTTCATATTCATTAAAAATGCAACCTAAATCAGCCTACTCCCATCCATAATTTTTGGATAAATATTTAGTTCGAGGAAGTAGCCATGAGAGGCGCTGTAATGATTGAAAAATATTTCTATTTTGGATTTGTCGGATCTTGTATGTGTATGATCTGTGCTACCAAAAATTGCAGTTGATTATTGCAATGTCAAAAACATTTTTATCCAACACCATGTAATTATAACGATATAAGTTTGCTGTTTTTAGATAAATAAAGTAGGTCATAAGTCACTAGTGAGCTAAATATATTAGCTCACTGTTTTTTGGTTCGTATCATAGTAACTACGTTATAAAACCTTCTCTACACTATTTTGTTCCTAAATGTCATTTTGAAATTTCATCTGTCAAAAATCTTATACGTATTTTATATCAATGATTAAAATGTGTTGGATAAAATGTTGTATGGCACATGTGTGTTAATTATTTAAGTCACTTGAAAAAATACCACACTCAGCCTAACGGCCTCATGAGCTAAACTTTTCCCACGTGACTTATCTGTAATGTAACACACTTGTACCATAAATAACTATAATTTATTATTATTGTAGAAATAACCTCTATAAGTAATCAAATCATTTCTTTCATTAGGTACAATAAATTTAGTCATATTTCTCGTTGATTATTTCAACTATTTTGATTATAATAATTCTTTAGCTAAAAAAATGAATTAAATTATTTCTTTCATTACAATAAATTAATAATATTTTTCGTTGATTATTTTAAATATTATTATTGTAATCATTCTTTAGGTACAAAGAAAACACTAATATATATTTATATAAGACATGATGAGGTGAATATGATGAATACGATTAATGAAGTGTCCTCGTCTTTGAACATTACGCAGGTAACAATACCGTGACAACGTTTTTATAGAAACGTGTATTACAAGGTAGAATCTTCAAATATTTGCAGTAACAATTTAATTTTTTTTTATTAAATTTGTCATTCACGCCCCTTAGAACCACGGAGGGTTTTAGACCTCGGGCCTGGAGTTCACACTCGCATTCACACCCCCAAAACCACGGAGGGTTTTAGACCTCGGGCCTGGAGTAGTCCACACTCGCATTCATTCCCCCCAGAACCACGGAGGGTTTTAGACCTCGGGCCTGAGGTTGTCCACACACACATTCACACCCCCAAGCCGAAGTGGTCGGAAGATACCACTCGCAGGTATACCCGCTCACGGTACCTCCGCCGCTTGGCTTCGCGCTCTTTTTCCCGCTAAGCCTATAACGAACCCATGCCGCCAACCTCCCTAGTATAGCAATGCCAACGGACACGTACACAAGTGGACGCACGAACGACATGGCAAAAAGTAAATTGAAATATTTCACTGTTCCCAAGGAAACTTCACAATAATAAAATTTTTTATTTTTATAGTAACCATTTTTATGTAGTATTGTTACTGTTGCTAAGTTATTAAAATATAAAATCTCTATTGTTGAATACAAAAATATAGGATCTGCACTTATTTAATAACATATAAAATTATTACAGGATTTAAAACATATAATAGAGCTAATATTACCGAAAAAAATCAAAATAAATTGTAATTATTGAATCTTTCTGTATTAATCTATGCTATGGTTCTTATATTAGTAAAGACAAATGAATTACTACTTGGTGCTTTATTAGAAACGATTGGAACTTAAAAAGTTAATAACTTGGTTAGAATCGTACCTGAAATTCTATATATTTAAAATAATAGAAAACAGAATTTGCTTTGTTCATATTGATCTTGAATTTGATTTTAATATTAAAGCCGAAAGTCACTGTTACTTTTATGTTTTACGTTCGTATTCTAGTTATCTATGTTTTTTTCTGTAGCAACTATTTGCTCATTACATTAATTTCAATAAGTTTCTACATTCAATTTGTGTTTCATATTTCCGGTAAAGTGCTAATTATATATATACCTTTTCCAAATATTAGGGCACTGTGTTAATTTGGGTCTAGTTCTGGTTTTAGTTTAACCGGAATGAGGGAAATATTTTCATAGGATTAAATTTTCCCAATTTGTAGTCGACTGTCGTATATAGTCGATGTTTACTTATGAGAGATGAATAAGGTTAAGTATCTCCTTTTCTTTGTCTATTTATAAGTTATTCAAGCAAAATATAATCTAACACATTATGATTCTTTGAATAATTAAATAAATAAAAACTAAAATTTTATTTTGTCTCAGAATTCGTTCTCCTAAAACAATCAGAAGACTGTCAGAAAATCGACATTGTTTTGTTAGTTTTCCCTAATATTATTGATGAAATTGATTATAAAGTATTATTTAACTTTGTAAAAAATACTTTTCAATTATATTTATCATTGTAAATGTAATACGCTAACAACTAATTATACAAGATGAAAGAAAAAGACTGTTCTGTTCTGTTAGGAATACACAGCAGAGTTATCCTGGATTATTTACATTCTATCAAGAATTGAATAGTAGTTATTCAATAGCCGGAGAGAATCGCCAGGCCGGACCGTGCATCCTACACATTAAAGACATCACACTACACTCCGTCCAGCACTTAGACAGGAGCTGGACTGTCTTGCGTGATATCTTCGCTAAGATATCGTGCAATGCCAGACAGCCGACACCATAAGAAAGGACACACATAGAACGAATATAAAATCTGTTTATCTTCATTGATTGTTTTATTGAGTTTCTGTAATACATGATGTGTCGTGAATTATTCATTCAAATTACCTTGATATATTGTTGCTGGTACTTTTTCTGTTGTGGCGTTGGGTTGCTTGCATCTTGTTGTTATCTTCTTCGCTGTCTGAAGAGCGTAATGATTCAATTATGCTATCAGTAGCTTCCTTAAGCTGTTTTTTATTGTGAGCTAGTTTTTCCCAATATTCTTGTGTCTGTCCAGTTCGCCTGAAGTCTTCCTGTATGGTTGTATTCCAAGTGTGACATGGTCTTCCTACTTTAATTTTTTTTGCTTTTAGATTTAGTGCTCTTTGTAGCGTGCTTTCTCGTGGTCTTCTGATAATGTGAGCCCACCACCGTATTCTTGCTATTCGTTTACGTTTATTAATTGTTTTATTGTCTAAAAGCGTTTTCGTGATTGGGATTGGTGCAGTGTCGCTTACTGAATGTTTGTTACTGATTCTATATAGGTGTTTTTTTGTTCTTATTTCTGTTCTTCTTAGTGATTTCCGATTCCGTTTTGTTATTGCATGTCCTTTTAGTCCATGTATGATGACGGGAGCGATAACTGTCTTATATATATGTTTTGTTGTATTCCATGAGACGTTATACTTGCCTACAAATTTTTATATTGTTCTGGTAACTCTAATTGCTATTGTTGTTCTTTCTCTTACAGTACTGGGACGATGAAGTTGATTACTTAAATTAGATTCCAAGTATTTTGTGCTTTGTACAACTTGAAATGTGTGGTTACCTGTGGCATAGGTTCCACTTGAATTGTGTATGTCATTTGTGTTAGGGTTTCTGAATATTATTGTGCTTTTCTTCTCATTTATTTTCATTCCTGTGGATGTTATATTCGGCTTTAGTTCATCTAATATGGTTTTAAGTTCTTCTTCGGTTTCTGCTACAATTGTGACATCATCTGCGTAAGCTAAAATTATAGGTAGTTTGTATTCTTCTGTGTTGTTTATTTTGATTTCTGGTAATGCTTCGATTGTTGTTGTTATTATTTCATCAAGTACGATATTAAATAATCTTGACGGTAGTGGACATCCTTGTTTGACTCCTTTATCCTTGTTTTCAAAATTTGTAGGCTGTCCGTACCATAGTATTGCGGTTTCTTCGTGTACGGTTGCGGTGATTATTCTGTTAATAAGGTGGTGTGGAATTTTCCTATGTTTTAGAATTGTTACTAGCACTTCGTGGGAAACGTTATCAAATGCCTGGCTTAGGTCGATTCCAACGATTATTGTTGATTTTATTTCTCTCCATCTTTCATCAATTATTCTGTTTATTGTGAATATATGGTCATCAGTTGATCTGTCCGGTGTGAAAGCTGTTTGATATTCAGAGATTGTAATGAGTTCATCAATTTTTTGTAGAAGGAACTTTGCGTATATTTTATAGACGCAACAACTTAATGAAATTCTTCTAAAATCATCCGTTGATTGTGGTTTTGTTTTCTTTGGTATTGATACTTGAATCGTTCGTGTCCAGCCTTCTGGGTGTTTGTTGTCTAACCATACTTTTGTGATAATGTTATTTATAATGTCAATTAGCTTGTCCGTTGAATATTTAATGAGTTCCTTATTGATTCGATCGTGGCCTGGTGCTTTGTTATTTTTCATTTTCCTAAGAGTTGATTTTATGCATTCAATATCTGGCGGATTGCTTAAGGGCCAATAGTGCGTTTCATTAATTTGCTGTATTGGCTCGCCAGTCGTCTTTTTCAGTACTTGTTCCCAGTGTCTCATTGGTATGTATTTTGACTTTGTGTTTTCTTGTCTTCTGTATTTTTTAATAAATTTATAGGTCTCGCTCAGTAGTTTCATTGGGTTTATCTGCAGAATATTTTCGAAATTTTTTTCACATTTCTCATTTTCGTGTTTCTCATATGCCTCGTTCTTCCTTTTTCTCGCAAAGTTTAAGTAACTTGCCGTGGTTGGTGAATTCGGTCTTCTTTCTCTCCAGAATTTCGTTTGTTGGAATTTTGCCGTTGCTATCCGTCTTCTTGGAGTCATAGGTGATGTTGGGCTGTTGAGAGTTGTGACTGCTGTACTCTTAATAATTTCTTGAATGTTTTCCCAGGTTTGGTATGTTTCTGGAACTTTTTCTAGTCGTTCCTGTAATTTTTCTTGATATTTTTGTCTTGTGTTTGGATCCTGTAATGCATTGACGTGCCATTTTGTTTTGTACTTTAGTTGTTGTGTTGTATCTGTTGACTTTTGACTTCTTGTATTTATTATGGCCATTTCTCCAAAAATAATTTTGTGATCTGTCAGTGTTTCCATCTCCCATTTGGCCTTAATGTTTGAAACTGATATGTGAGAATCTTTTTGTACTAGAATATGATCTAGCTGTGATTGAGTGTTTTTATTTCTCCACGTGGTTTTCACTGTTTCAGATTTACTCCAGGTGTTGGCTATGAAGGATTTTGACATAATAGCTATGTTTTTCAGTTCGTTTTCGTTTTCATTAGTTGTTTTATGGTACAATTGTTTGCCTATGTGTTTCTTGTCTTCTGATGTTATATCATCTGTGCCTATATGTGCATTGAAGTCTCCTGCTATTATTATATTCTTCCTCGGCAGCTTCATTATTTCATGATTTAAGTTACCTATGGTTACATGTCTTGCTTTATCCTTTGTGGGTACATGTGTGTTTAATAATTGCGTTGTTTTATCTTGGAAGATGATGTCAAGAACGCACACATCCTCTGACACTGGTGTGAACTTGAAAGGCTGTGATCCTAAATCTCTATGTATCAGTATCGCTGTTCCTCGTGAGGTATTTTTATTATTTCTATTTCCGCTAAGTTGCCATATGTAATTAGATGTTGCTGCAGTTCCTGTATTAAGATGAGTCTCTTGTAGGCATGCTATTTTGATATTGTATTTCCGTAAGGTTTGATCTATTATTTTCCTCTTGTCGTCTTGTCTAGTTTAGTGCATCCTCTTACATTCCATGTACCTATCTTACCCAGCTTGGTTGATCTCATTCGTGTTTCCGTTGGCCTCTTCTGTCCGATGAGTGATGTATTTCTTATATCCATTATGCTGTCGTAATGGTTTCTATTTGTTGTGTTATTGTAATCAGCCATATTTCTGTATAATAGTCGGATGGTATTGTTGCTTATTCCGGAGTTCGGTTCGTACGTTATTCTGGATCCGCCTGATTGGTAGATTTCAATGGTTATTGCGAGTTCATTAGCAATAGCCCCTAGCGATTCAGACCCTCCCCAGAATCCGGTTTTGCTAAGGCGATCCAAGTATTGTCCCATGTTTATAGATAAATGCGGGTTTGTGGTTTTCATTTCTTGTATTGTTATTTCAATTTCATTTCTGAAGTTATCCAGGTTTTGTCTTATATGTTCTACCGCAGTTCTCCTCAAAGCGTTCGTGGCCAGCGCGTAATGATTGGAACGGATGCAGTGTCTGAGAAGTTGATGGGCGATTGCAGAAAATAAACAATTTTCTTTTCCAGGTATATCTGCGGCGTGTACTGTTCTATCATTCCAGTTGACCACCACCATATCTCCGTATACAGGGTGTTTGGCGAAAGGCCGGCACCCAAAATATTTCGTTTATTTTGAGAGATACAAGAAAATGTTAAGGATCAAAGCTAAACGAGACAAAGGGACTCATAAAATGATCCTAGTACAAATTTTGTGTCACTTCCGGTTATAGCGGAAATGGCTCCAACTTTAATTCTAGCATACGGAATCGGTATTTTTATATTTTTTTACGGAATGTACATAAAATATAAAAATACCGATTCCGTATGCTAGAATTAAAGTTGGAGCCATTTCCGCTATAACCGGAAGTGACACAAAATTTGTACTAGGATCATTTTATGAGTCCCTTTGTCTCGTTTAGCTTTGATCCTTAACATTTTCTTGTATCTCTCAAAATAAACGAAATATTTTGGGTGCCGGCCTTTCGCCAAACACCCTGTATAAGGAGATATGGTGGTGGTCAACTGGAATGATAAAACAGTACACGCCGCAGATATACCTGGAAAAGAAAATTGTTTATTTTCTGCAATCGCCCATCAACTTCTCAGACACTGCATCCGTTCCAATCATTACGCGCTGGCCACGAACGCTTTGAGGAGAACTGCGGTAGAACATATAAGACAAAACCTGGATAACTTCAGAAATGAAATTGAAATAACAATACAAGAAATGAAAACCACAAACTCGCATTTATCTATAAACATGGGACAATACTTGGATCGCCTTAGCAAAACCGGATTCTGGGGAGGGTCTGAATCGCTAGGGGCTATTGCTAATGAACTCGCAATAACCATTGAAATCTACCAATCAGGCGGATCCAGAATAACGTACGAACCGAACTCCGGAATAAGCAACAATACCATCCGACTATTATACAGAAATATGGCTGATTACAATAACACAACAAATAGAAACCATTACGACAGCATAATGGATATAAGAAATACATCACTCATCGGACAGAAGAGGCCAACGGAAACACGAATGAGATCAACCAAGCTGGGTAAGATAGGTACATGGAATGTAAGAGGATGCACTAAACTAGACAAGACGACAAGAGGAAAATAATAGATCAAACCTTACGGAAATACAATATCAAAATAGCATGCCTACAAGAGACTCATCTTAATACAGGAACTGCAGCAACATCTAATTACATATGGCAACTTAGCGGAAATAGAAATAATAAAAATACCTCACGAGGAACAGCGATACTGATACATAGAGATTTAGGATCACAGCCTTTCAAGTTCACACCAGTGTTAGAGGATGTGTGCGTTCTTGACATCATCTTCCAAGATAAAACAACGCAATTATTAAACACACATGTACCCACAAAGGATAAAGCAAGACATGTAACGATAGGTAACTTAAATCATGAAATAATGAAGCTGCCGAGGAAGAATATAATAATAGCAGGAGACTTCAATGCACATATAGGCACAGATGATATAACATCAGAAGACAAGAAACACATAGGCAAACAATTGTACCATAAAACAACTAATGAAAACGAAAACGAACTGAAAAACATAGCTATTATGTCAAAATCCTTCATAGCCAACACCTGGAGTAAATCTGAAACAGTGAAAACCACGTGGAGAAATAAAAACACTCAATCACAGCTAGATCATATTCTAGTACAAAAAGATTCTCACATATCAGTTTCAAACATTAAGGCCAAATGGGAGATGGAAACACTGACAGATCACAAATTATTTTTGGAGAAATGGCCATAATAAATACAAGAAGTCAAAAGTCAACAGATACAACACAACAACTAAAGTACAAAACAAAATGGCACGTCAATGCATTACAGGATCCAAACACAAGACAAAAATATCAAGAAAAATTAGTTTTACTTCAACCATTTCAAAATGGCGACAATTTATTTTCATATTTATGTACTTACAACTATAGGTAATTAACGAAAAAAAAAATGTTTAAAATACCTTACAATAATCAACACAAAACAAAAACCTTCTAAATATAACAAACAAAATTAAAATTAAAAATACTCAAAATGGCCGCCGTCATTTTCTACACAATTTGTCACATATAACAAATTTTGCCACTACATCGCCAGGAAAGGTAGATCTAATATTTTTTGACATTATTTGTTTGGTTTCAGGTAACAAAATCTCAAATAGCTGGCTATGATGTATTTTTTATGAATTTTTATTAGTAAATATTTTAAAAATAAAATGTCGCCATTTTGAAATGGTTGAAGTAAAACAATGATATTTTGGTATCATTATAAAGCTCATTTTATGTACATTTCGAAAAAAAAATATAAAAATACAGATTCTCTATGCTAGAATTAAAGTTGGACACATTTCCGCTAAAACCGGAAGTGACACAAAATTGTTACTACGGCCATTTTATGAGTCCCTTTGTCTAGTTTAACTTTGCTCCTTAACATTTTCTTGTATCTTTCAAAATGAACGAAATATTCTGGGTGCCGGCCTTCCGCCAAACACCCTGTATACCAGTATTAATTTCAAAACGAAGTCTAAAGCTAATATCCGATAGTATAGCAAGTGTAGTTATCAGTATGGGTTGTGGTGGAGGGTATAGCAAGTGTCGATCTCCGTATGAGTTGTGGTATTGTTCCAAAACAGAGCCTAATCAGTGTCCAGACAATATTAGAGTTGTTGTCCTTTGTGTTCAATATCTGTATCCGCTTGTATTCATAAATAAACTGACTTATCATCTTTGAAGCTGTTGTTATTATAATGTTGAATTGTGTAATTACTTGTTGCGTGATTGGAATGTTACTATTCATTGTTGGTAAATGATTGAATAATTGTTGTCGAGCAAGTTTTATGTATATGTAACCTATCCTAAAATAATTTTTGCTCCGTGTGTCGAGCTGAGACGTATTTTATAGAACTTAACGGTAATTTCTGAAATAAATGATTATTGCTGAAATAAAACGATTGTTATTTTTTATGGAGGTTGAGTTTCTAGGTCACAGAACTATGCCTGAAAATTGGGTTTAAAGTGATATTGTGCTAGTTTAATTTCACTGTACTGTAACTTACCTATTTTATTCTTATGTGAAAACCTTACTTACACATTGCTTGTTTACCATCTAAATCTGAAGATTATCTCTTGGTGTACGTTGATTCCCAAGTTCTTGTATGATTCCTTGGTATTCCTGGCAGATTAACACTATTAGGTAACACCATATCACTGACAATCAAGAGCATTCGGATTGCACTGTTGAGTTCACTAATCACCATTGCACCTTTTTCCTATGATCACTTATTCACTTATTCTTCTATTATAATTCACTCTTAGTCACTACTACTGGTTACATCACTAGAGTCGGAACTAACAGCAGACACGTCCGTTCTCACAGAAGGTTGGAACAGGAATCCACAAGATGAAATAAAAAGACTGATTATAAAATAAATATGACGTGAAATTAGTAACAGTATCTTTTTCTGGACTTATATAAATTAAATCAATGAAATATGATTTAATGTTTTTAAAAAGTTTTTATTTAACATACAAGATACAACTAGAATAATACGAAGTTAATTATTCTACAGACTTACATAATCTAACGGATTCTAGTAGAGTTGGTCTATTTATTACCTTTGTGTCGTATGATGTTTATGCTGTGTACGGTTTAATGTTACAGAGTGGAAACTTACATAAAATGATGCAATAAGGGATGGGCGTCTACATAATTCCTCCCCCTTAAGATGAAAGAATACCTGTTGGATGTTCAATAGGTATTGTTTCAATTGTTAGTTTATTTTTATTTGATTTGATTAAATTTCTTTTCTTAATTATTACATAAATTTTATAAAATAAGAACATGATTACAACTATGGTTACAATACATAAAATTATATCGCAAAATATTGAATGTGACTCAAAGTTATTAATTTCATTTAAATGTGTTATTTGTTGACTTGGAAATTTAACTGATTCTAGATTTTTTATATTCAATGTTTTTGTTATATCTTTTGATATTTATATCAAGTATGTATTATACAAATGTATCAAGTAGTATGTAATTAAATAATTGAATATGTTGTTATGTAAAGAGATATTGAAAAATAAATACGGTTTCATGTCATACAATTCTATGATCATTTACTAAAGAACCCACTATACAATAAACTGGCGACGAGACGAAAGAAGAACATGGCAAATACAGAAGAAATTTTAAATAATTTAGTGGCAGCGATATCTAAACTTGCACCTTCAACTCCAAATTTTACGCAAGGTATTTATTTGCAGCCTTACGACGAGCAAAATGAAACATTTACAATATATATGCAACGATTAGAAAACTACTTGCTTCTAAAAGATTTAATGGGCGATAGCATCGAGAAGAAACAGAAGCGTCTACAAATTTTCATTAATTGTCTGGGTACAAAAACTTATCAATTGCTTTCTAATCTTACAGCACCTGATTTACCAACTACAAAATCTTACGAAAAATTGATTAAATTATTAAAGGACCATTTGGATCCGAAACCTAATGAAGTGGCAGAACAACATAAATTTTTATTACGTATGCAAAAGGAGGATGAATCTGTAGCATCATATGTAGCTGAACTAAAAAAATTAACAAAATATTGCAATTTTACTTGCGGAAAATGCAAATCATCGACTATAAACTTACATTTACGTTCTCAATTCATTAGGGGACTCCATGATCAAGATATCAGAGAGAAATTATTACAAGAAACAAATAAATTTACAATAGATCAAGCAATAAAAACAGCTCTCAATATTGAAGCATCAAAATTAGAAAGTCAGCAAATGAATACATCAGCAAGCGTAAACAAAATTACTAAACAATTTAATACAAAAATTAAAGAAAATTACAATTCTAAAAACAATACTGCAATACAATCATCAATTTATTGTTTTAGGTGTAGATTATCAAATCATAAAGCTAACAAATGTAAATTAATAGACTATATATGTAAAAGCTGTAACAAAAAAGGACACCTAGCAAAAGTGTGTCAAAAGAATAAAAATTCTTTCTTCGGAAGAAAATGGAATCAAATAAATCAATATCAGTTAAATACAGAAGAAATACAAAACCAGAGTGACGATTATAGTACCGAAGACGAAGAAGAAATTGAATATCAAATTAAAACAGTTCAAAGCACAACACAGGACAGTATTATGGTAACTATAAATATAAATAATAAACCATGCGTTATGGAATTTGATACAGGGGCAGCCGTCTCCACCATTAGCAAATATGATTTTATCAAATATAACTTTACAAATGAAATACATACCACTAAAATTAAACTTAAAACTTACTCGGGAGAAATCATTTTTCCTATGGGAGTGGCATATGTCAATGTCAATATAGGAAATAAATCTGTCAATAAAGCAAGGTTGTTCATTATAAATAAAAAGTCACACCAATATTAGGCAGAGAGTGGATACGATTACTGGAATTACTAAATAATAATTCACTACAGATTAATATAGTACAAGAAAATTCAAACGTACACAATAAAAGAGAAATAATACATAAACTAATACATGAATATCAAGATTTATTTTTAGATACAATAGGAAAAATTCCAAATACAGAGTGTTCATTTAAGTTAAAAGAAAATACAGAGCCAATATATCTCAAACCTAGACCAGTACCTTTCGCTATAAGGAAGAAAGTAGAAGATGAATTACATAAAATGGAACAAGAACGAATCATCGAAAAGATTGAGAATACAACTTGGGGAATACCAATAGTCCCAGTCATTGGTAAAAAGGGTAAAATAAGGATTTGCGCTGATTACAAGGTAACGTTAAACAAATATTTAATAGATGATAAATATCCAATACATACAATTGAAGAAATATTAGCTAAAATGGATGGTAAATATTTTTGTACATTAGATATTCATAAAGCTTATTTACACATGCCAGTAGATTCGAAATCTTCACAAATGCAATGTTTAAGTACACATATAGGCAGTTACATAGTAAAACGACTCATGTTTGGTACAAAAGTAGCACCAGGTATTTGGCAAAGACAAATGGATAAAATGATACAGAATTTAGATGGAGTGGTAGCGTTCTTTGACGATATTAAAGTTCAAGGAAATACAATAAAGGAATTACATGACAGATTAAAAGCAGTTTTTGACAGATTACGTCAAAATAATATTAAATTGAATAAAAATAAATGTCAATTTTTTCAGGATTCAATACAGTATTTAGGCTACAAATTAGACAAAGACGGAATACACAAAACAGATTATAAGATCAAAGCTAGTATTATCTCATATTATGCCAGATGGAACCGAAAGACCGAAAGCTTACGCATCCAGGACTTTATCATCAAGTGAATGTAAATATAGTTTATATATTTGTACGGTCGAAAGGTAAATTTAATTACAGATAATAAACCATTAGCAATGATTCTCAATCCAAGTAAAAGCTTACCACCATTACCAGCTGCACGTATGTTAAGATATGCACAATTTATATCAGGATTTGATTATCAAGTACAACGTAGAATATCCGAGAAACATAGTAATGCAGATTATTTATCAAGATTCCCATTAAAATTCACAGAAGATGACAAACAAGAAGATGTAATATCTGTATTCTACATGGATCAAATTAATGTATTACCAGTCAACGCAGAAGATATTAAAAATAAAACTATGAAAGATCCTGAACTTACCAAAGTATACTATGCACTTAAATCAGGTCATGGATTACACAATACCATATTTCAAGGACAAGAAAATGAATTCACTATTGAACAAGGATGTATCTTTAGAGGGGTAAGAGTAGTTGTTCCAAAATTATTACAAAAACAAGTTTTAGATGAATTCCATACAGCACACATAGGTAGCACAAAAATGAAATTACTTGCAAGAAGTTATTGCAATTGGAAAGGAATTGACAAAGATATCGAAGCTACTTCAAAAAATTGTCAAAATTGCTCACTTTTACAAAATATGCGTCAACCTATACATCACCCCTGGTATTATCCTGATGCACCATGGCACATAATTCATCTGGATTTCGTGGGACCAAAGAATGGTAATTACTTTTTAATATTAGTAGATGCACATAGTAAATGGGTGGAAGTATTCCCTATGAAAAATATTACCACGACAAAAACTATCAACAAACTACGAGAAGTCTTTGCTCGTTTTGGATTACCAATTACAATAGTGACCGACAATGGAAGACAATTTATTTCAGAAGAATTTCAAAATTTTGTAAAGTCAAATGGCATCAAACATAAATTAACTGCTCCATATCATCCAGCGACAAATGGACAAGCCGAACGCTATGTTCAAACAATAAAAAAAAGTCTAAAGGCAACAGCTGATGAACCAGGCGATTTAAATTTAAAGTTATGTAATATATTGATGCAACTGAGAAAAGTTCCAAATTGTACAACACAGACAAGTCCAGCAGAATTCATATTTAAATTTGGAATGAGAACTAGAATCGATCTAATTAAACCCAACGGAACAAATCAAATAAGAAGTGATACTGATGAAAAAAAAAACAGCAGAATTTGAATCAAATACAAAAGTGATAGTAAGGAATTATACAGGTGAAAAGAAATGGGTATTTGGAAAAATTTTGAAGAGAAGTGGAATTTTACACTACATTGTTGATATTAACGGAAAGATTGTAAAGAAACATATCGACCAGCTAAAAAGAAATTTTGTTAATAATACTAATGAAAATAAATTTCAGCTAACTAAGTCTTTAGGTCGGACGACACCATCATTTCCAACTGAGCACGAGCACGAGCCAACTGAGCACGAACACGAGCAAGAAGAGAACTCAGCCTCTACAGTTGAGCCAGAGACATCTGCAGCAGCAGAAAATAAGGAAAGAAATGACTCGCCGGCCGATTCATCACCTTCATCTTCTCCACTGAAGTCCCTAACACCCGAAGTAAGAAAATCAGCAAGAATCAGGAGAACACCTGATAGACCTATTAAATAAATTAAAATTAATTATTACATTATTATTTATTAGCTATGTATTATTAATTTCCTATTTATGTTTGCATTTAGTGAGAGCGATTGTTATATCTTTTGATATTTATATCAAGTATGTGTTATACAAATGTATCAAGTAGTATGTAATTTAATAATTGAATATGTTGTTATGTAAATAGATATTGAAAAATAAATACGGTTTCATGTCATACAATTCTATGATCATTTACTGAAGAACCCACTACACAATAGTTTTAGTAAGAATTATTTTATTTTTATTTTGCCCGATATTTATGTTAATAATTTTATCATACTTAATATTTTTAAACATTTTTTGTTTGTTTATTAAACAGTCTTTTATAGAGTAAATTCCGGAAATATCTTAATCTTGAATTTCGTGATGGACTTATTATTACAAAGGCAATAATATTTTATTTTTTTATTATTGTGCAACACATTCCTTAAATATATCAAATGATTTCTTGGATTACAACAAATTGAATCATATTTTTTGTTGAATATCTCAACTTTTTTGATTGTAACAATAAATTGTAACGAAGTTTGAATGTTAATTTCAAATCATATAACAAAATCAACTGCTGTATGCTTTGTTATTTTCCAAGTTTATAGTTAGGGAAAAGTCAAGAGATGGGGTAAGTATTTTAGTATGTAAAAGAAAAACTCAATAGATGTCGTTACGGTCGCAATCAAAAACTGGTTCGGATCCACACTTCAAAAACTGGTTCGGATCCACACTTTTTCGTTTTATTTCTGTGGTGTTTCTACGGTTTCGTAGTTTGTCAAAATATTTAGTTTTTCAAAAACGTCAAACTGAAGATGGTTATGGTAAGTAACTTTATTTATTTACATATTATAATATTTATTAAAATCAGTTCATATATTAACATTATTATTATAAAAAACGCGTTGTGTTGGGAGGAATGCCCGACACAAAAATTACCCAGGGAAGAATGGGGAAATTTGTTTTGCTTCCCACAAAATTAGGAATTAAGGAAGAAATGGCTGAAAAACTTATCTTTAGTAGATTTATCTTGTTTTACCATAAAGCAATTGACAAATAGGGGATATCGAGTGTGTCACAGACATTTTGAAAACAACCAACTTTAAAATTATTTAAGGAAGAAGTTGAACTTTAATAACTTACCACCAGCTATTACTACATCATATATAAAAACCGACTCGATACAAAATGATATTACAGAACAAGTAGTCCTATTCGCGTTCCGTTGGAAGGTACAATTTTTAATAAAAATATTTATTTCGTTATACAAACACAAATTAAATTATATAGCAGCACTTGTTTGCCTGTAATTTTTATTTTCCTGGTGTTTTGTATGAATATCCTCCGTCGTCTGACTCAAATCCTCCTTTATCCATTCCATCTCCTCAATTAACCCTTTCACTATCTCACTTGTTTGATTCATCTTCTAGTAATACGGCAGCGTACGTGGCAGCCTTTTTATTAAAAAAAATTAATTTCAATAATTATTTGGCATGTAAAGATTTTTTTACAGTGATATTACAACAAATTTACATAGGCTTACCAAAATGAAGGAGTATGGGGAACTATCTAAATTAAAGTACACTAGTCAAAATTTTACAAATATTATACAGGAAAAAAAATATGTTTTAGAAAATTTTTATTCTTTGGTTGAAAAAGATAATTTAAAACAATTTTTAATTTGAAATACAAAATTCAAAATTTCATGTGAATCATGCGAGAGCACACACGCCAAAATAAAAGAAATTTTAATAAAATATGTCTCACTTATTTTGATCAGGGGTGTAACGACAAAATTAAAAACAACAAATTTAAAGTTTTACTAAATGTAGATAATTTCCTAAAAATTGTTAATTAATTATTATTTTATACTTTTATTATATTATTGTTGTAAATATTTATATTTTTAAGATTATACATTTAGTGATAAGATTATTGTACATTTAGGTTTAAAAAATTTGAAATATACATTTATATAATATAAATAATTTGAAGTTCTTTTTTTCTTTTTCATATTCATTAAAAATGCAACCTAAATCAGCCTACTCCCATCCATAATTTTCGGATAAATACTTAGTTCGAGGAAGTAGCCATGAGAGGCGCTGTAATGATTGAAAAATATTTCTATGTTGGATTTGTCGGATCTTGTATGCGTATGATCTGTGCTACCAATAATTACAGTTGATTATTGCAATGTCAATAACATTTTAATTTATTATTATTTTAGAAATAACCTCTATAAGTAATCAAATCATTTCTTTCATTAGGTACAATAAATTCAGTCATATTTCTCGATTATTATTCCAACTATTTTGATTATAATAATTCTTTAGCTAAAAATAACCCTCAAATTAACTTATTGATGATTCCAAATCATGTATAAAAATCACTTGTTTTAATCAAAATACTGTTGTACTAATAATTACAGTTGATTATTGTAATGTCAATCTTATATACTAAAACGATAGATTCACTATATATATTTGGATTCATCTCGAGCATCGCAAAAACTTTGCTCACGGGTACAGGTCAAACCATTCATGTAATAATTGTAATATTATTTTATTAGATGTGGTTTAATGAGGACCAAGTGCTTTTGGGTGTCTCATATTTTTTCCGTGCATAGTTTTTGTGTAAAAAATCGAAAACTAAGCTAAAAAGTATAACTGGAACAAAACTGAAAAAAATATCCTAGATGCCATGTATAAATTTAAGAAGAATCACGCAGTCATCCGTCACTTTTGACAATCTGTCTATGAACTTCAATCGATTGTATCTTTTAATAGAACATTGATATCAAAGATCTGAAAACAGTGTCATGAATAATAGTCCTGAGCAAAGGTTTTACCAATATTTTAAGTTTATAACACAACACATTTATTTATTTTAAATTTTGACGTTTCGAATTACATAAGTCAATGTTGCCAAATGTGTGATGAAATAACTAAACAAATAACAAATATTCCTAAATGAAGACAGTGGCTGTTATATTAGGATTGCCGATGGTAATTTATAAATTTAAAAATTAACTACAATATTTTAATACAAACATTGTTGCCAAATTATGAAGTAACCAAATAAAAAACAAATGTTCCTAATTAAATTAAAAACTTTGCTGTGTTTGATATCAAATGAAAGAAAACCAACAGGGCCGATTTTGAAATGACAAAAAAAATGTGTCATGTCGATCTGCATTTGTTTTTCGTAAAAAGTTGTTAGAAGTTGGTCGTCCTTGGGTTTTAAGAAAATGACACAATGAGGACTGGTGTGCACGAAAGACAAAAATGTTCTACGTAGATTAGAATTTGTTTTTTGTAAAATGTTGTCAGAAAAATGTCGTGCTTGGATATTTTTGAATTACATAAGTCAATATTGTCAAATGTTTAATAAAGTAACTAAACAAAGAACAAATATTCCCAAATAAACGTTACTGAAGCCAGTGAATGTTATATTAGGCTAGGTCACGATGAGGGCTAGCGTGCAAAATGAACAAAAATGTTCTATATCGAACGGCTTTTGTTTTTTGGAAAAAGTTGTGAGAAGTATGTGGTGTTTGGTATCAAATGAAAAGGCTCGATAAGGGCTGGCGTGTAGAACTAACAAAAAAGTTCAATGTTGATAGGCTTTTGTTTTTTGCAAAAATTTTTCAAAGGTATGTCGAGTTTGGTGTCAAATGAAAGGTCTCGTTGAGGGCTAACGTGCAGAATTGACAAAAATGTTTCATGTCGATCGGCTTTTGTTTTTTGCAAAAGGTTGTCACAAGTATATAGTGTTTGGTATCAAATGAAAAGTCTCGGTGTGGGCTAGCGTGTAGATATGATAAAAATGTTTCATGTCGATCGACTTTTGTTTTATACAGAAAGTTGTCAGAAGTATGTCGTGTATGGTATCAAATGAAATGTCTCGGTGAAGGCTGGAGTACATAAATGACAAAAATGGTTCATGTCTAACGGCTTTTGTTTTTTGCAAAAAATTATTAGAAGTATATCGCGTTTGCAATCTAATGAAAGTTATCGGTGAGGAATGATGTGGAAATATGAAATAATTGTTTCATGTCGATCGGCATTTGTTTTTTGCACTGACCGCGGAGCTCTAGGGAATGCTCGGCGTAGCCGAGAATTCGCTAGTCATATACTATTTTGATAGATTCAGTATCTATATATCTATCTATCTATATTTGGATTCATCTCGAGCATCGCAAAAATTTTGCTCACGGGTACAGGTCTAACCATTCATGGAATAATTTTAATATTATTTTATTAGATGTGGTTTAAAGTGGAATAGGGCCTTTTTGTGGTCTCATATTTTTACTGTGAGTGGTTTTCTTGTAAAAAATCAAAAACTGTGCATAATTGGTACCTTGAAACAATAGATCCCAAAGGCCATGTCTATCTTTAAGAAGAATCACGCAGTTATCCGTCACTTTTGACAATCTGTCTATGAACTTTAAATGATTGTATCTTTTAATAGAACATTGATATCAAAGATTTGAAAACAGTGTCATGAATAATAGTCCTGAGCAAAGGTTTTACCATTATTTTAAGTTTATTACACAACACATTTAATTATTTTAAATTTTGACGTTTCGAATTACATAAGTCAATGTTGCCAAATGTGTGATGAAATTACTAAACAAAAAACAAATATTCCTAAATGAATTTCACTAAAGACAGTGGCTATTATATATTAGGATTGCCGATGGTAATTTATAAATTTAAAAATTAACTACATTATTTTAATACAAACAGTGTTGCCAAATTATTAAGTAACTAAATAAAAGTCAAATGTTCATAATTAAATTAGAACACTTTGCTTTGTTTGATATCAAAAGAAAGAAAACCATAAGGGCCGGTTTTGAAATGACAAAAAAATATGTGTCATGTCGACCTGCATTTGTTTTTCGTAAAAAGTTCTTAGAAGTAGGTCGTCCTTGGGTTTTAAGGAAACGACACAATGTGGACGGGTGTGCATGAATGACAAAAATGATCTACGTAGATTAGAATTTGTTTTTTGCAAAATGTTGTCAGAAATATTTTGTGTTTGGAAAAAGTTGTGAGAAGTATGTGGCGTTTAGTATCAAATGAAAGGGCTCGATAAGGGCTGGCGTGTAAAATTAACAAAAATGATCAATGTTGATCGGCTTTTGTTTTTTGCAAAACTTTCTCAAAGGTACGTCGAGTTTGGTCTCAAATGAAACGTCTCGTTGAGGGCTAGCGTGCAGAATTGACAAAAATGTGCTATGTCGATTGGTTTTTGTTTTTTGCAAATAGTTGTTACAAGTGTGTGGTGTTTGGTATCAAATGAAAGGTTTTGATAAGGGCTGGTGTGCAGAATTAACAAAAATGGTTAATGTTGATCGGCTTTTGTTTTTTGCAAAAAGTTTTTAGAAGTATGTCGAGTTTGGTCTCAATTGAAAGGTCTCGTTGAGGGCTATCGTGCAAAATTGACAAAAATATTCCATTCCGATCGGCTTTTGTTTTCTGCAAGAAGTTCTCCAAGGTATGTCGAGTTTGGTCTCAAATGAAACGTCTGGTTGAGGGCTAGCGTGCAGAATTGACAAAAATGTGCTATGTCGATTGGTTTTTGTTTTTTGCAAATAGTTGTTATAAGTGTGTGGTGTTTGGTATCTAATGAAAGGTTTTGATGAGGGCTGGTGTGCAGAATTAACAAAAATGGTTAATGTTGATCGGCTTTTGTTTTTTGCAAAAAGTTTTTAGAAGTATGTCGAGTTTGGTCTCAAATGAAACGTCTGGTTGAGGGCTAGCGTGCAGAATTGACAAAAATGTGTTATGTCGATTGGTTTTTGTTTTTGCAAAAAATTGTCACAAGTATGTCCAGTTTGGTCTCAAATGAGAGGTCTCGTAGAGGGCTAGCGTGCAAAATTGACAAAAATGTTCCATTCCGATCGGCTTTTGTTTTCTGCAAGAAGTACTCAAAAGTATGTCGAGTTTTATCTCAAACAAAACGTCTGGTTGACGGCTAGCGTGCAGAATTGACAAAAATGTGCCATGTCAATCGGCTTTTGTTTTTTGCAAAAAGTTGTCAGAAGTTTGTGGTGTCTAGTATCAAATGAAAGGTTTCGTTTAGGGCTAGCGTGCAGAATTGACAAAAATGTTCTTTGCCGATCGGCTTTTGTGTGGTGTTTGGTATCAAAATAAAGGTCTCGATGAGGGTTTGCGTGAAAAATTAACAAAACTGCGCAATGTTGTTCGGCTTTTGTTTTTTGCGAAAAGTTCTCAGAAATATGTCGATTATGGTCTCAAATGGTCAGCCAGTACGGTTGTGTGGTCGTGGCGTGTCTTGTCTGATCGTGTAGATAAGCAACATAGCCCGCCCTGTCCAATTGGATGGGTTGCCGCACAACGGCTCGGTGTGTGCTGGCCTTGCAGAGACTGTAGGCTGACAACCTGCATCACTAAAATGCAAGTAAAACATGTCACGAAACAAGTACTTCAGGTACTTGAGGCCTAATCGGCTTCACCAAAAATCTGGATCTACTTCCGGAAAACTCAGTAAGGGCTGTCACAATAGATCTTCTAGGTCGCGTTGACAAAAAGCGACAAAAACGCTTAAACCCTCATATCCATACATACATACATACATACATGGTCTCAAATGAAAGGTCTCGTTGAGGGCTGGCGTGCATAATTAAGAAAAATGTTTCATATCGACCGGCTTTTGTTTTTTTGCAAAAAGTTGTCAGAAATATGTCGTGTTTGGTATCAAATAAAAGGTCTTGGCATGGGCTCGCGTAGAGAATTGACAAAAATGATCTATGTCGATCGACTTTTGTTTTATGCAACAAGTTGTCAGAAATATGTCGTGTTTGGTATCGAATAAAAGGTTTTGTTGAGGGCTAGCGTGCATAACTGACAGAAATGTTCCATTCCGATTGGCTTTTGTTTTCTGCAAGAAGTTCTCAAAAGTATGTCGAGTTTGGTCTCAAATGAAACGTCTTGTTGAGAGCTGTCGTACAGAATTGACAACAATTTGCTATCTCGATCGGTTTTTGTTTTTTGCAAAAAGTTGTCAGAAGTGTATGGTGTTTGGTATCAAATGAAAAGTTTCAATGAGGGCTGGTGTACAAAATTAACAAAAATTGTCAATGTCGATCGGCTTTTGTTTTTTGCAAAAGGTTGTCACAATTATATAGTGTTTGGTATCAAATGAAAAGACTTGGTGTGGGCTAGCGTGCAGATATGATAAAAATGTTTCATGTCGATCGACTTTTGTTTTATGTAGAAAGTTGTCAGAAGTATGTCGTTTTTGGTATCAAATGAAAGGTCTCAGTGAGGGCTGGGGTACATAAATGACAAAAATGTTTCATGCCGACCGGCTTTTGTTTTTTGCAAAAAATTATTGGTAGTATATCGTGTTTGCAATATAATGAAAGGTCTTGGAGAGGCCTGAAGTGCAAATATGAAATAATTGTTTCATGTCGATCGGCATTTGTTTTTTGCACTGACAGCGGAGCTCTAGGGAATGCTCGGCGTAGCCGAGAATTCGCTAGTCATATACTATTTTGATAGATTCACTATCTATATATCTATATATATATATTTTAAATCATCTCGAGCATCGCAAAAATTTTGCTCACGGGTACAGGTCAAACCATTCATTGAATAATTTTAATATTATTTTATTAGATGTGGTTTAAAGTGGAATAGGGCCTTTTTGGGGTCTCAAATTTTTACTGTGAGTGGTTTTCGTGTGAAAAATCAAAATCTGTGCATAATTGGTACCTTGAAACAATGGATCCCAGAGGCCATGTCTATTTTTAAGAAGAATCACACAGTTATCCGTCACTTTTGACAATCTGTCTATGAACTTTAAATGATTGTATCTTTTAATAGAACATTGATATCAAAGATTTGAAAACAGTGTCATGAATAATAGTCCTGAGCAAAGGTTTTACCAATATTTTAAGTTTATTACACAACACATTTAATTATTTTAAATTTTGACGTTTCGAATTACATAAGTCAATGTTGCCAAATGTGTGATGAAATTACTAAACAAAAAACAAATTTTCCTAAATGAATGAATAAATGGTAATTTATAAATTTAAAAATTAACTACATTATTTTAATACAAACAGTTTTGCCAAATTATTAAGTAACTAAATAAAAATTAAATGTTCGTAATTAAATTAAAACTCTTTGCTTTGTTTGATATCAAAAGAAAGAAAACCATAAGGGCCGGTTTTGAAATGACAAAAAAAATGTGTTATGTCGATTTGAATTTATTTTTCGTAAAAAGTTCTTAGAAGTAGGTCGTCCTTGGGTTTTAAGGAAACGACACAAAGTAGAAGGGTGTGCATGAATGACAAAAATGTTCTACGTAGATTAGAATTTGTTTTTTGCAAAATGTTGTCAGAAATATTTTGTGTTTGAAAAAAGTTGTGAGAAGTATGTGGTGTTTAGTATCAAATGAAAGGGCTCGATAAGGGCTGGCATGTAAAATTAACAAAAATGATCAATGTTGATCGGCTTTTGTTTTTTGCAAAATTTTCTCAAAGGTACGTCGAGTTTGGTCTCAAATGAAACGTCTCGTTGAGGGCTAGCGTACAGAATTGACAAAAATGTGCTATGTCGATTGGTTTTTGTTTTTTGCAAAAAGTTGTCACAAGTGTGTGGTGTTTGGTATCAAATGAAAGGTTTCGATAAGGGCTGGTGTGCAGAATTAACAAAAATGGTTAATGTTGAACGGCTTTTGTTTTTTGCAAAAAGTTTTTAGAAGTATGTCGATTTTGGTCTCAAATGAAAGGTCTCGTGGAGGGCTAGCGAGCAGAAATGAAAAAAAATGTACTACGTCGATCGGTTTTTGTTTTTTGCAAAAACTTGTCAGAAGAGTGTGTTGTTTGGTATCAAATGAAAGGTTTCGATAAGGGCTGGTGTACAGAACTAACAAAAATGGTTAATGTTGATCGGGTTTTGTTTTTTGTAAAAAGTTTTTAGAAGTATGTCGAGTTTGGTCTCAAATGAAAGGTCTCGTTGAGGGCTAGCGTGCAGAATTGACAAATATGATCCATTCCGATCGGCTTTTGTTTTCTGCAAGAAGTTCTTAAAAGTATGTCGAGTTTGGTATCAAACAAAACGTCTGGTTGAGGGCTAGCGTGCTGAATTGACAAAAATGTGCCATGTCAATCGGCTTTTGTTTTTTGCAAAAAGTTGTCAGAAGTGTGTGGTGTTTGGTATCAAATGAAAAGGCTCGATAAGGACTGACGTGTAGAATTAACAAAAACGGTCAGTGTTGATCGGCTTTTGTTTTCTGCAAAAGTTTCTCAAAAGTATGTCGAGTTTGGTCTCAAATGAAAGGTCTCGTTGAAGGCCGGCGTGCAGAATTGACAAAAATGCTCCATGTCGATCGGCTTTTGTTTTATGCAAAAAGTTATTAGAAATATATCATGTTTGGAATCTAATAAAAGGTCTAATTGAGGGCTGACAAGCAGATATAATTTTTTTTTAATGTCGATCGACATTTGTTTTTTTACATTGACAGCGGAGCTCTAGGGAATGCTCGGCGCAGCCGAGAATTCGCTAGTCATATACTATTTTGATAGATTCACTATCTATATATCTATCTATATTTGGATTCATCTCGAGCATCGCAAAAATTTTGCTCACGGGTACAGGTCAAACCATTCATGTAATAATTTTAATATTATTTTATTAGATGCGGTTTAATGAGGACCAATCGCTTTCGGTTATCCCATATTTTTACCGTGCATAGTTTTTGTGTAAAAAATCGAAAACTAAGCTAGAAAGGCAAACTGAGACAAAATTGAAAAAAATATCCTAGATGCCAGGTTTAAATTTAAAAAGAATTACTGTGCAATCTGTCATTTTTGACAATTCAATATGAAACTTTTAATTTATTTATTTTGAAAATGAAAAGAGCTATTGTAAAGGTAATTATATTTTTATACATTATAATAGTGAGCGAAATATATACAAATACACTGAATGTTACGTGTGGCGTATATAAAATATTTAATTTTATGACATTTGACGTTTGGTCAGTCAATCAAAAAATGAGTTGGAGACAACTAAGTGAAAAATGTCATATTTACTAAAATGTATAATGAAATATTGTACGAAATTTAATAAGAAATCATCTCTAATACAGGTACTTTTATATAGAATATAAATATTTATATATTATTAGTTAAATATTTTATTTTTTAGATGAGACTATAACCTTCACGTACTCAGATACTCTAATATGGAATTTTTTATAAACTCAAACAATCTATTGGGCAATAATTATAAAAATAAGTAATAGTAAAACTAAAGAATATTCCAGAATGGATTATTTAATCAAGAAAACTGCATTTCAAAATTGATTTATACTCTGACGTTTAAAAAACTATATTATTACTATTCAAACACTTCCAAAGGTAAATTCATACTGTACAGTATTCTTCCCTTATATATAAATACTTTTTAAATCTAATTTATACATATTTTAGATAGTTAGACTATAGATTTTGTCTGATTACGTGGAAAAACTGACAAGCCTTTATTTCATACAGTTTTGGAGGAAATTGTTTAACAATTTAATGTACAATAATTACTATATAAATAAATGATGTATCTGGACTTTAATAAACTTTTGTTAATTGCAATTTACTCTTTCTTTACGCATTTTGTAACATTTCTGATGAAAACATTTGATTACAATAGAAATTACATTTTTCAAAATTCTGTAGTATTTTATAATGAAATGAGATGATTTCTCAGATGTAAACGTTTACATAAACAAAGTATTTATCCATTTATCCATTTGTAACTGATGTATGAAATAATAAACACCTTTTCAAACCAAATATTCACCGAGTAGTTCGTCTGATTATCAGCTGATGGCATCTGCTCTTAGTCGAACTTGTATGTGATTGTACTGCACGAAAATTCATGTTTTCATTAAGAAATAATGCAAAAGAACGTATAAAAATTGGTCACTTTATCTACAACTAACAGGCATATAAATTTTCAGTTATGTGTGAGTAGTTCATATATGCCTCAACAGATGGCGCTAGAGTAGCACTTAAATTTCAAAATAACTTCAAATTGTATTTATTATACTTTTATAATCATTTAAATTGATATTTATAATAAAAAATAAATTATTAATAACAATAACAATAGTTGTAGATAAATACATATATAATTCAGCTTCATAAATATATAAATGAACATAGCAACAGAAAGCATCAATATAATCTTGTTTTTTTTGACAATATAAAAATGTATCAGTTTATAAATTTTGGTATGTTATTTCACATTATTCATATTTATAAAATAGATAATTATTTTCAAAATAATACATTTTTATATATTCTTTAACTAACTTCATACTTATTGTGTCAAGTTATGACATTTAAGTTCTGTCAAACTGAATGTATTGTATGAAAATACAAATATTGTTAAGATATAATAAAAATACATAAAATTGGGTTAAACGTATTATTTAAATCTTTTCTTCTTATGTATTTTGATGATTAAACTATTGTATTTCAAAATCTCTAAGCGCGGGAAATTTAAAATCTCTATAATTTCATTTATTTATCAACATGTATTTTTATTTATTTCCTAAACGGTCTCGCGTGCCGCTTTGAACGTGTTATAAATAAATAATATACATTACAACAAATGTTTCTAAGTCTAACACATAGTAGCACCCCCCGTAGAAGGGTGTGAAAAAAATTCATCAATTTCCAAAGTTGGAATATTAAATATATGATATTATTTGATAAGTTATGTGTGAGTAGTTCATATACAGGGTGTTCCATTTAAG
The DNA here is from genome assembly GCA_035578165.1 of Stenolophus ochropezus. Lineage (NCBI taxonomy): Eukaryota > Metazoa > Arthropoda > Insecta > Coleoptera > Carabidae > Stenolophus > Stenolophus ochropezus. The sequence continues at coordinate 26,461,626 of JAQOWZ010000017.1, forward strand.
CGTGCCACCATTTCTATCTCGAGAACTATAAGAGCTACGAGGTTGGTTAAATTAGCAAAGAACCACCATTTTACAAGACTAATACAAAGAGCAAAAATAGCTATTTTTAGTACAAGTGAGCAAAATATGTCTTTTTTTCACGGGCTCAGAAATTGGCCACAAGAGCGAAGCGAGTGTGCCAACTGGACAAGTGAGAAAAAGACATGCTCACGTGTGCTAAACATAATTTTTTCCACAATCTTAAAATAAAATTTATAAAAAAAAATCTGGTGTGTCCAACACAATACCTCCCGCCACTGTAGTAATATTATATTCTATATAAGTTTTTCAATACATTTAATTTGTAGTTTTCAAATTAGTCTCTTATTGCACTTCAGAATATTTTTAATTTATTTCATACCTAAAATTTCCTTCATAAAATTTGTATGACCAATATGACAGCTATTTTTGACGTTACTAAAACAGGAACCGAACGTACTTTGATTCACGCATGTAAATACATTCCTAATATATTTCTTCCATCTTTTTAAATTTTACAATATAATTACTTCATTTTTACTTATTTTATCTTTTACACTTACTTACATCAAATTTGACATCATATGTCAAATTTAGTGAACATATGAATAACTCATCTGTTCTATCGAAATTCCTCAGCCTAAACGATATGTAAAATTATGATAATTTATATATTTTTTTTCTATCTAGCTAGAAGTCATATATAAACGTAATTATGCAGATCGGTAGAAAATTAAAAAATCTTTGTATTTATAATAACGAAATTTGCGAAAATATGGTATTTAGAGGTATTTTTTAGGAAAAACGGTTTAAAGCTTCAAGTAAAGTACTACTTCCGGTTAACCAATTGTAGTCAAAATCTAATCAGTTCATCATATTAGAATAGAACTCTTAAATACTAAATATTATATTTTTTACATGTATCGTATTGGAGTTATCGTGGACGAAAAATTGTCACAGACACACACACACACACACACACAGACACACACAGACACACACACACACACACACACAGACATACAGACATCACGCTAAAAATAGTAAAATCGTATTCTAGGGACCCTAATTCGTGCTCATATGTTGAAAACCCACACTCGAGAAATCTGACCAAAAACAATACCTCCCTTATCTATATATTGATAGGCGGGAGGTAAAAACAAAACATTGTACTTTTTTATTTAATAATGAAAATCTCAACAGTACAATTATGTTTATAAATTATAATTAAATATAATGTAATTTAATGTAAAATGCATTATAATGTCTGTAATCCCATGAAAACATTGTGCTCAGAGTAAGTGTATTTTGCTCACTAATGTTATTTACTTTGCTTACTTGTGAAGAAATTTATTTACTTTGCTCACTTGTGATTCAATATGCTACTTTGCTCACTGTTTTAAGTTGAATAATGATGTATTTTGCTAACGATTTTGGAAAAAACTTTTTTTTGACATGTGGTTCTCAAAATACGGGACAAAACTTTCTCTTTTTAGATGGGAACATATGTTTATTTTTAGGTTATTCGATAGAGCATTTTTTTCTGAATTCAGCGATATAAACATCATATACTATTTTGATAGATTCACTATCTATATATCTATCTATCTATATTTGGATTCATCTCGAGCATCGCAAAAATTTTGCTCACGGGTACAGGTCAAACCATTCATTGAATAATTTTAGTATTATTTTATTAGATGTGGTTTAAAGTGGAATAGGGCCTTTTTGGGGTCTCATATTTTTACTGTGAGTGGTTTTCGTGTAAAAAATCAAAAACTGTGCATAATTGGTACCATGAAACAATGGATCCCAGAGGCCATGTCTATCTTTAAGAAGAATCACGCAGTTATCCGTCACTTTTGACAATCTGTCTATGAACTTTAAATGATTGTATCTTTTAATAGAACATTGATATCAAAGATTTGAAAACAGTGTCATGAATAATAGTCCTGAGCAAAGGTTTTACCATTATTTTAAGTTTATTACACAACACATTTAATTATTTTAAATTTTGACGTTTCGAATTACTTAAGTCAATGTTGCCAAATGTGTCATGAAATTACTAAACAAAAAACAAATATTCCTAAATGAATTTCATTGAAGACAGTGGCTATTATATATTAGGATTGCCGATGGTAATTTATATATTTAAAAATTAACTACATTATTTTAATACAAACAGTGTTGCCAAATTATTAAGTAACTAAATAAAAATCAAATGTTCGTAATTAAATTAAAACGCTTTGCTTTGTTTGATATCAAAAGAAAGAAAACCATAAGGGCCGGTTTTGAAATGACAAAAAAATGTGTCATGTCGATCTGCATTTGTTTTTCGTAAAAAGTTCTTACAAGTAGGTCGTCCTTGGGTTTTAAGGAAACGACACAATGTGGACGGGTGTGCATGAATGACAAAAATGTTCTACGTAGATTAGAATTTGTTTTTTGCAAAATGTTGTCAGAAATATTTTGTGTTTGGAAAAAGTTGTGAGAAGTATGTGGTGTTTAGTATCAAATGAAAGGGCTCGATAAGGGCAGGCGTGTAAAATTAACAAAAATGATCAATGTTGATCGGCTTTTGTCTTTAGCAAAACTTTCTCAAAGGTACGTCGAGTTTGGTCTCAAATGAAAGGTCTCGTTGAGGGTTAGCGTGCAGAATTGACAAAAATGTACTACGTCGATCGGTTTTTGTTTTTTGCAAGAAGTTCTCAAAGGTATGTCGAGTTTGGTCTCAAATGAAACGTCTCGTTGATGGCTAGCGTGCAAAATTGACAAAAATGTTCCATTCCGATCGGCTTTTGTTTTCTGCAAAAAGTTTTCAAAAGTATGTCGAGTATGGTATCAAGCAAAACGTCTGGTTGAGGGCTAGCGTGCAGAATTGACAAAAATGTGCTATGTCGATTGGTTTTTGTTTTTTGTAAAAAGTTGTCACAAGTGTGTGGTGTTTGGTATCAAATGAAATGTTTCGATAAGCGCTGGTGTGCAGAATTAACAAAAATGGTTAATGTTGATCGGCTTTTGTTTTTTGCTAAAAGTTTTTAGAAGTATGTCGAGTTTGGTCTCAAATGAAAGGTCTCGTTAAGGGCTAGCGTGCAGAATTGACAAAAATGTACTACGTCGATCGGTTTTTGTTTTTTGCAAGAAGTTCTCAGAGGTATGTCGAGTTTGGTCTCAAATGAAACGTCTCGTTGATGGCTAGCGTGCAAAATTGACAAAAATGTTCCATTCCGATCGGCTTTTGTTTTCTGCAAAAAGTTTTCAAAAGTATGTCGAGTATGGTATCAAACAAAACGTCTGGTTGAGGGCTAGCGTGCAGAATTGACAAAAATGTGTTATATCGATTGGTTTTTGTTTTTTGCAAAAAGTTGTCACAAGTGTGTGGTGTTTGGTATCAAATGAAATGTTTCGATAAGCGCTGGTGTGCAGAATTAACAAAAATGGTTAATGTTGATCGGCTTTTGTCTTTTGCAAAACTTTCTCAAAGGTACGTCGAGTTTGGTCTCAAATGAAAGGTCTCGTTGAGGGTTAGCGTGCAGAATTGACAAAAATGTACTACGTCGATCGGTTTTTGTTTTTTGCAAGAAGTTCTCAAAGGTATGTCGAGTTTGGTCTCAAATGAAACGTCTCGTTGATGGCTAGCGTGCAAAATTGACAAAAATGTTCCATTCCGATCGGCTTTTGTTTTCTGCAAAAAGTTTTCAAAAGTATGTCGAGTATGGTATCAAGCAAAACGTCTGGTTGAGGGCTAGCGTGCAGAATTGACAAAAATGTGCTATGTCGATTGGTTTTTGTTTTTTGTAAAAAGTTGTCACAAGTGTGTGGTGTTTGGTATCAAATGAAATGTTTCGATAAGCGCTGGTGTGCAGAATTAACAAAAATAATTAATGTTGATCGGCTTTTGTTTTTTGCAAAAAGTTTTTAGAAGTATGTCGAGTTTGGTCTCAAATGAAAGGTCTCGTTGAGGGCTAGCGTGCAGAATTGACAAAAATGTACTACGTCGATCGGTTTTTGTTTTTTGCAAGAAGTTCTCAGAGGTATGTCGAGTTTGGTCTCAAATGAAACGTCTCGTTGATGGCTAGCGTGCAAAATTGACAAAAATGTTCCATTCCGATCGGCTTTTGTTTTCTGCAAAAAGTTTTCAAAAGTATGTCGAGTATGGTATCAAACAAAACGTCTGGTTGAGGGCTAGCGTGCAGAATTGACAAAAATGTGTTATATCGATTGGTTTTTGTTTTTTGCAAACAGTTGTCACAAGTGTGTGGTGTTTGGTATCAAATGAAATGTTTCGATAAGCGCTGGTGTGCAGAATTAACAAAAATGGTTAATGTTGATCGGCTTTTGTTTTTTGCAAAAATTTTTCAGATGTATGTCGAGTTTGGACTTAAATGAAAGGTCTCGTTGAGGGCTAGCGTGCAAAATTGACAAAAATGTTCTATTCCGATCGGCTTTTGTTTTCTGCAAAAAGTTTTAAAAAGTATGTCGAGTATGGTATCAAACAAAAAGTCTGGTTGAGGGCTAGCGTGCAGAATTGACAAAAATGTGCCATGTCAATCGACTTTTGATTTTTGCAACAAGTTGTTACAAGTGTGTGGTGTTTGGTATCAAATGAAAGGTTTCGATAAGGGCTGGTGTGCAGATTTAACAAAAATATTTAATGTTGATCGGCTTTTGTTTTTTGCAAAAAGTTTTTAGAAGTATGTCGAGTTTAGTCTCAAATGAAAGGTCTCGTTGAGGGCTAGCGTGCAGAATTGACAAAAATGTACTATGTTGATCGGTTTTTATTTTTTGCAAGAAATTCTCAAAAGTATGTCGACTTTGGTATCAAACAAAACGCCTGGTTGAGGGCTAGCGTGCAGAATTGACAAAAATGTTCCATGCCGATCGGCTTTTGTTTTTCGCAAATAGTTGTCAAAAGTATGTGGTGTTTGGTATCAAATGAAAGTTCTCTGTGTGGGCTAGCCTGTAGGAATTGCAAAAATGTTCCATGTTGATCGGCTTTTGTTTTATGTAAAAAAATGTCAGAAGTATGTTTTGTTTGGTGTCAAATAAAAGGTCTCGGTAAGGACTGACGTGCATAATTGACAAAAATGTATCATGTCAACCGGCTTTTGTTTTTTTCAAAAGTTAATAGAAGTATATCGTGTTCGAAATCTAATGAAAGGTCTCGGTGAGGGCTGAGGGGCAGATATGAAAAAACTGTTTCATGTCGATTGGCATTTGTGTTTTGCACTGACAGCGGAGCTCTAGGGAATTCTCGGCGTAGCCGAGAATTCGCTAGTCATATACTATTTTGATAGATTCACTATCTATATATCTATCTATCTATATTTGGATTCATCTCGAGTATCGCAAAAATTTTGCTCACGGATACAGGTCAAACCATTCATGTAATAATTTTGATATTATTTTATTAGATGTGGTTTAAAGTGGAATAGGGCCTTTTTGGGGTCTCATATTTTTACTGTGAGTGGTTTTCGTGTAAAAAATCAAAAACTGTGCATAATTGGTACCTTGAAACAATAGATCCCAGAGGCCATGTCTATCTTTAAGAAGAATCACGCAGTTATCCGTCACTTTTGACAATCTGTCTATGAACTTTAAATGATTGTATCTTTTAATAGAACAGTGATATAAAAGATTTGAAAACAGTGTCATGAATAATAGTCCTGAGCAAAGGTTTTACCATTATTTTAAGTTTATTACACAACACATTTAATTATTTTAAATTTTGACGTTTCGAATTACATAAGTCAATGTTGCCAAATGTGTGATGAAATTACTAAACAAAAAACAAATATTCTTAAATGAATTTCACTGAAGACAGTGGCTATTATATATTAGGATTGCCGATGGTAATTTATAAATTTAAAAATTAACTACATTATTTTAATACAAACAGTGTTGCCAAATTATTAAGTAACTAAATAAAAATCAAATGTTCGTAATTAAATTAAAACACTTTGTTTTGTTTGATATCAAAAAAAAAGAAAACCATAAGGGCCGGTTTTGAAATGACAAAAAAAAATGTGTCATGTCGATCTGCATTTGTTTTTCGTAAAAAGTTCTTAGAAGTAGGTCGTTCTTGGGTTTTAAGGAAACGACACAATGTGGACGGGTGTGCATGAATGACAAAAATGTTCTACGTAGATTAGAATTTGTTTTTTGCAAAATGTCAGAAATATTTTGTGTTTGGAAAAAGTTGTGAGAAGTATGTGGTGTTTAGTATCAAATGAAAGGGCTCGATAAGGGCTGGCGTGTAAAATTAACAAAAATGATCAATGTTGATCGGCTTTTGTTTTTTGCAACAAGTTGTCACAAGTGTGTGGTGTTTGGTATCAAATGAAAGGTTTCGATAAGGGCTGGTGTGCAGAATTAACAAGAATGGTTAATGTTGATCGGCTTTTGTTTTTTGCAAAAAGTTTTTAGAAGTATGTCGAATTTGGTCTCAAATGAAAGGTCTCGTTGAGGGCTAGCGTGCAGAATTGATAAAAATGTACAGAGTCGATCGGTTTTTGTTTTTTGCAAGAAGTTCTCAAAGGTATGTCGAGTTTGGTCTCAAATGAAACGTCTCGTTGAGGGCTAGCGTGCAGAATTGACAAAAATGTGCTATGTCGATTGGTTTTTGTTTTTTGCAAAAAGTTGTCACAAGTGTGTGGTGTTTGGTATCAAATGAAAGGTTTCGATAAGGGCTGGTGTGCAGAATTATCAAAAATGGTTAATGTTGATCGGCTTTTGTTTTTTGCATAAAGTTTTTAGAAGTATGTCGAGTTTGGTCTCAAATGAAAGGTCTCGTTGAGGGCTAGCGTGCAGAATTGACAAAAATGTGCTATGTCGAATGGTTTTTGTTTTTTGCAAAAAGTTGTCACAAGTGTGTGGTGTTTGGTATCAAATGAAAGGTTTCGATAAGGGCTGGTGTGCAGAATTGACAAAAATGTACTACGTCGATCGGTTTTTGTTTTTTGCAAGAAGTTCTCAAAGGTATGTCGAGTTTGGTCTCAAATGAAACGTCTCGTTGAGGGCTAGCGTGCAGAATTAACAAAAATGGTTAATGTTGATCGGCTTTTGTTTTTTGCAAAAAGTTTTTAAAAGTATGTCGAGTTTGGTCTCAAATGAAAGGTCTCGTTGAGCGCTAGCGAGCAGTATTGAAATAAAATGTACTACGTCGATCGGTTTTTGTTTTTTGCAAAAACTTGTCAGAAAAGTGTGGTGTTTGGTATCAAATGAAAGGTATCGATAAGGGCTGGTGTACAGAATTAACAAAAATGGTTAATGTTGATCGGCTTTTGTTCTTTGCAAAAAGTTTTCAGAAGTATGTCGAGTTTGGTCTCAAGTGAAACGTCTGGTTGAGGGCTAACGTGCAGAATTGACAAAAATGTGTTATGTCGATTAGTTTTTGTTTTTTGCAAAAAGTTGTCATAAGTATGTCGAGTTTGTTCTCAAATGAGAGGTCTCGTAGAGGGCTAGCGTGCAGAATTGAAAAATGTTTCATATCGACCGGCTTTTGTTTTTTGCAAAAAGTTGTCAGAAATATGTCGTGTTTGGTATCGAATGAAAGGTCTTGGCGTGGGCTCGCGTAGAGAATTGACAAAAATGATCTATGTCGATCGGCTTTTATTTTGTGCAACAAGTTGTCAGAAATATGTAGTGTTTGGTATCGAATGAAAGGTCTCGTTGAAGGCTAGCGTGCAAAATTGACAGAAATGTTCCATTCCGATTGGCTTTTGTTTTCTGCAAAAAGTTCTCAAAAGTATGTCGAGTTTGGTCTCAAATGAAACGTCTTGTTGAGAGCTATCGTGCAGAATTGACAAAAATTTGCTATGTCGATCGGTTTTTGTTTTTTGCAAAAAGTTGTCAGAAGTGTATGGTGTTTGATATCAAATGAAAGGTTTCAATGATGGCTGGTGTGCAAAATTAACAAAAATTGTCAATGTCGATCGGATTTTATTTTTTGCAAAAGGTTGTCACAATTATATAGTGTTTGGTATCAAATGAAAAGTCTTGGTGTGGGCTAGCGTGCAGATATGATAAAAATGTTTCATGTCGATCGACTTTTGTTTTATGTAAAAAGTTGTCAGAAGTATGTCGTGTTTGGTATCAAATGAAAGGTCTCAGTGAGGGCTGGGGTACATAAATGACAAAAATGTTTCATGCCGACCGGCTTTTGTTTTTTGCAAAAAAATATTGGAAGTATATCGTGTTTGCAATCTAATGAAAGGTCTTGGAGAGACCTGAAGTGCAAATATGAAATAATTGTTTCATGTCGATCGGCATTTGTTTTTTTACATTTACAGCGGAGCTCTAGGGAATGCTCGGCGTAGCCGAGAATTCGCTAGTCATATACTATTTTGATAGATTCACTATCTATATATCTATCTATCTATATTTGGATTCATCTCGAGTATCGCAAAAATTTTGCTCACGGATACAGGTCAAACCATTCATGTAATAATTTTGATATTATTTTATTAGATGTGGTTTAAAGTGGAATAGGGCCTTTTTGGGGTCTCATATTTTTACTGTGAGTGGTTTTCGTGTAAAAAATCAAAAACTGTGCATAATTGGTACCTTGAAACAATAGATCCCAGAGGCCATGTCTATCTTTAAGAAGAATCACGCAGTTATCCGTCACTTTTGACAATCTGTCTATGAACTTTAAATGATTGTATCTTTTAATAGAACAGTGATATAAAAGATTTGAAAACAGTGTCATGAATAATAGTCCTGAGCAAAGGTTTTACCATTATTTTAAGTTTATTACACAACACATTTAATTATTTTAAATTTTGACGTTTCGAATTACATAAGTCAATGTTGCCAAATGTGTGATGAAATTACTAAACAAAAAACAAATATTCTTAAATGAATTTCACTGAAGACAGTGGCTATTATATATTAGGATTGCCGATGGTAATTTATAAATTTAAAAATTAACTACATTATTTTAATACAAACAGTGTTGCCAAATTATTAAGTAACTAAATAAAAATCAAATGTTCGTAATTAAATTAAAACACTTTGTTTTGTTTGATATCAAAAAAAAAGAAAACCATAAGGGCCGGTTTTGAAATGACAAAAAAAAATGTGTCATGTCGATCTGCATTTGTTTTTCGTAAAAAGTTCTTAGAAGTAGGTCGTTCTTGGGTTTTAAGGAAACGACACAATGTGGACGGGTGTGCATGAATGACAAAAATGTTCTACGTAGATTAGAATTTGTTTTTTGCAAAATGTCAGAAATATTTTGTGTTTGGAAAAAGTTGTGAGAAGTATGTGGTGTTTAGTATCAAATGAAAGGGCTCGATAAGGGCTGGCGTGTAAAATTAACAAAAATGATCAATGTTGATCGGCTTTTGTTTTTTGCAACAAGTTGTCACAAGTGTGTGGTGTTTGGTATCAAATGAAAGGTTTCGATAAGGGCTGGTGTGCAGAATTAACAAGAATGGTTAATGTTGATCGGCTTTTGTTTTTTGCAAAAAGTTTTTAGAAGTATGTCGAATTTGGTCTCAAATGAAAGGTCTCGTTGAGGGCTAGCGTGCAGAATTGATAAAAATGTACAGAGTCGATCGGTTTTTGTTTTTTGCAAGAAGTTCTCAAAGGTATGTCGAGTTTGGTCTCAAATGAAACGTCTCGTTGAGGGCTAGCGTGCAGAATTGACAAAAATGTGCTATGTCGATTGGTTTTTGTTTTTTGCAAAAAGTTGTCACAAGTGTGTGGTGTTTGGTATCAAATGAAAGGTTTCGATAAGGGCTGGTGTGCAGAATTATCAAAAATGGTTAATGTTGATCGGCTTTTGTTTTTTGCATAAAGTTTTTAGAAGTATGTCGAGTTTGGTCTCAAATGAAAGGTCTCGTTGAGGGCTAGCGTGCAGAATTGACAAAAATGTGCTATGTCGAATGGTTTTTGTTTTTTGCAAAAAGTTGTCACAAGTGTGTGGTGTTTGGTATCAAATGAAAGGTTTCGATAAGGGCTGGTGTGCAGAATTGACAAAAATGTACTACGTCGATCGGTTTTTGTTTTTTGCAAGAAGTTCTCAAAGGTATGTCGAGTTTGGTCTCAAATGAAACGTCTCGTTGAGGGCTAGCGTGCAGAATTAACAAAAATGGTTAATGTTGATCGGCTTTTGTTTTTTGCAAAAAGTTTTTAAAAGTATGTCGAGTTTGGTCTCAAATGAAAGGTCTCGTTGAGCGCTAGCGAGCAGTATTGAAATAAAATGTACTACGTCGATCGGTTTTTGTTTTTTGCAAAAACTTGTCAGAAAAGTGTGGTGTTTGGTATCAAATGAAAGGTATCGATAAGGGCTGGTGTACAGAATTAACAAAAATGGTTAATGTTGATCGGCTTTTGTTCTTTGCAAAAAGTTTTCAGAAGTATGTCGAGTTTGGTCTCAAGTGAAACGTCTGGTTGAGGGCTAACGTGCAGAATTGACAAAAATGTGTTATGTCGATTAGTTTTTGTTTTTTGCAAAAAGTTGTCATAAGTATGTCGAGTTTGTTCTCAAATGAGAGGTCTCGTAGAGGGCTAGCGTGCAGAATTGAAAAATGTTTCATATCGACCGGCTTTTGTTTTTTGCAAAAAGTTGTCAGAAATATGTCGTGTTTGGTATCGAATGAAAGGTCTTGGCGTGGGCTCGCGTAGAGAATTGACAAAAATGATCTATGTCGATCGGCTTTTATTTTGTGCAACAAGTTGTCAGAAATATGTAGTGTTTGGTATCGAATGAAAGGTCTCGTTGAAGGCTAGCGTGCAAAATTGACAGAAATGTTCCATTCCGATTGGCTTTTGTTTTCTGCAAAAAGTTCTCAAAAGTATGTCGAGTTTGGTCTCAAATGAAACGTCTTGTTGAGAGCTATCGTGCAGAATTGACAAAAATTTGCTATGTCGATCGGTTTTTGTTTTTTGCAAAAAGTTGTCAGAAGTGTATGGTGTTTGATATCAAATGAAAGGTTTCAATGATGGCTGGTGTGCAAAATTAACAAAAATTGTCAATGTCGATCGGATTTTATTTTTTGCAAAAGGTTGTCACAATTATATAGTGTTTGGTATCAAATGAAAAGTCTTGGTGTGGGCTAGCGTGCAGATATGATAAAAATGTTTCATGTCGATCGACTTTTGTTTTATGTAAAAAGTTGTCAGAAGTATGTCGTGTTTGGTATCAAATGAAAGGTCTCAGTGAGGGCTGGGGTACATAAATGACAAAAATGTTTCATGCCGACCGGCTTTTGTTTTTTGCAAAAAAATATTGGAAGTATATCGTGTTTGCAATCTAATGAAAGGTCTTGGAGAGACCTGAAGTGCAAATATGAAATAATTGTTTCATGTCGATCGGCATTTGTTTTTTTACATTTACAGCGGAGCTCTAGGGAATGCTCGGCGTAGCCGAGAATTCGCTAGTCATATACTATTTTGATAGATTCACTATCTATATATCTATCTATCTATATTTGGATTCATCTCGAGTATCGCAAAAATTTTGCTCACGGATACAGGTCAAACCATTCATGTAATAATTTTGATATTATTTTATTAGATGTGGTTTAAAGTGGAATAGGGCCTTTTTGGGGTCTCATATTTTTACTGTGAGTGGTTTTCGTGTAAAAAATCAAAAACTGTGCATAATTGGTACCTTGAAACAATAGATCCCAGAGGCCATGTCTATCTTTAAGAAGAATCACGCAGTTATCCGTCACTTTTGACAATCTGTCTATGAACTTTAAATGATTGTATCTTTTAATAGAACAGTGATATAAAAGATTTGAAAACAGTGTCATGAATAATAGTCCTGAGCAAAGGTTTTACCATTATTTTAAGTTTATTACACAACACATTTAATTATTTTAAATTTTGACGTTTCGAATTACATAAGTCAATGTTGCCAAATGTGTGATGAAATTACTAAACAAAAAACAAATATTCTTAAATGAATTTCACTGAAGACAGTGGCTATTATATATTAGGATTGCCGATGGTAATTTATAAATTTAAAAATTAACTACATTATTTTAATACAAACAGTGTTGCCAAATTATTAAGTAACTAAATAAAAATCAAATGTTCGTAATTAAATTAAAACACTTTGTTTTGTTTGATATCAAAAAAAAAGAAAACCATAAGGGCCGGTTTTGAAATGACAAAAAAAAATGTGTCATGTCGATCTGCATTTGTTTTTCGTAAAAAGTTCTTAGAAGTAGGTCGTTCTTGGGTTTTAAGGAAACGACACAATGTGGACGGGTGTGCATGAATGACAAAAATGTTCTACGTAGATTAGAATTTGTTTTTTGCAAAATGTTGTCAGAAATATTTTGTGTTTGGAAAAAGTTGTGAGAAGTATGTGGTGTTTAGTATCAAATGAAAGGGCTCGATAAGGGCTGGCGTGTAAAATTAACAAAAATGATCAATGTTGATCGGCTTTTGTTTTTTGCAACAAGTTGTCACAAGTGTGTGGTGTTTGGTATCAAATGAAAGGTTTCGATAAGGGCTGGTGTGCAGAATTAACAAGAATGGTTAATGTTGATCGGCTTTTGTTTTTTGCAAAAAGTTTTTAGAAGTATGTCGAATTTGGTCTCAAATGAAAGGTCTCGTTGAGGGCTAGCGTGCAGAATTGATAAAAATGTACAGAGTCGATCGGTTTTTGTTTTTTGCAAGAAGTTCTCAAAGGTATGTCGAGTTTGGTCTCAAATGAAACGTCTCGTTGAGGGCTAGCGTGCAGAATTGACAAAAATGTGCTATGTCGATTGGTTTTTGTTTTTTGCAAAAAGTTGTCACAAGTGTGTGGTGTTTGGTATCAAATGAAAGGTTTCGATAAGGGCTGGTGTGCAGAATTATCAAAAATGGTTAATGTTGATCGGCTTTTGTTTTTTGCATAAAGTTTTTAGAAGTATGTCGAGTTTGGTCTCAAATGAAAGGTCTCGTTGAGGGCTAGCGTGCAGAATTGACAAAAATGTGCTATGTCGAATGGTTTTTGTTTTTTGCAAAAAGTTGTCACAAGTGTGTGGTGTTTGGTATCAAATGAAAGGTTTCGATAAGGGCTGGTGTGCAGAATTGACAAAAATGTACTACGTCGATCGGTTTTTGTTTTTTGCAAGAAGTTCTCAAAGGTATGTCGAGTTTGGTCTCAAATGAAACGTCTCGTTGAGGGCTAGCGTGCAGAATTAACAAAAATGGTTAATGTTGATCGGCTTTTGTTTTTTGCAAAAAGTTTTTAAAAGTATGTCGAGTTTGGTCTCAAATGAAAGGTCTCGTTGAGCGCTAGCGAGCAGTATTGAAATAAAATGTACTACGTCGATCGGTTTTTGTTTTTTGCAAAAACTTGTCAGAAAAGTGTGGTGTTTGGTATCAAATGAAAGGTATCGATAAGGGCTGGTGTACAGAATTAACAAAAATGGTTAATGTTGATCGGCTTTTGTTCTTTGCAAAAAGTTTTCAGAAGTATGTCGAGTTTGGTCTCAAGTGAAACGTCTGGTTGAGGGCTAACGTGCAGAATTGACAAAAATGTGTTATGTCGATTAGTTTTTGTTTTTTGCAAAAAGTTGTCATAAGTATGTCGAGTTTGTTCTCAAATGAGAGGTCTCGTAGAGGGCTAGCGTGCAGAATTGAAAAATGTTTCATATCGACCGGCTTTTGTTTTTTGCAAAAAGTTGTCAGAAATATGTCGTGTTTGGTATCGAATGAAAGGTCTTGGCGTGGGCTCGCGTAGAGAATTGACAAAAATGATCTATGTCGATCGGCTTTTATTTTGTGCAACAAGTTGTCAGAAATATGTAGTGTTTGGTATCGAATGAAAGGTCTCGTTGAAGGCTAGCGTGCAAAATTGACAGAAATGTTCCATTCCGATTGGCTTTTGTTTTCTGCAAAAAGTTCTCAAAAGTATGTCGAGTTTGGTCTCAAATGAAACGTCTTGTTGAGAGCTATCGTGCAGAATTGACAAAAATTTGCTATGTCGATCGGTTTTTGTTTTTTGCAAAAAGTTGTCAGAAGTGTATGGTGTTTGATATCAAATGAAAGGTTTCAATGATGGCTGGTGTGCAAAATTAACAAAAATTGTCAATGTCGATCGGATTTTATTTTTTGCAAAAGGTTGTCACAATTATATAGTGTTTGGTATCAAATGAAAAGTCTTGGTGTGGGCTAGCGTGCAGATATGATAAAAATGTTTCATGTCGATCGACTTTTGTTTTATGTAAAAAGTTGTCAGAAGTATGTCGTGTTTGGTATCAAATGAAAGGTCTCAGTGAGGGCTGGGGTACATAAATAACAAAAATGTTTCATGCCGACCGGCTTTTGTTTTTTGCAAAAAAATATTGGAAGTATATCGTGTTTGCAATCTAATGAAAGGTCTTGGAGAGACCTGAAGTGCAAATATGAAATAATTGTTTCATGTCGATCGGCATTTGTTTTTTTACATTTACAGCGGAGCTCTAGGGAATGCTCGGCGTAGCCGAGAATTCGCTAGTCATATACTATTTTGATAGATTCACTATCTATATATCTATCTATCTATATTTGGATTCATCTCGAGTATCGCAAAAATTTTGCTCACGGATACAGGTCAAACCATTCATGTAATAATTTTGATATTATTTTATTAGATGTGGTTTAAAGTGGAATAGGGCCTTTTTGGGGTCTCATATTTTTACTGTGAGTGGTTTTCGTGTAAAAAATCAAAAACTGTGCATAATTGGTACCTTGAAACAATAGATCCCAGAGGCCATGTCTATCTTTAAGAAGAATCACGCAGTTATCCGTCACTTTTGACAATCTGTCTATGAACTTTAAATGATTGTATCTTTTAATAGAACAGTGATATAAAAGATTTGAAAACAGTGTCATGAATAATAGTCCTGAGCAAAGGTTTTACCATTATTTTAAGTTTATTACACAACACATTTAATTATTTTAAATTTTGACGTTTCGAATTACATAAGTCAATGTTGCCAAATGTGTGATGAAATTACTAAACAAAAAACAAATATTCTTAAATGAATTTCACTGAAGACAGTGGCTATTATATATTAGGATTGCCGATGGTAATTTATAAATTTAAAAATTAACTACATTATTTTAATACAAACAGTGTTGCCAAATTATTAAGTAACTAAATAAAAATCAAATGTTCGTAATTAAATTAAAACACTTTGTTTTGTTTGATATCAAAAAAAAAGAAAACCATAAGGGCCGGTTTTGAAATGACAAAAAAAAATGTGTCATGTCGATCTGCATTTGTTTTTCGTAAAAAGTTCTTAGAAGTAGGTCGTTCTTGGGTTTTAAGGAAACGACACAATGTGGACGGGTGTGCATGAATGACAAAAATGTTCTACGTAGATTAGAATTTGTTTTTTGCAAAATGTTGTCAGAAATATTTTGTGTTTGGAAAAAGTTGTGAGAAGTATGTGGTGTTTAGTATCAAATGAAAGGGCTCGATAAGGGCTGGCGTGTAAAATTAACAAAAATGATCAATGTTGATCGGCTTTTGTTTTTTGCAACAAGTTGTCACAAGTGTGTGGTGTTTGGTATCAAATGAAAGGTTTCGATAAGGGCTGGTGTGCAGAATTAACAAGAATGGTTAATGTTGATCGGCTTTTGTTTTTTGCAAAAAGTTTTTAGAAGTATGTCGAATTTGGTCTCAAATGAAAGGTCTCGTTGAGGGCTAGCGTGCAGAATTGATAAAAATGTACAGAGTCGATCGGTTTTTGTTTTTTGCAAGAAGTTCTCAAAGGTATGTCGAGTTTGGTCTCAAATGAAACGTCTCGTTGAGGGCTAGCGTGCAGAATTGACAAAAATGTGCTATGTCGATTGGTTTTTGTTTTTTGCAAAAAGTTGTCACAAGTGTGTGGTGTTTGGTATCAAATGAAAGGTTTCGATAAGGGCTGGTGTGCAGAATTATCAAAAATGGTTAATGTTGATCGGCTTTTGTTTTTTGCATAAAGTTTTTAGAAGTATGTCGAGTTTGGTCTCAAATGAAAGGTCTCGTTGAGGGCTAGCGTGCAGAATTGACAAAAATGTGCTATGTCGAATGGTTTTTGTTTTTTGCAAAAAGTTGTCACAAGTGTGTGGTGTTTGGTATCAAATGAAAGGTTTCGATAAGGGCTGGTGTGCAGAATTGACAAAAATGTACTACGTCGATCGGTTTTTGTTTTTTGCAAGAAGTTCTCAAAGGTATGTCGAGTTTGGTCTCAAATGAAACGTCTCGTTGAGGGCTAGCGTGCAGAATTAACAAAAATGGTTAATGTTGATCGGCTTTTGTTTTTTGCAAAAAGTTTTTAAAAGTATGTCGAGTTTGGTCTCAAATGAAAGGTCTCGTTGAGCGCTAGCGAGCAGTATTGAAATAAAATGTACTACGTCGATCGGTTTTTGTTTTTTGCAAAAACTTGTCAGAAAAGTGTGGTGTTTGGTATCAAATGAAAGGTATCGATAAGGGCTGGTGTACAGAATTAACAAAAATGGTTAATGTTGATCGGCTTTTGTTCTTTGCAAAAAGTTTTCAGAAGTATGTCGAGTTTGGTCTCAAGTGAAACGTCTGGTTGAGGGCTAACGTGCAGAATTGACAAAAATGTGTTATGTCGATTAGTTTTTGTTTTTTGCAAAAAGTTGTCATAAGTATGTCGAGTTTGTTCTCAAATGAGAGGTCTCGTAGAGGGCTAGCGTGCAGAATTGAAAAATGTTTCATATCGACCGGCTTTTGTTTTTTGCAAAAAGTTGTCAGAAATATGTCGTGTTTGGTATCGAATGAAAGGTCTTGGCGTGGGCTCGCGTAGAGAATTGACAAAAATGATCTATGTCGATCGGCTTTTATTTTGTGCAACAAGTTGTCAGAAATATGTAGTGTTTGGTATCGAATGAAAGGTCTCGTTGAAGGCTAGCGTGCAAAATTGACAGAAATGTTCCATTCCGATTGGCTTTTGTTTTCTGCAAAAAGTTCTCAAAAGTATGTCGAGTTTGGTCTCAAATGAAACGTCTTGTTGAGAGCTATCGTGCAGAATTGACAAAAATTTGCTATGTCGATCGGTTTTTGTTTTTTGCAAAAAGTTGTCAGAAGTGTATGGTGTTTGATATCAAATGAAAGGTTTCAATGATGGCTGGTGTGCAAAATTAACAAAAATTGTCAATGTCGATCGGATTTTATTTTTTGCAAAAGGTTGTCACAATTATATAGTGTTTGGTATCAAATGAAAAGTCTTGGTGTGGGCTAGCGTGCAGATATGATAAAAATGTTTCATGTCGATCGACTTTTGTTTTATGTAAAAAGTTGTCAGAAGTATGTCGTGTTTGGTATCAAATGAAAGGTCTCAGTGAGGGCTGGGGTACATAAATGACAAAAATGTTTCATGCCGACCGGCTTTTGTTTTTTGCAAAAAAATATTGGAAGTATATCGTGTTTGCAATCTAATGAAAGGTCTTGGAGAGACCTGAAGTGCAAATATGAAATAATTGTTTCATGTCGATCGGCATTTGTTTTTTTACATTTACAGCGGAGCTCTAGGGAATGCTCGGCGTAGCCGAGAATTCGCTAGTCATATACTATTTTAATTGATTCACTCAATATATATCTATATATATTTTAAATAATCAAGAGCATAGGTGAATTTTTACCTCGGGGCAACAGGTTAAAGCATTTATGTAATCATTTTAATTTTTTTTTTCAAGTTGTAGGGTCCAATGTGCTGTAGTGCCTTTTGGGGGTCTCATATTTTTACTGTGAGTGGTTTTTGTTTTAAAAAATTAATACTGTGCAAAATTGGTACCTTGAAACAATGGATCCCAGAGCCCGTGTCTACATTTAAGAAGAATCACGTAGTCGTCCGTCACTTTTGACAATCTGTCTATGAACTTTAAATGATTGTATCTTTTAATAGAACATTGATATCAAAGATTTGAAAACAGTGTCATGAATAATAGACTTGAGCAAAGTTGTCACAACTAATTTAAGTTTAAAACATAACGTATTTAATTAATATAAATTTTGACGTTTCCAATGTCAAAAGTCAATGTTGCCAAATGTGTGATGAAGTAACTAAATTAAAACCAAATATTCCTAAACTAACTTCACTGAAAAGGGTGGCAGTTGTATTAGGATTGACAATATTAATTTATATATTTAAAAATTAACTACTATTTTTTAATACAAACAGTGTTGCCAAATTATAAAGTAACTAAATAAAAATCAAATATTTGATATCAAAAGAAAACCATAAGAGCCGGTTTTGAAATGACAAAAAAAAAATGTGTCATGTCGACCTGTATTTGTTTTTCGCAAAAAGTTGTTAGAAGTAGGTCGTTCTTGAGTTTTAATGAAACGACACAATGTGGACTGGTGTGCACGAATGACAAAAATGTTCTACGTCGATTAAAATTTGTTTTTTACAAAATGTTGTCACAAATATGTCGTGTTTGGTATCGACTCGGAAAGGACTGGTGTGCAGAATTAATAATTTTCTATGTTGATCGGCTCTTGTTTTATGCAATAAGTTAATAGAAGTATATCGTGTTTGGTATCTTATGAAAGGTCTCGTTAAGGGCTGAAATGCAAAATTGACAAAAATGTTTTATGTCGATCGGCTTTTGTTTTTTGCTAAAAGTTGTCAGAAATATGTCGTGTTTGGTATCGAATGAAAGATCTCGGCGAGGGCTCGCGTACAGAATTGTCAAAAATGTTCCATGTTGATCCGCTTTTGTTTTTTGCAACAAGTTGTCAGAAATATGTCGTGTTTGGTATCGAATGAAAGGTCTTGGCGAGGGCTCGCGTACAAAATTGACAAAAATGATCCATTCCGATCGGCTCTTGTTTTCTGCAAAAAGTTCTCAAAAGTATGTAAAGTTTGGTTTTAAATGAAACGTCTTGATGAGAGCTAGCGTGCAGAATTGACAAAAATGTGCCATGTCGATCGATATTTGTTTTTTGCAAAAAGTTGTCAGAAGTGTGTGGTGTTTGGTATCAAATGAAAGGTTTCAATAAAGGCTGGCGTGCAGAATTGACAAAAATGGTCAATGTCGTTCGGCTTTTGTTTTTTGCAAAAGGTTGTCACAAGTATATAGTGTTTGGTATCAAATGAAAAGTCTCGATGTGGGCTAGCGTGTAGATATGATAAAAATGTATCATGTCGATCGACTTTTGTTTTATGCAGAAAGTTGTAAGAAGTATGTCGTGTTTGGTATCAAATGAAAGGTCTCGGTGAGGGCTGGGATACTTAAATCATAAAAATGTTTCGTGTCGACCGGCTTTTGTTTTTTGCAAAAAATTATTAGAAGTATATCGTGTTTGGAATCTAATGAAAGGTCTCAGTGAGGCCTGACGTGCAGATATGAAATAATTGTTTCATGTCGGTCGGCATTTGTTTTTTGCACTGACAGCGGAGCTCTAGGGAATGCTCGGCGTAGCCGAGAATTCGCTAGTCATATACTATTTTGATAGATTCACTATCTATATATCTATCTATCTATATTTGGATTCATCTCGAGTATCGCAAAAATTTTGCTCACGGATACAGGTCAAACCATTCATGTAATAATTTTGATATTATTTTATTAGATGTGGTTTAAAGTGGAATAGGGCCTTTTTGGGGTCTCATATTTTTACTGTGAGTGGTTTTCGTGTAAAAAATCAAAAACTGTGCATAATTGGTACCTTGAAACAATAGATCCCAGAGGCCATGTCTATCTTTAAGAAGAATCACGCAGTTATCCGTCACTTTTGACAATCTGTCTATGAACTTTAAATGATTGTATCTTTTAATAGAACAGTGATATAAAAGATTTGAAAACAGTGTCATGAATAATAGTCCTGAGCAAAGGTTTTACCATTATTTTAAGTTTATTACACAACACATTTAATTATTTTAAATTTTGACGTTTCGAATTACATAAGTCAATGTTGCCAAATGTGTGATGAAATTACTAAACAAAAAACAAATATTCTTAAATGAATTTCACTGAAGACAGTGGCTATTATATATTAGGATTGCCGATGGTAATTTATAAATTTAAAAATTAACTACATTATTTTAATACAAACAGTGTTGCCAAATTATTAAGTAACTAAATAAAAATCAAATGTTCGTAATTAAATTAAAACACTTTGTTTTGTTTGATATCAAAAAAAAAGAAAACCATAAGGGCCGGTTTTGAAATGACAAAAAAAATGTGTCATGTCGATCTGCATTTGTTTTTCGTAAAAAGTTCTTAGAAGTAGGTCGTTCTTGGGTTTTAAGGAAACGACACAATGTGGACGGGTGTGCATGAATGACAAAAATGTTCTACGTAGATTAGAATTTGTTTTTTGCAAAATGTTGTCAGAAATATTTTGTGTTTGGAAAAAGTTGTGAGAAGTATGTGGTGTTTAGTATCAAATGAAAGGGCTCGATAAGGGCTGGCGTGTAAAATTAACAAAAATGATCAATGTTGATCGGCTTTTGTTTTTTGCAACAAGTTGTCACAAGTGTGTGGTGTTTGGTATCAAATGAAAGGTTTCGATAAGGGCTGGTGTGCAGAATTAACAAGAATGGTTAATGTTGATCGGCTTTTGTTTTTTGCAAAAAGTTTTTAGAAGTATGTCGAATTTGGTCTCAAATGAAAGGTCTCGTTGAGGGCTAGCGTGCAGAATTGATAAAAATGTACAGAGTCGATCGGTTTTTGTTTTTTGCAAGAAGTTCTCAAAGGTATGTCGAGTTTGGTCTCAAATGAAACGTCTCGTTGAGGGCTAGCGTGCAGAATTGACAAAAATGTGCTATGTCGATTGGTTTTTGTTTTTTGCAAAAAGTTGTCACAAGTGTGTGGTGTTTGGTATCAAATGAAAGGTTTCGATAAGGGCTGGTGTGCAGAATTATCAAAAATGGTTAATGTTGATCGGCTTTTGTTTTTTGCATAAAGTTTTTAGAAGTATGTCGAGTTTGGTCTCAAATGAAAGGTCTCGTTGAGGGCTAGCGTGCAGAATTGACAAAAATGTGCTATGTCGAATGGTTTTTGTTTTTTGCAAAAAGTTGTCACAAGTGTGTGGTGTTTGGTATCAAATGAAAGGTTTCGATAAGGGCTGGTGTGCAGAATTGACAAAAATGTACTACGTCGATCGGTTTTTGTTTTTTGCAAGAAGTTCTCAAAGGTATGTCGAGTTTGGTCTCAAATGAAACGTCTCGTTGAGGGCTAGCGTGCAGAATTAACAAAAATGGTTAATGTTGATCGGCTTTTGTTTTTTGCAAAAAGTTTTTAAAAGTATGTCGAGTTTGGTCTCAAATGAAAGGTCTCGTTGAGCGCTAGCGAGCAGTATTGAAATAAAATGTACTACGTCGATCGGTTTTTGTTTTTTGCAAAAACTTGTCAGAAAAGTGTGGTGTTTGGTATCAAATGAAAGGTATCGATAAGGGCTGGTGTACAGAATTAACAAAAATGGTTAATGTTGATCGGCTTTTGTTCTTTGCAAAAAGTTTTCAGAAGTATGTCGAGTTTGGTCTCAAGTGAAACGTCTGGTTGAGGGCTAACGTGCAGAATTGACAAAAATGTGTTATGTCGATTAGTTTTTGTTTTTTGCAAAAAGTTGTCATAAGTATGTCGAGTTTGTTCTCAAATGAGAGGTCTCGTAGAGGGCTAGCGTGCAGAATTGAAAAATGTTTCATATCGACCGGCTTTTGTTTTTTGCAAAAAGTTGTCAGAAATATGTCGTGTTTGGTATCGAATGAAAGGTCTTGGCGTGGGCTCGCGTAGAGAATTGACAAAAATGATCTATGTCGATCGGCTTTTATTTTGTGCAACAAGTTGTCAGAAATATGTAGTGTTTGGTATCGAATGAAAGGTCTCGTTGAAGGCTAGCGTGCAAAATTGACAGAAATGTTCCATTCCGATTGGCTTTTGTTTTCTGCAAAAAGTTCTCAAAAGTATGTCGAGTTTGGTCTCAAATGAAACGTCTTGTTGAGAGCTATCGTGCAGAATTGACAAAAATTTGCTATGTCGATCGGTTTTTGTTTTTTGCAAAAAGTTGTCAGAAGTGTATGGTGTTTGATATCAAATGAAAGGTTTCAATGATGGCTGGTGTGCAAAATTAACAAAAATTGTCAATGTCGATCGGATTTTATTTTTTGCAAAAGGTTGTCACAATTATATAGTGTTTGGTATCAAATGAAAAGTCTTGGTGTGGGCTAGCGTGCAGATATGATAAAAATGTTTCATGTCGATCGACTTTTGTTTTATGTAAAAAGTTGTCAGAAGTATGTCGTGTTTGGTATCAAATGAAAGGTCTCAGTGAGGGCTGGGGTACATAAATGACAAAAATGTTTCATGCCGACCGGCTTTTGTTTTTTGCAAAAAAATATTGGAAGTATATCGTGTTTGCAATCTAATGAAAGGTCTTGGAGAGACCTGAAGTGCAAATATGAAATAATTGTTTCATGTCGATCGGCATTTGTTTTTTTACATTTACAGCGGAGCTCTAGGGAATGCTCGGCGTAGCCGAGAATTCGCAAGTCATATACTATGACGATAGATTCACTATCTATATATCTATCTATCTATCTATATTTGGATTCATCTCGAGCATCGCAAAAATTTTGCTCACGGGTACAGGTCAAACCATTCATAGAATAATTTTAATATTATTTTATTAGATGTGGTTTAAAGTGGAATAGGGCCTTTTTGGGGTCTCATATTTTTACTGTGAGTGGTTTTCGTGTAAAAAATCAAAAACTGTGCATAATTGGTACCTTGAAACAATGGATCCCAGAGGCCATGTCTATCTTTAAGAAGAATCACGCAGTTATCCGTCACTTTTGACAATCTGTCTATGAACTTTAAATGATTGTATCTTTTAATAGAACATTGATATCAAAGATTTGAAAACAGTGTCATGAATAATAGTCCTGAGCAAAGGTTTTACCATTATTTTAAGTTTATTACACAACACATTTAATTATTTTAAATTTTGACGTTTCGAATTACATAAGTCAATGTTGCCAAATGTGTAATGAAATTACTAAACAAAAAACATATATTCCTAAATGAACTTCACTGAAGACAGTGGCTATTATATATTAGGATTGCCGATGGTAATTTATAAATTTAAAAATTAACTATAATATTTTAATACAAACAGTGTTGCCAAATTATTAAGTAACTAAATAAAAATCAAATGTTCGTAATTAAATTAAAACACTTTGCTTTGTTTGATATCAAAAGAAAGAAAACCATAAGGGCCGGTTTTGAAATGACAAAAAAAAATGTGTCATGTCGATCTGCATTTGTTTTTCGTAAAAAGTTCTTAGAAGTAGGTCGTTCTTGGGTTTTAAGGAAACGAAACAATGTGGACGGGTGTGCATGAATGACAAAAATGTTCTACATAGATTAGAATTTGTTTTTTGCAAAATGTTGTGAGAAAAGTATCGTGTTTGGAAAAAGTTGTGAGAACTATGTGGTGTTTGGTATCAAATGAAAGGGCTCGATAAGGGCTGGCATGTAAAATTAACAAAAATGATCAATGTTGATCGGCTTTTGTTTTTTAGAAAAATTTCTCAAAGGTACGTCGAGTTTGGTCTAAAATGAAAGGTCTCGTTGAAGGCTACCGAACAGAATTGACAAAAACGTTCCATTCCGATCGGCTTTTGTTTTCTGCAAAAAGTTCTCAAAGGTATGTCGAGTTTGGGCTCAAATGAAACGTCTCGTTGAGAGCTAACGTGCAGAATTGACAAAAATGTGCTATGTCGATTGGTTTTTGTTTTTTGCAAAAAGTTGTTACAAGTTTGTAGTGTTTGGTATCAAATAAAAGGTTTCGATGAGGGCTGGTGTGCAGAATTAACAAAAATGGTTAATGTTGATCGGCTTTTGTTTTTTGCAAAAAGTTTTTAGAAGTATCTCGAGTTTGGTCTCAAATGAAAGGTCTCGTTGAGGGCTAGCGTGCAAAATTGACAAAAATATTCCATTCCGATCGGCTTTTGTTTTCTGCAAGAAGTTCTCCAAGGTATGTCGAGTTTGGTCTCAAATGAAACGTCTGGTTGAGGGCTAACGTGCAGAATTGACAAAAATGTGTTATGTCGATTGGTTTTTGTTTTTTGCAAAAAGTTGTCACAAGTATGACGAGTTTGGTCTCAAATGAAAGGTCTCGTTGAGGGCTAGCGTGCAAAATTGACAAAAATGTTCCATTCCGATCGGCTTTTGTTTTCTGCAATAAGTACTCAAAAGTATGTTGAGTTTCATCTCAAACAAAACGTCTTGTTGACGGCTAGCGTGCAGAATTGACAAAAATGTGCCATGTCAATCGGCTTTTGTTTTTTTGCAAAAAGTTGTCAGAAGTATGTGGTGTCTGGTATCAAATGAAAGGTTTCGTTTAGGGCTAGCGTGCAGAATTGACAAAAATGTTCTTTGCCGATCGGATTTTGTTTTTCGCAAATAATTGTCAGAAGAATGTGGTGTTTGGTATCAAAATAAAGGTCTCGATGAGGGTTTGCGTGAAAAATTAACAAAATTGCGCAATGTTGATCGGCTTTTGTTTTTTGCGAAAAGTTCTCAGAAATATGTCGATTATGGTCTCAAATGAAAGGTCTCGTTGAGGGCTGGCGTGCATAATTAAGAAAAATGTTTCATATCGACCGGCTTTTGTTTTTTGCAAAAAGTTGTCAGAAATACGTCGTGTTTGGTATCGAATGAAAGGTCTTGTCGTGGGCTCGCGTAGAGAATTGACAAAAATGATCTATGTCGATCGGCTTTTGTTTTATGCAACAAGTTCTCAGAAATATGTCGTGTTTGGTATCGAATGAAAGGTCTCGTTGAGGGCTAGCGTGCAGAATTGACAGAAATGTTCCATTCCGATTGGCTTTTGTTTTCTGCAAAAAGTTCTCAAAAGTATGTCGAGTTTGGTCTCAAATAAAACGTCTTGTTGAGAGCTATCGTGCAGAATTGACAAAAATGTGCTATGTCGATCGGTTTTTGTTTTTTGCAAAAAGTTGTCAGAAGTGTATGGTGTTTGGTATCAGATGTAAGGTTTCAATGAGGGCTGGTGCGCAGAATTAACAAAAATTGTTAATTTCGATCGGCTTTTGTTTTTTGCAAAAGGTTGTCACAAATATATACGAGCCCTAACAACTAAATAATGGGACAAAATAAAATTCATTTATAAGTCTCGTATTTAGCAGTTTATTTGTTTTTCTAATAATTTTTTAAACTTAATACTAAGTAACAAAGTAATTATCAAAAATTGGGGCTAATCAGCAACATAAAAAATCACATACTTATTTTATTATCTCTATTTAAGAAGAAAAAAGTTCATTTTCTGTGGCAACTAAATATTGGGACACGGCACGAATTTTTATGTCTATAATGGAGTAACATCGCCCTTATATTTTATGACCGCTCGAATACGGTTGGGCATTGACTCAACTAAGGATCTACACGTTTCAGGTGTAAATTTGTTCTATTTTGGCTTTAAGTTCCGATAATGTTTGCTGTGGATTGTTTCTCAATGATTGTTTCATTTTATGCCACACTGTTTTAATGACATAGAGGTCAGGACTGTTGGAAGGCCAAGAAAGAACATTTACTTTGTGGTCCCTGAATCAGTTTTTTGTGGTTTTGGCCGTATGGCAGGCCGCCCCATCCTGCTGAAATATATAATTTTCGGGAACATTTAACTTCGTGATACTTGGTAGCAGAGTGTTTTGTAGAATTTGTTAATATTTGGAAGCATTCACGGTACCATCAATAAACTCTAAGCATCCCAATCCTGAAGCTGTCATGCAGCCCCAAATCATCACTCCTTTAGAAAATTTTGCCGTACGTTTTAGGCAATCCTTGTGAAAAGCTTTATGTTTAGCTCGAATAACGCTTTTGCGGTGATCACCAACACATACGTCGAATTTTTATTCATCGCTAAAAATTACTCTGGACCAATCTTCTTTGGTCCATGATAGTTTAGATTTGGCCCATGCGAGCCGGGCTTTATTTTGTCTTTCCGTCAATAGTGGTTTTTCTTTTGCCTATAAAAAATTACTTACTTTATAATTCATTTTAAATTTTTTATATGTAGTTATAACCTTATAAAACTTTAGTCCACATTTATGAACCCACTGGCGACAGCATTCCCTTGACAGATTAAACCCAGTTACATGATTCCATTCAGCCGTAATTTGCCATAAAATATTTCTTCGGCCTTTTTTGCATATTTTTAATAATTGCTTCTTATTCCTATCAGAAACTAATTTTGGACGAACTGGACTTTTACCTTTTTTATCGAGGATATTTCCCGTTTTTCCGTAGTGCTTTATAATATTCCACACTGTACTTTTAGGAATATTAAGTTTATCTGCCAGTCCGCGTACTGTTTTATTGCGGCAATAATTTCGAAGCACTAACTCCCGATTTTTGGATTTGTAGAGATACCACGAACCATTTTGTTCAATAAAATCAAAATTCTGTCTACAATACGTGGAAACTCTTACCGATTAAATAGACGTTTCGTTCTAAATTGTTTTCGCAGATTATTAGACTTATCTTGTTTCATTTTCAATAGTTATATTATAGTGTCCCAATATTTAGTTGCCGCACAATATTTACATTTTTCTTGTTAGTCAAAGATTACGAAATAAGTATTTATTTTGTTGGGTTGTTGATTAGCCCCAATTGTTGTTAATTAATTAGTTACTTAGTATTCAGTTTAAAAATTTATTAGAAAAACCAATAAACTGTCAAATATTTAATTTATATATGTATTTTATTTTGTCCCATTATTTAGTTGTTAGGGCTCGTAGTGTTTGGTATCAAATGAAAAGTCTTGGTGTAAACTAGCGTGCAGATATGATAAAAATGTTTCATGTCGATCGACTTTTGTTTTATGTAGAAAGTTGTCAGAAGTATGTCGTGTTTGGTATCAAATGAAAGCTCTCGTTGAGGGCTAGGGTACATAAATGACAAAAAAATTTCATGCCGACCGGCTTTTGTTTTTTTGCAAAAAAAATATTGGAAGTATATCGTGTTTGCAATCTAATGAAAAGTCTTGGAGAGGCTTGAAGTGCAAATATGAAATAATTGTTTCATGTCGATCGTCATTTGTTTTTTGCACTGACAGCGGAGCTCTAGGGAATGCTCGGCGTAGCCGAGAATTCGCTAGTCATATACTATTTTGATAGATTCACTATCTATATATCTATCTATCTATATTTGGATTCATCTCGAGTATCGCAAAAATTTTGCTCACGGATACAGGTCAAACCATTCATGTAATAATTTTGATATTATTTTATTAGATGTGGTTTAAAGTGGAATAGGGCCTTTTTGGGGTCTCATATTTTTACTGTGAGTGGTTTTCGTGTAAAAAATCAAAAACTGTGCATAATTGGTACCTTGAAACAATAGATCCCAGAGGCCATGTCTATCTTTAAGAAGAATCACGCAGTTATCCGTCACTTTTGACAATCTGTCTATGAACTTTAAATGATTGTATCTTTTAATAGAACAGTGATATAAAAGATTTGAAAACAGTGTCATGAATAATAGTCCTGAGCAAAGGTTTTACCATTATTTTAAGTTTATTACACAACACATTTAATTATTTTAAATTTTGACGTTTCGAATTACATAAGTCAATGTTGCCAAATGTGTGATGAAATTACTAAACAAAAAACAAATATTCTTAAATGAATTTCACTGAAGACAGTGGCTATTATATATTAGGATTGCCGATGGTAATTTATAAATTTAAAAATTAACTACATTATTTTAATACAAACAGTGTTGCCAAATTATTAAGTAACTAAATAAAAATCAAATGTTCGTAATTAAATTAAAACACTTTGTTTTGTTTGATATCAAAAAAAAAGAAAACCATAAGGGCCGGTTTTGAAATGACAAAAAAAAATGTGTCATGTCGATCTGCATTTGTTTTTCGTAAAAAGTTCTTAGAAGTAGGTCGTTCTTGGGTTTTAAGGAAACGACACAATGTGGACGGGTGTGCATGAATGACAAAAATGTTCTACGTAGATTAGAATTTGTTTTTTGCAAAATGTCAGAAATATTTTGTGTTTGGAAAAAGTTGTGAGAAGTATGTGGTGTTTAGTATCAAATGAAAGGGCTCGATAAGGGCTGGCGTGTAAAATTAACAAAAATGATCAATGTTGATCGGCTTTTGTTTTTTGCAACAAGTTGTCACAAGTGTGTGGTGTTTGGTATCAAATGAAAGGTTTCGATAAGGGCTGGTGTGCAGAATTAACAAGAATGGTTAATGTTGATCGGCTTTTGTTTTTTGCAAAAAGTTTTTAGAAGTATGTCGAATTTGGTCTCAAATGAAAGGTCTCGTTGAGGGCTAGCGTGCAGAATTGATAAAAATGTACAGAGTCGATCGGTTTTTGTTTTTTGCAAGAAGTTCTCAAAGGTATGTCGAGTTTGGTCTCAAATGAAAGGTCTCGTTGAGGGCTAGCGTGCAGAATTGACAAAAATGTGCTATGTCGAATGGTTTTTGTTTTTTGCAAAAAGTTGTCACAAGTGTGTGGTGTTTGGTATCAAATGAAAGGTTTCGATAAGGGCTGGTGTGCAGAATTGACAAAAATGTACTACGTCGATCGGTTTTTGTTTTTTGCAAGAAGTTCTCAAAGGTATGTCGAGTTTGGTCTCAAATGAAACGTCTCGTTGAGGGCTAGCGTGCAGAATTAACAAAAATGGTTAATGTTGATCGGCTTTTGTTTTTTGCAAAAAGTTTTTAAAAGTATGTCGAGTTTGGTCTCAAATGAAAGGTCTCGTTGAGCGCTAGCGAGCAGTATTGAAATAAAATGTACTACGTCGATCGGTTTTTGTTTTTTGCAAAAACTTGTCAGAAAAGTGTGGTGTTTGGTATCAAATGAAAGGTATCGATAAGGGCTGGTGTACAGAATTAACAAAAATGGTTAATGTTGATCGGCTTTTGTTCTTTGCAAAAAGTTTTCAGAAGTATGTCGAGTTTGGTCTCAAGTGAAACGTCTGGTTGAGGGCTAACGTGCAGAATTGACAAAAATGTGTTATGTCGATTAGTTTTTGTTTTTTGCAAAAAGTTGTCATAAGTATGTCGAGTTTGTTCTCAAATGAGAGGTCTCGTAGAGGGCTAGCGTGCAGAATTGAAAAATGTTTCATATCGACCGGCTTTTGTTTTTTGCAAAAAGTTGTCAGAAATATGTCGTGTTTGGTATCGAATGAAAGGTCTTGGCGTGGGCTCGCGTAGAGAATTGACAAAAATGATCTATGTCGATCGGCTTTTATTTTGTGCAACAAGTTGTCAGAAATATGTAGTGTTTGGTATCGAATGAAAGGTCTCGTTGAAGGCTAGCGTGCAAAATTGACAGAAATGTTCCATTCCGATTGGCTTTTGTTTTCTGCAAAAAGTTCTCAAAAGTATGTCGAGTTTGGTCTCAAATGAAACGTCTTGTTGAGAGCTATCGTGCAGAATTGACAAAAATTTGCTATGTCGATCGGTTTTTGTTTTTTGCAAAAAGTTGTCAGAAGTGTATGGTGTTTGATATCAAATGAAAGGTTTCAATGATGGCTGGTGTGCAAAATTAACAAAAATTGTCAATGTCGATCGGATTTTATTTTTTGCAAAAGGTTGTCACAATTATATAGTGTTTGGTATCAAATGAAAAGTCTTGGTGTGGGCTAGCGTGCAGATATGATAAAAATGTTTCATGTCGATCGACTTTTGTTTTATGTAAAAAGTTGTCAGAAGTATGTCGTGTTTGGTATCAAATGAAAGGTCTCAGTGAGGGCTGGGGTACATAAATGACAAAAATGTTTCATGCCGACCGGCTTTTGTTTTTTGCAAAAAAATATTGGAAGTATATCGTGTTTGCAATCTAATGAAAGGTCTTGGAGAGACCTGAAGTGCAAATATGAAATAATTGTTTCATGTCGATCGGCATTTGTATTTTTACATTTACAGCGGAGCTCTAGGGAATGCTCGGCGTAGCCGAGAATTCGCTAGTCTTATATACTAAAACGATAGATCCACTATATATATTTGGATTCATCTCGAGCATCGCAAAAACTTTGCTCACGGGTACAGGTCAAACTATTCATGTAATAATTGTAATATTATTTTATTAGATGTGGTTTAATGAGGACCAATCGCTTTTGGGTGTCTCATATTTTTACCGTGCATAGTTTTTGTGTAAAAAATCGAAAACTAAGCTAAAAAGTATAACTGGAACAAAACTGAAAAAAATATCCTAGATGCCATGTATAAATTTAAGAAGAATCACGCAGTCATCCGTCACTTTTGACAATCTGTCTATGAACTTTAATCGATTGTATCTTTTAATAGAACATTGATATCAAAGATCTGAAAACAGTGTCATGAATAATAGTCCTGAGCAAAGGTTTTACCATTATTTTAAGTTTATAACACAACACATTTATTTATTTTAAATTTTGACGTTTCGAATTACATAAGTCAATGTTGCCAAATGTGTGATGAAATAACTAAACAAATAACAAATATTCCTAAATGAACTTCACTGAAGACAGTGGCTGTTATATTAGGATTGCCGATGGTAACTAATAAATTTAAAAATTAACTACAATATTTTAATACAAACATTGTTGCCAAATTATGAAGTAACTAAATAAAAAACAAATGTTCCTAATTAAATTAAACACTTTGCTGTGTTTGATATCAAAAGAAAGAAAACCATCATGGCCGATTTTGAAATGACAAAAAAAAATGTGTCATGTCGATCTGCATTTGTTTTTCGTAAAAAGTTGTTAGAAGATGGTCGTCCTTGGGTTTTAAGAAAATGACACAATGTGGACTGGTGTGCACGAAAGACAAAAATGTTCTAGGTACATTATAACTTGTTTTTTGCAAAATGTTTCGAATTACATAAGGCAATGTTGGCAAATGTGTAATGAAGTAACTAAACAAAGAACAAATATGCCCAAATGAACTTTACTGCAGACAGAGTACATTGTATTAGGCTAGGTCTTGATGAGGGTTAGCGTGCAGAATGAACAAAAATGTTCTATGTCGAACGGCTTTTGTTTTTTGGAAAAAGTTGTTAGAAGTATGTGGTGTTTGGTATCAAATGAAAGAGC
Source organism: Stenolophus ochropezus (assembly GCA_035578165.1). NCBI lineage: Eukaryota > Metazoa > Arthropoda > Insecta > Coleoptera > Carabidae > Stenolophus > Stenolophus ochropezus. The sequence goes on from JAQOWZ010000017.1 coordinate 26,492,655, forward strand.
TCGATAAAAGCTGGCGTGTAGAATTAACAAATATGGTCAATGTCGATAAGTTTTTGTTTATTGCAATGAGTTATCAGGAGTGTGTGGTGTTTGGTATCAAATGAAAGATTTCGATAAGGGCTGATGTGCAGAATTAACAAAAATGGTTAATGTAGATCGGCTTTTGTTTTTTGCAAAAATTTTTAGAACTATGTTGAGTTTAGTCTCGTATGAAAGGTCTCGTTGAGGCCTAGCGTGCAGAATTGACAAAAATGTCTCGATGAGGGTTTGCGTGAAAAATTAACAAAATTGCGCAATGTTGATCGACTTTTGTTTTTTGCGAAAAGTTTTTAGAATCATGTCGAGTTTGGTCTCAAATGAAAGGTCTCGTTGAGGGCTAGCATGCAGAATTGACAAAAATGTTCCATGTCGACCTGCTTTTCTTTTTACAAAAAGTTGTCAGAAGTTCATAGTATTTGATATCAAATGAAAGATCTCGGTATCGGTTAGCCTGTAGAAATTGCAAAAAGGTTTCACGTCGATTGACTTTTGTTTTATTGAAAAAAAAATGTCAGAAGTATGTTGTGTTTGATATCAAATGAAAGATCTCGTTGTGGGCTAGCGTGCAGAAATGACAAAAATGTTCCATTTCGATCGACTGTTGTTTTATGCAAAAAGTTATTAGAAGTATATTGTGTTTGGAATGTGCAGATATGAAAAAATTGTTTCATGCCGATCGGCATTTGTTTTTTACACTGACAGCGGAGCTCTAGGGAATGCTCGGCGTAGCCGAGAATTCGCTAGTCATATACTATTTTGATAGATTCACTATCTATATATCTATCTATCTATCTATATTTGGATTCATCTCGAGCATCGCAAAAATCTTGCACACGGGTACAGGTCAAACCATTCATGGAATAATTTTAATATTATTTTATTAGATGTGGTTTAAAGTGGAATAGGGCCTTTTTGGGGTCTCATATTTTTACTGTGCGTGGTTTTCGTGTAAAAAATCAAAAACTGTGCATAATTGGTACCTTGAAACAATGGATCCTAGAGGCCATGTCTATCTTTAAGAAGAATCACGCAGTTATCCGTCACTTTTGACAATCTGTCTATGAACTTTAAATGATTGTATCTTTTAATAGAACATTGATATCAAAGATTTGAAAACAGTGTCATGAATAATAGTCCTGAGCAAAGGTTTTACCATTATTTTAAGTTTATTACACAACACATTTAATTATTTTAAATTTTGACGTTTCGAATTACATAAGTCAATGTTGCCAAATGTGTGATGAAATTACTAAACAAAAAACATATATTCCTAAATGAAGTTCACTGAAGACAGTGGCTATTATATATTAGGATTGCCGATGGTAATTTATAAATTTAAAAATTAACTGTAATATTTTAATACAAACAGTGTTGCCAAATTATTAAGTAACTAAATAAAAATCAAATGTTCGTAATTAAATTAAAACACTTTGCTTTGTTTGATATCAAAAGAAAGAAAACCATAAGGGCCGGTTTTGAAATGACAAAAAAAATGTGTCATGTCGATCTGCATTTGTTTTTCGTAAAAAGTTCTTAGAAGTAGGTCGTCCTTGGGTTTTAAGGAAACGAAACAATGTGGACGGGTGTGCATGAATGACAAAAATGTTCTACATAGATTAGAATTTGTTTTTTGCAAAATGTTGTCAGAAAAGTATCGTGTTTGGAAAAAGTTGTGAGAACTATGTGGTGTTTGGTATCAAATGAAAGGGCTCGATAAGGGCTGGCGTGTAAAATTAACAAAAATGATCAATGTTGATCGGCTTTTGTTTTTTAGAAAAATTTCTCAAAGGTACGTCGAGTTTGGTCTAAAATGAAAGGTCTCGTTGAGGGCTACCGAACAGAATTGACAAAAACGTTCCATTCCGATCGGCTTTTGTTTTCTGCAAAAAGTTCTCAAAGGTATGTCGAGTTTGGGCTCAAATGAAACGTCTCGTTGAGAGCTAACGTGCAGAATTGACAAAAATGTGCTATGTCGATTGGTTTTTGTTTTTTGCAAAAAGTTGTTACAAGTGTGTGGTGTTTGGTATCAAATAAAAGGTTTCGATGAGGGCTGGTGTGCAGAATTAACAAAAATGGTTAATGTTGATCGGCTTTTGTTTTTTGCAAAAAGTTTTTAGAAGTATGTCGAGTTTGGTCTCAAATGAAAGGTCTCGTTGAGGGCTAGCGTGCAAAATTGACAAAAATATTCCATTCCGATCGGCTTTTGTTTTCTGCAAGAACTTCTCCAAGGTATGTCGAGTTTGGTCTCAAATGAAACGTCTGGTTGAGGGCTAACGTGCAGAATTGACAAAAATGTGTTATGTCGATTGGTTTTTGTTTTTTGCAAAAAGTTGTCACAAGTATGACGAGTTTGGTCTCAAATGAAAGGTCTCGTTGAGGGCTAGCGTGCAAAATTGACAAAAATGTTCCATTCCGATCGGCTTTTGTTTTCCGCAAGAAGTACTCAAAAGTATGTCGAGTTTTATCTCAAACAAAACGTCTTGTTGAGAGCTATCGTGCAGAATTGACAAAAATGTGCCATGTCAATCGGCTTTCGTTTTTTTGCAAAAAGTTGTCAGAAGTATGTGGTGTTTGGTATCAGATGTAAGGTTTCAATGAGGGCTGGTGTGCAGAATTAACAAAAATTGTCAATTTCGATCGGCTTTTGTTTTTTGCAAAAGGTTGTCACAAATATATAGTGTTTGATATCAAATGAAAAGTCTTGGTGTAGGCTAGCGTGCAGATATGATAAAAATGTTTCATGTCGATCGACTTTTGTTTTATGTAGAAAGTTGTCAGAAGTATGTCGTGTTTGGTATCAAATGAAAGCTCTCGTTGAGGGCTGGGGTACATAAATGACAAAAAATTTTCATGCCGACCGGCTTTTGTTTTTTTGCAAAAAAATATTGGAAGTATATCGTGTTTGCAATCTAATGAAAGGTCTTGGAGAGGCCTGAAGTGCAAATATGAAATAATTGTTTCATGTCGATCGGCATTTGTTTTTTGCACTGACAGCGGAGCTCTAGGGAATGCTCGGCGTAGCCGAGAATTCGCTAGTCATATACTATTTTGATAGATTCACTATCTATATATTGTGACGTATGCCAGAAATTTAAAAATAATGTTTAAAAAATTACCGTGATTTCTCGAAGAGAAATCACTCGTCACACACTTACCTCGACAGCTCAGAATTGGTCGTGGTATCGCTAGGTCGTGGGTCACTAAGATATTTGTAATAACAATAATAGGAATGGGCGCCAGTTGTGTCGAAAGGAAAATGGTGGACACAACAACACCGAAAATAACAAATTGAAAATAAAACTAATTTTATTTACGGCTAGTAACTACAATAAGAAAATTAACAGGGACAATTATTGCATATTACAAAAAATAAGAAAATACCTTTTGCGGGGTAACACAATATCGATGGGTCTGGAATGGCTAGGTCGTTGGAGTGAGTCCCTGGACGTCTTGGTACCGAGGTTCGGCTTGTCGACGGAATATGTACTGTTCGTGTTAGTATTAAGCAGCACTGCAGGATGTCGGACACAAGCAGTGTAGCAGCGTAAAGCAGGATAGCAGGATAATGCGTGATGTCACCGGACTAAGCGTGTCTGGCGGTTGCGTGAATTGTTTGTGTGTAACTGCAAACTGCTGTTTTTTGTGCGTGATGCCTGAGTACTGTGTGTAAGTTGGTACTGTGTACGTGAGCACGTGTCGCAGTACTATTCAGTTTGGATTGGAACTCCACACTCCCTACCAACAAACCTCGACCATCCAGGACCAGGAGGGAATATAAAACATAAAAAATTTTAGCAGATAATTGACCCCCAAAAAAATAACTAGCCGTGGCAAAAATACAAAAAAAAATCTTTATAAAAAATGAACAAATAAATTGTTTAACAATAAATAAATGCGAAAGATATTATTCACAAAAAAATTGTGCACAAAAAAATACTCCAAATAATTTTACAAAAAAAACTATCAGCTGGCCAGGCTGTAAAAGACTAGAAAATAGAGAAAGAAAGAATATAACAGACTTGAAAGGTTTTCAAAAACTAACGTTTTTAACTGCGGGACTTGTAAAGTTTATTATTTACTTTTTGGCTGCCAAAAAAATTAATTAACGGTAAAAAGGTAACTAATGGCATCCAAAAACAAAGAGAAAAAATAAAATTGGAACGATAAAAATTCTACTTACGACAGTAAATCAGCGTGAGCTCTGTCTAAATCCCACAGTATAAAAAATAACCTAAATCGTATTCAAAAAAATATTAAGCAAACTATAATAAAAATGAATCTTTCCTGTGAAAGATACACAAGAAATTTGGAAAATAATAATAACAAAAAAGAAAAAAGTTGAGGAGGTTTCCTCGCAAGCTTTGACAACACGTGGTTATCTAAATATTTCTTTACAAAGAAGTTTCGAATAAAATAAAAAAATATTACATTACTCACCAAAATCAGTGAAATAAAAAATCCGGAGTAAGAATATTTTAAATAAAATCTTGAAGATTTTAAAAATAACTTTAGATAAAATTTTTTAGAACAAACAAAATTGCTATCAAAATACGTCCGTTGTCTCAGCTTGCAGAAACTCAACTCCCTGTACAGACCGCGCTCGCCTCTCAAGCAGTCAGCAGCACTAGAGATGTCGTATGTTTAATTAAAATATAAAAGATTTAAATAAAAAACCGCGAAACGAATGAAATCGTTTCAATATCTATCTATCTATATTTGGATTCATCTCGAGCATCGCAAAAACTTTGCTCACGGGTACAGGTCAAACCATTCATGTAATAATTTTAATAATATTTTATTAGATGTGGTTTAATGAGGACCAATCGCTTTAGGGTGTCCCATATTTTTACCGTGCATAGTTTTTGTGTAAAAAATCGAAAACTAAGCCCAAAAGGAAAACTGGAACAAAACTGAAAAAAATATCCTAGATGCCAGGTTTAAATTTAAAAAGAATTACTGTGCCATCCGTCATTTTTGACAATTCAATATGAAACTTTTAATTGATTTATTTTGAAAATGAAAAGAGATATTGTAAAGGTAATTATATTTTTACACATTATAATAGTGAGCGAAACATATACAAATACACTGAATGTTAAATGTGGTGTATTTTAAATATTTAATTTTATGACATTGACGTTTATCATTCGTTGGTCTATAACCAAAAAAGTCGTTACACAAGTTTTATATTTTCAAAGAGAAATATACAGATATATAAAATAAACTTTGTTTAAAAGAATATGTACAATACACTTTGTGATGTAAGTATATCATTTTAAATTTGTTTCACTGTATTTAAATATGTATTTTCATTTCAGTTATAATTTTTAATTGGCTACCCAAACAAGAGTACATTTATAGAAGAGAAATAACATAAAATTACTGACAATAACACTACTGAAGTGTAACTGATTATCATAAAAGTGCATTGTACATAATAATTTACGGCAAACCTTATTTACAATATAATCAAACAATCATAATGCAAGTCTTGTATTTGCTTGGAGAAATATATAGTAAAATTAGTTTAAAAGTAAAATTACACTATTTTCTGTAATGTAAGTATGTAATTTTGTATATTCTTGGCTGTATTTAGATATGTGTTTTCATTTAAGTTATAGTTTTTAATTGGTTAAGATATCCAAACAAGAATATATTTATAGAAAAGAAATAAGATAATATTACGGATAATAATACTATTGACAAAAAAATAAATTCTGGAAATCAATCAAGCCGCGTCGTATTCAGTCATAAACACATTTATTTAAAAATACTGACAAACCTTTCCTTCATACCCACTTGGAAGAAATGTTTAATAATTTATTGTACAATAATTATTTTAAATTATGTATCTGGATTATAATAAACTGTAAGTAACTACATTTTATACATTCTTTATGTATTCTTTCATCAAATTTCAGATGAAAGTAGTTGATTACAACAAAGATTTGATTTTTAAAAATTCTATTGAATTTTGTTACGGAATAAAATGATTTGTTAGATAAAAACGTTTATAAAAACTACGTATCTATCCAATTATTCATTTATCATTGATATTTCAAACAATAAACACTTTCTGCAACCAAATATTAATCGAGAAATGCGTTTTCTATAATAAGGCAATTCGTTGGATGAAAATCATTATTCTAATGTATCCTTGACAATGAAACCAGGAAAATTGCACGATATTATAAAATTTAACAAAAATGGTTCATTTGACACTTGAGTTGGAGACAACTAAGTGAAGATTCATATTTACTAAAATGTATAATGAAATATTGTACGAAATTTAATAAGAAATCATCTCCAATACAGGTACTTTTATATAGAATATAAATATTTATATATTAATAGTTAAATATTGTCTTTTTAGATGAGACTATAACCTACACGTACTCAGATACACTAACATGGATTTTTTAATAAACTAAAACAATCTATTGGGCAATAATTATAAAAATAAGTAGTAGTAAAACATATTCTTTATTAAATGCAAACTAACGAATATTCCAGAATGGATTATTTAATCAAGAAAACTGCATTTCAAAATTGATTTAGACTCTGACGTTTAAAAAACTATATTTGATTACTATTCAAACACTTCCAAAGTTAAATTCATACTGTACAGTATTCTTCCCTTATATATAAATACTTTTTAAATCTAATTTATAAATATTTTAGATAGTTAGACTACAGATTTTGTCTGATTACGTGTATAAAATTGACAAGCCTTTATTTCATACAGTTTTGGAGGGAATTGTTTAACAATTTATTGTAAAATAAGTAGTATATAAATAAATGATGTATCTGGACTATATTAAACTTTTATTAATTGCAATTTACTCTTTCTTTATACGCATTTCTTAACATTTCTGATGAAAACATTTGATTACAATAGAGATTACATTTATCAAAATTCTGTAGTATTTTATAATGAAATGAGATGATTTCTCAGATGTAAACGTTTACATAAACAAATTATTTATCCATTTATCCATTTGTAACTGATGTATGAAACAATAAACATCTTTTCAAACCAAATATTCATATTCTCTTAGTCGAAATGGACTGTGATTGTACTGCACGAAAATTCATGTTTTCATTAAGAAATAATGCAAAAGAACATATAAAATTTGGTTACTTTATCTACAACTAACAGGCATATAAATTTTCAGTTATGTGTGAGTAGTTCATATATACCTCAACAGTTGGCGCCACAGGATCACTTAAATTCCAAAATAACTATTCAAATTGTATTTATTATACTTTTATAATCATTTATATTGATATTTATAATAAAAAATAAATTATTAATAACAATAACAATAGTTGTAGATAAATACATATATAATTCAGCTTCATAAATATATAAATGAACATAGCAACAGAAAAACATGAATATAATCATGTTTTTTTTGGCAATATAAAAATGTATCAGTTTATAAATTTTGGTATGTTATTTCACATTATTTATATTTATAAAATAGATAATTATTTTCAAAATAATACATTTTCATATATTCTTTAACTAACTTCATACTTATTGTGTCAAGTTATGACATTTAAGTTCTGTCAAACTGAATGTATTGTATGAAAATACAAATATTGTTAAGATATAATAAAAATACATAAAATTGGGTTAAACGTATTATTTAAATCTTTTCTTCTTATGTATTTTGATGATTAAACCGTTGTATCTCAAAATCCCTAAGCGCGGGAAATTTAAAATCTCTATAATTTCATTTATTTATCAACATGTATTTTTATTTATTTCCTAAACGGTCTCGCGTGCCGCTTTGAACGTGTTATAAATAAATAATATACATTACAACAAATGTTTCTAGGTCTAACACATAGTAGCACCCCCCGTAGAAGGGTGTGAAAAAAATTCATCAATTTCCAAAGTTAGAAAATTAAATATATGATATTATTTGATAAGTTATGTGTAAGTAGTTCATATACAGGATGTTCCATTTAAGCGTGCCACCATTTCTATATATAAATATATAGTAAAATTAGTTTAAAAGTAAAATTACACTACATTTTATAATGTAAGTATGTAATTATATATTTTCTTGAATGTATTTAAATATGTGTTTTCATTTCAGTTACACTCGTAGTTATCCGAACAAGAATATATTCATAGAAAAGAATAACATAAAATTATGGATAATAACACTATTGACAACAATTTAATTATGGAAATCAAACAAGGCGCGTCGTATTCAGTCATAAACACATTTATTTAAAAATACTGACAAACCTTTCCTTCATACCCCCTTGGAAGAAATGTTTAATAATTTATTGTACAATAATTATTTTCAATTATGTATCTGGTTTATAGTAAACTGTAAGTAACTGCATTTTATACATTCTTTATGTATTCTTTCATCAAATTTCAGATGAAAGTATTTGATTACAACAACAATTAGATTTTTAAAATTTCTATTGTATTTTGTTATGGAATGAGATGATTTTTTAAATGAAAACGTATACAAAAACAAAGTATCTATCCAATTATTCAATTATCATTGATATTTCAAACAATAAACACTTTCTGAAACCAAATATTTAACAAAAAATGCTTTTGATGACATGTGCTCCCAGGTGAATGGATTACATGAAAATTCATATTTTTACTACGAAATAATGCAAAAAAAATGTTTGAAAATTGTTGGATATTAGTTTAAGGTACGATACAAATATTATTAGGTAATTTTTTTATTTTATCACTTACAGATGTCATATTAGGTTACTGGTTCAATGTGTAATCAAATTAAATTAAAAGAAGCTATTTTTATCATAAATAATGCTATAAAAAGAGTAAATATAATATATTCCTTCATATACAACCATAAAGTTTTTAAATAATGGATTATTTATGTCAAAATTTGTGATGATGACATTTGCGAGCAAGGTTTGCAATTCCTATAGTTAGTTTTAGTTATTATTCTCTAATTATAAAAATATTTCATTTTACTATATAATATTATTATACTTTTATATTCATTGGAGAGTAAATAAAAATTACTTTATGAACATTATTATTTCATATATTTTACTTATTTTATTCAATTCAAATTTGACAATCTGACATCTAAAATTCATTTTCATAAACGAAGTGTATCTATTAAAATGATAAGATATATTTTAAAATGATTTACTTAGAAATCAAAATATTTACCGTTTAACAATAAGCCTTTAGATACCCGAAAATTTAAAAGTAAATGGCAGGCTTTGTTTGTTAGCTGCTCTTTTTGTAAATTTTCGGGACCCTAAAGGCTTATTGTTATTTGTTAAGGTATATTTACAATATTTTTATTAAAAAAAATTTTGTATTCTTATTAAATTTATTAACAAGTTTCTTTGAATTTAAAAATTTACACTGGTCACATTCAGTAATCCGACTGTATAATACATGTTTGAACGCATCCAAAATACAGTTGTCAAATTATGTTGTCATTTTGACATTGCTGAAAATATAAGTATTATACTTATAGCGAAATTGAAAGCACATTAAATAGGGTTGGAAGTGCAAAGAAAAAATCAATAGAAAGAAGAAGTAAAAATATAAAAACCGTAATAAAAATGTCATACGATAGATAAATTCGCTATAATACTACATATTCTGCAATGAACTTTTTCATTGTAGATGTACGTATGTACCAATAGAATTTGATTGGTACCGAGAAAATATGACAATGATTATTATAATGAAAATGTTGTTGATAAGAATCAGCTACAATTTTTATTGTAATCAAGCTATGTGTTATGGCTTGGAAACCGAAAGTGAAGCGAGATCAGTATTTCAAGTTTCAACTAATATTTTATACACGAAAATGGACTTGTTATGTTGTAATATTATCTAACAAACCATACTTAACATGAAAATAGTAACGTTAAATTCAAGAAGTACGACAAATATTACACACAAGTCCTCTTTTCAAAGCACATGCTTTATATTACCGTTTGCCATTTCATTATTCGTAGAGAGAGATAAGAAGTTTCTATCTACATTTATTCCAAAGATTCACAACTTTTTTTTTAAATATTTCATACAGTTTGTTCTAAATAAGATGTAATTGTACATTTATGTTTTCAACGCATATTTATATATATTATTATATTTATTTCGTAACATAATTTTCAATAATAAATATTATAAGAGCCCTCTGTATTTACTCTGGAGATTCAGGTTTTTTTCTTTTCACATCATACTTGTGATTTGGAAATAAATATAACAACACTATCACTACCAGTTAATATAATAATAATATTTTAATTCATATACATATGAATTAAATATAAAAATATTAAATTAATTTAATAATTATATCGATTCCTTCCTTAGCAGATGCAATAAAATTCTTAATTAGTGCCATCTATGTGATTTTTTTAAACTATTAAAATTATTGATTTTCTCAGATGAATACAGAAACAAATTTTACAAATACTGGTTTAAACAGTATTGGTAAACCTATAAAAATTATGTGTATAAAGGTGTTCATTTTATTTTGTCCACTATTGCTATCTCAAGAACTATAAGAGCTACAAGGTCAGTTAAATTAGCAAAAAAATTCTATTTTACAACACTATTATCATGAGACAAACTAATTTTTTTTTAAACCAGTGGTTCTCAAAATACGTGTCCCAACTTTTTTATTTTAAATGTGAACCTATTTTTTCATTTGCTTATTCAATAGACAATATTATTCTGAATTCAATGATATAGTATTATTATACCCTAACATAACGATTTTTTTGAGAAAAATGCATCTGAAGTTTTATATTAATTTGATTAAAATATGACAATAATAATACAAGTAATTGTTTTACCTGGAATTAGAGTGCCTTGAATTAAATATGTGAATAAAAGTATAATGAATGAAATAAAACAGTTTATAATTTTTATTTTCATATTTCATTATTTTTTTAATTTTATTCTAATTTCATTTGAGAGTTATGATCACTTAACAAAACCAAGTATTCAAAAAATTGCGAATACTCTCTCTCCTGATATATTTAGAACAAAACTACAAAACTACAAAGTTGTTCATATTTCAACTCTACATCAGATAAAATCATAACCGATGGAACCGCACGTCTATTGTATGAAATATATTAAATATAATATTTACCTTTTTCGGCAAAAATTAGACAGTTAGGGAAATAAAAAAAATTCTATCTGAGAGTTTATTATTGTTATTATGTCATTCTAATTAATGTTATATTTGATATTAATTATTAATTTTGTAAAATTCTAAAATTATTTTAAAAATGTATGTTTTCTATATAAATGTTTTCTGGCTTGCATAAATGACAAATATATTTTACATCGACCGATTTTTGTTTTTCAAATAATTGTTAGAAATATGTTATGTTTGGTATCAAATGAAAGGTCTTGTTGTGGGCTAGCGTACAGAAATGACAAAAATGTTCAATGTGAATCGACTTTTGTTTTATGCAAAAAGTTGTCAGAAGTATGTCGTGTTTGGTATTAAATGAAAGGTCTTGGTTAAGGCTGGTGTGTATAAATGACAAAAATGTTTTATGTCGAACGGCTTTTGTTTTATGCAAAAAGTTGTCAGAAGTATGACGTGTTTGGTATCAAATGAAAGGTCTCGGAGAGGGCTAGCGTGCAGAATTGACAAAAAATGTGCTATGTCGATCGGTATTTGTTTTATGCAAAAAGTTGTCAGAAGTATGTCGTATTTGGTATTAAATAAAAGGTCTCAGAGAGGGCTAGCGTGCAGAATTGGCAAAAATGTCCTATGTCGATCGGTATTTGTTTTTTGCAAAAAGTTGTCAGAAGTGTGTGGTGTTTGGTATCAAATGAAAGGTTTCAATGAAGGCTGGTGTGCAGAGTTAACGAAAATGATCAATGTCGATCGGCTTTTGTTTTTTGCAAAAGGTTGTCGCAAGTATATAGTGTTTGATATCAAATAAAAAGTCTCGGTGTGGGCTAGCGTGTAGATATGATAAAAATGTTTCATGTCGATCGACTTTTGTTTTATGCAGAAAGTTGTCAGAAGTATGTCGTGTATGGTATCAAATGAAAGGTCTCGGTGAGAGTTGGGGTACATAAATGACAAAAATGTTTCATGTCGACCGGCTTTTGTTTTTTGCAAAAAATTATTAGAAGCATAACGTGTTTGCAATCTAATGAAAGGTCTCGGTGAGGCCTGACGTGGAAATATTAAATAATTGTTTTATGTCGATCGGCATTTGTTTTTTACAGTGACAGCGGAGCTCTAGGGGATAGATTCACTATATATATATCTATATTTGGATTCATCTCGAGCATCGCAAAAACTTTGCTCACGGGTACAGGTAAAACCATTCATGTAATAATTTTAATATTATTTTATTAGATGTGGTTTAAAGTGGAATAGGGCCTTTTTGGGGTCTCATATTTTCACTGTGAGTGGTTTTCGTGTAAAAAATCAAAAACTAAACGAAAAAGGAAAACTGGAACAAAAAAAAAATATCCTAGATGCCAGGTTTAAATTTAAAAAGAATTACTGTGCCATCCGTCATTTTTGACAATTCAATATGAAACTTTTAATTGATTTATTTTGAAAATGAAAAGAGATATTGTAAAAGTAATTATATTTTTACACATTATAATAGTGAGCGAAATATATACAAATACACTGAATGTTAAGTGTGGTGTATTTAAAATATTTAATTTTATGACATTGACGTTTACCATTCGTTGGTCTATAACTAAAAAAGTCGTTACACAAGTTTTATATTTTCAAAGAGAAATATACAGAAATATAAAATAAACTTTGTTTAAAAGAATATGTACAATACACTTTGTGATGTAAGTATATCATTTTAAATTTGTTTCGCTGTATTTAAATATGTATTTTCATTTCATTAATAATTTTTAATTGGTTACCCAAACAAGAGTACATTTATAGAAGAGAAATAACATAAAATTACTGACAATACCACTACTGAAGTGTAACTGATTATCATAAAAGTGCATTGTACATAATAATTTACGGCAAACCTTATTTACAATATAATCAAACAATCATAATGCAAGTCTTATATTTGCTTGGAGAAATATATAGTAAAATTAGTTTAAAAGTAAAATTACACTACTTTCTGTAATGTATGTATGTAATTTTGTATATTCTTGGCTGTATTTAGATATGTGTTTTCATTTCAGTTATAGTTTTTAATTGGTTACGATATCCAAACGAAAATATATTTATAGAAAAGAAATAAAATAATATTACGGATAATAATACTATTGACAAAAAAATAAATTCTGGAAATCAATCAAGCCGCGTCGTATTCAGTCATAAACACATTTATTTAAAAATACTGACAAACCTTTCCTTCATACCCACTTGGAAGAAATGTTTAATAATTTATTGTACAATAATTATTTTAAATTATGTATCTGGATTATAATAAACTGTAAGTAACTGCATTTTATACATTCTTTATGTATTCTTTCATCAAATTTCAGATGAAAGTAGTTGATTACAACAAAGATTTGATTTTTAAAAATTCTATTGAATTTTGTTATGGAATGAAATGATTTGTTAGATAAAAACGTTTATAAAAACAACGTATCTATCCAATTATTCATTTATCAAATTTATCAATCAATCAATCAATTTAAAAAAAATATAATTTTTATTGTGCGTGGTTGACGTTTCTGCCATTTGCTCTGTGTATTTACTGTTTTTTTAGTGGTATATTTATAAATTATTTATGTAAGTTATATATTAGTGTGCAGATCTAGTTTTCATCTTTTTCTATATCCCTTTTACTTTATGATTCGTACTACCAGGGGTAAGTTAAGGGCTATTTTATATTTTTTATATATTTTTTAAAAGCGTGGTTCGCAATTTTTGTTTATATTTGCAAAACGTGAATACAGGTTCATTCACCTCTACTATTATTGCTACACCTACTGGGTGTTTCTGTTTTTGACATACGGGATGTTGTTTGGCGCATTGTAAAATATTTAAAATTTATTTTAGTTTTTATATAGTTATTATATTTATTTATATATTTTATCTGTAATTTTATTTCAATATTTTTTATAATTATATTTAGGTACCTACTTTTAGTTCTTACTACATTTTAAATTGGTAAAAATTTTTTTTAAAAAAAAATAATTGTTTTAGGTTATAGGCTTTATGTTCGGTCATCCGTTTTCTTCATTGTCAGTAACACCATTTTCTCAATTGTTTACCCTCCCGTGGTCCAACTCCTGTATGTTGTAAGCCCTAAGCCGTGACGGACCGCACTGGCGCTTCCGATTTCCCTTCTTGTGTCCTTTGTGCTGTACTCACATTCATTCTTTTAGTTTAGGAGTTACTATTTTTAAGAAAGTTTTATTATACTACATATTTTATTTATTTATTTATGAAATCATGGCATGTGCAAAATGTAAATTTAAAACAAAAGACGGTTTAGTAGGATGTGAAGGCTCATGCAATAAATGGTTTCACTCCAGTTGCATTAATATGAGTGATGCTGAATTTAAATTTATTGAAAAAAATAATAATCTACTGTACTTGTGTGACATTTGTAAACGTACATGTGATGTTATTGATAAATCGAAAGCAATTAACATTGAATCTAATCTTAAAGATCTACAAAGTAGTACTCGTATGTCGAAACTATCTCATTTTACTAACGATATGCAAATCAGTACAATGCTAGATAAGTTACAAACAGATTTACATTTAAAATTTGAATCGGTTGTTTCGAAGTTAAAAGTTGAATTTCAACAATCACTCGAGGAAAAGCTTAAAGACCTTTGTAATGAAATTAACTCTAACTCTAGACCTACTTCTGTATCTTACTCTGATATTACCAAGAAAAATGTTGAACCCCCTATTATTGTTAAACCAAAGAAAACTCAAAGTTCTGTAGCAACGAAATCAGATCTGCTCAAGACGATCGACCCTATCACTTTAGATATCAAAGTTTCTAATATCCGTAACAAACGTAATGGAAGCTTAATTGTTAATTGCGTTAATTCTGAAGAAACTACCAAATTAAAAGATCTAGTAAACAAAAAGATGAGTGATAAATATGACGTACAACAAACAGCTGCTTTTCACCCTAGAATCAGACTTGTTGGCATGACTGATAAGCTGGATTCAGAACAGATAACTAAGTATCTTAAATCATTGAATAAATCATATATTTCCGAAGATTCTTTATGTGATATTAAATTGATAAAACCACTGCGTAACAATAACAAATTGTATCAATGTGTTGTTCAAGTCGACCGTGAAACTTATAGAAAATCATTAAATGTGGGCAAACTATGGATTGGATATGACTACTGTTCTGTGTACGATGCTGTGGATATTCGAAGGTGTTTTAAATGTTGTGGCTTCCATCACAATGCATCTCACTGTACAAAAAAGGAACCTACATGCCCGAAATGTGCAGGAGGCCATGAACTCAGTGCATGTACCTCCAATATTTTAAATTGTGTTCATTGTTTACATATTAAATCCACTCAAAATACTGCTATTTCCACGGATCATCCCGTTTGGGACTCGGATTGCCATGTTTACAAAGAAACGTTACGAAAATTTAAAGAGACTATACTTGGTGATGCATAGCAATTACTGAATTTTCAACCAAACAAGATGTCATCCCTTGATAAGTGTGATAATGAGCATAATGATATGTTAGTATGCTACTATCAAAACGTTAGAGGTTTGAATACTAAATGCACTGATATTTTCATAAACTCTATAAGTTCTCCTCAATACCATATATTTGCTCTTACGGAGACTTGGTGTCACGAAGGTATCAACAACTCAGAGTTATTTGATATCAACAAGTATGAAGTTTTCAGAAGCGATCGTAATTTTCTCTTGACTAATACTAAACGCGGTGGAGGTGTTCTTATCGCCGTTAAAAAAGAATTCAAACCCATACAATTAGATATCCGATCACTTTATCCTCAATTACAAGACATAATTAACATTGATATCCTACTTATTAAAATATCGTCAAACTTCAAAACATTATATGTAATTAATCTTTATATCCCACCTTCCTGTGGAGCTAATAACTACAGCACTTTATTTGACTCTATTTGCGCTCTTAACTGTCTGTTTAATTCAAATGTTTTAATTTTTGGAGACTTCAACATATCAAATTATTATAATTGTGTCTTTAAGGATCACTATTGTCCCTTTTACGACATGTTACACAATTTTACTAATTTTTGTAACTTACTTCAATACAATTTTATAGTTAATATATACGGTAAAATTCTCGATCTCATTTTAAGTAACATCTCTTGTTCTGTATCAAAATCTAAAGATATCTTAGTGAAAGAAGACCAGCATCATCCTGCTTTAACCATACTATTTAATTTAAAAATAAAGAACAATAAATTTCACTCTACCAACAATAATGGTTACAACTTTAAGAAGGCTAACTTTCCGCTTTTATACAATGATCTTGCAAATACAGATTGGAAGAGTCTTAATACCTGCAAAGATGTTAATGTAGCAATAGATAAATTTTATGGTATCGTTAATAATATATTAAATACACACGTTCCGAAGAAACTAAAAACTAAAGGTAGTTATCCGGCATGGTATACTGGTTCACTGATATTTATGATTAATAAAAAGCATAAAGCATAGAAACAATTCAAGAAATCAGGAAATATTCTGTACGAAATGGAATTTAAACACTTAAGAGCACAAATTAAAATTGATATAAAAATAGCATATAAAAATTATCATGACACTTTACAAAATGAAATGAAAAATGACCCCAAGAAGTTTTGGTCTTTTATTAATCAAAAAAGAAATACATCATCCATACCATCTACTTTAAAATACAAAAATCAAATTTTAGATAACGAAAAAGATATAGTCGAAGGATTTGTCCAATATTTTTTATCATCATTTAATGACAACCAGGGAAGCGGAATTACTAATTCTAATATAAACAATTGCCCAAACCTTTCTATTAACAGCGTATCAGAGGAGGATGTGTTATCCGCAATACAAAAATTAAATTCTAAATTAACAATGGGGCCAGATCAATTTCCTTCTTTCATCCTTAAAGACTGTGCAACTGCATTTGTAAAACCTCTTACAATCCTCTTTAATTTAATATTACAAACATCTACATTTCCTAATCAATGGAAAATTTCTCGCATATGCCCAATCTTTAAAAAAGGAGACAGACATAATATGACTAACTACAGACCAATTGCTATTATCTCAAACTTCAGCAAAATTTTTGAAATTATCCTCCATTCCACGATTTATAATCATGTGAGCAATTTAATATCAGAGAACCAACATGGTTTTATAAAAGGAAAATCCACAGTCACAAATTTAATATGTATAACACAATTTATCAGCGAAGCTTTAGACAATCAAAACCAAGTAGATGTTATTTATACGGATTTCTCCAAAGCATTCGATAAAATCGATCACTCTATGCTTATTGCAAAACTACACTCTTTTGGTTTTTCCGATTCCCTCATTATGTTATTTTCGTCTTATCTACATAATAGACAACAGTTTGTTAGCTACGGTGGATTTCAATCATTGCTTTTCGATCAAGTATCAGGCGTACCTCAAGGTTCGGTATTAGGTCCTCTTCTTTTTAATCTATTCATTAACGACATAACCAACGTCATAAAGGTACCATTTTTAATGTTTGCAGATGATTTAAAACTCTACTCTACCGTATCATCTCAAAAAGATTGTAAAAACATTCAAGCCAATTTAAATGAAATTTATAACTGGTGCGTAAATAACAATCTGTTACTTAATATCAGCAAATGTAACATCATGAGCTTTCATAGAAAATCTAATCCAATCACCTATAAATATGTGATTGACAACAATACTCTGCATAGACCTAATTCTTTTAAAGACTTAGGTGTTATATTCGATCCCAAATTACTGTTTACCGAACATATCAAACGTTCAGTAGCATCTGCCTACAGGAGTCTAGGACTAATAATTAGAAATGCTCAATTTTTCAACGACATTTTAATTTTAAGACTATTGTTTATTTCCCTAGTACGTCCTCAATTAGAATACTGTTCAGTAATTTGGAATCCCTTGTACATGAATCAGAGCGAATCCATTGAAAAAGTGCAAAGAAAATTTTTAAAGTTTGCCAAATATATAGTGGATGGTTGTTATCCGCCCAGAGGTACGTCCCAGAATAAGCTGTTGGAAACTTTCCATTTAAATTTCCTTCACCACAGACGCACCATTAACTCAATACTTCAATTACATAAAATTATTAACAATGATATAGATTGTGCTTATATTATGAATGAAATTAATTTTCAAGTCCCTAGACTATCTGCCAGACATACAAATACTTTCTACATTAAAACTGCACGATCAAATACACTATTGAAATCACCATTAAATCAAATGCTTCAAAATTATCATCAAATCGAATCATACGTAGACATATTTTACGATAGTATTAAGTGTACGAAACAATGCATTATTTATTTACCTTAAATCATTTATATATCTATTTTTTTTTTCCTTACCCTAGAATTGGACAGTAGTCTGTTGGGTATTGCATTGAAATAATAATAATAATAATCATTGATATTTCAAACAATAAACACTTTCTGCAACCAAATATTAATCGAGAAATGCGTTTTCTATAATAAGGCAATTCGTTGGATGAAAATCATTATTATAATGTATCCTTGAAAATGAAACCAGAAAAATTGCACGATATTATAAAATTTAACAAAAATGGTTCATTTGACACTTGAGTTGGAGACAACTAAGTGAAAAATGTCATATTTACTAAAATGTATAATGAAATATTGTACGAAATTTAATAAGAAATCATCTCCAATACAGGTACTTTTATATAGAATATAAATATTTATATATTAATAGTTAAATATTTTATTTTTTAGATGAGACTATAACCTACACTCAGATACTCAGATACACTAACATGGATTTTATAATAAACTAAAACAATCTATTGGGCAATAATTATAAAAATAAGTAATAGTGAAACATATTCTTTATTAAATGCAAACTAAAGAATATTCCAGAATGGATTATTTAATCAAGAAAACTGCATTTCAAAATTCATTTACACTCTGACGTTTAAAAAACTATATTTGATTACTATTCAAACACTTCCAAAGGTAAATTCATACTGTACAGTATTCTTCCCTTATATATAAATACTTTTTAAATCTAATTTATAAATATTTTAGATAGTTAGACTCATAGATTAAGGAAATATATTTGTAGAAGATTGGATATCTACCTTATCATCTGTGAAAACAAATTTTAGCGCCTCTTAGGATCAACTTTGGGAACTAAATTTGACAAGCTCGGTAATGGCGGGAGTTTTAAATACATTTATTTACCCGTGTTGGTACCAAATAAACAACCAAATTTTATACTTGGTGAAAATTTTATATGGTAAATTTCAGTTATTTATTAAAGTTATTTATTTATGTTCTCCGTTATAACCTACAAAAGTATAACTTCTGACAGAAATGGAAAGAGAAAGCAATGTGTAAACAAAGATAGAAAACGGGTTGAACTCACCAACCTAGCAAAATAGCTGGGTGACTTGGATCAGTTCGAGATCAGTTCTGGGTTACTTCACATATGCCAAGTAAACAGGATTAACCTACCAGGTTACTTAAAATGTCCCAAATAAATACGGCCTAACAGGCATATAAATTTTCAGTTATGTGTGAGTAGTTCATATATACCTCAACAGATGGCGCTACAGTAGCACTTAAATTTCAAAATAACTATTCAAATTGTATTTATTATACTTTTATAATCATTTATATTGATATTTATAATAAAAAATAAATTATTAATAACAATAACAATAGTTGAATATAAATACATATATAATTCAGCTTCATAAATATATAAATGAACATAGCAACAAAAAAACATGAATTTAATCATGTTTTTTGGCAATATAAAAATGTATCAGTTTATAAATTTCAGTATGTTATTTCACATTATTTATATTTATAAAATAGATAATTATTTTCAAAATAATACATTTTTATATATTCTTTAACTAACTTCATACTTGTCAAGTCATGACAGTTACGCTGTCAAACTTAATGTATTGTATGAAAATACAAATTTTGCTAAGATATAATAAAAAAGAATGTATGAAAATTAGTTAAATTTATCTCTGACATATCGAGATGTAATTATAAATAAAATGAAGCAATTAGTTTGATAAAAATCATTATTATAAGTGAGAATATATTGTATATTAATAGTAAATTTGATACATTTCTAGTTAGTTCCCGTAACCTACATGTACTCAGGTATACCGAGATGAAATTTTAAATAAATTAAAACAATTCATTGGGCAAATATTGTTAAAATAAGTGACAATATAACATATTCTTTAAAATACAACCCAAGGAGTATTCCAGAATTTTTACCACAAAAATATATTTTAATTCCATAAACCATTGTTTTACTATCACTGGTTTATATTGTTTTACCGACATCAAATTGAGCGAACTTCATGTTAAATTAATTTTTAGAATAGATAAAATCTGACTTTATTTTTGTACAAAATCATATAAATATTTGCTTCCGTTCCGTAATTTTTTGTGTTTTTTATGTTTTTTTGTCATTGTTTAGCTAAAAGAAGACATTGCAACAAAAAAATTGCAATTTTAAAGATGGTAGGCATTCTAGAATCCAGCCGAATAAAAAATACTCGCATCAATGTAAAATTATTTATTTTTGCAGTTTAGAACGGAAATATATATAAGCGGATTTACTGCGGGCAACAAAGTATGAGTTTATTTCAATGTTTTTCTATTTATTTATATTTATTATCAATTACAGCTTTTAATTTGTGTGACAAATACATTTGAAGCCTAAACAAGTTCTGCATTTCTTATAATTCTACAAAGAAAGCAGAAGAACTTTTTGTTTACGGAATACAATACATGCAAGATAGGAGACGTTTCATTTTATGTGAGTACATATTTTAATTTATTATTTTCATCATCGTCATTACATATATTATTAAAAATAGTCTTAATAGTATAATTGGTTATTGCAAAACTGCGTAGTTCTTAAATTTTATTTCCTGGAAATAAATATTAACATTTGCTTCCACAGGCGTTTATTGTTATTATTTTT
Source organism: Stenolophus ochropezus (assembly GCA_035578165.1). Classification (NCBI taxonomy): domain Eukaryota; kingdom Metazoa; phylum Arthropoda; class Insecta; order Coleoptera; family Carabidae; genus Stenolophus; species Stenolophus ochropezus. The sequence goes on from JAQOWZ010000017.1 coordinate 26,513,864, forward strand.
TTGTACAATCAATTTGATGTCAATACTTCAAATATACCTTACATTTATTATTTATTACTATCTTCTTCATTATCTGCATGGTTTTGAATTTAATCAAATTACTAAAATAAAAATAAGGTATAATAAAATTTCGCACGTCCATGAACTTAAATTTAAAATTTTCTTCCTAGACATTTAGTTTAGTTGCTTTTAAAGAAAATTGGTGGTCCCGTGATTATCACTTGCTTTTGATCAGGCTTTTATTATTATTTCAAATAAAATTTTTATTTGTATACACCTACAAATTTTAAAATTTTGCAATATACAATCATTGAATTATCAAAAAATTAGTGTTAAACTGTTGATAACTTATATTCCGTATTTACCATAATGTCCTGTCGTTATTACAGGTTGTTTATTTATTGGCATTTATTAAATTATAATTAGGCATGCTTAGGAAAACAAAATTTGTTTAATTACTTAATTGTTCTTTCACTTCTGTGTAAGGCAGTTATATTTATTGTGTATTCAATAAATCGAATTGCGAATCAAACTGATAGTTTTGAAAATTTGTTCTCTACTGTAGAATAATATATTTAAAAAATCCCGTTTGTTGTGCTGCCAAATTTGGATTTAAGGTGAGAATTTATTTTTCGTATCTTTTATTAACTATAGGTAATTTCATGGTTAAATATTTATTGTTTTCTCTCTTCTAATTGTTAATAAAATTAAATGAATTGCCCTCGGAATTACCATAATTTTATATACATATATTGATCATGTTGGACAAGTATTTTTATTTTTATTTTACTGTAGGTGTGAAAATAATCTGCAGTTGCGAAGCAGTAAGAGTGCAAGCATATATATTCAAAATAGAAAAAAAAGTATTCCTGTTTGAAGCTGCAGCCTGATGTATTGCTGATAATATTAGCACAGAACCCTGACTTATTGCTGGTAAAGGTAACACTGAAAATAACAACGCACTCAAAACCTGTAAGTGTTTATTTTAATTTTTGTAACAAAATGCCAACTAAAAGTAAAAAAAATCGCCTTAAGCGTAAACAACGACACGCAAAAAATATAGTTAATAATAATAGCTGCATAAATTCGGATAATAGTGTTGTAGAAAATGAATGTATAAATCGTCAGGTTATGTCAGGCGATTCAGGAGAATTTATAAAACTAAGTAAAGATTGTGAAGTAGAATATAATAATCAAACGGGTAATTTAAATACAGGTATTGAAACTGTTGACAATCAAATACAGCTAATAGAACGTGATTATAATACTTTAATAAATCCTGCTGGATATTTAGAAGACATTCATATAGACTTTTACTTTTCGTTAGTACGTTCAGTAACTGAGTTCGACCCTCAGCCCACAGTGTATGTAGATGCTCCAGACCGAATAGTTGCAATCGAGCAGGGAACTAGACACCTACAAATTTTATTCGTGCCAGGTGCAAATATTGGGAGCGTAGGTCATTGGGTTACAGCGTATTATGACGGATTAGAAATTACAATTTACGATAACATGAATTCCCAGAATTTAAATGCAGGTGTTAAATTATATTTAGAAAGATTATTCCCCTATAGTCCCTCAATTAGGTTTGTACGAGTTCAACAACAGACTAACACCTATGATTGCGGGTTGTTTGCAATAGCTTTCTTTACAAGTTTAATACTTAACCGGAATCCTGAGCATGAAACTTACGATAGTAATAGACTTAGATCACACGTTTTACAAATGTTTCGAACACGTAATATAACAGCATTTCCAGTAAGTCGTCAAAAGCAATTGAAAGAAAATTATTTAAAACGTAAGGCGAACGAAACAGACGAAGAACGCGTTAAACGTCTAAGAGAGAACGACAACTATAAATTAAAATATATAGCTAATGAAAAAATTGATGATAAAATAAGGCGTGTAGAGAAACAAAAAGAACTAAATTCTAATTCTATTGCTCGCGAAACATCACAAGAAAAAACAAATAGATTGGAAAAACTTAAATCAAATTTCAATAATTACGTGCAAAATGAAACAGCAGAACAAAAGGAGAATAGATTAGCAAGACTTAAAGAGAATTTTCAAAATTATTTACAAAATGAAACATTAGATAAAAAAACGGATAGGCTGCAAAAGTTAAAATTTAATTTAAAAGAATATATTAAGAATGAAACTCCCGAGCAAAAACAAACACGTTTAGAAAAATATAGAGATAACTTTAATAATTTAGTTGAAACGGAAACTGTAGAACAAAAACAGAAACGATTAACGAAAAATAACATAATTAATAAAAATGAAAATAAGGCACGTAAAACCATTGTTCAAAATGATAAATATATGTTAGCTAGAAAGGGATTAGGAGTTCAAATTGAGCCCCACTCCTTGGGACCAATGAATGTTTTATGTTCATATTGTTCATCTGTAAATTTTTCCTACGAAAAGCCCTCGGAAGGCAAATTTACTTATTGCTGTCGAAAGGGAAAATTAAACGTAGATCAATTAAATGAGTTCCCTGAATATATTAAAAATCTAATGTTAGGTAAATATTCAGATAGCAGAAATTTTAGAGAAAATATTAGGCAATACAATAGTGCTTTAGCATTCGCATCGTTTGGGGCAAAAATTTCCGCCCCTCCAGGCAAAGGGCCCTACTGTTTCCGTATCCACGGCCAAATTTACCATGATTCTGCCAGCTCAATGTACCCTAAACCAAATGAAACAGAAAAATATGCCCAATTATATATAATTAATTCAAATGAAGCGTTAGAGAAACGAATGAACGTAGAGTATAATAAAAATTGTAAGCCAAATATCATGGGTCAATTAGATGTAATACTTAGGGAGGTTAATCCGTATTGTCAGGCGTATATGATGTTGAAAGAAGTAGAGCAGCGGGAATTAGCCAAAGCTAACCAAACAAATCAGTCGGTACCAGAAATAAATTTGTGGATTGTAAATGACAGAAAAAAAGATAAACGTAGGTACAATATCCCCACATGTAATGAGGTGGCAGTTGTTTTTACATCCAATGACGGTGAGCCACCAATAGATAGGGACATTTGTGTCCACCCAAAAGTTGGCGGTTTAGTTCGAATAAATCAGTTTAGTGAAAACTGCGACCCCATGTCCTATCCTTTACTATTTCCTCGCGGTGAATGTGGCTGGAACATGAATTCAAAACAAGCTGACGGTGTTAAAAAACAAAGTATGTTACAATTTTACATGAACAGATTAGCGGTTAGAAACACATTTAACCCATGTTTAGAAGCCGGTAAACTAACCCAACAATACATTGTAGATGCGTATGTTAAAGTCGAAGCCGAAAGATTAACGTACATTAGACTAAATCAGCCTACTCTCAGGGTAGAGCTATATAGTGGGTTGATGGACCACATTAATAATTTGGCAGAGAATGAAGGCGGAAAAGCAGGCACCATGATTATTTTATCGTCAACATTTCAAGGGGGCAGTAGATTTATGTTGAAAATGTATCAAAATGCCATGTCCATTGTTAGAGAATTTGGCCGCCCTGATCTATTTATAACAGTGACATGTAACCCGAAATGGCCAGAAATTGTACAACAGTTGCGCGAGGGTCAAACCTCTGCAGACCGCCCAGACATAACCGCCAGAGTTTTTAACGGAAAAATAAAAAGTATGTTGCATGAATTTTTACATGACAATATTTTTGGGAAAGTTGTAGCATTCATATTTGTAATTGAATTTCAAAAACGCGGTCTGCCTCACATGCATTTATTATTAACTTTAGATAGTGCAAGTAAAATCCGTAACAAAGATGACATTGACGAAATAGTCAGTGCAGAAATTCCCGACGAGGACGCAGAACCGGAATTGTACCAATTAGTTCGTTCACATATGATTCACGGTCCGTGCGGTATTCTAAACAAAAATTCGCCGTGTATGAACGAAAATAAATGTTCAAAAATGTTCCCTAAAGATTTTAGAAATGAAACACATGAAAACATTAACGGTTACCCCCTGTATAAACGGTCAAATAATAATGCAAAAATGTACATTCTTTGGAAAAATGGTTTAGTTAAATACACGGTAGACAATAGGTGGATAGTTCCGTACAATCCGTATTTGTTAAAAAAATAGAACCCACATAAATGTTGCAATATGCGCATCAGTAAAAAGTATAAAATATATTTGTGATTATTTGTGCAAGGAGCATGATTGCGCGAGCGTCAAATTAGGACAACTTGATAAAAATAAAGTTATACAGTGGGATGAAATAAACGGTTATTTAGATGCTAGGTATATATCTGCCCCAGAATGTTGTTGGAGGCTTTTAGAATATCCGTTGCATGACAAGTCTCATACAATAATGGAATTAGCAGTACATTTAAAAAATCAACAGGCGGTATTTTTCACTAACGGTCAAGAAAAAAAAGCAGTTGAACGAGCAGCGAAAAAAAATACAACATTAACAGCTTGGTTCCTACTCAATGAAATAGACGTTAATGCCCGGCAATATGTTTACATGGAAATTCCTAAATATTATGTATTTACAAATAATGCATGGAAAGCTAGACAACGTGAGAAAAAGCCACCTATCGGCCGAATGATTTCTGTTAGCCCTAGAGATATTGAAAGATTTCATTTAAGATTAATTTTGGTACACGCAAAAGGTGCCACAAGTTTCGAAGACTTGCGTACCTTCGACGGCAAGTTATATAATACATATCAGGAAGCTGCCCGTGCATTAGGTCTTTTAGCTAATGATAAAGAGTGCGAAAATTGTTTAGACGAGGCTGTGTTGAGTAAATTTCCCAGACAATTGCGTGAATTATTTGCTTATTTAATTTGCTTCCATACATCAACCAATGCCCTCAGCTTATGGGAAAAATTTAAGCATTATTTAATGGAAGATTATTTATTACATAATTCTGACAAAGTTGCACAAAGTAAATGTTTATTAAAAATACAGGAAATACTCGATATACATAAATTCACCTTAAGTGATTTCGGTTTGCCCCAACCAGAAAATATTGATGATTTAGAAAATGAAACTAATTCTTTTGATGTAGCAGCCGAAAAATTAGAGGGACAACAAAATGTAGCTTTATTTAACAGAGACCAAATAGAAATTTTAAATAACATATTAAATGCCGTAAATGACAATAATTGCACAAGTAGATATTTCTTTGTTGACGGTCCCGGGGGAACAGGGAAAACATTTCTGTATAACACATTGATAAGTATTTTAAGGGGCCAAAATCAAAAAGTTATAGCTGTAGCTTGGACGGGAATAGCAGCTACTCTGTTAAAAGGTGGTCAAACAGTTCACTCAGTGTTCAAGTTACCAGTGCCTGTAAATGACGGATGTGTATGTAGAGTGAAATCAAATAGCAAAGCGGGTAAATTAATAAAAGAGGCAAGTGTAATAATCTGTGATGAGGTAACAATGATACCTAAACACGCACTCGATGCAATAAATTTATTATTACAAGATTTGATGGATAATAAAATACCATTTGGGGGAAAAGTTATAGTTTTAGGTGGCGATTTCAGACAGTGCTTGCCAATAGTCAATTACACAAACCATCGAACTGTAATAATTGAAACATGTGTTGTAAAAAGTCATTTATGGCCACTATTTACAAAATTTTCATTAAAACAAAATATGCGCGTAAATAAGGACGAAAAAGAATTTTCAGAATATTTATTGAAAATAGGCAACAGTGAAAATGAAATTGTCAAAATTCCTGCACATTGCGTTTCCGAAACATGTCTAGCAAATGAAATATTCGGTGAAAATGACATACAACCTGATGATATTTATAAATTTACAGATAGAGCCATTTTAGCACCAAAAAATGATGACACAATGATAATTAATGAACACGTATTAAATAAAGTTGTAGGGTCATCTAGAGTATATTTAAGTGCTGATTCTTGTGAATGTTATGAGATAAATAAAATTAATTACCCCGCCGAATTACTGAATGGCCTAACACCAACCGGAATGCCTCCTCACAAATTAACACTAAAAATTGGAGCAATAGTTATGTTATTAAGAAATATGAATCCAAAGTGTGGTCTGTGTAATGGAACAAGGTTCATAATAAAAGACATGAAGACTAATTATTTAGATGTAGAAGTTCTAACAGGACAGAGTGCAGGTAGCCGGCTCTATTTACCGCGTTTTGATTTAAATACCGAAACAGATTTACCATTCACCTTGAAACGAAGGCAATTCCCAATAAGATTAGCTTTTTCAATGACAATAAATAAATCCCAAGGCCAAACATTTAATTATGTAGGAATAAATTTAGAAAATCCAGTTTTTTCACATGGCCAATTGTATGTGGCAATGTCAAGAGTAAGAAGTTCAAACAATTTAAAGATAAATTTGCCAGATTCAAATATTATTAAAAATTCAAAAGAAGCATTCACAACGAATGTAGTGTTTAAAGAAATTTTAAATTAAACAAGTTTAAATCATTTAAAACAAGTGACAAATTTGAAATATGAATATGAAAGAAATATTTAAATTGTATTAAAATTAATTTAAAAACTACCGAGCAAAATATTTAATGTTAAAAGTAAAAGATATTAAAATCATGTTAAAAAATACAATATATGTCCAATTACATTTTAATCAGTAACATAATTATATAACAAAAATTTCTTATACAAGTTTATAAAAATTAAATCATATTTTAAAAATCAATTATGAGAAAGCAATAAAGATCAATTTAAAGTATAAAATAAAAGTATGTAGATATATTCATAATAAATTTGAAACGCAAATTAAAAATATGTAATAATATAAAAAGGAATAATATGAATTAAATATATAAATTTAAAATGTTAAATTATACAAGTAGAAATCAATGAATACAATTGACAAATTTTAACTGACTATGAACGAAATAGCAATAAAATGTAAATTGTATTATAATTAAATTAAAAACTATTAAGCTAAATATACAATTTTAAATGTAAAAGATATTAAAATAATGTCAAAATGAACATGAAAGAAAGAAATATTTATAATATCTAAATTGTATTAAAATTAATTTAAAAACTACCGAGCAAAATATTTCATGTTAAAAGTAAAAGATATTAAAATCATGTTTAAAAATTCAACATATTAACAATTACATTTTAATCAGTAAACTAATTATATAACAAAAAAATGTCATATTATTTATATGTTTATAAAAATTAAATGATATATTAAAAATCAAATATGAGAAAAAAAGCAAGAAAGATCTATTTGAAGTATTAAATAAAAGCATGTAGAAACATTCATAATAAATTTGAAACGTAAATTAAAAAATATGTATGTAATAATATATAAAGAAATAAAATGAATAAATTGAAAATATTAAATTAAACAAGTAGAAATCTTTGAAAACAATTGATAAATTTTAAATATGATTATGAAATTGTATTATAAATAATTTAAAAACTATTTAGCGAAATATTTAATGTTAAAAGTATAATATATTAAAATCATGTTGAAAAGTACAATGTACAAGTACATTCTACTCATTGAACCAATTATACAACAAAAAAAATATATTAAGTACATGTTTATAAAAATTAAATTAATAAAATTTAAAAATCTTATATAAGAAAGCAATAAAGATCAATTTAAATTATAAATTAAAAACATGTTGAAACATTATTGATAAATTTGATACAAAATAATATGAATAAAATAAATAAATTAAAACATGTATTATAATAAAAAAGTTATTATGATGACAATATTTGATTTGTTGAATATAATATAATATACAATATATTTTATATACACTGCATGTAATTAATATAAAAATGAAAAATTATTTCAACATGAAAAGTGGTTCGTAAAATATTGTAAAAGATTAAAACAAAAAGAACTTAAGTCTGATAAAACCATTGCGCCTTTTACATATTTTACGGACCTTGCCAAAATGAAGGTATAATAAAAAGAATAATTGTAAAAGGCAATTATTTATAAAACTAATTATTATAAGTATGTAATAAATTAAATATAAAGCAATCACAATCTAAACAAAATGAAAATGTAAGAAATATTATGATAAAAGATAATAAAAAAATACTCACAATGAAAATCATAAATAAAATAAAAAGTATAAAGCAATGGTTTAGTATTAGAAAAAGTTTCTATAACGTCTAAAATCCCGGTTTAGTCTATGTGTTACTAATATTTTTAAAAAATATATGTACATTACAAATTTTATTTTCTGATAAAAAGGTCCCTACATCTAATGGTAAAAAGGAAACTTATTTTATATGCAGGTTTATATAAAAAATATTTATTGTTTTTTACATTAAAAGGCAAATATAATAAAATTATATTTTATTCCATTTATTTTCCCTCTATGGTTAAAGAAACATTCTTTTATTATAATACAACAGTCATTAGTTTGCATTAATATTTTTCTTTAATGTAATAGAGCTTAAACAATACTTCTGTCAATAATTTTTAATTAATACCATCAAAAAGAAAGACGTTATATGAAAACTATCTAATACCAGGCTTAAGTTAAAACATGTTGCGTCTCTCTATAATATGTATTAGAAATGTGACGTTAAACAAAAGTATATAATAAATCGCAACATGTGGGCGGGCCAGTCTACCATTGTACCTCAAAATTCATGCAACAGAATATAAATCCACATTTATTTGGCAATATACTACATACTACTACAAAACCGCAAAGTATGGTAAAAATTCCAACTACTGCTGGTGGGTTTTGAAGTGTTATGTAATTAAGTCATTGTCACTGTTGTATGATTTTGAGTAACAAGATTTTCATTTTTAAAAAACTACAAAAGTACAAATATAACTGTAATTTATTTGGTAAGAGTAGATTCAATTTATATTTTTTTGTTTTAAATTACATTTTTATGTACATAATGTGTACCATATTATCTATAATTCCTTGGTAGACTTGGCAAGACAATGACTTGTTACGTAATACTTTAAAACCCTATACCAGTGGTATTTGGGATTTTTGCTGTACTTTGCTTTAATATTATAATAGCCCGTGGTTAAAAAAATTAAAAAAATAAATAAGGAAAAATAAGCTTCATCATTATTAATCGTCACAAATTGGCTGGCTGGAATGAAGCAAATGAAGCACAAGACATTATAAAATAATAATAATAATAATAAAACCACAAAGCGATCCAATAAAAGAAAAATAAGAGAGTAATAAATCGCAAAAGTATGAAAGTGTGTAAATGTTTGTATGAAATCGAGTTGCCAGGTTATCAAAATTTGTATTTTATTTTATATGAAAGATTATACAATTTTAACAATAATAACTACAGTTAGTAAACAAATCGTATTCTTTTAATATTTTGTTGAGTTGAGTGAAATATTTCTATAAATTATCTAAAATGTAAATGAAATTTTTATTAATATTATTATACATTCATATTTTTAAATTATTTAATTTATTTGTATTAAAAATTATCTGGCAACTCAAATAATTTCTAATAAAAATTTAAATATAATGTCAGAAAACTTTTTCAAAATTATATATTTCTTAAAAAAAAATGTAGAATGATTTGTTTAACTTTTGTAACTAATTAAAAGTTAAATTCATAGTATATAATAAAGATACACAAATATCAAAAAAATTTCATTTGATTCACATCGATATAATATGGTATGTTATTATCAAGTTCTGGGAAATAAAATTTTTGTATTTCATATTTTTAGATAATAAAAACTGAAATCTACACTGCATTATGGCTGTAAATTATGTCGAATATAATAAATATGGGATACAAGTATACCAGTATTTGGACAATTACTTATGTGAAATCGTAATACCGAAGTTTTTTCAACTGGGGCGAACATTTTTTTTTATAAAAAAAGTGTTTGAATGTTAACATATTTTATATAAATTAATAATGTTCCTTTTTAAAAACAGAAAACTGGATCGATCATACCCTGGGATAAAATCTACAAGTTGAATTTTTCTTCGTTAAATATTTCATTCATTTCAATCACAAGAAAATAATTCAATTTTATTCGAAGCATATAGCATATTTTAATTCAAATGATAAATGAAATATAGTAGTTTATATTTTTATGTCAGACACTGAATCCACTGTAAAAAGGAGGTAACAATTAAAAGAAAATAATCTTCCTCAATTATATTAGTCTTTATTTGTAGAGGACAGGAGTTTCACCAGAATGTCTTTTTGAAATACTTGTCAACAATAATCTCGACTGAGAAGCGATATTGAATATTTTGGAACCGAACTTTGAAACCTATTCGCTGACAATTTTCCTGCCATTGGAAAAACTTCAATATTATAGACAAAGTTTAATAAGAATGGTAAATACATTTATATTAAAAAAAAAACATCTTTATTAATTATTATTTTTTATTTAACAGAATGCACAACGCTTTCATCACTGGCAGAATACTTCTTCGAATTATCAAATAATTTATTAAACATAGGTAATATTTATTTGTAACTAATTATTAATATTTACTTATTAAATTTTTTTCAGACAAAATATACAATAAAGTTACTACATTAGCTGAAAGAACAATTTCTCAAATATTGCATTATAAATTCTACAAGAAAAGTTTGCAGTGTTCAAATAAAGTAAGTCAAATTCTTACTAAAGTTCTTTGCGGCCATAATATATTTTATTTTATTTGGTTATAGATTATAGATACTTAGCCCAATCCTTCTGCGACAAAACGCTCATCCTTTATAGATGAAACAATTCCAATATATTTAAATAATGTAAGTCATTTTTTTACTACTGATATATCTCATTATTTCAAATTATTCTTTGTGTATAGTGATCGTCTTTTGCTAACGTTTTTTGGACGGTTTTCCGTTAGCATTTACAGGGAATCCTGAAGACTGATTCGTCCCGTCCAGAAGCTTCTTGCTGTATAACTTATTGATGTTATTATATATTGTAGTGTTTTAATAATTTATTACTTTCCTATTTTGTGTATCTAAGTTATAATTAAACATTTGTTTAAGACGTTGATATTTTTGATTCTAGATTGTGAAATGTCACTTTTGCACTCGAGAATACAAAAGCATTTCGCAATCAAGAATCAAACAACATTTTTTAGAAAACTAAATTCCAAAATTAGTTAAAATGCGAAAAGAAAATTTTGACGTTTATCAAATCAAATATTTTTCACAGCTGACAGTTAGTTGACAGCAGAAATCAAACAACTGTTTTAAATTATATCATTTTTTAAATGAAATATTTCAATACTTCATTGTATAATACTATTAAAATGATAAAAAAAGTTGCAGTTTGTAAAAGTCTTTTGCTTTTGTTACAATAACTATTTAACAATTTTCAAATAAAATATTGGTAAAAAATATGGTCCGTAATGCATATTCAAATTTTCCCGCCAAAGAATAATGGCGGTACATCAGCCAATTCTATATTTTCTTTATTTGGAAAGCTAGACCTTAATTTTTTAATTTTGTTACCTCAACCAAAACCACTAATTCTACCTATACCACTAATTTGTTTGATGTGAATGCACCTTCAATTTTCATTAATTATAGGACACGAGAGCACCGTCAACCTGTGCCCAAGCCTCAGCTCATTTCACACCATTCTATGTTCTCAGTTCGCACTTATTTCAGGCGGAAAAGAAGTGGAAGAAATTTAAATCGACGGCATTGGCGGGTTTTGTATTCATTCCATTCTGCCTCTGCGATCTCTGTGTGGTTTATCCATTGCACCTTTTAGTGTTTCTTGTGTCAGTATTTCTTGTTATTGATTTTGTTATTGTTCTTGAGTTTGTTATTGTTTTTGTATTCCAGGACGCAGTAGACATTAGCCAAATCATATATCACCTCTCATTCTCAATAAATTAAAGAACAAAAATAACAATAACGAACTCAACAACAATAACAAACTCAACAATAATAACAAAACCGACAACAAATAACTAACACGAGAAACACTTAAAAGAGCGCAATTGATAAACTACACATGGAAATCGCAAAATGGAATGAATACAAAACCCGCCAATGCCGTCGATTTAAATTTCTGCCACCACTTTTTCTTTTCCGCCTGGATTGGTATGAAATAAGGCAATCATGGAATGACGTAAAATGAAACAATCATAGAATGGTCTGAAGTGAGATAAGAGGGACAAGATCGACATTTGAAAGCAAATTTTATTAGTAAGTTTTAAATGATTTATTAAACATAAAATAGTATAACAATGTCAGTGAACATTAAATCTATATAAATACAACTTGTTTTCGATGGAAGAGTATATTTTGACTTTTAATTAAATTTCCGCCACTGGAATTCTGTGAAATGAGATGAGAGGCTTGGGCAAAGTCGACGGTGCTGCTCTCGTGCCCTACACATGGAATAAAATTAGTTGTCATTTATTAATTATGGTACCTTTGTTACCGACATTCCGATAAATCAGTGACGTTTGCAATTTCATTCTATACGAATTATGTTCATATTTGTTCTTAGGAATAAAAAAGTAAGTAGAGAACTGGACAAAGCTTCAATATAATGTATTATAATTTATAATTGGTTATATTTAACTGTAAATGTTTGCTAGATGACATTTACTTTAAACGTCAAATTTGAAAATTCAATATAACCTCAAATTTTAAAAATATTTTAGTAGGCTGTATTTATTTGGAAAATGTGAATGCAAACTTAAACTTATTCATATTGGTACCAAATAAACAATCAAATTTCATAGTAAGTGAAAATTTTAAGTGGTGTTCTGACAGATATAGAACGAGAAAGAAATGTCTAAACAAAGATAGAAAATATGTATGTTCAACTCATCATCCCAGCAAAATAGCTGGATAAGTTTGATCAGTTCGAGATCTGTTCTAGGTTACTTCAAACGTACGAAGTAAACAGAATTAACATATCAGGTTACTTAAAAAGTTACAAATAAATACGGTCTATGACACCAAATATTATATATTTTTTTACAATACTGTATAGTTGTTAGCATTAACTGAGTTTGCATGCGATCATTGTTAAAATTAATAAATTACATTAGTTTCTTGAATATAATTTGGTTTGATTGACACACGATTTTATTAATTACAAACATTACATATTAATCTGTTCATTATACACTGGGAGTATATAAAAATTCTTTTTATCATGTCCATATGTCATAATAATCTTTTAACAGCAATTAATTTATAAAGTCTTGTATACGGAGCTTGGGTAGAATTTATTTATAAAATTTTGATAATATAAATAAAAAGAGGAATAAGAAAAGTTAGAGACTCATACGTGCTTTAATAGAATTAATAAAAATAATTTTCTTTTCCTGATTCTATTCTAAACACTCTGAATACATTCATTTTTGCTCCTATAAGTTCACTGTGCGCTAATTCGATCTGTCAATCGTAGGTCACTACCACAACAAGGCGACAAATAAAAAATCAGAACGAAGCAGCTCGGGCAAACATTCACTCTAACACAGCATTAGAAGAAAACAATGAAGAATGAACAATTTATAACTTAAGAACAAATTTTATTAACTAAAAAAAAAATTATTTACTTAGTAATTTATTTACTAACTTGTACGCCGCCCACCACTTCTTAGTATTGTATAAAAAAAAATTGTATGAGTTATAAAAATATATAAATATGTTGATGTTTCTTCCTTACTGTAGCATTGTGGTGGGCCCAATATGAACGGCCACGATTCCATCCACGGTAATTTCTCTGGCCTCGGCCGCCACGGTAATTACCATTACCTCGAAAATTTCCTCGGCCACGAAAACTTCCACGGCCGCGGAAACTTTCGTGACTTCTGCCGCGAATAGTTTCTTCTTTCTTCCTCTCATCGTTTTCCTTCCCGTCCTCCTTCCCGTCCTCCTTCGCGTCCTCCTTCGCGTCCTCCTTCCCTTCCAATGTCTCTAGTTGGCGCCTTAATTCTTTCACATAATTTTCACTTTCTTTAATTTTTCGTTTTAGATCTTCCATTGTACCTGCCGTAGGAAAATATAAATCTATTAATAACAATAAGTAATAAATTATAATTTAAAATAATTACTTACTCTTTTCTTCTTCCATTTCTGCTGCACTACAAGATCGAATCAATTTTTTTTTTTCAATAATTACTAATAAATTTATTTGTACCCATGGCAATATTTTTCAAAATATATATATATATATATATATATATATATATATATATATATATATATATGTGAAATTAGTTCCTATTTTTATTGCTATTATAATGAAAGTTTCGTTTAAGAAATACAATTATACACAAATAAAACATCACATCAGATGTACAATTTTTATTTTAGAAATTTTGACGTTTCCCATTTATATAAATATATTATTATTAAAATACTTTTCATAATATAAATACATATTCCACCAAATTTTAATTGTTAAATAATTTCACGTTAGTGAAAAAAATTTTGGAATCGCAGTCGCCGGTTTTTGGTCATCCCATACAGGTCAAACTATTTATGTAATAATTTAAAATTTTATACCGTTATATGTGGTTTCATAAGGAATAGTACCTTTTTGAGGTCTCATATTTTTACTGTGCATACTTTTGCGTAATTAAATTAAAACTGAGCCAAAGTGTAACTTGACACAGAAGATCCAGAAACCATGTCTAAATTTAAGAAGAATTACTGTCATCGATGGAAAGTGAGATCATTCTACGGCTAATCATGCTTTAACTTCCATTCGTTTCATATCTTCGAACTTCCCTTCAAAATGGATCATTTAAAAAAAATATATATAAAAATTTTTATCACTATTTCTTATTGCACTATACAAAATTATTGTAATCGCTGGAAAACTTGTAAAGAAAGAGATGTTGTTATCATTTATTTCGTTCATAATTCTCAGTAATATATTTTGCCAGCTGTCAATGTCAATTTAATAAATTAAATGTTTCCTACAAAAATTATACTACTCTTTTGGAAAGGACAATTGGAACCAAAAATGGAGGTAATAACTAGATATTATAGCAAACAAAATTTCAACATTCTACTGTTAATCTTTTCTGAGTTATGTTAAAAATTCAAGAAAACACTATAAGCAAAGTGCCCTTTTGGCAATGCCGATTGCAATAAAAAAATTTGTTTTTGAGACATACGTACGTTTTGTCACGCTGAAACTAGGCAAAATGGATTCAGGGATGGTCAAAATGAATATTTCCGTTGAAAACTCAAAACCGAAAATTTTCGCGAGTACAATACTTCCTTTTACTTAGTACAAATTGAAATGAAAATGTGTGTTCGTGTTTAGTACAGCATGTCCTTTATAAAAATACTTATACTTACGGTTAGATTTCTATGTATTTTTCTAAATGAAAACTGGTAAATTTTAGGCCTATAAGATATTCGACGTTACTATAAAACGAAATACGAAACAAAAAAAACGACAAATTATAAACTCTAGAACTAAATAATCGTTATAAAAAGACTTGATTTTATTAGTAAATATACGGAAGTAGGTAATATTTCTGTGAAACTACATAAATAAAGTATGTGCTTACGGATTCGTTTCTACTTTATTTATTAATTACAACCGTGAAATGAAATCAAAACTAAATGTGTATTCTAAACGACACGTTAGTAACAACGTAATGCTTTATGGATGGTGTAAGTAAATATGAAGATATTTGTTCCCTTTTCTGTTGAATTTTTTTAATTGAATAAAATTACAATGAGGAATGTGACTAAATTTTGATTTTTATATATGTAATACAGAAAAAAAATACATATTTTTGTAAATTATTAAAGATTTGGGGAGGGGATGCTGCGACATCATCGTGGCCGAACCGTAAAAGAAGTTAGGTAGGCGGTTACTGTAAGAAACAGTCTACCTAGTTTTTGTAAATGATGAAATTGCTAATAACTTTCTTCTTACAAACAATTGTTTAGTTTTTATTATTACAATGAGAAGTTAGGGTGGTTAGTTGTTATATTTTAGGACTTATGTACTGAAATTTAATTATAGTCACATACCCCATTTGTAATTTAAATAACGCGCGCTTCTACAAAATTCTTCTTATTGTGCTTAGAGTACAGAGAAACATATGCATTCATATATATTTAAAATTTTACATAAGAAACATGTTGACGATGTGTCATTATTTAAATGTAAAAAATAAATACAACTGATCTCTGGTTTATGAAAAACATACAAAAAACGGTTGACGTTTACTAACTGGTACGTAACTATCTTCAAACGTAAGGCAGAGTGCACATTATACTCGCGCATTCTCAATTCCAGCGAATATCAATAGGTATGGGTGTTACCGCCATTATCATATACTCAGTTATGAAAGGTTAATTTTAAGGTAGTTTTTTTTTTAATTTATGTAAATTTTTAACTGTTGTAGATATCAAGGAAATTAGAATTTAAATTACGCAATTATTTTAGGTGATTTTATTATACTATATTTACATTTCATTTTCAATTTGACAAGAAATAAAATTAAATATCGTTAATGAAAAAACTACGATATTACAATACAATCAAAATTATCTTTTACGGAATGAAATTAGTAGTCATTTATTATGATGGTACTCTAGGTACTTATGTTACCGACATTCTTTCATTATTCGTAGAAAGAGATGAAAAGTTTCTATCTACATTAATTCCAAAGATTCATGACTTTTATTTTAAATATTTCATTCAGTTTGTTCTGAATAAGTTTTAATTGTATATTTGTTACAAACACATGAAATAATGGGTATAGTAATCTATTTTTGTACATAGTAATAAAGTTTTATGCATTTTGATTAAATATTTCATAATTTTATTTTCAATAATAAATATTATAAAAGCCCTTTAGAATTACTCTGGAGATTCAGTTTTTTTATTTTCTCATCATACTGGTGATTTGGAAATAAATAAAACAACACTAGCGCCACCAGTTAGTTTGGCATGTCGCAATGTAACCAAAATATTATTATGTTCTTGTTTTAGCTTAGAATATAAATTTCATTTATGCCTAAAAATAATATTTTAATGCTTATACATATAAAATTAAATATAAAAATATTTAATTGTTGAATACTTATATCGATTCCTTCTTTAGCAGATGCAATAATATTCGTCCGATATACACAGAAACAAATTTTACAAAGACTGGTTTAAACGGTATTGTTAAACCTATAAAAATTATGTGTATATATTGCTTAAAAACATAGATGTATTAATTCAAAAATAATATTGTATGGTAATTAATTTTATGAACAGAGTTATTGTTATCTTTAATACAAGAATACAATAATTTTAAATAAAATAATAATTTATTGATGAGTGAAAAGTGTTGATAGATAATTTAATCAAAAATTTGTTTTATTTACCAAGGCAATCTTAATTCATTTTCTAAAAAACTATAAATTTTATTTAATTAATATATCGTTAAATATGAATAATTATGAAAGTAATTTGAATTTATAGGAAGCCTTTTTAATTTTTGAACTACTTATATTCTAAAGCTTTTAGCGCAAAAATGAATAGGTAAAGAGATACAGAAGTATGAAAAAAATAACATTGAAATCGCTATGTGCCACTTTTCATTTCTACACCCGGTACCTATACAACTGTGCAATAAAACACGGAATATAGGACTTTAACATGGGATTTCAAAAAATTACGAATACTTTCTCTCCTGATGCATTTAGAGCAAAACTACAAAAGTACAAAGATGTTCAAATTTCAATTCTACATCAAATAATATCATATCTGATGGAACTGCATGTCTGTAGTATGAGATATATTAAATAAAAAATGTAACTTTTGCGCTAAAAATCAGACAGTTACGGAAATAAAAAAATATTTACCTGAGAGTTTATTATTGTTATTATGTCATTATAATTAATGTTTTCTGACGTGCAGAAATGACAAATATGTTTTACGTCAGCCGACTTTTTTTTTAATTCTTTATGTGTGTTATTAAATTACTGATGAAATTTTCCGATTACAAAACGGTTAGATTTTACGAAATTCTATGATATTTTAAAATGAAATAAGATGATTTCTCATAAGTAAATAGTGCAAAACAAAGCTTAAATTATGATTACATTTAATTTATAAAATTTAAACTTTGATCACTACAATCATACGGCATGTTTTAATTAAGTTAATTTTTAACAACAATGATAAACGGAGATATCCTCAAAGTTTCCTATGTGACGTCACATATCCCCTCTCCAAAATTTTATTAATGTTTTCCTCCGGAATTATCAATACTAGAGCGATTTAAAAAAATACGGGTATTTTATTTTTTGTACAGAACCATAAAATGGAAAAAAAGAAATTAGGTCATATATACCATTAAGGTTTACAAACAACACATTTGATTATATCAACTAAAAAACTTGTAGTAACTTCCTTAAATGTAAGCAAAATTACTTTCAAGTGAAGCAAGTAATCTACTTTGTTGAATAATAACTGTTTTATTAAGGAGGTATGTCGGTAAATATTATAAAATCTTCTTCAAATTATTATAATTTGTTCCCCAAAATTATCCATTCAAAAGGTTTGTTCGTTAAATGCAATAGTCTAAAACGAAGTGAAAATTTTGAGTAAGATAATAGAAGAAAATGTAATCAAATTTTATAAAATTTTAATTTTGATTATATCAACCACAAGGCGTATTTTAATTAATCCTTTTTTTTAACAAAAATTAACTTGTAATTAAGGTTTACAGCCTAAAAATTTGATTATAGCAATGAAAAATTTGTCTAAGGTATACCGTGCTTGGTATTAATTGAAAGCACTGGACAAGGGCTTAGCTTGCAAAAATGATAAAATAGTCCCATGTCGATCGGCTTTTGTTTTCAGCGAAAAGTTGTCAGAAGTATGTTGTGTTTGGTATCGTATGAAAGGAGTCGATAAGAGCTGGTTTGCAGAAATCACAAAATTTTTGATCGGCTTTTGTTTTTGTGAAAAAATGTTACAAGTATGCCGTGTTTGGTATCAAATGAAAGCACTCGAGTAGGGCAGCCATATTGAAATAACAAAAATTTGCCAGGTCGATCAGCTTTTGTTTTTTTTGCAAAATTTGTCACAAGTATGTCGTGTTTGGTATCATATGAAAGGTCTCGTCGAGAGCTGGTATACAGAAATGAAATTAGACGTCAACTGTAAATATTTCAATGATGCCGGAGGCCTAGTGAAGCTCAGCGTAGCTGAGCCTTCGCTAGTCATATACTATTTTGGTAGATTCACTATATATATCTCTATATATAGTTGGATTCATCTCGAGCATCGTAAAAAGTTTGCTCACCGGTACAGGTCAAACCATTCATGTAATAATTTTAATATTATTTTATTAGATGTGGATTATTGAGGACCAATCGCTTTCGGGTGTCCCATATTTTTACCGTGCATAGTTTTTGTGTAAAAAATCGAAAACGAAGCGAAAAAGGAAAACTGGAACAAAACTGAAAAAAATATCCTAGATGCCAGGTTTAAATTTAAAAAGAATTACTGTGCCATCCGTCATTTTTGACAATTCAGTATGAAACTTTTAATTGATTTATTTTGAAAATGAAAAAAGATATTGTAAAGATAATTATATTTTTATACATTATAATAGTGAGCGAAATATATACAAATACACTGAATGTTACGTGTGGCGTATATAAAATATTTAATTTTATGACATTTGACGTTTGGTCAGTCAATCAAAAAATGAGTTGGAGACAACTAAGTGAAAAATGTCATATTTACTAAAATGTATAATGAAATATTGTACGAAATTTAATAAGAAATCATCTCTAATACAGGTACTTTTATATAGAATATAAATATTTATATATTATTAGTTAAATATTTTATTTTTTAGATGAGACTATAACCTTCACGTACTCAGATACTCTAATATGGAATTTTTTATAAACTCAAACAATCTATTAGGCAATAATTATAAAAATAAGTAATAGTAAAACTAAAGAATATTCCAGAATGGATTATTTAATCAACAAAACTGCATTTCAAAATTGATTTATACTCTGACGTTTAAAAAACTATATTTGATTACTATTCAAACACTTCCAAAGGTAAATTCATACTGTACAGTATTCTTCCCTTATATATAAATACTTTTTAAATCTAATTTATACATATTTTAGATAGTTAGACTATAGATTTTGTCTGATTACGTGGAAAAACTGACAAGCCTTTATTTCATACAGTTTTGGAGGAAATTGTTTAACAATTTAATGTACAATAATTACTATATAAATAAATGATGTATCTGGACTTTAATAAACTTTTGTTAATTGCAATTTACTCTTTCTTTACGCATTTTGTAACATTTCTGATGAAAACATTTGATTACAATAGAAATTACATTTTTCAAAATTCTGTAGTATTTTATAATGAAATGAGATGATTTCTCAGATGTAAACGTTTACATAAACAAAGTATTTATCCATTTATCCATTTGTAACTGATGTATGAAATAATAAACACCTTTTCAAACCAAATATTCACCGAGTAGTTCGTCTGATTATCAGCTGATGGCATCTGCTCTTAGTCGAACTTGTATGTGATTGTACTGCACGAAAATTCATGTTTTCATTAAGAAATAATGCAAAAGAACGTATAAAAATTGGTCACTTTATCTACAACTAACAGGCATATAAATTTTCAGTTATGTGTGAGTAGTTCATATATGCCTCAACAGATGGCGCTAGAGTAGCACTTAAATTTCAAAATAACTTCAAATTGTATTTATTATACTTTTATAATCATTTAAATTGATATTTATAATAAAAAATAAATTATTAATAACAATAACAATAGTTGTAGATAAATACATATATAATTCAGCTTCATAAATATATAAATGAACATAGCAACAGAAAGCATCAATATAATGTTTTTTTTGGCAATATAAAAATGTATCAGTTTATAAATTTTGGTATGTTATTTCACATTATTTATATTTATAAAATAGATAATTATTTTCAAAATAATACATTTTTATATATTCTTTAACTAACTTCATACTTATTGTGTCAAGTTATGACATTTAAGTTCTGTCAAACTGAATGTATTGTATGAAAATACAAATATTGTTAAGATATAATAAAAATACATAAAATTGGGTTAAACGTATTATTTAAATCTTTTCTTCTTATGTATTTTGATGATTAAACTATTGTATCTCAAAATCTCTAAGCGCGGGAAATTTAAAATCTCTATAATTTCATTTATTTATCAACATGTATTTTTATTTATTTCCTAAACGGTCTCGCGTGCCGCTTTGAACGTGTTATAAATAAATAATATACATTACAACAAATGTTTCTAAGTCTAACACATAGTAGCACCTCCCGTAGAAGGGTGTGAAAAAAATTCATCAATTTCCAAAGTTGGAATATTAAATATATGATATTATTTGATAAGTTATGTGTGAGTAGTTCATATACAGGGTGTTCCATTTAAGCGTGCCACCATTTCTATCTCGAGAACTATAAGAGCTACGAGGTTGGTTAAATTAGCAAAGAACCACCATTTTACAAGACTAATACAAAGAGCAAAAATAGCTATTTTTAGTACAAGTGAGCAAAATATGTCTTTTTTTCACGGGCTCAGAAATTGTCCTCAAGAGCGAAGCGAGTGTGCCAACTGGACAAGTGAGAAAAAGACATGCTCACGTGTGCTAAACATAATTTTTTCCACAATCTTAAAATAAAATTTATAAAAAAAACAAAACATTGTACTTTTTTATTTAATAATGAAAATCTCAACAGTACAATTATGTTTATAAATTATAATTAAATATAATGTAATTTAATGTAAAATGTATTATAATGTCTGTAATCCCATGAAAACATTGTGCTCAGAGTAAGTGTATTTTGCTCACTAATGTTATTTACTTTGCTTACTTGTGAAGAAATTTATATACTTTGCTCACTTGTGATTCAATATGCTACTTTGCTCACTGTTTTAAGTTGAATAATGATGTATTTTGCTAACGATTTTGGAAAAAACTTTTTTTTGACCTGTGGTTCTCAAAATACGGGACACAACTTTCTCTTTTTAGATGGGAACATATGTTTATTTTTAGGTTATTCGATAGAGCATTTTTTTCTGAATTCAGCGATATAAACATCATATACTATTTTGGTAGATTCACTATCTATATATATTTGGATTCATCTCGACGATCACCGATCCTGTGTCCAGCTTAAACTCCTGGTCCATTTAAGTAATTGCTGTAATTTTTTTCTCAAGTTGTAGTGTCTATTGTACCGGAGTGCCTTTTGGGGGTCTCATATTTTTACTGTGAGTGGTTTTTGTTTAAAAAAATAAAAACTGAGTAAAATTGGTACATTGAAACAATGGATCCCAGAGGCCATGTCTACATTTAAGAAGAATCACGGTTCTCATCCGTCAAATTTGACAATTCAATATGAAACTTTTATTTGATTTTTTTGGAAAATGTGAAGAGATATTATGAGTTGAATTATGTTTTCATATATTATAATAGTGAGCGAAATATATACAAATATACTGAATGTTAAATGTGGTGTATTTAAAATATTTCTTTTTTGACATTTCACGTTTTTCATACGTTAGAGCCGTCAAAAATTCGTGGTACAAGTTTTATATTTTCAAAGACAAATATACAGAAATAAAAGTAATCTATGTTTAAAAGAATATGTACAATACACTTTGTGATGTAAGTATATCATTTTAAATTTGTTTCACTGTATTTAAATATGTATTTTCATTTCAGTTATAATTTTTAATTGGTTACCCAAACAAGAGTACATTTATAGAAGAGAAATAACATAAAATTACTGACAATAACACTACTGAAGTGTAACTGATTATCATAAAAGTGCATTGTACATAATAATTTACGGCAAACCTTATTTACAATATAATCAAACAATCATAATGCAAGTCTTGTATTTGCTTGGAGAAATATATAGTAAAATTAGTTTAAAAGTAAAATTACACTACTTTCTGTAATGTAAGTATGTAATTTTGTATATTCTTGGCTGTATTTAGATATGTGTTTTCATTTCAGTTATAGTTTTTAATTGGTTAAGATATCCAAACAAGAATATATTTATAGAAAAGAAATAAGATAATATTACGGACAAAAAAATAAATTCTGGAAATCAATCAAACCGCGTCGTATTCAGTCATAAACACATTTATTTAAAAATACTGACAAACCTTTCCTTCATACCCACTTGGAAGAAATGTTTAATAATTTATTGTACAATAATTATTTTAAATTATGTATCTGGATTATAATAAACTGTAAGTAACTGCATTTTATACATTCTTTATGTATTCTTTCATCAAATTTCAGATGAAAATAGTTGATTACAACAAAGATTTGATTTTTAAAAATTCTATTGAATTTTGTTATGGAATGAAATGATTTGTTAGATAAAAACGTTTATATATTAATAGTTAAATATTTTATTTTTTAGATGAGACTATAACCTACACGTACTCAGATACTCTAACATGGAATTTTTTATAAACTCAAACAATCTATTGGGCAATAATTATAAAAATAAGTAATAGTAAAACATATTCTTTATTAAATGCAAACTAAAGAATATTCCAGAATGGATTATTTAATCAAGAAAACTACATTTCAAAATTGATTTACAATTTGACGTTTAAAAAACTATATTTGATTACTATTGAAACACTTCCAAAGGTAAATTCATACTGTACAGTATTCTTCCCTTATATATAAATACTTTTAAATCTGATTTATACATATTTTAGATAGTTAGACTATAGAGTTTGTCTGATTACGTGGAAAAACTGACAAGCCTTTATTTCATACAGTTTTGGAGGAAATTGTTTAACAATTTAATATACAATAATTAGTATATAAATAAATAATGTGTCTGGACTTTATTAGACTTTTTTTAATTGCAATTTACTATTTCTTTACGCATTTTTTAACATTTCTGAGGAAAACATTTGATTACAATAGAAATTACATTTTTCAAAATTCTGTAGTATTTTATAATGAAATGAGATGATTTCTCAGATGTAAACGTGTACATAAACAAAGTATCTATCCATTTATCCATTTGTAACTGATGTATGAAACAATAAACACCTTTTCAAACCAAATATTCACCGAGTAGTTCGTCTGATTATCAGCTGATGGCATCTGCTCTTAGTCGAACTTGTATGTGATTGTACTGCACGAAAATTCATGTTTTCATTAAGAAATAATGCAAAAGAACGTATAAAAATTGGTCACTTTATCTACAACTAACAGGTATATAAATTTTCAGTTATGTGTGAGTAGTTCATATATACCTCAACAGATGGCGCTAGAGCAGCACTTAAATTTCAAAATAACTTCAAATTGTATTTATTATACTTTTATAATCATTTAAATTGATATTAATAATAAAAAATAAATTAATAATAACAATAACAATAGTTGTAGATAAATACATATATAATTCAGCTTCATAAATATATAAATGAACATAGCAACAAAAAACATGGATATAATCTTGTTTTTTTTGGCAATATAAAAATGTATCAGTTTATAAATTTTGGTATGTTATTTCACATTATTTATATTTATAAAATAGATAATTATTTTCAAAATAATACATTTTTATATATTCTTTAACTAACTTCATACTTATTGTGTCAAGTTATGACATTTAAGTTCTGTCAAACTGAATGTATTGTATGAAAATACAAATATTGTTAAGATATAATAAAAATACATAAAATTGGGTTAAACGTATTATTTAAATCTTTTCTTCTTATGTATTTTGATGATTAAACCGTTGTATCTCAAAAACCCTAAGCGCGGGAAATTTAAAATCTCTATAATTTCATTTATTTATCAACATGTATTTTTATTTATTTCCTAAACGGTCTCGCGTGCCGCTTTGAACGTGTTATAAATAAATAATATACATTACAACAAATGTTTCTAGGTCTAACACATAGTAGCACCCCCCCGTAGAAGGGTGTGAAAAAAATTCATCAATTTCCAAAGTTGGAATATTAAATATATGATATTATTTGATAAGTTATGTGTGAGTAGTTCATATACAGGGTGTTCCATTTAAGCGTGCCACCATTTCTATCTCGAGAACTATAAGAGCTACGAGGTTGGTTAAATTAGCAAAGAACCACCATTTTACAAGACTAATACAAAGAGCAAAAAAACTTTTTTTTGACCTGTGGTTCTCAAAATACGGGACACAACTTTCTCTTTTTAGATGGGAACATATGTTTATTTTTAGGTTATTCGATAGAGCATTTTTTTCTGAATTCAGCGATATAAACATCATATACTATTTTGACAAAATTGTCAAAAATGTTCCATTCCGATCGGCTTTTGTTTTCTGCAAAAAATTCTCAAAAGTATGTCAAGTTTGGTCTCAAATGAAACGTCTTGATGAGAGCTAGCGTGCAGAATTGACAAAAATGTGCCATGTCGATCGGTATTTGTTTTTTGCAAAAAGTTGTCAGAAGTGTGTGGTGTTTGGTATCAAATGAAATGTTTCAATAAAGGCTGGTGTGCAGAATTGACAAAAATGGTCAATGTCGATCGGCTTTTGTTTTTTGCAAAAGGTTGTCACAAGTATATAGTGTTTGGTATCAAATTAAAAGTCTCGATGTGGGCTAGCGTGTAGATATGATAAAAATGTATCATGTCGATCGACTTTTGTTTCATGCAGAAAGTTGTAAGAAGTATGTCGTGTTTGGTATCAAATGAAAGGTCTCTGTGAGGGCTGGGATACATAAATCATAAAAATGTTTCATGTCGACGGGCTTTTGTTTTTTGCAAAAAATTATTAGAAGTATATCGTGTTTGCAATCTAATGAAAGGTCTCGGTGAGGCCTGACGTGGAAATATGAAATAATTGTTTCATGTCGATCGGCATTTGTTTTTTGCACTGACAGCGGAGCTCTAGGGAATGCTCGGCGTAGCCGAGAATTCGCTAGTCATATACTATTTTGATAGATTCAATATATATATATATATATATATATATATATATATATATATATATATATAGTTGGATTCATCTCGAGCATCGCAAAAATTTTGCTCACGGGTACAGGTCAAACCATTCATGGAATAATTTTAATATTATTTTATTATATGTGGTTTAAAGTGGAATAGGGCCTTTTTGGGGTCTCATATTTTTACTGTGAGTGATTTTCGTGTAAAAAATCGAAAACTAAGCGAAAAAGGAAAACTGGAATAAAACTGAAAAAAATATCCTAGATGCCAGGTTTAAATTTAAAAAGAATTACTGTGTCATCCGTCATTTTTGACAATTCAATATGAAAATTTTAATTGATTTATTTTGAAAATGAAAAGAGATATTGTAAAGGTAATTATATTTTTACACATGATAATAGTGAGCGAAATATATACAAACACACTGAATGTTAAGTGTGGTGTATTTAAAATATTTAATTTTATGACGTCTGACGTATATCAACCGTTGGTCTATAACCAAAAAATTCGTTACACAAGTTTTATATTTTCAAAGAAAAATATACAGAAATATAAAGTAAACTATTTACAATACACTTTGTGATGTAAGTATATCATTTTAAATTTGTTTCGTTGTATTTAAAGATGTATTTTCATTTCAGTTACAATTTTTAATTGGTTACCCAAACAAGAGTACATTTATAGAAGAGAAATAACATAAAATTACTAGTAATAACACTATTGAAGTGTAACTGATTATTATAAAAGTGCATTGTACATAATAATTTTCGGCAAACCTTATTTACAATATTTAAATTTTCATGACATATAACGTTTGTCAAAACGTCAGTTATAATCAAACAGTCATAATGCAAGTCTTGTATTAGCTTGGAGAAATATATAGTAAAATTAGTTTAAAAGTAAAATTACACTACATTTTATAATGTAAGTATGTAATTTTATATTTTCTCGAATGTATTTAAATATGTGT
Source organism: Stenolophus ochropezus (assembly GCA_035578165.1). Taxonomy (NCBI): domain Eukaryota; kingdom Metazoa; phylum Arthropoda; class Insecta; order Coleoptera; family Carabidae; genus Stenolophus; species Stenolophus ochropezus. The sequence goes on from JAQOWZ010000017.1 coordinate 26,540,804, forward strand.
TTTCATTTCAGTTATAGCTATCCAAACAAGAATATATTCATAGAAAAGAGTAACATAAAATTACGGATAATAACACTATTGACAAAAATTTAATTATGGAAATCAAACAAGGCGCGTCGTAATCAGTCATAAACACATTTATTTAAAAATACTGACAAACATTTTCTTCATACCTCTTTGGAAGAAATGTTTAATAATTTATTGTACAATAATTATTTTTAATTATGTATCTGGATTATATTAGACTGTAAGTAACTGCATTTTATACATTCTTTATGTATTCTTTCATCAAATTTCAGATGAAAGTAGTTGATTACAACAACGAATAGATTTTTAAAATTTCTATTGTATTTTGTTATGGAATGAGATGATTTTTTAATGAAAACGTTTACAAAAACAAAGTATCTATCCAATTATTCATTTATCATTGATATTTCAAACAATAAACACTTTCTGAAACCAAATATTAATCGAGAAATGCTGTTGATGACATGTGTTGCCAAGTAAATGGATTGCATGAAAATTCATATTTTTACAACGAAATAATGCAAAAAAATGTTTGAAAATTGTTGGATATTAGTTTAAGGTACGATATAAATATTATTAAGTACATTTTTAATTTTTATTACTTACAGATGTCATATTAGGTTACTGGTTCAGAGTGTAATTAAATGAAATTAAAAGAAGCTATTTTTTTCATAAATAATGCTATAAAAAGAGTAAATATCATATATTCTTTCATATACAGCCATAAAGTTTTTAAATAAGGGATTATTTATGCCAAAATTTGTGATGATGAAAGTTGTGAGCAAGGTTTGCAATTCCTACAGTTAGTTTTAGTTATTATTCTCTAATTATAAACATATTTCATTTTACTATATATATTATTATACTTTTATATTCATTGGAGAGTAAATAAAAATTACTTTATGAACATTATTATTTCATATATTTTACTTATTTTATTCAATTCAAATTTGTTAATCTGACATCTAAAATTCATTTTTATAAATGAAGTGTATTAAAAATATTTAACATTCAACAGTGTGCCTTTAGATTCTCGAAAATTTAAAAGAAAACGGCCTGTTTTGATAGCTGCTCTTTTTGTAAATTTTCGGGACCCTAAAATCCCATTGTTAATTGTTAAGGTATATTTATAATGTTTTTATTAAAAAAAATATTGTGTTCTAATTAAATTTATTAACAAGTTTCTTTGAATTTAAAAATTAACACTTTACGGTCACATTCAGTAATCCGACTCTATAACACATGTTTGAACGCATCCAAAATAAAGTTGTCAAATTATCTTGTCATTTTGACATTGCTGAAAATATAAGTATGAGAATGTGTTATGCATTTAAAATCAATAAGACTAGATATTCATTTAGCTGTATTATCATAAAGAGAATGAGTAGAAAGTAGAAATAAAAAATAAAACGGAATTAAAAATTTCATATGATAGACAAATTCGCAATAATTTTATATATTCTGCAATCAACTCTTTCATTGTAGATGTACATATGTACCAATAGAATTAGATTGGTACAGAGATAATATGACACTGATTATTATAATGAAAATGTTGTTGATAAGAATCAATGGCTACAATTTTTATTGTAATCAAGCTAGAAAGTGAAGCGAGATCAGTATTTCAAGTTTCAACTAATATTTTATACATGAAAATGGACTTGTTATGTTGTAATATTATCTAACCAACAATACTTAACATGAAAATAGTAACGTTAAAGTCAAGAAGTCCGACAAATATTACACACAAGTCCACTTTTTAAAGCACATGCTTTATATTACCGTTTGCCATTTCATTATTCGTAGAGAGAGATAAGAAGTTTCTCTCTACATTTATTCCAAAGATTCACGACTTTTTTTTAAATATCTCATACAGATTGTTCTAAATAAGATTTAATTTTACATTTATGTTACCAACGCATATTTATATATATATTATTATATTTATTTCATAACATAATTTTTAATAATAAATATTATAAGAGCCTTTTGTATTTACTCTGGAGATTCAGGTTTTTTTCTTTTTACATCATACTTGTGATTTGGAAATAAATATAACAACACAATCACTACCAGTTAATATAAAAATAATATTTTAATTTATATACATATGAAAAAAAAAAGTACAAGTCATTGTTTAACTTGGAATTAGAGTGCCTTGAATTAAAAATGTGAAGAAAAGTATAATGAATGAAATAAAACAGTTTATAATTTTTATTTTAATATTTCATTATTTTTTTAATTTTATTTTAATTTCATTTGACAGTTATGATCACTTAACAAAACCAAGTATTCAAAAAATTGCGAATACTCTCTCTCCTGATATATTTAGAGCAAAACTACAAAAGTACAAAGTTGTTCATATTTCAACTCTACATCAGATAAAATCATAACCGATGGAACCGCACGTCTATTGTATGAAATATATTAAATATAATATGTACCTTTTTTGGCAAAAAGTAGACAGTTACGGAAATAAAAAAAAATTCTATCTGAGAGTTTATTATTGCTATTGTGTCATTCTAGTTAATGTTATATTTGATTTTAATTATTAATTTTGTAAAATTCTAAAATTATTTTAAAAATGTATGTTTTCTATATAAATGTTTCTGGCTTGCATAAATGACAAATATATTTTACATCGACCATACATAGAAGTATGTCTTGTTTAGTGTTATGTCGATCGGTGTTTGTTTTTTTGCAAAAAGTTGTCAGAAGTGTGTGGTGTTTGGTATCAAATGAAAGGTTTCAAAGAAGGCTGGTGTGCAGAATTAACGAAAATGGTCAATGTCGATCGGGTTTTGTTTTTTGCAAAAGGTTGTCACAAGTATATAGTGTTTGGTATCAAATGAAAAGTCTCGGTGTGGGCTAGCGTGTAGATATGATAAAAATGTTTCATGTCCATCGACTTTTGTTTTATGCAGAAAGTTGTGAGAAGTATGTCGTGTATGGTATCAAATGAAAGGTCTCGGTGAGAGTTGGGGTACATAAATGACAAAAATGTGTCATGTTGACCGGCTTTTGTTTTTTGCAAAAATTTATTAGAAGTATATCGTGTTTGCAATCTAATGAAAAGTCTTGGTGAGGCCTGACGTGGAAATATAAAATAATTGTTTCATGTCGATCGGCATTTGTTTTTTGCACTGACAGCGGAGCTCTAGGGAATGCTCGGCGTAGCCGAGAATTCGCTAGTCATATACTATTTTGGTAGATTCACTATCATATACTATTTTGATAGATTCACTATATATATATCTATATTTGGATTCATCTCGAGCATCGCAAAAACTTTGCTCACGGGTACAGGTCAAACCATTCATGGAATAATTTTAATATTAGATGTGGTTTAAAGTGGAATAGGGCCTTTTTGGGGTCTCATATTTTTACTGTGAGTGGTTTTCGTGTAAAAAATCGAAAACTAAGCGAAAAAGGAAAACTGGAACAAAACTGAAAAAAATATCCTAGATGCCAGGTTTAAATTTAAAAAGAATTACTGTGCCATCCGTCATTTTTGACAATTCAATATGAAAATTTTAATTGATTTATTTTGAAAATGAAAAGAGATATTGTAAAGGTAATTATATTTTTACACATTATAATAGTGAGCGAAATATATACAAATACACTGAATGTTAAGTGTGGTGTATTTAAAATATTTAATTTTATGACGTTTGACGTTTATCATCTGTTGGGTCAGTCAATCAAAAAATTCGTGGCACAAGTTTTATATTTTCAAAGAGAAATATACAGAAATATAAAGTAAACTATGTATAATACACTTTGTGATGTAAGTATATTATTTTAAATTTGTTTCGTTGTATTTAAAGATGTACTTTCATTTCAGTTACAATTTTTAATTGGTTATCCAAACAAGAGTACATTTATAGAAGAGAAATAACAAAAAATTACTGATAATAACACTACTGAAGTGTAACTGATTATCATAAAAGTGCATTGTACATAATAATTTACGGCAAACCTTATTAACAATATTTAAATTTTCATGACATATGACGTTTGTCAAAACGTCAGCTCTAATCAAAAAATCATCTTGCAAGGCATGTATTTGCTTGGAGAAATATGTAGTAAAATTAGTTTAAAAGTAAAATTGCACCACATTTTATAATGTAAATATGTAATTTTATATTTTCTTGAATGTATTTAAATATGTGTTTCCATTTCAGTTATACTCGTAGTTATCCAAACAAGAATATATTCATAGAAAAGAATAACATAAAATTACGGATAATAACACTATTGACAAAAATTTAATTATGGAAATCAAACAAGGCGCGTCGTATTCAGTCATAAACACATTTATTTAAAAATACTGACAAACCTTTCCTTCATACCCCCTTGGAAGAAATGTTTAATAATTTATTGTACAAGAATTATTTTCAATTATGTATCTGGATTATATTAAACTGTAAGTAACTGCATTGTATACATTCTTTATGTATTCTTTCATCAAATTTCAGATGAAAGTAGTTGATTACAACAACAATTAGATTTTTAAAATTTCTATTGTATTTTGTTATGGAATGAGATGATTTTTTAAATGAAAATGTATACAAAAACAAAGTATCTATCCAATTATTCAATGATCATTGATATTTCAAACAATAAACACTTTCTGAAACCAAATATTTAACGAGAAATGCTTTTGATAACATGTGCTCCCAGGTGAATGGATTACATGAAAATTTATATTTTTACTAAGAAATAATGAAAAAAAAATGTTTGAAAATTGTTGGATATTAGTTTAAGGTACGATATAAATATTATTAGGTACATTTTTAATTTTTATCACTTACAGATGTCATATTAGGTCACTGGTTTAAAGTGTAATCAAATGAAATTAAAAGAAGCTATTTTTATCATAAAAAATGCTATAAAAAGAGTAAATATAATATATTCTTTCATATACAACTATAAAGTTTTTAAATAACGGATTATTTATGTCAAAATTTGTGATGATGAAAGTTGTGAGCAAGGTTTGCAATTCCTACAGTAAGTTTTAGTTATTATTCTCTAATTATAAAAATATGTCATTTTACTATATATATTATTATACTTTATATTCATTGGAGAGTAAATAAAAATTACTTTATGAACATTATTATTTCATATATTTTACTTATTTTATTCAATTCAAATTTGACAATCTGACATCTAAAATTCATTTTCATAAACGAAGTTTATCTATTAAAATGATAAGATATATTTTAAAATGATTTATTTAGAAATCAAAAATATTTAACGTTTAACAATGGGCCTTTAGATTCCCGAAAATTTAAAAGAAAACGGCCGGCTTTGATTGTTAGCTCCTCTTTTTGTAAATTTTCGGGACCCTAAAGGCTCATTGTTATTTGTAAAGGTATATTTATAAAATTTTTATTAAAAAAAATATTGTGTTCTTATTAAATTTATTAACAAGTTTCTTTGAATTTAAAAATTTACACTGGTCACATTCAGTAATCCAACTGTATAACACATGTTTGAACGCATCCAAAATACAGTTGTCAAATTATCTTGTCATTTTGACATTGCTGAACATATAAGTATTATACTTATAGCGAAATTGAAAGCACATTAAATAGGGTTGGAAGTGCAAAGAAAAAATTAGTAGAAAGAAGAAGTCAAAATATAAAAACCGTAATAAAAATGTCATACGATAGATAAATTCGCAATAATACTACATATTCTGCAATGAACTCTTTCATTGTAGATGTACATATGTACCAATAGAATTAGATTGGTACCGAGAATATATGACAATGATTATTATAATGAAAATGTTGTTGATAAGAATCAATGGCTACAATTTTTATTGTAATCAAGCTATGTGTTATGGCTTGGAAACCGAAAGTGAAGCGAGATCAGTATTTCAAGTTTCAACTAATATTTTATACACGAAAATGGACTTGTTATGTTGTAATAGTATCTAACCAACAATACTTAACATGAAAATAATATATAATAATAATAATAATGTTTATTTGGATTCAAAGCTTACACTTTATGCCAAAGGAGGTTGGTAAATATGTTTACAAAAATATATAAATATGTATACAAAAATATAAAAAGTATTTTACAAAAAAAAGCCTTCAACTTAAGTACCTACATTGTTTTTATTATTATTATTTTTTTTTTATTTTTTTTTATTTTTTTAGTTATCATTATCACAATCACAATGTATGTATTCTCTTAAACTTACAATCATTTATCTTAAACTTAATTAGGTACAGCGTAACAATCACAATAGAATAGAAAATTTGTTGTACTTTAATTATAATTATTTTATTTGCGCTATTTAATTAATACTAATAATGGTTCTATAAACCTGGACATGTTACTTATTTTACTCATTTCTGCAAAAGCTTCTACATTTCATGGCAGCAATAGTATAGAAAAATAAATCATTCCCTTTTTGGACCGTTAAATTTTTTAACAAACTTTGTAAATTAAAGACATCAATATGTTGTACATTATATTTATTTAAGTAATGCAAACTTATGCCATGATAAATAGGACATTCTATAAAGAAGTAAAATAAATCCTCTTTTTTGTGAAGATTACAGATAGAGCAATGCGTTTCCGCGTCCAATACATATTTAATACCTTTATAATTAATTCTCAACCCTTTTCTGGAAGCAAATCGAATCTTAACATGAAAATAGTAACGTTAAATTCAAGAAGTACGACAAATATTACACACAAGTCCACTTTTCAAAGCACATGCTTTATATTACCGTTTGCCATTTCATTATTCGTAGAGAGAGATAAGAATTTTCTATCTACATTTATTCCAAAGATTTACGACTTTTTTTTAAAATATTTCATACAGATTGTTCTAAATAAGATGTAATTGTACATTTATGTTACCAACGCATATTTATATATATTATTATATTTATTTCATAACATAATTTTCAATAATAAATATTATAAGAGCCCTTTGTATTTACTGTGGAGATTCAGGTATTTTTCTTTTCACATCATACTTGTGATTTGGAAATAAATATAACAACACTATCACTACCAGTTAATATAATAATAATATTTTAATTCATATACATATGGAATTAAATATAAAAATATTAAATTAATTTAATAATTATATCGATTCCTTCCTCAGCGGATGCAATAAAATTCTTAATTAGTGCCATCTATGTAATTTTTTTAAACTATTAAAATTATTGATTTTCTCAGATGAATACAGAAACAAATTTTACAAATACTGGTTTAAACAGTATTGTTAAACCTATAAAAATTATGTGTATAAAGGTGTTCATTTTATTTTGTCCACTATTGCTATCTCAAGAACTATAAGAGCTACAAGGTCAGTTAAATTAGCAAAAAATTTCTATTTTACAACACTATTATCATGAGACAAACTAATTTTTTTTTAATCCAGTGGTTCTCAAAATACGTGTCCCAACTTTTTTATTTTAAATGTGAACCTATTTTTTCATTTGCTTATTCAATAGAGAATATTACTCTGAATTCAATGATATAATATTATCATACCCTAACATAACGATTTTTTTGAGAAAAATGCATCTGAAGTTTTATATTAATTTGATTAAAATATGACAATAATAACAGTGCCATGACGGAAAAACACAAAATACAAGTAATTGTTTTACCTGGAATTAGAGTGCCTTGAATTAAATATGTGAATAAAAGTATAATGAATGAAATAAAACAGTTTATAATTTTTATTTTCATATTTCATTATTTTTTTAATTTTATTTTAATTTCATTTGACAGTTATGATCACTTAACAAAACCAAGTATTCAAAAAATTGCGAATACTCTCTCTCCTGATATATTTAGAGCAAAACTTCAAAAGTACAAAGTTGTTCATATTTCAACTCTACATCAGATAAAATCATAACCGATGGAACCACACGTCTATTGTATGAAATATATTAAATATAATATTTACCTTTTTCGGCAAAAATTAGACAGTTAGGGAAATAAAAAAAAATTCTATCTGAGAGTTTATTATTGTTATTATGTCATTCTAATTAATGTTATATTTGATATTAATTATTAATTTTGTAAAATTCTAAAAATATTTTAAAAATGTATGTTTTCTATATAAATGTTTTCTGGCTTGCATAAATGACAAATATATTTTACATCGACCGGTTTTTGTTTTTCAAATAATTGTTAGAAATATGTCATGTTTGGTATCAAATGAAAGGTCTTGTTGTGGGCTAGCGTACAGAAATAACAAAAATGTTCCATGTTAATCGACTTTTGTTTTATACAAAAAGTTGTCAGAAGTATGACGTGTTTGGTATCAAATGAAAGGTCTCGGAGAGGGCTAGCGTGCAGAATTGACAAAAATGTGCTATGTCGATCGGTATTTGTTTTATGCAAAAAGTTGTCAGAAGTATGTCGTATTTGGTATCAAATAAAAGGTCTCAGAGAGGGCTAGCGTGCAAAATTGGCAAAAATATCCTATGTCGATCGGTATTTGTTTTTTGCAAAAAGTTGTCAGAAGTGTGTGGTGTTTGGTATCAAATGAAAGGTTTCAATGAAGGCTGGTGTGCAGAAATAACGAAATTGATCAATGTCGATCGGCTTTTGTTTTTTGCAAAAGGTTGTCGCAAGTATATAGTGTTTGGTATCAAATAAAAAGTCTCGGTATGGGCTAGCGTGTAGATATGATAAAAATGTTTCATGTCGATCGACTTTTGTTTTATGCAGAAAGTTGTCAGAAGTATGTCGTGTATGGTATCAAATGAAAGGTCTCGGTGAGAGTTGGGGTACATAAATGACAAAAATGTTTCATGTCGACCGGCTTTTGTTTTTTGCAAAAAATTATTAGAAGTATAACGTGTTTGCAATCTAATGAAAGGTTTCGGTGAGGCCTGACGTGGAAATATGAAATAATTGTTTTATGTCGATCGGCATTTGTTTTTTACACTGACAGCGGAGCTCTAGGGAATGCTCGGCGTAGCCGAGAATTCGCTAGTCATATACTATTTTGATAGATTCACTATCTATATATCTATCTATCTATATTTGGATTCATCTCGAGCATCGCAAAAACTCTGCTCACGGGTACAGGTCAAACCATTCATGGAATAATTTTAATAATATTTTATTAGATGTGGTTTAATGAGGACCAATCGCTTTAGGGTGTCCCATATTTTTACCGTGCATAGTTTTTGTGTAAAAAATCGAAAAATAAGCCCAAAAGGAAAACTGGAACAAAACTGAAAAAAATATCCTAGATGCCAGGTTTAAATTTAAAAAGAATTACTGTGCCATCCGTCATTTTTGACAATTCAATATGAAACTTTTAATTGATTTATTTTGAAAATGAAAAGAGATATTGTAAAGGTAATTATATTTTTACACATTATAATAGTGAGTGAAATATATAAAAATACACTGAATATTAAGTGTGGTGTATTTAAAATATTTAATTTTATGACGTTTGACGTTTATCATCTGTTGGGTCAGTCAATCAAAAAATTCGTGGCACAAGTTTTATATTTTCAAAGAGAAATATACAGAAATATAAAGTAAACTATGTACAATACACTTTGTGATGTAAGTATATTATTTTAAATTTGTTTCGTTGTATTTAAAGATGTATTTTCATTTCAGTTACAATTTTTAATTGGTTATCCAAACAAGAGTATATTTATAGAAGAGAAATAACATAAAATTACTAAAAATAACACTACTGAAGTGTAACTGGTTATCATAAAAGTGCATTGTACATAATAATTTACGGCAAACCTTATTTACAATATTTAAATTTTCATGACATATGACGTGTCCAAACGTCAGCTCTAATCAAAAAATCATCTTGCAAGTCTTATATTTGCTTGGAGAAATATATAGTAAAATTAGTTTAAAAGTAAAATTACACTACATTTTATAATGTAAGTATGTAATTTTATATTTTCTTGAATGTATTTAAATATGTGTTTTCATTTCAGTTATACTCGTAGTTATCCGAACAAGAATATATTCATAGAAAAGAATAACATAAAATTATGGATAATAACACTATTGACAACAATTTAATCATGGAAATCAAACAAGGCGCGTCGTATTCAGTCATAAACACATTTATTTAAAAATACTGACAAACATTTCCTTCATACCTCTTTGGAAGAAATGTTTAATAATTTATTGTACAATAATTATTTTCAAATATGTATCTGGATTATATTAGACCGTAAGTAACTGCATTTTATACATTCTTTATGTATTCTTTTATCAAATTTCAGATGAAAGTAGTTGATTACAACAACGAATAGATTTTTAAAATTTCTATTTTATTTTGTTATGGAATGAGATGATTTTTTAATGAAAACGTTTACAAAAACAAAGTATCTATCCAATTATTCATTTATCATTGATATTTCAAACAATAAACACTTTCTGAAACCAAATATTAATCGAGAAATGCTGTTGATGACATGTGTTGCCAAGTAAATGGATTGCATGAAAATTCATATTTTTACAACGAAATAATGCAAAAAAATGTTTGAAAATTGTTGGATATTAGTTTAAGGTACGATATAAATATTATTAAGTACATTTTTAATTTTTATTACTTACAGATGTCATATTAGCTTACTGGTTCAGAGTGTAATTAAATGAAATTAAAAGAAGCTATTTTTTTCATAAATAATGCTATAAAAAGAGTAAATATCATATATTCTTTCATATACAGCCATAAAGTTTTTAAGTAAGGGATTATTTATGCCAAAATTTGTGATGATGAAAGTTGTGAGCAAGGTTTGCAATTCCTACAGTTAGTTTTAGTTATTATTCTCTAATTATAAACATATTTTATTTTACTATATATATTATTATACTTTTATATTCATTGGAGAGTAAATAAAAATTACTTTATGAACATTATTATTTCATATATTTTACTTATTTTATTCAATTCAAATTTGTTAATCTGACATCTAAAATTCATTTTTATAAATGAAGTGTATTAAAAATATTTAACATTCAACAGTGTGCCTTTAGATTCTCGAAAATTTAAAAGAAAACGGCCTGTTTTGATAGCTGCTCATTTTGTAAATTTTCGGGACCCTAAAATCCCATTGTTAATTGTTAAGGTATACTTATAATGTTTTTATTAAAAAAAATATTGTGTTCTAATTAAATTTATTAACAAGTTTCTTTGAATTTAAAAATTAACACTTAACGGTCACATTCAGTAATCCGACTCTATAACACATGTTTGAACGCATCCAAAATAAAGTTGTCAAATTACCTTGTCATTTTGACATTGCTGAAAATATAAGTATGAGAATGTGTTATGCATTTAAAATCAATAAGACTAGATATTCATTTAGCTGTATTATCATAAAGAGAATGAGTAGAAAGTAGAAATAAAAAATAAAACGGTATTAAAAATTTCATATGATAGACAAATTCGCAATAATTTTGTATATTCTGCAATCAACTCTTTCATTGTAGATGTACATATGTACCAATAGAATTAGATTGGTACAGAGATAATATGACACTGATTATTATAATGAAAATGTTGTTGATAAGAATCAATGGCTACAATTTTTATTGTAATCAAGCTATGCGTTATGGCTTGAAAACTGAAAGTGAAGCGAGATCAGTATTTCAAGTTTCAACTAATATTTTATACATGAAAATGGACTTGTTATGTTGTAATATTATCTAACCAACAATACTTAACATGAAAATAGTAACGTTAAAGTCAAGAAGTCCGACAAATATTACACACAAGTCCACTTTTTAAAGCACATGCTTTATATTACCGTTTGCCATTTCATTATTCGTAGAGAGAGATAAGAAGTTTCTCTCTACATTTATTCCAAAGATTCACGACTTTTTTTTTAAATATTTCATACAGATTGTTCTAAATAAGATTTAATTTTACATTTATGTTACCAACGCATATTTATATATATTATTATATTTATTTCATAACATAATTTTTAATAATAAATATTATAAGAGCCTTTTGTATTTACTCTGGAGATTCAGGTTTTTTTCTTTTCACATCATACTTGTGATTTGGAAATAAATATAACAACTCTATCACTACCAGTTAATATAAAAATAATATTTTAATTTATATACATATGAAAAAAAAAAGTACAAGTCATTGTTTAACTTGGAATTAGAGTGCCTTGAATTAAAAATGTGAAGAAAAGTATAATGAATGAAATAAAACAGTTTATAATTTTTATTTTAATATTTCATTATTTTTTTAATTTTATTTTAATTTCATTTGACAGTTATGATCACTTAACAAAACCAAGTATTCAAAAAATTGCGAATACTCTCTCTCCTGATATATTTAGAGCAAAACTACAAAAGTACAAAGTTGTTCATATTTCAACTCTACATCAGATAAAATCATAACCGATGGAACCGCACGTCTATTGTATGAAATATATTAAATATAATATGTACCTTTTTTGGCAAAAAGTAGACAGTTACAGAAATAAAAAAAAATTCTATCTGAGAGTTTATTATTGTTATTGTGTCATTCTATTTAATGTTATATTTGATTTTAATTATTACTTTTGTAAAATTCTAAAATTATTTTAAAAATGTATGTTTTCTATATAAATGTTTCTGGCTTGCATAAATGACAAATATATTTTACATCGACTATACATAGAAGTATGTCTTGTTTAGTGTTATGTCGATCGGTATTTGGTTTTTTGCAAAAAGTTGTCAGAAGTGTGTGGTGTTTGGTATCAAATGAAAGGTTTCAATGAAGGCTGGTGTGCAGAATTAACGAAAATGGTCAATGTCGATCGGGTTTTGTTTTTTGCAAAAGGTTGTCACAAGTATATAGTGTTTGGTATCAAATGAAAAGTCTCGGTGTGGGCTAGCGTGTAGATATGATAAAAATGTTTCATGTCGATCGACTTTTGTTTTATGCAGAAAGTTGTGAGAAGTATGTCGTGTATGGTATCAAATGAAAGGTCTCGGTGAGAGTTGGGGTACATAAATGACAAAAATGTGTCATGTTGACCGGCTTTTGTTTTTTGCAAAAATTTATTAGAAGTATATCGTGTTTGCAATCTAATGAAAGGTCTTGGTGAGGCCTGACGTGGAAATATAAAATAATTGTTTCATGTCGATCGGCCTTTGTTTTTTGCACTGACAGCGGAGCTCTAGGGAATGCTCGGCGTAGCCGAGAATTCGCTAGTAATATACTAAAATATTTTAATTGTGGAAATAAGTATTAAAATGAATCAAATTATTTCTTTCATTACAATAAATTAATCATATTTTTCGATGATTATCTTAAATATTATTATTGTAATCATTCTTTAGGTATAAAGAAAACACTAATATATATATTTATATAAGACGTGATGAGTTGAATATGATGAATACGATTAATGAAGTGTCCTCATCTTTGAACATTACGCAGGTAACAATACCTTGACAACGTTTCTATAGAAACGTGTATTACAGGTAAAATCGTCAAATATTTGCAGTAACAATTTAATTTTTTTTTATTAAATTTGTCATTCACATCCCCCAGAACCACGGAGGGTTTTAGACCTCAGGCCTGGAGTTCACACTCGCATTCACACCCCCAAAACCACGGAGGGTTTTAGAGCTCGGGCCTGGAGTAGTCCACACTCGCATTCATTCCTCCCAGAACCACGGAGGGTTTTAGACCTCGGGCCGGGGTTGTCCTCACACGCATTCACACTCTCCAGAACCACGGAGGGTTTTAGACCTCGGGCCAGAGGTTGTCCACACACACATTCACACCCCCAAGCCGAAGTCGTCGGAAGTTACCACTCGCAGGTATACCCGCTCACGGTACCTCCGCCGTTTGGCTTCGCGCTCTTTTTCCCGCTCAACCCTATAACGAACCCATGCCGCCAACCCCCCTAGTATAGCAACGCCAACGGACGCGTACACAAGTGGACGCACGAACGACATGGCAAAAAGTGAATTGAAATATTTCACTGTTCCCAAGGAAACTTCACAATAATATTTTTATTTTTATAGTAAAAACCATTTTTATGTAGTATTGTTACTGTTGCTAAGTTATTAAAAAATAAAATCTCTATTGTTGAATACAAAAATATAGGATCTGCACTTATTTAATAACATATAAACTAATTACATGATTTAAAACATATAATAGAGCTAATATTACCGAAAAAAATCAAAATAAATTGTAGTTATTGAATCTTTCTGTATTAATCTTATAAATATCTTTTTCTTTGCGTTTTTTATGTAATGTAACTACTAGCGAAAGCTCAGCTATGCTTCTTATATTAGTAAAGACACATGAATTACTACTTGGTGCTTTATTAGAAACGATGGGAACTTAAAAAGTTAATAACTTGGTTAGAATCGTACCCGAAATTCTATATAGTTAAAATAATAGAAAACAGAATTTGCTTTGTTCATATTGATCTTGAATTTGATTTTAATATTAAAGCATGTGAACTAGGTGCACTATTTCACAGTATTACATCATTTGTGTTAAGTGAAATATTCTTACTCTTGTAATGTTGCCGAAAGTCACTGTTACTTTTATGTTTTACGTTCGTATTCTAGTTATCTTTGTTTATTTCTGTAGCAACTATTTGCTCATTACATTAATTTCAATAAGATTCTACATTCAATTTGTGTTTCATATTTCCGGTAAAGTGCTAATTATATATATATATATATATATATATATATATATATATATATATATATATATATATATTGTGACGTATGCCAGAAATTTAAAAATAATGTTTAAAAAATTACCGTGATTTCTCGAAGAGAAATCACGCGTCACAGACTTACCTCGACAGCTCAGAATTGGTCGTGGTATCGCTAGGTCGTGGGTCACTAAGATATTTGTAATAACAATAATAGGGATGGGCGCCAGTTGTGCCGAAAGGAAAATGGTGGACACAACAACACCGAAAATAACAAATTGAAAATAAAACTAATTTTATTTACGGCTAGTAAAAGTACAATAGGGAAGTTAACGGGGACAATTATTGCCTATTACAAAAAAATAAGAAAATACCTTTTGTGGGGTAACAAAATAGCGATGGGTCTGGAATGGCTAGGTCGTTGGAGTGAGTCCCTGGACGTTTTGGTACCGAGGTTCGGCTTGTCGACGGAATGTGTACTGTTCGTGTTAGTATTAAGCGGCGCCACAGGATGTCGGACACAAGCAGTGTAGTAGCGTAAACTAGGATAGCAGGATAATTCGTGGTGTCACCGGACTAAGCGTGTCTGGCGGTTGCGTGAGTTGTTCTTGTGTAATGCAAACTGCTGTTTTTTGTGCGTGATGCCTGAGTACTGTGTGCAAGTTGGTACTGTGTACGTGTGCACGTGTCGCAGTACTATTCAGCTTGGATTGGACCTCCACACTCCACTACCAACAAACCTCGACCATCCAGAACCAGGAGAGAATATAAAACTTAAAAATTTTTAGCAGATAATTGACCCCAAAAAAAATAACTTGCCGTGGCAAAATACAAAAAAATCTTTATAATAAAAAATGAACAAATAATTTATTTAACAATGAATAAATGCAAAAATTATTATTTACAAATCATTTGTGCACAAAAAAATACTCCAAATAATTTTACAAAAAACTATCAGCTGGCCAGGCTGTAAAAGACTAGAAAATAGAGAAAGAAAGAATATAACAAGACTTAAAAGGTTTTCAAAAACTAACGTTTTTACTGCGGGACTTGTAAAGTTATTACTTACTTTTTGGCTGCCA
The DNA here is from genome assembly GCA_035578165.1 of Stenolophus ochropezus. NCBI lineage: Eukaryota > Metazoa > Arthropoda > Insecta > Coleoptera > Carabidae > Stenolophus > Stenolophus ochropezus. Next base: position 26,556,588 of record JAQOWZ010000017.1, read on the forward strand.
AAAAAATAATTAACGATAAAAAGGTAACTAATGGCATCCAAAACAAAGAGAAAAATAAAATGAAACGATACAAATTCTACTTACGACAGTAAATCAGCGTGAGCTCTGTCTAAATCCCACAGTATAAAAAATAACCTAAATCGTATTCAAAAAAATATTAAGCAAACTATAATAAAAACGAATCTTTCCTGTGAAAGATACATAAGAAATTTGGAAAATAATAATAACAAAAAAGAAAAAAATTGAGGAGGTTTCCTCGCAAGCTTTGACAACACGTGGTTATCTAAATATTTCTTTAAAAAAGGTTCGAATAAAAAATAAAAAAATATTACTTTACTCACCAAAATCAGTGAAATAAAAAATCCGGAGTAAGAATATTTTAAATAAAATCTGGAAGATTTTTAAAATAACTTTAGATAAAAAATTTTAGAACAAACAAATTGCTATCAAAATACGTCCGTTGTCTCAGCTTGCAGAAACTCAACTCACTCTACAGACCGCGCTCGCCTCTCAAGCAGTCAGCAGCACTAGAGATGTCGTATGGTTAATTAAAATATAAAAGATTTAAATAAAAAAACCGCGAAACAAGTGAAATCGTTTCAGTATATATATATATATATATATATATATATATATATATATATATATATATACATAGTCCACAAAAAATTACTGTTACTAATTTCACGTCATATTTATTTTATAATCAGTATTTTCTTTCATCTTGTATAATTAGTTGTTAGCGTACTACATTTACAATGATAAATATAATTGAAAAGTGTTTTTTACAAAGTTAAATAATACTTTATAATCAATTTCATCAACAATATTAGGAAAAACTAACAAAACAATGTTGATTTTCTGATAGTCTTCTGATTGTTTTAGGAGAACGAATTCTGAGACAAAATAAAATTTTAGTTTTTATTTATTTAATTATTCAAAGAATAATTATGTTGTTAGATTATATTTAGCTTGAATAACCTATAAATAGACAAAGAAAAGGAGATACTTAACCTTATTCATTTCTCATAAGTAAACATCGACTATGTACGACAGTCGACTATAAATTGGGAAAATTTAATCGTATGAAAATATTTTACTCATTCCGGTTAAACTAAAACCAGAACTAGACACAAATTGACACAGTGCCCTAATATTTGGAAAAGGTATATATACAATGTGTCTAGCTAAGTTCACGACAAATGGAAAACTTTTTTATTATTGGGTTTATGAAAAAAAGTTATTCTTTATAAAAAGTCCTGCTTCATCCAAAACTTAAATTCAAATTGTCAGATTTTAATATTTGTTATTTATATACGAGATATGACAAAAAATATGAAATTAGTATAAGAGTAAAGTACCTACTCCCTAACTATAAACTTGGAAAATAACAAAGCATACAACAGTTGATTTTGCTATATGATTTGGAATTAACATTCAAGCTTCGTTATAATTTATTGTTACAATCAAAAAAGTTGAGATATTCAACAAAAAATATGATTCAATTTGTTGTAATCCAAGAAATCATTTTATATATTTAAGGAATGTGTTGCACAATAATAAAAAAATAAAATATTATTGCCTTTGTAATAATCAAATAATACTATTGGTGCAACAAAATTTTGATTACTATTAGTTATTCGGTTGTTGTAAGAAATCAAATAAAAAAGAAATTAATCAATGTTACATATATATGAGTCTTAATTCATAGAATGTATTTTACATGTTAAACTGTTATATATATATATATATATATATATATATATATATATATATATATATATATATATATATATGTGTCCACAAAAAGTTACTGTCACTAATTTCACGACATATTTATTTTATTATCAGTATTTTCTTTCATCTTGTATAATTAGTTGTTAGCGTATTACATTTACAATGATAAATATGATTGAAAAGTATTTTTTACAAAGTTAAATAATACTTTATAATCAATTTCATCAACAATATTAGGAAAAACTAACAAAACAATGTTGATTTTCTGACAGTCTTCTGATTGTTTTAGGAGAACGAATTCTGAGACAAAATAAAATTTTAGTTTTTATTTATTTAATTATTCAAAGAATAATTATGTTGGTAGATTATATTTTGCTTGAATAACCTATAAATAGACAAAGAAATGGAGATACTTAACCTTATTCATTTCTCATAAGTAAACATCGACTATATACGACAGTCGACTATAAATTGGGAAAATTTAATCGTATGAAAATATTTTACTCATTCCGGTTAAACTAAAACCAGAACTAGACCCAAATTGACACAGTGCCCTAATATTTGGAAAAGGTATATATACAATGTGTCTAGCTAAGTTCGCGACAAATGGAAAACTTTTTTATTCTTGGGTTTATGAAAAAAAGTTATTCTTTATAAATAGTCCTGCTTCATCCAAAACTTAAATTCAAATTGTCAGATTTTAATATTTGTTAGTCATATACGAGATATGACAAAAAATATGAAATTAGTATAAGAGTAAAGTACCTACTCCCTAACTAATATTTATATTAATATTTAATACACTACCTGCAGCAATCAAATCAGCTACAAGTGTTAATGTTTTTAAAAATAAGTTAAAAATGTTCCTACTGCAAAATAATTTTTATAATATTTCGGAATTTCTAAACTTATAAAATATTTGTAATTTATTTTTATTATGTTCTGACTTCTTCCATACACATACTTGTATTTGTGTCAACGGAAATAAAGATTTATTATTATTATTATTATTATAACTATAAACTTGGAAAATAACAAAGCATACAACAGTTGATTTTGTTATATGATTTGGAATTAACATTCAAGCTTCGTTACAATTTATTGTTACAATCAAAAAAGTTGAGATATTCAACAAAAAATATGATTCAATTTGTTGTAATCCAAGAAATCATTTTATATATTTAAGGAATGTGTTGCACAATAATAAAAAAATAAAATATTATTGCCTTTGTAATAATCAAATAATACTATTGGTGCAACAAAATTTTGATTACTATTAGTTATTCGGTTGTTGTAAGAAATCAAATAAAAAAGAAATTAATCAATGTTACGTATATATGAGTCTCAATTCATAGAATGTATTATACATTTTAAACTGTTCTATATATATATATATATATATATATATATATATATATATATATATATATATATATATATATATATAGATTCCATTTTGTTGTATTTTAGGTTCAGATAGTTGACCATTTGTTTTTACGTAAAACATTCGATCTTTTAAAAAGTTCGTGGTATATTGTAATATATTTCCTATAAGTCCATACTCTTGCATGTTTTTTAAAATGTAGTGTTTCCAAGTGCTATCATAGGCTTTTTCAATATCTATAAATATGGCTATAAGATGTTGTTTGTTAGTGAATGCATATTGTATTTCTGAGGTTAAGGTTGTTATTTGATCTTGAGTTGATCTATTTTAGGTTTCGGGATCGGGACGGTGATTACTTCTCTCTACGAGTCCGGGTAGCAGTTTTCATTCCATATTTTGTTGTAAATAAGTATTAATTGGTTGATTGTGTTTGGTGGAAAGTGTTTTATGATGTTGTATGTAATACTGTCAGGCCCTGGGCTGCTGCTGCTTTTTAAATATTCTATAGCTGTTACTAATTCCATTTTGGTTATTGGTTTATTGATATCCAGTTCGTTTTCATTGTTTATGGGTAGCTGGGTTTTTTCTTCCTGTTCTTTATGTTTTAAAAATTCTCTGTTGTATATTTTATCACTAGAGTTATATTCACATGTTTCTGCGAGTATGTTCGCTATTTCTTTTGGCGCTGTGTACACAGTTTCATTTACTTTTAGATTTGGTGTTTGTTGATAGCTTCGATGCCCTCTTATTTTTTTAATTTTATCCCAAATTTCTTTCGGGTTCGTTGCCTCGTTAATTGTAGAGATATAGTTTTGCCATGATTGTTTTTTAGCTTTTAAAATGGTTCTTCTTGCTACTGCTCTAGTTTTCTTCAGATTTATATAGTTTTCAATGGGTCGGTACTTTTTATATTTATATAACGCTCTTTTGTTATTTTTGACTGCTGTTTGACAATCTTCATCCCACCATGGGACTGATTTCTTTTTTGGTTTTGCTTTTATTTGTGCAATGGAATTTTCTGCTGCATTTATTATCATTTGTGTAAAATTTGTTACTGTGATGTTGATGTCATCATTTAGTGTAAACTGAGTATTTTCGAGGTATTGTGAGAATGATTTCCAATCTGCATTTTCTTCGTTCCATTTGTTGTATACGGGGTGAATCTCTTTTGATTGGTTGTGTTGTGGATCTGGTTTAGATATTTTAATCGGGAAGTGTCCGGTGGTATGTGGGGGTAGTATGACTTGCCAGGATAATGTGGAGGTTAATCTTGGGTGACAAAAGGTGAGGTCTATACTGGTAAATGTTCCTGATCTCAGACATAGGTGGGTTGGTGATCCATCATTCAGAAGCGTTATATCGTTTTCCAGTAATTCTTCTAAGATTCTTCCACGTTGGTTTGTGTATTCACTCCCCCATATAGGGTTGTGGCTATCAAAGTCTCCGGTTATTATGTATGGTGTTGGTAGCTGGTGAATTATATGTTCAATATTTTCTTTGGTAATTTTTTGATCTGGAGCGATGTAGATGTTGCAGATTGTTAGTTTGTTTGGAAAGTATGTAGTGATGGCGACGACGTCTAATTCGGTTTGGATATTGATTTCTTGTGCTATTTGTGTGTTGTTTATAAGTATAGCAACACCTCCACTTGCGTTTCTTTCATTTATTCGATCTTTTCTTATGATTGTATAATTTTTAAGTTTGAAAGGTTGGTCCGGACGTAGTCTTGTTTCTTATATGCAGATATATGTTGGGTTATTGTCTGAAATTAGTTTCTGTATTTCAGGGAGGTGCGAGAAAAGTCCATTGCAGTTCCATTGTATTACTGACTGCTACGTGCACCACACAGTCGTGTATTATTGTAGCTCTTACGCATTCAAGATAACAGTGAATGCGGCCGCCAGCTTTTAGACAGTGGAGAAGGGGGTGGTTCAAATAATGAAATAGTATAAATTATAATAGGGCGCCACGTGGTTGTTGTTAAAAAAAGGAAACCTAGTATACAACCACGAAAATACGAATCTGTGAAGGATAATCAAAGATAATAGTAGGTAACTCAAAAAAAACAAATAAAGCTCCGTTTGAAATTGAAATGTAGGATATATTAAATATTTGTAGTATTACATTATGTAAATAAAGTTTGAAACCGAAATTCTTTATATTAACAAATTTTCTGAATGAATTATGTAACTCATGCGAGATATAAACGAAAGGTAATACTAATAAGTGAATAAACTGTACCAAATAGGGGATGCGTGGCGCACGAACGAGCGAGGACTTCGGATGTTTAGATAGCTTAAACTTTAAATATAATACGCAAAAATAGGCGCAATACGGGTGGTTGGTCGACCAATCAGGGTAATGCGAGCGTAACAAGCGTCGAAGTAAGTTAAATTCAGTCCTAACCCTTCCTAAACCGAAACAATCCCTAAATGAGTATCTCTCATAAAAAATTCTGAGACTCGCGTGAGCTAGTACATATAAAATAATAACATAAGCGTAAATAAATGTAATTAAATAACATAACATTCAAAAATCAATCCAAAAAAATATTTAAAAATAACAACAAGAAAAAAATCAAAATAGAGCTTATCTGCATGTGTTTGGAGAGCTGATGACGTCGGAGTGACGTAGTGTGCGGTAGTGACGTAGTGTGTGACGAGTTCCAAAATGGCGTCGAACAATTTCCGCTTGAAACACGAGGTACCAGTCATCCAATTCTCCCCAAAAATCCTCCACCAAGATGTGTATCCACCAAAAACAAGGGCTCAACAACCCAATCCACCATAAGCATCCAATAAATCGGATCGAGATCGAATTAATATCGATAGTGGTAGAAGAGTAAATACAATAAAATAAAAGCCTGAGATGGTGGGCGGCTAAGTTGTTTTTCAATGATCGCAGTGCAATAAATCCGGAACAATTTTCCGCGGGAACAAATATTTCCCCAGTACTTTCCTCAGTTATAATCCCCAAATAACGGGCACGTTAAAATTTATCCAACAATAAACTAAACAATATGATATATAATAACTAGACACTGAGATATGACTACAGCGACGATCAACGAACAGAATCAATCACTTCGCTCAAATCTGCGAGTTAGCTCAAACTTGCACATGCCCAAATGTATAAAAATATAAAAATTAATATTCCTGACAATAAGCAACCAGCAATGCCTAAGAGTTCCATAATTGCGAACAAAAATGATAATAAGGAAATAAAATGATTTAGATTTTAAATAAATTGCAGATTGCAAAAATAAACCGTAACAATTCCCCCTCTTACCTGTCGAGGAAATTTTCGTGGCAACTAAAATTTCCTATTCGGAATTGATAAGGAATGTAACCGACAATTCTCTTCACCACCGAAGATGGCTCCCAGTGATACGAGAGAGATACAAAAGAAAGAAAACGGAAATATCCAAAGAACAATAGATCGTAAGCCGTATCTAATGCGAGGGTCAGAACAAAATACGGGACCGATAGAATACTCTTTAATGATTTCTAACCAGGGTCGATTTCGGGATGTTCCTTAAGGTGTTGGCTGCTCCAAGTGCCAGTGAGTATTTCACCTTCTAAGCTCTTCAGCTGATAATTATCTTGCGCTACCTTCTTATGTATCATAAAGGGACCTACGTACTTGTCTGCTAATTTAGCCGAAAAATATTTCGTGGCATCCGACAGAACAAAATTTTTTCGCCATACAAGCTGATTAGGAGAATAATTGACTACACGGCGACGAAGATCATATCGAGTCTTAGACTTGGTATAAGCCTTCTGTAAGCGTGATTGGACATCCTCATACAGCTTCGTAAAATGATGAGAGCGGTCGGCTAGTTTCTTTCCATCGGAAGTGTCAGTTTCAGGGCTGTCCAATCGGACCCTATGACAATCACCTGACAACAACATCTCCCGCCCAAAATTAATGAAGTAGGGGCTATGTCCGGTAGCTTCATGAACCGCAGTGCGGAGTGCACAAGAAATTTGAGGGAGGATTTTATCCCAGGATCTCTGCGAGTCGGCTACATAAGAAGTGAGCATTGTTTTCAACACCCTATTGACTCGTTCGGTAGGGTTTGCCTGGGGGTGATAAAATGAAGTAAACGCAGGTTTAACTTTATACGTGGAGCATAATTTGAGGAATTCCTTCGATCGAAATTGCTTACCATTATCCATAATGATAACACGAGGTACACCGAATAGTAAAAAGACGTCGTTCTCCATACGACGGACAATATTAGGGGCAGTGCCTTTACGAAGGGGAAAACAAACGGTAAATTTACTGAAACAATCAGTCACAACGAGAATAAACGAATTTCCTTGAGAAGAAGTCGGCAAGGGACCGATTAAGTCGGTACTAATAACTTCCCATGGAAGAGAGATAAATGAATGGCCACCCATTTGACCTGTGGGGGCTTTTTGACTGGGTTTTGCTTTAATGCAGACTACACATCTTCGTACATAAGACGCTATATCGGCCTTCATCTTCGGCCAATAATATGATTGGGCGGCACGATGAAAAGTTTTAAAGACACCAAGATGACCACTGGTCGGTATATCGTGACACAGCATCATACATTTCGCACGTTCATCTTTCGGTATGACTCTCTTCCAATGATCGCATTCGTTGACCAAACCTGGCCACTTATGTTTTACAAATTTGTACAGTACACCGTTAGTTATACGAAAAGCAGGGTAACGTACCGGATCACGCGAAACAGATTCTAAAAGTTTATTGTACCACTTATCGTTAACTTCGGCCACACTAACATCAGCGACGACAGGGACGGCACGAGACAGGGCGTCAGGAACTACGTGTTCCTTCCCTTTCCGGTGTACGATGTTAAAGTCGTACTGCTGTAATCTCACAGACCAGCGCGCAAGACGTCCGGAAGGGTTCTGAAGATTGTTAAGCCACAAGAGCGAATAGTGGTCGGTAATGGCTGTAAAGCGAGTTCCTTCCAAATACGGGCGGAGTTTTTCGACAGACCACAGAAGGGCTAAAAGTTCTTTTTCGGTCGTAGAAAATTTTTGTTCTTGACGAGTGAGAGAGCGAGAGAGATAACATATGACCTTTTCTCCGTCATCATGTTGCTGCGACAATACAGCACCCAAACCGTAATTAGACGCGTCAGTTTGTAGCGTGAATTCTTTTTGAAAGTCTGGGCACGAAAGAATAGGAGACGAAACCAAGTGACTTTTAAGTTTTGACCAAGCGTCCGAACAAGATTGATCCCAATCGAATTTTACACTCTTGCGAAGCAAATTGGTTAATGGTGAAATCACGGACGAAAAATGGGGTACGAAACGTCGGTACCACGATGCCATGCCTACTACTCTACGTACTTCCGATACGTTTCGAGGTGTCGGAATCTCAATAATAGCCCGAACCTTATCGGGATCTACGTGCAAACCTTGACGATTAACAACGTAGCCTAAATATTTCAATTCATCCCGGCAGAATTGGCACTTCTCTCGTCCCAGGGTCAAGCCAGCTTTCGTCAAACGGACTAACACTTCCTCAAGGATTTCTAAATGTTTGTCGAAGTCTTGAGTGACAATAATGATGTCGTCGAGGTAAACGAAGACATGCGGTTCCAAGTCGACGCCGATGACTCTATCTATAAAACGCTGCCACGTCGCGGGAGCATTATGAAGACCAAACGGCATACGTTTAAATTGGTAAAGACCGCGATTCGGAACTGTAAAGGCGGTATATTGTCTCGAATTTTCCGCAACCGGTATTTGCCAATAGGCCGATTTTATGTCGAGTGACGTTAGGTACCTAGC